>CM057457.1:240477500-241733750 GCA_016271365.2 Neoceratodus forsteri
CGGCTGAGTGGCTCGAGCAGATGATGCAGCCCTCGGAGGAGGAGGTGGCCCAGGCCGCATCTTCCTCCTCCTCGACCACGGCATTTATCCTGCTCTCTGAGTTACTCATATCTGACCTCGTTCAGGAGCTTTGTCAGTCCCTTTCCACGAGAGGAGAGGGCCTTGGGACATTCTTCTCGGCCCAAGAAAGGAGTCGAAGGTAAGTCCCACCGTCTGCGTTCATGGGAGCAGGAGAGGTCCCCTTCCCAGGCAGCCGACCGTCTACTTCGAGCCGTGGTGCGGCTGGGCTGCTAGCTTCCACGGTGCCCCGTCAGGCCAGCCTGCTGAGACTCCAGTCGCCGAAGTCAAGATTTTTCTTGATCCGTTAGGCGGGCTGTCAACTGGAGAAGTCGACAACCCTCCTTCACGGTTCCCCGGTGGATGCCGAAGATCTGCCTGCACCTTCAGGGCCGCGGTCCCGGTTAAAGTGCCCGAGCGAGGGAAGGCGGGTGTCCCCGCCCCTTCTCAGATCCACCCTCTGTCCCCTGAAGGTCTGGTCTCGGACCTCTTCTCGGTCCAGCCATTCCCACTGACATCGGAGGTCTCAGTCTCGTTACGAAGTGGCGGCGCGTTCTTCCTCTTCCTCCTCCTCAGGTTGTCGGTCACCCTCACTCCCAACCTTCCTCAGCAGGTGGAAGGTGGCTCAGGAGCGAGGCAGCTCTGCCAGACTCTTTAGAATCCGACGATTCCTCCCTGTTCTCCAGGCAGTTCGATCTGGAGTCCTCCGGTGACGGTCAGTGGACGATAGCCCATCGTCCTTCTTGGGTCTGCCCGACTCATCTCGAGTCCACGGGATGCAGCTCGAGCCCGTGTCCAAGCAGACCAGGTGTCCCCTGACAGATTCTGGACCGAGGGATTCTCCCACAGAGGCCTTTCCGGTGGCTGAGGCCATTGTCGGCCAGCCTTGGAGCTTTAGCAGCGGCCTGCTTCCTGTCCTGCGCCCTCGGCCGGGATGGCCAGGAAGTATCACGGTCCTACTGGCTCTTTTGCCCGGTTTCTCGGAACACCCCTCTGCGAAGGTTAGTCACCGACAGCGTTTTCCAGTGTTCCGGTAGCGCTCGGGATGTGGATAAGTCCGTGCAGAGTCCAAAAAGCTGGACTTTGCGGGCGCAAAGTGTACGCTGGGTCCTCCCTCGGCCTCCGACAGGCCAGCTCGCCACGCTGATGGCACACTTCTTCCACGCCTCATGGGCTCCCTGGATGAGGTTGTTCCTCATCTCCTGCCTGACCTGCAGACCACGGTCCGCCAGGTGCGGGACCAGGGTAGGGTGGTGGCGAGCAGCAGCTCCAGACTGCTCTGGACATAGGTGATTCCTGTACCAGGTCAGTGGCGGCCACGGTGGCCATGCGGCGCGGGGCGTGGCTGAGGGATATCCACCTTCTGGCGGATACCCAGCACAAGTTGGCGGACGTCCCTTCTTGGGGACTGACCTCTTCGGCCCCTGGGTGGAGGGACACCTCCAGCGGATCGAGAAGTCAATACCTCTGGACTCGGTCACCTCCGCCCAGAGGACAAAGGCCGCCCGTCAGCAGAAGTCCTTTCCGTCCTTCAGTCCCTGCTTTCTGGACCGCCCAGCAGCACCAGCAACAGGGCAGCAGGCTCGCGCTAGTGTCTCAAGCCCAAGCTACTGCTCCTCCAACAGGAAGCAAGGAGGTAAGGCCCAGGAGGTCCCTCGCCGGTTCTTCCTCCAAGCCTGCCCAGTGATCGGGTTGAGGGGTGCCACCCCAACCTCGTCCACCCCCTGGGTTCTCCCTGTTGGGGATGGCTCCGTCACTTCCTTTCTGCCTGGTCCGCCATCACCACGGACCGCTGGGTGTTGGAGGTGGTTGGAAGGGCCTGCCTCTGGAGTTCGGAGCAGGTTCCGCCTTTTGAGCCATCGCCCTCGGGGGCCACGGGGTCCGCCAGCCTCGCTGTCGGCCCACGAGCCAGATATTGCCCTGCTCCTCGAAAGAGGTAATCAGGAAGTTGGCGGATCCTCCTCCAGACCCGGGTTTGTATCCAGGTACTTACTGGTCCCAAAGCGACGAGGGGGCTGGGCGCCCATTCTCGACCTGCCCGACCTGAACAAGTTCCTAAAGTCTCGAACCTTCAGGATGGTCACTCTGGCTCAGATAATCCCATCCTTGGAGCAGGCGTGTGGTTCTGTTCCCTGGACCTCAATCTGCGTTCTTCACGTCCCAATCCGTCCGTCCATCAGAGATTCCTCCGCTTCAGGCGGAGGGATCTACTCTGAGTTCGGGCCGTGCCCTTCAGCCTCTCCCTAGCTCCCAGGGTCTTCACCAAATGCATGGCAGTGGTGACAGCATTCCCTCTTGGCGCGGGGTCTGGGTGTACCCTTACCGGACGATTGGCTGATAGCAGCCCCTCCAGACAGGAGGTGGGCGATCCAGAGATCTGGCCCTCAGGTTTGCTCTCAGGTTGGCCGCCTCGTTAGAGGCCAAGTCAGAACTCGTGGCAAAGCAGGTGATTCTGTTCATTGGGGCAGAGCTCGACTTGCTGCAAGCCAGAACACGGCTCCGGCAGACAGGGCGAAGTTCTTTCCTCCTTTGCCCAATTATTTCTGGTTGGGCAGTGCGCCTGCCGGGACATCCTGGGCCTCATGACTGCCTGCACCAAGCGTGGTCTGTTGGGCCCGTTGGTACATGTGTCCCCTTCAATGGGACTGGCCAGCCAATGGTCTACACGCTGTGATTCGTTGGACCAGCCCGTGACAGTGACCCAGGAGATGTGGAGCGCTCTCCAATGGCAGATTGTTCCAGCACATCTGCAGGAGGGTATCCTGTTCATCCGCCCGAGCCTACGGTCTCTCTCTCTCGACCGATGCATCTCTGATGGGTTGGGGTGTCCATCTGGGGAACACCGAGCCGACGGCCTCTGGTCTCCTCGGGAGTCCCAATGCCACATCAGCCTGCTGGAGCTCCGAGCGGTCCATCTAGCTCTCACCACCTTTGCTCTGTTTCTACGGGGTCAAGTGGTTCAGGTCCAGACGGACAACACCATGACCATGTACTATCTGAACCACCAGGGTGGGACGTGCTTCATGCTGTTATGCAAGGAAGCTCTCTGCATTTGGTCCCTCGTGCGCAGCCTGGAGGTGGATCTCCTAGCCATTCACGTGGCAGGAGCCTCCAACACCCTGGCGATGCCTAAGCCACATAGGGGCTGCTTCTCACAGTGGTCTCTCCTGCCGGAGGTAGTACAAGATCTCTTCTCCCACTAAGGCCGCCTCAGGTGGACCTGTTTGCCTCCAGGAGAATCACGAAGCTGAGTCTGTTCCATGCCGCCCCCTCAGCGGGGCTGGCTGCAGTGGGATGCCTTCTCGGGGCCGTGGACCTCAGGCCTCTTCTCGCCTTTCCCGTTTCCCTTGATCCACAAGGTGCTTCTCAAAGCGAGGAAGGACAGGCGCAGGTGATTCTGGTAGCCCCAGACTGGCCCGCCAGTTCTGGTATCAGATCTCCTCAGCCTCAGCTCCAGGCTCCTGGGCGGCTTCCAGCCCGCCTGGACCTGATCTGTCAATCAGGGAAGGTATTCCATCGGACCTTCAATCCCTGCACCTGACGGCCCTGGTTCCTGGCAGCTAGAGTTCCAGGCTTTGGGTCTTTCCGATGAGGTCCTCAACGTCGTTGAAGCGTCCCATAAAGAGTCTACCAGGAAATGCTATGCCTTCAAATGGAAGAGATTTTCCATTTGGTGTCGGGAAGAGCTTGGACCCTTCTGACTGCCCTTGGCAAGCATTCTGGACTACCTGTGGTCCCTTTCTCAGCAAGGCTTCGATCAAAGCGACCCTTAAGGTGCACCTGGTAGCCATCTCTGCTTACGGGCGTGGGCGGCAAGCAGTCAGTGGCGCAGGAGAAGGTAGTCAGGCTTTTCAAAGGCCTTGACCATTTCCTCCGGTGCGAGAACGCCCACCTCCATGGGATCTACTGCTGGTATTGGCCAAGCTCATGGGCGTTTACTCGTTCCAATGCACAGGTGCGATATTTCACACCTGTCGTGGAAGACCGCCTTTTGGTGGCTATCACTTCAGCCAGAAGGATGGGAGGCTCCAGGCGCTTCCATTGAGTCTCCTACCTGGTCTTCCACAGGGACAAGGTTGTCCTCTGCCCCCACCGAAATTCCTCCCGAAGGTGGTGTCGGAGTTTCACCTTAACCAGGTGTTGACTCTGCCGGTGTTCTACTCAATCATACCTCGGAGGCCAGTATAGGCTCAATACTTTGGACCCTAGCGGCGCTCACTTACTATAAGGAGGCGGGGCTGAAGTTCTGGGAGAGGGTAGCCAGCTGTTTGTCACCTACGCTGAAGCCACACCTGGCAGACCTGCAGCAAAGCGGACGATAGGCAGGTGGATCACCTCCTGCATAGAGCTCTGCTACAGGTTGGCGGGCATGGAGCCTCCCAGAGGGATAAGAGCTCATTCTAACACGCCATACGCTGCATCGGTAGCTGCTTCAGGGCGTCCCTATCCAGGATATCTGCAGGCTGCTACCTGGAAGTCTGCACATACCTTTATTACCCACTACCACATCGACCTTGAGTCATGCCGGGATGCTGGTTTTGGGGCCTCAGTTCTCCAGTCTCTTTCCCAAGTAAGTATCGGAGTGTGCGCTTTGCCTTCCTCCTCCGGAGAACTGCTAGAGTCTGCCAGAAAGTGTGGATGAACAACATATCCATGTCCCTAGAAATACATAAGCGGACAGTGCAGAAATACAGGTTACTCACCTGTAACAGAAGTTCTAGGAATGGTATATGTTGTTCATCTACCGACCACCGACCTCCCCAGCTCGATGCAATACCTGAGCTTCCAGCTGGCCAGATCTGGCATCATGGGGCGGAGCCGAGTTTTACTACCGGGTGGGTAGGAGGAACCAGCGAAGACCTTCCGGCAAGGATACCTGCCAGAAAGTGTGGATGAACAACATATACCAATCCTAGAACTCCTGTTACAGGTGAGTAACCTGTATTTCTGCACTGTCCACTTATGTACCAGTGGATGGCAGGACCTTGCAGATGGACTTGTCCGTACTTTTTTGCGTGGTATTATGCACATTAAGCCACCAGATGGGACCCTATTCCCCATGGGATCTCTTATTCATGTTAGAAAAACTTACATTGCTTCCTTTTGAGCCAGTTCGAGCTATGCTTCCCATCTTGGAAAGTGTCCATCTTCACCATTCAACACCTGTGGGTTCTGGCGGGGTCACGACCCCACTGGAGGTTTTGGATAGGTGGAGTCTGTGCCACCCTCGAGGCCAGCGCTGTGGATACTCTCCAGTTGGCCGTTAGGTGTACATCGACTCACGCCTCCTGCCAGTTCTTCATCTCCTGCCATAGAGGTCACACCTCGTGAAGACTCCTCTCAACAGGCCTAGTTTTTCCTGCACAGTTAAGTCTCTAGACACTGAAAACTTTCTTGGCTGAAAAGTCTCTTGACACCATCTGATTGTCCTGCTGGTTCCATTTCACCTCCACTCGACACCACTGTGAAAGACTGTTCCTTTCTTTATTTTGTCAGTGGCGTAGAGTCTTTGTTTAGCTTGTTTTTACGTAGGTCATGTCTTGGTCGAGGCGGCAAGAAATCTTCAAAAGACGGGACGGCTCCTAGCGACTGTGGCTAAATACTCTCACTGACCAGCATGACCGTTGCCTCACGTGTCTTGGCCCACTTCACGACATGGATTTGTGTGACCCTGCTTCTCCATGGACCATTGTCATCGAGCAACGCACGTTGAAAGTTGAACGAGCTCCGCTGACTTTCGGAGACGGCGCGCACTCTGGCCAAGCCAGTCTCGGCCTTTCCTCGGGTCCCTCCTGGTTCTATACAAACCATGGAGGAAGGGGCTTCCTGGCAGCCTCGTCATTGCAGGAGGCCCAATCTGTCTCCCCCCCCCCCACCCAAGCAGGACGGAGGCACCACTAGCAATCGCCCCATCGGGGCGAAGGCTCCCGGTGGTGGTTCATCGGGCTGGGAAGCCTGGGTCAACACAGTCCTCGAAGTTGTATGTGAGCAGTCTTGTGCAGCGGCACCGCTTTGCAGTGCTGTGGGCTCTGATGGTGTCAGTGGTCGGTCGACGGTCCGCCGCTCTGTGCCGCTCTCTTCTTTCAATGCTGTTCGCAGCGCCGATGGTGCTGACGGCACCTTGGGAGGTTCTATGGCACAATCGCGCGACTACTTGAACGCTGCCGAGGCTGAGGACAGTGCCATGTCTAGCTCTGGCGCCGTGTCTTGTCTGGTGCCGCTGGCTGTCAGGGCCGTTGGGATGTAGCGCCCGTAGCAGGCATCGGCGCTGCTTCTGCTGCACCCTCAGCGCTGTCTTGGGCACCATTAACAGTCTTGATTGGAGGTGTCAGTGCCGGCTCTGGTGCAGACACCTGGACTGGTACCCCCGCGGTCGAGGGATGGCAGCGGGCGCCAGCGTACTGTCAGGCATCAGACTTCGGTCTCTGCCTCCTCAGAGACTGAGTCAGAGTCTTGATCCGGACAGGCTGTCCAACTCTTTGAGTTGGCGGCTCCATGAACACCCTGGTAGTTTCCTCGACTGACGGAGCCAGCCCCCTCTGAGGGGCGGGCAGTTGCCCTGTCCAGGGTCAGGGTGCTGACCAGCAGGCATTTTCCAGGCCGCTATTACTCTGTAGCCTGGGCTCAGAGGATTTTCTGCCCCTCAGTTGTGGTACCCCTGGGTGGTGTGCCTGGATCGCCAACTTTAAGGCCGATTGGAGCACCCTCGGGAGAGGTACTACTTCCTGGTGGTCCCTTTGAACCTAATCAGGGTTGTCAGCTGCCTAGGCTGGTCTTTGCGAGGAGGGCTCTTCGGACTCCAAGGGGTTGTGGTTTGATCGTGACCTTTTCTAGGACCCACCGGGTTTGGGAAGTAGTCGTAACGTGGATCCGCTTCCTTTCTCTCGGTCTCCTCCAGAGGGCCCTGGTCTTTGGAGGTAGGGACCGTCCTTTTGGAATTCCACGATCCGGTCACCTCAGGGGAATCTTCAGGGCAGAGCCTAGGCAGTTCCAGTATGTTTGGCTGTAGGGTCTTCTGGAGCCCCTTCACCTTGGGGCCCCTAGTGCGCCTCCCTTGCCTGGACAGAGGACTGTCGCCTTCTGCCATTAGCTTTATCCCCACTCCTCTGTCACCTTTGCCTGCGCTGCCAGGCATTCTTGGTCCTAGAGGACCTCTCCTGGGAGCAATTCAGGGTGTGGCTGCTCACCTCCTTCCTATGTCAGGGCCATGGACAGATGGGTGTTTCACCATCATCCTGAGCAGCCAGCCCCTGGATCTCGAGGTCCTCTGCTTCATCCCCTCTTCAGGGGTAGGAGCCCTCTGTCCACATCTCTTCTGCTGCTGATCTCATGGAGTATCAGCGTTTCCTCGAGGAGGATGATGGAGGACCTGCATGTCACCCCACCCACTCAGCACAATCCAGAGCACTTGACTAGGCGATTTCAGTGCAGGTACCCTTGTGGTGCCCGCCAGGCCTGCTCCTTTCAGGAGGCGTCGTTGCGATTCTGGCAAAGACCCTTTTCTGGAGTCCCAGCTCTTGCGCGCGCTCCCCCAATGCTGCTGGACACCTCGTAGGGCCTCACACCCGCACCATGACCAGCCCCAGATTAAGATTCTATGGATTTTAACTTCTGGGAGGACGACCTTCTACTCAGCACGGTTGCTTCTTTCAGTTGCTGCACATCAGGCCCACTACGCTACTTAATGATAGGTTTCTGTGGTCCAGGCTAGGTCAACTCCTGGCCTCTTTGCCTGATACAGAGGTAACCAGACAAGCCATTGCTCTCTCTCTGCACGTGGCCTGGAGCTAGCAAGGCACCAGCGGGGGCATCTTACGATGCAACCGAGGGTAGCTACCAGGGTCGGGGACAGCGATCTGCACTAGGCAATCGGCATGGCTGTGTCTTTCCTGGTTGTCACCCTTGGCCCGGTGTAGGGATGAGTTCCTCCTTACCAGAGAGAACCCATCTTTTCTCCTGCAGGTGAGGCGGCGTCTGTCAGCAACTTCCTACCACCTCGCGGGTCCCATCTCACTCTCCCATCGGACCTCACCAGGCCCGTAGAAGGTTCTCCCTCTTAGTATCTCATCTACTGAGGCTAAGGGACTTAGTCCTTAAGGTTTAGGCTCCCTTCAGGGGAGCTGGTACTCATCCACAGGTGATGAATGGTGAAGATTGACACAGATAAGATATGAAAATTACATACCTACTGTAATTCCTGATCTTTCTGTGTATCGTCACCATTCTTCACAATCCCCCTCCATCCCCTGAGGCCTTAGTCTCTGGGTCCTCCTCCCTCTGTGTGCCCCCCTTCCTTTCCGCTGGTCAGGGCTTGGTGACCTGGGGCACGTGGGAATTTATCTCTCCTGTCGGGGGTGTCTGAAGAGGGGCACCTTCTCTCGGTGGGGTAGGAGTTGGTGGTTGCCCTCTCTTCTTCTCTCTCTCTCTCTCTCCTCTTCCAACCTTCTCCATATTTGTCCTTATGGATTTATCCCTCAAATTATTTCAATTTAACCTTGTTTCTCACCTCCTCTCGGAGGGTTTTCGGGGAGTACAGCCCTGTATCCTGTCTTTCTTTCAGAATAAGCTGCTTCTGCTCAGGTCGGAGTTGCCAGTTATTCTGTGCCTTGAATCCTGGCAGTTCAGCCTTCTGGCTACTCCTTCGTAGTTCCTATACAATCTGGAGATTAAGGTTCAGGGTATGTTCTCCCCTCACTATTTCTGATTTTTTTTTCCTCCCTTTTCTACTTGAGATTGGGGCCTTTTCCTAATCCCTTAGATTTTTAACTCTCCTTCTCTTCTCTGTCGTTAATTTCTCCTTTATTTTGTATATCCTTTCCTTTTTCTGTCCCTTGGACTTCTTGTCTCCCCACCTTTCTTACTCTCCGGTGACTCAGAACTGGCAGGAAGGTGGCGCCGACGACACACAACGGCCAACCTGTGAGCTACTTGGCGCGCCGGCCTTGAGGGCGGTGCTGACAGTGCATCGACCTCCCATCCAGAAAACAATCTCCGGGTCTTGACCTCAGGCCAGAACCCACAAGTGATGAATGGTGAAGATACACAGAAAGATCAGGAATTACGGTAGGTACGTAATTTTCATTTTTAGTTGCCATTACTTCAGCCGGAGGATTCCGAAGCTGCAGGCTCTGATGTGTAAAGAGTCGATTTTTCACAGGAACAGGATATCCCTGCACTAATCCTAAGTTCCTCCCAAAGGTGATGTCAGAGTTCACTCTTGACCAGTACATTCAACTTCAGTTTATTACAGAGTACTCAAAGGGGCCCCTTGTTGCATACTCTGGATGTTCACAGGATTCTTTGTTTTTATGTAGGCAGTATTCCTTCTTCTAGGAAGACAGACCAGTTGTTTGTCTCTTTCGCCCAAGGAATGTTAGGGGTGCTAGTAAGCAGACCTTGTCTAAATGGTTGGTCAGTTGTTTAGTTTTCTTAGTTTTTGTCCTATCAAAAGTAGACAAACCTTTACTAGGCCGGTTAAAGGTCACTCCACTAGGGGTGTTGCTACTTCATTTGCATCCTTACAAAATGTCTCGCAACTGATCTATGCGGCTGCCACTTGGAGTTCCCTCTGTACCTTCATTAGACACTACAGTCTGGACGTTGCCTCCAGGAGGAGGGCCAGCTTTGGCCTTACCGTCCTCCAGGACTGCTCTTAAGAGAACTGGTGGTTTATTTTCGCTATGTAAGGGAAGGGATCAAAGCAACAGAACTAAAGGGTAAACTGGGAGGAGAGGAGGCACTGTGGGTCACCCTGGAGGCTGGAAATGGCTCCACAGTCCGCACAGGGGTTGTATACAGACCCCGTCTCAGGGAGGAAATGGACAAGGAAATGATGGAAGGCATCCTTGGGATGGCAGAGAAGGTGAGATATTGCTGATGGGGACCTGAATATGCTCGATGTTAACTGGAGCACCCTTGCTGCAGCCGGATCCAAGAGCAGGGCCATTCTCGATGCCCTACAAGGGCATGCCTCAGACAGCTAGTTTTAGAACCCACTCGAGAGGGAGCAATCTTAACCCTGGTACTCTCAAATGGGGACAGAGAGGGATCTCTGATCTTGAAGTGGGTAGCCATCTGGGAACAAGTGACCACCAAACAGTGTGGTTCCTGATAAACTTAGCTGTAGAGTCAAGCCACACAAAAGTGAAGGTACTGGACTTCAGGAGGGCTAATTTTGTCAAAATGGGTGAGTGTCTCAGAAAAGCACTAGCAAACAGGCAAGAAGGTGGGGTGGAGCAACAGTGGGGAAACATCAAAACTGCCATCACAGAGGCAACAAGCCTTTGTGTGAAGCAAATAAACGAATCAAAATGAAAGAAAAAAAAACTTTGGTTCTCAAAAGAAGTGTTGGAAGGTAAAGGAGAAAAATATAGCGCTCAGGGAGTATAAGGAAACACAGAAGGAGCAGGACATAGAACTGTACCAGTTAAAGCAGAAGGAAGCAGGGAAGGCAGTCAGAATAGCAAAGGCCCAAATTGAGGAAAATATAGCCAACTCGATTAAGAGGAGGAATAAAACCTTTTATGGGTACATTAGGAGCAAATAAAGACAAAGGCAGGGATATTGAGGCTGAATAAAGAGGAAGGTGGTTGGACAGAGCGACAGTGAAAAAGCAGGGATACTAAACGAATATTTCTGCCCAGTATTCACAGTGGAAAGCAGGGGAGAGACCTAATCCAGTCAGTAGAAGCACTCTGGATAGGGGGGTTGATATTAGTTCTTTCATAGAATAAAGGGTTTTGAAAGAACTCTTAAAACTGAAGCTGGATAAGCAGTGGGGCCTGATGGATTCACCCCAGAATTCTAAAAGCACTAAGGGAAGAACTAGTAACACCACTGACTACCCTTTTAATGAATCATGGGAGGATGGTGTGGTACCTGAGGACTGGAGAAGGCGGTTGTGATTTCCTTCACAAAGCGGAGCAAGATAGAGGCAGGAAACTACAGACCTTTCAGTTTAACCTCAGTGGTAGGGAAAATGATGGAATCACTTCTGAAGGAAAGAATTGTTGAGTACCTAGAGGCCAGTGGGCACAGGACCCAAGGCAGCATGGATTCACAGCGGGAAGGTCATGTCACACAAATCTAATTGATTTCTTTGACTGAGTGACCAAAGTAGTAGACCAGGGAGGGGCTGTGGACATGGCCTACCTAGACTTTTAGCAAGGCATTTGACACAGTTCTGCAAAAGATTAATAAACAAATTAGCCAGCCTGGGAGTGGGTCCCAGGGTGGTAGCCTGGTAAACACTGGCTGGACAACAGGACACAGCGGGTAATAGTAAATGAGTCCACAGTGAAGAAAGGAGGGTTACTAGTGGGGTACCGCAGGGTTCAGTACTGGGGCTGGTCCTTTTAATGTCTTTATAAGTGACGTTCGGAGGGTCTGGAGGGAAGGTATGTCTCTTTGCAGATGACACAAAGATCTGCAACAGGGTTGATACACAAGGTGGGGTGGAAAGGTTGAAAAGGGACTTGGCAAGGTTGGGGAATGGTCAAATGTATGGCAGCTTAGATTCACAAAAAAAGTGCAAAGTAATGCACCTGGGAAACAAGAACCCAGGGCAAGAGTACGCAATGGGGTTGAGATACGACAACAAAATGGAAAGGGACCTTAGGGTAGTCATATCAGATGACCTAAAGGTGGGCCAACAATGTGAGAAGGCAGTAAGGAGGGCTGGGGGATACTGGGATGCATAGGGAGAGGCATCACCAGTAGAAAACAGGAAATTGTTGGTCCTCTGTACAGACAGTTGGTAAGACCACATCTGTGTACAGTTCTGGAGACCCCATCTCTGCAGAGACATTGACAGGGTGGAGGCCCGTCCAGAGGAGGGCAACCAAAATGGTGCAGGATCTGCACCAGAAGACCACGTGAAGAAGACTAAAGGAGCTTAAGATGTATAGTGTCGAGGAAAAAGGGAGGGTGCATGATAGAAACTTAAAATAGCTCTAGGAATCAACAAAGTCCAAGAGGGTAGCATCTTTCAAAAAGAGATGTGCAAGAACAAGGGCACAATTTTAAGATGGGGGACGGCTGAGAGGTAATGTGAGGAAGTTCATAGTCAGAAACAGTGGGGAATTCAAGAATGCATGGGATAGACATGAGGCAATTTTAGTGGGGGTAGGAGGAAGTAGGCTGTTGGTTTACTAGGATCTGCAGCTTGTCTGTTACGTAGGGAAATGGGCAGATTGGGTGGGCCAAGCGGTCCTTATCTGCCGTCAAATTCTATGTTTCTATGCCTATGACCACCGCCCTTCTGACCTGGATTGCATCCTTGTACTGCTTGGGACTCTGTCCTAATGGTTATTACCTGCTGCAAGCTCTGTCTCTAAGTAAGATAGTGCAGTTACATAAGAACTTAGTAACACTAGATCTTACTTCGAGAGGGCTCTTGCAGTAGGTATCATATACAGGACTGACGCCGGGCAGGCGGCAGGACCCTAATGGAAAATTTCAGCTAGCAGTCCCTCGGCGGGACCGGCCACCACAAGTCAGGGTGACCGTCCCAGACTACGCGGTATAAAGGAAGCGGTCCCAGGCGCCTGCCTTCCAGTTCTTTCCGCCCGTCAGCCGTGCAGCTCCTTGGGTGAAGTTCGTAAGCTCAGTCCTGTTGCTTCATCGGTTTTTCCAAAGTATCAGTGTTCTGTATTTTCTTCATCAGGTGAACGTCGGTTTATATAGGTACCTTCACAAAAAATAAGTGCGACTTGTGCAGTTGCCCACCTGCCTCACAAGACATCACTCCCTCTGCCTTTTTGTTTGAGGCCCCGACCACGCGGTGGAGCAAGTGTCCGCACTGCCTACATTTCATCGTGGCCACCAGACAGACGCCAGCAGTCTCTAGTAGCCCATCTCCTCAAAAAGATGATGTCCGCAATGGAGAAGGAGTTGAAGCTCGCAGGCGCCACCTCCCTGAAGGACACAAGAGCGGACAAAGAAAGGCACCGGAGAAGGCCTCCTCTCCGCGACTCTGGCTGGAGCTGCGGCTAAGGTAACGCCCCTCCGGGATCGCCCGACGGCAGCCTCAAGGCTTTGGAGGAGGCTTCGCCCGCCGCGTCGGGTTCGTGTTCGAGCCGCCGGGTGCCTCCGGGCAAGGAGGCTTGCCCCCAGTACTGCCGTGAGGCTTGCGGCCTACTGCGGCGCCGGAGAAGGCCGCTTAAGACGCCTAACCCTTCTCGGGCGGCATGGCAGTGTCCCCTCGGACCAGGCCTCTTCCCATCCCTCAGCGGCCTCCGGTGAGGACCCCAGTCGGACATCAGCTCCTCTGGTGTCCGCTGAGTTCGGCCCCTAAGTGCGCCACGTCGGCTCCTCCGACGTCGCGCCCGGACTCGAACCTACAGCAGACCCTGCTCCGTCTGTCATCCCAGGTTCCCGCAGCCTCTCGCTGCCGTCCGGGACCTGAGTCTCTCCCCCCCACCCCGGGATTTTTCCTCTCTGTCCCTGGGCAAGGCTCGGGATGTGTTTCGCCGTCAGATCCCCCTCCTACAGAGCTGGATCTGATGCCGACTCCCAGACGCCAGCTCCGCTGACCTCACTGACGCCGGCGCCGGCGGATATTCTTCTCCCATGGACCCTCACCCCACGGGCCTATCACAGTTGATCTGCCCGTGGAGGTTCTACTGAGCGTCTGCTCCGGCAGCTCCTCGGTACCTGGCTATCCAGCGTCTTATCTGCGGGTTACCGGGTCCACAGTATCCTGCGCGCAGTACCCGGTGCTGACTCCACCCGGCCCTCGCAGTACCCAGCTCCGCATTCCCGCAGCCAGATTCATGGATATACTCTCCTCACGGATTTCATCCGTGAAATATCCCTCCTCCTCCACCGCCCCCCAGGCGCCGGTGGATCTCCAGAAGACTCTAGCCTGCTGGTGGGCTGAGGCAAGGCTCAGCTCCGCAAAGGCGAGCCGTCTTCACGGCAATGGTGCCACCGGCTCCCTGTCGCCCCAGCACACTCCTCTCCGCCTCCAGATTCCCCGGCTCTCTCGCGGATCCAGAGAGGCAGACAGCGCCCAGGATCCCCTAAGAAACCCGTTCCTCCCTAGGCGTGCTAAGGAGTCTTACTCTGCTTCAAATTCCTCTTCTTCTCTCTCGGACTCCTTGGATTCCTCTGATGGATGCTCAGAGAAAGGCGATGAGGCCTCGCTTTCCGTCCAAGCCCGGCCGAGGACTCCTCCGAAGTCTCCTCCTGAGGATCCTTCCTTCCAGGGAGTTGCTCAGGAAGTCCATCAGTGGCATTCCTTAGAACCAGATCCTCAGCGGGTTAGACTCGCGAACATCTGGACTTGCCCCTTATGGCCCCTACTCTAGTGCCACTCTGGATCGAGCCTCATGCCCACCTTGTTTCACCATTTGGAAACAACCGTCGACTTTAGTCCTACTTCCTCGGAAGTCCAACAGGCTATACCAGGCTCCAGAGTATGTGAGCTTTTGAACTCTCACCCTGTGCAGACTCGGTTGTGATTAGCGCCCTCACGGCCGGTCAGTACACCGAAACATTTGAGCTCGTCTCCCCGGATAAAGAATTTGCCTTCTGGATCAGTATGGAAAGAAGATCTATGCTTCTTCCACACTGGGGATCAGAACCCCTAAATTATGTAGCACATAGGAAGTACCAGAAGGCTGTCCTTACCCAAGGCGGAATCCAAGATTGACTCCTTGCCTGACTCCCAAGTCAAGCAGGAGTTAGCCGACCTGGTCCGTTCTGCTCGTTCAGCCAGTCACATTCTGAGGGCGACCCTACGGCACGCAGTGGACACCAGGGGCGGAGCTCTGTGTTCGCCGTAAGTCTTGAATTGTCACTCATGGCTCCGTGTATCAGGTCTGGTCCCGGAGGTGCAGTCAGCAATCAAGAAGCACCTTTCAGGGTTCTGTGCTTCCGATGGTGATGTCAAGGACACCGTCACTGACTGCAGGAGAAGGCGACCCCTTAAATCTGTTGATTCAATGTACCGTCCCCATCCCGCTGCGCCGTCCCTTTCGCAGATGCAGCGGCCTCAAGCGAAACCTCGGGAAGGCGGGCCACAAGCGTCGGGCCCCCACAGCTGCCAGGCCCGCCGCCCAAAAAAGTAGCGGGTGCCCCAGCTGCGGCGCTACCTCACACCACCTGACTCCTTCCCTCTCCCACCGCCTCCAGACGCCCGAGAACCGGTATGAGGAGATCTCCTTCCACCTTCCGGGTTGGGAGAGGATAACATCGGATTCATGGGTACTCAGATCATAGCAGAGGGCACTCCATAGAGTTTCTGCAGAAACCTCCACGTCACCCCCTCTGAACTCCTCTTCTAAGGGACCATCTTCCTTTGGTCAAGGAAGTAATTTCTGCTCTCCTCGTGGAAGCAGGCATAGAGCCCGTCTCCCCTCACCTTCACGGACGGTTACTATTCCCATTTCTTCCTTGTACCAAAGAAGACTGGAGATTTCAGACCCATTCTCTATCTCAGCTCCCTGAACCTATATGTGGAATACAAGAGGTTCAGGATGCTCTCCCTTCAAACCCTCTTGCCCTGCTTGGCCGGACCAGTGGCTTTGTGCACTGGATATGCAGGATGCGTGCCTGCACATCCCCATTACGCCCTTAGCACGGAAGTACCTCAGGTTTGCATTCCAGGGGACCACTACTAATTCAGGCACTCCTTTTGGTCTTTCTCGACTCTGAGTCTTTACCAAATGCCTGGCGGTGGTAGCGGCCCACCTGCGAACTTTGGAGTTCAGGTTTTCCCTACCTGGACGACTGGCTCCTGGTGGCCCGTCCAGGAGGAACTCCTGCATTTTCTCTCCCTCACCCAGCAGGTTTTCACTGGTCTGGTATCACCATCAACCATTCAAGTCTCATCTGGACCCTTCCCAGAGACTCCAGTTCATTGGGCAGTCCTCGATCGACAATGTGCAGGGCCTTCCTGCCTCCGGACAGGGGCCTCCCTCCAGTCCCAGATTTCCCTTCTGTCGGAGCAGGAGGTTCCAGTAGTCGGTGCTCCGTCTCCTGGGGCTTATGGCGGCTGCCATCCTGACAGTTCAGCGTGCCTCCACATGAGGATCTCCAGTGGACTCTCCGCTCTTAGTGGGATCAACTTGTAGATGACCCTAGATCATCTGGTACTGATCTCCTAGCGATGATGAGAGACTTGCAATGGTGGATGGTGAGAGACCTATTCCGGGGTCCCCTTTTTCATCCTCCCCGCTCAGACTCTGACCACGGACACATCAGGCGAGGTTGAGGCCATCTGGGTCCTCACGAAACCAGTGCTTATGGTCAAAGGTGGGTTAGCTCTCCACATCAATGTTCTCGAGCTTGAGCAGTGCTGTATGCTCTCAGGCCCTTCACCAGTACATCCTTCCCGGTCACCTGGCCAGTCCAAACAGACTTGTGCGTGGTGTGGTACATCAACAAGCAGGGAGGGACTCGGTCCTACCGCTGTGCAGGAAGCGATGAGGGCTTGGAATGGGCAACTCTTCTAAACTTCACCTCACGGCAATCCATGTTCGGGGTCGACAATGTCCTGGCAGACAAGCTGTTGTTCTTCGGCTCTGCCACACCAGTGGGAACTGGACCAAAAGTTCTAAAAGCATCTTCCAGACTTGGGGACTCCACAAATAGACATGTTTGCCTCCTCCCAAAGCATAAGCTTCCAATATTTTGCTCGCTCGCTCTGGGCGAGGCGCTTTGAGGCGGCGCTCTGTCTCTAAGCTGGAAGGACAAATTCGTTTATGCTTTTCCCCCAATTCCTCTGGTCCCTCGTGTGCTGCAGAAACTAGCATTGGAAGGGCCGAGAATGATTCTGATTGCTCCTTTCTGGCCCAGGCAAATCTGGTTCTCTCTTCTACAACAATACTCAGAGGCTCCTCCTCTTCCTCTTCCTTTATCTGAGGATTGCTGACCCAGGATCAGGGACCCTGGTCCATCCGGGACTCAAGTCTTTTAAACTTCATGCATGGCTTTGCGTCTTTCCTAAGGTGGCGAGATTCTGGTGGAGGCTGAAAACCCTCCACTAGGTCCACCTATGCCATGAAATTGAAAAGATTTTCCATTTGGGCTGCCTCTAGGAATGTGGAGCCTTTCTCCTGTCCTGTGGCCGTTCTGCTTGATTATCTGCATCATCTTTCGACCTGGGTCTCAGTCACTCTTCTTTGAACGTCCACATGGTGGCTATTTCAGCCTACCATGTCCCTTTTACTGATGAGGCCTTTTGCCCAATTGGAGGTATCCAAACTTTTCTCAGAGGTTCTTCATCTCAGACCCCTGTTGGACTCCAGCTCCCCTGGGACTTGAACTTTGTTCTCGAGAAACTTACTCTTCCTCCCTTTGAGCCTCGGCTTCCACGAACTTGAAGTTCTTATGTGGAAGACACTCTTCTTGGTGGCCATTACTTCTGCTCGCAGAATTTCCGAGCTCAGGCCCTTATGTGCAAAATCCATATCTGATCTTTCACAAAGAAAGAGTAGCTCTTCATACAGATCTCGTTTCTCCCCAAAGTGGTAGCGAGTCTACCTTAAATCAGTCTATTGAATTACCTGCCTTTTCACAGAGTATTCCAACCAAAGAGAATACTTGCTCCATACCATGGATGTCCACAGGATTCTGAGATACTACACTGATAGGACGAAGGATCTCAGAAAGACTGATCAGTTGTTCATCTCTTTGCTCACAAAAGGGAAGCAATGCTGTCTCAAGCAATGCCTATCAAAGTGGTTGGCTCATTGCATCACTTTTGTTATGACAAGTACAAGAAGACCCTACCTGGTCAAGTCAGAGGCCACTCTACTCGGGAGTAGCAGCCTCTGCAGCTTATTTTAAGAATGTGTCTGCGGCAGACATCTGTGCTGCTGCCACTTGGACTTCTGTCCATACATTTACTAAACATTACAGTTTGGACATTGCCCTCGCCGTAGAGCAGGCTTCGGGTTAGTGGTCTTGCAAGGCCTCCTATCTTGAGGTTTGCAAGGTTGTTTCACTACTTCTTGGAGTAGTTCCTCCTCCGGTGCCTTTTCATTTGTTCCAGACTGCTTGAGATTCTGTCCTATATATACCTACTGCAAGAGCCTCTCGCTGTAAGATAGTACAGTTACGTAAAATCTTACGTAACAGTAGATCTTGAGAGAGCCTCTCTTGCAGTAAGTATCCTCCTTCCCTCCATCCCCCTAGGCTTTTTCAGCTCCTTTCCATTGAGGAAATATCTGCTTCTCTCTTGTCCGGACCTGTGGCAGGAAAGAACTGGAGGCGGGCATCTGGGACCGCCCCTTTATACCGATGTCATCTGGCGCTGGTCACCTGGCGTGGGGGCGGTCCCGCCAGGGACTGCTAGCTAGAAATTTTCAGTGAGGTCTTGCACTTCTGACGTCAGTCCTATATGTAATTACTTACTGCAAGAGGCCTTTCTCAAGATCTACTGTTACAGTAAGATTTTACGTAACTGTACTATCTTCGTGAAGGGCTCATCGCGACAGATATGCTTTCCTCCCACCTTCCCACGTAGTTATATACATTTTCCTCTCTAGGGATGTTAGAATCTCCTTGGTTCCCATTCATTATGCTGGTTGGTCTCTCGGGCGAACAGAGGTGGTGCCAGGGACTGCCCTTTATACCATTGGTGAGGCGGGGGCGACATCAGAGGTCACCATGTGGACTAACTTACTAGAATTTTCAGTGGGGTCCTAGTCCTAATGACATAGTCTAATAGTTATTACCTGCTGTAAGAGCGTTTTCTTGAAGATCTGCTGTTACAGTAAGTTCTTCAGGCAACTGTACATCTTACTTTGAGTGGGAGCTCTTGCAGCAGGCTACACCATAAGGACTATACGCCAGGCACTAGGACCCAAGGAAAATTCTTATCTAGCAGTACCCAGCAGGGACGCCCTCTGACATCAGACTACCTCCAACATCCGCCAGTGGTATAAATGGGGCGGTCCCCAGCCACACCCAGTTCTTTTCCCCACGTCGACCCGTTCACATTGGCTCCACGGATGCCTACTGCTAACAGTCGACGCCATTTTGAAACTTTTCTGAAAAATTTAGTTATCGCTTATCTAGTGATTAGTTATCATTTATCTAACGATTATACGGCATGTCTTCTCCATCGCCTCCAGTCAGCGATCAAAATCTTAAGTGCACGTGTGGAAGCAAATCCTGACCTGAGACGGTCACTCTGCCTGCCTCATCTGCTTGAGGCCTGACCACAACTCCTGCCCACACTTTAAAGTTTTCAACCACCGGACTCTCATCCATTGACTGAAGACCTACCTTTTAGAACAGCAGCTGGCTACCATGCAAAAGACCCAGTCAGGTATAGGATCCTTCTTTGGGGTCTGGGACTCTCACAAATCGAAGGAGAAAAGTCCAGTGGAAAATATCATCATAACGTGAGGTATACCCTTCAGACTCGATCCAGGTCTCTGCACAGGAAAACTGTCAGCTCCAGTCCTCCCTCCGCGGGAGGTCAAACTCTGCGCCCCGGCCAACCCAAGTTTCCTCCAGGTTCCAGCCTTGACACCCCAGGCGTTGGTGCGTCGTCAGGTGGTGTTTCTTTGGGGCAAGGGCCTTGACCCCCCTCCCTTGGTCTTAGACCCTACAGCCATACCTCTGTGTCTAAGTCCAGGGATTCCACTGTTAAGCGGGTGGGCGACAGTCATCATGCCGCCCATCATCAGGTGACTGCTTCTTTCTCGTCCGGATCGCCTGGCTGGACCAGACGACAGGAACCGAGTCTCACCATGACGCCAGTTCTCAGAAGTATCGGGCATCAGGCTACCAGCTCTCCATCCCAACATCTTTGACATCCTTGCCTTCAGGGTCTTCTTACCCCAGGAGTCCTTTAGCATCAGTAACTTTTTGCACTTGACTGGCTAGGTGCAATTGCCCCGGAGGTGTGCCTTGAAGAGATTTTTTAATGAGTCAGCCAATCAAAAGACAGGAGGGGTGTGAAGTGAGTGAGAGCTGTTGACTGCTTCAAATTTTTCTCCGCTGGACTGAGCATATTGCCTCTGAGATGTTGCCAACTTTCCTTGTTGACAGCCTCCTAGTGCTTATCTGGGTAAAGTTTTCCTCATAAATCATTTCCTTTAGTGTGCTGAGTGACAACTTTTACTTTTTCATTAGCACTATTTAGACTTTATTTTACACGCGACTATTTACTTTAAAGCCTAATTTTATCACAGGTGTTTATTTTCTGCGTTTTCTTCATTTTGACTATTTCTTGTGGGAACCGTCCAGACTGAGGACAGTTGCCTTGTTTTTTACCTCAGACTTGCGGGGTTTACATGAAAGACCTGCAGTAGATTTCAAACTTAAACAGTGCCTGGGGTTTCTCTCTAGATTGGCAATTAGAGGAAACTTTTTGCTATTACTGGACCTTGGTATCATCTGTCAGGACTGTCCGTAAGGGTCCAGCAGCCACCTGTGTGCAGTTGAGTATTACTGGTTTTCTATTAAGATTGGCACTGATACAGAACCCAGTTTTACAGCAAAAGAGAGCACTGGTAATAGCGTTTATTTACTGGGGCAGGACTGGCGGTGGCATTTTCACAGAAACCTGCACTCAGTTCATAGGTGCAGAACTGGTTTGCTTTACTTAAATTGGCGAACATAGCAGACATACCTTTGATAATTATGCTGAGGATAAATCAAAGGTTTCCGACGAGGAGCCATTCAAAAATACTAATACTAAAAGCAGAGGTGCTGAGGAACCCTGCAGATTCCGATCAAAAATAAAGCTTCCAAAGATGAAGTTACTCACAAACTGAAAAATAGTGAGAGTGATGAAAAAGGCTTGATCAAACCTCTAAGTGGCTAAAAGAAACTGTCAAGACAGATATGCTCCCGTTAGTCCTGGGAAGCCAATAGTGAGACAACAGGCAGCTTAAAGCATTCAGAAAAACAAAGCACTTACAAACTCGCAGGTTCTTCTGTCAGTGCAAGGTATGGCAAAAGCATGGCAACTGTTTTAGACCTTTCAAAGGTGGGTCCTCTATTTACTGGGGCTGGCAAGTACTCTTCCACAGTTCTCTGTTCTGTAGACTGTGAGCGTGATGGAGATAATCAATTCTATGATGCCCCTGACATGGATTTTGAGGGCCTTGAGCCCCAGGAGTCCCCAGACCCTTGCCTTGGGGATTCCCGGTGACCGAGGACCCTTCCTCTGTTTTCATTTATACAAAATATGCTGGATACTCTCGACCTTCCTACACAGGGTCCAACAGGATGTCGAAGACTAAGATTATAGGGAGATGAAGGGTCTTTCATCCTCAAAGACCCTGGTCGTCCCTATCTATAATGCATTTAGAAAAAATACCATGAAGGTGCTTCAACACCCCACTTCAGTACTAGGGGTTGATAATTGAGAGAAAATATAAATTGTCTAAAATGGTACAGAGTTCCTGTCAGCACACCCTAGCCACGAGAGTATAGTGCAGCAGGCAGCTTGTGAGAAAGATTGTCTCCTTGTCACCCTCTCCCCTGACAAGGATTCCAAGAAAATTTACTTTCTAGCAAAGAAAATGTTTGCAACAGCTCCCTGCTTCTCAGGCTTTCTTCTTACATGGCATTCACAGCCAAATATCAGAAAGCCCTGTGGAAATCTGTCCAGGCTATCGCCATAGCGGATCAGATTCTATGGTACAGGAGCTGGTGGATCGTCAAACTGCCTTGGAGCGACTGTGTACCAATTCCAAATGGCAGATGACAATAATGGTACAGCCTCTAGGGCGATGGCTCATGCCATGTCTCTGAGATGCTTCGCCTGGCTTAGAACAACCAAACTGACCACAGACACTCAGAACAAGGCCATGGATTTTCCCTGTGATCAAAATATGTTGTTTGATTACAGAACCACTGACTACGTGAAAAAGGTCGATATGTACAAGGCCTCCTGGCAGAGCCATTCATCAAACCTAAACCTGCCACCCTCAGATCTCGTCCGAGGTAGGCAGAGATTTTGTTCCCAGGCCTTACAGTCTCTATCCCCAATCTGATTTTAGCCAGTACAGGGGTCTTTCAGAGGCAGGGGCAGAAGGGCCAAGATCACCTGTACTCAGCCATCTGCCTGTCAGTCCTGGTGAGTGTCCAGGTCGCCTCCCTGTTTCCGGTTGGAAGCAGACTCTCTCACTATCTTCAGCACTGGTCCCTCATCACGTCGGACAAGTGGGTGCTGGAGATGGTGGAGAAAGGTCTGTCATTACAGTTCAAGCAGCTGCCAGACCTCAAGCGTACCCAGGTGTCAAGACCTCTGTCGCTGTCACAGATACGCTGTTGGAAATGGAGGTACCAAGCCTTCTGACTTTATGAGCAGTGGAAGGGTCCCCATCACGAGAAGGCAAGGGCCTCTACTCCAGGTATTTTCTGACACAAAAAGAAAACTGGGCAGTGGTGACCTATCTTAGATCTGATCAGATATTTAAACAAACATCTAAAAAAATTTCAAAATGCCACTCTGTGACTGGTCATACAGTCCTTACAGCAGGGCGAACTGGCTAGCCTCCTCGACTTAAAGGGCGTCTACTTCCACATACCTATAAGGAGATCTCACAGGAAGTTTCTCAGGTTCAAACTTCCTTCAGGTCACTATCAGTTCACCACAATGCCCTTGGTCTGTCCTCGGCCCCAAGAGGTTTTACCAAGTGTCTCGAGTGGTAGCAGCACATCTCAGGAGACTGGGTGTCACTCTCCACCCCTATCTGGCGACTGGCTCATAGTAGCAAAGTCTCCTTGCCAAGTCAAGGAATCTCTTTCCCTCACAAAATGCACTCTGGAGTCTCTAGGTTTTCTGGTAAATCTCAAGTCTCACCCGGAACCCACCCAGCTGCTCACTTTCATAGGGCCCAGCTGGACACTCTGAAGGGGATGCTTTCTTCCACAGGAAAGAATTAGGGTTTCCTTTCAGTGGCAGATTCTTTGCTCAGGGACAGCCAAGACCAGCCAGACATTTCCTCAGACTTTTGGGACATATGGCCTCTGACTGCAGTAGCCCCAGGGGTCAGGTACAGGATGAGACTCCTGCAAGCCTACCTCAGAGCTCGCTGGTCTGGGAAGCAACAAATGTTCAAGATTAGTACGGTGTTGGAGCAGTTCCTCCAAAATTTTCTGTGGTGAAAGGACCCTGCAGATTTGCAGGCAGGGTTCCATTTCATGCTCCTCTTCCACAAAGGTGATCACCACAGATGCCTCCCTCTTGAGCTGGGGAGCTCATCTAGACTGTTTCTCAGTAGCGGCAACTGGACTCCCGAAGAATCACAGTTGCACATAAATCTTTGGAACTGAGCAGTCTTACTAGCTCTCAAAGCTTTCGCTCCCAGCATAGAAGGGCAGGTGGTTCAAGCTCGAGACGGACAGCACCATTGCAATGTTCTACATAAACGAGCAGGGTGGTACCAGATCAGGAATACTCCGTTTGGAAGCTCTGGTCTCTAGCATTCTCCTGAGAGTCAGCCTCTCAGCTGTTCACCTCCCAGGCAAACTCAATACTCTGGCAGATGCTCTTAAGCGCATCAGTCAAGGTCAGAGCGAATGGACACTGAACAAGCAAGTACTAGCTACAGTGTTCAGGCAGTAGACACACCAGACATGGATCTGTTTGCCTCGCCTCTCAATTTTCAGCTTCCTCAGTACTGTTGCAGGCCCCAGTTCTGGAAACACTTCCTCTGGATTCCCTGATCCTGGACTGGTCAGGGGTTCCTATATGCAGATCTTCCTGGACATAAGTCTCCACCACTCATTCACACTATTGGGATCTGCGCCGGAGGCACTAGGACCCATCGGAGCAAACTTTTGCTGGAGGGTCGGCGCCAGAGATGGAGCCGCAAGGCACAGCACCATGAGCCTCAGCTCGCGCCGCAGTGACCATCTCGGCGTCGAATCCCTCCAACCGCCTAGTTCCATTTTTCCCGCCCGAAAGTGCTTTCAGTGATTGACGTCACTCATTGGAGTCAAACTTCAAACTAGCAGCATAGTTTTCAGTTTTGTTATTTTGTAGTATTATCTCGATACAGTATCGCATAGTCTTATTTTAAAATAAAGAAGTCTCAGCCTACTTTGCGGTCGACCATGAGCAGGTCAGGTGCGGTAGGGAGACTTCGATGAAAGCTATTCAGTCAGTCGGGCTGGGTCCGTCCGCGCCTTCTCGGGGGCTCTGACAGCGGTCAGTCCAATGCCCAGGGTGATGGGGGTCCAGCGGAAGCATAAAAATAAGCGGTCGCATTCTCTGCACTGTTCGGCCCTAGGTCTAAAGAAGAAGGCATCACTGGAGGTCGCCCTCTGATATGTGTCTTGGCGTGGGCGTTCGGTTGTCTGGGCTGGTGCCGGCCTCCTGCTTGATGCCAACCTCTGCTTCTGGTAGCCAACTGCTTCAACATCGAAGTCCTACCCGCCCGCGGGTAGTCTTCAGATGAGCAGTTTCATCAGTGGGCGCTCTTATGGAGCAGTGGGCTCGGAGGTTAGTTCAGCTACCTGGCTCGGTCACTCATGGGCTTTCGGGCTCATTGAGAGACCAGGTAAGCGATTGGATTTTCCTGGTCGTGCGGCACCTTCTTGATTGCCGTCGACTCAGCAACAAAGTGCACCCCCCCCTCCTCCTTGGCTGCAGCGCGGGGCCACCGATGCCTTTATCTCCTGCTCTTCTTCCTTCAAAACCTGTTTTTGAGGTCTGGGGTGTTTTCGTCGTTTTCGGTGCGCGTGGTCCCTCAGCGTCGTTTTCGGTGCCGTGTGTGGTCCCTCGGCGTGGATTTCGGTGCAGCGTGGTCCCGGCGTGGTTTTCGGTGCCGCGTGGTCCCTCGGCGTCGTTTTCGGTGCCGCGTGGTCCCTCGGCGTCGTTTTCGGTGCCAGCGTGGTCCCTCGGCGTCGTTTTCGGTGCAGCGTGGTCCCTCGGCGTCGTTCGGTGCGGTGGTCCCTCGGCGTCGTTTTCGGTGCCCGCGTGGTCCCTCGGCGTCGTTTTCGGTGCGGCGTGGTCCCTCGGCGTGTTTTCGGTGCCGCGTGGTCCCCTCGGCGTCGTTTTACGATGCAGCGTGGTCCCTCGGCGTCGTTCTCGGTGCAGCGTGCCTCCTCGGCGTCGGGGCTCTTGGGGCTCCCTCTGCCTTTCAGGACTCCTCTTTTCCTCATTTCCTTCTTCCCCTCTTCTGATTTTCATTCCTTTCCTGTCCATACAGTCCCTCCTGGACTGTCGGAGATGACTGAGCCTGACCCAGACCTTTGGTTGGGTGATGAAGTGACGAAGCAGGATCTATCACTGCTACAGAGCCTGTGGTGAGGACCTGTCATTTAAGTCTCTGCTGAAAATCTGAGTTCTAGGGACATGGATATGTTGTTCATCCACACTTATTGGAAGGTTCCTTGCCGCTTTAAATCTTGCGGAAGGTCTTAAAGCTGGCTCCTCCCACCCACCGGGTGGTAAAACTCGGCTCTGCCCCATGGCCAGAATCTTCCTTACGCTTGGAAGCTCAGGTTCCCTCCTTAACGCTCTGCATATAAGACTGGTTCCTAATTCTTTGAATTTTCGAAAATAAAAAAAAAGTTTTGCTAAAAGACTTGGTCTTCTCTCCCTCCGCGGCTGCAATGGACAAATCGACTCCGGTTCGGAGATGCCCTTGCGGGCAGAAGATGTCTCAAGCGGATCCGCACTCCACGTCGTCTGCTGCTGGGCCTTGAGCACGACCTGCGGGCCTGCGACCTGTTTCTTCTTTTGACCTCGTCCTCGAGAGCCGTGCTGCCCGTTTACAACTGGGGCATCCCGGAAGAATTTCCTCCGGTAAAGTCGAAAGAGCCCGGTTGGCGGTGTCTGCGGCGGGGCTCGGCGGATCGCTTCGAGCGATGATACGCCCTCGAGAGAAGCGGCAGCGGGCGCTTCTACCTCGGCTGCGGCTTTTGTTCCGCTATCTCTTGGTGCCTCTTATTCGGCTTCCTTTAAGGAGCTTTGTCTGACCCTCTCGACAAAGGTGAGGGTCCAACTTCTTCTGGACGTTTCTCGGTCAAAGAGAAACAAAGTAAGTCTCACCATCGGCGCTCTTGGGAGGCGGGAAGATCCTCTCCCTAGTAGTGCGACAGTCGGCAGTCGACCCCTCTGCTGACCACTGGTTTCACAGTGTCCCCATCCAAGCCAGTTGACCGAGACTCCCGTCGGCGTGGTCAGATTTTCTCGACCCGTTAGATGGGTTGTCGGCTGGAGAAGCTGAGAATCCCTCTCCCGGTTCCCCGGTGGGAGTTGAGGATCCCGTCGGCTCATCTGTGCCTCGGTTCCGGAGCCGGTTGAATCGTCCGAACCAAGAAGTGCCAATTCCCGCAACATCTCCCGCTCCGTCCTCGGCTTAGCGAGGTCTCGATCTCTGGCGTCTTAGCGGTCCAGCCGATCCGCCCGCTCATCCTCTTCCTCCTCCTCGGACGAGGGAGGCTTTAGCGCAAGTTCTGCGTCGGAGGTATGAGGAACCATGCAACAGCTCCTTTTGACCAGGAATAAGCCGGCGCGTCGTCTTCCCTGGCCATTAAGTGGCTGTCACGGGCGGCGAAACAACCCTCGTTTTAGCCGAGGCCTGTTCCCAGGCGGTTGTTCGACCAATTCCAGCTGCCCCACCGATTCGGTGGAACCTCCGCCTTCACAGCCATTAGTTGGGGCTCCGACCAAAAATTCTCGGTCGGCTCAAGGACTGCCTCATGGGCTGTCTGTCACCCTCACTCGATCGACCTCGGCAGGTGGAGGGTGGCTCAGGCCGAGGCAGCTCTTTGAGGACTCTTCTGAGTCGAAGACTATTCCTCCCTTTTCTCCAAGCAAATGGACTTGGAGTCCTCAGGAGGACAGTCAGTGGGCGATAGCCCTTAGTCCTTCCTGGGATTGCTTGGCTCATCTCGGAGTCCGCCGGGATGAGCTCGAACCCGTTCTAAGCGGGCCAGGTATCCCCTCCGGAATTCTGGACCAAGGGGATTCCCCTCGGAGGCCTTTCCGGTGGCGAGGCCATAGTGGGTCCAGCCTTAGAGCTCTGGCGGCGCCCTGCTTCCTGCCCTGCGCCCGGCCAGGATGGCCAGGAAGTATGCGGTCCTACCGGTTCCCTGTCCGGTTTTTGGAACACCCCTCGGCTGAGGGTTGGTTACCGACCAGCGTTTTCCGGCGTGCGGGAGGCGCTAGGGATATGGACAAACCTCCCGACAAGGAATCAGAATTGGACTATGCGGTACGAAAAGTCTATGCTACGTCCTCTCTCGGCCTTCGTCAGGCCAGTTCGGCCGTCCTCATGGCACATTTTTCTCATGGAGACAAAGAACCTCTGTGCTGCAAACACTGAGGCAAGGGTTACCCCAAGGGGCATTTGGCTGGGAAGCCAAGTTTCAAGAAAATACATCACACATGCCCCCACAATGCAAAGCATCATGGGCTGCATATGCAAATCACCACAGAATGTTATGCTGGTCCAGCTTTAAGCAGAATTGCATGGTGCCGAAGGCCTCTCACACAGTTGCAAAGGGTGCTAACAGAAGACATAGACACATGTTTAGTCCTACCAGGACTCATCAGTATGCCTCATCTGTTTGACACCCCAGTGGCATGGACCAGCTACTCTATAGGCAGTGTGCCTTGGATATATGTGGTGAACCCATTAAAATAAAAAACATTTAAAAGACAAAGAACCTCTGTGTGCAAACACTGAGGCAAGGGTTACCCAAAGGGCATTTGGCTGGGAAGCCAAGTTTCAAGAAAATACAACATCACACATGCCCCCACAATGCAAAGCATCATGGGCTGCATATGCAAATCACCACAGAATGTTATGCTGGTCCAACTTTAAGCAAATTGCATGATGCCGAAAGGCCTCTCCGTTTGCAAAGGGTGCTAACAGAAGACATGAACACGTGTTTTGTCCTACCAGGACTCATCAGTATGCCTCATCTGTTTGACACCCCAGTGGAATGGACCAGCTACCCATTTTCTCATGCCCTGTTGGGCTCCCTGGATGAAGTCGTCCCTCATCTTCCCGCGAATCTGCAGACTACGGTCAGGCAGGTGCGGGGCAGGGCAGTAATGACAGCAGCTCAGACTGCTTTAGACATTGGGGACTCATGTGCCAGGTCTGTGGCGGCGCAGTGGCTATGCGTCGTCGGGCTTGGCTGAGGATATCCACCTTTACCGGATACCCAGCACAAGTTGGTGGATGTTCCCTTTTTGGGACTGACCTCTTGACCCTGGGGTGGAAGGTCACCTGCAGAGGATTGAGAAGTCCAATGCTACCTTGGACTCGGTCTCTTCCACTCCAGAGGACAAAGGCCACAAACCACAGCCTAAGCCCTTTCATCCTTCTGCGCCAGACGCGTCCCGGCCAACAACGTCCAGGCCAGCAGGCTCGGGCTTGGCATCCCAAACCCAAGCCGGAGCTTCCTCCAACAGGAAGCAGGGAGGTAAAGGCCAGGAGGTCCCTCGGCGGTCCCTCCTCCAAGCCTGCCCAGTGACGGGCTGAGGGTGTAAACCCCTAACCCCGTCACCTCACCCCAGGTTCCCCATGGAGAGGGGCAACTCGGCACTTCCTTTCCGCCTGGTCCGTTATTACCACGGACAGGTGGGTACTGAGGTGGTGGGAAAAGGCCTGCCTGAAGTTCAAGCAGGCCCACCCTTCAGAAACCATCGCACCTCGGGGCTTGAGGTCCATAACCTCTGTCGGCTAGTCGGGCCAACATCGGCTCTCCTCCTCCAAAGGAGGTGATCAGGGAGGTGGCGGACCCTCCCTCAGACCCAGGGTTTGTGTCCAGGTACTTCCTGGTTCGAAGCGGACTGGGGCTGGCGCCCCATTCTCGACCTACACGACCTGAACAAGGTTCCTAAGGTCTCGAACCTTTCAGGATGGTCACTCTGGCTCAGATAATACCATCCCTGGAACCACGGCATGTGGTTCTGCTCTCTGGACCTGCAGGGCCGCGTTCTTTCCGTCCTATCCGTCCGTCACACCGGAGATTACTTGCTTTTGAGCAGAGGGATCCCTCTTGATTCCGAGCCATGCCCTTGGTCTGTCTCCAGCTCCCAGGGTCTTCACCAAATGCATTGCAGTGGTGACAGCCTTCTTGTAGCGCCGAGGGTCGGGTGTACCCTTACCTGGACGATTGGCTGATAGCAGCCCCTCAGTCAGGAGGTGGGCGGTCAGAGATCTAGCCCTCCAGGTTTGCTCTCAAGTCAGCCTTCTCATCAACGAGGCCAAGTCGGAACTCGAGCAAGCAGGTGATTCCAGTTTATCGGAGCAGAGCTCGACTCTCTTTGAGCCAGAGCATGGCTCGGCGGACAGGGCCAAGGTTCTTACCTCCTTTGCCCAATCATTTCTGGTTGTGCAATCGCACCCTGCCGGACTTCCTCGCCTCCTGGGTCTCATGGGGCCTGCACCAGCGTGGTCCGTTGGGCACGTTGGCACATCGCCTCCTTCAGTGGGGACTGGCCAGCCAGTGGTCACAGCGCTGCGATCCATTGGACCAGCTAGTGATGGTGACCCAGGAGATGTGGAACGTTCTCCGGTGGTGAACCGTTCCGTCTCATCTGCAGGAGGGCATCCCGTTTGTCCGCCCGAGCCGGCGGTCTCTCTATCGACCGATGCCTCTCTGATGGGTTGGGGTGCCCATCTGGGGAACACCAGTGCGGCCTCTGGTCCCAGCGGAGTCCCGATGCCACATCAACCTGCTGGAGCTCGGCGGTCCGCCTAGCTCTCACCGCCTTTGCTCCGTTTCTCCGAGGTCAAGTGGTCAGAGTCCAGGCGGACAATACCACGACCATGTACTATCTAAACCGCCAGGCGGGGCCGCGCTCCATGCTTCTATGCAAGGAAGCTCTCCGCATTTGGTCACTCGTGCGCAGCCTGGAGGCGGATCTCCTAGCCATTCATGTGGCAGGAGCCTCCAACACCCTGGCTGATGCCCTGAGCCGGATAGGGGCTGCATCTCACAGTGGTCTCTCCTGCGGAGGTAGTACAAGATCTGTTCTCCCACTGGGGCACACCTCAGGTGGACCTGTTTGCCTCCAGGAGAGCAGGCTGAGAGCTGTTTCATGCCGCCCCCTCAGCAGGGCTCGCTGCAGGGGATGCCTTCTCGAGGCTGTGGACCCCGGGCCTCTTCTCGCCTTTCCCCATTTCCCTTGATTCACAAGGTGCTTCTCAAGGCAAGGAGGACAAGGCGCAGATGATTCTGATAGCCCCAGACTGGCCCGCCAGTTACAGGTACCAAGATCTCCTCAGCCTCAGCTCCAGGCTCCGAGGCAGCTTCCAGCTCGCCCGGACCTGCTCTCAGTCAATCAGGGGAAGGTGTTCCATCCGGACCTTCAATCCCTGCACCTGACAGCCTGGTTCCTGGCGGCTAGAGTTCCAGGCCTTGGGTCTTTCCGACAAGGTCCTCAATGTTGTCGAGGCGTCCGTAGAGTCGACCAGGAAATGCTGTGCCTTCAAATGGAAGAGATTTTCCATTTGTTGTCAGAACAAGGGCTTGGACCCTTCCTCCTGTCCTTTGGCAAGCATTTTGGACTATTTATGGTCCCTTTCTAGTCAGGAGCTTGGGTCGGCGACCCTAAGGGTGCACCTGGCAGCCATCTCTGCTTACGGTAGCGGGCTGGGAGCAGTCGGTGTAGCGCCAGGAGAAGGTGGTCTGGCGCTTTTCAAGGTCTTGATCATATTTCCCCTCTGGTGAGAACCTCCCACCTCCGTGGGATTTACTGCTGGTACTGGCAAAGCTCATGGGCAAGCCATTCAGAACCAATGCACAGGTGTGAACTTTCTGCCTGTCGTGGAAGACCGCCTTCTTGGTGGCTATCCGTCAGCCAGAAGGATGGGAGAACTCCAGGCGCTCTGCATCGAGTCTCCTTACCTGGTCTTCCACAGGGACAAGGTTGTCCGCGCCCCCACCAATTCCTTCCAAAGGTGGTGTCGGAGTTTCACCTTAACCAGGTGTTGACTCTGCGGTGTTCTACCCAATCACACCCGGAGGCGAATACAGGCTCCATACTTTGGACCCTAGAAGGGCGTCACTTATAAGAGCGCATGGCTGAAATCGGGAGAGGTTCGCCAGCTGTTTGTCACCACGCTGAAGCCACACCTGGCAGACCTGCAGCCAAGCGGACTGATAAGCAGGTGGGTCACCTCCTGCATAGATCTGCTATAAGTTGGCGGGCATGGAGCCTCCCAGAGGGATAAGAGCTTATTCTACGCCATACTGCTGCATCGGTGGCTGCTTCAGGGGCGTCCTATCCAGGAAATCTGCAGGGCTGCTACCTGGAAGTCAGCACACCTTCATTACCCATTACCATCAACCTTGAGTCGCCGGGATGCTGGTTTTGGGGCCTCGGTTCTCCAGTCTTTATTCCTAAGTAGGGGTTTATAGCCTTGCCTCCCTCCTCCCGGAGAACTGCTAGGAGTCTGCCAGACAGTGTGGATGAACAACATATCCATGTCCTAGAAATACAGGTTACTCACCTGTAACAGGAGTTCTAGGAATGGTATATGTTGTTCATCCACACTCTCCACCGACCTCCCTGGCTTCAGCGCACAAGCCTGAGCTTCCAGCGGGCAGATCTATCATCATGGGCGGGCGAGGTTTTACCACCTGGGTGGGTGGGAGGAGCCAGCTTGAAGACCTTCCGGCAAGATTTAAAGCGGCAAGGAACCTGCCAATAAGTGTGGATGAACAACATATACCATTCCTAGAACTCCTGTTACAGGTAAGTAACCTGTATTTCCACTCTTTCTCTCCAGACTACAGACATCGATCCTGGGAAATTGTTAAGACTCCAATACCTTCATGTTCGGAGATCCCTCAGTTTGACTCCTCTGGTTCAGCCTTCCTTGAGACACTGTCTCAAATGGTATGGAATAATCCTGCTCTCACCCCTTCAGTGGCTAAATCCATAGATAGAAATATTCAGCCCCAAGGATCGTCCCATTTGGCATCTCAAGCCTTTGCGGATCCTATTGTAGTCCTGGCAGAGAATAAGGTCGTTCTTCCTCAGACTACTACAGCTCGACCTATTAACAAAGAATCTCGTATGATAGACACCTTAGCTAAGAGAGTCTTTGCTGCTTCTACCTAAGCATCGTATTGCCAGCTACCAGGGCTATTTCTCACAGTATGAGTATATCCTGTGGCACTCTATCAAGCAGATGGTTAAAGCTCTTCCGAGTCGGATGCAAAGCCAGAGCTTCTTCAAACCATTACCAGAGGTATCGAATCTAACAACCAGCAGGTTAAAGCAGCCATGGATGCTTTCAACACTGCTTCCCGTTCAGCGGCTGCTGGTATTGCACCGCTGTCATTCCTGGTTTCAGCACTTCAGGTTTCACGAATGACACGCGAGCAGCAGGAATGGCGTTGCCCTTTCATGATGTGTATCTTTTGGTCCTCAGGTAGAGCAAGCTCTAGGCGCTACTCAGAAGACTAGGTCAGCCATTAAGTTGGCTCGACCCCCTCCTGCCCCTCTCGAGGGCATGTCAATAAACGACAGTTTCATAATAGTCAGTCCTTTCGAGGCAGAGGAGGTTTCCACAAAACCAACTTGCCCAACCCCAAAGAAGACACAACAAGCACAAGCAATAGCCTGTTACCAGCGCCACCTTTATGAATGGCTGGCCTAAGTCCCATCTCAGCTGTCGAGGTGGACTTTTCTTCTCTAGTGGGAGGTCGTCTGATGCACTTCTACAACCAGTGGAAGTCCATAACATCAGACAAATGGGTCCTTCCGATAATTCATGAGGTATTCACTCAATCTTCTGGGGACCCTCGGATCGTCCTCCCAAGCGCAGCCCAGGCTGTCAACCCTTCAGTCAGACCTTCTCAACAGCAGGGCGGTAGAAGTGGTGCCGCTGCATCAACAGAACATGGGTTTCTCCCATTACTTTCTGGTTCCAAAGAAGTCCGGGGTATCGCTTCATTCTGTATCTCAAGCTAAACAAATTTCTCCCAAGGAGAAATTCAAAATATTCTCTGGAAACCTGTTACCTTTGCTTCATCAACACGACTGGCTAGTCTCCCAAGACATGGGATGCTTACCAGCACATTCCTATTCACCCAAGGCACCACAAATTCCTGAGGTTTGTGGCTCTGAGACAACATTATCAGTTCAGAGTCCTGCCCTTTGGGCTGTCCTCGGCACAGTGGTTTTACAAAGTGTTGTGCAGTTCACTAGCGCACCTCAGAAAAGTCGGGACCCTGGACACCGTAGAGACAGCTCTCGCCTCCTTACGTCCATGGGAGTTCTGCTGAACCTCAAGAAGTCGCAACTGCAGCCCTCCAAGAGGCTTCTCTTTATAGGGACTCTTCGGACACCTCCTGTGTGAAGGCTTTTCTTCCAGAAGACAGAAGGAGCGATATCCTTCAAATGGCCCGTCACATCTGGGAGAACTCCTCAGTTACAGCTCTCGATGCAACGGATGCTAGGCCTCATGGCTTCCTCACTGTTCACTGTACCCCTAACACGTCTGCACATGAGAACCACTCAGTGGTCCCCAACCTCTCACCATGCGGTCCTATCCCATCAAGGTGGCGAAACCTTTAAAGAGGTCACTCACCTGGTGGTCTCGAAAGCAATCTCCTGGAAGGTTATCCCTTTGCTCCTCTGGACCATCAGATCTCCATTACCACGGACGCATCCCTGATGGGGTGGGGAGCCACTGTCAGGCTCTCCACACTCAAGGTGCGTGGACTCGAGTAGAGTCCCAGCTTCACATAAACGTCCTAGAAATGAGAGCCGTCCTTTATGCGGTCCGGCGTTGAAGGACATTCTGTGTCCAAGAACATTCTCCTTCAAGCGGACAACAAAGCAGTGATGTATTACATCTACAAGCAGGGCGGTGCTCATTCTTGCCCATTATGCAGGGAAGCAATGAGGGTATGGGAATGGTGCTTGGAGCACAAGGCTCTAATTCAAGCGGTCTACCTGCCAGGTATTCAGAACAAACTGGCAGACCGTCTCAGCAGAACAGAGACAGACCCTCACGAGTGGTCTCTCGACTCAACCATAGTTCAGTCACTATTGAAGAGTGGGAACTCCAGATCTGGACCTTTTGCATCCCCACTGAGCATAAAAACTGCCTCTCTTCTGCTCCAGAAATCCAGGGCCTGGCATTTTCTGTCAAGATCCGTTCAGGCTGCGGTGTGGACAAAATGCTTTCTTTCGCCTTTCCACCTCTTCCTCTAATTCAGAGGTACTCCTCAAGTTAATCCCAGGGGACAAGATGATTCTCATTGCTCCCTTTTGGCCTCGGCAGCTGTGGTTTCACTGCTCAACAATATGTTGGCAGTTCCTCCGAGACCACTTCCCCTACAGATGAACCTTTTGACTCAGGGCCTGTGGTCCATCCCAACCTGAGATCACTTCACCTTCACACTCGGCTCCTGAAGAGGAGAAGTAAACTGGTTCAGTGTGTCTCGAAGAGTTTCAGATATTCTTCTGGCTGCCGGAAACCAGCCACTAGGAAAACTTACACAGCCAAATGGAAGTTTCTACCGCTCTGGTGTGCAAAGTCCTCTTTGAATCCTTTTCCTGCCCACCAGATAAAGTTCTGGAGTACCTCTTAGACCTCTCAAATTCAAGCCTACAGTTCTCTACAGTCAAAGTTCACTTTAGTGCCATTTCAGCATTTCATGAGCTGATTTTTTCATATCTCTGGCTCAGTTACCTGTGGTTAAGAGATTTCTTAAAGGAATTCTGCATACCAGACCTCCTACAAGGCGTCCAGTTGCAGCCTGGGACATCGATCTTGTGCTAGATATGCTCACTGAAACCTTTTGAACCTCTGGCTACCTGTGAGCTAAAATTTCTCACCTGGAAGACTGCCTTCCTAGTGGCCATTACACTCAGCCCATGAGGTCTCTGAGATACATGCCTAGTCACAGACCCTCCGTATACTGTGTTCCATAGGGACAAAGTAGTTCTGTACTCATCTAAATTTCTTCCTAAGGTTGTGTCAGAATTTCATCTAAACCAACCTTTAGTCCTTTCCTCTTACTTGCGAACTTCCAAAATGAAGGAGAGCATTCTCTTCATTCTTTGGACGTTAAGAGGGCCTTGCGTTTCTATCTGGATAGAACCAGGACTTTCATAAAAGCCCAGCAGCTGTTTGTTTCCTTCAGCGAGACCTGGCTGGGTCAACCTGTCGCTATCAGATGTATCTCAGCATGGTTAGTGGCATGCCTTTGCCACTGCTATTCCATGGCGCAGGTTAAGTTGGGGGTAGGGTTTACGCTCACTCTACTAAAGTGATCGCAGCATCCTAGCAGAAATTCGCGAACATGCCCATTGCTGATATTTGCAGCGTGGCACACCTGGAGCTCAGTGCATACTTTTGTTAAACATTATGCACTAGATGTCCATGCCAGACTGACATTCTTCCTTTGGCAGAACCATCCTTAATGGACTTCTGTCTTAGAAATGTGAGCTCTTGGTCTCTCCTGCCGCCCTCTCGGGATTATTAGCTCGGTACTCTCCCAAAAGTGTGGATGAGTGGTGGAGACTTATGTCCAGGAAGGTATGAAAATTACATACCTACCGTAATTCTTGATCATCTTGGCAGAATCTCCGCCACTCATTCACCGCCTCCTCCGTCCCCGAGCTCCACCTCTGTTGTTGGTCTTCACTCCTCAAATCTTTAGGCTGTGAAGACTTCTTTGTTGACCTTAACTGGTCGTCCGGACTATCTTATGTCCGGTTTTTAGATTAGGCTACCCTTCTAGGTTAGTTTAGCTGCACCTCCTTGGTAAAGGTACTGAAGATTTGGAGGTGAAGCCGAGATGGTCATTCTGTTGTGACTGAGGCTAAGCGATTACCCGTGCCTCGGCGCCATCTCTGGCGCAACCCTCCAGCAGATTTGCTCCTGATGGGTCCTAGTGCCTCAAGCGCCAGATCCAATAGTGTGAATGAGTGGTGGAGACTCGTCCAGAAGATCAAAATTACGGTGAGTGCGTGAATTTTCATTTCCTGCCTTTCCCTGATATTCAGGGTTTTGCTGAAACTCTGGCGCAGCCTGCATCCATGATCCTAGTGGCTCTGGACTGGTCAGGCAAGCCTGGTACCCTCTCCTTCTCTCAATGTCCTGCAACAGGCCCATTCGCCTGCCTCCAGCTTCGCTCCTGCTGACACTTCCTAAGGCGGGAGTGCAGTACCCAGACGTACCTCTCTTCACCTCAGTCTGGTTCTTGAGTTAGTTTCTATCCTCACAGTACTCTGAACAGGTCCTTGAGATACTGAGGATGGCTAAAAAAAAACAACGCTAAGAAGACTTATGCAGCCAAATGGAAAAGGTTTTCCCTCTGGTGCAGAAGCGAAAAGGTTGAACCCTATCAGCTTCAGACCCTCAGCTGCTAGACTACCTGGTACACTACAGGCATCAGGCTTGAAACCATCTTCACTCAGGCTACACCTGGTGGCAATTTCAGCCTACCTTTCAGTGGGAAAGAAGAAACCATTTTTTCCCATGACATTTTAAACCGTTTGTCAAGGCCTCTTGCATCTCCGGCCTCCAACCAGGAGCCTGTTCCTCCTTAGAGCCTGAACCTTTGCATAGATGGACTCATGAATCCACCTTTCGAGCCACGGCCCACATCGAGGTTTGTAACTTGGAAGACCATCTTCCTGCTAGCCATTACGTCTGCCAGGAGGATTTCAGAGCCACAGCCCCTGTGCACTGAGCGAATACGTCATCCTCACGATGATAAAGTTGAGCTCAGGACAAATAGGAAATTTCTGCCAAAGGTGATTTCAGAATTTCACTTGGACCAGTACATTACTCTGCCTGTCTTCTTTACTAAGCCATCCACTCCTGGCGAGCAAGAACTCCATAGCTTGAATGTCAAAGGCCATCTTTCACTACCTAGAGCATACTGGACAGTCCAGAGGCTCTTCCCCTCAGTTGTTCCTCACCCCAGGGGATGGCAGAGGAAGACCAACTACTAAGAGAACTATCCGTTGGTTGGTCTCTTGTATAGATTCTGCTATGAGAAAGCTAGTCAGCAACCTCCAGTGGGGCTCAGGGCCCATTCCTCCAGGGGCACTGCAGCCTCGCTGCAGCAACAGGTACATTCCCCCTACTGGATGTCTGCAAAGCAGCTACCTGCAAATCTGTGCATACCTTTGTGAAACACTACAGTTTGGATGTGCAGACCAGATCTGATGCCAGATTTGGCAGGGCAGTTCTGCAGAGCCTCTTTCTAAGTGGGTTCTCTGCCACCTCCCACTTGGTACTGCTTGGTAGTCTACAAAAGTTATTGATGCTAAAGGACTCCTGGGGTAAGAAGAAAAAATTTCACACTGCAGTAATCTTCCTTCTTTCATGGGGTCCTTTAGCATCAGTGAGCTCCCACCCTTCCTCCCAAGTTCACCTGTCGGAGAGAGGCTCTACATCACCTCTTACCAAACTTGGCGTTTACTGATGAGCTTTTACCTCATGTTGCTGTTTCTAGTTCCACTTTTGGACATTTGCATGTTTTTGAATCCTGTTAATTCTTTTTGGGGCATTTGCCCTCTTTTTTTTTTTTTTCCTTGAAAAATTCTGAAGCAGTCAACAGCTCTCACTAAGTTCACCCCTCTTGTCTTTTGATTGACTGGCACCACGCTCATTGAAAAATCTCTTAAAGGCACACCTTCAGGGCAGTTGCACCTAGCCAGCTAAGTGCAAGCGTTACTGATGCTAAAGGACCCCTTGGAAGAAAGAAGATAACTGGGATGAGTAATTTTTTCTTCCCATGGCCTCCATTCCCTAGTTTCTGCCAGAAGGGGCAGCCCCGCCGACCAAGGAGATGCCTCCGGCGCCCGACCCGTTGAGGGCGGGCGGACGTCAGGTCAACCAGTCAACCTGCCGTCAGCTCAGGTGCCACCCCATGACCAGACACCGAGAAACCGAAATCACCACAGCGTATGCTGGCTCCCGACAAGCCATCGGGTCCGCCACCCAAAAAGCCTGACAACAGGTCTGAGATGCCAGGCCCATTGGCCCCAGCTATGGTCTCTCTGGCGGAAGTCGAAAACCTTTTCAGCTCCTGGTGGGACAGTCAAGAAAGACATCATCCATAAGGAAATCAAGTTCCAACGCCCCACAGCCTCCTTGTAGATGCCCCGGTCATCACCCCTAGGGACAGGTCTCCTACTCGGTTGGACAGGTCTTTTGAATGGCACAATGGCAAAGTCATCATTCCAGACCGTCTTCCAGGCATTATAGAGGCACCGGCATTCCCGCTCCAGATCTTCCTCTGGGTCATCTGATTCAACTTCTTCCATCTCCTCCAGATCCTCATGGGAGTTCTCCTCTCTCTCCACCACCTAACCTCCGGAGATTGCCCTGCAACACCACACTGACGATCAACCTTCTTGGATGTGATGATGCGTCACATCCGGTGTTTGAATCGGTGGGAAACTGAGATCTTGATCCAGAAAAAAAGTCTGGCTGATTTCTTGGGTATGAAAGAGCCCAACCCTTTGGTTGTTCCATCCTTGGTAGCTGCTTCAGGAAGCTACCAGGCTAGCCTGAGGTACCCCTGACAGCCTCCACTATACCTAAGAAAGTGAACAGGCTGTATCATACCCCAGCGAGCGAGCCGTTCCTTGGTGAACAGTCAAGGTGGACTCTGTCTTGCTGATGGCTGCCACAACAGGACCAAACAGCCCCAGCACATGAGTTCCCAGCCGCGGACAAGGAATCAAACATTTGGACCAGGACGGTCTACTCTTCTGCCACCTGCACCATTTGTTAGCTCAATTTTCTGGCACACATGGTGCAGTACGAAATCTCTCTGGAACAAAGCAATCGAGCTTGCAAGGAGACACCCGATTCTGATCACAAAATAGAGCTCTTAGGCGTGCTCCAGTCCAGTCTGGACGTGGGGAAGCATGTCTTGTGATCCTACGATTCGGTGGACATGGCAGCCAGGCAGCAGCCACAGGGGTTTGCATGTGGAGATGCTCTGGGCTCTGGTTTCTGGATTTAGAGAGGACCATCAGGATACCATCATTGATGCCCATTCTATGGGTCCTTGCTTTTGGTCCAGACATTGAGAAAATTATCTCTGACCTCCAGGACTCTGGTAAGGACATCCAGTCTGTGCATCAGTTGTACAGATCTGATCCAGACCTCTGACAAGCGTCCACCAGGAGGCGGAAGCCTAAAGGACAGCAACAGAGAAGCAATTGTCACCGTAAAGCCCCCTCAACCTGGTGGAGCATAGGGACCTCAGACACCAAACCCTCCCAGGTCTCCTTCCCACCCGGGCTCCCATGCCTGACTCCTTGCCCAACACCATACCCCTTGCTGAGTCCAGGGCAGGGTAATGGGGTCAGTTCTCACTTTACCTCAGCGGGTGGGCCTCCACCACCAATGCGTGGGTCCTCCAGTTGATAGAGCAGGGTCACGTGTTGGAATTTCTGCAGATGCCCCGGACAATCCCCAGTCCAAGCGACCTACTCCACCTCCCATGCCAAGCTCATTTGGAGGAGGTACAGTCCCTACTAGACAAGAGGCAATAGAACCCGTTCCAGCCCACAGTGGGAGAAAGGGTTCTACTCCATTCTTCTTGGTACTAGAGGTTCAGCATGGTCACCTTGTTGGGCATTCTTCCCATGTTGCATCAAGGGGACTGGCTCTGCTCCCTGGACATTCAAAGCCTACCTCCATATTCTAGTGCTTCCAGCTCACAGGAGTTCCTGAGGTTCTCCTTTCAGGGAAGGCATTTCTAGTTTGGCCTTGCCCTTGGCCTTTCCTTGGGAACGGCAGCAGTGCCTAGCAGTGGTGGCAGCAGCCCTAAGGAGGCAGGGACACTTCGTTTATCCCTGCCTCGATGATTGGCTTCTGACCGCCGTCACAGAGGATCTGCCTCTGGTGGCTTTAGAGGACACCTTCAACCTGTTCAGCTCCTTGGGGATCACCCTAAACAAGGCCAAATCATTCCCGAAACCATGTCAGAGGTTACAGTACATAGGGGCAATCCTAGACACTGAGCAAGGGAAGGCCTTCCTCCTGCCAGACAGGGCAGCACGGCTTTGCTCCTTGGCCCACAAAGTTTTAGCTGCTGTCGCCAGGTCCCAGCTCAGACCATGCTCCAGCTCCTAGGCCATATGGCTGCAGCCATAGTGACTGTTCTCTCAGCATGTCTGTTTGAGGGCCTCTCAGTGGACTCTCCGAGTGCAGTGGGATCAGATGGAGACCACGATCTCAACCAGCTGGTCTTGATCTCCAAAGCAGTGGTACAGAGACTGTCTTGGTGGCTCTCTCCCGGAATCTGGAGTCCTTTTCAGAGAGTAGCCCTTCACAGGTTCTCACAACCGATGCCTTGGGCCTAGGTTGAGAGCTCATTTTCAGAAAAATCAGACTCAAGGTACTTGGTCTTCTCTAGAACTGATCCTCCACATCAGTATTCTGAAGATGAGGGGCTGTTCTGTATGCTGTACAGGCATTTCTGCAGGATCTCCGTCCAGGCCCCCTTTGGTACAGATAGACATGTCTGTTGTTGATTACATCAACAAGCAGGGAACTCACTCCTGTCCTCTTTGTCGGGAAGCTGTGAGATTGTGGTTCTGGGCTCTAGGTCATGGCCTGTTGCTCACACAGTGCATGTTCAGGGGTCCAAAATGCCTTGGCTGACTCCTTAAGTTGGTCTCATCGAGACTCACAAATGGGAACTCCTGCAGTCTATAGTGGATGATCTCTTCCAAAGATGGGAGTCGTCCAGACTGGACCTGTCCACTTCCCCATGCAATGCAAAACTGCCCAGTTTTTGCTTGCTTGATCAAGAGCCTGGTGTTTTCTGGCGGGAGCGCATTGTCCCTTTGGACAGGGAGGTTTCTATGCCTTCCCTCCTTTTCCTCTTCTGCAAAGAGTTCTGCTCAAACTTCAAGTGGAAGGAGCAGAGATGATTCTCAGTAGCTCCGCTTTGGTCTTGCCAGATATGGTTCCGCTACTGCAGCAGGACCATGGAATCTCAATCCCCTGCCCTTGTCCTCCCTCTTACTGTCACAAGAGCAGGGCAGGCTGGTTCACCCAGACCTCGGTCCCCCATCTGCATGCCTGGCACCTGCAGGCAGTAGTCACTGCGCATTTTAGAGCATGTCCCAGAGTGGCCGAGGTCTTTGTTGCAGCCATTAAACCTTCCACTAGGGCTGCCTATGCCATGAAAGCCAGGCGCTTTTGCTTATTGGCCTCCGTTTGGTCTGGACCCTCTCCTGTGCTCTCTGAATGCTGTCGTTGGACATCTCCTCTCCCTGTCAGACTTGGGCATGGTATTCCTCCATCAAGGTACACCTTTCTGAAATCTCTGCCTATCATGTACCGTGGATGGCAAATATGTTGCCCAGACAGATCTGGCCTGAACATTTTTGAGGGGAATGCTTCATCTTTAACCTCCATTAGGAACCCATCCCTCCTTGGGATCTTTTGTTTTGTTAGAAAAACATGTTGCCTCCCTGCGAGCCAGCTTGGATTGAGAGCTACATTTTCTGTCATGGAAAGCATTGTTTTTAGTTGCCGTTACTTCTGCTCAGAGGATTTCCAAGCTTCAGGCTCTGATGGCTAAAGAGCTGCATTTAATTTTCCACAAGGACAGGGTATCCTTGAGGACCAATCCTAAGATCTTACTTTGAGGAAGCTCTTGCAGCAGGTAGCATATATAGGACTGACGCCACCTGGCAGCAGCAGATCTCGCGTTTCTTTTTCTCTAGCAGTACTGACATGGGACCGCCTCCCACCGTAGGCCCGCCCCGACATCCACGTAGTATAAGGGCGTAGGCGGTCCCCGTGCTCCAGTTCTTTCCTGCGGCAACATGCTGGTCGGCTCTCGGCTCGCTAACAGTTCCTCAGCCTCTAGAACAGTACCTTGTTCGTTTGCTCTCGAATTTCTTAGTATGTCATCCACACCAGCGGGCACCGTAACAAGTGCTCTTGCGGAGACAGATCCCTGCCAAGGACGGTCACTCAGCCTGCTGCTTCTGCTTGGGCCCAGACCACGACACGGCACCTGCACACACTGCCAGGTTTTTTAATAGTAGGACCAGGATCCAGAGACAAAATCGCTCTAGGCCCATGTAGCACAACAGCAGTTGGCCCAAATGCAGCAAGACATGTCCTCTGAAAGGGAGTCTGCTCCCCTACTCCCAAGAAAAGGAAGGAGAAGCACTGCAACGGGACCACTCTCCCTCCAGGCCCTGGTCTTCCAGCTCCCAGTCCACTGGTCGTTCTGGCTCCTCCAGACATGAGGCCAGGCTTACTTCCCTCAAGCCTCCCGCCTCTGCCTCTCTTTCTAAGGGCCGCCTGCAACCCATTTAGATTTGGGCCCCGACTCCAGCTCCGCAGTGGCGTCTAAGCCCTCTGACTCTGGCGCCTTGGGCCATAAGAGCCCTCGGCGCTGGTACTGTACCGGCCTCAGGTAAGCAACCCTCCGATCGGCCCGTCGATCACCGGGAGAACTAAGCAGTCTTCGGGCATTCTTTGTCTCAGGTTTCGTTTTGCCACCCAAGCATAGACATGACCGGCGCCTGTCTGGAGTCGGACAAGCGCCATCGGATAAGCCCCTGAAGTCTGCGGATAGGCCTGCCAAGGCCTTCTCGCGTTCTGACCATCCGCCCTTCACGGCCAGGGGCGCCCGTCGAGACGCAGCCTCAGGCCAGACACGGATAAACCTTTGGTTCCTCCATCAGCACCGGACAAGGCACCGTTCTGCAGCCATCGTCTGTTCCTCCGACATCACCTACTGAGAGACCCGGCGTCTCCCTCGCAACCATTTGTTGGAACTTGGCGACGGCGCCAAGAGGTTTCACCGGCGTCACCTGCCCCATCGGCGCGGACTCACCGACGCCAGTGTCCCAGCGGAGCCAACTGACCTCGCCTCCTAAACCAGACTCTCCCAAGCTGGGGATGTCTCAAGTCAAGGAGCTTTTTCCCCACTGGTGGGAGACTGTCAAACAGGACTTAGTCACCCATCCTGCACCTCCTCCAAATCCCTCCTGTTCCTCAGCCAGATGGGCAGGTTACACCTATCCCATCTGGGACGAGAGGGATAAGACTCCAGCTAGCCACAGGAGCGCAGGACAAGTGTAAGAGGACTAGATCCCCATCCTCCTCTCGCTGTCCTTTGCATAGAAACCCAGGCACAAGAGAAGATGGCACCATTCCTCTTTCTTCTCTTCTGTTGCCTATGGTGAATCAGAACCTTCTTTCCTGATTCAGAGCCTGGCTCACTCCCTGGTGACACAGAGGACCAGCCTAAATCTCCTCCCGATGACCCCAGTTTTCTGGAAGCCGTGCGGCATGTACTGGAGAATATGGGATGGGATACTGAGGCTCTAGACCCGAGCAGCTTGCGTCTGGCCAGATATCTATGCCAGAAGGATCCCAAGCTGGTGGTTATGCCCCCATTGGTGGACACCTTCCAGGACGTCACCCTGGCTACGTGGAGGCATCCACATGCATCCTCTGCGGTGCCAAGAAGGCCAACCACTTATACTGGGCCCCAAGGACGATTCTTACCTGGCCGACACACGAACACCCCACAGCACACTCCGTGCTCATATCGACCACGCATGATGGATTTGCAGAGGCCAAAGCACCAGTACCCAACCTGAGGCGGACAGGGTATACTCATCTGCCACCTGCAGCATTTGTAGTCTTGACATTTTGACTCACATGGTCCAATTCCAGAATGCCCTTTTGAACCAAGGATTGGACATCTTGCAAGGTGTGCCTGACTGCCCAAAGGGCAGAACTTGCTAAACTCTTACAGACTGGCTCTGATGTGGGTACCCATGTCCTCCAAGCTGCATACGAGACTGCGGACACCTTGGCGAGGCGGCTGCTTCTGGAATTTGCCTTAGGCGCCACTGGGCTCGGGTCTCAGGGTTCGACCAGAGATGCAGACTACAAGTCTGAAGCGCCCTTTCAAAGGCTCTGTGCTCTTTGGAGACAACAAAGAAGGTTATTGGTAGACTGCAGGACTCTTGCAAAACTGTCTGCGGTGCAGTCTTGTGTACCGCCTGAAATGGGGCGTTTTCCTCGGCCCGTTTTCATGGCAGAGGGTGGCACATCAGCCTCAGCAACCCCGTGCTCAGTCTCACACAAAGCGGGGTGGCTTTAGTCGACGAGGGGTCCAGAGGTGCTGCCTCTACCTCCTCTAGACAGGCTAAACCTCAACCGCCGCCCTTCCACCCCTCCCTCCACCTGACTATGAAGCGACCTCCCCTCCCAGACTTGATGTCGGAAGAGCAGTTAGGTTGTTTTCTCTTTACTTCCAAGTGTGGAGAGAAGTGACGTCCGACCAGTGGGTCCTTGACCTCGTGAGTTGAATCTCTACACCTGGACAGACCACCGCCCCGTCTTACCAGAGAGATCACAGGGCTCCCATCAGACAGGAGATCCAGTCTCTCTAGACAAGGATGCCATCGAACACGTCCGGAGGCAGAAGTGGACTCTGGGTTTTACTCCGCATCTTCCTGGTTCCCAAGAAGTCGGGGACCTTCAGCCTATCTTGGATCTCAGCGACCTCAACCAATGGGCCTCTTATTGCAGATTCTGCATGGTGTCTCTTCTGAATCTCCTCCCCTTCCTTTCGGTTAGGGATTGGCTGGCGTCTTTTGAACATGCAAGATTCTTGCCTTCATATTCCCATCTGCCACAGTCATCTGAGATTCCTGGAGTTCAAGTTCGAGGGTCGGGCCTGTCCGTTCAAGGCCCTTCCTTTCGGCCTTTCCTCCGCTCCCAGAATCTTCACCAAGTGTCTCGCTGTCGTCGCAGCAGCTCTGCGCTGAAACGGCCACTTTCTGTTCCCCTATCTGGCGACTGGCTCGTCTTGGCCTCATCAGGTCTCATCTTTGGGAGACTATCCTGGACACACACTCCCTCTCTCTGCTTCTGTGGATCACTGTAAACCCAGAAGAGTCTCAGCTCTTCCACTCTCAGCGTCTGCAGTTCATAGGGCTCTATTGGATACCACCTTGGGGAAGGCCTTTCTTCCCTCTGACAGGGCAGAGCACGTCAATCGTTGGCAATCCAAATCTGTTCAGCATCCATCATTCCAGCAGGTCCATTCTCAGGCTCCTGGGTCACATGGTGGCTGCCATAGTATTGGTCCCCTTCACCAGGCTGCGCATGCACCATTCAGTGGGCGCACGAGGTCCAGTGGGACCAGACCAGGGATGACTTGGATCTGCCTGTCAGGATCTCTGAGCCAATTTGTCGGGAACCCCGCTGGTGGGAGTCTCCCCAGCATCTTTGTCGGACTCCCTTTCAGCAAGACACCCCACTCAGGCTCATCATGGATATGTCTGGGACAGGATGAGGGGCTCATCTGGGGACCCACAGGACTCGAGGGCTGTGGTCCCCTTGAGAGAACCTGCATATCAACGTGCTCAAGCTCGGGGTGGTCCTGCAGGCCCTGGCCCGTTCCTTTTGCCCAGTCACCTGCTTGTTCAGACGGACAACACCTCGGTGGTGTTCTACATCAACAAGCAGGGAGCATACACTCTTATCCCTTTGTCGGGAGGCTATGAGGGTGTGGGACTGGGTGGTGGAGCATCATCTCCATCTTTCAGCAGTCCACGTTCGGATGCTCTCAGCTGAGCAAAACCGCTCTGTCATGAGTGGTCCATGCTACAGTCTGTAGCAGATGAACTCTTCGCCAGGTGGTGGATGCCAGAGTTTGATGTCTTTGCATCTGGCGCAGCGTAGAACTACCCAGTTTCTGCTCGCTCAATCCCAAGCCTGGTGCTTTCTGGCAAGGCGCATTGTCCCTATCCTGGAACAGGAGGTTTCTTTATGATTCCCCCTCCCCTTTCCACCTCTTGCAACAGGTCCTCTTCAGAGCCCAATCAGAGAGGAAATCATTATTCTGATAGCCCGCTGTGGCCCAGACAGATTTGGTTCCCTCTTCTCAGACGTCTGTCAGTGGAGCCTCTATGGCCACTCCACTTTGGTCAGCTACTCACACAGCAGCAAGGGACCTTGGTTCATCCCAATTTATGCTCCCTTCACCTGCATGCTTTGCTCTTTCGGACCTAGCAAAACTTCACTTTGAGTATCTGATGATATTGCCGGATTTTGGTGTGGCTCGGAAGCCCACTACAAGACCGCATACGCCATGAAGTGAAGCGTTTTTGTCTATGGGTCACAACCAGGAGGCTCTACCCTCTGGTCTGTCCAGTCAGCTGTGTTCTACAATACCTGCTATCCCTGTCTGAGTCGGTCTCAGTTACTCGTCCATTAAAGTACACCTGGCGCTGTTTCTGCCTGTTCACTGTATTCAGGACAGGACAGTGGCTCAATTGAAGGTGGTCAAAACATCCCTTAAGGGGATCCTGCATCTCCGTCCTCTGGACGAGGACCCTATTCCCCTTGTTTGTTCTGGAGAGGCTTACTCTCTCCCCCCCTTTGAACCAGCCATGAGTACCTGTCTTGGAAGACTCTGCTTTTGGTAGCGGTCACCTCTGATCGATGCATTTCTGAACTTCATGCTTTAATGTGTCAGGAACCCTATCTTATTTTTCATAAGGATAGGGTAGACCTCTGCACTAATCGAAATTCCTTCCAAGGTAGTTTGAGACTCACTCTTAATCAATCTGTTCAGCTTCTGGTCTACTATCCAGAGCATTCCAATGGGAGAAGCGCTCTTGCACACCCTTGATATGCATCACACTTTGCGCTGTTACCTGTCCAGGATAAAGGGACAAGGCAATCGATAAGCTTTTTAAATCCTTTGTGGATAGGTCCTTGGGCGCCGGTTATCAAGCACATGCTCTTGCGTTAGTTGGTTAACTATATATCTTTCTGCTATCAGCAGGGTAACAAACCCGTTCGAGGCAATTGGGGCACAGTCTACCAGAGTGGTAGCTGCTTCCTTCGCCAGCTCTCAAGAGGGTGTCAGCGGCTGACATTTGTGCTGCCATCACTTGCCACTCTGTGCACACTTTCGTCAGGCATTACAGCCTGGATATTGTTCCAGGCATCGGCAGGTTTGGCCTGGCGGTCCTCCAGGGCCTCATTTCCTAAGAGGTCTCCCTCCCGAAGTGTCTCTGGCCCCCACTCATGGTTGTCTTAAGTTTATGCCGTGAGTGTGTCTTGTCTGTTGACTCCCTCTTCCCAGGGGTTGTCGTAAGTTTATACCTCTGAGGACTGTGTCTGTAAGTCTTTTCCCCACCCTTTCCCAGCGGTTGTCTTTAGTTTTATACTGCCTAGGAATCAGTCCTATATATGTGTTACCTGCTGAAAGAGCTTCCTCTCAGTAAGATAGTACAGTTACATAAGAACTTACCGTAACAGTAGATCTTGAGAGAAGCTCTTACAACAAATATGATAGCCAGTGTCATTGGCTCAGTAGGTACACACTACGCCTCTGAGGCGGGAGATCAGAGGGCTGTGGGTTCAGTTCCCACATCTGGGACTTGGGTTAATATCCCAGTACTGACACTGTAGTGCAGCATGAGAGGGTGCTGCACTTCTGAGGTGACCGTCTTTCGGATGAGGAGCGTTAAACCGAGGTCCCATCTGCCTGGATTGGTGGTAGTTCAGGTGGATGTTAAAGATCCCATGGCACTTATCCAGAAAAGAGTGGGGAATTTCCTAGTGTCCTGGCCAAATTTCCCTCATTCACTAAAAATACCACCAGCAGCTTAATCTGGTTCAAGGTCAATTGGCATTCATCTGTATCCCTTCCCCAGGTCGTGCCTGAAAATAGGCAGGATTTGTCTAGTGCACTTACCGGTCAACAAAACTAAATAAATAAAAAAATCCCCCGGAGTGAGCCTTTCTGCTCTGGGTCAAGTTCAGCTCCTGTTGCGGGTCTTAGTTATATAAGTTTCTGTAGACTGTTTCATCCACAGTGGTGGTGGTTTGTTTTTGGCCTGTCTTTGGCATGCAAGAACTGGAGCATGTGGGGACCTCCTGCGTCTTTTATACTATGTGATGTCGAGGTTGGGGCAGACACCTGGTAGGCGGTCCCATGTCGGTACTGCTAGAGAAGAAAAATGCCGAGATCTGCCGCCAGGTGGCGTCAGTCCTATATATGTTACCTGCTGCAGAGCTTCTCTCAAATCTACTGTTACGGTAAGTTCTTGCGTAACTTTACTTTCCTTCCCATGGTGGTGTCCCAGTTTACCCTTAATCAGGACATCGTCCTCCCAGTTTATTATCCAGAGTATACTAATCGGGGAGGCTGTCCTACACACACTGGATGTACATAGAGTGCTTAGATGCTACATTAACGCACTCAAACTTTCAGAAGATCTGACCAACTTTGTTTTCTTTGCCCGAGAACCCTGGGGGCACTTGTGTAACAGACTCTGTCAGATGCCTAGTCCATTGCATCACCTTCTGCTACAATAAGTACAACAAACCCTTACGGGCTCAGTTAAGGGTCATTTCCACCAGGTGTGTTTCTGCCTCTTTTAGGCACTTTAGAACATTTCTGAAGCAGACATCCGTGCAGCAGCTACTAGGGCTTGGTGCACACCTTGTGAAGCACTACAGCCTGGACGTTGCTTCCCGTCAGAGAGCAGCTTTTGGGTTAGTGGTACTCAGGCCTGTTGCCTTGAAGCCCTATGTTCTAGATTTCCACCTCCCAGTCTGTCTGGGATCCTTTAGTACTGCTTAGTACTCAGTCCTTATGGTGTAGCCTGCTGCAAGAGCTCCCATTCAAAGATAGTACAGTTACATAAGAACTTACCATAAAGGTAGATCTTCGAGAGGAGCTCTTGCAGGCAGTAATTCCCTCCTTCCCCGGTCCTTTTCTCCTTCTTTCCTTATCCTAGGCGGGTGTTCCACTAACCTCAGTTCTCTCATTTGTCAGCCGGGTCTCCAGTGGGAGACCTAGGTGTGCTGAGACCTCCTAATACCATTAGCAGGCGTCAGAGGCGGTCCGGCGTCTGGGAGCCGGTCTCTGCTGGGTACTGCTAGCTGAGAATTTTTCCATGAGGTCCTAGTGGCTGGCGGCATAGTCGTTATGGTGCAGCCTACTGCAAGAGCTCCTCTTGAAGATCTGCTGTTACGGTAAATTCTAAATAACTGTACTTTTTTCAGCACAGCAGCACCATGATGACAAACTTTTGCAGTGGCCTTATATAATGGACCAAACGTGGCAGAGTATTACCATTTCAGGACCTTGCAACATTAGCATGAGGAATTAAATCAACTTCTTTGTGGTTTATCTTTTGTTAAACTACTGTTAAATTTATTTGTTTTCTTTTCTCAGCCTCTGGACTGTATTGGGTTTTTCTTCCTTCCACACCCACCATTTTGCGCCTAGGCTGGCAACTCTGGTTCCTGGTTCTGAGGCCTGGCTACATATGCCTACCTAGCAAGCCTGCCTTATTATGCTCGCTCACTGAGGATGCAGGCGTGTCCCCAATGCCAGTGTGCCTGATGTACCTTCACCTGTGATCATCACAGGTGGCTGAAGAAACAGCGGTGAACAGCTCTTCCACCCCAGGGGATGTTAAGTCTTCCTCCTGCCAGCCCTTAGCAATATCCTGGGATTGTGGCACAACCTGGGTCGACTGTATGGCCACCATGTTGGAGTAGAATGCAGTTTTTGGGGAGGGTTGAATGTGCTTCATTTTGTATGTCATACTGATTTCAAACAACATGAAGTCTTGCTGTATTCTGACTAACTGCAGTTAGCTCCAGGCTTTAAACTGCCCCAGAGAACATAAGGTTAAATTTCTATGCAGTGCATAGAACGTTGAGCTCGGTTGAGGTCTCTGTCTGCAGCCCTTTGAAACCCAACCGTCAGATTCTTCCTCCGCCTCACTGAACAGTCTCTCCAGAGATTTCTCCTTCAGCTCTGTTCAAAAGTCATTAAAGTGTCGGTTTTAAACTGAAATTATTCCGCATCGTTGGTTCAGGCTCTGTCTGCGGTACTTTGAGTACTAGATAGTTGTTTCCGATTATTGTGTGGAAATTGTAAGTTTGTTCGGTCGGTTTGGGTGAACCGATCCTTTATATTGATTTGTTGTACTTTACTTTAGTGTGTGGTTACCAGTCCTTATCGGTTCTTAAAAAAAAAAAAAGTATTTTAAATGTTTTTTCAATACCGCGTGACACAGTTAGGAACCGATAGAAGTCTTGTGCGGTTGCCGAAAAAGGGTAAGTTTGGGTAGGTTGGCCATGTCTGAGAAACCAAAGGAAAAAAAAAAACAGGCCCACTGGGTTTCAACACTGCAGTGAGTGTGGGAGGTCTTTGCTATGGCCGATCCCACACCACTTGTGTTATTGTCATAGAAACATAGAAGTTGATGGCAGATAAGGACCACAAGGCCCATCCAGTCTGCCCATCATTGTCTGGGGTTTGAACACCTCGATACAGACTGCCAATTTGGAAAATTTTCCCAAGTCTACCCTGGAAAAGAGATTAGGTAGACTTGGGGAAAAGGAGGCCGAGAAGTCCGCTGACCTGGATGGCCAGCCTGATATAGGAGAGCCGATCCTGAGGGGAATTGTTCCTACAAAAGGAAAGACAAATCAGCCGGTTCGGATCCAGAGGTTCATGCTCTGACCACTGAAGAGATTGCCCGGCGATTCGGATTGTTGAATCGCTTCGCCCGGTTCCTTCCGATCCGGCTCGGTTGGGTCGGTTCCACCAGTTCAGGAATATGCCCTGAAGATTTTTTATGAACCGGAATTTGAGGAGGGATTTTGAACAAGATGGTGACTATAATGGAGCAGAAAGTCTGGATGTGCCCATTGAACGGACATCTCCCCAGACAGACCTTCTGGTGTTTCTCCTCCTAGGCTCTGAGTCCCTCCCACTATTTTTTTTTTTTTAACAGGAAAGTGGCTGAAACTCTTCAGCTTCCTGTGGAAGAAGCTACAGAGGATCAAGAGGAGGCTGATTTTGTAGAGGAGATGGACATCCAGAGTCCAGGAGGCTGTCTATTCCTTTACACAAATCTTTTGGGAAACAGACTCAAAAATGTTAGTCTCCTAATTTTCTACCTCCTGTTGATAGAAGAATGGATAAAGAGTACACCTTATCAGGCTCAGACACAGAGTTTTCTACCAACAATGCAGCCATGTTGGGTCGTGCAGGCTGCAGCCTGTGACAGGAGCTAATGTCCCTTGGCTTCACACCCCCCAGATAAAGACTCCAGGAGGATGGATGCCTTGGCAAAGAAGCAATACATGGCGTCCTTTTTGGGACTCAGGCAAGCTAATTATATGGCCTATACAGCCAGGTACCAGAAGTCCAGGTGGGACACTGTACTGGCACTGGCTAAACAGGCCTCCCCAGCTGGCCAAGGAGCTGGAGGAGGTGGCTGCAGATGGGATTGAGGCATCTAAGATACAGTTCCATGTTGCTGTGGACTCCAATGATGTGTCAAGAGTCATGGCTACATCTGTGGCTCTTGGAGAATGGCTTGGCTCAGATGTACTAGCCTTTCACAGGACACCCAGGCTAAGGCCATGGATTTCCTGTGGAAGGTAATTCTCTGTTTGGGGAGCAGGCGAGAATTACATGAAGAAGATGGAGGGTATAGGACCACTTGTTGGAGTGCACAGGCCAAGGAGGCAGGCAACTCCTCAAAGGCAGCATTCTAGGGGCAGGGCAGGCCTTTCATAGGCCTTTCTACCAAGCACAATCCTCTTCTCCCTTTTCACAGAGGGTTCTTCAGAGGAGAGGCAGAAGGATGAGCAGGGCTCGTCCACTCCTCAGCCAAGTCCCTGCCAAGCAGACACCCTGATGGGTCTGCCGGGTCGACTCTCCCTATCCCTGTAGGGGCAGGCTGGCTTGCTTCATCCAGGACTGGGTGTCTGTTACTTCAGACAAGTGGGTCCTGGAGTAGTAAGCCAGGGACTGATTCTCAGCTTCAAAAATTTCGAGTTGAGAGCCAGATCTTCCACCTGCAAATCTCTCCGAAACCCTTGCTCTAGAGGCAGAGGTTTCATCTCTTCTGGCCCTAGGAGCCAAAGAGAGTTCCTACCCTACACTGGGGCAAGGTCTGTACTCCAGGTACTTCCTTACCTCAAAGACAGGGAGTGGTGACCCATCCTAGATCTAAGATACCTGAACAAACCTCTTTTAAAACCAAGGTTTAAGATGGTGGCTCTGGGAATAATTCTTCCCTCTGTAAGGCCAGGGACTGGCTAGCCTCCCTGGACCTCAAAGATGCCTACTTTCACATTCCCATCAGGTGCTCCCACTGAAAGTACCTCAGGTTCAAGTTGCCCTCAGGCCATTATCAGTTCAAAGCAATGCCCTTTGGCCTAACATCAGCCCCAATGGTTTTCACAAAGTGCCTGGCAGTAGTGGTGGCCTTTTAAGAAGGCAGAAGATTTCCATCTTTCCATATCTGGATGACTGGCTCATAGTGGGTCAGTCTCCAGACCAAGTCAAGTCAGACCTGCAAGTGACCCAGCAAGTGCCATCTTCCTGGGGTTCCTTCTCAGCCTCCCAAGTCAGTCCTCGAACCAGTGCAGCTTCTTACCTTTATAGGGGCAGAGCTAGATACTGTCAAAGCAAGAACCTTTCTTCCCTGGAAAGGGCAAGAGTTCTTGTGGAGCTGGCTTCTTCCTTCAGCCTTCAGGTGTCCCGACCAGCAAGGCACTTCCTTCAGCTCTTGGGCCACATGGCAGCTTCTACAGCAGTGGTCTAGGGGCAGGATTTCAGATGAGGAACATTCAGTTCCATCTGAGGGCTTTGGTCCCAAAAGGACCTCTTACCAAACTGATTCCAGTGACTTGGACACTGATCCAAGCCCTTCAGTGGTGGCAGGATCAGGACAATTTAAGGCAAGGGGTCCCATTTGTTAGTCTCATTCAGTGGTCCTTGCCATGGATGCTTCCCTTTTGGGTGGGGAGCTCATCTGGACACTGTCACAGCCCAGGGACTGTGGTCCCCTCAGGAGTCCCTTCTTCATATCAGTCTCCTGGAACTCAGGGCAGTTTTTCTGGCCCTGCAAGCTTTCTCTCAGTCTGTGTAGAACAAGGTAGTTCAGGTCAGAACAGACACCACCACCACCACCATGTGGTACATCAACAAGCAGGGAGGCACTCTGTCTCGGCCCTTGTGCACAGAAGCCATGACATTGTGGTCCCTGGCTTATTCCCTGCAGACCTCTCTGATAGCGGTCCACCTTCCAAGGAAGGACAATTTGCTAGCAGATACACTGAGCAGGATCTCCCAGGGCCATCACAAATGGTCCCTGGACCCCTTAGTGTTGAAAGTAATTTTCTCAAGGTGGGGCACTCCAGAGATCTCTTTGCAGCCCCAGACAATCAACAACTTCCTCTGTTTTGTTGCAGACCCCCAGTCTTGGGTTCAGCCCTCTGGATGCTCTGATTTTGAACTGGGAAGGGAAATTTTGTATGCCTTCCTCCCTTTCCTCTACTGTTCAAATTTCTAGTCAAGATAAGGTCCCAACCTTGCAAAGTGATTCTGATTGCTCCAGACTGGGCCAGACAGCCTTGGTACCCTCTGTTGCTGTCTCTAGCAGTCCATCTTCCCTGTCTCTTCCCAGGAATTACAACCTGTTAACCTCCTCTCGGGAGGATTTGGTACCCCAATCTTGGTCTCTCAATCTTAAGACATGGCTCTTGAAGAGTTAGAGTATGCAGATTTGCATCTGTCTCAGGGGTTCTGGATATTCTCAAAGCTTGTCAAAGCCCTCCACCAGAAAGACTTATAACTCCAAATGGAAAAGATCAGCATTTGGTGTTCCAAGAAGCATATTTCTCCAGACATTGCTGAATTGCCTACAGTTTTGGGTTATATGGTCTACCTTAATGGCCTAGGCCTCAGATCAGCTACTCTCAAGGTACACTTGTCAGCTGTTTCTGCTTTTCTATCAGTGGGAAGTCTTCCTCACTATCTTCTCATCCTGTGTTCTGTAAATTTTTCAAGGGATTGCTTCATACCAATCCTCCCTTTAGAGACCCTGCCCTGCCTGGGATTTAAATGTTTGCATTGCTCAACTTAATGCAACCTCCTTTTGAGCCTATGTCCTCAGCAGAGCTTAAATACTTGACTTGGAAAACTGTTTTGGTAGCCATTACCTCTGCCAGGCGTCGGTGAACTGCAAGCCCTGTCAGTGGAACCTGATTTTATCTCCTTCCATAGGGATAAAGTGGTCCTTAGAACCAATAGGAGGTTCTTGCCCAAAGTGGTCTTCCACTTGAATCAGTCTGTCTCTTCCTGTCTTCTTCACTGATTCTTCACTGATCATTCCTCCTCAGTGGAGAGGGCTACACAGTTTAGATGCCAAGAGCCCTTAGCTACTACATAGAGCGTACTAAGGGTCACAGGTTTGATTCCTCCAGTTGTTCCTCACTTATGGGGAAGTGGGAAAGGCAAACCTGCCACCAAGAGAACTATTGCCAGGTGGATTGTGTCTTGTATACAATTCTGCTATGAGAAACTGGGAAGATTCCACCCTCAGGCCTGAGGGCTCACTCCTATAAGAGGTACAGCTCCTTCCCTGTCTGCAGCCAGGATATCCCTTTGTTAGAAATTTGTCAAGCAGCCACCTGGAAAACAGTCCATACATTTCCAAGCATTACTCCTGGATATCCAGGCTAGGAGTGATGCTCGGTTTGGCACAGCAGTACTTCAGAGCCTGTTCCCAAAGTAGGTTCTCCCTCCTCCGTGGAAGTGCTGCTTGGTAGTCTGCAGTTTTCAGAATACAGCAAGACTTCATGTTTGAAGAAAAAATTACTCACCTTAGTAGTCGTGTTTCTTCTAATGAGTCTTGCTGTATCTATCCCCTCCTGCCTCCCTCTCAGAACCTGGTTTTGGGAAGTGGGTGGGCAGGTGCAGTGCTGCACCCTAGAGGTGCTTCTTGCACCCCTCTTTTTATTTGGGTGTTTTGTTGTATTGTTATCCTTATTTTGGATTGGTTTTGTTTTGGGTTTCCTGACTTGTCTTCTTGGGAATCCAAAAATCTCTGCCAGTTAGCTAGTTAAAATTTTACAATTTCCACATAGTGTAGTTAGTTTTTGCTCGTAGAGAATCTGACTGTTGGGTTTCAAGCGGCTGCAGACAGAGACCTCAACCGAGCTCGAGCTCAACGTTCTATGCACTGCATAGAAAGTTAACCCTATGTTCTCTGGGGCAGTTTAAAGGCTGGAGCTAACTGCAGTTTGTCAGAATACAGCAAGACTCCATTAGAAGAACGCAGTTACTAAGGTGAGTAATTTTTCTTCTGGGCCTAAGTTATTACTCCCCATTGCTCAAAGAGGATGTAATATACTGTGCTGCTTATTTACATTATTTTTCATTATTTCTATTTTGCCCTACCGGCCCTCTTGCTAGAACCTTTTCCGCCACTGCCAGCACCTCTTCCCATCCATCGAGGCCTCTTACGTGGTCTCTCGGAGACTCCTCTGGCATTTTGACAGCTACCCCTATACTCAGAATGTTTTCTCCTTTCCCTTGAGTATGGCAGTGGAACAATGCCAAGGCACATTCTGGCGCATACACAGGTTGTGCTATTGCCAGCTCGCACCAACATTCCTTACACCAACTGCCCAGCCTCCACTAGGTGGCAGTCAACGGCGTGTCATACAAGACAGTCTCCTGGATGGCTTCACCCTTCTTCCTGAGCAGCCCCCAACAAAGTTGAACTTGCCCAAGCTTAGGTCACCATGGTTGTGAGTGGTAGCGCCACCACTGCTCTGACAAGCTGCCATTATGCCACTTATTTTACTTGTTTCATATTGTATTGTACACTACACACTGTCATTATTCACAGTGGCAACTTGTAAATAGTTTTCTATTATTGATATCCTTGCACCTTGGATACTTATGCATTATACTACAAACTGTCTCATAATGCACAGTTGCACCTTATGTATTATTTGCTGGTACTGTTGGTTGTTACTCTTGTGATTCTATCTTTCCTTTTGTTCTACTTTTGATTTCAGCCTTTGATCTACAAGAACCTGGAGTTGGGTATTGATTTGGATACTCGGGTGGCTCTGGTCGGACCCAATGGTGCTGGGAAGTCAACTCTACTCAAACTGTTGGCAGGAGATGTAAGTGTTTACCTTGGTGGTAGTAGGGGTGACAGTATGTGTTGTGCCTTGGACCAGGGCTGGCAGTGCTACTCCACTCTTAACAGAGCAAGCATCTGAAACACTATACTCTGCTTATTACACTGTTCGTAAGAGCTTATTGTCTGCTAAACTGTGGCCTGGGATTTTCAAGTGCAGTGTGTAACCAGCAAGTTAATAGATTAATTTCAGTTTTGGAACCTTTACAAGAAAGCTACTGTAAACTAAGGTAGATGTTAAGGAAAACAAGACCAGGTTTATCCTCCTTTATTGTCCTGTTGGACATTTACAGGTACAAGTATACAGTAGTGCCCAGTCCTGGTCTTCATGGCAGCTTTATCATTTGCAGGGATTTCATTTGTTAGCTAGCCCAGGCCCTCACCACCACAGCCTGGAAGTTGAGTGGCCTGAAGTCCAAACAGAGTGGTATTGACGTTGGTTTGAAAAGCAGCACCCTCCAGCCAAAGCATTAATGAGGTCAAGGCATCCAGGGTGGGATGAGCTGCAGAATAAAGCAATTAAATTGAACTGAAGATGCCTCTCCTCCAGGAGGTAGAGGTCAAGATGTGAGAATAGGAAGAGCCTACCTGGAATCTGGGAGCTGCGCACCCACACAACAGACTGGACATACACACCATCAGTGTTCCTGCGGACTGGGCTCTCTGCCTTGCACTGGAACTCAGACCACTAACCCACCACTACAATCCCCCAGCTCCCCAGCCTACCTCTCTGGCAGGGCCTTGCCAAAAGGTACATAGGTAGGCGATCTCTAATCTAGTGGTGAGTGGGCTGAGTTTGAGTCTATCCAGAGGAGGAGAACCAAGATTAGAATTTTAAGCTGTAGGTTTGAGCCTTATAGCATTTTGGCTATTGTCACCTGAACCTTATAGCCAAAGGACAAAACTCTTAGCCAAACCTTAAACATAATTATTAATCTGCATCTATTGGCACCACAGTGGCAGTTTGGCTACTTGAACAATTTTGTAGCTAAATACAAAAATGATGCTCGGTTTCAGCTTTAGTAGTAGTAGAATTTTGTTTTGGGCACCCTTCCCGAAGGCTCGAGGTGCCCTTATAGAATATTACTTCAAAACAGTACAACCACAACTCGCTTAAATGAATAACCAAACAAATATAACGTGTATATATAAATACATTAAAATCAGTACTTAAAACGACAGTATTCATTTGTATAACCAGTTAGATCCCAGATGCCTGCATAAACAGGAAAGTTTTAAAATGCTTTTAAAAACTAACAATGAGGGAGCTTCCGGAGATACCCTGGCAGCAAATTCCAGAGGATCGGGCAGCCACTTCAAACGCCTGATCCCTGGAAGATCTAAGTTTCGTTCTGGGCACCTCTAGGAGGCCCTCCTGCTGATTGGAAGAATGTCCTGGGGTGTATTGATGCAGAAACTCACGCGGATAACTTGGTCCTGGCCCGTGTAGGGCCTTATAGAGTCAATAGACTTGTCTTGAGAGATGACGCTAGCGCACAGGCAGCCAGTGCAGTTCACACAACACTGGCGTAATGTGACAGGACCTGGAAAGTCTCATCAGAGCTGGGCCCTGGCGCACTGCGAGGCGCCGAGTCGTTCCTCCACTGACCTCGGTAGAGGCGTTGCAGTAGTCGAGCCTCGAGTGACAAGCACATGTATCAGTATACGGTATACTGCCTGGGCATGGCTAATTACACCTGTGGGTGAAGTAGTGGGCTGGTGATAATGTGACTCTTTGTTTTTGCACCAGCTGGAGTAATAGTGTACCATGTCACGGGCCAGCTCTCCACGCCTTGTTATTGAGCCTCTCCATGTCTTGTCATTGATCCTGTTTTATTCTTCCAGCTCCTGCCATCAGACGGAATGATTAGTAAACATTCTCATGTCAAGATTGGACGATACCATCAGGTAACAAACTGCATTACTTCTGCAAATCGTGCTTTTTTTTTTTTATCTGCATATAGCTTTTCGTCTGCTGGACTTGTCTTCCAAGTCCTCAGTTGGACTACAGCCTGACAGCCTCCCAGCTCAGTCAGCCACTCACTCCACCATGGGGGTCACTAGTGAGCACAGGTTTAGAACAGCACTGACTGTCATCATGATGGCTCCAGAGTTTTCTGCATTTTCTCCTCATGCCCCTGGAGGCCCCCACCCCAGTGACGCTGCACCATGTCCTGGGAATCCCTTGCCATGCACACAGTGATTTCCTTATGCAGAGAAGCTCCACCACCGCGAGCAGTGGTCAGTGTGGCGGCAGAACCTGCACCACCCCTCCCAGCTGGGATTGCCTCTGTGCTGCGGTACTACACAGCCCCTTGACTGCCTGACTTGTCCTTGTAGCAGCATACCCTGCAAGACAGGCCTTTTTTTTTTTTTTTTTTTTTAATCTCCCTTGCCAATCCGCCTGCCCTCCTTCATGCCAGGTTTCAGCCTCTGCTGCCCGCCGCCTGACTGACCCAACATATCCCTCGGGGGAGGGGCCTGCCCACGGGAGGCAACCGAGGGGAGATCGAGGTTCCTTCAGCACTCCCTTCTATGTCTGGCGGTGAGGGTGCAGCTCGGGGCTTTACAGCGCGGGAGGCGGGCTGCCATCATCTGGCGGCATGGGTGGCCATTTTCCCTTTGTTTCCCTGCCCTTCAGGGCGCACACCTAGCGTCCTCGTTTCTTGCGCTGCGGCGGCTGATTACCAATGCCGCAAAGCACAAGGCCATATCCGGCCATGAGGAGCTGCCAAAGGGGTGGTGCATCCACAACCCCCGGAGAAGAAGCGCCCCCCTCTGCTCCTGGCGCTGGGCTCGATTTGCAAACCAGGTCGCCAGCATGCCGAGGTGATTTCCCCCACCCCACAGACACACCAAAATTACCTGGCACCACGGGCCAGTGCAAGACTAGCTTTTAACTGTCTCTGTGTAGAAAGGGAAATAGAAAGCTAGCTGCTGACCCTTCAGTTTACTTGAACTATGTTATGCAAGAAACTTCTCCTATTCCCCAATTTGTGGACCGGCTGTGATGAAGCAGCTGGGTTGTGGATTTTCTAGAGCCTAAGCCCTTCCCTTCTTTGTTGGCTCAAGTCTTTGTGCTGGCTGATATTGTATTAAATACTAACTTGCATTGACAGTTGTGCTTTGCATGCACACAGCCAGTTAACTGAAAACTCTGGTTTGAGTGTGATCTCCTTGATACTTTAATGGACAGAAGGAAGGCAGCATGGTCTGGTACTTTAAGGTGGAGCAGAGATCACCAAGTTCAGCCCCAGCCACTGACCCACTGTGTCCCCTGACCACCCTGTGCTTCTGCCCTCAGGGTGTTGCTCTGGTGTGAATCGTGACTTTTATTCCAGTTGCCTCCTGGGGTCATCCATAAAGTTATTTATTTGAACTTGCAAAGTGAGGTAGTTCTTCAGACCTGCGCCTGACCACATAATGTTCTGTCACTTAACAGCACTTACAAGATCAGTTGGACTTGGACCTGTCTCCCCTGGAATACATGTTGAAGTGTTACCCAGAAATCAAGGAGAAAAGAAGAGATGAGGAAAATCATTGGCAGATATGGGCTAACTGGTAAACAGCAGAGTACGGTTTGTCACGGAAAATTTGTTAAATGTAAAGGCTTCAAATGTGCAGGTTAGAGAGGCTGTGTGACTTTGGGGCCTTTTGGGAAGTAGACAATATACCACGGAGGGGGTCCAGGTCCTTATGTACAGGAATTGCAGTTTAATCGGACACTTGGGAATGTGGACATTCCAAGTCATTTGTGTGTAGACGCCACAGTTTACCAGGGCTCACTGGGTTATGGGCATTCTAACTCCAGGAATTCTTCAATATGATTAATTGTAGCAGTCAGCCTCCTGTGGAACTGCCCTGGCGAAATGGAACTTCTGCAAATGATTGAACATCCATTGGCTCGTGCCATCATTCAAACTGCTGCCCTTACCAACTGCCTGCGCTCTGTAACGCCCAGATTCAATTTTCTGCCTGCCTAGTAAGACTTCTTAGAGGCCACTCCTCACGTGACTAAATTTACATTTCTAGGAGCGAGATATGTTCATCCATACTCTTTGGCACGCCCCTTCCACTTTTAAAATCAACCGAAGTCTTCAGGCTTGCTCCTCCCACCCACCCGGTGGTATACCTGCCCGCCTCCATGATGCCAGATCTTCCTTTCCACTGGAAGATTCAGGTTGCCTCCCTGATGCTGTAGCATTTCATAGGCCCTGGCTCTTAAATCTTAGGTTTTGCTGAAAATTGGATTGTTCGCATTAACGATCGCAAGTTTGCTGCTTCGATCATAGAAGATAAATCTTCCCCAGGATTTCGCCTGTGCCTGTGCGGACAGAAAATGTTGCATAACGATCCCCATGCCACGTGTGCGGTACTGCCTCGGTGTCGGCCATGACACTTCGCTGTGCAGTATCTGTTTGGCCTTTCATTCCAGCGCTCTTGATGACAGTCTCACGCCTGAACTTGGGGAAGCTGGAGAAGAGGAACCCTCGGTGACATCTAGAGAGGCCTGGTGGGCGATTTCTGCGGCTGCGGGATCCACAGCAGTTGGAACTCATGCAAGCGTCGAGGAGTACAGGTGGCCTGCGCCACGGAGTCTTCTCGGAGCTTTTTCATTTGCTCAGTCTGGGCTCCACCTTCTCGGTTCCTTCCAGGAGTTGTGCTAGTCTCTCCCTACCAAGGGAGAGGCACCCAGGCTTGCACTCCTCTTGATACCGTAAGTGGGATAAAGATCCGAGTGAGTCTTCATCTCGGCAAGATGGTCCTGGGACCAGGAGATCTCAATCCCAGGAGCACGCGGTCTCGACCGGTCAAAGATCATTTCCTCGGCCGCAGGCTTTTGAACTTACCGTCTAGCCAGTCGACTGAGGGTTTGGTAGATATTGAGATCGCCTTGACCCTTTGTCGCTGACTCCGTTGACGACTCCTTTAGAGAGGACTTCTAGCCTTGTTTTCTCCGATGAGGAGACCCAGCCTACTGGAGTCCCCATAGAGTATCCGGTCCCGGACTCCGGAAGTCACTGGCCCTGCCGGTGTCTCCCAACCGAGTCTGCCTCCCGATCTCGGGTTGAGGTCTAGGACCCTCTCGTCCGACAGGCCGAGGAAGAGCCATAAACGCTCTTAAGAGGCGACGCCATCGGGTTGTCCTCAGCCCTCCTTGGATGAGGAGAGGGTCCGGATGGAAGCTCCGGCCACGAGGACCACATGTGGCAGTAGCTCATTCTGTCCGGGCATAAGCTCTGCCTATGGCCGTTACTGGCTTTCGCCCCAGGCCACATACAACTTGAGAGCTGACCAAATTGGTTCCCAGCCCATGGAGCTGGCAAAACCCCCTGTTCGCCCCAAAACAGTCTCTCCACCTATTGTGGTGGAACCACCGCCAAGCAGCCTGTGGAGGGGCTCCTTCTAAAGAAGATAGACTGGACACCAGGCTTCCGGTATCGTGGTCATGGTCACCCCAGACAGCTCTCTACAGTCAAAGGGGTGACATGGGTGTAGGCCGCTGTATCAGGATTCGACGTCACTGGTCTACTTTCACAACCCAGGGATGATGAATCGACTGCTGGCCTAGGGACAGAGGAAGGTCCCTCCCCTTCCAAGGGATGCTCGCCTCATCTCTAAGACTACAGGGATGCCTCTGGAGCCAGTCCAGAGAAAGCGGAGTGCCCTCTTACAGATATCCTTAAGAGAGGGATACACTGACTGAGGCCTTTCCTGTGGCCGAGACCATTGTGGAGACCGGCTCTAGAACTTTGGCAACGTCCTGCCTCTTGTCCAGCTCCGTCTGCCCATAAGTATGTGGTGCCCATGGAGTCCCTTGCAGGGTTCACAGAGCACCCCTGCCCCAGAGCCTGGTGACCACCTCTGTGTTCAAGGCGTACTGGCAGTCTCTAATGACACTGACCAATCTCCTGATAGAGTCCAAACTTTGGACTATTCAGCCAGGAAGGTCTATGCGGCTTCCTCCTTGGGCCTTCGGCAAGTTTGGCCGTCATCATGGCACTTTCATGCCCTTCTGGGGTCACTGGACCCAAGTCCTCTCACATCTCCCGCGGACATGCAGACCATGGTTAAGCAAGTCCGTGATCAGGGCCAAGCTGGTGCCAAACAGCAGCTCCAGACAGCCTTGGATCTTGGGGATTTTGTGCCTGCTCTATGGCTGCCGCAGTTGCCTCTCATCGCAAGGCTTGGCTGAGGCTCTCCTCCTTCCCAGCGGATACCCAGCACAAATTAGCTGATGTGCCTTCCTTGGGACTGACTTGTTCAGCCCAGGAGTGGTGGGTCACCTTCAGAGCGTTGAGCAGTCCAGTACCACCTTGGACGCTACCTTGCCAGGAGTTCGGGCAAGAACCAGCAGAGAAAAAAAAAGCCTTTTGGCATTCTACTCCTCAAGGCTCAGCAGTTCTCCTTTCAAGCGGACAGCTGCACCATCAACAAGCAGCAGGCTCAAGCTTGGCACCCTCTGCCCAAGCAGGCTCCCCAGCAGGCCCGTAAAGGAGGCCGAGGTTCAGATCCTGCATTCTTCTCCTCCAAGCCTGCTCAGTGATGGGGCGGGGGCTGCCAACCCGGTCCCTGTCTCATCAGCTTTGGGTCCTCCATGGGGGCCGGCTCCGCCACTTTCTTTCCACCTGGTCCGTTATTACACTGGACAGGTGGGTTCTGAAAGTGGGTGATCAGGGACTGCCTCTGGAATCACGACAGTACCCTCCAAGCTGAGCCCACGCCTCGGGAGGACAGGTATCCGCTCAGACCCAGTCGCTCTCAGACATCGCCAGCTCCTCCTCAAGGAGCAGTAGCTCCAGTGGCGGATCCTCCAGCAGACCCAGGCTTTGTTTCCAGGTACTTCCTGGTGCCCAAGCGGACGGGGGCTGGTGCCCCATTGTAGATCTGCATGACCTGAATCAATATCTCGGTCACGCAACTTTTGGATGGTCACTCTGTCCTAGATCATACCATCCTTGTAGCGTAGACGCGTGGTTGTGTTCATTGGATGTGCAGGGCGCATTCTTTCAGTCACTATCCGTCCGTCCCATCAGTGGCTTCTACGCTTAAGGGTCGAAGGGACCCTGTCAGAATCGAGCCATGCGTTAGGCTATCGGCCCCTCGGTTTCATCAAATGCATTGCAGTAGTGGCGGTCCATCTCAGTGGGGGGTGGTCAGGATTTATCCTTACCTCGATGATGGGCTCTAGCAGGATCCACCCAACAGGAGGTGGAGAGGTCCAGGATCTGGCCCTCCAAACCTGTTTCCAACTCTGCCTCCTGATCAACGAGGCCAAGTCAGAACTCGTGCTGTTTCGGTGATGGGCTTCATCGGGCAGAGTGTGACTTTGTCAAGCCAGAGCTCTGCTCCTGGGGACAGGGCGAGGTTCTTTCCTCTTTTGCCAAATCATTTCTGGTTGGGCAGTTGCGCCCTGCCCAGGACTTTCTGCACTTTCTGGGTTACATGGCTGCACACTCAGTGGTCTGTTGGGTCCAGTTGCACATGCGCCCTCCAGTGGGGAGCTGCCGCCCAGTGGACTCAGCGCCACGGTCATTTCGACCAGCTGGTCACTGTTACCCAGATGATGTTGGACACTCTCCAGTGGTGCACCACCCCAGACCGGTTGCAGGAAGGGATCCGTTTGTCCGCCCTGAGCTAACAGTCGTCCTCATGACCGATGCACCTCTCATGGGCTGGGGAGCCCACATGGGGACGAAAGGGCCCACAGGCTCTGGACCCCTGAGGAGTTCCTATGCCACATCAACCTGTTGGAGCTCAGAGCAATCAAACTGGCACTGTCAGCTTTGCTCATCAGCTCCGAGTCAAGTGGTTCAAGTCCAGACAGACAATACCACAACCATGTACTACCTCAACAAACAGGGTGTACGCACCCGTGTTTGCTGTGCAAGGAGGCTCAATATCTGGACCCTCGTGAGCGGTGGGAGGCAGATCTCCTAGCCAGCCATATGGCAGGAGCCTCTAACCAGCTGGCGGATGCTCTCAGCTGTTTAGGCCAGATATCGCATTGCAGTGGTCTCTCCATCTAGAGGTAGCTTACAGCCTGTTCTTCCCATTGGGGCAAACCAGTGGTGGAACCGGTTTGCCTCCAGGGAAAAACACCAAGCTGAGGCTGTTTCATGCCCTCCTCAGCAGGGCTCGCTGCAGGGATGCCTTCTTGAGGCTGTGGACCCCAGGCCTCTTGTACACTTTCCTCCATTTCCCTTGACCCACAAGATGCAGCTCAAGATAAAGAGACAAGGCGAAGGTGATCCTGGTAGCCCCAGACTGGCTGCGCCAGTTCTGGTATCCAGATCTCTTCGGCCTCAGCTGCAGGCACCGGAGCGGCTTTGCACACACCGAACCTGATATCACTCAGTCAGGGAAGGTATTCCATCCAGACCTTCAATCCCTGCACCTCACAGCCTGGTACCTGAGCGCAGAGTTCCAGGCTTTGGGTCTTTCCGAAGATGTCTACACCATGGTGGAGGCATCCAGAAAGGAATCAATCAGAAAATGTTATGCCTTCAAATAGAAAAGGTTTTCCATTTGGTGTCGGGCAAGGGCCTGGACCCTTTGTCCTGTTCAGTGGCTAACATTCTTGACTACCTTTGGTCTGTCTCGCGGGGGGGTTACTCGGTCATCGACCATTAGGGTGCACCTGGCAGCCATCTCTGCTTACCGACGCGAGGTCGGTCGGGGCTGACGCTGGCACAGTGCTGAGTGTTCAGACACTTTTCAAAGGCTTGAATCACATATCCCTCCGTGTGTGAGCCTCCCCTCCATGGGATCTACTGCTGGTACTGGCAAAGCTCATGGGCAGGCCATTTGAACCAATGCACAAGTGTGAGCGGTCACACTTGTGGAAGATGCCTTCCTGGTGGCTATTACGCCTGCCAGAAGGACAGGGAGGTCCAGGCACTGGCGGACTCCCTTATCTGGTCTTCCACGGACAAAGTTGTCCTATGCCCCTACCGAAATTCCTTCCTAAGGTGGTGTCAGAGTTTCATCTTAACCAGGTTTTGACTCTGCCAGTATACTACCCTAATTACACCTCGGTGGCCAAGTACAGGCTCCATACTTTGGACCTGAGCTGTGCTCTCTACTACTATAAGGAGAGGACGGTGGAAATTGAGGTGAGGTTTGCCAGCTGTTTGTCTCTTCGCTGAAGCTGCTTCTGGCAGACCTACAGCAAAGCGGACTATTGCAAGATGGATTACATCATTCATAGGTCTGTGTTATGAGTTGGCAGGCAAGGAGCCTTCCAGAGGGATAAGAGCTCATTCTATCCGCCATACCGCTGCATCAGTGGCTGCTTCCAGGGACATCCCTATCCAGGAAACCTGTCTGCCTGCTACCTGGAGTCAAACACCTTCATTGCTCCACTATCACCACATTGACCTTGAGTCACGCGGGATGCTAGTTTTGGGGCCTCAGTTCTCCAGTCTCTGTTCCCTAAGTAGGGGTGTGTACCTTGCCTCCCTCCTCCCAGAGAACTGCTAGGAGTCTGCCAGAGTGTGGATGAACAACATATCCACACTCCTAAAAGAGACAGGTTACTTACCTGTAACAGTAGTTCTAGGAGTGTATGTTCATCCACACAAACCCATCCAACCTCCCGACATGGGACACACACAACCTGGCTTTCCAGCAGGCTAAGATCATGGCCATGGGGCTGAGTCGAGGTATATACCACCTGGGTGGGTGGGAGGAGCCAACTTGAAGACTTCTGATTGATTTTAAAGTGGAAGGGGACATGCCAAATAGTGTGGATGAACAACATATACCACTCCTAGAACTACTGTTACAGGTGAGAAACCTGTTTTCATGGAAAAAATAAACAGTTTTATACTTTATGTGCTGCCCTTATTTTAAGTTTTATATTGTTTAGTGCTAGTTTTAATGTAATTTTACTTCAGTTCGCAGTTCCTTAGCGGTTCCACGTAACCATCGAGGAACGGTGATTTCATAATTTCTTTTAAACTTATTTACATTTTGTTGCATACTGACTTGAGCCCGGACCTGTTCCATATTTTCTGTTTGTTTCAGTATAAATTTCAGTCAGATTGTGGTTTCTTCCTGCTGGGAACTGACCGTTTCACTCTTGTGGCCCGACAGATGCAGAACTTGTTTATTTATAAATAAATTTTGGTTCAGGAACCAAACTTAAGTCCGCTTTTTATATCTGAAGTATGGTTGGTTATGTCAGAGAGGCGAAAAAGAGAACAGGGCCTACTGGGTTTAAAATTGGCTGAAATGTGGAAGGTGTTTGCTAAAGCAGACACTGTGAAATCTGCAAAACTTTCCCTGCTAAAACCGTTAAAGAGATTGGAATGGTTTAAAAGAAAATGATCACTCCCACAGTTCCTGAGGATCAGATTCTGTATCAGCTGAGCCCTTCTAAAAGAAAAGCCGGCTCCTTGGTACTGAGTGATGGCATTCGCTCGGCATGCTGGCGAACCAAGTTGCACCCCAAGCCTGGGACAACAGGGCCGGATGCGGCAAGGAGGAGTGCAGAGTGTCCTTTGGATGCTTCCTCCTTGAGGGGGGCCTGTGTACTCATAGCAGCTTGAGGTGGCGACCTAGGCAAGTGTGGGTGACCTAGCACTGCCCGGTCGTCTCCACCAGGGACGCACGTTGCAGCATGCACCAATGTGGATTGGTGGGACAGAACACAGAAAATGGGCTCTCTAGCTCCATGAATGACAGCCGCTTGTCCCTCTGCTGTGGTCCCCAGCCGACCTCCTCCTTCCCAGTGTCTAGCCGGGGCACCCAGCTGCTCTCCTCTTCTTGTTGCTGGCTTGGGAGGCCCTTCCAGCAGGGTTGGTGCCGAACCCCGGACGCGGGTGTGTGGGCGGGACCAGTGGAAGAAGCAGCAGAGATGAGACTGGCAGGTATAGGGTGCTTACGAAACCGAAGGAGTGGCGGGCTGGAGCAGAGGATAGGAGAATAAATGGAAAACACAAAAGTCCAGGATCTGGAACTGCTTGCTGCTGACAAAGTGAGTTCTCTAAGCCTGTGCGATCTGGGGAACCGGCTGGTGACTTGGTTCCAACAAAGAAAAACCATATGCAAAAACACTCCAAACCTACTGCTGAAAAAGTAAAGGAGCTGTCTATGAACAAACTGGTCACGCCTACGACCAAAGCAGTTGCTCAGGCTTGCAGGTGCTACAAGTCTTGCAAACTGCAGCTTCTAGCGTCTTGTCAAATTCCAGTACAGACAGATCCACCAATTCCCATGTCGGTTCAGTCCATGGTTCCTTATCGGTTCCGTGTTAGGTTCCACATGCCCAGGACCCTCCTACAAAGATATGAAAAGGAGGAGGAAGACCAGGAAACTGGTAGAACTGGAGTTTTCTCCAGATCAAGAGTTTGATTCCCTCCCAGTTTACTGGAGAATTTCATCCCATTATACCTTCATAAAACAGATGGTAGAAGCCCTTGATCTTCCACAAATTTAACCGTGGAAGATGAAGAGACAGAATTTTTAGACATGATGGTTTTGGTGCCCACAAAAGACTGTTGCTCCATATTAACAGATCTTTGAGGAGTAAGTCACGAAGGTCTTAGAAACCCCAGATTCTGTTTTACATAGACAAGAAGGCTGATGAGAAATATCAACTAGACAGATCAGGGCAGAGTTTCTTTTTGAAGGTGTAGTCAAGCTGCTGCTTGTGACAGGGCTAGAGTCGACTGGCATCCCATCCACTTGAGAAGGACTCCAGGAAAATGGACAGCATGCCTAAGAAAAGGGTGTTTGGCTGCCTCTCTAGCCATTAGACCGGTAAATTACATGGCCTATGGTGCTCAGTACCAAAAGACACTGTGGAACTCTGTTATGGCAGTGGTGGATAAGGCACCACCAGGACTGGCTGCTAACCTGGCAGAAACAGCCAGATGTGGACTGGAGGCCACAAAGTTCCAGTTTTAGAATGGCAGTGGATGCCAGCGAGACTGCTGCCAAATGGATGATCTTACTTGAGGACACAGCTCTTGCAGGTTACACCATTTGGACTGAAGCTGGCAGGCATCAGGACCCCCACGAAAAATTCTAGCTAGCTATCTTCAGTGGGGACCGCCCCGGCGTCGGTCCGCCTCCGGCGTCAGGTGTGGTATTACATAAGGGGCGGTCCGCCCAGATTCCCCAGTTCTCCCGCCGGAGACTACGTCGCAGGCTGACATCGAAATGGGAGACCGAGATCCACTGTCAGAAGACAAACGGGAGAAAATTCTGTTAACAAAGGCTTCAGCCATGCCTCCTCAAGGGGAAGGTGGCGGAAATAAAAACCTTCTGTTTTCCATTCTCAATGAATGGTTCCTTTTTCCTCAAGGTAAGGAGGAGCGAGCACGGTTTGCACTTTCTCTTATTCTGAGGGAACTCTTTTTGACCACCCTTAGGGTGCGACTTCTAAATACCTTCTTCCAGGTTATGCGTTTCACAGCTTAGAGACCATGTTCTAACTAGGCCTCAGCAACATTTAGAATCCCCTGGCAGGTATTATCTTTGAGCTCATTCTAACTGCTGCTTGAACTTGTCAGCCTTGAGCGTCTGCTTGCCTTGCCTAGGGAGTCTGATTGAGTTCCCTCTCATCCTTCATACAAAGCTGCCTTGGAAAGGTATAATCTTTCCCATACACGGCTGTGTTAGCACTTAACAGGGTGCTAAGGGACTTAGTCCTCTTCCCGAACAGGTTCTGCCCGGGCAGTCCATGAGCCCTCAGCTAGGATGTAGGGACTTGCATGTTGAGAGTTCAGAGATGTTGCCCTCATTCGGATCTGTCCAGGTGGTTCGGTTGAACCTCCCTAAGTCCTAGCAACTGGGATTCTTGCTCCTTGTTAGTCTCGAGCCTATAAGCCTCTCAACCAATGCTCGATGGGCACTATTCTCCCTCTCAACATGCCTCCTTCTCTTCTTTTCCTTCTCCTTCTTTCTCTTTCCTTCTCTCTGTTCCTTCCCTAGAACCGCCCCCAGAAAGGAGGCCCTCTGCGGTCCCTTAGGGTAAGAATTCTCTCTCTCCTCTGTCTATTCTCTACGGCTTATTCCTTTTCAGTTTATATCCTGTCCTTTTTCTGTCCCTCGGCTCTCTTGCCTCGCTTTCTTTTTCTTACCCTTTATTTCGCATCTCCAGCTACAGAACTGAGATAGAGGAGAGTCTCCGGCTCCTAACGGCCGCCCTCGCGCATGGCGCGGTGTGTCACGCTCGAGGTGGCGCCATTGGAGCTGACTCAAAAAAAAAAAAAAAACACCTCCCGTGGCGGTGCGCACCTCCGCACTAACCCAAGCAGTAATGAATGGTGAAGATACAAGAGAAGATCAAAATTACGGTGAGTGATAATTTTCATTTCTGTGCTGTTCGGTGGAGATGCAAGGTCATCACCGACCTGCAAAGAAGAAGGCGCCTACGCGGAAGTCTGTTGATTCTTTGTACAGGTCCCCTCAGGGACAACGTCACCCCTTTTTAAGGCGTTCTCAGCCTAAATCGAAACCTCGGGGCAGCGGGCCAACAAGCGTCTGGCCCTCCAGCTGCCAAGCCTCCGCCCCCAAAATGGCGGGAGCTTCAGCCGTGGCGTTGCCCCACACCTCCTGACTCCTTTCCCCACCCACAGCCCCTGGATTCCCTAGAGGAACAAGTAGGAGGGAGGTTCTCCTTCCATCTACCTTGTTGGGAGAGGATTACATCAGATGCTTGGGTGCTCCAACTGATGGCAGGAGGACACTCAATCAAAGTCGCTTCAGAAATCACCCAGAAAACCACCCCCAAGTCATCTTACTCCCGGAACATCTTCCTCTGGTCCTAGGAGAAATTTCCTCCTTCTCTCAAAGGCGCGACAGAGCCTGTCCGATCCACCTTTGGGGACAGGATATTATTCCCATTTCTTCCTAGTTCCAAAGAAAACTGGAGCGTGAGGCCTGTTTTAGACCTCAGCTCCCTGAGCGTGTTAAGTGGAGTACAAGCGTTCAGAATGCTTTCCCTGCAGAGCCTTCTGCTTGCTTCAGCAGGGACAGTGGCTGTGCGCTTTGAATATGCAAGATGCCTACTTGCATATCCCTATCTGCCCTTCCCCCAAATTCCTTCAGTTTTCGTTCCAAGGGTACCACTGCCAGTTGAAGGCCCTCCCATTTGGTCTTTCCTCAGCTCCCTGAGTGTTCACCAACTGTCTTTCAGTGGTAGCGGTCCACCCTCGTCCCCACCAGTGCAGGTGTTCCCGTACCTGGACGACTGGCTCCTGGCGACCCCTTCCAAGGAGGAACTTCTGCGCTCTCGTTCCCTTACCCTGCAGGTTTCACCAGCCTGGGTATCACCATCAACCAGGCCAAGTTCCATCTGGTCCCTTGCCAAAGACTCCAGTTCATTGGGTCGATCCTGGACACGACCATTGGCAAGGTCTTTCTGCCTCCAGACAGGGTGGACACCCTCCAGGCTCGTGCAAGTCTGTTGTCCAGTCGCAGAAGGGTCAGCGCCAGGTCTGTCCTCCGCCTTCTCAGGCTCATGGCAGCTGCTATTCCAACAGTCCTCTTTCGGCTCCATATGAGGATCTCTCAGAGGAAGCTTGGTCTCAGTGGGACCAAACATTGGACAGCCTAGACCAGGAAGTTCTGGTCTCTGATCCATCGTCCGGGACTTGCAATGGTGGATGGTGCAAGAGAACCTTTGCGGGGAGTTCCTTTTGCTTGAACCCCGTCCCAAACATAGACAACAGATGCATCGGGAGAGGGCTGGGGAGCCCATCTAGGGTCTCTCGGACTCGAGACTCCTGGAGTCCAGACTCTTCGATAAATGTGCTCGAGCTCAGGGCCGTTTGTGTGCTCCCAGGCTCTGAACTCGTGCATTCTTCCGTCCATCTGACAGTCCAGGCGGACAACATGTGCGTAGTCTGGTACATCAACAAGCATGGAGGAACTCGTTCCTACCCTCTGTACAGGAAGCAATGAGAGTTTGGAATTGGGCTGTTCAGCACAACCTTCACTGATGGCAGTTCATGTTCCAGAGTCGAAAACACGCTGGCGGATCATCTGTCGATCGTCAGCCAAAGCACACGAATGGGAACTGGATCAAGAGGTAGTACGATATCTTCCTGCGCTGGGGAACCCTCGGTAGACCTGTTCGCGCCCCTCAAAACGCAAAACTTCCCGCCTTCTGCTCGCTTTCTCCAGGGCGAGGCATTTTCTGGCGGACACTCTGTCTCTCAACTGGAAGGACAGATTCGTCTGTGCCTTACCTTAATTCCGAGGGTCTTACATAAACTCTGTTCAGAAGGAGCCGGATTATCCTCATCGCTCCATTCTGGCCCAGGCAAGTTTGGTTCTCTTCTGCAACAGTTTTCAGAGAAACCTCCACTGCTTCTTCCTCTGTCACATTTGCTGACCCAGCATCAGGGACCCTGGTTCATCCAGGTCTCAAATCCCTTCAGTTGCATCGTGGCTCCTGCAGACTGGCTCAAGCCCGGTGTGGGGTTCTCCGCTTATCGCAGGTGTTCTGAGTGTCCACTAGGTCCACCTATGCCATGAAGTGGAAAAGTTTTTCGATTTGGGCCTCTTGAAGGACTTCAAACCTTTCTCTTGCCCTGTCTAGAGTGTCCTGGACTATATCGTCATCTCTTTGACCTGGGTCTCAGGCAGTCCTCTTTGAAGGTCCACATGGTGGCTGTCTCGGCCTACCATGTCCCTTTTGGAGACAGGTCATTTGCACAGTTGGAAGTCTCTAAGACTTTCCTCAGAGTGGTCCTCCATTTAAGAACCCCCATCCGTGTTCCTGCTCCTTCTTGGGATTTTAACTTTGTTCTCGAGAAGCTTACTGTGCCTCCCTTTGAACTGGCAGCTTGGCAGACTTGAAGTTCCTTTCTTGGAAGACTCTCTTCCTAGTGGACATTACCTCAGCTTGTCAATTTCCAAACTTCAGGCCTTGATGTGCAGAATCCCTTACTTGATTTTCCACAAGGAATGTATGGCTCTACGCACCAACCCCAAGTTTCTTCCTAAGGTGGTGGCAGAATCTCGCTGAGTCAGTCTATTGAGCTACATGCTTTCTTTCATAACACTCAATCAAGGGAGTATCTCCTGCATACTTCGGATGTTCATAAAATACTGAGATACACCACTCAGACGAAGGATCAGGAAATCTGATCAGCTTTTTGTCTCTTGCTCACAAAGGAGGCAGTGCTGTTTCAAGCAATGCCTATTCAAATGGTTGGCTCATTGCATCACTTTCTGTTATGACAAGTACAACACCATGCCGGTCAAGTCAGAGGTCACTCCAACAGAGGAGTAGCTGCCTCTGCTGCTTGTTTCAAGAATGTGTGAGTGGCAGATATCTGTGCAGCCGCAACTTGGACCTGTCCATACCTTTACAAACACTACAGTTTGGACATTGCCTCTCGCAGAGAGCAGGCTTTGGGTTAGCTGTTCTGCAAGGTCTTCTCTCTTAAGACCCTTACAGCTGAAGGTTCTGTTGGTTGATAGTTTTGCTCCTCCCTAGTGCTTTTCTTTGTTCCAGACTGCTTGGGATTCAGTCCTTTATGTAATTACTACTGCAAGAGCCCTCTAGAAGTAAGATAGTACAGTTATGTAAGAACTTACCATAACAGTAGATCTTCGAGAGAGACTCTTGCAGTAAGTATCGCCTCCACCCTCCATCCCCTTAGCTTTTTCAGCTCCTTTTCCTGGGATGAAAATAACTGCCTCAAACAACATGAAGTCTTGCTGTATTCTGACAATTTGCAGTTAGCTCCAGCTCTTGAACTGCCCCAGAGAGTGAAGGTTAAATTCTATGCCAGGCATAGAATGTTGGGCTCGATCTCGTTTGAAAACCCTATGTGTGTCCTTTCAAACCCAAATCGTCAGATTCTTTACTCCACCTCACTGAACAGTCGCACTGGAGATTTCTCCTTCTGCTTGGTTCTTGCAGTTAAAGTTTCGGTTTTGGTCCGTTTTCATTTCGAGACTCTGTCTGTGGTACCATAACTACTTAGATTAGTAGCTGTTTTGTGTAAGAGTTGAACATTTTTCCGATCGGTTTGGCTGAACCGATCTTGTAGTAAGATCTTGAAAAGGAAAAAGTGTGATTACCGTGTTTATAAAAAAAAAAAACAATTTGTGTTTTTTCCATCACCCGTGACATGGTGTGAAACCGATAGGGAGTCTTACCTGGCGGTTGCCATATAAGAGTAAGTTTGTTAGGTTGGCCATGTCTGAGAAACCCAAGAAAAAACCGGGCCCACTGGGTTTCAACACTGCAGTGTGTGTGGGAGGGTCTTTGCTAAGGCCGATCCCCACACCACCTGTGTTACTGTCTGGGGTTTGACCACCTTGATTCAGACTGCCAAATTTGTAAGATTTCCTTAAGTCTACCCTTGAAAAAGGTTAGGTAGACTTGGGGATAAGGAAGCAGAGAAATCCGCTGACCCGGCAGGTTAGCCGGTTCGGTTCCTACCGAACCAGAAGGAGTGCCTTCTGACCAGGACGATACTTCTTCGGAAGAGGAAAGCCAATCCTGGGGATCAGTTCCTACAAAAAAAGCGAAAGGATAAATCGGCCAGTTCGGATCCAGAGCTGCATGTTCTGACCGTAAAGAAATGAGCCAAGCGATTCGGATTGTGGAATTGCCCGTCCGGTTCGAACGATCCAGCATCTTCTGGCAGAGGTTCGTTCGGTCGGTTCCCCTAGTTCAGGATTATTCCCTGAAGATTTTACAAACCGGAGTTCGATGAGGAGGGATTTTGAAGAGAGTGATTTCATCGGTGAAAGTCTGGATGTGCCTGTGGAACCAGACATGTCCCCAGACAGACCTTCTGGTGTTTCCTCCTAGGCTTTCTGAGTCCCTCCCACTTTCTGTTCTACAGAAAAGTGGCTCAAACCCTCCAGCTTCCTATTGAGGAGGCTGTAGAGGATCAGAGGAGCCTGACTTCATAGAGATGATGGACATCCCAGAGTCTAAGAGACTGTCTATTCCTTTCATAGGTCATTTGGGAAGCGGACACAAAAATTCTTAGGTCTCCCAACTCTGTACCTCCTGTTGACAAGAGTTACACCTTGTCAGGCTCAGTTCGGAGTTTCTTTATCAGCAGTGCAGCCATGTTGGGGTAGTGCAGGCTGTTGCCTGTGACAAGGCAAACATCCCCTTGGCTTCACACCCCAGACAAAGATTCCAGGAAGATAGCTGCCATGGCAAAGAAACAGTACTTGGCAGGCTAATTATATGGCCTATACAGCCAGGTACCAGAAGTCCAGGGACACTGTACTGGCACTGGCTAAACAGGCCCCCCAAGCTAGCCAAGGAGCTGGAGGGGTGGCTGCTGATGGGATTGAGGCATCAAAGGTGCAATTTCGTGCTGCTGTGGACTCCAGTGATGTGTCAAGAGCCATGGCTACATCTGTGCTCTTAGAATGGTCTGGCTCAGATGTACTAGCCTTTCGCATGACACCCAGGCTAAGGCCATGGATTTCCTGTGGTGGGTAATTCTCTGTTTGGGGAGCAGACAGAGAATTACATGAAAAAATGGATGGTACAGAACCACTTATAGGAGTGCCCAGGCCAAGGAGAGGCAGGCAACTCCTTAGAGCCAGCAAGCCCTAGGGGTAGGGCAGGCCTTTTCACAGGTGTTTCTACCAGGCACAGGCTTCCTCTTCCTTTTCTCAGAGGAGAGGCAGAAGGGGATGAGCAGGGCTGCATCCACCCTCAGCCTAAGGCTTCTGCCAAGCAGACACCCTGATGTGTCAGCCTGGGTGCGACTCCCCATTCCAGTAGGAGGCAGGCTGGCTTACTTTGTCCAGGACTGGATGTCTGTTACCTCAGACAAGTGGGTCCTGGAGGTTGTAAGCCAGGGCTGGTTCTCAGTTTCAAAAGTTTTCCAAACTGAGACCCAGATCCTTTCCACCTGCAAATACTTCAGAAACTCTTGCTCTAGAGGCAGAGGTTTTCTCTACTGGCTTTAAAGGCCATAGAGTTCCTGCTCCATACAGGGCAAAGGTCTGTACTCCAGGTACTTCCTTACCCGAAAGACTGGAGTGGTGACCCATCCTAGATCTAAGATACCTAAACAAACACCTAGTAAAGCCAAAATTCAAGATGGTGACTCTGGGAACAGTTCTTCCTCTCTGAGGCCAGGAGACTGACTAGCCTCCCTGGACCTCAAGGATGCCTATTTTCACATTCCCATCAGGTGCTCCCACAGAAAGTACCTCGGTTCAAATTGCCCTCGGCCATTATCAGTTCAGAGCAATGCCCTTTGGTCTAATCTCGGCTTCGAGGGTGTTTACAAAGTGTCCTAGCAGTAGTGGTGGCCTTTTAAGAAGGAAAAGGATCTCTCTCCATATCTGGACGAGTTGGCTTCTGGTGGGCCAGTCTTCAGACCAAGTCAAGTCAGATCTGCAGGTTACCAGAAAGTTCTCACTTCCCTGGGGTTCTTTTCAATCTTCCCAAGTCAGTTTCGAACCTGTACAGCTCCTCATTTTATAGGAGCAGAGCTGGACACCCTCAAAGGCAAAGCCTTCCTTCCTTTGGAAAGGGCAAAAGCCACCTCTCAGCTGGCCTCTTCCTTTCTCCCTCTGGTTTCTCCACCAGCAAGGCATTTTCTGCAGCTTCTGGGCCACATGGCAGCTTTCACAGCAGTGGTCCAAGGGCGGCAGGTTTCAGATGAGGCACATTCAGTTCCATCTGAGAACCTTTTGGTCCCAAAGAAAAGATCCTCTTACCAAGCTAGTTCGGTTACTCAGACCTTAATTCAGGCCCTTCAGTGGTGGCAGGACTTGGACAGTCTGAGGCAGGGTGTTCCATTTGTCTCTCAGACTCACTCTGTGGTTCTTACCACAGATGCTTCCCTTGGGGTGGGGAGCCCATCTGGGGCTCTCACTGCCCAGGGACTGTGGTCCCCTCAGGAATCCTTCCTCATATCAGCCTTCTGGAGCTCAGGGCAGTACTTCTTGCCCTACAAGCTTTCTCTCAGTCAGTACAGAACAAGGTGGTTCAGGTCAGAACGGATAACACTACCCACCATGTGGTACATCAACAAGCAGGAGGCACTCTGTCCACGGCCTTGTGCATGGAGGCCATGAAAAATGGTCCTGGCTTATTCCCTACAGACCTCTCTGGTAGCAGTCCACCTCCCAGGAAAGGACAATGTGCTAGCAGATGCATTGAGCAGGATTTCCCAGGGCCATCACTAATGGTCTCTGGATCCTTTGGTATTGAAGGTGATTTTCTCAAGGTGGGGCACTCCAGAGATAGATCTCTTTGCAACCCCAGACAATCACCAGCTTCCACTGTTTTGTTTGCAGACCCCCAGTCTTAGCTCAGTCCCTTTGGATGCTCTGATTTTGAACTGGGAAGGAAATTTCTTTATGCCTTCCCTCCACTGTTCATGGTTCTAGTCAAGATAAGGTCACAACCTTGCAAAGTGATTCTGATTGCTCCAGACTGGGCCAGGCAGCCTTGGTACCCCTGTTGCTGTCCCTAACAGTCCACCTTCCCCGTCTCTTCCAGGAATTACAACCTGTTAACCTCCTCTCGGGAGGATTTGGTACCCCAATCTTGGTCACTTAATCTCAAGGCATGGCTCTTGGAAGAGTTAGAGTATGCAGACTTGCATCTGTCCCAAGGGTTCTGGATATTCTCAAAGCTTCTCAAAAGCCTGCCACCAGAAAAATGTACAACTCCAAATGGAAAAGGTTCAGCATTTGGTGTCCCAGTAAGATATATCCCCAGACACTGCTGAGTTGTCTACAGTCCTGGATTATATGGTTCACCTTAATGGCCTAGGCCTCAAAACCAGCTACTGCCAAAGTTCATTTGTCAGCTGTTTTGCTTTCCTATCAGTGGGGTAGTCTTCCTGTCTGTCGTCACCATGTATTCTGTAAATTTTTCAAAGGATTGCTTCATACCAATCCCCTTTTAGGGATCCTGCTCCTGCCTGGGATTTGAATTGCTCAGCTTATGCAACCCCCTTTGAGCCTGTGTCCTTAGCAGAGCTCAAGTACTTGACTTGGAAAACTGTGTTTTTGGTTTGCTGTTACCTCTGCCAGACGTATCAGTGAATTGCAAGCCCTGTCAGTGGAGCCTGACTTTATCTCTTTCGATAGAGATAAGGTGGTCCTTAGAACCAATAGAAGGTTCCTACCTAAAGTGGTTTCTGAATTCCACTTAAACCAACCTATGTCTCTTCCTGTGTTCTTCACTGATCACACCTCCTCAGGGGACGGAGGCTACAAGCTTAGATGTTAAAAGGACCTTAGTTACTACATAAACTGTACAAAGGGTCACAGGTTTGACTCCTCCAGTTGTTCCTCACTTATGGGAAGTAGGTAGGGAAAACCTGCCACCAAGAGAACCATTGCCAGGTGGATTGTGTCCTGTATTCAGTTCTGCTATGAGAAACTGGGAAAACTGCATCCTCAGGCCTGAGGGCTCATTCCACTAGAAGAACAGCTGCATTTCTCTCTGCAGCTAGGAATATACCCTTGTTAGAAATCTGTCAAGCAGCCACCTGGAAAACAGTTCATACCTTCACCAAGCATTACTCTCTGGATATCCAGGCTAGGAGTAATGCTGGGTTTAACACAACAGTACTTCAGAGCCTATTCCCAAAGTAGGTTCTGTGTCCCTCCTCCCTTGGAGGTGCTGCTTAGTAGTCTGCAAATTGTCAGAATACAGCAAGACTTCATGTTTGAAGAAAAATTACTCACTTTAGTAATTGTGTTTCTTCTAATGGAGTCTTGCTGTATTCTGACTCCTCCCTGCTCCCCTCTCAGAACCTGTTTTTGGGAAGTGGGTGGGCAGGTGCACTGTTGCACCTCAGGGGTGTCTTTACCCCTCCTGTTGTGTTGGGTGCTTTGTATTTGTTTAAGAGTTTGTTTACTTCCTATTACCTGGTTTTGGTTCTTTGGGTTTCTGACTTGAGTCTTTTGGGGAATCCAAAGTCTTTGTTGCCAGTTGGCTACTAGGAGTTTTACAATTTCCACATTCAGTCAGTGAGTTTTAGCTCGTAAGAGTCTGACTGTTTGGGTTTGAAAGGACACAGTTTTCAGCCGAGCTCGAGCCCAACGTTCTATGCCTGGCATAGAATTTAACCCTTCACACTCTGGGCAGTTCAAGAGCTGAAGCTAACTGCAATTGTCAGAATACAGCAAGACTCCATTAGAAGAAATACAATTACTAAGGTGAGTAATTTTTTCTTCTCTTTCGTCATGCCTCATGCCTTTATGGGAAAGAACTGGAAGGCAGCGTGGGGGACCGCCCCTTTGTACTGACGTTGCCTGATGCCGTCACCTGACTTGGGGCGATCCCTGCCAGAGACTAAATAGAAATTTTCTGTTGGGTCCTGACGCCTGCCAGCTTCAGTTCTATATGTAATTATCTACTGCAAGAGCCTCTCTCAAGTTCTACTGTTACGATAAGTTCTTGCATAACTGTACTTTTGGCCCCTCCCAGGACTATAGAAGATTCTTCTTCTCATTTTTCCTTTATCAGGAAAATTGCTGATGCCTTGATATCCCTACCTCTAAAGCTGTAGAGGATGAGGAGGAGGCTGAATATCTGGAAATGACGGGGCCAGCTCCTACTAAAAATTCACTTCCCATAAATAGTCTTTAAAAGAAATATTTTAAAACTCCTCCAAGCTCCTGGGTCTGTCCCCCGGACAAAAGGGTGGATAAAAAGTATCAGCTTGACAGAACTGACTGAAATCCTATTTTCACACCCTGACCAAGGGGTGGTGCAAGCTGCAGCTTGAGAGGCAAAAGTCCCTCTGGCTTCCCACCCTTCAGAGAAGGACTCTAAAAATCGGAGTATGGCCAAGAAAGGTTACCTGTCAGCCTCTGGCCATTGGGCAAGCTAACAGGCCTATGCAGCCCGGTACCAGAAGGCTCTCTGGCAGTCTGTCCTGGACATGGCTGAGAAAGCACCTTCTTCTCTTTCGGCAGACCTAGCTGAAACTGTTAGGTTTGGACTGGAAGCTGCCAAATACCAGTTCCAGATGGCAGCAGACAGTAATGAGACTGCTGCAAGGTGGATGGCAAATATCATCGCACAGAGAAGGTTTGCATGGTTGAGAGCCACAAACCTCACATGAGGATACCCAGAATAAGACTCTGGATTTTCCTATGGAAGGCAATTCCTATTTGGTAGCCATACAGCAGCCTATATGAAGAAGGTAGATGACTATAAAGCCACCTTCAGTAGCAATTATGCAGAAGGACCTCCACCTCTTCTAGACCTTTCAGTAGGGGAGGCAGGGGCAGACAATTTCATTCCAGGCCTTTTATCAGGTCATGGTACTTCCTCAGGCACCCCAATACCCGCAGCAAGGGTGTTTCAGGAGTAAGGGCAGAAAAGGTGCCAGGCGTGGTGCCCAGTGTCGGCCCCACTCTAAGCAGGACTCCTGACTTCATCAGTCAGGCTGCCTCTCCTTTGCTGGTAAGGGGCAAGCGGACCCATTTTTCCAGAATTGGAAAACCATCACCACAGACAAGTGGGTTCTGGAGATAGTGGGTCAGGGCCTGTCTCTAAGTTTCAAGTCCTCCCGTTCAAAAAATCAGTTTTCAAACCAGCATCCCTCCTGGAAAGCAAAAGGTTAGAAAAGAGGTTGAACACCTTCTTTCACTAAAAGCAGTGGAACCAGTGTCTTTGCATCAAAGGGAAAAGGACTTTACTCAAGGTATTTCCTCACCCCAAAGAAAAATGTACGCAGCAGCCTATCTTGGATCTCAGGTTCCTCAGAAAGTTCCTAGCAAAACCGAAGTTCAGAATGGTGACTTTGTCTCTGATTCTACTAGCACTCTGAAAAGGAGATTGTCTGGTATCACTGGACCTAAAGGATGCCTATTTCCACATCCCATAAGGGAGTCTCACAGAAAGTATCTCAGGTTCAGACTCCTGTCAGGTCATTATCAGTTCTCAGCTCTTCCTTGGTCTCACTTGGCACAAGGGTGTTCACAAAGTGTCTGGCTGTGGTAATGGCTCACCTGAGCAGACAAGGTGTCACAGTATTCCCCTATCTATATGACAGGCTAGTGGTGGCAAATTCACGCAACAGTTAGCTGAACACCTGTAGTTCACTCAGCAGCTTCTGCAATCCTTGGTTTCCTCTTAAATATAGAAAAATCTGTTTTCTTCCTTCTCAATTCTGCAGTTGATAGGGGCAGAATTGAATACGTAGTGGGCAGAGCCTTTCTACCAGAGGCAGGGTAAAAAGCATCCTGTAGTTGGCAGGCTTTTTCAGGCTCAGTGTCCCAAGGCCTGCAAGGCATTTTCTTCAACTTCTGGGCCACATGGCAGCTGCAACAGGCACAGTGTTGGGCTCAGGTTTCAGATGAGGGACATCCAATTTCACTTAAGAGCTCAATGGTGCCAATGAAAGGACTCCTGTCAAAGCTCATTCCTGTAACAGAAACATTTATCCAAGCTCTTTAGTGGTGGAAAGAAAACCAACTTCAGAGAAAGGGTCCCTTTCCAAAAGAACTGCCTTCAGTGATTCTCACAACAGATGCATACCTCCTGGGCTGGGAAGGCTTATCTGAGCAGAGCACACTACCGGGGGCACTTGGTCAAGTGCAGAGACTCTTTACACATAAACTTGTTAGAGCTCAGGGCAGTGTCTGGCAGTACGAGCCTCAAACCACTGATCCAGGAAAGGTAACAAGTCAGGACAGACAACACTACCACTATGTACTACATAAATAAGCATGGGGAACAAGGTCAAGCCTCCTTTGCACAGAGGCTATGAGAATATGGACCCTAGCTTACTCACTGGGCTCCTCAGTCATGCCATTCATCTGCCAGGCAAGGACAATGTTCTGGCAGATGCCTTGAGTTGAATCAGCCAGGACCATCACAAATGGTCCCTGAACAGGCAATGGTGCAGACCTCATTCAGGAGGTGGGGCACCCCAGAACTAGGCCTCTTGCCTCTCATCAGAGTCATCACTTATGACAGTTCTGTTGCAGACCTCCAGTAGTGGGCACGTTCCTTTGGATGCCCTTATTCTGGATTGGTCAGGAAATTCCTGTATGCATTCCCTCCATTTCCTTGGTATACAGGGTGCTGTTGAAACTCTGGTCTCAGCCAGCAACAATGATTCTGATAGCCCCAGACTGAGCCAGGCAGCCATGGTACTCCCTGTTCTAGAAGCGTGGATATGTTGCTCATCCAAACTCTCTGGCATGTCCCTTTCCTCTATAAATCTGGCCAGAAGCCTTCAAGCTAGCTCCTCCCACCCACTGGTGGTATATACCTCTGCTCCGCCTCATGACGCCAGATCTCCCTTTCTGTTGGAAGATTCAGGTTCCCCGTGCTACTTTAGCAATTGCAGGCCCTGGATTCGCAACATTGGTTTTCACCGCAAATCACTTTAAAACTCGTCCGAGTTTATGACTCGGATTACAGCGCATCGAACATGGAGGACAAATAGTCCCCAGTTTTCGCGGTATCCCTGCAGCTAGAAACTGTTGCGCACCGATCCCACCTCTCGTGTGTCTATTGCCTAGGTGTCGGACATGATATCACCTCTTGTACCTTCTGTTTGGCTTTCCATCCCAACGCTTTTGATGACTGCAGAGCGCCTAAAATTGGGGAGTCCGAGCTTAGAAACTGCCGGTGAAATCTAAGGAGGCAAGGTGGGTGGTTTCCACAGTCATGGATCCACGAGCAGCTAGAACAGATGGCTGCTTTTGAGGGGAAGCGCTCAGGCTTCGCCAGTCGCAGTTTTTCGTTCCTCTCAACCTTGGCTCTGCCTTTTGGGCCCTTTAGGGAGTTGTGCAGTCTCCCACCAGAGGTGAGGCACCTTCAGGCAGGCACTCCTCCCGCCCTCGGAAGAGGGACAAGGACCAAGTCATCGTCTTCCAGAAGGAGGCGCTCCTGGGACTGAGCGGTCCGAGTCCCAGGAACATGCGGTCTCTACTCGGGTCGAGATTGCTTCGGCCAGCCGCCAGCTTACGGACCTTCTTCGCCTGGCCAAGGCACAGAGACCGAGGAAACTGCTGAACCGCCGAGATTACACTCGACACAGTCGAGCCTTTGTCGCAGACTCCGGTCGACAATTCCTTAGAAAGGACACCTGTCCTTTCTTTCCCGACAAGGAGACACTGCCTCGGGGTTCTGATCGAGGAAAGGTGCGGAACCTCAGTTCTCACAGACTCCAGTGTACGCGATTGACCGAACCGACCCCAGCCGGTCTCGATCGAGGACCAGGACCCTTTGGTTGAGCGGCCGAAAAGGGCCACAAACTTTCAAAAAGAGGCGCCACCGCTCCTCATCCTCCTCTGACGAGGAGAGGCTTAGATGGAAACTCAGTCAACACTATGAGGATTTGATGTGGCAACTGCTGATTCTGACTGGGCGAAGCTGGCTCTGCCGCCATCACTTGGCTTCCGCCTCCTGAGCAGCGCGGCCCTCCGAGAACCGAAGACCTGGTTCACACTCCCGTGGGCCGGGCGCCTATCATTGCTCGGCCTATTCTGGTTTCTCCACCGATTTTGATGGAGTCACCGCCTAAACAGCCTCAGGGAGGGTTCCTCGAAAGAGGACCGTACAGACACCGGGCTACCCTGACGTCTGTCCATTACGGTCACCGGTGGATTGAAAGTGCGTAGGGAGGTAGGCCATTGTACCCAGACTTTTCGGACTCCGATGACAAGGGTTACACTCTCATCCAGGGGATTACAGTCGTCCGTGGCGGACTGGAGGAAGGCCCTTCCTCTTTTCAGGGCATTCTCCGCCTGATCTCAGAGTCCACCGGAATGCCCTGGAGCCCATCCAGAAAAGGCAGAGTACCCCTTACAGATATCCTCAAAGGGGCTACCGGCGGAGGTCTTTCCTGTGGCCAAAGCCATCGTTTGCCTGGCCCTTGAGCTTTGGCAGCGTCCTGCTTCCTGCCCATCTCTGTCTGCCCACATGGCCCGCAGGTATAGAGTGCCCATGGGGTCCCTGGAGGGGTTCACAGAGCATCCTTCTTCAGACTACTGGTAACTCAACCGCACTGACCGACCCGGACAAGGAGTCCAAGAATATGGACCATTCTGCCTGTAAGGTGTATGTGGCCTCCTCCTTAGGCCTTCATCAGGCCAGCTCGGCTGTCATCATGGCACACTTCTCTTATGCTCTCCTAGGGTCATTGGATGAAGTCCTCGTCATCTCCCAGTGGTGGACATGCAGACCACAGTGAAGCAGGTCCATGATCAAGGCGTGCTGTTGCAAAACAGCAGCTCCAGACAGCCCTGGACATTGGAGATTCCTATGCCCACTCTTTGGCAGCCGCAGTGGCCACTCGCTGCAGGGCTTGGCTGAGGCTGTTCTCCTTCCCAGGGATTCCCAGCACAAGTTAGCTGACATGCCCTTTCTAGGCACTGACCTCTTCGGTCCAGGAGTGGCTGGTCACCTCAGCCAGAATAGAGCAGACCAGTGCCACTTTGGATGCTGCCTGCGAAGGGTTCTTGAGGCAAGAACCAGCAGAGCGCAGGAAGAAGCCTTTGGCACTCTTACCCTGCGGTTAGGCAGCCTCCTATCAAGGAGGCCAGCAGCAACAGCAGCTCAAGATTGGCGCCCCAGGCCCAAGCAGGGTCCTCAACAGCCCTGTAAGGAGGCCGAGTGCCAGTCCAGAGACCTCCTCCTCCTCCTCTAAGCTTGCCCAGTGGCGGGTTGAGGGTTGCCCTCTACACCCATCACGCCAGCTCTGGTCTCTAGTGGGGGCGGCTCCGCCACTTTCTTTCCGCCTGGTCGATATCACCTCGGACAGGTGGGTCCTAGAAGTGGTCGGCCAGGGACTGCCTCTTGAATTCGAGCAGTACCCTCCCAGCTGAGCCCGCACCTTCGGGAGGAAAGGATCTCAGCTCGCACTCAGTCGGCTCTTGAGATGACATTGCTCAGCTCCTCCGCAGAGGCGGTAGCTCCAGTGCGGATCCTCCTACAGACCCAGGCTTCGTGTCCAGATACTTCCTGGTACCCAAGCGGACGGAGGGTTGGCGCCCCATCCTAGATTTCCATGACCTGAATCAATATCTGGGTCGCACCTTCCAGATGGTAACTCTGAGACCAGATTATGCCATCCCTGGAGCGAAATGTGGTTCTGTTCACTGGATCTCAGGACCACGTTCTTCCACATCCCAATCCGTCCATCCCATCAGCGGTTCCTCTGCTTCAGGGTCAAAGGGACCCTGTACGAGTTCGAGCCATGCCATTCGGTCTGTCATCGGCCCGAGGGTCTTCAAGTGCATCGCAGTGGTGGCAGCCCATCTCCGGCGTCGAGGAGTTCAAATTTACCTTTATCTCAATGACTGGCTCTTGGCAGGTTCCTCCTGCAGGAGGTGGAGAGATCCAGGGATCTGGCTCTTAGAACCTGCTCCCAACTAGGCCTCCTGATCAATGAGGCCAAGTCAGAACTGTGCCCTTTCAGGTGATGGGCTTCATCGAGGCAGAGCTTGACTCTCGTCAAGCCACAGCTCGACTCTGAGGCAGACGGGCAGATGTTTCTTTCCTCCTGTGCCCAGTCATTTCTGGTTGGGCACTTGCGCCCTGCAGGGGACTTCCTCGCCTTCTGGGTTGCATGGCGGTGTGCACCTCAGTGGTCCGTTGGGCCAGATGGCACATCGGCCCCTCAATGGGGCTGGCGCTCAGTGGACTCAGTGCCACGGTCACTTTGACCAGCTGATCACTGTGACCCAGAAGATGCGGGCGCTCTCAGTGGTGGACCACCCCAGACCGGTTGCAGGAAGGCATCCCGTTTGTCTGCCCGAGCCGGCGGTCGTTCTCACGATCAATGCCTCTCTCATGGGCTGGGAAGCCCACACGGGGATAACAGAGCCCACGGGTTCTGCACCCCGAGGGTCGATACCACCTCAACTTTTTGGAGCTCAGAGCAGTCAGACTGGCACTGTCTGCTTCGCTCCTCTGCTCGAGTAAAGTGGTTCAAGTCCAGATGGACAATACCTCGACCATGTGCTACCTCAACAAACAGGGTGGCACGCACTCCCATCTGCTTTGCAAGGAGGCGCTCCGCATCTGGACCCTCGTCAGCGGTTCATGTGGCAGGAGTCTCGAACCAGCAGGCGGATACTCTCAGCCGCATAGGCAGACATCACACAAGTGGTCTGTCCATCCAGAGGTGGCTCACAACTTGTTCTCCCACTGGGGCAAACCATTGGTGGACGGTTTGCCTCCAGGAAAATACCAAGCTAAGGCTGTTCCATGCCCGCCCCCCTCAGCAGGCGCGCTGCAGGAGATGCCTCTCGAGGCCGTGGACCCCAGGCCTTTTCTACACCTTCCCTCAGTTTCCCTTGATCCACAAGGTGTTACTCAAGGTGAGGAGGGACAAAGCGAAGGTGATTCTGATAGCCCCAGATTGGCGCACGAGTTCTGGTACCCAGATCTCCTCAGCCTCAGCTGCAGGCCCTGGAGCAGCTTTGTACTGCCTGGACCTGATATCTCTGAACCAGGGAAGGTATTCCATCCGGACCTTCAATCCCTGCACCTCACAGCCTGGCACCTGAGCGGCTAGAGTTCCAGGCTCTGGTCTTTCAAGGATGTCTACACCATGGTGGAGGCATCTCGTGAGAATCAACCAGGAAATGTTATGCCTTCAGATGGAAGAGATTTTCCGTTTGGTGTCAGGGTAAGAGTCTGGATCCATTATCCTGCTCTGTAGCTAACATTCTCGACTACCTTTGGTCCCTCTCTAAAGAGGTCTACTGGTCCTCGACCACTAAGGTGCGCCTGGCAGCCATTTCTGCTTACGGAGCGGTCAGTCAACAGACATTGGCACAGGAGACAATGGTGGGCACTTCTTCAAAGGCCTGGATCACATATCCCTCCGGTGCATGAACCTCCCTCTGTGGGATCTGTTGTTGGTTTGGCGAAGCTCATGGGCAAGCCATTCGAACCCATGCACAGGTGTGAGCTCTCACACTTGATGTGGAAGCGGCCTTCCTGGTGACTATCACGTCAGCCAGGAGGCGGGAGCTCAGGTGCTTGGTGGACTTCCCTTATCTGGTCTTTCACAGGGACAAAGTTGTCCTCTTCCACCACGAAATTCCTTCCGAAGCTGGCATCAGCGTTTCATCTTAACCAGGTGTCATCTCTGCGCTATACTACCTAATTACACCTTGGATGCGAATACAGGCTCCATACTTTGGACCTGAGATGTGCTGTCTCCTATTACAAGGAAAGAGCGGGCGGGGTGGGGAGAGGTTCGCCCAGCTGTTTGTCACCTCGCTGAAGCAGCTTCTGGCAGACCTGCAGCCAAACGGACCATTGCAAGGTGGATTACATCTTGCATAGGTCTGTTCTATGAGTTAGCGGGCAAAGAGCCTCCCAGAGGATAAGACCTCATTCTACCGCCATACTGCTGCATGTGGCTGCTTCAGGGACATTCCTATGCAGGAAATCTGTCGGGCTGCTACCTGGAAGTCTTCATACACCTTCATTACCCACTACCACATCGACCTTGAGTCATGCCGGGATGCTGGTTTTGGGACTTCTGTTCTCAATCTTTATTTCCCAAGTAGGGGTGTGTGCCTTGCGTCCCTCCTCCCGGAGAACTGCTTGGAGTCTGCCAGAGTGTGTGGATGAACAACATATACCACTCCTAGAACTACTGTTACAGGTGAGTAACCTGTTCTTTTCCTGCATCGACCTCTTCTACAGATTGGCTAGTAGGGAGCCTCCCACTGGGCTTAGGGCTCATTCCACCAGAGATGCTGCTGCCTTGGTGTCTACTGACAGGGACATCCCTATCCAGGAAATCTGCAGGGCTGCTACCTGGATGTCTGCACACACCTTCATCTCACGTTACCACATTGACAGTTAGTCATGCTCGGATGGAGGTTTTGGGACTTCAGTTCTCCAGTCTTTTTCAAAATAGGGGTGTGCTCGTTTCCTCCCAGAGAACTTCTATGAGTCTGCCTACATGTAAATAGTGCACCATATCCACATCCCTAGAAATGAGGGCTACTGCATGTAACCATAGTTCTAGGAGTGGATAGATACAGTAGTGAAAGAAAGTCCAGAGGAGGTATTGCTAACATCAAAGGGGATAAGGGAAGTGTGTGGACAAGGACCAAGGAAAGCATCTATCCTAAATAGACACTTCTGCTTAGTATTTACTGTGGAGAAGGTAGGGTAGGGCCTGCAGCTCGGCACCATGGACACGGTGGGGAGTGTGCACAGGTCCCTTCACAAAAGAAAGGGTCCTACAAGAGCTCGCTAAGCTCAGGGTGGACAGGCAATGGGACCTGATGGCATATATCCCAGGGTACTAAAGGAGCTAAGGGTGGAACTAGCAAAGCCATTAGCAGAACTGTTTAGTGAGTCTCTGAGCCCAGGAGAGGTCCCAGGCGACTGCAGAAGGGCTCATGTGATCCCGCTCCACAAGAGTGGGAGGAGGGAGGAACTACAGACCAGTCAGTCTTACGCAGTAGTGGGCATGATTATGGAGGCACTCTTAAGGAAAGGATAGTGCAACACCTGGAATATGTAGGAACACAGGATCCAAGACAGCATGGGTTTACAGCAGGAAGGTCCTGTCAAACTAATGTCATAGATTTCTTTGACTGGGTAACCAGAGTGGTGGACCAAAGAGTGCAGTTGATGTCGCCTATCTTGACTTAAGCAAAGTTTTCGATTCTGTTCCACATAGAAGATTGATTAACGGTAGGCTTGGGGTGGATCAGAGGTTGGTCAGCTGGTTGGCGGGCAGAAAACAGAGTGGTAAACGGTATACAGTCCAGAAGAGATGCAAGTCACAAGTGGGGTACCTCAGGGATCAGTCCTGGGGCCAGTCCTCTTCAATATCTTCATCAGTGACATTGCAGATGGACTGGAGGTAAGGTTAGCTTGTTTGCAGATGACACCAAGATGTGCAACAGAGTAGATGATCCAGATGGGGTGGGCAAAATGAGTAGAGATCTGGAAAAACTGGCAAAATGGTCGGAAGAGTGGCAACTGGGGTTTAGCGCAAAAAGTGCAAGATCATGCACATAGGAAGAAATGCTGAAGCTACCTAAAGGTTGGGAGGAGTTGCTGGCAATCACAGGAAGAAAGAGACTTGGGCATCATCATCACAGATGACCTGAAATCATCCAAGCAGACCACTACAGCAGTAGGTAAGGCTAGAGGAATGTTGGGGTGTATTAGTAGTAGTATCACAAGTTGTAAGAGGAGTTAATAATCCTTCTTTACAAGACACTGTTAGCCCCATCTGAGTGCATGTGCAGTACTAGGCCGCTACCTGCACAAGGACATAAAAAATTGAGGCAGTACAGAGAAGGGCAACCAAAATGGTGCAGGGACTGCATCAGAAAACATGAGGACAGATTAATGGAGCTCATTATAAGTACCTTATGTCTCAGAATCTCTATGTGTCAAAGAGAATTTTACAAGAACTTGCATCTATCGCAGAATCTCATGTGTGCCGCAGAATTAAATTTCTGCTTGGTGATTTTTTTATTAATATTTCTGTTTATCCATATAATCTGTTACCTTCCCCTCTTTTATATCCAAATCCCCATGTGCTCAGAATGTGATATTATCATTGCTATAACACCATACATTAGCTAATGAAATGGCTGCATTCTGCAACAGAAATGAACAGTCACTTATCTACCACAGTTCCCACTGCCAGAGACTGTGGCACAGCACATCATGCATGGTGATATTTGTTCAACCTGCACTACAGCCTAATACAATTTTCAGTCTTACATTATTACACTGGGGCCACCGTAAACAAAACCGTTTCAATAGCACAGACCTGTTAAGTCCATACTTCACTTTATACAAACATATTTGTGCCTTTATGGTATAGAGATGCCATCTGAAATGAATAACTAGTAAAATTAATTTAACTGTCATTTTAAGAAAAATAAAGTAATTATGCCCAGAAAAGTGGAATACAATAATGTGTAGACCTGATGAAAGAGTAGGCCAATTAAATAAATAATTGCACTGTATGCATTTTGCCAGGGTTATTGATTGCATATTGTCATCGGTTCATAGACTCAGCTAAAAGTTATGGAGAAATGTTGTGTGCAGGGACAGCTGTTGGGCCAGAGGGTAGCGTGCTGTGTTTCCATGCCGGCAACTCAGGTTCAGAGATTAGCTCTTGGAGCTGGCTGGGCAGCACAAGTTGGTGGAACACATCACTGCTCGGAGCCTGGGAAGGTATGGTGAAGTGTTTTGTCCACAGTGGACACATTGTGATGGGCTGGAGAGCTCTATCTCACAATTGGTTCACATGCATGTCATGGCCTGATGGTGTTATGTAGTGTGTCAGGGAAACAGGTTGACATGAAAAATGAGTTTTACAATAACTCCTGTATTCCATTTATTCCATTTCCAATGGGACCTATATGAATAAGGATGCAACTTCATGGAAATTAAAAAAAATATATATATATATATATATATATATGTGTGTGTGTGTGTGTGTGTGTGTGTGTGTGTGTGTGTGTATATGTATGTGTATATATATATATATATACACACACACATCACACACAGTATCTCTCACTAAACACACCTATTTTTATGTAGGTAACATTGCATATAAATATATGTGTTACACAGTAGGAACCTCATGAGTGGTGTGAAAGCACATACAAATATATAAGTGATAGACGGTGGAGACCTCATTAGTGAGACAGATAGCATGCGATAGAAATATCTTAATTATCACATAAGGGCCCTCTGCATATTTCATTTATGCAATAGGCTAGGACCTTAAGGGAGAGACATTTGTTTTCCTTTCTTTGGCACAAGATTATTTCTAAAAGTCTGTTATTTTTTGAACTAGTGCTACTGTGCTTTCCCCATCCTGATTGCTATAACCATTGCTGTGAAAGTGAAGTCAGGATGACAAGCTGACACTGTGATGTGGTAGTTTGTTAGTGCATCAGAACTTCTGCAGAAATTACAAACCACTGCCATGAAGTTCTGCGGCAAATGGTAATCTTGCCGCAGAACTTGGTCCCACTGTGCTGCAGAAAGTAGGGGCCTTGTGTATACCCTAGAGCAGAGAAAGGTGATATGATCGAAACATTCAAACATCTTAAGGGCATTAACAAAGTGAAAGTCTAACATGTTTCAGTATAAGAAACGTGCAGGACAAGAGGACACAGCATGAGATTAGAGGGAGGCCAATTAAGGGGTAATGTGAGGAAGTTATTTTCACAGAAAGGGTTGATGCATGGAGCAGCTTACCTCAGGAAGTGGTGGATGTAAATATGGTGCAGGTCTTCAAACAGTCATGGGATACGCATAGGGGAGCAATACAGATGAGTATGAATAGATAGGCATTGACAGAGGAAGGCCTGTGGCACATTCATAAGGTAGAAAAATGGGCAGACTGGATGGGCCTTGCGGTCCTCATCTGCCATCAACTTCTGTGTTTCTGTAATGGTATACGGTGCACATCCACACAACCTACCCGACTTCCCTGGCAAGTGGCACATTATTTCCTGCTGCCAGCGTGTAAGATCTGTGACATGAGGTGGTGCCGAGGAGGATACCACCAGGATGAGTGGGAGGGCTTGCTTGGAGACTGTCCAAAATTAGAGAGGAAAAGGAATAATGCCAGAAGTGTGGATGTGCACCATATACTATACCAGTCCTAGAACTGCGCTACAGGTGAGTAACCCTCATTTCTTTGAAACTGGAGCAAATCACATGCTAAGTGAAATATTGGTACCAGAGAATTTGAGTTAACAAAAAAGTAAAATGGGCCACATCATGGTTACTGGCATATTGTTTTGCTGTCAGGAAGGAAATCACTTGCAAATGACACAGCAGGTACCCTACCAGTCATTTTCTGCTGACAAATTCTGTTTGTCTGTCTGCAGGTTAGTCCCATCAGAAACCTGTCTGATGGACAGAAGTGTCGTGTCTGCTTTGCATGGCTGGCGTGGCAAAACCCACACCTGCTTTTCCTGGATGAACCTCACTGAACCATCTGGATATCGAGACAATTGATGCCCTGGCTGATGCCATCAACGAGTTTGAGGGAGGGATGATGTTGGTCAGCCCACGATTCCGCTCATTCAGCAGGTAAGAAGCAACAGGCTTTTCTTATTCTTTCGTCCCAGATGTGCCCAGGAAACCTTAAGTAACTCTCAGATCTTCCAGATCAGTCTTCACCATTAATCACAGGTGGATTCTGTCATAGGTGCTGGACCCTGCAGCAGCATGTAGCTTTAAGAATTTTGAGGAGGGGAAGCAGACGTCAGGACTGCGCCGCCACAAGGTCGACACATGACGTGGCGCTGGTAGAGTGACCAGAAACAGACATCAACTCCCTTTCTCCTTAGTTCTGTTTTTCCCGCTATCAAGGCTGCATCCTGCTGTTCCATGGGAGTAAATCAGAGCTACGCCATCAAACAGTTCTTGGTTCTGCATTGTTCACTTGATGCTGCTCAGTGCTGCCTCACGTTAATTTTTATTTTTGTTCCTAGTGCAACGCCGAGTCTTTATTTTCCATTATCGGTCATGTCTGGTCAGGAGGTAAAATGCTGGCGCAAGGCAGCTGGCGGCCCCCCCGCGACCATAAGCATCGTGTCCCAGCGAAAGAGTGTCTTCCACCGACCACCACAATCAATGTTTTACCTGCCTGGGTCAGCACCATAATATGGATACATGCGACTCGTGCTTTTCTGTGGACTACTGCACACTGGAGATCTGCGGCGTTGAAGTTGAGGATAGACCCTCCTCCCCAAACTTCGGAGGTGCCGTTGCACCTGGAATTCAAGTCCTGGGCCCCACTCCAGTACTGTATGTACCGAGGGAGAGATGGCCGCAGCCAGCCTCTGTCTCACTAAAGCGTGAAGCCTGTGCGAGATGTCAGGTCGACACCCCCTCGTGGTCCAGTGGGCCCGCACGCCACAGTCACATACTGCCTCAGCTCCTGGTCTTTTAGTTTCAGCTGTTAAGCGAGGCGGTGCTGACCATACGACTGGAGCCCCTCATGCTGCTGTTTGTGGCACCAGGAGAGGGAGGGTCTCGGGGAGTTGCTTCCTTAGAGAACTCCTGATTTCCTCCCTCCTCTACCTCAGAGGAAGGCAGTCAGGACGGGGGTTGCTTCCTTAGAGAACTCCCTGATTTCCTCCTGTACCTCAGAGGAGGGAGATCGGGGCGATCCCAGATGTCGCCCCAGCTCCATGGAGTCACAAGGCTCTTCTAGACCTAGTTTGAGGCCTTTGGAGTCGGGAGAACCAGAAGCTCTCCTGTTGGTGCTGGCCATAGTGTCTCTGTGCCATATGCAGTGCCGGGGACACTTTGGGTGCCGGGAGGAGTGGGCGTTGCAGTGGCCAGTGCAGAGTTGGAGACAGGTGCCAGACCTGATTCTGGTGCTGTTGAGGTGCCAAAGGGGCTGTCTGCTGCTTGTGGGCCCCAACTCACCTTCCTTCCTCATTTTTCCTGACACCAGCTAGGCCTTCTTTGAGGGCCAGGTCCTCTTCTGGTGGGGTGGGAGTGGAAAGGTCTAGGTCAGCTCCATGGCTCAAGCTCCAAGGCTCTCGGCTAGAAGCCATAGTGCTGACTCTGGCCTTCTCTCTTCCCTGACCCAGTTGGCCTGCAGTAGGTGGAGGGCAGGGGCCACCTCCTGGTACCTGCATGGCCCCAGCTTCTCCACCAGGGAATCCCCTCAAGGGCCCCACTCTGTCGCCTCCATTGTTGGGCATTGAGGTGGCCAAGGCTTCCAGGGCTCCCCATCCCTCGTAGGGGTCTTGCCTGGTCTTGGAGCCCTGGTAGAGGGCCTTCAGTGAGTCCACTACCATCCTCCCCTCCTTCTCCGCTCCCGGTATTTGCTGTCCCTCGTGACCCGTCAGCTTGGGAACAGTTCAAGCCCGGCCCAGTGGTGCTGAGGGTTGAGGCACAGGACACCACACCCTTTAGCGACTCTGGTTCAACTTGGGCACGTAGCAGGAGACCACTGATGTCCTTCTAGTTCATCTCCTGCCGTGGGAGTCGCAACTCATGTGGAGCTGCTGCGCAAGAGGCCTAGTACCGTGTCGAAGCTGAAAGTTCCTTGGGCGCCATTTGATATTCCTGCGGTTCCGTCGAGTCTTTTGTTTAGCTTGTTTTGTCATGGATCATGTCGTTAGGGGCAAGAAATTGTTGAAGGCAGGGCGGCCCCTATGTGGCGTGCCGTGCAGTTGCAAGTACTCTTATCACCAACCAGCATGACTGTTGCCTCGCGTGTCTTGGCCGCTTCATGACATGGATTAGTGTGACGCCTGCTTCTCCATGGACCCGTCGTATCATCAGAAGCAGCATGAAAGTTAGACGCACCCGCCGACTTTGGGGGTGAAGCACACTCGTCGGGCCAAAGCTGGGGTCTCGGCCTTTCCTCCAGGTCTCCTCCTCCGGTTCTCTCTGGACGTGGAGGAGGGCTTCTGCTCCTAGTAACTGCCCGTTGCAGAAGGCCCTTCCACGGTGGGGAGGCTCAGTCCGTTCCCGCCCCGAGAGATGGGTGGGAGGCACTGCACTGGCAATCACCCCTCGGGGTGAAGGCTCCCAGTGTTCCTCGGGCTGGGATACCCTGGGTGGCACCTCCTCGACACTGTCAGTGCCATAGTGAGCCTCGGCGCCATTCGCCCTGATAAGCGCCAGTCAGTCGCTTCGGCGCCAATGGTGCTGAAGGCACCATGGGAGGTTCTCGGCACCATCTTTGACTGTTTCTTGAGCGGCGCCAAGGCTGGGGATGGTGCCGTGTCTAGCTCTAGTGCGGCTTGCGGCACCGAGCAGAACACTATGCGTGGGGTGTCTACCTTGGCACTGCTTGCAGCGCCGAGGGAGCTGTTGGTGCCGTCGTCGGTGCTGTCCCAGACTTCAGCGCCACTACGCAGCATCGTGGGTCAGACTGCGCAATAGGCAGACCGGCTCCGCTTCTGCTACCCCTCTTGGCGCTGTGTCTTTTTCAGGCACCATTCGCGGTGCATTCAGAGACTTCCGGCACGGCTCTGGTTCCAGACACGGACTGGTACCCCTTCAGTCAGGATAGCAGCGGGCGTCGCGTACTGTCTGGCATCGGACTTAGGTCTGTACCTCCTTGGAGACTGGTCGAGTCTGATTCGGACAGGCTGTCTGACTCTTTGGAGTTGGCGCCCGTGGACTCCTGGTAGTTTCCTCTGCTGACCAGAGCCTGCCCCGAGGGTGGGCAGTTGTTCCTGTCCATGGTCAGGGGTGCTGACCAGCAGGCAGTGGTGCAGGCCACTATTGCTCTGCAGCCTGGGCTCAAGGGGATTTTCTGCCCCTTCAGTTGTGATACCCCTCGGGTGGTATGCCTGAATCAGCCCAACTTTGGGGCCGATGGAGCACTTGCGGAGGGGAGGCTCTACTCCTGGATAGTTCCTCAAGGACTGACCAGAGTTGTCAGCTGCCTAGGCTAGTGTTTGCGAGGAGGGGGATCTTTTCGTACTCAGAGGTTGAGGGGTCAGGGTGCCATCACGGTGGCCCTTTTCGGGACCCACCGGGTTGGGGAAGGAGTAGTAGCGGATCCCACCCTTCCTTCTCGGTCTCCTCGGGAGGGCCCTGTTCTCTAGAGGAGGACCATCCTTGAAATTCCATGGTTCTGGTCACCTCACGGGGAATCTTCAGGCGCCAGCCTAGGCAGTTCAACATCATTGATCGGCTGAGTTTTCAGACTCCCTCTTCCCTTGGGGCTCCAGGTGTGCTCTCTTGCCGGACAGAGGACAGTAGATTCCTGTTGTCGGCTTTGCCCCCACTCCTCTGTCATCTTCTCCTGCTCTCCCAGGCATTCTTGGTCCTAGCGGACCTCTGTCCTGGGAGCAATTCAAGACTGTGGCTTCTCATTTACCTTCACATGTCAGGGCCATGGACAGGCAGGTGTTCCAACCTCCCCTGAGCAGCCAGCCACTGAATTTACAAGGTCCTCTGTGTCTTCATCCTCCGCTTCAGGAGGAGAGAGCCCTCTGTCACATCTCCCCTGCTGCTGATCTTGTGGGGTATCAGCATTTCCTCGTGAAGATGATGGAGGAAGTGCATCTCACCCCACCCACTCAGCACAATCGAGCATTAACGCTTGCGCCTTCTAGGCAATTTCAGTGCGGACACCCTTGTGGTGCCCCTGACCTGCTTTCCTTCAGGGGCGTTGATGCATTCTGGCAAAGACCCTTTCGAAGTCCCAGCCCTGAGATCTATGCCAGAGGTATTGTGCCCCGGGTCTCCAGGTAGTTTGCCTCATCCTCAGTCAGGACTGGCGCGGCTGGACACTCCGATGGGCTTTGCACCCTCCACCGTGACCGGCTCCCAGATGCAGATTCCATGGATTTTGACTTCTGGGAGGAGGACTTCTCTCTGCTCAGTTGCTTAGGGTTTCTGTGGTCCAGGCTTGGTCAACTCCTAGCCTCTATGCCTGATCGGAGGTAGTCGGACAAGCCATTGCACTCTCTGCACGTGACCTGAAGCTAGCAAGGCACTAGCGAGGGCATCTTCACGGCGTAGCGAGGTAGCTTCCAGGGTTGTAAGGACAGCGATCTGCACTTAGTGGACGGCATGGCTGCCTCTCTCCCGGTTGTCACCCTTGGCCTGGCGAGGGTGATTTCCTCAGCGCACTGGAGAACCCATCTTTCTAGGGACCTGGATATGTTGTTCATCCACACTTGTCGGCAGTGGAAGCGCCGGTCGACCCCTCAGCTCGGCCACTGGCTTCACGGTGTCCCTGTCAGGCCAGTTGACCGAGACTCCTGTCATGCGGTCGAGATTTTTCTCAACCCGTTGGACGGGTTGTCGGCTGGAGCTGAGAATCCTCTCCGGTTCCCCGGTGGGAGTTGAGGATCCGTCCAGCTCGTCTGTGCCTCCAGTTCCGGAGCCTTGATTGGAATCGTCCGAGCGGCAGTGCCCGATTCCCTGCGACACCTCCGCTGCGTCCTCGGCCTAGCCGAGTTCTCTATCTCAGGCGTCTTCATGGTCCAGCCGATCCGCGCCGTCATAGCGGTCTCAGTCTCGGCACGTGGCAAGCGGCGCCGCCGCTCATCCTCTTCCCTCCCGGACGAGGGAGGCAGCTCAGGATTGCATGCCGGAGGTATGAGGAACTCATGTGAACAAGCTCCTTCTGTCCGGGGAATAACCGGCGCCGTCGTGCTTCCCGGCCGTTAAGTGGCTGTCACGGGCGGCGAAACAACCCCTCGTTTTAGCCGAGCCTGTTCCCAGGCAGGTTGTTCAGCCAATTCCAGCTGCCCCACCGATTCCGGTGGAACCTCGCCTCCACAGCCGTTAGTTGGGGCTCTGACCAAAAAATTCTCGAGTCGGCTCAGGGACTGCCCCATAGGCTGTCTGTAAGCCCTCACTCGCCGATAGACCTCGGCGGGTGGAGGGTGGCTCAGGCCGAGGCAGCTCTTTGAGGACTCTTCCGAGGTCCGAGGATGATTTCTCCCTTTTCTCCAAGCGAATGGACTTGGAGTCCTCAGGAGGACAGTCGGTGGGCCGATAGCCCTTCGTCCTTCCTAGGATTGCTTCGGCTCATCTGAGTCCACGGGATGAAGCTCGAACCAGTTTCTAAGCAGGCCAGGTATCCCTCACGGAGATTCTGGACAGGGGATTCCCCTCGGAGGCCTTTCTGGTGGCGAGGCCATAGTGGAGTCCGGCCTTGGAGCTCTGGCGCGCCCTACTTCCTGCCCTCGCCTTTGGCCAGGATGGCCCAGGAGAGTATCTGATTCCCGGTTCCCTGTCAGTTTTGAACACCCTTTGCTGAGGGTTGGTTACCGACAGCGTTTTCCGGCGTGCCAGGAACTCTAGGGATGTGGACAAACCTCCCGACAAGGAATCAGAAATTGGATTATGCGGGTGAGAAGTCTAATACTCGTCCTCTCTGGAGCCAATCCAGGCCAGTTAGGCCATCCTCATGGCACATATGAGGTTGTCCCTCATCTTCCGCGGATCTGCAGACTACGGTCAGGCAGGTGCGGGACAGGGCTGAGACAGTGGCCAAACAGCAGCTCCAGACACTTTGGGCATTGGGGACTGCGTGTGCCAGGTCTGTGGCGGCCGCGGTATTGCATGCGTCGTCGGGCTTAGCTGAGGATATCCACCTTTACTCCGGATACCCAGCACAAGTTGGCGATGTTCCCTTTTGGGGACTGACCCTTCTCGGCCCTGGGTGGAAGGTCACCTGCAGAGGATTGAGAAGTCAATGCTACCTTGGACTCGGTCTCTTCCGCTCAGAAGGACAAGGCCGTAAACCACAGCCTAAGCCCTTTCATCCTTCTGTGTCCCGGCGCATCAAAGCCCAGCAACGTCAGGGCCAGCAGGCTAACAGGCTAGCATCCCAAACCCAAGCCCGGGCTTCCTCAACAGGAAGCAGGAGGTAAGGGCCCAGGAGGTCCCTCGGCCAGTCCCTCCTCCAAGCCTGCCCAGTGACGGGCTGAGGGTGTCGCCCCATCCCGTCACCCTACCCCAGTTCCCCCCTGGAGAGGGCGGCTCAGCACTTCCTTTCCGCCTGGTCCGTTTTACCACGGACAGGTGGGTTCTAGAGAGTGGTAGGGAAAAGACCTGCCTCTAGAATTGAGCAGGCCCGCCCCTTCAGACCGTGTCGCGCCCGGGGGCCTCAGGGTCATCAGCCTCACTGTCGGCTCGTCGGGCCGACGCCCGCTCTCCTCCTCAAAGGAGGTGATCAGGAGTGGCGGACCCTCCCTCAGACCAGGGGTTTGTGTCCAGGTACTTCCTGGTTCGAAGCAGGACAGGGGTGCTGGCGCCCATTCTCGACCTACAGGACCTGAACAAGTTCCTAGGTCTCAAACCTTCAGGATAGTCACTCTAGCTCCAGATAATACCATCCCTGGAACACGGCATGTGGTTCTGCTCTCTGGACCTGCAGGGCGCATTCTTTCACGTCCTATCAGTCCGTCACATGGGAGATTCCTTCGCTTTCAAGCAGAGGGATCCCTCTTCGAGTTCGAGCCATGCCCTTGACCTGTCTCCAGCTCCCAGGGTCTTCACCAAATGCATTGCAGTGGTGACAGCCTTCCCTCTGCAGCGCGGGGTCCGGTGTGCCCTTACCTGGGCCGTTGGCTGATAGCAGCCCCCTCCAGACAGGAGGTAGGCGGTCAGAGATCTGGCCCTCAGGTTTGCTCTCAAATCCGGCTTTCTCATCAAGCGAGGCCAAGTGAACTCGGGCAGAGCAGGTGATTCTGTTTATCGGGCCAGGCTCTCTTGAGCCAGAGCCCGGCTCACGGCGGACAGGGGCCAAGGTTCTTGCCTCCTTTGCCCAATCATTTCTGGTTGGGCAATGGCGCCCTGCCTGGGACTTCAAACACCATGAAGTCTTGCTATATTATAACAATAGCAGTCAGCCACTGCAGCTGAACTGCCGGAGAGGAAGGAGTTAACTCCAGAAGATCTGGAGTTCTACAGCCTGCGAGGCAGCTGTGCCCAAAGCTCTATCTGGCAGTTTCAAATGAAACTGTCAGATTCTTTCTCGCTTCACTGAACAATGTCGCTCCGGAGATCAGCTCCTTCAGCTCGGTTCATTCTCGGTTCAAGAGAGTAGTTTTGGTTCATTTGAACCGAAAAGTCATTATTTTACCGCATTTGGTCCTAAGCTCTATCTGGTAACGTAAGTACAAAAATTTAAGTCTGTGTGGAGAATTAATTATCGGTTCGGTTTGAACGATCGCTTAGTTTTCTGCCTTTTAAAGCTGTACTGTGGGTTTTAGAGTGCGGTTCCAGTTCTTCTCGGTTCTAAAAACGAAATTATTACGTTTTTCAAATACCGGTGACACGGTTAGGAACCGATAAGTGTGTCTTCGCCTGGCACTGCCATCAAAGGGCAAGATTTTGGTTAGGCTGGCATTATGTCTGAGAAACCCAAAAGAAAAACGGGCCCACTGGTTTCAACACTGTGATGTCTGTGGGGCGCCTTTGCCAAGGCTGACCCACACCACTTGTATCTATTGTCTGAGGCTGACCACCTCCTGTCAGACTGCCAGGTGTGTAAAATTTCCTGCAGCCACCCTGGAGAAGAGATTGGGCCGCTCAGGGGCAGAGAGGCCAAAAATCCGCTGCGGATGGCCAGCCAGTTCAGTACCCACTGGACCAGAGAGTGCCCTCTGACCAGGCGGGGCTTCCTCGGGCAAAGGAACTGGTTCAGAGGAACCAGTCCCAAGTAAAAGACAAAGAATCAGGAGGTTTGGGTCAGAATTGTGTCTCCAACTGCTGCAGAGATAGCTAAAGCCATTCAGATTGTCCAGTCACTGTCTCAGGGATCTGTAGAACCACCAACAGTTGGAAAAGGTTGGTTCGTTCAGTCCCAGTGGTTCAGGATTTTTGAGTTGAGGATTTTATAGACCACAGGAGGAGGAGATTTGATCAATATATGTGTGGCTGGGAGGGGTCTGGGCGTGCCCATTGAACGGGCATTTCTCCAGACAGACCTTTAGAATCTCCCCTACTCTGTCTGGTCCCTTCTTTCTTTATTTTTACAAAGGTTGCAGAAACCCTCCAGCTTCCTTTAGAGGAGGCTGTGGATGAGCAAGAGGAGCCTGATTATGTGGAAATGATGGATATTCCAGAGTCTAGGAGGTTGTCTATTCCTTTGCATAAGTCATTTAGGAAGCAAACAACAAGATTTTAAAAATCCTCATTCTGTCCCTCCTGTAGATAAAAAATGGACAGAAGGTATACTTTGTCAGGCTAGGATACAGACTTCCTTATTGAGCAGTGTAGTCATGTGGGTGTGGTACAAGCTGCAGCCTGTGACAAGGCTAATATTCCTCTGGCCTCACATCCTCCTGACAAGGATTCTAGGAAGATTGATGCCATGGCGAAGAAACAGTATATGGCAGCTTCTTTGGGACTCAGGCAGGCAGACATATGGCTTATGTGGCTAGATATCAGAAATCTAGGTGGGACACAGTATTGCACTTAGCCAAGCAGGCCCATGGCCAGCTGGCTAGTGAGTTGGAACAGGTGGCTGCTGATGGCATTGAAGCCTCTAAAGTTCAATTTCATACTGCTGTTGATGTTAATGATGTTTCCTCCAGGGTCATGGCCACTTCTGTAGCTTTCCGTGGGTTGGCATGGCTCAGATGCACTAATCTGTCCCAAGATACTCAGTCAAAGGCTATGGATTTTCCTGTAGTGGGAAATTCTCTGTTTGGGAGCAAACAGAAAATTATATAAGAAAAGATGGATGAATACAGAACTACCTACAAAGTGCCAGGCTAAGGAGAAGCATGCCATGCCACAAAGGCATGCTCCCAGAGAGTAGGGCAGACCCTTTTCCAGGCCTTTTACCAATTTCAAGCCTCCTCTGCTGTCTACTGAAGGAGGTTTCTTCAGAGGCAGGGGTGAGTGTGGGCTGCAGTAGACCGTCTCCCTCCCTCAACCCTAAGGCTGCTGCAAGCAGGCACCCTGATGGGGTGCCCAGGGCACGATCTCCTGTGACCAGTGGGGGGCAGGTTGGCCTATTTCAGCCAGAGCTGGCTGTCCCTAACCGGACAGATGGGTTCTGGAGGTAATAGGCCAGGGGTCTGGTTCTCAGCTTCAAATATTTTCCAAAGATGAGAGCCAGGCATTTCTCACTAAATCCTTCAGAAGCCCTTGCTTTGGAAGCAGAGGTTTCTTCTCTTCTGGTCTGCAAAGCAGTGGAAAGGTTCCTCCTTGCCATCAGGGCAGGGCTTTATTCAAGATACTTTCTTACCCCAAAAGACAGGAGAATGGCGGCCCATTCTGGATTTAAGATACTTGAACAAGCATCTGTTGAAACCAAAGTTCAAAATGTTAACTCTGGCAATGATATTGCCTTCCACAAACCAGGGGACTGGCTAGCTTCCCTGGACCTCAAGGAACTACCTATTTTCATGTTCTGATCAGGCCTTCCACGAAAGTACCTCAGGTTGAACCCCCTCAGGCCACTACCAGTTCAGGGCAATGCCCTTGACCTTACCTCTGCGCCAAGGTATTCACAAAATGTCTCGCTGTAGTAGTGGCTCATTTAAGAGCAAAGGTTGCTGTGTTTCCCTACCTGGACGACTGGCTCATTGTGGGTCAGTCTCCAGGTCAGGTAATCCCTTGCAAGTCACCCAGCAGCTTCTCACTTCTCTGGGATTCCTGCTAAACTTACCAAAGTCAGTTCTGGAACCAGTTCAGAGCCCCTAACTTTCATAGGCGCGAATTGAACACAAGGTTAGCCAGGGCCTTTCTTCCCTCGGAAAGGGTGGACAGACTCATCGCCCTGGCATCCTCCTTTGCCCTCCAGGTCTCTCGACCAGCAAGGCATTTTCTGCAACTCCTCGGGCACATGGCTGCTTCCACAGCTGTTGTGCAGGGAGCAAGATTCAGATGAGGGACATTCAGTTCCATTTGAGGGCCTATTGGTCTCAGAGGAAGGACCCCTTACCAAATTGGTCCCAGTTACTCAAACCCTGATCCTGGCCTTACACTGGTGGCAGGATCAAAGCAATCTGAAACAAAGGGTTCCTTCATTCCATTCTCCTCCCTCACCCTCACCACGGATGCCTCCCTGTTAGGGTGGGGGCTCCTCAAGCTGACCTTACCACTCAGGGAGTGTGGTCTCCTCAGGAATCTCTGCTCCACATCAATCTTCTGGAACTCAGAGCTGTCTTTTAGCTCTTGGGTCTTTTCAGATTCTGTCCAGAACAAAGTGGTTCAAGTCAGGACAGACAATACCACCACAATGTGGTACATCAACAAGCAAGGGGCACTTTCGGTCTTCAGCCTTGTGCACCGAAGCAATGAAGTTATGGTCTCTGGCTTATTCCTGACACCTCCCTGATAGCGGTTCATCTCCCAGGGAAGGACAATGTGTTGGCGGGCGCCCTCAGCAGAATTTCTCAGGGCCATCACGAATGGGCTCTGAATCCAAGTACTGGGTCTGTCTTTGCCAGTTGGGGCACTCCTCAGATAGATCTTTAGCGGCCCCAGACAACCACCAACTTCCTCTTTTGCTGCAGGCCTCAGTACTGGGCTCAGTCCTCTGGATGCCTTTCTGTTGGATTGGAAAGGGAAGTTCCTGTATGCCTTCCCCCTTCCTCTCCTTTTCAGGGTACTAGTGAAAATCAGATCTCAACCTTGCAGAGTGATTCTGATTGCCCCAGATTGGGCCAGACAGCCCTGGTACCCTCTGCTCCTGTCCCTGGCAGTCCACCCTGCCCTAGAGCCTGCCCAGAGTTCACGACTTACTGGCCTGTGCACAGGGAGAGTGTGGTATCCGGACCTCAAGTCCCTCCACCTCAAGGCTTGGCTCTTGAGGGCTAGGGCTAACTGATTTACACCTTTCTCAAGGTGTTATGGATATTTAAAGGCTTCAAGAAGCCTTCCACTAGGACCACTTATAATTCTAAGTGGAAGAGGTTTTCCATCTGGTGCTCTGAGAGGCAGATTACCCCAGAATCTGCTGATCTTCCCATTCTTTTGGACTATTTGGTCCATCTGAATTCCTTAGGCCTTAGACCAGCTACCCTGAAGGTTCATCTGGCAGCTGTCTCTGCTTTTGTGTCAGCAGGAAGCCTGCCTCCTTTCTTCTCACCCTGTGTTCTCAAGTTTTTTAAAGGGTTACTTCACTAACCCTCCCTTTGGGAACCAGCTCCGCCTGGGACCTGAATATTGCACGTGCTCAGTTAATAGCCCCCCCCTTGAGCCTCTGTCTTCAGCAGAACTCAAGTATTTAACTTGGAAAACCGTTTTCTAGTAGCTATCACCTCTGCCAGGCATGCAGTGAGTTACAGGCCCTGTCAGTGGAAGAAGATTTTATCTCTTTCCACAGAGATAAGGTAGTCCTTAGGACTAATAGAGATTTTGCCTAAGGTGGTTTCTGATTTCCACCTGAATCGATCTATCTCCTCCCAGTATTTTCACTGAGCATTCTTCCTCAGGTGAGAGGAGACTGCACAGCTTGGATGTCAAAAGGGCATTAGAGTTACTATCTAGAGGGCACCAGAGGTCATGGGTTGAATCCCTCCAACTGTTTCTTACCTATGGCGAGGGTTGGCAGAGAAACCTGCCACTAAGAGAACAATTGCAAGGTGGATTGTCTCTTGTATCCAATTTTGTTATCAGGAACTGGGTGAAAGTACCCCCTCAGGATTGAGGCCCACTCCACCAGGGGTACAGCTGCGTCTCTAGCGGCTGCTAGAGACATTCCTATTCTGGAGATTTGTCAGCTGCTACCTGGAAGGCGGTTCACACCTTTACCAAGCATTATTCCCTGGATGTCCAGTCCAGGAGAGATGCTCGATTCGGCACAGCTGTAGCTTCAGAGCCTATTTCCTAAGTAGGTTCTGACCCTCCTCCATGGAGGTACTGCTGTGTAATCTGCTATTGTTATAATATAGCAAGACTTCATGGTGTTTGAAGAAAAATTACTCACCTTAGTAATTGCTTTTCTTCTCATGGAGTCTTGCTATCTCTTACCACCTCCCTCCTGCCCTCTCAGAACTCCTACTTGGGTAGAGGTGGCAAATTGGTGCAAGCACTGTGTCATGCCATTTTAGTTTTCCCTAACCCTGTTTTCCTTTGGGTTAGGGATCTAGAGTGTTCATTTAGGTTATTTTTTATTGCCCCTTCTTGGACTTGAGTCTTGGGGGAAGAGGTTCATATGTACTTGTCAAGGGTGGTAAGCAGACCATAATACCATCAACCTTTGTTATTATGGTTCTGGGTGTTTCTTTATTGTTTATATTGTTGTTACTACTAGTAGGTAGCCATAGGCTAGTGTAGTTTTTCCACACAGACTTTTCCGTCCTTTGATGTTGGCCGTAAAGATCTGACAGTTTCATTTGAAACTGCCAGATGAAACTTTGGGCACAGCGCCTACGCTGTAGAACTCAGATCTTCTGGAGTTAACTCCTTCCTCTCGGGGCAGTTCAGCTGCAGTGGCTGACTGCTATTGTTATAATATAGCAAGACTCCATGAGAAGAAAAGCAATTACTAAGGTGAGTAATTTTTCTTCCTGCGCCTCCTAGGTCTCATGGCGGCCTGTACCAGCGTGGTCCGTTGGGCACGCTGGCACATGCGCCCCCTTCAGTGAGGGACTGGCTGGCCAGTGGTCACAACAGCTGCGATCCATTGGACCAGCTAGTGATAGTGACCCAGGAGATGTGGAGCAGCCCTCCAGTGGTGGACCGTTCCATCTCATTTGCAGGAGGGCATCCCGTTTGTCCGCCCGAGCCGCGGTCTCTCTATCGACCGATGCCTCTCTGATGAGTTGGGGTGCCCATCTGGGGAACACCGGCCCACGGCCTCTGGTCCCCAGGGAGTCCGATGCCACATCAACCTGCTGGAGCTCGGCGGTCCGCCTAGCTCTCACCGCCTTTGCTCCGTTTCTCCAGGGTCAAGTGGTCCGAGTCCAGGCGGACAATACCACGACCATGTACTACCTAAACCGCCAGAGGCGGGGCGTGTTCCATGCTTCTATGCAAGGCTCTCCGCGTTTGGTCACTCGTGTGCAGCCTGGAGGCGGATCTCCTAGCCATTCATGTGGCAGGGCGTCCAACACCCTGGCCGATGCCCTGAGCGGATAGGGGCTGCATCTCACGAGTGGTCTCTCCTGCCGGAGGTAATACAAGATCTGTTCTCCCACTGGGGCACACCTCAGGTGGACCTGCTTGCCTCCAGGGAGAACGCTGAGGCTTGTTTCATGCCGCCCCTCTCAGCAGGGCTCGCTGCAGGGGATGCCTTCTCGAGGCTGTGGACCCGGGCCTCTTCACGCCTTTCCCCATTTCCCTTGATTCACAAGGTGCTTCTCAAGGCAAGGGAGGGACAAGGCGCAGATGATTCTGATAGCCCCAGACTGGCCCCGCCAGTCCTGGTACCCAGATCTCCTCAGCCTCAGCTCCAGGCTCCCGAGGCAGCTTCCAGCTCGCCCGGACCTGCTCTCAGTCAGTCAGGGAAGGTGTTCCATCCGGACCTTCAATCCCTGCACCTGGCGGCCTGTTCCTATGGCTAGAGTTCCAGGCCTTGGGTCTTTCCGACGAGGTCCTCATTGTTGTTGAGGCGTCCCGTGAGTCGACCAGGAAATGCTATGCCTTCAAATGGAAGAGATTTTCCATTTGGTGTCAGGGCAAGGGCTTGGACCCTTCCTCCTGTCCTTTGGCATGAATCTTGGACTATTTATGGTCCCTTTCTAGTCAGGGCTTAGGTCAGCGACCTAAAGGTGCACTGGCAGCCATCTCTGCTTGCAGGCGGCGGGCGAGGGCAGTCGGTGGCGCAGGAGAAGGTGGTCTGGCGCTTTTCAAGGCCTTGATCACATTTCCCCTCGGTCGCGAGAACCTCCACCTCCATGGGATTTACTGCTGGTACTGGCAAAGCTCATGGGCAAGCCATTCGAACCAATGCACAGGTGTGAACTCTCTCACCTGTTGTGGAAGACCGCCTTCTTGGTGGCTATCCGTCAGCCAGAAGGATGGGAGAACTCCAGGTGCTCTGCATTGAGTCTCCTTACCTGGTCTTCCACAGGGACAAGGTTGTCCTCTGCCCCCACCGAAATTCCTTCGAAGGTGGTGTGGAGTTTCACTTAACCAGGTGTTGACTCTGCCGTGTTCTACCCCAATCACACCTCGGAGGCCGAATACAGGCTCCATACTTTGGACCCTAGAAGGGCGCTTGCTTATTATAAGGAGGCGTACGGCTGAAATTAGGGAGGGTTCAGCAGCTGTTTGTCACGTACGCTGAAGCCGCACCTGGCAGACCTGCAGCCAAGCGGACGATAAGCAGGTGGGTCACCTCCTGCATAGATCTCTGCTACAAGTTGGCGGGCATGGAGCCTCCCAGAGGGATAAGAGCTCATTCTACCTGTCATACTGCTGCATGGTGGCTGCTTCCAGGGGCGTCCCTTTCCAGGAAATCTACAGGGCTGCTACCTGGAAGTCAGCACACACCTTTATTACCCATTACCACATCGACCTTGAGTCACGCCGGGATGCTGGTTTTGGGGCCTCGGTTCTCAGTCTTTATTCCCCAAGTAGGGGTGTGCGCTTGCCTCCCTCCTCCCGGAGAACTGCTAGAGTCTGCCAATAAGTGTGGATGAACAACATATCCATGTCCCTAGAAATACAGGTTACTCACCTGTAACAGGAGTTCTAGGAATGGTGTATTGTTCAGCCACTGCACCCACCAACCTCCCGACCGACGCACAACCTGAGCTTCCAGCGGGCCAGATCTGGCGTCATGGGGCGGGCCGAGAGTTTTACCACCGGGTGGGTGGGAGGAGCCAACGAAGACCTTCGCGCAAGATTTAAAGCGGCAAGGAACCTGCCAGACAGTGTGGATGAACAACATATACCATTCCTAGAACTCCTGTTACAGGTGAGTAACCTCTATTTTCTCCTGTAGGGTGAGCTGGCGTCTGTCGGGGCAACCTCCTGTCATCTCACTCTCCAGACCCATGAAGTTCTCTCTCCCAGTGTGTCACCCACTGAGAGCTAAGGGACTCAGTCCTTCAGTGTCTAGGGCCACCTTTGGGGGTGGGGGCTCAGTACTCACCCAAAGGTGAAGATTGACACAGATAAGATATAAAATTACGTACCTACCGTAATTCCTGATCTTTCTGTGCATCTTCACCATTCATCACAATCCCACTCCCCATCCCCTGTGGCCTCAGTCTCTGGTTCCCTCCTCTGTGTGCCCTCTCTCCCCCCTTTCCTTTCAGATGGTCAGGAATGGGGTGACCTTGAGCGCAGGGGATTCACTCCTGACAAGAGGAGAGGGATTGGGGAGGGGCACTTCTCTCCTCAGTGCTTCAGCTCCACCTCTGTGGGGTGAGAGTTGGTTGCCCTCTTCTTTCTCTCTCTCTCTCTCCTACTCTGTTCTTGTCCTTAGGGACTCATCCTCAAATAAATGTTAGAAACTGTTGTTCTAGGACCGTGGATGTGTTCATCCACACTTTTAACATGTCCTTCCACTTTAAATCTTTGCGGAAGTCTTCAAGCTGGCTCCTCCCACCCACCGGATGGTAAATACCTGGCTACCTATGATGCCAGATCTTCCTTTCGCTGGAAGTTGCATGTTCCTCATGCTGTTACAGCAATTCGTGAGGACCTGGGTTCAAAACATTGGTATTTACCTAAGTTACTTTTAAACTACGTTGGGTTAGCAATTGCGATTCTACGCTTCGGATATGGAGGAAAAATCTTCCCCTGGATTTTGCGGTGCCCCTCTTGACCAGAAGATGTCGCGCACTAATCCCCACCTAACGTCGTTTACTGCCTAGGTGCGGACATGACACTTGAAATGTCGTTTGCTTGGCCTTCCATCCCAGCGTCCTGGACAACACATGAGTGCGTTTGAAGCTGGGGAGACGGAGAAAAGAACCCGCCAGTGAAATCGAAGGAGGTGAGCTGGGTGGTTTCCTGACTGCGAGATCCACCCGAGCAGCTGGAACAAATGAAGGCATTTGAGGAGGAAGCAGCTAAAGCTTGACCAGTCGAAGCTTCTTTGTTCCGATAGAACCTTAGCTCCACCTTTTCGGGGTCCTTCAAGGAGTTGTGCCAGTCTCTCCCACCTGGGATGAGGTGCCCTCGGGCTTACACTCCTCCTGCTCTCGGAAGAGAGACAAGGAACTGATGTCTTCATCCCGATGAAGGCGTTCCTGGGACCGAAGAAGGTCCAACTCCGGAAACTGCGCTTCGACTGGTCAAGATAGCATCCTCGGCGCTGGCTTACGGACCTTCCGTCTGGCCAGGGGACAAGAAATGAGTCGACAAGGTGGAAATAGTCCTCTATTCTATCGACCCTTTATCACCGGCTCCGCCTGATTGATTCCTGAAGAGGACTCTGTCCTCATTTTTCCTGATGAGGAGACCCAGCCTGCTGGTGTCCCCATCAAGGAATGTGTTCCAGACCTTCTGGTCTCACCGATTCGGTGTCTCACGATCGACTCGAGTCTGCCTCCTGATCTTTATCAAGGTCTAGAACCCCCTCAGCGAGCGACAGCGGAAGAGCCATAAGCGCTCAAAAAGGCGGCGCCACAGATCGCTCCTCATCCTCCTCTGATGAGGAGAGGCTTCGGCAGAAACTCCGTCGACGCTATGAGGACCTCGTGGCAACAGCTTATTTTGACCAGGTAAAAGCCGTTCCACCGGCCATCACTAGCTTTCACCTCCTAGGCGAGCCGGCCCTTCAGAACAGACTCCCTCAGTTCCTCCGCCACAGGGCCAGCCCGTGTTCAGTTCAGCCCAAACCGGTTTCTCCACCTATCCGGGTGGAACCACCACCTAAGCAGCCTCAGGGAGGCTCCTAGAAAGATCGGCCAGACACCGGGCTTCCCGCGCCTGTCTCACGGTCACCGGATTGCCCTCGGTGTATCGAGGGTGACTTGGTGGTAAACCACTTCATACCAACATTTCGGACTCGGATGTCACAGGACTGCACTCACATCCCGGGATGATGAGTCCTCCATGGCAGGGTTGGAGAAGGTCCTTCCTCTTTCAGGGCATCCTCCGCCTCATCTCCGACTCTACCAGAATGCCCTGAAATCCATCCAGAAAAAGGCGGAGCCCTCTCACTGACATCCTTAAGAGGGATACCCCAATGGAGGCCTTTCCAGTAGCTGAGGCTATAGTGGGCCCGGCTCTTGAACTCGGCAGCGCCTGCTTCCTGCCTAGCACCATCTGCCCACATGGCCCACAAGTACACGGTGCCCATAGGGTCCCTTGCGGGGTTTACAGAGCACCCTGGCTGAGAGCCTGGTGACCGCCTCTGTGTTCAGAGCGTACTGGGAGTTCAGCCAACACTGATGACCCCGGACAAGGAGTCCAGTGTATGGACCATTCTGCCCGTAAGGTTTATCGGCCTCTCCTTTGGGCCTAGTCAGGCCAGCTCGGCGGTGGTTATGGCACACTTCTCTCATGCCGTTCTGGGGTCATTAGGCGAGGTCCTCCCTCATCTCCCAGCGGACATGCAAACCACAGTCAAGCAAGTCCGCGACCAGGGCCGTGCTGTGTCAAAACAGCAGCTCCAGACAGCCTTGGGCGTGGGAGCTTCTTGTGCTCGCTCTTTAGCAGGCGAGTGACCACTCGCCGCAGGGCTTGGCTGAGGCTTTCTCCTTCCCTCACGGATACCCAGCAGAAGCTTGCTGATGTGCCCTTCCTGAGTACCGTCTTGGTACAGGGTGGCGTCACCTTCAGCGTACAGAGCTGTCCACTGCCACCTTGGATGCCACTTCTGCTAAAGGTTCTTGGGCAGAGCAGAGAAGAAAAAGAAACCACTTCAGCATTCTTCCCTGTGGTCAGGTAGCCCTCCTATCAAGGAGGTCAGCAGCAACAGCAGCAGGCTCAAGCTTGGCGCCCATGACCCAAACTGGGCCCTCCATAGCCCGTAAGGGAGGCTGAGTGCAGGGCCACCTCCTCCTCTTCAAGCCTGCTCAGTAACGGGTTGGGGTTGCCCCCATTCCCGTCCGCCAGCTCTGGGTCCCCTGTGGGGGCGGCTCCCTACTTCCCGCCTGGTCGATATCACTTCAGACAGGTGGGTTCTGAAGTGGTTGGTCAGGGATTGCTTCTAGAGTTGGTGCAGTACCCTCCCAGCCGAGCCCGTGCCCTCGGGAGGAAGGGATCTCAGCTTGCACCAGTCGGCTCTTGGGCGACTTATCTCAACTCCTCCTTGGGAGGTTATAGCTCAATGCGGATCCTCCGACAGACCCAGGCTTCGTTTCCACGTACTTCCTGGTGCCCAAGCGAATGAGGGTTGGCGCCCATCTTGGATCTCCACTATCTGAATCAGTATCTCGGTCTGCACCTTCCGGATGGTAACTCTTAACCAGATCATACCATCCCTGGAGCGCAACATGTGTTCTGTTCTCTGGATCTACAGGACGCGTTCTTTCACATCCCTATCCATCCATCCCACCAGCGTTTTTCCGTTTCAGGGTTGAGGGACCCTGTCACGAGTTCGAGCACGCCATTCAGCCTGTCATTGGCCCTCAGGTCTTCACCAAATGCATTGCAGTGGTGGCGCCACTTCGGTGTCAGTAGTCGATTTACCCTTATCTCGACGATTGGCTCTTGGCAGGTTCCTCCCTTCAGGAGGTGGAGAGTTCCAGGATCTGGCCTCGAACCTGCTTCAACTCGGCCTCCTGATCAATGAGGCCAAGTGGAACTCATACCTTCTCAGGTGATGGACTTCATCGGGACAGAGCTCGACTCTCGTCAAGCCAGAGCTCGGCTCCCGGTAGGACAGAGGCGGAGGTTCTCTCCTCCTTTGCCCGATCATTTCTGGTTGGGCACCTGCACCTGCCGGGACTTTCTATGCCTTCTGGGTTATATGGCCATGCACCTCAGTGGTCTGTTGGGCCAGGTGGCACATCGCTCCCTCAGTGGAGCTGGCCGCCCAGTGGATTCATTGCCACGGGTCACTTCGACCAGCTGATCACTGTAACCCAGAAGCTGTGGGACACACTCCAATGGTGGACCACCCAAAGCGAGTTGCAGGAAGAGTTCCCTTTGTCGCCCTGAGCCAGCGGTCATTCTTACGACCGATGCCTCTCTCATGGGCTGGGAGCCCACATGGGGACAGCAGAGCCCACAGGTTCTGGACCCCGAGGTCCTGATGCCACATCAACCTGTTGGAGCTTAGAGCAGTCAGACTGGTGCTGTCAGCTCGCTCCTCTGCTCCGGGGTCAAGTGGTTCAAGTCCAGACGGACAATACCATGACCATGTACTACCTCAACAAACAGGGTGTACGCACTCCCGTCTGTGGAAAGGGCCTCTGCATCTGGACCCCTCGTGAGTTGGTTGGAGGCAGATCTCCTAGCCATCCATGTGGCAGGAGTCTCAAACCAGCTGGCGGATGCTCTCAACCGCATAGGCCAGACATCCACGTGGTCTCTCTATCCAAAGGTACACACAGCCTGTTCTCCGTTAGAGCAGACCTGGTGGACCTGTTTGCCTCCAGGAAAACACCAAGCTGAGACTGTACCATGCCCTCCCTCAGCAGTGCTGCTGCGGGGATGCCTTCTCGGAGGCCGTGGACCCCAGGCCTCTTCCGTCTCCCCCATTTACCTTGATCCACAAGGTGTTACTCAAGGTGAGGAGGGACAAAGGCGAAGGTGATGGTAGCCCCAGACTGGCCACGCCCGGTTCTGGTATCCAGATCTCCTTAGCCTCAGCTACAGGCCCCGGAGCTGCTTTGTACACCCAGACCTGATGTCTCTAGCTCAGGGAATGTCCTTCATCCGGACCTTCAATCCCTGCACCTCACAGCCTGGTACCTGAGCGGCTAGAGTTCCAGGCAGTGGGTCTTCCGGCGATGTCTACACCGTGGTGGAGGCATCTCGAAAAGATCGACCAGAAATGTTATGCCTTCAAATGGAAAAGGTTTTCCATTTGGTGCCAACATAAAGTCTGGACCCCTTATCCTGCTCTGTGGCTAATATTCTTGACTGCCTTTGGTCTCTCTCCAAAGGTGGTTTACGATCATTGACCCTTAGGGTGCACCTGGCAGCCATCTCTGCTTACCGGGTGCAGGCGGTCAGCTGACAACACAGGAGACAGTGGTCTGGCACTTTTCAAAAGCCTAGATCACATATCTCCTCTGGTTAGTAAAACTCCACCTCTGTGGGATCTATTGCTGGTTTTGGCAAAGCTCATGGGCAAGCCATTGAACCCATGCACAAGTGTGACCTCTCACTTGTGGAAGATGGAACCTTCCTGGTGGCTATCACGTCCAGCCAGAAGGACAGGAGAGCTCAAGCGCTGGTGGACTCCCTTATTTGGCTTCCAGGAACGAGTTATCCTGCACCCCACCGAAATTCCTTTGAAGGTGGTGTCAAGTTAACCTTAACCAGGGTAGACTCTGCCAGTATACTACCCTAATTACACCTCGGCGCCGAGTACAGGCTCCATACTTTGGACCCAAGAATGCTCTCTCCTATTATAAGGAGAGAGCGGTAGAAATCCAGGAGAGGTTCGCCAGCTGTTTGTCACCTACGCTGAAGCGCTTCTGGCAGACCTGCATCCAAAGGACCATAGCAAAATGGATTACATCATGCATAGGTCTGTGCTAGGAGTTGGCCGGGCAAGGAGAGCCTAGAGGGATAAGAGCTCATTCAGCCCGCCATACTGCTGCATCGGTGGCTGCTTCCAGGGACATCCTTATCCAGGAAATCTGTCAGGCTGCTACCTGGAAGTCGGCAAACAACTTTATTACCCACTACCACATCGACCTTGAGTCACGCCGGGTGCTGGTTTTGGGGCCTCGGTTCTGCAGTCTCTGTTCCCAAAGTAGGGGATGTGCCTTGCGCCTCTCCTCCGGAGAACTGCTTGAGTCTACCAAGAAGTGTGGATGAACAACATATCCATGCTCCTAGAAGAGCGGGTTTTCACCTGTAACAGTAGATCTTACTTTGAGAGGGCTGTTGCAATAGAGTAATTACATATAGGACTGGCCGGTGGTAGCAGGACCCATGGAAAAATTTCTAGCTAGCGGTCCTGGCGAGGACCGCCCCATCAGGTGATTGGCATCAGGGACGTCAGTATAAAGGCGGTCGGACGATCTTCAGTTCTTTCCTCGGTTAGCTCGTGCAGCATCTCCGCGAAAAGTTTGTGCTTTGTCAGCCCTACTGCCGCTTTTTACCTAAAACTCTTATTTTCGACTAACGCCAGTACTAGCATCGGTGTATGTCGCCCCTACACCCTCCGAGCACAAGAATAAGTCGATTCTTCATGCAGCGCACAGGACAGCCACTCCTGTGCCTGTTCTGCCTAGGCCCGATCACCCGGTCGAGAAGTGCCAGCACTGCCTCAGTTTCAGCGGCTACCGGAAAAGCGGCAGCAATCCCTGGAAGCCCATATTCTAAAGAAAATTAGTTCTATGGAGAAGGAGCTCAGAAAACTGAAGCAGGTGTCCACTTCCCAAGGACATCGGAAGAAGGAGGAGGAGGCACCAGGACAAGGGCACCTCCACCGTGTCTCCCTCGAGTCGCTGGGATGCAGGTAACATCCTCTCCTGGGGATCGCTCCTCGGCGGCCACCTCGGAGGTTTCTGAGGGGAGTCGGCCACCCCGTCTGGCTCGTGCTCAGGCCTGCGGGTGCCTCTGGGCAGTTGGAGGCCTCCGCCCTGGTCGGCCGCAGGCTCGCGGCCTCCACCACTGTGGAACCGGTAAGCCGGGTGTCTGCTCCTGTGACGTCCGCCGGAGAGGGCCAGTAAGACGTCCGACCCTCCGGGCACACGGCCTTCTCCCACCAACCAGGCTGATCACTCTACTCGGCCTGCCTCTGGTGACAGCGCTCTCGCCGGTCGGATCGACTCCTCTGGCGCCTGCAGAAATAGCCACTAAGCCTCATCGGCTCGGCCTGGCGTCAGGCAGCGAAGAACAGACAACGGACCTCCCATCCGTTGTTCCCAATCCCGCAGCCTCGCTGCATCTGGGGAACAGAGTCTCCCAACCTGACCCAGGACTTTACCCCTCTGTCCCTGAGCAAGCTGAGGATCTTTGCCTCAAGTCAGTCCTTCCTCCACCTGGGCGCCGGACATAACTTTGGCTCCCAGGCCTTAGCTCCGATGCGGCCCCTCTGGCGTCGGTACCTCGGCGCCAGAACCTCCGCCCGTCGGCCTGGCGTTGACCACCCGACTCCGGAGATATTCTGCTCCCATCGGCCCACAGGCTCTCCACTATGACCCGCCCGTGGTCTCCGGCCGGGCTGTCTGCTCAGCAGCCCCCGGCTCCCAGGTATCCTCCGTCTTATTCGACACCGGTGTGCCAGGCTTGCAGTATCCGGCGCCACAGTACCGATGCCGGGCTTCCTGATGCCGCGGTACTCGATGCCAATGCCGGCGCAGGTTTGGATACACTCCATACGGTTGTAACCGTATCCTTGTCTACCTCCTCCTCCTCCACCCCTCGCGGCTGCGGTGGACCTGCAGGAGACTCTGGCCTCCTGGTGGGCTGAGACCCAGGCTCCCCCAAAGGGGTCGAGCCGCCTGATGGCTGCAGTGCCGTCCTAGGTTCCATCGCCTCAGGCGGCAGACTCCTCCCACCTCGGACTCCAGGGTTCTTCTGTCTGGATCCAGAAGGGCAGGACCACGCTTCCCGAGGACTTCCCAGAGGGTCCGTTCCTCCCGGGTCGGAAAGGAGTCTTTCTCTCTTCATCCTCCTCTTACGCTCTCGGACTCTTCCAGCGGCTGCTCCGAGAGGGCGATAAACCTCGCTCTCCAAAGCTCAGGCAGGACTCCTCCAGAGGATCCTTCTTTTACCGAGTTGTAGGAAAACACAAGAGGTTCATCAGTGGCACTCCCTGGACCAGATCCTCAGCGTCTGAAACTTCGCTGAACTTCTGGATCTGCCCTGACAGCTCTACCTTGGTACCACCCTGGATAGAGCCTCACGCCGACCTTGATTACCACAATATGGAAACAGCAGTCTGCCTTGGCCCACTTCCTGAAGTGAGAACAGGCTATATCAGGCTCAGAGGTGTTGATTTCCTGGATTCTCACCTGGGGCCAACTTGGCGTGATTAGCACAGCTCACGGCCGGTCGGCGAACCCTAAACATCTTAGCTCGTCACCTCCTGTAAGGAATCTGCCTTCTGGACCAGTATGGGAGAAAGATTAACGTCCTCCACACTGGGGATCAGGGCCCTGAACTATGTCCGGCCACATGGGGGACTACCAGAAGGCCATCCTGACTCAGGCGAGCCAAACTGGACTCCTTGCCTGACTCCCAAGTCAGGCAGGAGTTAACTAATCTCGTCCGCTCTGCTCATTGGCCAGTCAACACATGCTACGTCGGCATACGATGCAGTGGACACTGCTGGCGGAGCTCAGCTTCGCTGTAGGCCTGCAGCATCATGCTTGGCTCCGGCGTGTCAGGTTTGCTCCCGGAAGTGCAATCTGCTATCCAGGAGCACCCTTCCGGGGTCGGTGCTGATGTCAAGGACATCATTACTGATTTGCAAGAGAAGGGGACAGCTCTGAAGTCAGTTGACTCCATGTACTGTCCCCATCAGGAGCAGCGCCATCTCTTTCATGAGCGGAATCTGCGTGAAACCCCAGGAGGCGGGCCTGCGCCGGGCCCCGCAGCTGCAAAGCCCCCTGCAGCTGGGGTCTTCAGCTGTGGCTGCCCACACCATCTGACTCCTTTCCTCTCCCTGCCTCCGGAGGAACTTGGGAGGAGGTTTCCTCCACCTTCGGGATGGGAGGGATAACCACAGATTCTTGGATGCCCAGCTCATAGCAGAAGGACACTCCATAGGTTTCTTCAGAACCCCCACCGCCACCCCTCTGAGTCGTCGTATTCAAAGGAACATCTCCCTTTGGTCCAGGAGGAATCTGCTCTTCTGCTGAAGCAAGCGATAGAGCCTGTCCCCTTCATCTACAGGGGACGGGTCACTATTCCATTTCTTCCTGGTCCCAAAAGACAGGAGATCTCAGACCAATTTTAGATCTCTGTTCCTGAATCTTTCGTAGAGTACAAAGGTTCAGGATGCTCTCTTTGCAGAGCCTTCTGCCCTCCTCAGGCCAGGTCAATGGGTTTATGCTCTGGATATGCAGGATGCTATCTGCACATTGCCATTCGCCCATCTCTGACAGATACCTTAGTTTTGCATTCCAGGGGAACCACTACCAGTTCAAGGTGCTCCCGTTTGAGTCTATCCTCAGCCCCCAGTATTTACCAAATGCCTGGCAGTGGTGGCAGCCCACCTGCGTGTACAAGGAGTGCAGGTTTTCCCTTACCTGGACGACTGGCTCCTGCGACCTTGTCAGGAGGAACTCCTGCTCCTCTCCCTTACCCAGCAGGTTTTGCCTTCCTGGATATTGCCATCATCCATTCCAAGTCTCATCTGGACCCATCCCAGAGGCTACAGTTTATTGGGGCGATCCTCGATATGACCATGGGCAAGGCCTTCCTGCCTCCGGACAGGCGGCCACCCTTCAGTCCCAAATAAGTCTGTCTGCTGCAGGATGGTCTCTGCAATCGGTCCTTTGCCTTCTCGGGCTCATGGCGGCTGCTATCCCGGCCAGTACCTGCTCTCTACTCCCGCAGAGATCTCTCAGTGGACTCTCACGCTCTCAGTGGGATCAGCTAGTGGGCGGCCTAGATCCTCAGTTCTGATCTCACGCCGATGATACGAGACTTGCAGTGATGGATGGTTAGAGAGAACCTTTTCAGGAGTTCCTTTCTTTCATCCTCCCCCAGACTCTAACCACAGGCGCCTCAGGCGAGGTTGGGAAGCCATCTAGGCCTTCATCGGACCCAGGGTTCCTGGTCCAAGCTAGAACAAACTCTCACATCATTGTGCTCGAGCCTGGGCAGTGTTGTACTCTCCATGCCCTTCACCAATACATCCTTCCAGCCACCTAGCCATCCAGATGGACAACATATGCGTGTGTGGTATCAACAAACAGGGGAGGGACTCAGTCCTACCCTCTATGCAGGAGGACAAGTGGGTTTGGGATTGGGCAGACCCAACGACCTTCACCTCATGGCGATTCACGTTCTGAAGTCGACGGCACCACAACAGACAAGCTAAGTCGCTCTTCTGCTCTGACTCACGAGTGGAACTGGACTAAGGGTCCTAGACAACATCTTCCAGCTTTGGAGAGACACCACAGGTCGACCTGTTCGCATCCCCCCAAATGCAAAACTTCCCATCTTCTGATCGCTCGTTCCAGAGCAAAGCACTTTCTGGAGCGCTCTGTCTCTAGACTGGAAGGACAGATTCATCTATGCCTTTCCCCAATTCCACTTATCCCACAGGTCTTGCAGAAATTGGACTCCAAAGGAGCGAAATTATTCTGATCGCTCCTTTCTGGCCCAAGCAAATCTGGTTCTCTCTTCTACAGCAGTATTCAGAGGATGATCCTCTTCCTCTAACTCGAGGTTTGTTGACCCAGGATCAGGGGACCCTGGTCCATCCAGGCCTCAGATCCTTCCAACTGCATGCATGGCTCCTGCAGACCTAGCCCAATCCAGTTTTGGAGCGTCTCCCAAAGTGGCGGAGATTTTAGTGGAGCCAGAAACCCTCCACCAGATCCGCTTATGCCATGAAGTGGAAAAGATTCACTATTTGGGCCTCTTCCAAGAGCGTGAACCTTTCTCCTGCTCAGCGGGGCCTCTGCTGGAGTATCCACGTCATCTGTTTGACCTGGGTCTCAGCCATTTCTCTCTGAAGGTACACATGGCGGCCATTTCGGCCTGTCCTGTTCCCTTTGCAGACAAGGCTTTGCTCAACTAGGTCTCCAAGACCTTTCTCAGAGGGTCTCCATCTGAGGCCCCCATCCATCTCTGCTCCCCTTGGGACTTGAACTTTGTTCTCTAGAAACTTACTCTTCCTTCCTTCAGAACTACAGCTTCTGCGGTTTGAAGTTCCTTTCTGAAAGATGCTCTTCATAGTGGCCATTACTTTGGCTCAAGAATCTCCAAGCTCCAGGCCCTGATGTGTAAAATCACCTACTTGATTTTTCACAAGGAACAAGTTGCTCTTCGCATTTAATCCTAAGTTTCTACTTAAAGTAGTAGCAGAGTCTACCTCAAATCAGTCCCTAGAGTTACCTGCCTTTTTACGCAGTACTCTAATCAGGGAGTATTTACTCCATACTATGGCTGTTCACAGGATTCTGAGATACTACACCAACAGGACGAAGGATCTCAGAAAGACTGATCAGTTGTTCGTCTCTTTTGCTCACAAAAGGGAAGGCAGTGCTGTTTTCAAGCAATGCCTGTCTTAAGTGGTTGGCTCATTGCATCACTTTCTGGTATGACAAATAAAGAAGACCCTCCGGGTCAAGTCAGAGGCCACTCCACAGAGGAGTAGCTGCCTCTGCGGCTTATTTCAAGAATGTGTCTGCGGCAGACATCTGCACTGCCGCCACCTGGACATCCGTCCATACCTTCACAGAAACACTACAGTTTGGATGTTGCCTCTCAGCAGAGAGCAGGCTTGGCTGGCTGTTTTGCAAGGCCTTCTTTCTTCAGACTTGCTCAACCAGTACTACCTTTGGAGTAGTTTTCCTCCTCCGGTGCCTCTCTTTGTTCCAGACTGCTTGGGATTCAGTCCCATATGTAATTATCTACTGCAAGAGCCCTATCAGTAAGATAGTACAGTTACGTAAGAACTTACCGTAACAGTAGATCTTCGAGAGGTCTTGCAGTAGTATACCTTCCCCGCCCTCCATCCCCTAGGCTTTTTCAGCTCCTTTTCCATTGAGGAAATATCCGCTCTCTCTCGTCCGGCCTTTTGGCCTGTGGTGAAAAGAACTGAAGGCGGGCATCCGGGCCGCCCTTTATACCGGCGTCTCCTGGCGAGTCACCTGGCGTGGGGGCAGTCCCTCGCCAGGGACTGCTAGCTAGAAATTTTCCGATAGGGGCCTGCGGCGTCAGTCCTATATGTAATTACCTACACAGAGCTTCTCTGAAGATCTACTGTTACGGTAAGTTCTTACGTAACTGTACTTTCTAGGAGTGGTATATGTTCATCCACACACACCACCCGACCTCCCGGCTCCAGGCGCACAACCTTTCTTCCAGCGGGCTAAGATCTGGCGCCATGGGGCGGAGCTGAGGTATTTACCACCTGGGTGGGTGGGAGGAGCCAGCTTGAAGACTTTTGGCAAGATTTAAAACGGAAGGGGACATGCCAAGAAGTGTGGATGAACAACATACACCACTCTTAGAACTACTGTTACAGGTGAGTGACCTGTTGTTTCTGCCTCAAATTTGGTTTCAGGGGAGTACAGTCCTGTATCCTGGCTGTCTTCAGAATAGCTGCTTATGTTGGAGTTTATTACCAGTGATTCTTGTGCTTGAATTCTGCAGTGCAGCCTTCTGGCTACTCCTTCGCAGTTCCTATACAATCTGGAGGCAGGTCAAAGGTTCAGGATATGTCCTCCCCTCCCTGTTTCTAATTTTTCCTTCCTCCCACCCTCCTCTTCTGCTTCCAGAGATGTGGGGCTCCTTCCTAATCCTTAAATTTTAACTCTCCTTCTGTCCTCTCCGTGGTTATTTCTCCATTCAGTTTCTATATCTTTTCCTTGTCTGTCCCTTGGACTTCCTTGTCTCTCCTCCCTACCCTTTCTTACTCTACAGCAACTCAGAGCTGGCGGGAGGGTGGGGTCGATGACACCTAACGGCCAACCTGTGAACGCCACGCAGTGCGCGCCTGCCCTTTGAGGGCAGCGCCGATGGTGCGCCTACTCCACCCATCCAAAAAAAGCTCCTGCGGGTCGCGGACCTCCGCCACATTACCCAAAGGTGATGAATGATGATGATGCACAGAAAGATCAGGAATTACGGGTAGGTAACGAATTTTCATTTCTGGGGTCTTGGGTAATGGGGAGAAAATGGAAAAGTGCAGGAGGTCCCACAGGATGACTCCTCCAGGCCGGCTCCGAGGATCCATGAGCCAAAAGCCCCTCCTTTAAGCGACCCCAGTGCCCTGTAAGGCTGGCAGACATAAGCAGCGGCCTGCTACGGAGGATAAAACCTATATTGGGGATCTCTTAAACAATTCATGCGTTGTGCCATAGGTTTTCTCAATACCTTACAGCCCTGGACCAGGCCATTTTTCAGCCAGAGACCCTGCACTGCCACCCTCTGAAAGCAGCTCCTCCTCATCCCGTCTTCCGAGAAAGAGGGCTTGTCGGTCCACCTCTCCTCTGACACTGTTAAACACCTATTGGTGCTTCCTTTCAGGAGGGTTGAGAACTTGCACCTGGACCACTGTGTAGCGTGCAATCCTGCCCAGCTAATGCTCACCTTCTTCTGAGAGTTTGGTACTGATGCAACTGTCCTACCTCTTTGGCCTCTGCCATTCACGGAAGTGTTCGGAACTTCTGGTGCCATCCCTTGCCCCTCCCAGCCCTGAGAGACATCCAGTGCAAATATTGCATACCCCACCATCCTCTGGTGTGGAGCTCCTGGACACTCCTCCTAGGCACTGTCACCCAAGTGCAGTCGCCCCTGACTCGTACTTGGCTGAGTTCGACTGTTGGGGCCACAGAGTATTTTCGCACCATGCTCACACAAGGCCCGGACGGATTAGCTATGGATGGCGCTGGGGCAGCTGCTAGCATCTATGCCAGATTGTGAGGCAACCAGGCAGGCCATTAGCCTTTCTGCATGGGGCCTGGAGCTAGTGAGACACTGCCAAGGGTGTTCTATGACACCTTGAGGTAGAAGGCCCAGGCTGGTGCGAACAGCGCTCTGCATCAGGCAGATTGCATGGCTTCTCGCCTTTCCTGATTGTCACCCCTGACCTGGCGAAGGGTGACTGCCCCACGCAGCAGGGTGCCCACTTTCTCTTCCGTAGGGCCAGGCATGAGCTAGCGGGCGCCTTCCATCTCCCAGGTGAAAGGAGCCACCACCTGTCCCTGATCAGGCTTGGGTCCCCTGGACCTATATGGGACCTCTGCCTTCCTGTGTTCTCCTCCACGGGAGCTGAGGAAATAACCGTTCCTTCAGGGTTGCCGACATCACCTCTGGTGGTAGCTTGATAACTCGCCCACTTGTGATGAATGGTGGAAGATTGATCTTTGGAAGATATGAAAATCACATACTCACCGTAATTCTTGATCTTCAAGATACCTTCACAATTCATCACAGTTTCCACCCACCTTCCCCTCATGATCAAGTTTCTGGGCAGTGCCTCCTCCGCTTGCATCCTCTCCCCCAAAAAAAACGGGGGCACTTGGATGGTGGTAAGCCCCCTGTGGGAAATCCTGATCTTCCTGGACTTAGTTGTCACCATTCATTCAAACTGCTGGGTTCTGCTCGGAGGTGGTAGGACTCAGCGGGGAGCCAAAATCTTCAGGAGGGTGAGGGGCCGTGGTAGGACCTGCATGCTCAGTACCACAAGACTTGTTCATGCCCATGTAGCCTATCTCGCATCGAGCCTCCAACTGCCTCAGTTCTTTTTTCCTGCCATCGAGGTGTACTTCAGTGACTACATCGTCAGCAGAAGTCAGATCTTCACATCTGTATGACAGAAGTTTATAGTCATTCAGTTTCCATTAGAATCGGTTGTTTAGTATTTATTTATTTTTTGTAAACTTTATTTAATTTGGACTCATTACAGACAGACACTTCCCTCCCCCACCTCAGGGGGACACAATATATGTAGACAGCTTAGTGACAAAGGAAACAATGAAGTGACAAAGTGCCTTATTCAATACAGTTTGTGATCAGTTAACACTGTGCTTATATCTTTAATATACAATAAAATATTCAGCTAGTATTCATTTGTGGCTACTTACAATTTTATTCTGCTGAGAAACTAAACTAAGCTGATAAAATGATAGGAATTGTCAATGGCTCTATTCTCCCACTTCAAAGGTTGGGAACCAGTCCCTTGAGAGAGCCTGCTCCAGGGTACCATATTTCGTATGTTTCCCCAGCTGATTCCTAACTAGGTACTGAGTTCTTTCCAATTTCTTGACCTGTAGCAGGAGGTTATCCATGCAGCTATGGTAGGGGCTGTTTAAGTCTCAGTGTAGTGCTAGTTCACGCATTCCCACCACCATATCCAATTTCCACAACCTATGCCCTTAGTGGGTTCCAGGTCTCTTGATTTGAGAGCCCTAATAATATTTCAACCGGGTCTAATCTGGGTGCACAATTTAAAGTTTTAGAAAGAATGTCTACCACCCTCCCAAAATTTCTAAACCCTAGGGCACTCCCTATGGTAAAATGTGCCATCTTGTGCAGAACATTTAATAGCAATATAGGAGCACCCCAGGTCAATTTTATGTGCTAGTTTAGAGTGTGATAAGTCTGCATAAAGAAATTGTACTGGATAATTCTCAGTCTGTTGTTAACAGAGCACTTCAAAATGTTTTACATATTAGGTTCCAGCCCCCAGTGGGCGCATCTGTGTATATTCTCTTCCCAGGATTTCCTAATTCTTCCCAGAAGGTCCGGAAGGCACCCAGCAGCATCCTGTAGCACCTTGTTTGGGTTTAAAGCCTCGGGTGTTGGAAAATTTTGAGAATACTGTTACAGTGGCCAGCCTCTGTGGATAGCTCTGCATTTATTTTGGCTTTAAGTCTGAAGTAGAGGAAGTAATATATAGTCAGTTGGAATTCTTTCTTTAGGGCAGAGAACTGACGCCCCCCCAAAGAACTGGCCGTGTGAATAAGCTCTGGGCTTTCCAGGCCTTGAGACCCTCTACCATCATGTTTTGAGAGGCAACCTTCTCCTCCATCTCCGACTCCAAGGTCATGTCAGTTGATAAGTGCGAAGGGGTCCCCAGAAGGGCATGAGCAGCTGACCATGCTCCCCAGGTTGCCCTAGTGCAGGGGTTCTTAATCTTGGGGAACCTTATTTCTTATGGAGTTGACTAGAAGGGCATGGTAAAGATGTATCTCCCTTGTCTCCATCCCTCCAAATGGGGGCAGCACCTCCTCTTTAGCAAATCCTGTATATGAGCCAGTTGTGCTGCTAGGTAGTATAGGCATGTTGGGTAATCCCCAACCCTTTGAAGACTCTGAACACCCTAGTATTTCTTTCGTAATTCTAGGTTTCTTGCCTGCCACAGCAACTGAGTGAAAGCTGCCTCCCAACGCCTTAAGGTACTTCTTAGGGAGATGAATAGGAATAGTTTGAAAAGGTATAGGGCTTGTGGTAGGATATACATTTTGATAAGGTTGATTCGTCCTAGTGTGGTTAGGGTCAGGGCTCTCCAGTTAGTACAGTCCTCCCTGCTTTCTGTATCAGCAGCCTGTAGTTAATTTGGATGATGTTGGAGAGTTTACTGAGGAGGAGAATTCCTAAATATTTTATTTGTTTGGGGTAAATGGTAGTGCCGCACTCACAATGGGGTCTGTCTTCCTCCCAGTGGAAGCCACTCACTTTGTCCCAGTTAATTTGTGCCCCGATATTGGGTCCTTTTCCTGGAATATTTTACCTAGGGCCAGTAAGGCCTCCCCAGGGTTGTCTAAAATAAAGTACGTTATCCACAAACAAGGAGATATGATTTATCACCCTCACAGTGCATCCCGTATCGCTGGGTCTACCCGTGTAGTGGATGCCAGAGCCTCTATAGTAAGAACATAAAGCAGGGGCGTCAGGGGCAGCCTGTCTAGTTCATCTGGATAAATTAAATGGAGCCGAGGTGGTGGTGGTATTGGTCAATATCTGGGCCCGGGGTTAGTGTATAGGGCTTTAAGCCAGGTGAGGAAGGGTTCTTCCAGTCCAAATTCATGGAGAACCAAACACAAAGGGCCATTCTACCCGGTGAAAGGCCTTTTCAGCATCAAGTGCAAGGAGGCCTCTAGTAGGATCCCCTCCCTTGTACCACCGATGAATGATATTTATTGAGCATCTGAGGTTGTGCTTAGCCTGACGACCTCTGACAAACCCCCCTTGGTCTTTATGTATTAGCACTGGGAGCACCTTTCCAGTCTGCCCACTAGAGTCTTAACTAATATTTTGTAGTCAGCATTGAGGAGGGATATAGGGTGGTAAGAGCCACATTTCGAGGGTCTTTTCCCAGTTTAGGGAGTACCACGATTGTTGCTAACCCCTGGGAAGGTGGGAGGCGTCCCCTCCTCCAAGGAAGTACCTAAGTGTACCTATACAATTCAGCAGGGATGCCGTCTGGGCCCGGTGATTACCTCTTACTGATCTGCCACAGGGCTTCTCTGATCTCCTCATTGGTGAATTCAAGTTGTCCCTGAGGTCCACATATAGGGAGGGTAAGGCAACCCTCGTGAGGAATTTCTCAGGGTTACCATCCAGTGGCCCTTTAGAGGTGTATAGCGTGGAGTAAAACTCCCGGAAGGTATACCTGTAATTTATGTCCTTTCGGTCAAAGGTGTGAGTGCCATCCCGCCTTACCATTTTAAGGATGGCCCTTTCTGCCTTTCTGTGTTTCACAAGCCCGCTAGCCACTTACCTGCCTTGTCCCTCTCATAGTGCACATATGATCTGGTAATTGAGATCCTCGCTAGCTTCCTAGACTCTATTTGATTTAATGTGCCCTTTAGTGATCTGAGTTCCTTAACTAGCTGTGGTTGGTCTGCCATAGTCGCTTTCTCCGGCTTCTCAATGTCCTGCACAAGGCAGGCTTCTTTCCTAGAGAACTGCTTTTAAATATGCAGCATAGAATTGTCTCCCCTCATATAAAAGCTTTGAGTGTCCCATACAAAATTAACATGGGTCCTTTCTCCTTATTAAGGTCAATAAACATCTTAATTTTCTCATTTATGTGCTTTATATATTCGGGGTCCAAAAGTATGGTTGTGTCCATCCTCCATGCATTCTCAGTGGGACCCTGTGTAGCAGCTGCAAAGGGTGTGGTCTGATATGATCAGGGGTCCGTATTGGCCCTATGTCCTCTGTAACCAAAGAGGTGGAGGTAAATATGTAATCTAGTTGGGTATAGAGTCGGTGGGCATGGGAGTAAAAGAATATTCTTTGTCCCTAGGATGGCTGTGCCTCCAGGCTTCAACTAGTGCTCTCCGTTCTGTCAACTCCCTCAGTGCTGCCACACTTTTAGGGTATGGTTTTGTTTTATTTCCGAGTGATCCAGGGCAGGGTCTAAATAGGTATTAAAATCACCCCTTATCACTATAGTGTCCGGAAAGGGGCTAAAGTCACTCCCAAGTGAGTGGAAAAAGTCTGGGAGTCAAAGTTGGGGCCATAGATTGAGGCGAAGGTGAAGCAGCCCCCCAAAAAATCCACCTCACCTATCACAAATATTCCCTGAGGGTCAGCAACCCATTTATTTATTTTATGGGAAGGCCAGGCCGTATCCAGATTGCAGCCCCTGAGCTTTCGAGGTAAATGGTGCTGCCAAAAGGACCCCCACAAAATGACTGAGCTAATTTGCTTGCTTCAGCTTTAGTGAGGTGAATTTCCTGTAGCATCACCACATCCCCCTTTTCTTTCTTAACATAAGACCATACCCTTTTCCTTTTAACAACTGTTTTCAGTTCATTAACATTCCATGATATCACCGTTAAGTCTGCCATCTTTGATAGCTCATATGTCTAGCCACAGCCACATAGTAGTACCTTTGATTATCAGCTGTATCAAAACATTGTACAGTCCAGAGCTTTTAACTGACAAACCTCCTCAAGGCGTCATACCCCTACCTAATCCTCCCTGTTTCCTTGTATCTAGTATTACTCCCCTGTTGTCATTTCTTCCCCCTCCCCAAACTCCTCTGAACTTTCCCATTCCTCATCCCTAGTCCCTTATGAGATTCTTGGAACATCCATCACCTCTACTTTTACGTGGATTGAGCTACTAGGTCCACTGGGTCTAAGAGGAATAACAAAAATGGAAACATCCTGCAATTGAACTGCAGTACTGTGGTGGGAGGAGGCCCACCACTGGCAAGTTTCACAGCTCACGGTAAGCACAGGCAGAGAGAGTAACCCATCCGCCCATATCCCCCTTGTCTATAAACCAAACATGCTTGTGGGTGGCGATCAGGGAGGCCTGCATCACGCCCAGAGTGACCTGTTCAGACGTGGCTTCTTTACTCTAATATGCTATTAACAGGTTGTCCCCATTCTCTTCCATACACAGTTTATTATCCCGTCTAAAAGTTGAGGCATAGATAATCCTTTAGCAAGAGGATGGGCGCTGGGCGAACAGGTGTGTCTTCCCACCTATACCCCCCGTTAGATCATTTACAGATCTAGCCCAAATTTAAGCGTGGCCTACCCTGTGCCGTGCCTTAGTGATACCAATCCTGTAACCGCCAAAAACATATAAAGAAAGAAAGTTAATTCAACAGCCAAACTTCAGCATTTTAACAGTAAGAACAGTCCCTCAGGGCTAAAAGTTTGTGTCCGGATCATCTTGGTGGTATTTATGCCATTGCCCTGGGAGTATAAGTTATAGTTCAGAAAGAAAGTCCTCGGGGGGACAGGGTGGGTAAAATCACAGAACCTCAGGCGTGCCTGAGAGGCCTCCAGAGCCCTGGAGTTGTGGGCCAATATGATCCCTCCTCTAAAACCCTATCCCGGAGTGTCCTGATTATAAGAGTATAAATCGGCACCATATTACTGGAGTCACCCTTCTCTTCCTCTTGGTCGGCACTCCGCAACTTTTCTGACCTCTCACATATTCCATCGCAGCATCAGGATCAGTGAAGGCTCTCTGCCAACTTCCAGGGTGGTGACGATCAACCATGCTGAGTAGGCCAGCATGAAAGGGCAATTTATATTGTGCATCTTCCGTTTAACCTCATGAAACACTTGCCTCTGACATGAGGGCCTGGAGAAGTACAGGAATATGCTGACCGAGATCCCTGCACTATGATGGGGTCACATTTTGTGCAGCTGCTAGAACTGCCTGACAATCCTGGAAACAAAGGAATTTGACAAGTAGAGGTGCCTTGGCTTTTGTTCTGGCAGTGGTTTTGGCCTGGAGAGCGATGGGCCCTTTTATTTCTAGAGTGATATTTGATGGGAGTGCCAGGTGTTTCTAGTCAGTCTTTCATAAGCGTTAGGCAGTCCCTCCCTCCATGCCCTCAGGGAGGCCCACGAGACAGAGGTTGCATTGCTGATCTTCCCTTGTCAGTCTTCACCATTCATTACTGCTTGGGTTGTGCGGAGGCCGCACCGCTCATGGGATATTTTTTTTTTTGTCTGCTCCAGCCCTTTTCGTCATGTGCAAGGCGGGGTTAGGATGCCTCAGACTCCTCCACATCATCTCAGTTTCTCCTGCCATGAGGCTGCACCTGCTACAGCTGTGAGATTCATTGAACCTGCATCATAGGCCTTCCTGCGACTTCTTCTCCAGTTGCTTCTGGTGCCGGAGGCGTTTTCTGTGTTTTAAATTGTTTTCAGCATCATGTCAGGTTTGAGCCAAACATAGATCGAAAGCAGGCTGTGCCCCATGCGTCAGTGCTCCTGTGGCGGCATTTTTCCGTAACCGACCAGCATGATGTTTGCCTTCGTTGTCTGGGACCCAGCCATGATATGGATTTGTGCAACACCTGTTTCTTGCTGGACCATCGCGTCTAGAAGTCCAGCGCATTTAAGATTGGCAAGGCCCGCCGACTTTAGGGGACGGCGTCGCTTCGGGCTTCCCAGGTAAGATCTCTAGACCCTTCCTCTGGTCCCTCCCAGACCTATACGGTCTGGAGGAGGGGTCTCTCATCTTCTAGTCTTGCCGAGGAGGCTTCTTTGCGTTGTTTGAGAACGCCGTGGTCCCTCCGGGCCCACGGTGCAGACCACCGCCTCGGCAGTCACCTCTTGAGGTGCAGGCTCCCCAGTGTCGTGGCCCAGGACTTATGGGCCCGGCTCGGTGGACCCTCGACACCGCCTTCGGTGCCGCTGATCGAGCGGCGCTGTGTTGGCTCTCGCGCTGCCCCTGCAGCACTGTGGGCCTGGTCGGCTCCTCTAGCGGGCGCCCGTGTTGGGTCCGTGCCGAGGTAGTGCGCAGGTCTAACCAGCGCCCGTTAGGGTGTCGGGGCCAGGTTCAGGTGTCTCGGGTCGCCAAAGCAGTCTGGCGCTCGTAGGTGGCACCGCGTCGTTCGTAGCGCCGCTTTCTGTGGAGGCCCCTGGAGTGTCCAGTATTGAGGTCCAGCTGGTCTCCTCTTCCTCGGGGAGGATGACTCGGACGTGGATCTGTCCTCAGGGTCTCCAGTGAGATGAGGTGCTAGGCAGCCCAGCGCACCCATTCCTCAGTCTCCTCTGCTGTCCTCTCCTGAGGCTTCCCAGGCTAGGGGTGGCTTGGGTTCCCTAGAGGGAGATGGTGTGGAGACTGGGAAGAGGCTAATCCTCCTGAGGTTGTAGTAGCTGCCACTCCGGTGCTGCTGCGACTGCTCAGGTGGGTTGTCACTGAGGTCGGAGGAGGCGTTTCTGAGTCCGAGGAGTTGAGAGGTGGAGGAGGGGTCGTCAGTCTTCACCGCCACCCCTGGTGGTCAGTGCGACCGTGGCGGCTGGACTCGCCTTTACCTCGGCCGCAGAGGGACCCTCTCTGCAGCATTGCTGTGGGCTGCCCTTCTGGACTCATGCAGCCTCAGGTTCGTCACAGGGCAGGATCCCTACTAGGCTCTTCCAGGCTTCGCATCCCTTGGGTTCCGTTCTGCGACCTGGTTTGCTGTCGGAATCCTGACAGCTCGGGCTCAGTTTTCCAGATTTCAGAGCCTCAGCAGAGACAGCTGCATCTTCGTAGGTGCCCTCTCCCATTCCTCTGCAGCCACCCCTCTCTCCCAGGCCATGTCGGTCCTCACGGGCCCGTTATCCTGGGAGACATTCAGAGGCACTTCCGCGGCCTTCCCTCATCGTTAGATGTATGCATGAGTGGGTGTTTCGCCTATCCCACCGCTGCAGGAGTCCTCTGGACAATCGAGCTCCCCATCATCCTCATCTCCCTCGGAGGAGAGGAACCCCTGCTCATCTCTCCTCCGATGCTGATTTCACTGAATATCAGTGATTCCTTTTGAGGATGGTGAGGGATCTTCGTACCTCCTTTGTTAGGCGGCGATACCAAAGCGGAGACACGTAAATTCCTCAGTGAATTCAGTGCCCAGCGTTTGGTGGTACTGTCCTAGCCTATTCTCTTCCAGGAGGGTGTCCATCCATTCCTGGCAGTCGCCAGACATCCTATTCCAGCCCGCAGACTGCAGGTATTGTGCCCCAGTTGGGTCTTTAGGTTCTCTCCCCAATCCACCTTCGGGTTTGGCATTCCTAGAAACTCCCTCCGGCGCCGCCTGGCTGCGACCATCCACTGGATCCAGTTTCTCTACAGTTTGACCGGGAGGAGGAGTGTGTTCTCCTCTTCTCATGCAATGCTGTGCATTGCATCTCATCAGCACACCATGCTGCCTACAACAGAAACTTATGCTCGATGCTATCCCAGCTTCTAGCATCAATGCCTGATACGGAGCAATCTAAACAAACAGGCCATTGCCTTCTCTGCTATAGGCCTGGGCTGGCAAGACACCAAGCAAAGGCATCTTATGACACCTATGAGGTGGCTTCCAGGCTTTTCAGGGACAGCGATCTGTATTAGACAGACGGCATGACTTCGTCTATCAAGATTGTCACCCTGGCCCAGCATAGGGTGATTCGCTCCACTGTCCGGGGACCCATCTTTTCCACCAGGGCTAGGAGGCTTCTGCAGAGGCTTCCTCCATCTCCGGGGACGACGCCAGCTCTCCTCAACCTTAGGCTTCTCGCCTGATTAGCCCAGGGTCTCTCCCTCCTGTTTTCACCAACAGGAGGCTGAGGTCTTGTTACCTCAGGGTTTTCTCTCGTCTCTCTCCGCCCCCCCAGACTGACAAGGGAAGATATGAAATATCGTACCTACCGTAATTCTTGATCTTCTCTTGTATCTTCATTCATTACTGATACCTACCACCTTCCCTCAAGGGCCTCTTTCTCCGTTGTCTCCCCTCCCTGCTCGTTCCTCCCTTATCTTTATTTTAAAAAAGGCATAAAATCTTAGTTTTCCATTCCTTGGACGGATCCTATCCTAAGGGTTCGAGGAACAGTAGCTCTATTTTATCCTGAGGGAACTCTTTCTGATTTTCCCCTGGGGTGACCTTTGGCTCTTTTAGCCACGCTTATTCAATTTACAGTTAAGAAGACTGTCCCTTAAACGGCTCAGTCTCTTTGCTAGGTCTCCTCTGACATGTTTCGATCACCTTGTGTCAGTTTCTACTAAATTAGGCGTCCTGACACTATATTACCTCTGAGCTGGTGATCTTTTCTTGCCTTCTGGAAGTCCGATTGAGTTCCTCTCTTTTTCTATTTGGGGGTCATTTGTAGGGCCTTAACCCTCCCTCCCCCACATTCACATTTGTGTTGGCACTTAAAGTGTTAGTGGGCTTCCTCTCCCTCCCTATTTGGGCTCCTTTTTCAGAACAGATTCTTCCTTGGCAGCCTGTGAGCTCTCAACTAGGATTTAAAGGGCTGGGGATGGCGGGAGCTGTAGAGAGTCTTTGTGTCCTGGACAAGTGGTTCAGTTAAACTTTACTCATTTTATGAAACACTCCTCGCTCCCTTGTTTTGGTTCTGAGCTTATCAGCCTTAAATCAATCTCCCAATTGGCAGAGCTGTCCCTCCCATCATCCTCTTTTCTCTTTTCCTCTTTCTTCTTTTCTCGCTCTCCTTTCTCTGTCCTCCCTGGAGCTGCCCCAGGGTGAGGCCCTTGATCCCTTAGGGTAGCATCTTCTTCTCTCTGTCCTCTATCGGCTTATTTCTTTCAGTTTATATCATTTCCTTTGTCCTGTCCCTCTGCTCTCTTGCCTCCCTCCTTTTTCTTACCCTTTGTTTTCACCTCTCCGGCTAGAACGAGATGGAGAGTCGTCTGTGGCACCTAACGGCCGCCCCTGCGCACATGGCGCTGGCTTACGCCTCCTCGGTGGCGGCGCTGTTGGAGCCAACTCAACAAAAATCTCCTGTAGGTGCATGCCTCCGGCACAACCCAAGTGTACTAATGGTGAAGATACAAGAGATCAAGAATTACGAAGGTACGTAATTTTCATTCTCGATTCTCATGGTCTCCGCTGCTTGTTTTAAAAATTCTGTTTCTTTGAGTGCTTGCTGTAGATCTGTAGCCAGTTGAATAGTTCGTCCTACTGGTTGTTAGTCTGGACTCCGCCCAGTAATGCGAGTAGCATGGGCTCTACGGTCTCTGAGGTGGCATTCCCTATTTGCTGTAAGTGCTGAGTTTGTGCAGTCATATTATCAAAGCCTGACTGCGTCTGCAGGCCCAGGTCATATTTCAGATCGCGGATCAGTCTTTCTAGGTTTTGATCATTTGTGTCCATCATTCAATTTTCAGCATCACCGCCAGGGTCCTGTGTTGCTTGGGCCTGTGAGGGAGGGCTCGCTGGTCCTGTAGGCTGCGCTGTGGTAGACGGGGTAGAAGGCTGTTTAAATTGTAGTTTTGCCTTTTTTTTTTTTCAATTTATTTAACTCTCCACGCCTTGCGGATCCTGACCCTTCGAGCGCTTAGGAGTTATCCCTCTGCCTCACCTCCTGCCCTGCCGGATACTTACCTCCCGGTCCCTATGGAGCTGTGGCTCTTCTCTCACCCTCCCGAGCGGGGCCAAGGTGGGGTGGCAGACACCTCATACCGCAAGTGGCGAATCGGGTGTAGTCAGGCAGGCGAGGGCATATAGGGGCACGCCCGGGCACTCAGTCTTCCCGGCATCCGCAGCGTTCTTCACGATTTCTAAGGATGGCATGCCATCACGCAAGGCATTGCTGCCGGTGTCGCCACTCCCCATCCCCAACGACAGCAGTGTGCCCTGCCGTGTCCCGGCTTCCGCCTAAGGCCAGTCGGCACAGAGTATGGATCCTCCTTCTCAGGAGATGAGAGCTATTCTCCGATGCTCAATCTTCTTCCCTCCCTGCCGACATCCCGGCTTGCTCCTGAACCTGGGTCGCCAGCATGGCGTCCAGTGCCTCAACCCTCAGTGCCACCAGACCGGCGTTGTTTTTTTTTTGCAGATTTAGATGTAGTCTGCATCAGGGCTATGAGATCCAGCAGAACTAAGTTTCTGGGCAATAGTATGCAGGATGGTGCAGATTTTCCAGCGGATCTAGATGGAGCTCTGCTAAAACACCTCCATTCGCCTCAGCTAGGCCGCCCATTTCTGTTTTAGTATTTTCATAAAAATGTTTTATTTTGAACAAATTTCTCAGCCTGCCATGACTGGTCTACCATGAGCGATATCGGTGATGAGAACTTCACCAAGCTGTTCTGGCAGTGGAGCTGTGTCCAGTCTGCCACCCTTTACGAGTGGGGAGCCGACTGACAGGCAGTCAGGAGGAAGGACAGTCCTCCTGTAAGACAAAAGAAGCTGGCCTGTTCCGATCTCGGTCAGGGACCTGGCGCCCGCTCAGCCTAAAGTTCTTCCCCTTCCTGTTGGAAGAAGAAACAGACTGCAGCGTTGCCCTCTAGTAGGTCTGCGGTAGTCTTCGATAGTAGAGAGCAGTAGACCCCTCCGACCCTCTGGAGTCCCTGGTGGTCTCCGCCCTTAACAGAGGGATTCCCGACACGGAGCCCCTCTCTGGCCTCTGACAGGGTTTCCAGTGAGCAGTTTCATCACTGGGCTGCTCTTATGGAGCAGTAGGTATGGCGTCTGCCTCGCTGCCCTCGCCGTGGACTCTGACCGCCAGGACATTCTGGGCAGGATGTGCATTCAGTGCCAGCAATGGAATCATTATCCTCTAAGGTATCTGCACCTCTGATGCTGGTTCCATGTGCCTTACCCCTCACTATGTTTCCACACAGGCCGGTACCACTTCCCTCCCCTTTTCTTCTAGGTCTGACAGGGGTTCTTCTGGTTCGATGCCATGGCGGCACAGTCTGGTACTTTGATGTTGCAGCGGCGTCTGGTACTTTGGTGCCTCGGTGCAGCATCCGATGCCTCAGTGTCGCGTCTGGTGTCTCGTGCCACGGTCCCCGGCCAATCACGAGTTCCGGTGTCTCCTGTGTACCTTTGCCTAGGCCAGGCTTCAGCCTTGCAGGACTAGCTCTGACCTCCCGGTGGAGGTGGAACATGAGTCTGCTGACTTCCTTTTGTCCGACCATGTCAAGGATGGCTCTTGTCTGTGGCTTGGAAGGCAAGCCTTCCATCTTGGTTGAATCTCTGGTCGAGGGCCTTTCCTTCCAGTCTCTTCTCAGGAACATGGGATCAACCCAGTCCCTACAGTAGACCCACGCAGACTTTCAGGCCTCTAGTTTCTCCATGTTCCCAACATTCCTATGAACCTTGGCCTTCTGTGCCCGCCTCTTTTGAGATTATGTAGCAAGCAGTATGGGACAGACCAGTGCTAATCCCTTCATATTGAGGCTTAGATAGGAAATATGCCCTCCCAAGGAAAGACCCTTCCTAGCATCGCAACCTATTGCAGGTGCTTTGGCTGTACTTGCAGAGAACAAGGCTGTCCTCCCAGGAGACTTCAGCACAGCCTATCAATAAGGAATCTCGTAAGATTGACACTTTGAAATGGGCTTTAGGCTCAAGCAACCTTGGGCATGCGATGCCAGTTATCAGGCCATGTCTCTCATACAAGTACACCTTCGAATTCTCTTAAGTCAGTAGTCGAGAACCTCCCAGAATCTGACGTTAACATGGAGCTTCTCCAGCCTATCACTGGGGCATAGAGGTCCAATAGTCATCAGCTGAAAGCTTCTATGGATGCCTGTGACACTGCGGCTGAGGGCTGCTGCTGGTATCTGTATCAGACTGCACTCCTGGCTCAGAATATTAGGTTTCTCACTCGATGCTCAACAGCAGGTTATGAATGTCTCCTTTGATGGTGCTTAACCGTTTGGCCCTCAAGTTGAGCAAGCGCTAAAGGCTGCCCAGAAAACCAGGACTACCATTAAAACAGCCAGGCTGACTCCTCCTCCTTCCTGCAAAGGGTAGGAACTGTCAACAATTTAAGTAACTGGCAGTCCTTTCCGGCGGTAGAAGCCAAAAGCCTTTAGCAGAAACCAGACTCCTCCACTGCAAAAAAAAAAAGCGCAGCAAAAGGCACAGGGCCTGAAAGCGGCGACGCACACCCTCCACCCCTACCATCATCTGAATAGCCTCCCTTAGGTCCACAAAGGTGAGCTCTCCTCTACGTGTTCTCCCAGTTGGGTTCTGTTTTATTCTCTCCCTACCTGTCTCTCACACTTTATCTCTCCTTGTCTCTTTCTTCCTCCTCTCCTCCATCTCCATCCTATTTTTCTTACCTTGCCCTGCCCAGTAGTTGGAATCCTTACCAAGAGCCCTTGGAGTTTACGTCTTCTCCTGTGGCTGGCTTTATTTTTTTCAGTTTATATCCTTTCCTTTTTCTGTCCCTTGGGCTCCCTTGCCCCAATCTCCCCTTTTCCGCTGTATCTAATTTCCTCCGGCAAGCAGAAGTGAGGTGTGGAGGGTCAGTTACTAACCAACCTCTGGCGCCATATAATACACCGACCTCAAAGGTGGCGCCATCCTGACATCAGAAAACTGGAAAAGCTTATAGCTATGAGCTTACGATGGGGTCCTAACACTTCCAGCTTGTACCCACCAGCAATGTAATGGTGAAGATATCTAGGAAGATAAAATTATGGTAGGTATGTAATTTTCATTTATTCCTACCATCGAGAATGCACTGGGAGCATTCGCCATTTTCATGTACGCCACCGCCTAGTTCTGTTAGTCACCACTCACTTGCTGCGTAGCACTTCTTTCAGCTTTACATTGGCACCTTTTTTCTCCTGTCCCTTTTATGGCATCAAGCCTGGATATAGTCTTCACCACTCATTCACACTAATGGGATCTACACTGAAGGCGCTAGGACCCAGCGGGAGCAACGTTTTGCAGGAGGGCGGCGCAGAGATGGAGCCGCGAGCCTCTGCTCGTAGCAGTGACTATCTCTGCATCGACCCTCCAACTACCTCAGTTCATTTTTCTTCCTCCGAAAGTGCACTTAAGGATGACGACGCTGCTGCCCACCGGGAGTCAAATTTCAAACTAGCAGCATAGTTTTCAGTTTTTATTTTGTAGTAATTTTCTAATAAAGTACCGCTTATGATAATTATTCTTATTAAGGAAAGAAGTCTCAGCCTACATTTAGGAGTCGACCATGAGCGGGTTAAGTGACAGTAGGAGACTTAGGTATGAAAGCTGTTCAGTCAGCCGGGCTGGGTCAGTCCGCCGTCTTCTCGGAAGGGGGTCTGACAACAGGCGGTCAATGCCCAGGAAGAGCGGTCCCAGGAGCACAAAGAAAACTGTCACATTCTCAGCACCATTTGGCCTCGAGCTCCTCTTCGACCCATAGGTCAAGACAGAGAAGGCATCACCGAGGTCGCCTTCTGATATGTCTGCGTGTCGACGGTCAGTCATTGGGGTCAGTTGCTGGTCTCTCATTCGGGAGTCGCTGGTTTTCATTTCTGGTCACCCGACCTCTTCGACATAGGAGCCCTTCCCGCCTTCTGGTAGGGCTTCCATTGAGCAGTTTCATCAGTGGGCCACTCTTGTGGAGCAGTGGGCTTGATGGTTGGTCAACTGCCTGGCCCGATCACTCCGGGGCCTTCTGGTTCTTCAGGAGATTGGGCAGGGTGATTGGGCATTCCCTTGTCCGTCTTGGCGCCCGTCAAAATTAAAACTCCGTACTTCGTGTTCTCCCCTCACATGGCAGCGCACAAGGGGCCGCACCGATCCTCTATCTCCTGGTATTCTTTCTTTCCCCTCAATCCAATTTTTGGGGCCCGGGTTGGTGTTGGCGTGGGTGGGTCGTTTCGGTCCTCAGCGCCGTGTGGTTGGTTCTTCAGTGCCGTTGATATTCTCCGCTTGTATGCCCTTTTGGCGCTGCGGCTTTTGGCGCTGTCTGCTTTGTCGGCAACATGCTCCTTCGCGCCGTGTTCCTCTTCGTGCTGAGGCGGGCTTTTCATCGCCCAATCTTCAGGCTTCTCCTCCGAATTCTTTTCCTTCCACTTTTCTTGCTGATTTTCATTCCTTTCTGTCCATACAGTCCCTCCTGAACTGTCAGGAGAAGATATTGAGCCTGACCCAGATCTTGGACTGGGTGATGTGGAAGGAGCAGGGCCTAATCCTGTTACAGAGCCTGTGGTCGAGACCTGTCTTAAGTCTCTAGAAATTTGAATTCCACTCTTTCTGTCCAGACTATGGACATCGATCCTAGTAAGCTTTATAAGACTCCAATACCTTCATGTTCCAGACATTCCCTATGGATTTAACTCCCCGGTATACTCCTCCTTTGAGACGCTTGTTCAAATGGTATGGAATAATCCTGCTCTCATTCCTTCTGTGGCTAAGTCCATAGATAGGAAGTATGCTGCTCCCAAGGATTGACCTACTCTGTCCTCCCAAGCCTTTGCGGATCCCATTGTAGTCTTGGCAGAGAATGATAAGGTCATCCTTCCTCAGACGGCTACAGCTCGACCTATAAACAAAGAATCTCGCAAGATAGATACTTTAGGTAAGAGAGTCTTTGCTGCATCCGCCTGGGTATGCGATCGCAGCTACCAGGGCTATTTCTCTCAATGTAAGTATATTCTTTGGCATTCGCCAAACAAATGGTTGAAGCTCTCCACCGATCGGACGCTAATTCAGAGCTTCTTCAAGCCATAACCAGGGGTGTCGAGTCAACAACCAGCAGGTTAAAGCAGCTATGGATGCCTTCAATACAGCCTCACGAGTGGCGGCGGCAGGCATTTGTACCGCCGCCATTCCTAGCTCACTTCAGGTTTCACGAATGATGCCCAGCAACAGGTCATGGCGTTGTTCCTCGATGGTGTGTATCTCTTCGGGCCTCAAGTAGAACAGGAGCTAGAGGCAACACACAAGACTAGGTCAGCCATTAAATTGGCTCAACCTCCTCCGCCCCTCCTCGAGGGGAGTTAACAACGCCAGTTTCATATCGTCAGTCCTTTCGAGGCAAAGGTGGGGAGGGGTTTCAATAAAAACCAAGCCCTCAGCCTCAAAAGAAACGCAGAAGGTGCAAGACCCAAAGCGCCCAGTGCCACCTTCTGAGTTGTTGGCCCAAGTCCCACCTCAGCTGCCCGAGGGACTTTTTCTCAGCGGTGGGAGGTCATCTGACTCAATTCTACAATCGGTGGAAATCCATAACATCGGACAAAATGGGTCCTCCGATAATCCGTGAGGGTATTCCTCAATCTTTTAGCCCTCCGATCGTCCTACCAAACGACAGCCCAAGCTGTCGTACTTTAGTCAGAACTTCTCGCCTCCAAGATGCAAGGCCTTCTGAACAGGGCAGTGGAAGTAGTCACGCTGGATCAACAGAACACAGGGTTCTACTCCCATTACTTTCTAGTTCCAAAGAAAACCGGGGCATGCGCCCATTTTGGACCTCAGAAAATTAAACGGATTTCTTCCCAAAGAGAAATTCAGAATATTGCTAGGGACCCTGTTACCTTTGCTTCATCAACACGACTGGTTAGCCTCCTGGACATACAAGATGCTTACCAGCATAACCCTATTCACCCAAGGCATCACAAATACCTGAGGTTCGTGGCTTTGGGCCAGCATTATCAGTTCAGAGTCCTGCCCTTTGGGCTGTCCTCGCACCCTGAGTTTTACAAAGTGTTGTGCAAGCCTCTCAAGCATCTCAGAAAAATCGGAATACAAGTGTTCCCATACTTGGATGACTGGCTTCTGATAAGCCCTTCCAGGTAGGGAACCTCGACGCCGTTGCCACAGTTTCAGGCTTTCACGTCCATGGGAGTCCTACTAAACTTCAAGAAATTACAGCTGCAGCCCTCCCAGAGGCTCCTTTTCATAGGAACTCTTCTGGACACCTCCTGTGCAAAAGCTTTTCTACCACAGGACAGAAGGACCGATATTCTGCAGATGGCCCAATACATCAGAGAGAACAACTCAGTAAGAGCTACCTCAGTGCAGCGGATGTAGGTCTCATGGCATCCTCGGTGTTCACTGTACCCCAGCACGCCTGCACATGAGAACCTCTCAATGGATGCTCAGTACTCAGTGGTCTCGTACCACTCACTCTCGTCCTTTCTCATCAAGGTGACAGAACCTCTGAAGAAGTCACTCACCTGGTGGTCAAGAGGACAACCGTCTGAAAGGGTATCCTTTGCTCCTCGAACATCAGATTTCCATTACCACAGACCCGTCCCTGATGGGTGGGAACTCACTGTCAGAGTCTCCACACTCAAGATACATGGACTCAGGAAGAGTCCCAGCTTCATATAAATGTCCTGAAATGAGAGCTGCCTTTATGCAGTCCGGCTTTGAAGGACGCTTCTGTCACAAGAACATTCGCCTTCAAACGGACAACAAAGCAGTGATGTATTGCATCAACAAGCAGGGCGGTGCTCACTCTTACCTCGTGCAGAGAAGCGATGAGTGTGGAATGGTACTTGGAGCACAAGGCTCTAATTCAGGCGGTCTGCCTTCCGAGAGTGCAGAACGAGTTGGCAGACCATCTCAGCAGAACGGAGACAGATCCTCACGGAATGAACTCTCGACTCAGCCGTAGTTCAGTCACTATTCACAGAGTGGGGAACTCCAGACCTGGACCTTTTGCATCCCTCTCAACACAAAACTGCCTCTCTTCTGCTCCAGAAACAGGGCCTGGCATTTTCTGTCAGTATGCGTTCAGGCTGCAGTGGACAAAGCGACTTTCTATCGCCTCTTCCGCCCTTCCTCTAATTCAGAGGTTATTTCTCAAGTTCAAGTCCCAGGGGACAAATGATCCTCATTGCTCCTTCTGGCCTTGACAAATATGGTTTCTGTTACTCAACAGTATGTCAGTAATCCAACCGAAAGCGCTTCCTTCAAACGAACCTCCTGACTCAGGGGCCTGTGGTCCATCCCAATCTGAGATCGCTTCACCTTCACGCTTGGCTCCTGAAGAGATAGAAGTGAACAGGTTCAGTTTCTCTCACAGAGTTTCAGATATTCTCTGTGCACACAGCCAGCCTAGGAAAACTTACAAGCCAAATGGAAGAGCTTTTCGCTCTGGTTTTGCAAAATCCTCTTTGAATCCTTTTTCCTGCCCACCAAATAAAGTTCTAGAGTACCTTTAGACCTCTCAAATTCAGGTCTGCAATACACTCTACAGTCAGGTTCAGCTTTGTGCCATTTCAGCTCATGAGCCAGTACTTTCGTTGTCACTGGCCAGTTACCCATGGTTAAGAGGTTTCTTAAGGGTATTCTACATACCAGACCTCCTGTCAGGCGTCCAGTCGCAGCTTGGGACATTAATCTTGTGCTAGACATGCTCACCGAAAACCTTTCGAGCCTTTCGCTACCTGTGAGTTGAAACTTCTCACTTGGAAAATGGCCTTCCTGGTGGCCATTACCTCGGTCCGTAGGGTCTCTGAGATAAATGCCTTGATCACAGACCCTCTGTATACTGTGTTTCGTAAAGACAAAGTAGTTCTTAGGACCCATCCTAAATTTCTCCCTAAAGTTGTTTCAGAATTCCATCTAAACCAACCTTTGTTCCTTCCTACTTATTTTGCAAACTTCCAAAATGAAGGGAGTGTTCTTTTCATTCTTGGACATCAAAAGAGCTTTGCGTTTCTATTTAGATAGAACAAAGATTTTCACAAGCTCAACAACTGTTTCCTTCAGCGAGACCGGCTGGGTCAACCTGTTGCTATCAGATGTATTTCAGCATGGCTGGTGGCATGCCTTCGCCACTGTTATTCCATGGTGCAGGTTAAGTTGGAAGGTAGAGTGTCACGCTCGCTCTACTAGAGCAGTCGCGGCATCCCTGGCGAAATCCGCCAGCATGCCCATTCCGGATATTTGCAATGCGGCTACCTGGAACTCAGTGCATACTTTCTTCCAAACACTATGCCCTGGATGTCCATGCCAGACATGTTTACGTTTGGCAGAACCATCTTAATGGACTTCTGTCCTAAATTTGTGAGCTCTTGTCTCTCCTGCCGCTCTCTCGGATTATTAGCTGGGTACTTTCCCATTAGTGTGAATGAGTGGTGGAGACTTTATGTCCAGGAAGATGTGGAAATGAGCGTACCTACCGTAATTCTTGATCTTCTTGGGCGAAGTCTCCACCACTCATTCCTACCCTCCCTACCATCCCCGAGCTCACCTCTGTTGTTGGGCTTCACTCCCTCAGTCTTTAGTCTGTGAGATTTCTTTCTTGACCCTTTTTATCTCGGGTGTTCGGACTATCTTATGTCCCGGTTTTATTCAAACTATCCTTCTAGGTTAGTTACGCTGCACCTCCTTAGAAAAAAAAGGTACTGAGGCGGTTGGAGGGTCACCGCCGAGATAGTCGTGCTGCATGAGCAGAGGCTCATGGCGCTGCTCCTCGTGCTCCATCTCTGGCGCCCGCCCTCTTGCAAAAGTTTGCTCCTGCTGGGTCCTAGCGCCTCTGTCATAGATCCCATTAGTGTGAATGAGTGGTGGAGACTTCATCCAAGAAGATCAAGAATTACGGTAGGTACGTAATTTCCATTTTTGCTGGTTTTATTTTATTTACATAGTCATGTATGCGGATCCTAGGGACCTCAGAAACCTAAGGAGAAGTTGACCGAGAAGACTCGTCTCGGCCCATGTGTCGGTACCCTTGTGGAGAAACATGTCTGTCCACTTTGCTGCTGGACCTGCCTTGAGCAGAACATGATATGGACCACTGCGATGCCAGCTTCTCCATGGACTTCTGAATTTTACACATCCGGGTTGAGGTGGGGTTGGCCTGCCCCTCCTTCTGAGGCAGGCGTCTCACTCGAGACTCAAGGTAAGGTCCCTGGGCCCTCCTCAATACTACACGCCGAGGCAGACCAGGCCTCCTTTTTCCTCGTCTCACCAAGACAGGGCCTGGGGGAGGGGTCTGTGGAACAGCCAGGCCTGCCAGGGGCCGGTTGTGCCCCCTCCTGGTCAGATTCCCTCTGGAAGGTCTCTGGAGCCACTCTCCCATTGGAGATCTTCTGTATCTCGTTCTCTAAGCGGTCCAAAGATCTGAGGATGAGGACTGGGATGATCTGACTGGCCTCTGATGAGGGAGACCTTTCTGTACCTATTCATAGGTCTTTAGCATCCTTGTCATCCCAGGGTTTTCTCGGTCCAGTGCCAGGTGCGGCGCCAGGTTGGGTTCCAGCACTGGTCTTGGTGCTCAGGTCGGGTTCTGACAATGCCCCTGGCACCAAGTCTGACTCACAGTGCCCTTTCACGGTGCCCATGGGAGGTCCATTGCTGTTCTGGCGCTGGCTCCCCTTGCCTCGGGTACTTCCTGCTGAGGATGTCCTTGGGCCTAGCCCAAGGGCAGGTTCCATTCCGGTGAGGCAGGGCTCATGGGTTCAAGTCAGCACCATGCTCACATCTAGTGTGGCTGGCAGCTCTAGCAGGAGTTGCAGTGCTGACTTGTGTCTTTGGCATCCCCTGAAACCGTCTGGGCCTGCGGGTGGGTGTGGATATCGGCCACTCTGTGGGACCACTACAGCTCTGTTCTCCCCACCTGGGGTTCCCCAAGGACACCACCTGGGTGCCCCTCTGTGGTTGGGTGTTCAAGGTTGCACAGCCCTCCCTTGGGTGAGGTCTTGTGTTCCCTCTCGTAGCTTTGGCCGAGGACCTGGCCTGGTCTGACACCACCTGCCTACCCCTCTTGGGTTCTACAGGGCCACTGATCTGGGAGAAATTCAGGGCTTCACGAGTGCCTTCCCTACTTACCTGAGGGCACTGGACCAGGCTGTCTTCCAGTCTGAGACCCCATCACCACTGCCCCAAGTCCAGCTCCTCATCTTTGTCTTCCTCCTCCTGAGGAAGAGGTCTCTTCCTCCACCTACCCTCCATCGCTGAGTACACCTATTACCAGCAGTTCCTTTTGGAGAGGTTGGCTCGGTGATCTCCCTTCTGATACAGTTACTGAGCCAAAGATCAGACCTTTAAGAAAAAACTCCTCCTGGCCCAGTGTCGGCTGGAGGTTGATGTGCTGGTCGCTCGTCATGCCAGCGACCCAGGTTGAAGACAGCCAGGCCTCAGGGGTCTGCAGGGGTGAGAGAGGATTGAGTGTCCGGAGGACTGCTTTCCCTTTCTCAGTGGGAGGGAAGTTTGTCATCCTGCTCATTGATTGCCCTCTGGTGGTGGCTGGAGGGCAGTACAGGTTAGGAGACATGAATCAGCGTCCTTGCGTCGGTAGAGGAGGAGGGATGGGAGGAAAATGAGAGCTGGCAGACTCCATGATGGCCCTCGTCCCTGTGCCACCCCTGGATTCTGGATTTGTGTCCGGGGGCCGCTCTTCTCTGGCCCGTCACGGGGGAACTACGGGGGTTGGCTGAGCAGGGCGAAGGGATATGTCCTCCAAATGAGGGCCACAGCCACCCGCCAGGCTCCGTGTGCGCAGAAAACCGCTGTAGAAAAAATAAAAACTCCTCCAACACCAGACTACACTAAGTGTTTGTGACTGCCAGCCCTAATTCCCCTACCTCCCTGTTCCCATCCCCATCTACTCCCACCCTTTGCCTCCTAAATTCCTCAATCTTCCTTGACTTAAGTCTTCACCACTAATTCATACTGCCAAAGCGCTAGGACCCAGTGGGGCAAAATCTTCAGAGGGAGTCGAGCGCCGGTAAAACCCACACTTTATACGAAGACTGACTCTTGCCTGTGGCTTAGGCTATCTCGATGTCGAGCCCCAACTGCCTCAGTTTCTTTTTCCCTGCTGCCTAGTGCAATTCAGTGAAGAGGTGGATTAGCCGCTGAGAGTCAGATCTTCACATCTATACAACAGCAGCTATATGGTTGTTCAGTTTTGCTTAGTTTTAGTAGCTTAGTAGTTAAAAGAAAAAAAGGGGAGAAAAGACCATCTCTCAGCCTGCTATCGACTGAATCGACCATGGGCCGGTATCTATACGGCAGGATACTTCTCTGGATAGCTGTTCTGGCAGTGGGGCTGTGTCTGATCTGCTGCCCTTTTCGGAGAAGGGGGTCCAACCACGGGCATTCCGGTGCTCGGAGGGGGGACCAGGCACCGTTTGACTTGAAGTTCTTCCTGCTGGAAGAAGAGACTATGCTACTCGAGGTCGCTCTCCGGTAGGTCTGCAAGGGAGCCTTTGGTAGTGAGGCGTATCCCCCCCACCCCCGTGGTGTCTGTTCTTCAGGATGAATTCCCTACATCAGAGGCCCCTCTCTATCTTCTGGGGTTTCCGGTGAGCAGTTTACCACTGAGAGCGCTCTTTCAGCATCTGTCTCGGTTGCCCTTGCCTCTGGACCCAATTCCGGGCCCTCGTGGTCTTGGAGCCACTGGGCTGCGGCTCAAGAGTCTGGACATGATCGTTCAGTGCCGCAAATGGAGCTTTTCCTCCTTGGTACTGATGCTAGGTCCACATGCCTTATCCCCTCACCAGGTTTCCACTCAGGGGCCAGCACAGGTGCCATTTTCCTCCCCTTTTCTAGGTCTGGCGGGGTTTGCTGTGTTGGTGCTGTGTGCAGTGTCGAGTTCTTGGTAGCACATGCAGTGTCAGGTTCTTTGGTGCCACGTACGGTGCTGGCTAGTGTGGCGAGTTCTTCGGTGCTGTGTTCAGCGCCACATGCGGCATCGGGTTCCATCAGTGCAGCCGTGTTGCACGGCCCTTCGGTTGCCGAGCACAGCATCGGCAGTTGCAATGCCAAGTTTATCAATGCCGGTGCAACCTCCCATGCCTCCTGTGTTCCCTTTGCCTGTTCCAGGCTTCGATCTAGCAGGACTAGCTCCTGACCTTTCAGGCGTTGAAATAGAACTTGATGAGTCTGACCCAACCTGATTTTTGTCTGGTGTTGAGGATGACTCTGTCAATGACCTGGAAAGTAAACCTTCTCTTGAAACTCAGTTGAACAAGTGGTTGAGGACTATTCCTTTCAGTCCCTCCTTCAGAATATCGTTCCACGCTAGCTCTTCAAACCTCCAGCGGTGGATCCAGGGATACTCATGCGCCTTGAGTTTCTTCATGTTCCTAATATTCCTCGACTTTTGCAACCCTGTGCCCCCTCTTTGGAGAGACTATCTGAAGCAGTGTGGGCCAAGCTGGAGCATATTCCATCTGTGGCTAAGGCCATAGACAGGAAATACGTTCCTCCCAAGGAAAGACCAGACCCTACCTGGCATCACAGCCTATTGCGTACTCTAGTAGTGCTTCGGAGAATGATAAAGCCATCCTCCTCAGGGTCTACAGCACAGCCTATAAATAAGGAATCTCACAAAACTGACACTTGGGGAAACGCACATCTGCAGCGCAGCCTTGGACATATGTATTGCTAGTTACCAGGGCCATTACTCCTAGCGAGTACACCCTTGTAGAACACTATTAAATCAATAGTCGAGAACCTCCCAGAGTGACACTAACATGGAGCATCTTCAGACTATTACCAGGGCATTGAGTCCAATAATCATCAGCTAAAAGCTTCTGTGGATGCCTATGACACTGTGGATAGGGCGGCTGCTGCTGAGATCTGTATCAGGTGGCACTCCTAGCTCAGAACGCTTCTCCCCAATGCACAGCAGCAGGTGATGAATGTCCTCTTGACGGTGCTTACCTGTTCGCTCCCTAAGTTGAGCAAGCACTGGAGGCTGCTCAGAAAACAAGGACTACCATTAAAACAGCCAGGTTGAGGAGACAATGGTGGGGTTTCTGTATTGATACCAAATATGACAGTATTTGATGTTTTAGACAAGCAGGTGGACAAAGAGGGAGATGTGTTTCTTAAAGAGCAGGTTTAAGCTAAAACACATCCCTCTCCCTTCCTCGATTCTGTAGCTTACCCTCCGGTTTAAAGATCCTTACATGTGCAGGATTTATTTGTTTCAGAGATTTCTAGGATGATCACTCGTAAAACCAGTACAGAGACCCGTGGCCAAACGTCAAGAGCTTCCTAGTAGGCACGCCTACTAGCACATTATGTGTGATGTCACCCTGGAATAGCATGGGAGCGCGCTTCATAGAGTATAATAGGGCCGGTTTGGGCATTCATTTTTAAACCTTATGTGCTGGTTTTGAGAAAGAAACCACAGCTCAACTAACAAGGACCTCGTCTACTTACCCTCGGGCCAGCAAACCTACTTCTCGGCAGTCGAGGCTGCAGAGGACCTAGCGACACGGAGCTCATTTCAGGCAAGATCCTTGAGTCGGTGAAGACCAGACTTGAACAGAACCCATGACAACTACGGAGTTGCAGCAACACCTACAGCTGGCGGATATTTAAATGACTAAACCAATACCGCATCCACTCTGGGCACGTGAGTACGATCACAAAAGCAGAAAGTTTGATTTGTTGGTGTGGTGATGCAGCCTTCTCCTCTCGCTGGCTGGGGGGTGGGGTGCGATCGAGGTGGTTTAGGATCAGCAGAGGGGTGGGGTGCGGTCGGGAGGTTTAGGATCAGCAGAGGGAGAGGAGATATCTTTAAATGATTCAGGCAGCAAAGGTAAATTAAAATAATAGCTTAAATGGTTAGGCTGCCATTTAAATCATAACAGTTCCTAGGTGGGGTAGTACCCAGGCTAAGGAATGGTTAAAAAGTGATCCTTCTCTTAGTCTTTCGATTGGACCTGCCGCTCCCTCTTCCTTGGCTCATCCTTTTCCTTCTGACACTGGCGTTTGGAAGTGAGGAAGCTACCCCAGAGCCAATGAATAAAAATAAAATGCCCAAAATATTCAAATAAACAGAGGTTTGATTCAGGGATTGATGTATAGAGGTATGTTAAACCGCCACTAGAGGAGCTACAGGACAAGGACCTAACTTGCTTCCCGAATAATACCTGGAATCGTGAGAGTTATTCATCCTTAATAAGTACCAGGAACATGGCAGGCCTTGGGATATCCTCGGACAGTGTTTACCAGAGGTGCATAAGATAGTTCAGAGGACCTTGCAGCATGAACAGACCCCACGACAATTACCAGAATTACAGCAAAACCTACAGCCGATGGACACTACTAAGCGCCTAAATCTGGTACTCGATCAACATTAGGCACGGTATGATCGCAGAGAGGCAGAATGTTTAGTTTGTTGGAATAGTGGCGCTATCTTTCTCCCTCTCATTGATTCGGGGACTGGGTGTCAGCATCTGGACCTGCCACGATCCCTCTTCCTTGACTCGCCTCTTTCTCCTGAGACTGGCGTGGGGGAGGCTCCCACGTGACATTAAATGAAAATAAAAATGCCTAACATATTTATATAGGCAAAAATTTGATCCAGGGATCGATACATGGAGAAATCCATTAAACCACCACTAGAGGGAGCTGCAGGACAAGGACCTATCTTGCTCCTTAGATAAAATCTGATATGCCAGGGATTACTGAAGGAACACAAATAGGGCAGTGACTTCGATATCCTCTGCCAATATTTACCAAAGGGGCATTAGAAGATAGTTATTCTTCTATATATATATATTAATTAAAATAAAGAGGTATTTTACAGACCTTGACTATTGAGAGAAGAACATAGAATTGGGGAGATACCACCATATTCTTAAGCTTTTTACAGTTCTGGAAACAAGGGTTGGGGATCCATGGGGATCTGAAACTGACATAGATTGGATTCAACTGGGGTGGGATCTCATCCTCCTTCATCTACTACATCTAGGTTTGAAGTAGGGAGATATCTTTGAGGACCAGGCGGATGGGTGGACTGGTACCTGCTGTTTTTTTTGGGGATCTAACTCCCGCCTGACAACTGGGGGAGGGAACTACCAGCCATTGTTTCTGAGAGGACCAGTGGGAGGTTAACCCTATGTTAGGGCCTCCCATACAGGGAAAAGGAATGGAGGTTGACCCTGAAGGTGGTTACCCCTCTCTTCTCCTTTTACCCCTCCCTCTTTATATTAAGGGGTTGGGACATTCAGCATCATATAGAGGTTTACATCAATTAAAGATCATGGAAGCTGCTATCAAACCTTCAAATGACAGATCTTTTAAATAATTTTCGGAGGACCCTTCAATGAGCGAGGATTCTTAACCTTTGTTTTCTTATTTTTGACCATGTCATACGGACCCAAATATGGGTGGGTGTTATTCTTCCTCCTCTCTTGAGGGTGTTATCTCTGTCCAAGAGGTCCTTTTTATCTGGAGCACTCAGATAGCCTCAGCTCTCATGCCAGCCTCTAGTGAGGCACAGGCCTGGAGCTATTAGAGTGTGCTTCTTGTAGCACCTCCCAGATGGAGTCAACATGTATATAGGTTATAGTGGGACTCCTCAATTAGATGACCACATTTGGTCAGGAGGTGACCCTAGCAGGATTTGTGTGTATGTATGTGTGTGTATATATCTATCTATCTATCTATCTATCTATATATATATATATATATATATATATATATATATATATATATATATATATATATATATATACACATAATACACACACACACACACGTGTTTGGGGAGGGTAAGAGGAATTGTTAACTATACTACTATAAGGTGGGGATGGAATTGGTACTGTTTAAAAAGGTAATTTTAAGGATTGTACTGAGAAACATAAACGCACACAAGTTCATTTTTTCATTCAAAGTTTATTGATTCTAATACAATTTAAATGCAGGAGGATGAATATATCTTGTAGATGTGTCAGCTGGGACTGGAGAGTGGTCGGGTAACTCCAAACTTTGGACACCTAAGGATGAAGAAGAGGGAAGAATTACTAAAGAATTTGAAAATGTCAGTTAACCCAATACATATTTACTCCCAAAATATAAATGGAATTCATGATCCAATAAAAAGATATAGTAATGCAACAGTTGAAAAACAAAAGGCAAGCCTTTATTTCTACGGAGACCCATCTCTCTGATATAGAGCACCAGAAGTTAAGTTGGGGAACAGATATATAGAGTCTTTGCCTCATCTCCTCCAGGGGTAAAGAGAGGAGTAGCAGTGTTGATTTACAATGACACTCCAGAAATTAATAACATGGACGGACAAACAGGGTAGATATGTAATATTGCAAGGCACACTATATGGACAACAAATCACAATAGCAAATGTATATTTTCCCCTCAAACCCCTCTTCAGATATTGAAAAGATTTACTTCCATTCTCTTAAACCATCTACAGGGACAACTTATAATGGGAGGCGATTTTAAATACGACCTTTTCCCCGCATCAGGATTGCTCACATCCTCATCAGCATCGATATAACACAACAGTCAAATATTTTAAAACCACCTGGACCATCTAGGTATAATTGATATATAGCGTCAAACTTTTCCATCCTCCACGGGATGCACATACTACTCCCCAAGATACCATTACTTATTCACGCCTAGATTATTTTTTCACTACATGTGAACACATCTCAAAAGTCCAAGATATATCTATAGCGCCTAAATTAGTTTCGATCATCCACTAATTCTAAAATTAAACATGGGACTATTACCAAAGAGAACTCTATGGAGGATGAAACCAATATTGTTGCAAGACAAAGAATTCCAGGAAATTATTACAAAAGAATCCCACAATTTCTGGAGGAAAATACCAATCCAACGATAACAGAAGCAATACTGTGGATACACTAAAAGCTACGATAAGGAGAAATTATTGCATATACTTAAAAGGGGGGGATGAGATATAAACAACTTACAGAAGATCTTCTCCTGAACTGTCAGATGTTATAGGGAAGCGCATCAAGAGCTTAATAAAAAAAAAAAGGAATGCTAAAGCATCCCTGCAAAAATCTTAGATAATCAGACACAGCAGGCTTTGACTTGCCTCCAACATACTAAACATGAAGGGGCCCCAAGGGCAAAAAATAGTGCATAAATTACAATCCAGAAAACAAAGTTCAATGGTGGTAAAATTAGGAATCAATCAGTGGGTTGATGGGACATACAGACTCACATATTATTGACACCTTTTACATTCTTCAAAGAATTGTACTCTTGAGGAGAGACAACTACTGAATCTGATAGAAAAGCCTTTTGTCAAACCTAGCGCTTCCACTCTCGAAGACCAACAGAAAACACTGTTGGAAGCACCAATCTCAAACCAGCAAATTATGGAGCAATTAAAATCTTAAACAGGCAAATGCCCAAGGTCCCAATGGATATATTTCTGAATGGTATAAGAAATTTTCCAAATTCTCCTTTCAAATTTGCGACCCCATATAATGAAATAGTAAAAGGTGAATCTCCCCCAATCGTGCCCCTCCCCAAATCGTGGAGCCTAGCCACACTGACTCCAATACTTACACCTAACAAAGACCACAATGCCCATACAAACTACCGCCCAATCTCTATCTTAAATAATGACTATAAAATATTTATGAGCATCTGGGCCGCTAGAATTAAGATTCCTTCCCAAAATTATAAACCCAGATCAATTGGGATTCGTTCAGGGTGAACGACTTCAGATAATATACTTAACGTTAATTCTCCAGGAGTATGTGCTGAAGCGACAGATACCAACAGTTTTTATTAGTATAGATGCCGAAAAGGCTTTTGACAGGATATCCTGGCTGTTTATGGGAAACCCCACAACCTTTGAATTCCCAAACACATTTATAAAATGCCTCCAGAACTTATATGCCACTGCACAAGCTGATATAAGAATTAATGGAGGAATTTCACTGCTAATACAAATAAAGCGAGAAGTCGCTTAAGGCTGCCCCTTTCCCCAAGCCCATATTTGCACTATATATGGAACCACTGGCACAAGCCTTACGAGGAGCCAGGGACATGGAGGGCATACCAGTAGCTCAGCAGGAGTACAAAACCAGCCTATTTCGGACAATGTACTTTTGTCCTTAATCTCACCAGAAAGCTCCATACCGCAACATGGAGAACCCTGAAACAGTATGAAGAATTAGCTGGCTTTAAACTTACTCAAAACAGAAATTTTAACATGCAATTTCTTTCCTCTAAAATTGAAGAGGACCTTTCCTTTCAGATGGCTAACAACACAAATAAAATATTTAGGTATAAATATACCACAAAATCCAGAGGTTCTGGAATTAGTAAATAACTTTGACGGTCACCATTCAGTCAGACCTAGTTAAATGGGCACCTTTATTTTTCACATTTCATCAAAGAATAGAAATCATTAAAATGAACATATTACTTAGACTACTATATTTAATCCAAAATATACCTAGTTTCCCTTCAAATTTTACTTTAAATCATGGGACAAGATTATCTTGGCATTTATTTGGGGCAGGACCACCCAAGAATAAGACTGCCATTATTAAAACTATCCCTAAAGCGGGAATCAGCCTACCAGATTTCATCCTATACACAAGAGCAACGACTCTTTCACGGTGATGATGTGGTTGGCTGAAGACTGTAAGTCGCCATGGAAGGAACTGGAATTTAACATTAATGACCTATTTGATATAAATAAAATATTTTCATCTGAAGAACATTCCTTCCTCAAGGAACTTCTCAGGAATTACAGCTAATACATATGATATATGGAGAAAGCTGAGAAGAAAAAGGGATATCCGTACTGCTTTCAGTATTGCAAATTGATCTCGGAAGACTAATCTTCCTTCCAGCAACATCTGACCTCACTTTTAAAAGATGGAGACTGGGACTATCACACTATTTCCAGTTTCTTTCACCGCAAGGAATTAGCTCATTTGAAATACTGAAATTAAAATTTAATCTTAGACATTCAGATAACAATTTCGATACTTTCAAGTTCAGAATCATATTCTTAAAAACACATATACACCCAATTTTAAAGATGCCATTGTCTGGATTACTACCATTTTTTAGAGCAGCATTACAAGGGACAGTTGAGAATCACTTGATTGGAAATATATATAAGACTCTTAGGGAAGGGTCGCCAGACACATTATCAGTACTCGCAAATGGAATAAAGACTTGGATCTAGAAATTTCACCGACATTATGGTCTGACACAAATTTAATATCACTTAAGATTACATCCTCTGCTCTGTGGTGTGAGTTCGTGGAAATGTAGAATTAGGTATTTTCGTTTCCCACAAGTCCTCAGTAAGTATTTACCGGAGGAATGATGGCAGGTGCTGGCGTGGTTGTGGTTGTAGATGTGCATCACTTGGCCATATCTTCTGGACTTGCCCATATTTTCATGCCATTCTGGATGACACTCCAGACAGAACTTTTAAGATGTCTAACTGAAACTATTGAGTTAACAACAGAACAAGTGTTGGATATTTACCCGATCACTCTCCACCCTAGAAAAATACCCTTATACCAGTGTTTTACTTAGCAGCAAAGACTATTACCAGACGGTGGTGACTAATATAATTCCGTCCATTTTGGACCGGAGACAAGTGATGAAACAAATATATTATACAGAAACAATTAACTCAGAATCCAGCATAGGCGACCTAATTATATGAGAAAATGGCAAGTTTGGATAATGTATCGAGCCTCAATTGATCTAGATTTTTCACCTTAAATTTAAGGAGGGACTAAGGGAGGAGGAGTAGGAGTGGGGATAGAGAGTTTGGATGAATGTCCACCCACCCACCTACCTCTTTCTTTTATGGACTAGAAGTATCCATAAAGAACAAAGGACGATTAGTACAAAATTATAACCAGAACATTATAATAGGACCTCTATGCGGGAGAGATATGGAGTTAAGGACAAGTACCTAACAGTTGTAAATAAGGGCTAATATAATGAAAATGAAGTAGGACCTTTGACCACGGGACTAGGACATAAGTACGAGAGTCAAATAATGATATCCTCCTGTAATGCATTGCCTTGAAACTATTTTATTATGCGAATTGATGGACAACAAAAAGGAATGTATGAATAATACAATGTAATGTGCAAAAAAAAAAAAAAAACCTCAGGGAAGCGGGCCAACAAACGTTGGGCCCCTCCAGCTGCCAAGCCCCCACCCCAACCGCCCAAAAGCAGCGAGGGCTTCGCCAGCAGCAGCTTCCCACACCTCCTGACTCCTTTCCTCTCCCACAGCCTCTGGGCCTTCCAGAGGGACGGTAGGAGATTCTCCTCCATCTACCGGGTTGGAGAGGGTCACCTCAGACACTTGGGTGCTCCAGCTGATCGCAGAAGGACACTCAATAGAGTTTATTCAGAAACCTCCTCGACACCCCCACCCCACCCCCACCAGGTCGTCTTGCTCTCCAGAACACCACCTTCTGGTTCAGGAAGAAATATCCTCTCTTCTGGAGGAGGTGCTAGAGCCCATCCCCCCCATCTTTGGGGATGGGTTACTACTACCATTTCTTCCTGGTCCTGAAGAAGTCGGGAGATGTGAGGCAGATTCGACCTCAGCTCCCTGAACTTGTTCGTAGGTACGAAAGGTTCAGGATGCTCTCTGCAGAGTCTTCTACCCTTCTTTGGCGGGACAGTGGCTGTGTGCTCTGGACATGTAGGATGTTTACCTGCATATCCCTGTTCACCCTTCCCACTGCAAATACCTGTGATTTGCGTTCCAGGGGACCACTGCCAGTTCAAGGCCCTCCCATTGGTCTTTCCTCGGCGTCCCGAGTGTTCTCAAATGCCTTTGGTGGTAGCAGCCTACCCTGCGTCTCAGGGGTGCAGGTTTTCCCATACCTGGACAACTGGCGCCTGGCGGCCTTGTACAGGGAACTCCCACGCCTCCATTCCCTTACCCTGCAGATTTTACCTGCCTGGTATTACCGGCCAGCCAGGCCAAGTCCCACCTGATCCTGTCCCAGTTTATCGGGGATCCTGGACACTACCTCCGGCATGACATTCCTGCCACTGGACAGGGCGGCCAGACTCCATGCTCAGGTCAGCCTGTCCAGCTGCAGGTGGGTCAGTCCTTCGCCGCCCTGGGGCTCATGGCGCTGCTATTCAGACAGTCCCTCGCGCTCGGCTCCACATGAGAATCTCTCAGTGGACCTTCGGTCTCAGTGGGATCAGCTGGTGGACTACCTAGATCAACAGGTTCTGGTCTCCAACCCTATGGTTCGGGACTTGCAGTGGTAGATGGTTCAGGAGAACCTTGTCAGGAGGTTCTTCTGCCTTTCTCCCCTCCCAGACGCTGACAAGATGCCTTGGGCGGGAGTTGGGGAGCCCATCTGGGGTCTCACAGGACCCAGGGCTCCTGGTCCAGGCTCGAACAAACACTTCACATCAGTGTGCTCGAGCTTGAGACGTGCTGTATGCTCTTCAGGCTCTGCATCTGTGTCTGCTCCCCAGGCATCTGGCTGTCCAGGCGGAAGCGTGTGTAGTCTGGTACATCAACAAACAGGGAGGAACTACGTTCTACCCTCTCTGCCAGGGAGGCGTCTGAGGTTTGGGATTGGGCAGTACAGCACAACCGCACCTCATGGCAGTTCACGTCCCAGGGGTTGAGAACACGTTGGCAGACCACCTCAGTCAGTCATCTGCTTACGCCACGAGTGGGAACTGGATCGAGGGTAGCAGACAATATCTTTCTACACTGGGGAATATCACAGGTAGACCTGTTTGCGCCTCCTCACAATGCAAAACTTCCCACCTTCTGCTCGCTCCAGAGTGTGGCATTTTTGGAGACACTCTGTCTCTAGACTGGAAGGACAGATTAGGTCTGTGCCTTCCCCCGATCCCCTTGATTCCGAGGGTCTTACAGAAACTCAGTTCAGAAGGAGCCATGATCCTAATCGCTCCTTTCTGGCCCAGGCAAGTTTGTTCTCTTCTGCAACAGTACTCAGAGGAATCTCCTCTTCCTCCGTCTGCAACTTTGCTGACCCAGGATCAAGGGACTCTGGTCCATCCAGGCCTCAAGTCCCTTCAGTTGCATGCGTGGCTCCTGCCGGCGTAGCTCAAGTCCGTTCGAGGGTTTCCTCGATGGGAGCTGAGATTCTGGTGGAGGCCAGAAAGCCCTCCACTGGATCTACCTATGCCATGAAATGGAAACGGTTGTCTGTTTGGGTCACTTCCAAAGATTTCAGCCATTCTCTTGCTCTGTTGGGCGGCTTTTGGATTACTTGCGCCATCTCTTTGATCTGGGTCTCAGTCATTTCCTCTCTGAAGGTTCACATGGCGGCCATCTCCGCTACCATGTTCCTTTTGGGGACAGGACTTTTTGTGCAGTTGGAAGTCTCTAAGACTTTTCTTAGAGGGTTCTCCACTTTAGAGGCCCCCCTATTAGTGTTCCTGCCTCTCCTTGGGATTTAAATTTTATCCTTGAAGCTTACTCTGCCTCCTTTCGGGCCGGCAGCCTCAGCGACCTAAAGTTCCTTTCATAGAAGACTCTCTTCCTAGTGGCCATTACTTCTGCTTGAAGTTTCGAGCTTCAGGCCCTTATGTACAAAATCCCATATTTGATTTTTCACAAGGAGCGTGTGGCTCTGCGTACCAACCCTAAGTTTCTCCCCAAGGTGGTAGCAGAATCTACTCTGAATTAATCCATGGAGCTGCCTGCTTTCTTTACGGCACTTCAATCAAGGGAGTACCTCTTGCATACTTGGATGTTCACGAATCCTGAGATACTACACCACGAGGATGAAGGATCTCAGAAAGACTGATCAACTATTTGTCTCTTTTTGCTCATAAAGAGAAGGCAATGCTCTTTCTAGCAATGCCTATCTAAATGGTTGGCCCATTGTATCACTTTCTGTTACAAGTACTAGACCCTGCCAGGTCAAGTCAGAGACACTCCACCAGAGGGGTCGCTGCCTCCGCTGCTTGTTTCAAGAATGTGTCAGCAGCAGACATCTGTGCAGCCACTACTTGGATGTCTGTCCATATCTCAATTTTAAGCACTACAGTTTGACATTGCCTCCTCGCTGTAGAGCAGGCTTTGGGTTGGCTGTTCTGCAAGGTCTTCTTTCAGAAGATCTTCACAGCCAGAGTGTCTGCTTTGGGTAGTTTCCTCCTCCTCATTTGCTGCTTCTTGTTCCAGACTGCTTGGCACTCAGTCCTATTTGTAATTACCTGCTGCTAGAGCCCTCTCGAAGTAAGATAGTACAGTTACATAAGAACTTACCGTAACAGTCTATCTTGGAGAGGCTCTTGCAGTGGGTAATACCTTCCTACCCTCCATCCCCCAAGCTTTTTCAGCTCCTTTTCCAGTGAAGGAAATATCCACTTCTCTCTCGTCTTGCCTTTTGGCCTTTGGCGGAGAAGAACTGGAAGGCGTGTGGGGATTGCCCTCTATACTAGCGTTGCCTGATGTCGGACACGTGATGTGGGGGCTGTCCCCTGCCAGAGGCTGCTAGCTAGAAATGTTTCTGTGGGGTCCTGACTCCTGCCAGCTTCAGTCCTATTTGTACTGCAAGAGCCTCTCTTGAAGATCTACTGTTACGATGTTCTTACGTAACTGTACTTTCCCAGTAGAAATCATTTTGGCATGAAGGGTCAGAATTGAAGCTCAGGTTCGGAACTTCCTTATCTTTATTTTCACAAGGATCAGGTCACTCTAAAGACCAACCTCGTTTCTCCTGTAGGTGGTCTCTGACTTCATGTTGACGGACAATTCAACTTCCTCGTGATTTTACTTTCCTTCTAAAAGGGGATGGTTGTTACACTCCTAGATATCCATAGAATGCTAGGTTTCTACTTGAATTGTAGAAAGCGTGACAACTCATTGCATCTTTCATCCCCAAGATAGTAAGCTTCCCGTTTCTAAACGGTGCCTATCCACACAGTTTGGCATCATGTGTTTCTGTTACCAGAAGCATGGTGAGGGAGCTTCAGAGCCTGTTCATGGCAAGGCTACTTCTATTACTTGTTTTCACATGTTGGCTGCTGACATCTGCTCTGCAGCCACTTGGGATATTGTCCAAATGACTAAACAGTATAGTCTGGGCTACACCTCTCTGTTAGATGAGCAGGCTTTGATCTTTCTGTTTTAGAGGCCTTTTGTCTTGGAGTCGGATTGATCCTTCTTGTCTCCTCGGTGCCTGCTGTACTGCTTTGGAATCGTTTTATACATATGGCTCAATGCAGGGAGATGTCCTCAAAGATGGTTCAGTTACTTGCCATAAATGTAGATCTTTCAGAGATCTCTCCATTGAGCCACACTACCTTCCTCTCTTCTTCGATGTTTGCTGAAAGTCCTGCCTGCTCTTATATGCTCTGTGCTGTTCCTCTGCCCTATCAGGGTTGCATTATCCATTTCCATCCCATTTCCCATGTGCTTTGTTTTGGTTGGTTTTTCTAGTCTCTGCTGGTTAGATACATCGGGGGATTGAGGAATGATGGGCTATCCATGTTGTATAAGCGGCGTTGATGTTGGTCAGTGTGGGTGGCCCCAGTTGGCAAAAATTCTGATTGGTCCTGACACCAGTGGCCTGCAGTTCCTTAGGTGAGGCTCAGTGGAGGAGATTCTCCAAAGATCTGCCATTACGGTAAGTAAATGAACTTTTCTCACAGAAAGAGTGAACAAAGGGAATGGACTGTAGAAGGAAGTGATCTGTGCTAAAATAGTGAGCAGATTCAAACATGGGATAGGCACAATGGCCTTGTAAGAAGTGGTGGTGGAAGGGAGGAATATGGTTATTGGGATCATCGCAAGACTATTCGTTAGGTTGGGCAGACCGAATGGGCCAGTCGACTTTTTCTGCTGTCATGTTGTGTGTTTGACTTGTGCAAACATGGGAAATCAGAACAATGGTCTATATATATTTGAACATTGTTAACCAGGATAGGCATGCTGAGGTGAGTCTCATTTTCAGGTGGGGGATAAAATAGTACAACATAAAGTACATGTGAGTGTACAAATAGCAAGATAAAAGTTTGTTGACAATGGTAAAAAGTCACAAGGTGGACAGCAGTGAGGCAACATACAGGGATGTAATATAAAGTGACCATAATACAGGAGAATACTGGTAGGTAATATACCTCATACTTCAGAGAGACATCGAGGCCAGGCAGTGGCATTTGCCACTTCTGTAGATTCTAGCTGTGCTGTGGGTAGCTTTGAATGTTTGGGGAGGTTTTATTATTATTAGACACCTTTTAATTTTAACTCTTTCACCTCCATCTTCTGTCTAGGTTGCTCAAGAGATCTGGGTTTGTGAAAAGCAGACCATCACCAAATGGCAGGGAGGCATCTTATCATACAAGGAGCACTTGAAATCCAAAATCAAGGACAATGATCCCCAGCTCACCAAACAGACACACAACGTCTGAATTTATTTCTGTAACAAAACAAACAATAAAGACAGACTTAAGTGTGAATTGGGGGAATTTGCAAGCTTCCCACACAGACTGGAATTGGATTGCTTCTGTCTCTGTGGCTGTTACAAAGCATGCTTCAGTGATGCTACTCCACCCACACCCCATGGTCCCTTTACCCATCTTTTGCTCTATTCCAGTACTGGAAATCTCAACTATTGGGTTACAGCACGTAGTCCAAGATGCACAGCAGACCACGGAGACTAAATATCTTTTGACAGTCAAATGCAAGGACTGGCTGGAAGGTCAAGTTATTGCTCAGAATAGAATTTAATTTGTCTTCTAATGTACCTTTCTCCCAGTTTTTGTCCTTTAGTTTTTCAGACTCCAGTGTAAATCCAGTGTATTTTTTTTTTTTTCGTAACCGCAGTAAGCGGTTTGCCTACATTTTGAGGATCCAGAATAAAGATATTTAGTGGATATTTTTGCATTCATGTGATGGAGATGGGATTGAAGGGGCAGACACTAATTGCCTTCTTTCAAACAGGAACATCTTGACATGTTTTGCTCTCTTGAGACATGGAGATACTGCAAGATGTGGTACTCCCTATGGTGTTTGTACTGAGCATAACAGCATATGTCTGCGACATTAATTCCTAGTATTAGAACAGACTAGTTGGTTAGGACCCCCAACTGTTTGGGTTTTTGCATTTCTTTGAATCCATAAAAATTTATGATTTATGTTCTTGGTCATCCGGGATGATGTAGGATGCAAGAAGTGGGAAGAAACTGGTTCAGACACCACCCAGCCTCGTTTGCATATAGTATGCAATTCCACCCCTATCCAGTTTCACAGGGAATCCCCAGCATTCTCTGCTAAGTTCTCTGTGTGGGACAACAGCTGTTGGAGAGTTGTGTCATCACTGGCGATTACTCCTTTAAAGGAGTAAAGGGAAGAATTGCAGCTGCTCAAACCTGTGACATCATCGGTTGCAATCTGTCAGTGGCTCTTGATGCTCAATCCACTACTTATGTGGGCTGCTGCATAGATGACAGAGCAGCTCCTTGAGGCATTCTGTTGTGGAAGTAGCAACTTGTGCAGGTAGCAGTATTTAGCCACTGAATGATTACAGCCAGGGATGTTACTGGTAGTGGTGCATTGGGGGTGGCTACACACAGTGCTGTTTTCAAAGTCCAGGGAGATATACTGGAAAGAATGGGGGTATGGTTGGAAATGTATCACTTGCTTTTACCCTTGCCCCATCTGCAGTGAGGCAGACCTTGGTTTCATGTGTATTTGTAGGCACAGACAGAAGCATGCACTGTCTGGTCATGTCTTCCTGATATGCTATTTAGCCCTTATGTACTAGCCTCAAAAATGTTTGCAAGTACCACAATGTCTGGTTTGAGAGATGGCAGTTTTAGCTAGTTTGGGGATTTGCCAGTTCAGAAACCTGGGCTGAAAGATGGTTATTAAAGGGGATGACTGGAACCCTTGTGAAGGCCATACTTGCTAGATATTTCGGAGAACTGAAAATAAGAAAAGTCCTCCAGCCTTGATTACAGAATTTCTGACTCTGAGAAATGGCAGTTTAAGCTGAATGTTCATTGTTTTGTGCACTGTGAATGTAACTCTGGTATATATTAGTGTTTTTAGGGGCCCAGAAAGAGTTGGAGCAAATCCCTTGAACAGGACTATCATACTCCACTAATAAGATCAGATTCTCAGGATAGAAATATGTAAAAAAAAAAATCTTCACAAGTATTGCCCAGTTGTGGTGTATTATGTGAAGTTCACAATAAACTTTGCAAATTTAGCTTTCTGCTTGTGAAGATTTTTACATTTCCATCCTTCTGAGTGCACAGATTGTGTTTGCAGAGTATCTGAGGGTGGGTTCTGGCGAAACCACTGGCGCCTGCTTGAGCATGGAGCTCACTTTGATGTTGGTCTGTTTAACAGGACTACCATACCTTGAAGTTGGAGTGCAACCTGAGGACATTTCTCCTGTTCCCAGTCTGGCCCTGGTCACTTATGCTGCAGGCAGCCAATTTCAGATGGTTAAAAGCATCCAGCTCTCCTGTCCGTGCAGTACTCCAGTTTCTAGTCTGGACCTGGCCATTGATGCGACAGCAGCCAGGTTGGGAGAACTCTGTATACATAGAACTCGTATGCATAGTTGTATCAGCAAGGCGAGGTATACAGGGTGCCAAGCCCACACTGAAAGTGCAGATGAGGTTACCAGCTCATACTGGACTGGTCTGTTTTGACAAAAAAAGACATTGTTATATTTAGATAAATCTGAGGAAGCATTGCCCTCACTCACACCTAAACTCTGTGTTGGAGAAGGAACAGACTGTATCCATATGCAGTTTGTCCCATGGGACTTAAGTTCTGCCTCCTACATTGGCAGTTGTTCTCAAGCCAGGGAATAGCCTTGAATCTTCCTGGAAGTGGTCACATGGGTGACTCGTAGTATTTGTCGGCAATCCTGTTCTGAAGTTGAAGGCATAAAAAAAATGAAAATCCTGAATTGATACTGGGTTGTTGGGAAATAATACCTCTAGGGGCATGGATATATAGTTCAATATCCACATATGGGCAATTCCATTGGAAGTGCTATTTCATCAGAATGTCTTTAAGCTAAGTTCTTCCACCACCTCAGCGGAAAATGCTCCTACTCCATCTCATGACATCAGAGCTTCCTTTCCGCTGGAAGAATTCGGTCTCCTCCTTCACAGCTCTGTACATTGTAAGGGTACTAAGTGTACCATTGGCGATATCAACATTTTTCTCCGTTTTTCGATATTTTTGAATGCCTTGGTTCAGTTCCATCCTCCTCAACAGAAGATGGAATACGAGGAAGTGCAGTATGCTCCTGGCTTCAACTTCTGAGTCACGTGCGCTAGAAAATATTGCGGACCATCGTGTCTTGCTCCGCTCTTTGGGGTCCGCACATGATGTTTTGGGCTGCAGTTTCTGCCAGAGCTCCTCTTTGGCGGATCGCGTAACTCCAGCTGCTTCGTGGCTTGCACGGCACAAGAAACTTTTATCGAAGACTGCAGGAAGGCCTCCACTGCAGCGGGTGTGCAGCCCAGCTTGCGCCATGGAAGAGGTGGTAGCTCTTGCTGCAGGCACCTTGTCAGCCTGTTTCTTCCAGTTACGGGCCGGCCTTGAAGTGTCCTTTACGGGTGAATTTCTGGAAGTGTGCTGGGCGCCCAGACTTTCAGGGAGATCCTGCCTGCCATAAAAAATGCAAGTGCTGCGGCGCTAGTCATGGAACAGAGAGAGATTGCGGTCCTCTTGCCCCTCTACTCCCAGCTGCTCAACTCAAACCTTTTTTATTCGTGGACCAGTTTAAGTTCCATGGCGCCCCCATTGGGCTTCTTGACCTTGACACTGGCATATCAGATGGTCAGGATTTTTCTCTGTCAGAGGAGATCGAAGAAGAGTCATCTCCCAGACCATGGTTCTCACAATCTTTTCTCAGGAGGATATGGACCGGTCAGTGTCCCTGACTGGCTCCACTCGAGAACAACCTCCACCAGCAGTCTTTCCACTGAAGCCAATGCATGTGGTCTGTAATGCACCACGGTGCCTTCTCAGCGTCACCCCTTGGATCGACAGTGTCAAGCTCCGGGTCGAGGTACCGCTCTCGCTAGATCGAGAGGCATCTCAATCTGTGTTTCTGAAACAGACAGAGGGTCTGGCACTCCATACTGGATCTGCACAATCAGTACAAGTTCCAGATGATAACCCTGAACCAGATCATAGCACCCCTGGAGCAGGGCATGTGTTACTGTTCCCTGGATGCGTTCTTCCACATCTCAGTCCATCTGTTCCACTGACTGTACCTTTGTTTATGCACAGAAGGGGTTCTGTATCAGTTTCAGTTCTGCCCTTTGGCCTCTCTGCACACCCAGGGTCTTCACCAAGTGCATAGCAATGGTGGCAGCTTTCCTGCAGCACAGGTGTGTCGGAGGGTACTCCTACCTGGATGACAGGCTGATAACCAGGCTGTCCAAGGAAGCCATGGAGTGATCTGGGGACCTAACCCTCCAGACCTGCAGACCCTTGGGCCTCTTGGTCAGTCTGACCAAATCTGAACTAATCACCATGCAGGTGATGCACTTCACAGGGCAGAGCTAGATTCCTATAAAGTGAGCAGTGGATCTTGCCTCCTTTGCCCGATCATTTTCGGGTTGTGCACTCACGCCCTGCCTGGGACTTTCTGAGACTGCTGGGGTGCGTGGCATGTTGCATTAGCATGGTCGATGGGCGGCTGGTGGATGTGGCACCTGCAGTGGAAGTTGGGCTGTATTGGTGCCAGCAACTGGGCCACTTGGACCAGCTGGTCACAGTGGCGCGGCCGATGTGGAGTGCCATCCAGTGTTGGTTCATCCTAGTACATCTAGAGGGAGTCACGTTTGTCTGCTTCAAAGCCCAACCATTACTCTTATAAGAGACATGTCTCTGGTGCAGTGGGGATGCACCTGGGGACCACAGAACCCATGGATTCTGGTCACCTTGGGAGTCCTGTCACCACTTCAGTCTGCTGAAGCTGTGTGCTGTGCAACTAGATTTGACAGAATTAGCTCCTTTAGTCAGGGGGTCAGGTCATGCAAGTCCAGACAGAAAACACCATGATTATGTTCTACCTGAACAGGTTGGGCAGCACGTGCTGCCTTCTCGTGTGTCTAGGGCCCTCAGCACCTGGACTATCATGCACAGCCTGGGTGCAGATCTTTGGCAATTCACATCACTGGAGCAGACAGTCGCTGGCCGGCTCTCAGCTGGGTGGAAGAGAGGCGTACAAGAAGTCCCTACTTCAGGAGGTGGTGAACCACCTGGTCTCCCTGTGAGGCACACACTGGTGGACCTGTTCACCTCCTGGGAGAATGCCAAACTGAGGCACTTTTGCAGCCCCTCTCCTCCCCAGTCTGAGATGCTGCTGGGGGATACTACTGAGGCTGTGGCCAAGCCCTGTGTACATCTTTCCCTTTCCCTAGATCCACAAACTGATGGTCAAGGACCAGAAGGACAAGGCACAGATGATCCTGATCGCTCGAGACTGGCCACATCAGTTCTGGTACCCGCATCTCCTCAGCCCTAGCAGTAGTCCTCTCTGGCAGTTGCGTTTTCACCCTTACCTGCTGAAAAGACAACATGGGAAGGTCCTGCACCCATATCTTCAGTCCTTGCACCTCACAGTCTGGTTCCTGAGTGACTAGAGTCCCAGGCTTTGGGGCTTTCAGAAGATGTACTTCTCGTTGTGGAAGCCTCCCAGAGAATTGACTCACCAGTGCTACGCCTTTAAATGAAAAAGGTTTTCCATTTGATGTCAGGGCAGTGAGCTTGATCTTCTTGCCTACTGTGTTGCTAGGATCCTCTGGTACCTCTTGTCCCTCTCCCAGCTGGGACTGAGAGTGACAACCCTCAGGGTGCACCTGGTAGCCATCTCTGCATATCCGGCATGGGCTGGTATGCCAGTGGTGTGCCGGAGAAGGTGATTGGGTGCTTTTTCAAGGGCCTGAACCACCTGTTCCCCTCTGGTGCTTCAGCCACCACTGCCATGGGACTTACTGCTTGTGCTGGCTATGCTCATGGGAGAGCCATTTGAGCCTATGCACAGATGTGAGATGTCAGAAGCGTCATGAAAGACTGCCTTCTTGGTGGCCATCATGTTATCCATAAATATTGGTGAGTTCCAGGCACTGTCGGTGGAGTCTCCATATCTAGTCTTCCAACAATGACAGGGTCATCCTTCACCCCACCGAAAATCCTCCCGAAGGAACATCTGAGTTCCACCATAACTATGTGATGAGGCTGGCCCGCCAGCGCGGGCGGCAGGGCATCCATTTGCGACACCAACACCATGGATTTGGGAACAGAGCCGGAGTTGGCTGGCCAGGAGGAGAAGGATTGGCGTCCGAAGGGTGGCTCTCCTTTGGGGGGGGTGGCGGACCATTAGCAACCTCTGGTGGAGGCCAGGGGCCCAACTGAAGGCCAGTGCCTAACCGTGGGAGATGGGCGGACATTGATTTCATTGCACATTCTGCCACCAGGGATCTCCGCATGGAAAAAGCTGGCCCCTGGTATGTCACCCTGCTCTGTCGCAGTCTCCGCTGCCACCAGTGTCGGGGGTGGGGGGCTCCCATGGCCATGCCGGGGGTAAGCCACTAGTGTCCGTTTTGGAGGCGCCTGGTGGCTCCACCAAGTAAGTCTGGGCATTGGGGGCAGTAGGCAGGGCAGGGGCTGAGCTCCAAGTGAAGTGGGGGCTGGGCCAAAAAAAAAAACAGATGAACCTTCCGGTATATTTTACAAGCCAGTCTTCAGAGGCCAACTGCAGGCTCCATACTCTTCTAAGGAGCACATGGTTGGAGTTCAGGGTGAGGTTCTTCAGCAGTTTGTAACATGCGCTGAAACTGCGCCTGGCAGACTGGCAGCAAAGCGGAAGATTGGCAGGTGGCTTATGTCCTGCATCCAGCTCTGATATAGGTTGGCTAGTAGAGAGCATCCCGTAGGGCTTAGAGCTCATTCCACCAGACATACCGTTGCATCGGTGGCTGCTTCCAGGAACGTTTAGATCTAGAAGATCCTGCAGGAATGCTACGTGGAAGTCCGCACACACCTTAATCTCCCGTTACTGCATCAACTGAGTCATCAGGATGCTGCATTTGGAACCTCGTTTCCTCAGTCTCTGTTAGCTAAATAGGGGTATGCCTTGCCCCTTCTCTCAGAGAACTGCTGGAAGTCTGCCAGTGTGTGTATAGTGAACTATATCCATGCCGTTAAATAATTCACATCCACACCACCTGGCCTCCCTGGCAAGTGTACGGGAATCCTGCTTGCAGCATGCAAGGTCTGACATCACGGAGTGGAGACAGGAGGATATACCGCATCGTGGTGGGAAGAATTTAGCTTAAGGCGTTCCACAAATCAGCACTTCAGTGCAACTGCCAGTGTGTGGATGTGAACTATATACCACTCCTAAAACTACGTTTGCAGGTGCGTAACCTGTTTTTTTTTTTTCTTTTTCATGAAACTTCTCAGTGATACCCTTGCCTACCTATTTGGTTGAGATATTTAAATTATTCGCCATACTTTTAGCCTGTATCAGAAATTATAATACAGTTTACATCATTGATTAAACAGCTAATGCTGGTTGCACTGTATCTTAAACTTCACACTAGAGTGGTTGGTCTTGCCTTCCATCAGTCTGTGTTCAGGAATTTAATTTGTTTAAAAAAGCAGTGTTAGACAAAATAGAAACAGATCCAGAGTCTTTCCTCAGCCTGATCACTGATACCATTGTAAAGGAGCTATGCTCAGTTATAACCCTAAATAAATGAAATAACATGCAGTTTTGGAGTGGATAAGAGGACCTAGCCAAGCCTTTTTCCAGTTTTACAGGACACCACATGCTTTGCCGCTTATTCCACATTCTTTAGTTGGTTTACCAAGTCTAGATTGTACAACTCTTGCAGCTTTCTTTTTATTTATGAACTACTTTAGGAATGTAATTTCCTCACCAAGTGGATCGAAGCATGGCATCTTTGACAAAAGCAAGGGGTTTTATGTAGCGTTTCATAGTTCCTTGGCTGGTCCTCTGCATACCTGTACAGTTTAGGCACTGTGTAGTGTGCAAGCAATCATGTCTGGTATGAAAGGGTGAGAACACTCTACTTGCACTGTAACTGAAGTTCTGGGACTTTTTTAAATAAAGATTGAGATGGCGTTTTATGTTTTGTCTTATTTCTTTACCAGGTTTAGCATATTAGTCTTCATGGAACAGTGAATTGCAGATGACTTAACAGTTGGTTACTACTAGTCACAAATTTCTTGAACACATGGGTGTAATTTCAGAAAAGAAAAACAAAAGTGGTATTTTTTGGATTTGAAAGATCAATATTTTGGTATTGCACCCAGAAATTATTCCAAAATTTTCCATCAATCATGTCTTTCAGCTGCAAGTGATTGTCCAGAAAAAATCAACACAAATAAGAGTTTTGACAAGGCCTTATTGGTGTAGTCTGTTTGATCTTGAGGATATTGCTTCCCTTGGCAACACCTTTCTAACTACAGCCATCAGGCACTAGGACCACACAGTCAGGGTCTTGCTTAGGCGCCACCATGCCTGCTACGGAAGGTATGTCACTGTCGTCTCGTCCTTACCTGTCGTCGACCCCAGCAGTCACAACCCCTGGCCAGGGTGTGTACTCATGAGCAGTGCTGGCATTATTTTCTGAAATGATCGACCACTATTCCCAGGTCTGCCGATCGGCCTGTCTTACTATCGACTACCGGCCTTTCTTCACAGGCCCCATCGACTTCTGCTACCTGGTGACTGCAGAGTCCTTCACAGTCACCGCCAGGATCACTGGCTCAGTGTTCAGCCCCCACCTCCACCCCACCCCAGAAAATCATAGACAGGCCTGTTGATGAAGTGCAATTCAGACCTCATGATGGAGGATTATGGCGAAGAATCATAATAATGTACAGTCTTCATTGAGTATATCTCTTGCATCAGGCCTCACCTACAGAACTATAGCACTTGGCAGTAGCCCACACAGAAAACTTTCTAGTTAGCAGTCTACTAGGGGCCACACAAAACATCAATCAGCGACTTCCTTCCCATATAAACTTAGGCAGCCCAGCTCTCTTCAGTTGTTTTCCCGCCATTGGACATTGAACTCCAGAGGCGCTGCTCCAGTAGACCAATAAATCTTTGATTTACACCTTTATTTTATTTTCTTGTCCCTAGTTCTGTTCATCACTTTATTTTTGAAAGTGATTTTCTAGGATAATGGATATGTTGTTCATTCACACTTACTGGCATGTCCCTTTCCTTAAAGGATCGCTGGAAGTTTTCAAGCTGCCTCCTCCCACCCACCGGGTGGTATAACCCTCAACTCCGTCCCATGGCGTCAGATCTTCCTTTCCGCTGGAAGATTCAGGTTGCCTTCTTAGTGCACCTCTATTCTGTATGCCCTGGCTTCTAAACCTTTGGTTCTTCGAAACTTTGTCTAGTTAGCATTAGCAACCGTGACACTCCTACTTCGATTATGGAAGAAAAGTCTTCCCTAGTTTACGCCGGTTTCGTCGTGGCCAGAAAATTTTTCTTCGACCCCCACCGTATCCGTCTACTGCTTGCATGGCCATGACACCTCTAAGTGCGACTTCTGCCTTGCATTTCACTCCTAATGTCTCGCGAGCTGTCTCGCATGCCTGAAGGTGGGGAGGCCGAAACGGAACCCTCCTGTGAAATCAAAGGCTAGGTGGGCGGTTTCCACGGCTGTGGGATCCACCGTGCAATTTGAATGTGTACAATCATTCGAGGAGGAAGCGGCTCGGGCCTCAGAATCTTCCTCTCGGGACTTAGTTCCACTCAACCTGGGCTCCACCTTCTCTAGTTCTTTCGAGTTGTGCCAGTTTCTCCCAACTAAGGGTGAGAGTCCTGTGGGCACACTCCTGGGAGCGGAGAGATCCTTGTCCCAGAACCGCAGTCTCAACCTCGGTCGAGATTGCCACTTCAGCCGGCTGCTTGGCCTTGCCTGCCTGGCCAGTCGACTGAACAACGATCGAGTCGAAATTATCACCCAATCAACCCATTGTCGCCGGCTCTGGTCGATGACTCTCTGGATCGGACTCTGGTCCTTTCCTTCCCGGTCACTGTCACCCTGGACCATCTGCGGTGGGTCGAAGGTGACCTCGACGGATCGACCGTTGCATCTGGACTCTTTGAATCGCGGATCAGACCAGCCTACATTCTCATCCTGAGGATGATGAATCGCCTGTGGGATAGGACGGAGGGTGGTCCTTCATCTTTTCAGGGTATTCTTCACCTCATCTCTGAGTCTACAGGGATGCCCCTGGAACTTGTCCAGGAAAAGGCGGAGTACCCTCTCATGGACATTCTCCAGAGGAGGATACCCGGCGGAGGCCTTTCCTGTGGTCGAGGCCATAGTTGTCCTGGCTCTAGAACTTTGGCAGCACCCTGCCTCCTGCGCAGCTCTGTCTGCTACATGGCCTGCAAGTATCACGGTGCCCATGGGGTCCCTGCGAGGTTCACAGGCGCCCTTGACCAAGAGCCTGGTGACCGCCTCTGTGTTCAGGCATACTGGCAGATCTTACTTGAGAGGGCTCTTGCAGTAGGTAATTACATATAGGACTGATGTCGGCGGGCAGGACCCCAGGAAAAATTTCTAGCTGGCGGTTCCTGGGGGGACACTTCCCATCAGGTGACCGGCGTCAGGAGACTTTGGTATAAAGGCGGTCCCTGACGCCCTCCTTCAATTCTTTCCACCGTTGGCTCGTGCAGCTCTACTTGAAAAGTTTGTGGTACGTCAGCCCAATTTTCATCGGTTTTACCGAAATAATTTTTTCGACTAACATCGGGTACATGCCCTGTGTATGTCGCCCCTCACCTCCGAGCACAAAAATAAGTACGATTCTAGGGATATGGATATGTTGTTCATCCATACTTTCTGGCAGGTATCCTTGCCGCTTTAAATCTTGCGGAAGGTCTTCAAGCTGGCTCCTCCTACCCACCGGGTGGTAAAACTCTGGCTCCGCCCCTTGCGCCAGATCTTCCTTACCGTCATCTCACGGGCAGCTGAAGCAACCCTCGCTCTGGCAGGCGCCTGTTCCCAGGCCTGTTCTTGGCGAAAACCGGCTGCCCCACCGATTCTGGTGGAACCTCCGCCTCCCAGCCCGTTGTTTTGGGCCCCGACCAGAATTCTCGGTCGGCCAGGGTCTGCCCATAGGCTGTCTGTCACCCTCACTCCCGATCGCCCTCGGCAAGTGGAGGTGCTCAGAGCCAAGGCAGCTCTTTGCGGACTCTTCCGAGTCAGGCAGCATTCCTCCCTGTTCTCCAGGCGGGTCGACTTGGAGTCCTCCGGAGGTCAGTCGCTGGGCGATAGCCCATCGTCCTTCATGGGTTTGCTTAGGCTCATCTCGGAGTCCACCAGGATGCAGCTCGAGCCTGTATCCAAGCGGGCCAAGTATCCCTCAGGAGATATTGGACCGAGGGATTCTCCACAGAGGTCTTTCCAGTGGCCGAGGCCATTGTTGGCCTGGCCTTGAGCTCTGGCAGCGCCTGCTTCCTGTCCTGTGCCCTCGGCCAGGATGGTGAGAATCGCCATCCCTACGGGTTCCTTGTCCAGTTTTTGAGACACCCCTCAGCCGAGGGTTGGTTACCGACAGCGTCTTCCGGCGTGCGGAAGCGCCCGAGGGCAGGACAAGCCTCCCGACAAGAGTCCAAGAAGTTGGACTACGCGGAGCAAAAGTCTCGCTGCATCCTCCCTTGGCCCGTCAGGCCAGCTCGGCGCGCTGATGGCACTTTCCCACGCCTTGTTGGGCTCCCTGGACGAGGTAGTCCCTCATCTCGCGCTGACCGGCAGGGCAGTGGGCACAGCAACTTCAGACTGCTTTGGACATCGGTGACTCGTGCCAGGTCAGTCGGCGTCGCGAGTGGCTATGCTACCGTCAGGGCATGGCTGAGGATATCCACCTTCACAGCAGATACCCAGCACAAGTTGGCAGATGTCTCCTTCCTGGGGACCGACCTCTTCAGCCCTGGGTGGAAGGTCACCTCCAGAGGATCGAAAGTCCAACGCCACTCTGGACTCTGTCTCATCCGCCCAGAGGGACAAGGGCGCAGACCACAACCCAAGCCCTTTCGTCCGTCTGCGCCCAGCGGCATGTCCGGCCCAGCAGTATCAGGGCCAGCAGGCTCGGCTTGGCATCCCAAACCCAAGCCAGGCTTCCTCCTCCAGGAAGCAGGAGGTAAATGCCAGGTGGTCCCTCGGCGGTCCCTCCTCCAAGCCTGCTCAGTGGCCGGGTTGAGGGTGCCACCCCAACCTCATCACCCCACCCCAGGTTCCCCGTGGGAGGGCGGCTTCGTCACTTCCTTTCTGCCTGGTCCGCTATCACCACAGACTGGTGGGTGTTGGAAGTGGTGGGAAAGGGCCTGCCTCTGGAGTTCGAGCAGGCCCGCCCTCCCGAGCTGTCGGCTCACCGAGCCGACGATCTCTACTCCTCGAGAAGGAGGTGATCAGAGAGGTGGTGGGCGCTCCATCAGACCGGGGTTTGTGTCCAGGTAATTCCTGGCCCCAAAGCGAACAGGGGCTGGCGCCCCATTCTCGACCTGCAGACCTAAACAAGTTCCTAAGGTCTCGGACCTTAGGATGGTCACTCTGGCTCAGATAATACCATCCCTGGAGCGCGGCGTGTGGTTCTGCTCTCTGGACCTACAGGGCGTGTTTTTCACATCCCTATCCATCCGTCTCACCAGAATTCCTTCACTTCCGGCGGAAGGATCCCTTCGAGTTCAAACCATGCCCTTGAGCCTTTCTTTTGCTCCCAGGGCCTTCACCAAATGCATGGCAGTGGTGACAGCATTCCTGCGGTGCCGAGGTCCGGTGTACCCTTACCTGGGCGATTGGCTGATAGCAACCCCTCAGACAGGAGGTGGAGCGGTCCAGAGATCTGGTCCTCCAGGTTTGCTCTCAGATCGGCCTCCTCATCAACGAGGCCAAGTCGGAACTCGAACCAAAGCTGGTGATTCTTTTCATCGGGCAGAGCTCGACTCTCTTGAGCCAGAGCATGGCTCCCAGCGGACAGGGCGAGGTTCTTTCCTCCTTTGCCCAATCATTTCTGGTAGGAAATCGCGCCCTGCCAGGACTTCCTGCGCCTCCTGGGTCTCATGGCGGCCTGCCAGCGTGGTCCGTTGGGCCCGCTGGAACATCGTCCCCTTCAATGGGGGTTGGCCAGCCAGTGGTCTCAGCGCTGCGATCCATTGGACCAGCTAGTGACAGTGACCCAGGGGATGTGGGCAGCTCTCAGTGGTGGTTCGTTCCAGCTCATCTGCAGGAGGCATCCCGTTTGTCCGCCCGAGCGGCGGTCTCTCTTATCACCGGCGCCTCTCTGGGTTGGGGTGCCCATCTGGGGAGCACAGGCGCTCGGCCTCTGGTCCCCTTAGAGTCCCAATGCCATATCAACATGCTGGAGCTTGGCGGTCCTTCTAACTCTCACCGCCTTTGCTCCGTTTCTCTACGGTCAAGTGGTTCAGGTCCAGGCGGACAATACCACGACCATGTACTACCTAAACTGCCAGGTGGGGCCTGTCCTGCCTCTGTGCAAGGAGCTCTCGCATTTGGTCACTCGTGCGCAGCCTGGAGGCGGATCTCCTAGCCATTCATGTGGCAGAGCTTCCAACACCCTGGCCGATGCCCTAAGCCGGATGGGGCTGTGTCTCACGAGTGGTCTCTCCGGAGGTAGTACAAGATCTGTTCTCCCATTGGGGCACACCTCAGGTGGACCTGTTTTCCTCCAGGGAGAGCGAAGCTGAGGCTGTTCCATGCCCGCCCCCTCAGCAGGGCTCGCTGCAGGGGATGCATTCTCGAGGCCGTGGACCCCAGGCCTCTTCTCTCCTTTCCCCATTTCCTTGATCCACAAGGTGCTTCTCAAGGCGAGGAGAGACAAGGGCTGGTGATTCTGGTAGCCCCAGACTGGCCCGCCAATGCTGGTATCCAGATCTCCTCAGCCTCAGCTCCAGGCTCCAGGCAGCTTCCAGCACGCCCGGACCTACTTTCAGTCAATCAGGGAAGGTGTTCATCTGGACCTTCATTCCCTGCACCTGACGGCCTGGTTCCTGAGTGGCTAGAGTTCCAGGCCTTGGGTCTTTCCAACGAGGTCCTCAGTGTAGTTGAGGCCTCCTGTAAGGAGTCGACCAGGAAATGCTATGCCTTCAAATGGAAGAGATTTTCCATTTGGTGTCAGAACAAGGGTCTGGACCCTTCCTCCTGTTCCTTGGCAAGCATCTTGGACTATCTATGGTCCCTTTCTCAGCAAGGGCTTAGGTCGACTACCTAAAGGTGCACCTGGCAGCCATCTCTGCTTACCAGGCGCGGGCGGGAAGCAGTCGGTGCTGACAGGAGAAGGTGGTCTGGCGCTTTTCAAAGGCCTTGATCACATTTCCTCTGGTGCGAGAACCTCCACCTCCGTGGGATCTACTGCTGGTACTGGCAAAGCTCATGGGCAAGCCATTAGAACCAATGCACAGGTGTGATCTCTCACCTGTACGTGGAAACACCGCCTTCTTGGTGGATATTATGTCAGCCAGAAGGATGGGAGAGCTCAGGTGCTTTCCATCGAGTCTCCTTACCTGGTCTTCCACAGGGACAAGGTTGTCCTGCGCCCCCACCGAAATTCCTTCAAGGTGGTGTCGGAGTTTCACCTTAACCAGGTGTTGACTCTGCGGTATTCTACCCAGTCACACCTCAGAGGCGAATTAGGCTCCATGCTTTGGACCCTAGAAGGCGCTCGCTTACTATAAGGCGCGCGGCTGAAGTCGGGGAGGGTTCACCAGCTGTTTGTCACCTACGCTGAAGCCGCACCTGGCAGACCTGCAGCCAAGCGGACGATAAGCAGGTGGGTCACCTCCTGCATAGATCTCTGCTGTGGGTTGGCGGGCATGGAGCCTCCCAGAGGATAGAGCTCATTCTACCGCCATACTGCTGCATCGGTGGCTGCTTCCAAGGACATCCCTATCCAGAAATCTGCAGGGCTGCTACCTGGAAGTCAGCACACACCTTCATCACCCACTACCACATCGACCTTGAGTCATGCTGGGATGCTGGTTTTGGGGCCTCAGTTCTCAGTCTGTATTCCCTAAGTAGGGGTGTGCCTTGCCTCCCTCCCTCCTCCCGGAAAACTGCTAGGAGTCTGCCAGACAGTGTGGATGAACAACATATCCATGTCCCTAGAATACAGGTTACTCACCTGTAACAGGAGTTCTAGGAATGGTATATGTTCATCCACACGACCCACCCGACCTCCCGGCTTTGGCCTTTTACCTGAGCTTCCAGCGGGCCAGATCTGGTATTTGTAGGCGGGCCGAGAGTTTACCACCGGGTGGGTGGGAGGAGCCAACTTGAAGACCTTCTGGCAAGATTTAAAGCGGCAAGGATACCTGCCTGAAAGTGTGGATGAACAATGTATACCATTTCTAGAACTCCTGTTACAGGTGGTAACCTGTATTTGTCTGTGGCCCAGCTACCACCAAGGACGGCCATTCCCTGTGCCTGTTCTGCCTAGGCCCCGATCACCCGGTCGAGAAGTGCCAGCGCCGCCCTTGGCTTCAACAGCGGCTACCGGAAAAAGGCAGTAGCAATCCCTGAAACCCATATTTTGAAGAAAAGATGAGTTCAATGAAGAAGGGCTCAAAAACTGAGGCAGGTGTCCCTTCTGAGGCTCCTCTACAGCGTCTCCCTCGGGAGCCGCCGGGACACAGAGTACGTCCCTCAGAGACCGCTCCTCGGCGGCCGCCCTAGGAGGTTCGAGAGGCGTCGGCCCACTTGTCTGGCTCGTGCTCGGGCCTTTGAGCGCCTCCGGGGCGCAAGAGCCTCCACCCCAGTTCGCCGCGGCTGCGCAGCCTACTGGCGTGGGCGACTCAGTAAGTCTGGCATCGGCCCCTCGACATCCAGCGCGAAGGATGGTAGGCGCTTACGACCCGAGGGTGCCGCGGCCTCTCTTCCACCGGACCAGGCGATCCTTCTCCTCGGTCTGCCTCGGTGAAAGGCTCCCATAAGCAGACGCCCGGCTCCTCTGGCGCCGCGAGCTCACTGTTAAGCCGCCGCGTCGGTTCGTCCGCCCGTCCAGCGACAGAACCGATGGCGGACCCCACTACGTCCGTCGTTCCTGGTTCTCCGCAGCCTTCACTGCCGTCCGAGGACCCAGAGTCCCGCAGCCTGACCCCAGGATTTTTCTCCATCCCGGGCGCTGGGGACCTTCCTCCATCAGACCGTCCCCTGTAGGCGCCGGATCTGCGCCGGCCCCGACACCAGTACCTCAACGCCCGGTTCTACCAACTGCAGCCAACATCCACTTCCGGATCTCTCCTGGCCCTCCACGTGGATCCGCCCGTGGGGCGCCCGGCTGGGCAGCTGCTCCAGCAACTCCCGGCTCCTGGGTACCTCCGTCCTATCCAGCGCCCGGCGTACCGGGACCACTGTATCCGCCACCGCTGTACCGGCGCCACAATACCCAATGCCGGGCTATCCGCAGCTGGGTTTGGATACTCTCCATACAGGTACAACCCGTAACCTTATGCCCGCCTCCTCCACGCCCCCACAGCCGCTGGTGGACTTGCAGGAGACTCTGGCCTCTTGGTGGGCTGGGGCCAAGGCTCAGCTCACCAGGAGATAGAGACCCGCCTTCAGGCAGCGGTGCCGTCTCAGGTTCCCATCCGTCCGGCGGCACACTCCTCACCACCTCTGGACTCCAGGGCTCTTCCATCTGGGTCCAGAGAGGGGCAGGACATGCTTCCCAGGGGCTTCCTAAGGGTCCGTTCCTCCCTGGTCGGAAAGAGTCTTTTCTCTTCCTCCTTCTCTTCACCCTTGGACTCCTCAGATTCCTCTGACGGTTGCTCAAAAGGGTGACGAACCACGCTCTCCGTGAAGCCCAGGCCAAGACTCCTCCGGAGGATCCTTCTTTCGGAGTTGCTAAGGAAAATCCATGGGGTTCATCAGTGGCACTCCTTGGAACCAGATCCTCAGCGTCTGAAACTTGCTGAACATCTGGATCTGCCGTGCGGCCCCTACCTTGGTGCCACCCTGGATGAAGCCTCATGCCGACCTCGTCGCCACCATATGGAAACAAGCCGTCTGCTTTAGCCCACTTCAAGGAAGTTGAATAGGCAATATCAGGCTCCGAGGTCGTTGATTTCTAGATTCTCACCCTACGTGCCGACTCGGTTGTGATTAGCGCCACCCACGGCGGTCGGCCAACCCAAAACACCTCAGCTCTCGCCGTCTGACAAAGAACCCGCCTTCTGGACCAGTATGGGAAGAAGATCTTTGCTTCCTTCACGCTGGGGATTAGGGCCCTGAATTATGTCGGCCATATGGGGGCTACCAGAAGGCCGTTCTGACCCAGGTGGAAGCCAAATTGGACTCCTGCCAGACTCCCAAGTCAAGCAGGAGTTGGCTGATCTTGTCCGCTCTGCACGTTCTGCCAGTTGACACATGCTTCAGTGCGACATACAATGCAGTGGACACTTCTGGATGGAGCTCAGCTTTTGCCGTAGGCCTGTGTCAGTCATGTGGCTCTGTGTGTCAGGGTTGGTCCCAGTGCAATCCACTATCAGGCGCCCTTCAGGGGTCAGTGCCTTTCGGTGGTGATGTCAAGGACATCATCACCAATTTCAGGAAGAAGGGGCGGCACTGAAGTCTGTCGACTCCATGTACCGCCCCATCAGCAGCAGCGCGTCCCTTTCACAGCGGGAATCAGCCCAAGGCGAAACCCCAGGGAAGGAGGGCCAGGAAACGCCAGGCCCCACAGCTGCTAAGCCCCCCACCAAAAAGCCGCGGGTGCTTCAGCTGCGGCACTGCCCTCACCCCATGACTCCTTCCCTCTCCACAGCCTCCGGACTCCCGGAGGACAGTGAAGGGAGGAGGTTTTCCCTCCATCTTCCGGGCTGGGGAGGATAACAGATTCTTTGGTGCTCCAGCTCATCAAAGGACACTCGATAGAGTTTCTTCAGAAACCACCGCCACCCCTCTGAAATCGGTATTCAAGGGAATCTTCTCTTGGTCCAGGAGGAAATTTGGCTCTTCTGCTGAAACAGGCAATAGAACCCGTCCCCTTGGGTCTGCAAGGGACGTACATTATTCCATTTTTCCTCGTCCCAAAGAAGACAGGAGATCTCAGACCAATTCTAGATCTGTTCCTGAATCTCTTTGTGGAATAAAAGGTTCTGGATGCTCTTTGCAGAGCCTTCTGCCCCTCCTCCGCCGGGTCAATGGCTATGTGCCCTGGATATGCAGGATGCTTACCTGCACATTTCCATTCACCGTCTCACATAAATACCTTTGTTTTGCGTCCAGGGGACCTCTACCAATTCAGTGCACTTCTGTTTGGCCTATCCTCGGCACCCTAAGTATTTACCAAATGCCTGGCTGGTGGCGGCCTACCTGCGTGCCAGGGGTGCAGGTTTCCCATACCTGGACGATTGGCTCCTGGTGGCCTCGCCCAGGAGGAACTCTGTGCTGCCTCTCCTTACTCACCAGGTTTTGCCTGCCTGGGTATTACCATCAACCATTCCAAGTCTCACCTGATCCCATCCCAGAGACTACAGTTTATTGAGGCGATTCTCGATGCGACCACGGGCAGGGCCTTCCTGCCACGGACAGGAGTCCACCCTCCAGACTCGGATAAGTCTGCTGTCCCGATGCAGAGCGGGTCTCTGCAAGGTCGGTCCTTCACCTTCTTGGGCTCATGGCGGCTGCTTTCCCGACAGTTCCTGGTGCTCGGCTCTCGCTCCCAATGGGATCAGTTAGTGGACGACCTAGAGCACCATTTCTGTCTTCTGCCGATGCTTCAAGACTTGCAGTGGTGGATGGTTCGAGAGAACCTGTTTGGGAAGTTCCTTTCTTTGGCTTTTGTCCTCCCACCTCCCAGACTCTAACCACAGACACCTCGGCGCAAGGTTGGGGAGCCCATCCAGGCCCTCATCAGACCCAGGGCTCCTGGTCCAAGCTCGAACAAGCTCTCACATCAGTGTGCTCGAGCTCCGGGCAGTGTTATACGCCTCCAAGCCCTTCACCAATACATCCTTCCGGCCACCTAGCCATCCAGATGGACAACGGTGTGGTTTGGTACAACAAGCGAGGAGGGAGGTCCTATCCTCTTTGCAGGAGGCAATGAGGGTTTGGGATTGGGCAACACAACACGACCTTCACCTCACGGCAATTCACGCCCCGGAGTCGACAACACCCTGGCAGACACAAACTAAGTCGTCTTCTGCTCTGACTCACGAGTGGGAACTGGACCAAGGGTCCTAGACAATATCTTCTGAGTTTGGGGAACATCACAGGTCGACCTGTTTGCCTCCCCTAAGCATAAGCTTCCCATCTTCTGCTCGCTCGTTCCAGGTGAGGCACTTTCTGGAGAGACGCTCTGTCTCTAGGCTGGAAGGACAGATTCATCTATGCCTTTCCAGCAATTCCACTTATCCCACGAGTCTTGCAGAAACTAGCTTCAGAAGGAGCATGAATGATTCTGATTGCTCCTTTCTGGCCCAGGCAAGTTTGGTTCTCTCTTCTACAACAATACTGAGGATCATCCTCTTCTCCTCCTCTGTCTCGAGGTTTACTGACCCAGGATCGGGGGACCCTGGTAAATCCAGGCCTCAGATCCTTCAGCTGCACGCATGGCTCCTGCAGACTTGGCTCAATCCCATTTTGGGGTGTCTCCCAAGTGGCGGAGATTTTGGTGGAGGCCAGAAAACCTCCACTAAATCCACTTCGCCATGAAGTGGAAAAGATTCTCTGTCTGGGCCGCCCAAGAACGCAGAACCTTTCTCCTGCTCAGCAGGGCTTCTGCTGGGAGCATTTGCATCATTTGTTTGACCTGGGTCTCGATCATTCTTCTGAAGGTACACATGGCGCCATCTCGGCCTATCATGTCCCCTTGAGACCAAACTTTCGCTCAATTGGAGGTCCGGAGACTTTTCTCAGAGGGTCCTCCATCTGAGACCCCCTATCCGTACTCTGCTCCCCCTGGGACTTGAACTTTGTTCTTAGAAACTTACTCTGCCTCCTTCGAACCGGCAGCTTCTGCGGATTTGAAGTTCCTTCATGGAAGACTCTCTTCCTGAGTGGCGTACTTCCGCTCGGAGAATTTAAGCTCCAGGCCCTTGTGTAAAATTCATACGTGATTTTTCACAAGGAACGTGTTGTCTTCGCTACGAATCCTAAGTTCCAGGGACATGGATAAGTTGTTCATCCACACTCATTGGCAGGTATCCTTGCCGCTTTAAATCTTGCCGGAAGGTCTTCAAGCTTGCTCCTCCCACCCACCGGGTGGTATAACTCTCTCTTGCCCCATGACGCCAGATCTTCCTTACCGCTTGGAAGCTCAGGTTCCTCCTTAACGCTCTGCGTTTGAGACTGTTCCTATTTCTCCGTTTGCGGATTTAAAAATAAATTTTGAAAAAGACTCAGTCTTCGATCCTCGCTGACTGCGATGGACAAATCGACTCCCGGTTTCGGAGATGCCCATGCGTGAAAGATGTCTCGGACGGATCCACACTCCACGTGTGTCTACTGCTAGGCCTTGAGCACGACCCGCGGGCTTTGCGACCTGTGCTCATCTTTCTCGGCCTACGTCCTCGAAGACCGTGCTGCCCGATGACAACTGGGCCGTCCCGGCGTTCCCTCGGTGGGAGTCAGGAGGCCGGTTGGCGGTGTCGCGGCGGCGGGCTCGGATCCCAGCCGGCGGATGATGACCCTCGAAGAGCGGCGCGGGCCGTATCTTCCTCGACCGCTGACATTTATCCGCTCTCTCTGGGTTCTTCCTACGGCTTCTTTTAAGGACTTTGTCTGTCCCTCTCCACTAAGGGAGAAGGGCCTCGTCTGCTGGACCTTATTCTCGGTCCAAAAAGAAGGACAGGGGTAAGTCCACTGGTCGACGCTCTTGGGGGCGGGAAGGTCCTCTCCCGAGTCGGCGTGGGCCGTCGGTCGGTCAGCCGTACGGCTTCGGCCACCAACTCCACGGTGTCCCGTCAGGTCAGTTGACCAAACCCACCGGCGAAGTGAATTTTTCGACCGTTGGACGGGCTATCGCCTTTAGCGGCAATTCCCCTCTCCCGGTTCCCCGGAGGGAGTTGAGGATCGTGGGCTCGCCTGTGCCTCAGTTCGGAGCCTCGGATGGACCATCTGAGTGAAGGGCGCGCCGGTTCCGGCCGACACCTCCCGCACCGACCTCCGGAAATTCCGGGACTCTGGTCTCGGACCTCTTAGCGGTCCAGCCGATCCCACCGTCATAGGCGATTCGATCTCGGCACAGCGGTAAGCGGCGTCGCCGCTTCGTCCTCATCCTCCCTCCTCGGACGAGGCTTGGCGTAAGTACGTCGGCAGTACGAGACCTTATGTTGCAGCTCCTCTGGCCGGAGTAAGCCGACCCGTCGCCTTCCCGGCCATTGAAGTAACTGTCACGGAGGCGCGACACAACCCCTCGACTTATCCGAGGCCTATACCCAGGCGGTTGTTAGGCCAAAACCAGCTTGCTCCACCGATTCGGTGGAACCTCCGCCTCCACAGCCACCAGTGGGGCTCCGACCAAGTTCTCGGTCGACTAAGGGTCTACCCATCGGCTGTCAGTTACCCTCACTCCCGACCGACCTCGGCGGGTGAAGGTGGCTCAGCAGAGGCAGCTTTTTGAGGACTCTTCCGAGTCCGAAGATGATTCCTCCTTTTCTCCAAGCGACTGGACTTGGGTCTTCGGAGGTCAGTCAATGGACGATAGCCGTGTCGTCCTTCCTAGGACTACTTCGGCTCATCTCGGAGTCCACGGGATGGAGCTCGAACCAGTTTCCAAATGGGCCAGGTATCCTCAGGAGATTCTGGACGGGGATCTCCGGCGGAGGCCTTTCGGTGGCCGAGGCCATAGTGGTCGCACTGGAGCTTTGGCAGCGCCTGCTTCCTGCCCTCGCCTTGGCCAGGATGGCCAGAAGTATCGCGAGTCCCTACCGGTTCCTTGTCCGTTTTTGAACACCCTCTGCTGAGGGTTGGTTACCGACAGCGTTTTCCAGGCCCGACAATGCCAAGGGATGTGGATAAACCTCCTGACAAGGAGTCCAGGAGAATTGGACTATGTCGGGGCGAAAAGTCTCCGCTCGTCCTCTCTCGGCCCTTCGTCAGGCCAGTTCTGACCCGTCCTCATAGCGCATTTTTCTCATGCCCTGTTGGGCTCCCTGGATGAGGTCATCCCTCATCTTCCCGTTCTGCAGACTACGGTTAAGCAGGTGCGGGACCAGGGCAGAGCAGTGGCCAACAACAGCTCAGACTGCTTTGGATATAGGGACTCATGTGCCAGATCGGTGGCGGCCGCAGTGGCTATCTGTCGGCGGGCTTGGCTGAGGATATCACCTTTGCCCGGATACCCAGCACAAGTTGGCGGATGTTCCCTTTTGGGGACTGACCTCTTCGGCCCTGGGGTGGAAGGTCACCTGCAGAGGATCGAGAAGTCAATGCTACCTTGGACTCTGTCTCTTCGCTCAGAAGGACAAAGGCCGCAAACCACAGCCTAAGCCCTTTGGTCCTTCCCCTGCCTTGGCGTGCCGGCAACAACGTCAGGGGCCAGCAGGCTCGACTGGCATCCCAAGCCCAAGCCGCCGGCTTCCTCTAACAGGAGGCAGGAGGAAAAGGCCCAGGAGGTCCTCGGCGGTCCCTCCTCAAGCCTGCCCAGTGGCGGGCTGAGGGTGTCGCCCCCATTCCGTCACCTTACCCTGGGTCCCCATGTGAGGATGGCTCCAGCACTTCCGTTCCGCCTGGTCGCTGTTACCACGGACAGGTGGGTCTTAGAGGTGGTGGGAGAGGCCTGCCTCTGGAATTTGAGCAGGCACCACCCTTCAGGCCGTCAGCCTCTCGGGGCTGCAGTCCCCAGCCTCACTGGCGGCTCGTCGAGCCGACGTCGTTCTCCTCCTCCAGGAGGTGATAAGAGGTGGCGGACCCTCCTTCAGACCAGGGTTTGTGTCCAGGTGCTTCCTGGTTCCGAAGCGGACGGGGGCTGGCGCCCATTCTCGACCTACACGACCTAAACAAGTTCCTAAGGTCTCGAACCTTCAGGATGGTCACTCTGGCTCAGATAATACCATCCTTGGAGCGGCGTGGTTCTGCTCTCTGGACTTGCAGGGCGCGTTTTCACGTCCCTATCAGTCCGTCTCACCAGAGATTCCTTCGCTTCAAGGCGGAAGGATCCCTTTGAGTTCCAAGCCATGCCCTTGACTTGTCTCCAGCTCCCAGGGTCTTCACCAAATGCATGGCAGTGGTGACAGCATTCTCTTGGCGCCGAGGTCAGGTGTGCCCTTACCTGGACGACTGGCTGATAGCACTCCTCCAGGAAGGAGGCGGTGGTCAGAGATCTGGCCCTCAGGTCTGCTCTCAACTGGGCCTCCTTATCATGAAGGCCAAGTGGAACTCGAGCCAAAGCAGGTGATTCTATTCGTCGGCGCAGCTCGACTCTCTTGAGCCAGGCGCGGCTCCCGGCGGACAGGGCGGGGTTCTTTCCTCCTTTTGCCCGATCATTTCTGGTTGGGCAATTGCCTTCCTGCCGGGACTTCCCTCGCCTCCTGGGTCTCATGGCGGCCTGCAAGCGTGGTCCGTTGGGCCCTGGAACATCACGTCCCCTTCGGTGGGGACTGGCCAGCCAGTGGTCTGGCAGCTGCGATCCTTTGGACCAGCTTGTGTCGGTGACCGCAGGATGTAGAGCGCTCTCCAGTGGTGGACCGTTCAGATCATTTGCAGGAGGGCATCCGTTCGTCCGCCCGAGCGGCGGTCTCTCTATCGACCGATGCCTCTCTGATGGGTTGGGGTGCCCATCTGGAGAACCACCAGGCTCATGGCCTCTGGTCCCAGCAGGGAGTCCCGATGCCACATCAACCTGCTGGAGCTCCAGGCGGTCCGCCTAGCTCTCACCGCCTTTGCTCCATTCCTCCGGGTCAAGTGGTCCGGTCCAGGCGGACAATACCACGACCATGTTCTATCTAAACCGCCAGAGGCGGGGCCAGCTCCATGCTTCTATGCAGGCTCTCCGCATTTGGTCACTTCGTGCCCGCCTGGAGGCGGATCTCCTAGCCATTCATGTGGCAGGAGCCTCCAACACCTGGCCGGTGCCTGGGCGGATAGGGGCTGCATCCACAGTGGTCTCTCTGCGGAGTAGTACAGCATCTGTTCTCCCATTGGGGCACACCTCAGGTGGACCTGTTCGCCTCCAGGAAACTGGCAAGCTGAGACTGTTCCATGCCGCCCCCTCAGCAGGGCTCGCTGCAGGGGATGCCTTCTCGAGCAGTGGACCCCGGGCCTCTTTCGCCTTTCCCCATTTCCCTTGATCCACAGGTGCTTCTCAAAGCGAGGAGGACAAGGCGCAGGTGATTCTGATAGCCCCAGACTGGCCTCGCCAGTTCTGGTACCAGATCTCCTCAGTCTCAGCTCCAGGACTCCTTGGCTTCCAGCTCGCCCGGACCTGCTCTCAGTCAATCAGGAAGGTGTTCCATCCGGACCTTCAATCCCTGCACCTGACCGCCTGGTTCCTGGCGGCTAGAGTTCCAGGCCTTGGGTCTTTCCAGCAGGTCCTCAATGTAGTTAGGCGTCCCGTAAGTCGACCAGAAAATGCTATGCCTTCAAATGGAAAGGTTTTCCATTTGGTGTCAGAACAAGGCTTGGACCCTTCCTCCTGTTCCTTGGCAACATCTTGGACTATTTATGGTCCCTTTCTAATCAGGGCTTAGGTCGGCGACCCTAAGGGTGCACCTGGCAGCCATCTCTGCTTACAGGCGCGGGCGGGGAAGCAGTCGATGGCGCAGGAGAAGAGTGGTCTGGCGCTTTTTCAAGGCCTTGATCACATTCCCTCAATCACGGGAACCCCCCACCTCCGTGGGATCTACTGCTGGTACTGGCAAAGCTCATGGGCAAGCCATTCGAACCTATGCACAGGTGTGCTCTCTCACCCCTGTCATGGAAGACCGCCTTCTTGGTGGCTATCCGTCAGCCAGAAGGATGGGAGAGCTCCCAGGCGCTTTCCATCGAGGTCTCCTTACCTGGTCTTCCACAGGGACAAGGTTGTCCTCGCCCCACCGAAATTCCTTCCGAAGGTGGTGTGAGGTTTCACCTTAACCAGGTGTTGACTCTGCCGGTGTTCTACCCAATCACACCTCGGAGGCCGAATAGGCTCCATACTTTGGACCCTAGAAGGCGCTCGCCTATTACAAAGCCCCGCGGCTGAAATCGGGAGAGGTTAGCCAGCTGTTTGTCACCCTCGCTGAAGCCGCATCTGGCAGACCTGCAGCCAAGCGGACGATAAGCAGGTGGGTCACTTCCTGCATAGATCTCTGCTATAAGTTGGCGGGCATGGAGCCTCCTAGAGGATAAGAGCTCATTCTACCCGCCATACTGCTCTTGGTGGCTGCTTCCAGGGGCGTCCTATCCAGGAAATCTGCAGGGCTGCTACCTGGAAGTCAGCAAACACCTTCATTACCCATTACCACATCGGCCTTAGTCACGCCGGGATGCTGGTTTTGGGGCCTCGGTTCTCCAGTCTCTCTTTCCCAAGTAAGTATTGGGGGTGTCGTCTTGCCTCCCTCCTCCCGGAGAACTGCTGGGAGTCTGCCAATGAGTGTGGATGAACAACTATCCATGTCCTAGAAATACAGGTTACTCACCTGTAACAGGAGTTCTAGGAATGGTATATATGTTCATCCTACGACTATCTCACCTCCCGACCGGCGCACAACCTGAGCTTCCAGCGGAGCCACATCTGGCGTCATGGGGCGGAGCCGAGAGTTATACCACCGGGTGAGTGGGAGGGCAAGCGAGACCTTCCGGCAAGATTTAAGCGGCAAGGATACCTGCCAATGAGTGTGGATGAACAACATATACCATTCCTAGAACTCCTGTTACAGGTGAGTAACCTGTATTTTCTGTCTATAGTAGCAGAGTCTACTCTAAATCAGTCCATAGAGTTACCGCCTTTTTCACGCAGTACTCCTAATCAAAGGCGTCCTCCATACTATGGATGTTCACAGTTCTGAGATACTACACTAACAGAACGAAGGATCTCACAAAGACTCCTCAATTGTTCGTCTCTTTTGCTCATAAAGGGAAGGCAGTGCTGTTTCTAAGCAATGCCTATCTAATCAGTTGGCTCATTGCATCACTTTCTGTTATGACACATACAAGACCCTCCCGGGTCAGGTGAGAAACCCACTCCACCAGAGGAGTAGCTGCCTCAGAGGCTTGTTCAAAAATATGTCTAAAGCAGACATCTGTGCTACCGCCTCCTGGACTTCCGTTCATACCTTTACTAAACACTACAGTTTGGATGTTGCCTCTCGCCATAGAGCAGGCTTGGGCTGGCTGTTCTGCAAGGCCTCTTATCTTGAAGCTTGCACAGTTAGAACTTCTTCTAGGACTAGTTTTCCTCCTCCCGGTGCGCCTCTTTGTTCCAGACTGCTTGGGATTCAGTCCTATATGTAATTACCTACTGCAAGAGCCCTATCAGTAAGATAGTACAGTTACGTGAACTTACTGTAACAGTAGATCTTCGAGAGGCTCTTACAGTAAACATATACCCTCCCCTCCATCCCCTAGGCATTTCAGCTCCTTTTCCAGTGATGGAAATATCTGCTCCTCTCTCGTTCGGCTTTTCTGGCTGTGGCGGGAAAGAACTGGAAGGCGGGCATCGGGACCGCCCCTTTATACCAGACGTCTCAGGACGCCAGTCACCTGATGTAGGGCAGTCCCTCTCCAGGGACTGCTAGCTAGAAATTTTCCGTGGGGTCCTGCCGCCTGCCTTCAGTCCTATATGTAATTCCCTACTGCAAGAGCCTCTCTTGAAGATCTACTATTCACGGTAAGTTCTTATGTAACTGTACTTTCTGCCGCACTGACTGACCTCCCGACAAAGAACCCAAACATTTGGATCATTGACTCGAAAGGTCTATACAGCCTCGTCTTTAAGGCCGTCGGCAGATTAGGCCATCATCATACACTTCTCCCATGCCTTTTGGGGTCCTTGAATGAAGTCCTCCTACACCTCTCCGAGGACATGCAGACCACGGTCAGGCGAGGTCCAGGATCAGGGCTGGGCTGTTGCAAAACAGCTCCAGACAGCCCTGAACATTTGGGAGTTTTGTGCCCGCTCGATGGCTACTGCAGTGCCTCTCGTCGTGGGCTTGGCTGAGACATACCTCTTTCGGCAGATACTTGGCACAAACTAGCCATGATGTGCCTTTCCTGGGCACTGACCTTTCGGCCCAGGTGTGGCTGGTCACCATCAGCGCATTGCAGTCCAATGCCACCTTGGACGCTACTTCTACTAAAGGTCCTTGAGCAAGAAACAGCAGAAGCAGCCTTTTGGCACTCTTCCCTCAATGGCCCCAGCAACCCTCCTTTAAGGAGGCAGCAGCAACAGGCTCAAGCCAGGCCCTCCAGGCATGAAGGAGGCTCAGGTTCAGGTCCTGGATCCACTCAGTGGCAGGGTGGGGCAGCCACCTTTTCTCCCATCATGCCAGTTCTGGGTCCTCCCGTGGGGGTTCGGCTCTGCCACTTTCTTTTGCCTGGTCCATTATCACCACAGACAAGTGAGGTTCTGGAAGTGGTCAGTCAGGAACTGCCTCTGGAATTTGGCAGTACCCTCCAAGCCGAGCCCACACCCCTTGGGAGAAAGAGTATCTGTCCAGACTCGGTGGGCTCTCAGAACCTCGTTGCTCAGCTCCTTCTCAAAGGCAGTAGCTCAGTGGTGGATCCTCCAGCAGACCCAGGCTTTGTCTCCTGGTACTTGCTGGTGCCCAAGTGGGCCAGGGGCAGGCGCCTATTCTAGATCTCCACGACCTGAATCAGTATGTCATGTCACGCACCTTTCAGATGGTCACTCTGTCCCAGATCATACCATCCTTGGAAGCGGCGTGGTTTTGTTCACTGGATCTGCAGGACGCATTCTTTCACGTCCCCATCCATCCGTTTCATTGGCGGTTCCTCTGCATCAGAGTCAAGGGACCCTATGAGTTCAGAGGCATGCTGTTAGGACTGTCGCTATCTTACATGTCTTCACCAAATGCATTGCAGTGGTGGCAGCCCATCTCGGGGGCCTGAGAATTTACCCTACCTCGACGATTGGCTCTTAGCAGGTCCCACCCAGCAGGAGGTGTGGAGGTCCAGGACCTGGCCCTCTAGACCTACTCCCAGCTCGACCTCCTGATCATGAGGCCAAGTCTGAACTCATACCTTCCCAGGTGATGTGCTTCATTGGAGCAGAGCTTGGCTCCAGGCAGACAGGGCGGATGTTCTTTTCTCGTTTGCCCAATCATTTCTGGTTGGGCAATTGCCTCTACCTGGGACTTTCTCGCCTTCTGGGTTACATGGCGGTACACCTTTGTGGTCCGTTGGGCCTGGTGGCACATCGCCCCCTTCAGTGGAGCTGGCAGCCCAGTGGACTCAGCGCCCACGGTCATTTCGACCAGCTGATCACTGTGACCCAGAAGATGTGGGAGCTCTCCAATGGTGGACTGCCCCAGATCGGTTGCAGGAAGGGGATCCACTTTGTCTGCCCGAGCTGACGGCCGATGCCTCTGTCATGGGTTGGAGCCCACATGGGGACAAAAAGACCCAAGGGCTGTGGACCCCTGAGGAGTCCCAATACCACATCAACCTGTTGGAGCTCAGAGCAGTCAGACTGGCACTGTAAACTTTCGCTGCTCAGCTCCAGGGTCAAATGGTTCAAGTCCAGATGGACAATACCACGACCATGTGCTGCCTCAACAAACAGGCGCGCACTCCTCCTGCTTTGCAGGGGGCACTCCGCATCTGGACCATTGTCAGCCATCTGGAGGCAGATCTCCTAGCCATTCATGTGGAAGGGCCTCAAACCATCTGGCGGATGCTCTCACCTCGCTTAGGCGAGACATCCACAGGTGGTCTGTCCATCAGAGGTAGCTTACAGCCTGTTCTCCCACTGGGGCAATCCGATGGTGACAACACCAAGATGAGGCTGTTTCATGCCGCCCCTCTTAGCAGGGCTTGCTGCAGGGGATGCCTTCTTGAGGCTGTGGACCCCAGGCCTCTTCTACCTTCCCTCCATTTCCCTTGATCCACAAAATGCTCCTCAAGGTGAGGAGGGACAAGGCAAGGTGATTCTGGTAGCCAAAGACTGGCCGCGCCAGTTGTGGTATCCAGATCACCTCAGCTGCAGACCCCTGGCGACTTCCAGCATGCCCAGACCTGATCTCAGTGGGGAGGTATTCCATCTGGACCTTCAATCGCTGCCCCTCACAGCCTGGTACCTGGTGGCAGAGTTCCAGGCTTTGGGTCTTTCGAGGATGTCCTCACCGTGGTGGAGACATCCGAAAAGATCGACCAGAAATGTTATGCCTTCAAATGGAAAGGTTTTCCATTTGGTGTCAGACAAGAGGCTGGACCCTCTGTCCTGTCCAGCTAACATTCAAACACCATGAAGTCTTGCTATATTATGACTTAAGGCAGTTGGCCACAGCACTTGAACTGCCCGGAGGAAAGCGGTTAACTCAGGGAGACTGGAGTTCTAAAGCGCCAAGGCGCTATGCCAAAGCTCTGTCTGACAAGTTTCAATGAAACCGTCAGATTCTTTACTCCGCTTCACTGAACAGTCGCTCCGAGATCAGCTCCTTCAGCTCGGTTCATTTCGGTTCAAGCTAGTATTTTACGTTCATTTGAACCGGCAAAAATATTTATTTTACGCATTTCGGTTCAAAGCTCTATCTGGTAAACCTTAAGTACAGGATTTAAAGTCTGTGTGGAAAATTAATTGTCGGTTCGGCTTTGACCGATCGGTTTCTAAAATAAGCATTTCTATTGATATTTTGGGCTTTTTAGAGTGCGGTTCCGGTTCTTATCGGTTCTAAAAAACCTATACTTTGGGGTTTTTCCAATACCCATACTTGAGTTAGGAACCGATAAGGGTGTCTTGCCTGGCACTGCCATCAAAAGGGTAAGTTTTGGATAGGCTGCATTATGTCTGAAGAAACCAAAAGAAAAACCGGGCCCACTGGGTTTCAACACTGTGATGTCTGTGGGAAGCCTTTGCCAGGGCTGACCCACACACCACTTGTGTTTATTGTCTGGGGGCTGACCACCTCCTGTCAGACTGCCAGGTGTGTAAAATTTCCTGCAGCCACCCTGGAGAAGAGATTGGGCGGCTCAGGGAGGCGAGAGGCCAAAAGTCCGCTGACCGGATGGCCAGCCCGGTCCAGCACCCACTGGACCAGAGGGAGTGCCCTCTGACCAGGGCAAGACTTTCTCGGGCAAAGGAAGGCTGGTTCAGAGGAACCAGTCCCAGTAAAAAGACAAAGAAATCAGCAGGTCTGGAGTCCAAAATTGTCTTTCCAACTGCTGCAGAGATAGCTAAAGCCATACAGATTGTCCAGTCACTGTCTCAGGGACCTGTCGGACCACCAACAGCTAGCAAAGGTTGGTTAGTTTCAGTTCCAGTGGTTCAAGAGTATGATGTTGAGAATTTTATGAACCACAGGAGGGAGGAGAATTTGATCATTATGTATGTGGCTGGGAGGGTCTGGGCGTGCCCATTGAACCGGACATTTCTCCAGACAGACCTTTAGAATCTCCCCTATGCTGTCCGAGTCCCTTCTCATTTTATGTTTTATAAAAGTTGCAGAAACCTCCAGCTTCCTTTAGAAGAGGCTGTGGATGAGCAAGAGGAGCCTGATTATGTAGAAATGATGGATATACCAGAGTCTAGGAGGTTGTCTATTCCTTGCATAAGTCATTTAGGAAGCAAACAACAAAGATTTTTAAAATCCTCATTCTGTCCCTCCTGTAGATAAAAAATGGACAGAAGGTATACTTTGTCAGGCCCTGATACAGACTTCCTCACTGAGCAGTGTAGTCATGTAGGTGTGGTACAAGCTGCAGCCTGTGACAAGCTAATATTCCCTGGCCTCACATCTCCTGATAAGGATTCCAGGAAGATTGATGCCATGCGTAAAAAACAATATAGGCAGCTTCTTTGGGACTCAGGCAGGCAAATTATATGGCTTATGTGGCTAGATATCAGAAATCTAGATGGGACACAGTATTGCAGTTAGCCAGGCAGGCCCATGGCCAGCTGGCTAGTGAGTTGGAACAGGTGGCTGCTGATGGCATTGAAGCCTCTAAGTTCAATTTCATACTGCTGTTGATGTTAATGATGTTTCCTCTAGGGTCATGGCCACTTCTGTAGCTTTCGTGTAGGTTGGCATGGCTCAGATGCACTAATCTCGTCCCAAGATACTCAGTCAAAGGCTATGGATTTTCCTGTAGTGGGAAATTCTCTGTTTGAGGAACAAACAGAAAATTATATGAAAAAGATGGATGAATACAGAACTACCTATAAAAGTGCCCAGGCCAAGGAGAGGCATGCCACTCCACAAGGCAGCTTCCAGAGGTAGGGCAGGCCTTTCCACCAATCTCAAGCCTCCTCTGCGTTTGCACAGAGGGGTTTCTTCAGAAGGCAGAGGTAGGCGGGGCACAAGTATACCGTCCCCCTCCCCTCAGCCTAAGGCTGCTGCCAAGCAGGCACCCTGATGGGGTGCCAGGGCCATTCTCCTGTACAGTGGGGGGCAGGTTGGCTTATTCAGCCAAAACTGTCTGTCCCTAACCCGGACAGATGGGTTCTGGAGGTAGTAAGCCAGGGTCTGGTTCTCAGCTTCAAACAGTTTACAAAGATGAGAGCCAGACATTTTCCACCTAAATCCTTTAGAAGCCCTTGCTTTGGAAGCAAGTTTCTTCTCTTCTAGACTGCAAAGCAGTGGAAAGGTCCCTCCTTGCCACCAGGGCAAGGGCTGTACTCAAGATACTTTCTTACCCCAAAAGACAGGAGAATGGCAGCCATTCTAGATTTAAGGTACCTGAACAAGCATCTTTTGAAACCAAAGTTCAAAATGTTAACTCTGGCAATGATTTTGCCTTCCACAGAGCCAGGGAACTGGCAGCTTCCTGGACCTCAAGGATGCCTATTTTCATGTCCTGATCAGGCCTTCTCACCGAAAGTACCTCAGGTTCGAACTGCCCTCAGGCCACTACCAGTTCAGAGCAATGCCCTTCGGCCTCACCTCTGCTCCAAGGGTATTCACAAAATGTCTAGCTGTGGTAGTGGCTCATTTAAGAAAGGCAAGGGTTGCTGTGTTTCCTTACCTGGACGACTGGCTCATAGTGGGTCAGTCTCCAGATCAGGTAAAATCCCACTTGCAAGTCACCCAGCAAGCTTCTCACTTCCTGGATTCCTGCTGAATTTACAAAGTCAGTTCTGGAACCAGTTCAGGTACTAACTTCCATAGGTGCAGAATTGAACACAAAGTTAGCCAGGGCATTTCTCCCCTTTGGAAAGGGTAGACAGACTCATTGCCCTGGCATCCTCCTTTACCCTGCGGGTCTCTCGACCAGCAAGGCATTTTCTGCAACTCCTAGGGCACATGGCTGCTTCCACAGCTGTTGTGCAAGGAGCAAGATTCAGATGAGGGACATTCAGTTCCATTTGAGGGCCTATTGGTCTCAAAGGAGGGACCCTCACCAAATTAGTCCCAGTGACCCCAAACTTTGATCCTGGCTCTCCAGTGGTGGCAGGATCAAAGCAATCTAACACAAGGGTTCTCTTCATTCCCGTTTCCCTCCCTCATCCTCACCACGGATGCCTCCCTGCTAGGGTGGGGGCTCACTTGGGCGACCTTTCCACTCCAGGGAGTGTGGTCCCTTAGGAATCTCTGCTCCACATCAATCTTTTGGAACTCAGAGCTGTCTTTTAGCTCTTCAGGTTTTCAGCTTCTGTCCAGAACAAAGTAGTTCAAGTCAGGACAGACAACACCACAACAATGTGGTACATCAACAAGCAAAGGGGCACTCGGTCATCAGCCTTGTGCACGAGCAATGAAGTTGTGGTCTCTGGCTTACTCCCTGAACACCTCCCTGATAGCAGTTCACCTTCCAGGAAAGGACAATGTCCTGGGGATGCCCTCAGCAGGATTTCTCAGGGCCATCACGAATGGGCTCTGAATCCTCAGATGCTGGGGTCGGTCTTTGCCAGATGGGGCACCCCTCAGATAGATCTTTCGCAGCCCCAGACAACCACCAACTTCCTCTATTTTGTTGCAGGCCTCCAGTGCTGGGCTCAGTCCCTCTGGCGCCTTTCTGTTGGATTGGAAGGGAAGTTCCTATATGCCTTTCCCCTTCCCTCTTCTCTTCAGGGTATTAGTAAAAATCAGATCTCAGCCCTGCAAAGTGATTCTGATTGCTCCAGATTGGGCGGACAGCCCTGGTACCCTCTGCTGCTGTCCTGACAGTCCACCCTGCCCTGAGCTTGCCCAGAGTCCACGACTTGCTGGCCTGTGCACAGGGAGAGTGTGGTATCCGGACCTCAAATCCCTCCATCTCAAGGCTTGGCTCTTGAGGGGGTTAGAATTTGCTGATTTACACCTTTCCCAGGGTGTCCTGAATATTTAAAGAGCTTCAAGGAAGCCTTCCACTAGAGCCACTTACAATTCTAAGTGGAAGAGGTTTTCCATCTGGTGTTCTGAGAAACAAATTGTCCCAGGATCTGCTGATTTACCCATTTTACTGGACTATTTGGTCCATTTAAATTCTTAGGCCAGCTACCTTAAAGGTTCATCTGGCAGCTGTCTCTGCTTTTGTATCAGCAGGGAAGCCTGCTCTCTTTCCTCTCATCCTGTGTTTTCCAAGTTTTTGAAGGGTTACTTCACACTAACCCTCCTTTTGAGAACCAGCTCCTGCCTGGGACCTGAATGTTTGCATTGCTCAGTTAATGCAACCCCTTGAGCCTCTGTCTTTCAGCAGATCTCAAGTTTCTAACTTGGAAAACTGTTTTTCTAGTGGCTATCACTTCTGCCAGGCGATAAGTGAATTACAAGCCCTGTCAGTGGAAAAAGATTTTATATCTTTTCACAGAGATAAGGTAGTCCTCAGGACTAACAGAAGTTTTGCCTAAAGTGGTTTCAGATTTCCATCTGAACCAATCCATCTCTCTTCAGTATTTTTCACTGAGCATTCTTCCTCGGGTGAGAGGAGACTGCACATTTAGATGTCAAAGAGCTTTAAGCTACTATTTGGAACCTTCCGAGGGTCACAGGTTGAATCCTCCAACTCTTCCTTACCTATGGCGAGGTTGGCAAAGGGAAACCTGCCACTAAGAGGACAATTGCAAGGTGGATTGTCTCTTGTATCCAATTTGTTACAAAAACTAGGTAGAGAACCCCCTCAGGACTGAGGCTCACTCCACCAGGGGTACAGCTGCATCTCTAGCGGCTGCTAGAGATATTCCCATTCTGGAAATCTGTCAAGCTGCTACTTGGAAAACAGTTCACACTTTACCAAGCATTATTCCCTGGATGTTCAGTCCAGGAGAGATGCTGATTTTGGCACAGCTGTGCTTCAGAGCCTATTTCTAAGTGGGTTCTGACCCTCCTCCATGGAGGTACTGCTATGTAATCTGCCTTAAGTCATAATATAGCAAGACTTCATGGTGTTTGAAGAAAAATTACTCACCTTAGTAATTGCTTTTCTTCTCATGGAGTCTATATTATGACCACCCCCAACCTGCCCCTCTCAGAACTTCTACTTGGGTAGGGGTTGGCAAATTAGTGCAAGCACTGTGTCATGCCATTTTAGTTCTTCCCTTTCCCCTTTTTATTTAGGATTAGGGAACTAGGTATTTCTGTTTTTAAGTAATATATGGCCCCTTCCGGGACTTGAGTCTTTTGGGAAGGGGGTCTAATAGTGCTTGTTGGGTGAAACTAATAATATTATCATTGTTATTATTATTATTGCTCTTGTTGTTGTGTTCGCTGTTGTTATTCCTACTAGTAGGTAGCCACTTGGCTAGTGTAGAGCTTTCCACACAGACTTGCTGCTTAGTATTAGCTTAGTAAAGATCTGACAGTTTCATTTGAAACTTGCCAGATAGAGCTTTGGCATAAGCGCTCTCGCGCTTAGAACTCAGTCTCCCTGGAGTTAACTGTTTCCTCTCGGGGCAGTTCAAGTGCTGTGGCTAACTGCCTTAAGTCATAATATAGCAAGACTCCATGAGAGAAAAGCAATTACTAAGGTGAGTAATTTTTCTTCTCGACTACCTTCGTCATCGACCTTTTAGGGTGCACCTGGCTGCCGTCTCTGGTTACGGGCACAGGGCGGTCAGCCGATGGCACAGGAGACAGTGGTCAGGCGCTTTTTCAAGGGCTTGGATCACATATCCCTCTGGTGCATGAACCTCCACATCCATGGATCTACTGCTGGTACTGGCAAAGCTCATGGGCAAGCCTTTCGAACCAGTGCACAAGTTGTGTCACTTGTCGTGGAAGACTGCCTTCCGGGTGGCTATCCGTCTGCCAGGACAGGGCAGCTCCAGGTGCTTTCGGTGGACTCCCTTTTCTGGTCTTCCACAGGGACAAGGTTGTTCTGAGGCCCCACCTGAAATTCCTTCGAAGGTGGTGTCAGTTTCACCTTAACAGGTGTTAACTCTGCCAGTATACTACCCTAATAATACCTTGGAGGCTGAGTACAGGCTCATATGTTGGACCTGAGATGGCGCTGTATTATAAGGAGAGGACTGCAGAAATTCAGGAGAGGTTCGCCAGCTGTTTGTCACCTATGCTGAAGCCACTTCTGGCAAGCCTGCAGCAAGCTGGACTGTTGCAAGGTCGATTACATCTTGCTTAGGTCTGTGCTATGAGTTGGTGGGCATGGAGCCTCCCAGAGGGATAAGGGCTTATTCTTCAAACAACATGAAGTCTTGCTATATTATGACAATTGCAGTTTGTCCCACCATTAGAACTGCTCCGAAGTGAAAGAGTTAACTCCATTCCAAGAATGGAACTTAGAGCACGAGCTGTAAAGAGAAGCTCTGTCTGTGTAGTTTCAAACCTGAACTGTCAGATTCTTTACTCCGCCTCATTGAACAGTCGCTCCGGAGATTTCTCCTACTGCTCGGTTCATTTCTCGGTTTAAACAGTGTTTTCTCGGTTCGATTCAACGAGAATAGTTTTATTTTAACATAAAACCGATCGGTTCAAGCTCTGTCTGTGGTATAACGTAAGTAATTCATATTTTAATTCTGTGTGGAACTTGTAAGTTTTATCGGTTCGGTTTTGAACCGATCAGCTTAAGTTAAAACTTAAAGTTTTAAATTGAGATTTTAGAGTACGGTTCCGGTTCTTATCGGTTCTAAAAACAGGATTTCATTAGGTTTTTCCAATACCGTAAACGGTTAAGAACCGATAAGGGTGTCTTGCCTAGCACTGCCGGTTAAAGGGCAAGTTTTCTGGTTAGGCTGGCATTATGTCTGAGAAACCCAAAGAAAAACCGGGCCCACTGGGTTTCAACACTGTGATGTCTGTGGGAAGTCTTTGCCAAGGCTGACCCACACACCACATGTGTTTGTCTGAGGTTTGACCACCTCAGTCAGACTGCCAGATTTGTAAAATTTCCCTGCGGCCACCCTGGAAAAGAGATTGGGCAGGCTCAGGGGCGAGGCCAAAAGTCCGCTGACCCGATGGCCAGCCCGGTTCGGTGCCAACCGAACTGGAGGTGCCTCTGACCAGGGTGAGACTTCCTCGGCAAACGAAAAGTTGGCTCGGATGAACCAGTTCCAGTGAAGAGAACAAGAAAGTCAGCAGGTTTGGAGCCCAAAATTTTACTCCAACTGCTGCAGAGATAGCAAGAGCTATTCAGATTGTCCAGTCACTTTCTCGGTTCCGTCCGAACCGCCACTATCTGGTAAAAGGTCGGTTCGGTCGGTTCCATCGGTTCAGGAATGTGATGTTGAGTTTTATGAACCAGAGGGAGGATGATTATGAATAGTATGAATGTGACTTAGAGGGTCTGGGTGTGCCCATTGAACCGGACATCTCCCCAGACAGACCTTTAGAATCTCCCCCATGCTTTCTGAGTCCCTCTCATTTTATGTTTTACAAAAAGTTGCTGAAACCCTCCAGCTTCCTTTGGAGGAAGCTGTGGATGAGCAAGAGGAGCCTGATTTTGTAGAAATGATGGCTATACCAGAGTCTAGGAGATTGTCTATTCCTTTGCATAAGTCATTTAGGAAACAAACAATAAAAATCTTAAAACTCCTAATTCTGTGCCTCCTGTAGATAAAAGATGGACAGAAGGTATACTTTGTCAGGTCCTGATACAGAATTCCTTTCTCAGCAATGCAGTCATGTTGGGAGTAGTTCAGGCTGCAGCCTGTGATAAACTAATATTCCCTAGCTACATCCTCCTGACAAGGATTCCAGGAAGATTGATGCCATGGCAAAAAAACAGTACATGGCAGCGTCCTTGGGACTCAGGCAAGCAAATTATATGGCTTATGTAGCAAGGTATCAGAAATCTAGATGGGATACTGTTATGGATTTAGCCAAACAAGCTCTGGCCAGCTTGCTAGTGAGCTGGAGCAAGCGCTGCCCGATGGCATTGAGGCTTCTAAGGTGCAGTTTCATGCTGCTGTGGATTTTAATGATGTTTCCTCTAGAGTCATGGCCACATCTGTAGCTTTTCGTAGGTTGGTCTGGCTCAGGTGTACTAGCTTGTCACAGGATACCCAGACTAAGGCTATGGATTTTCCTGTGGTGGGAAATTCTCTGTTTGGGGAGCAGACAGAGAATTATATGAAGAAGATGGATGAATATAGGACTACCTATAAAAGTGCCCAAGCCAAGGAGCGGCAAGCCACTCCTCAGAGGCACACCCTCAGGGTAGGGTGAGGCCTTCCACAGGCCTTTTACCAAACCCAGGCCCTCCTCTGCTTTGCTCAGAGGGGGGTTCTTCAGAGGCAGACGGGTGCGGGCAGGCCTGCCCACCCCTCAGCCTAAAGCACCTGCCAAGCAGGCACCCTGATGGGTGCCCAGGGCCGATCTCCTTTACCAGTAGGGGCAGGTTGGCTTACTTCAGTCAGAACTGGGTGTCTTTAACTTCAGACAAGTGGGTTCTGGAAGTAGTAAGCCAGGGTCTGTTCTCAGCTTCAAAAGTTCCCAAAGATTAGAATCAGGTCTTTTCCCTGCAAGCTCTTTAGAGACCTTTACTCTAGAAGCAGAGGTCTCAACCCTGTTAGCTCTCAGAGCGGTGGAAAGGGTTCCTCCCTTACACCAAGGCAAGGGTCTGTACTCCAGATACTTCCTTACCCCAAAAAGACAGGAGAATGGCAGCCCATTTTAGACCTCAGATATCTGAACAAGCATCTTTTGAAACCAAAGTTCAGAATGGTGACTCTGGCAATGATTTTACCCTCTCTAAGGCCAGGGGACTGGCTAGCTTCCCTGGACCTCAAGGATGCCTATTTTCACGTCCTAATCAGAAGCTCCCACGAAAGTACCTCAGATTGAACTGCCCTCAGGTCACTACCAGTTCAGAGCAATGCCCTTGACCTTACCTCTGCCCCAAGGTATTCACAAAATGTCTGGCAGTAGCAGTGGCTCACTTAAGGAGGCAAAGGATTGCTGTTTTTCCCTATCTGGACAACTGGCTCATTGTAGGCAAGTCCCCAGAACAGGTAAAATCTCACCTGCAAGTCACCCAGCAGCTTCTCACCTCCCTGGGCTTCCTGCTAAATATACCAAAGTCGGTTCTGGAACCAGTTCAGGTACTCACCTTCATAGGTGCAGAATTGGACACAAATCTGGCCAGAGCCTTTCTTTCCTTAGAAAGGGTAAGGAACTTGGTGGCTCTGGCCTCCTCCTTCACTCTGCAGGTCTCTCGACCAGCAAGACACTTTTGCAGCTCCTGGGGCATGGCTGCATCCACAGCTGTAGTGCAGGGAGCAAGATTTCAGATGAGAGACATTCAGTTTCACTTGAGAGCCTATTTGTCTCAGAGAAGAGACCCCTTTCCAAGTTGGTTCCAGTCACCCAAACCTTGATCCAGGCCCTCCAGTGGTGGCAGGATCAGAGCAATTTAAGACTGGGGTCCCCTTCATTCCCTTTCTCACACTTTGACCCTCACTACGGATGCTTCCCTCCTGGGGGGGGAGCCCACAAGGCGATCTCTCCACTCCAGTGAGTGGTCCCCAGGAATCTCTGCTCCACGTCAATTTGCTGGAACTCAGAGCTGTCTTTTTAGCACTTGGCGTTTTCTGCTTCTGTCCAGAACAAAGTGGTACAAGTCAGAACAGACAATACCACAACAATGTGGTACATCAGCAAGCAGGGGCACTCGGTCTTGGCCTTGTGCACCGAGGCAATGAAGTTGTGGTCTCTGGCCTATTCCCTGAACACTTCACTCATAGCAGTTCACCTTCCAGGAAAGGACAATGTCCTAGCAGATGCTCTCAGCAGGATTTCTCAGGGCCATCACAAGTGGTCTCTGGATCTTCAAGTACTGGGGATAGTCTTTGCCAGATGGGGCACTCCTCAGATAGATCTTTTGCAGCCCCAGACAATCACCAACTTCCACTGTTCTGTTGCAGACCCCAGTGTTGGGCTCAGTCCCCTGGGCGCCCTTCTCCTGGATTGGGAAGGAAGTTTCTTTGTGCTTTCCCCCTTCCTCTCTATTCAAGGTGTTAGTAAAAATCAGATCCGTGATTCTGATTGCCCCAGATTGAGCCAGGCAGCCTGGTACCACTCCTTCTGTCCCTGATAGTCCATCTCCCGTGTGTCTCCCCAGGAATCACAACCTATTAACCTGTGCCCAGGGAGGTTTGGTATCCGAACCTCAAATCCCTCAACCTCAAGGCCTGGCTCTTGAGGTTAGAACTTTGACCTACACCTCTCTCAGGGTGTTCTTGAAATCCTAAAGGCTTCTAGGAAGCCTTCCACTAGAAGCTACTTATAATTCCAAGTGGAAAAGGTTCTCCATTTGGTGTTCTGGGAAACATATTTCCCCAGAATCTGCTGATTTGCCCATTGTGTTCGATTACATGGTCCATCTTAATTCTTTGGGCCTGAGACCAGCTACCCTGAAAGTTCATTTGGCAGCTGTCTCTGCTTTTGTTTCAGCAGGAAAGTCATCCTCTCTTTCCGCTCACCCTGTATTTTCCAAGTTTTTAAGGGATTACTTCACACTAATCCACCTTTTAGGGATCCGGCCCTGCCTGGGACCTTAATGTTTGCATTGCCCAGTTAATGCAACCCCTTTTGAACCTCTGTTTTCTGCAGAGCTTAAGTATCTAACTTGGAAAACTGTTTTCCTAGTGGCTGTCACTTCTGCTAGACATAAGTGAGTTGCAAGCCTTGTCAGTAGAAACTGACTTTATTTCTTTCCACAGGGATAAGGTAGTCCTCAGGACTAACAGGAAGATTTTGCCTAAGGTGGTTTCAGATTTCCATCTTAACCAATCTATCTCCCTTCCAGTGTTTTCACTGAGCATTCCTCTTCTGGTGAGAGGAGATTGCACAGTTTGGACGTTAAGAGGCCCTTAGTTACTATATAGAGCATTACCAAGGGTCACAGGTTGAATCCTCCAACTTTTCTCACGGTGAGGTTGGGAAGGAAACCTGCCACTAAAGATCAGTTGCCAGGTGGATTGTCTCTTGTATCCAATTTTGTTATCAGAAACTGGGCAGATATCCCCTCTGGTTTGAGGCTCATTCTACCAGAGGTACAGCCGCGTCTCTAGCTGCTGCCAGAGACATCCCTATATTGGAGATATGTCAAGCTGCTACCTGGAAAAGCGGTAAACACTTTCACCAAGCATTACTCCTGGATGTCCAGGCTAGGAGAGATGCTGGTTTGGCACAGCTATTAACTTCAGAGCCTATTCCTAAGTAGGTTCTGTCCCTCCTCCATGGAGGTACTGCTGTGTAGTCTGCAATTGTCATAATATAGCAAGACTTCATGTTGTTTGAAGAAAAAAATTACTCACCTTAGTAATGTTGTTTCTTCTAATGAGTCTGCTATATTATGACCTCCCTTCTGCCCCTCTCAACTTCTACTTGGGTAGGGGTGGGCAGCCTAGTGTGGGCACTATTTTATCCCTTTTATGTGTTTTCACCCTTCTTGGGGTTTGGGGTGTGGTGTTTTCATTTTTCCTTATATTGTTAAATTATACTATTAGTCCTGGTCCTCTGACTGGAGTCTTTTGTGTTGGGACCAGCAATGGGTATTAATATTTAGGTAGCCAGTTGGCTGGTGTGAGTTACAGCTTCCACACAGACCTTAGTGAGTTTTTGCTCGTAAAGATCTGACAGTTCAGGTTTGAAACTACACAGACAGAGCTTCTCTTCAGAGCTCGTGCTCTAAGTTCCATTCTTGGAATGGAGTTAACTCTTTCACCTCCGAGCAGTTCTAATGGTGGGACAAACTGCAATTGTCATAATATAGCAAGACTCCATTAGAAGAAACAGCATTACTAAGGTGATTTTTCTTCCGCCATACCGCTGCATCGGTGGCTGTTTCCAGGGACATCCCTATCCAGGAAATCTGTCGGGCTGCTACCTGAAAGTCAGCAAACACCTTCATTACTCATTGCCACATCGACCTTGAGTCACGCCGGGATGCTGGTTTTGGGGCCTCGGTTCTCCGATATCTGTTTCCCCAAGTGAGGGGTGCGCCTTGCCTCCCTCCTCCCGGAGGAACTGCTAGTAGTCTGCCAATAAGTGTAAATGAACAACATATCCACGATCCTAGAAAAAACAGGTTACTTACCTGTAACAGTAGATCTTGCTTGAGAGGCTTTTGCAGTAGCTATTTACATATAACACTGACCTGGTGGGCGTCAGGACCCCACGGAAAAATTTCTAGCTAGCAGTCTCTGGCGAGGACCGCCCCTCGGTCAGGTGACTGATTTCATCGCGGCGTCAGTATAAAGGTGTGGTCCCCACACCCGCTCTCAATTCTTTCCACCATCGACTTGTGAAAGTTCCTCGCGGTAAAGTTCATCGCTCGTCAGTCTTTCGTCGGTTCAGTTTAGAACTTTTGACCGATGTTTTGATAATTTCTCTTATTATTACATTGTGTATGTTGTTCCTGATGACTTCAGAATCTCATAAAAATAGAAATCGACTCATACGGTTCCCAACTGCCACATAAAGGCAGCCACTCCTGTGCCTCTTCTGCCTAGGCCGGAACATCCTGTGGAAGTGCCAGAAATTTAATTCGGTTACCGAAAAGAGGCAGCAGTCCCTGGAGCCCCATATTTTAAAGAAAAGATGGCATCCATGGAAAGGAGTTGAAAAAGTTGACAGGCTCACTTCCTCCTAAGGCCACAAAAGGAGAAGCACCAGGACCAGGACTCTACCTCCACAGTCTCCATAACTGTTCTAAAGATAACGTCCCTCGAGGACTGCTCTCGACGACAGTCTTGGTGGTGTTCAAGAAGATGTCACCCTCCTGTCGAGCCTTTGGTACCTCCGGGGGAGTAAAGGAGGCCTCCGGCTCCCTGGAAAGCCGTGACCACGCGGCCTTTAAAAGTCCGAGTGGGTCTGCCAAGTAAGGCGGCTAGTGCCTACCGGCGTCCGCCCGGACAAGACTGGTAAGCTGCTTGCTTCTTCGGTGGGTGCACAGTCATTCTTTCGCCCAACAAGGTGTTTCCCCAGCGCGGCCTTCTTCAAGAAGGTATCCGATAAAGTCGGATGCCAGCTCCTCAACGCCTGCGGATCCGGCTGATGGGCGGACGTGGGCACCTCGATGACTGCTCTGCCATGGAGCCTGCGTTGGACCCTTCAACCAGTCCGACCTCCAGGCTCCCGCAGCGGTTGGCGTTGCCAACTGAGAGTACCTGCGTCACCTCTGTTGAACCCTGGGATTCAACCTCCCTCTCCAGTCATCACAGAGGATCTGGATACGCTGCTGTCAGGGCCCCTCCTGCTGGGCTAGACACCCTGACGCGGACCTCAGATGCTGACTCTGACTCTGGCTTACTAGACGCCAGCCGAGCGCCCCTCACCGGACGGGCACTCCCACGCCCAGGCCAGACGCCTGGGGCCATTACCTGGCCTGCCCGCTGGGCCTCTGCCAGGTCCCTCTTCTTCGTCAGCGCCCCTGGCACCGGGTATCTGACACCACTAAATCCATTGCCGCCTTACCCGGCCACGGTATCCAGCGCTACAGTACAGGGGGTCTCAATACCCAGGCGCCCGGGCTTCCCGCCATTGGGTTATGGATACTCGCGATCTGGATACCCCCAGTATCTGTATCCCCTCCTCCCCCGCCCGCACCCCAGCTGCCGGCAGACTTGTAGAGAGACTCTTATCTGCCTGGTGGGCTGGGGCCAAAGCTCAGCTCACCAGAGAAGTGTATAGAGCCATCTACTGGCGCCAGACCCTGCGCAGGATCCCTTCACGGAAGCAGGAGACTCCTCCCCTTACCTGACAGAGGTGAACCCTCGGGCGCCAGGGGTTGGGAGGATACGCTTCCCAAAGGACAGTTCCTCCCCACGTTGGGAGGAGTCTTCTATGTCAGAGACCTTGGACTCAGGATGCTCCGACCCGGATGAGGAGCCCGTGCTCAGACCGACCCAGGCCAAGGACCCCTCGAGTCTCCTCTGGAGGATCCTTCTTTTCTGGAGTTACTGAGAAGATCCAGGAAGATCAGTAGTGGCAATCTCTGGAGCCAGAGTCACAGCATAAAAAGCTCGCTGCCCACTTGGATCTGCCGAGACCGCTCCTACATTGATTCCACCCTGGATGAGGCGTCATGCAGATATTGTTTCCACTATTTGGAAATAACCATCTGCGTTAGCCCCCCTTCGAGGAAGGCAAACCCGGCTATACCAGGCTCCGAGGGAGTAGATTGTTTGAATCTACACCCCAAAGCGGACTCTGTCGTGATTAGCGCAGCTCACAGCCACTCTGTTAATCCCAAACATCTCAGCTGGTCTCCGCCTGACAAGGAGTCTCTGCTTCTGGACCAATATGGGGTCTGTCGTCGTCTACCCTGGGTTTTAGGGTCCTGAATTATGTAGTTCATATGGGGACTACCAGAAGACTATCCTGAGTCAGGTCAGATCAAAGTTGGACTCCATCCTGAGTCTCAGAACAGGAAGTGTCAGGTCTTGTCCGTTGGGCCAGTCGGCACATGCTCCGTGCCACTACGGCGCAGCTGGGCAGAGCTCGGCTTCGCAGTGGGTCTTCAGCGTCATGCCTGACTCCCGAGTGTCAGGGTTGGTCCCTGAAGTGCAATCCGCCATTCAGGATCGCCTTTCAGGGGTTCGGTGCTGTTCAGCGGTGATGTCAAGGACATCATAACCGATCTGCAAGAGAAGGGTACTGCACTCAAGTCAATGGACTCTTTGTACAGACCCCTCAGGGCATGGCGCTAATCACCGATAAGGCATAACCGACAGAAACCTAGACCAGAGGGCAAAGCGGGTCAACAAGTGTCGAGCCACTCCAACAACCAAGACTCCCCTCCCAAAGAGTCGCGGGAGCCGCTGCCGCTCCGCTGCCCCAGACATCCTGACTCCTCGCCTCACCTCTCCCACAGCCTCTGGACTCACCAGAGGAACCAGCAGGAGGAGGTTCTCCTTCCATCTACTGGGTTGGGAGAGGATAACATCGGATGCTTGGGTGCTCTAGCTGATTGCAGCAGGACATTCAATAGAATTTCTTCAGAAACCGCCCAAAGAGCCCTCCCCAGTCGTCTTACTCCACGGAACATCTTCCTGTTGTCCTAGAAGAAATCACCTCCCTTCTCTTGAAGGCGGCGATAGAACCAGTTCCCAGTCACCTTTGGGGCGGGTTACTATTCCATTTCTTTCTAGTTCCAAAGAAAACTGGAGATGTGAGGCCTGTTTTAGACCTTAGTTCCCTGAACATGTTAAGTGAGTACAAATGCTTCAGAATGCTCTCCTGCAGGGCCTTCTGCCTCTTCTCGGCAGGGGACTGTGGCTATGCGCTTTGGATATAAGGATGCTTATCTGCATATCCCCATATGTCCTTCCCTGCAAATTCCTTGATTTTGTTTTCAGGGGATCACTACCAATTCAAGGCCCTCCCATTTGATCTTTCCTTGGCCTCCAGTGTTTACCAAATGCCTGGCTGTGGTAGCGGCCCACCTGCATACCAGGGGTACAGGTATTCCTGTACCTGGACTATTGACTCCTGGTGGCCCCGTCCAGAGTGGAACTTCTGCACTCTTTCCCTCACCCTGCAGGTTTTCACCAGTCTGGGTATCACTATCAACCAAAGTCCCATTTGGTCCCTTGCCAAAGTCTCCAATTTATTGGGGCGATCCTGGACATGACCATCGGCAAGGCCTTTTGCCTCCAGACAGGGTGGACACCCTTCAGACTCAGGCACGTCTGCTGTCCAGTCACATAAGTGCCGGGCCAGGTCAGTCCTCCTCCTCGGGCTAATGGCGGCTGCCATTCCAACAGTCCCATGCGCTCGGCTCCATATGAGGATTTCTCAATGGGCCTTCCGGTCTCAATGGGACCAAATACTGGATGACCTAGACCAGGAGGTTCTAGTTTCCGATCCATGATCAGGGACGTGCAGTGGTGGATGGTACAAGAGAACCTTTGCCAGGAGTTCACTTCAGTATCGAACCCCACTCCCAGACATTGACAACAGATTCCTCAGGAGAGGCAGGGGTGCCCACCTCAAGTCTCTCAAGACTCTGGGCAGATGGTCCATGTTAGAACAGAATCTGCACATAAATGTGCTTGAACTCGGAGCAGTCCTGTATGCCCTCCAGGCCCTGCACTCCTCCATACTTCCGGTCATCTAACCATACAGACAGGCGTGTGTGTCTGGTATATCAACAAGCAGGGAGGAACACGTTTCTACCCTCTGTGCAGGGAAGCAATGAGAATATGGAACTGGGCTACCCAGCACAGCCTTCACCTGATGGTTATTCATGTTCCGGGAGTAGAAAATAGGCTGGCGGACCACCTCAGTCGGTCCTCAGCCAGAGCCCTAAATGAGAACTGCATCAAAGTAGTAGATGACATCTTCCTGCTTTGGGAACCCGTCAGGTAGACCTGTTTGCGTCTCCTCAAGCATAAAACTTCCCACCTTCTGCTTGCTCGCTCCAGGGGCGAGACATTTTCAGTAGGACGCTCTGTCTCTCGATTGGAAGGACAGATTTGTCTATGCTTTCTCTCCAGTTCCCTTAATTCCGAGGGTCTTACACAAGCTCAGAACAGAGGACACGAATGATCCTCATTGCTCCATTCTGGTCCAGGCAAGTTGGATCTTATCTGAGTCAGTCTTCACCATTCATCACATTTGGGTACATGGCGGAGGGCATGGTCCCGCAGACTTTTTTTTTTGGTAGGTGGAGCCGGCCTTTTATAGCGCTGTCCTCGGAGCCGACCGTGCTACGTGGCTTTTCACGGGTTGGAGTTAAGTAGCTATTGACTCCATGCCTGCCAGTTCTTTGCCTCCTGCCATCAAGGTCACCTCGTGGGAACGCGCTCTCTGAAGAAATCAAGGCCTACCTGCTTGAGTAAGCTGTTGATTAACTAGAATCTGCAGCTTATCCATGGAGTAGGGAAATGGGCAGACTGGGTGGACTAGCGGTCCTCATCTGCCGTCAAATTCTATGTTTCGCAGTCAGTGTTTCGGCTCGAACAATTTTCGATTGCTAAGTCCGTCGGATCCTCCTGCGGTTCTGATGGCCACTCGGCGTCGCCAGTAAGATCTTTCCATATTTACTTTATTACAGCGGCGTGAGTCTTGTTTTGTATGGTTTCCGTGGGTCATTTCTAGATCGGAGGCAAGAACTTCAAAGACTGGTTGGCCCCCATCGCGGTGCCCATGTGGCGAAAATTTTCCGTCACCAACCAACCACGACCATTGCCTTGTCGTGTCTTGGCCAGCGTCACATGTATTTGTGCGATGCCTGCTTTTCCATGGACCGCCGGGTCATGAACAGCCGCATGGAAAGTGGGCGAGCTCTGCCGACTTTCGGGGATCGGATGCACTCATCTGGCCAAACCATGTTCTCTCGGCCTTTCCTTGGGTCTCCTCCTGGTTCTGTACAGGCTGAGGAGGAGGGATCCTCGGCTTCTAGTAGCCTAGCCATGGCGGGGCTCCTCCAGCGGTGCAGAAGGCCCAGTCTGTTCCCTTGGTAGGCGGGAGGCACTGCCATGGCAATCGCCTCTTCTTGAGGTGAAGGCTCCCCCATGGCAATCAGCGCCGGTGGTGAAAGCTCCCCGGTGTTGGACCCATGGTTCGCAAGGCCTCAGTCGGCGCCATCTCGATGCCGTCAGTTGGCACAGTTTTGGGCCTCGGCGCTGCTCTTGGCACCGTGGCCCTGGCAGAAGTCATCGGTGCGGTCCGTTGCTCGGCGCCCGTGGCTGCTGTCGGCGCCAATAGTGCTAAGCGGTGCTGTGGGAGGCTTTACAGTGGCGTCCCTTTCCTCTCCTTGCCTCAGTGCTGTCCCACGGCGCTGAGGTTGAACCTGATGCCATGTCAAGCTCTGGAGTCATTAGCGGCGCCCAGACATGGGCACAGCACCTGGTGGTTCAGACAGTGCTGTCGGGGCCATTGTTGGTGCCATCCTGCCCTCGGCGCCATGGGCGAGATGCGCGTCGTCCTGCCCTCCAGGTGAGACTGCGCCATGGCAGGTTCTGACTCCGAGGCTGCTGTTCGGGCTGGAGCCGTGTCCTCTTCGGCTGCTGTTCGCGGTGCTGCGGAGGGCCTTGCACTGGCTCGGTGCGGTCTGTTTCTGGCACCCTGTTTGGTAGGGATGGCAACAGGTGCCCACCTATGGTTTGGCACAGGGCCTCTGTCTCCACCTCTTGGAGGCAGAGTCGGACTCTGAGTCAGATGAGCAGTCTGGCTCCTTGGGTTGGCTGCTAGTGTGGGTAGCCTTGTAGTGTCTCTGACAGACTGGAGTCAGCCCCCTTTGAGGCGGTTGGTGACTGCCGAGACTGGGGTCAGGGGCTCTGACCAGCGGGCAGTGGTGCATGCCACCATTGCACTGCAACCCAGCCTTGGAGGGTTCACTGACCCCTCAGCGGTGGTACCTCCTCATGTGTGTGCCTGGATCGCCCAACTTTGGGGCCGATCAGAGCACCGAGGGAGGTACTGTGCCTTGGGTAGCTCCTTTGGGTGCTAACCAGGGCTGTCTGTTACCTAGACTGGCCATCTCGAGGGGAGGGAGGGCGCTTTCGGATTCCATGGGGTCGGGGGCATGGGGTCTGTGCGGCAGCTTTTTCTAGGGGCCCACCAGGCTCTGGAAGAAGCCACAGTGCGGATCTCCGCTCTTCCTCTTCACTTTCTTTGAGAGAGCCCCATTTTTTTTTGAGGTGAGGGGACCGTCCTTATAGACCTATACCGCCCGGTCGCCTCGGGGGATTCTTCCAGGCACAGTCAAGGCAGTTCCAAAATGGTTGTTCAGCTGTCGGCTGTGGAGTCTTCTGAGGCATCTTTATCTTCTGGCGCTCCTTGTCCGCTCCCTAGCCCAGGCGGAGGTCAGGCGACTTCTCTTTTCGGCTTTGTCCTCATTCCTCTGCCACATTCTCCTGCGCTCACAGGCATCCTTGGTCCTAGCAGGCATCTCTCCTGGGAGCAGTTCAGGGCTGTGGCTGCTCGCTTCCGGCTTACGTCAGGGCAATGGACAGTCAGGTTTTCAACCTCCCTCGAGCAGCCACCCTCTGAACAGTTGAGATCCTCTAACTCTTCATCCCCTCTTCTGGGGAAGAGGCCTTCTGTCCACATCTCCCCAGCTGCTGATCTGCAGAGTATCAGCGATTCCTCATGAGGGATGTTGAAGGACTTGCATCTCTCCTGCCACTCAGAGCACTCGGTAGCACACCTTTTGGGCGACTTCAGTGTGGACACCCTTGTGGTGCCCACCTGGCCTGCTCCCTAGGGAGGCATTGGTGCGTTCCTGGCAGAGACCTTTTCTGAGTTCCCGTCCCTGGGATCGCTGCCAGAGTATTGTGGCCCCACCCCGAGTCTCCAGGTTTCATGCCTCCGCCTCAGTCAGGACTGATGCAGCTGCATGCTCTCTGATGGGCTTGGCGCCCTTCACCGTGACTGGCCCCAGACCAAGATTCCTTGGATTTTGATTTCTGGGAAGGACCTTCTACTCGGCCTGGTTGCTGCTTTCTATTTCCGCATCAGACCCACTGTGCAGCCTATGACAGGTTCTTGTGGTCCAGGCTGGGTCAGCTCCTAGCCTCATTGCCTGACAGACAAACCAGACAAGCCGTTGCGCACTCTGCGGCGTGGCCTGGAGCTAGCAAGGCACCAAGCAAGGGCATCGTGTAGCGCCAATGAGGTAGCTACCAGGGTCATAGGGACAGCGATCTGCACTGGAGCGGACAGCATGGCTGCGTCATTCCCAGTTGTCACCCCTTGGCCTTGCGTAGGGTGGTTAACTCCGTGCACCAGAGAACCTATCTCTTCTTCTGCAGAGTGAGGCGGCGTCTGTCAGGCAGCTTTCTTTTCCCTCCGAGGGTCCCGTCTCTCTCTCCACTCTCGGACTTCTCCAGGCCCAGAAGGTTCTCCCTCTTAGTGTGTCACCACCGAGGAGCTAAGGGACTCTGTCCCTTAGGATTTTCAAACCCCCTTGGGGGGCTCCAGCACTCAACCAAATGTGATGAATGGTGAAGATTGACACAGATAAGATATGAAAGTGCGTACCTACCGTAATTATGATCTTTCTGTGTATCTTCACCATTCATCTAATCCCTGCCATCCCCTGGAGCCTCAGTGTCTGGATCCCCTCCTCTCTGTTCCTTTCCTTGCCCCCCTTCTGTGTCAGGGGAGGGGCAATCTAGGAGCATGTAGTGGGATGGCATTTCTAGAGGGAGAGTGGTGGGATGAGGCAACACTCCTCTTTAGTGCTCTGGCTCACCCCTCTGGGGTGAGGAGTGAGCAGTTGCCCTCCATCCTCTCCTCCTTCCTTCCTTCCTGTTTCTGTCCCGTTACTTGTCTGTTGGACATGATTTAAAAGGAGATCCATCTCTGCTTAAAATTCGATTTTCCCTTGGAGGGGAAGAATCTCTGTTCCCTGTCTTCTTTAGAAGATCTGTTTTCTGCCTTAAAGGGTTTTCTTTTGCCCGTGATTCTGTGCTTTGAATTCTGGTAGTTAAGCTTCTTGGCTACTCCTGGCAGTTCCTATACAATCTAGAGACAGGACAGAATCCAGCATATGGCTGGTGTTTTCCCCCCTCTTGTGTTAAAGTTTATAAATCCTGTCCCTCCTAACTCCCTCCTTTCTTTTCCAGAGTTTGGGGCCCCTTCTCAATCTCCTTAGCATCTCGATTTTCTTCTTACTCTGTCCTCTGTCATTTATTTCTCCTTTTGGTTTACATCTTTTCCTTTCTCTGTCCCTTGGACTTTCTTGTGCCACCCTCCCAACCCCTTTTCCTCACCTCTCCGGTGACTCAGAACTGGCAGGCAGGCGGTCGGCGGCCCTAACGGCCAACCTGTGAGCACCACGTAGTACATCAGCATCGAGCATGTCTCAGCTCCACGTATGAAAAAAATAGCTCCAGGAGTCATGACCTCCGACCATGTACCTCAAATGTGAATGGTGAAGATGCCGGAAAGATCATAATTACAGTAGGTGCGTAATTTTCATTTCTCTGTTCTGCAACAATTTTCAGAGGAACCTCCACTTCCTCTTCCTCTGTTGTAACACTTAGTGACCCAGGATCAGGGAACCCTTGTTCATCCAGGTCTCAAATCCCTTCATTTGCATGCCTGGCTCCTACAGAGCGTAGCTAAAGCCCAATTCAGGGTTTCTCCGCTTGTAGCAGATATTTTGGTGGAAGCCGAAAGCCTTCCACCAGAGACCCTGTCTTGTCATGAAGTGGAAAGCGATTCTCTAGTTGGGCCTCGTCAAAGGACTTGAACCTTTCTCTTGCCCAGTTGACAGGATCCTGGACTACATCGTCATCCCTTGATCTGGGTCTCAGCCATTTCCTCTTTAAAGGTCCACATGGCAGCAATTTCAGCCTACCATGTCCCCTTTGGAACCACGACTTTCACTCAGTTGGAAGTCTCTAAGGCGTTCCTCAGAGGGTCCTCCATTTGAGATCCCCATCCGCATTCCTGCTCCTCCTTGGGACTTGAACTTTGTTCACGAGAAGCTTACTCTGCCCTTTTCAGCGGCAGCTTCAGCAGACTTGAAGTTCCTCTCTTGGAAGACTCTCTTCCTAGTGGCCATTACTTCAGCTCCAGCAATTTCTAAGCTTCAGGCCTTAATGTGCAAAATCCCGTATTTGATTTTCACAAGGAGCGTGTGGCTCTGCCCACCAACCTAAGTTTCTCCCTAAGGTGGTGGCCAGGTCGGCTGAATCAATCAATCATTGAGCTACCTGCCTTCTTTCACGCAACACTCCAGTCGGGCAGTACCTTTTGCATACTTTGGATGTTCATAGAATTCTGAGATTCTAGGGACATGGATGTATTATTCATCCACACTGTCTGGTAGGTTCCTTGCCGCTTTAAATCTTGCGGAAGGTCTTCAAGCTGGTTTCTTCACCCACCGAGTGGTAAAACTCTGGCTCCGTACAGCCCTAGATCTTCCTTACGCTTGGAGCTCAGGTTCCCTCCTTAACGCTCTGTGTATAGACTGGATCCTAATTCTTGGTTCACCGAAACTAATTCTTAAGTTTTCAAGACTTCGGTCAAACTACTCCATCACGACTGCGATGGACAAATCGACTCGGTTTTGACGGTGCCCATGTGGGCAGAAAATGTCCAGGGCGGATCCGCACTCCATGTCGTCTACTGCCTCGGCCTAGATCATGACCCGCGGGCCTGCAAGTTATGCTGTTCGTTTTGAGCCAACATCTTGGAAGACCGCGCTGCCGGTTACAACGGGCGGCGCTACCGCGGTGAAGTCCAAGAAGGCCCATTGGGCGGTGTCGCGGTGGCTGGCTCGGCTGAGCAACTCGAGCAGATGATGCGCCCTCGGGAGGAGGCGGCCAGGCGCATCTTCATCTTCCTCGGTCGCTGCATTTATCCCACTCTCTCTGGGATCCTCCTACACAGCTTCTTTTAAGGAGCTTTGCCAGTCCTCTCCACGAAGGAGGGGCCATCAGAGACATTCTTCTCGGTCCAAAGAAGGACTCTAAGGTAAGTCCACCATCGGCGTTCGTGGAGTGGGAGGTCCCCTTCCCTGGACAGTCGACACCTCGTCCGGTCGGGGCTGCGGCTAAGGCCGTTGGCTTCGAGTGTCCCCGTCAGGTCAGCCGGCCGAGACACACGTCGGCGTGGTGGATTTTTCTCGACCCGTCGGATGGGCTGTCAACTGGTGAAGCCGACAACCCTTCTTCACGGTTCCCTGGTGGAGACCAAGGACTTGCCTGCGCCTCCCGTGCGGAGTCCGGTCAAGGCTTCGAGCGAGGGAAGAAGCGGGTGTCCCGCCCCTTCCCAGATCCCGCCCTGACACTGAGGGTCTCGGTCTCGGACCCCGTCTCGGTCCAGTTGATCCCACCGCGCCGGCCCGGTCTGCACAATCGCCCAAAGCGCTGCTCGTCCTCGTCTTCCTCACCGGAAGAGGAGAAGCTGACGCCAAATTGCGTCGGCGCTATGAGGACCTAATGTGGCAGCAGTTACTTCTGTCCAGGAACAAGCTGATGCCATCGCCTTCCCAACCATTGAGTGGCTGTCACCCGAGCAGCCGAAACAACCCTGCGCTGTAGTTGAGGTGCCCAAGCCTGGACCAGTTGTTCGGCGAAACCAGCTGCCCCACCGATTGTGGTGGAACCTCCACCTCCACAACCCGAAATCAGGCGCCGACCAAGAACTCTGTCGGGTCAGGGTCTGCAACACGGGTTGTCGGTCACCCTCCTCCCAGTTGTCCTCGGCAGGTGGAGGGTGGCTCAGGTTCAAGCAGCTCTTGGCGGACTCCTCGAGTCTGGCGACTCCTACCTGTTTTCCAGGCCCCTTGACCTGGAGTCCTTCTAGGGGCAGTCGATGGAAGAGCCCATCGTCATTTATGGGTCTGCTCGGCTCATCTCTGAGTCCACCAGGATGCAGCTCAAGCCCGTATCCAAGCGAGCCAAGTATCTCCTGGCGGAGATACTGGACTGAGGATTCTCCCACGGAGGCCTTTCCGGTGGCTGAAGCCATTGTTGGCCCAGCCTTGGAGCTTTAGCAGGACCGGCTTCCTGTCCTGCGCCTTGGCCAGGTTGGCCAGGAAGTATACGGTCCCTACCTGCTCTTTGTCCAGTTTTGAACACCCCTCCCTGGAGGGTTGGTCCCGATCGCGTTTTCCGGCATTCCCGGAACACTAGGGATGTGGATAAGCCCCTGACAAGGGTCCAAAAGCTGGACTATGCGGGCGCAAGGTGTGCGCTGCGTCCTCTCTTGGCCTCCGCCAGGCCAGCTCAGCCATGCTGATGGCACACTTCTCCACGCCCTCATGGGTTCCCTGGATGAGGTGATCCCTCATCTCCTGGCCAACCTGCAGTTCACGGTCAAGCAGGTGCGGGACCAGGAAGGGCGGTGGCAAAACAGCAGCTCCAAGCGGCTCTGGATATTGGAGACTCCTGTGCCCAGATCAGTGCTGACCGCCCAGTGGCCATGCGCCCGCAGAGCATGGCTGAGGATATCCACCTTCACAGGCGGATATCCAGCATAAACTGGCGGATGTCCTTCCTGGGACTGACCTGTTCGGCCCTGGGTGGAAGGCCACCTCCAGCGGATCGAAAAAGTCCAATGCTACTCTGGACTCTGTCACCTCGCCCAGAAGGACAAGGGCCGTCGCCAACAACATAGATCCTTTAGCTCTTCTCGCCTGCAGCATGTTTGGCCCAACAGCACCAGCATCAGAGCCCAGCAGGCTCGCGCAGCACCCAAAGCCAAGCCTGTGGCTTCCTCTAACAGGAAGCAGGGAGGAAAAGGCCCAGGAGGTCCCTCGGCGGTCCCTCCTCCAAGCCTGCCCAGTGGCGGGTTGAGGGTGTAGCCCCCAGCCTCATCACTCCCCGTGGGGGCGACTCCGCCACTTCCTTTCTGCCTGGTCGCTATCACCACGGACCGCTGGGTGTTGGAGGTGGTAGGAAAGGAGCCTGCCCCTGGAGTTCGAGCAGGCCCTGCCCTTCCGAGCCGTTACCCCTCGAGGGGCTCACGAGTCTGCAGCCTCTGTCAGCTCGCCGAGCCGACATCACCCTGCTCCTGGAAAAGAGGTGATCAGGAAGGTGGCGGATCCTCCACCAGACCTGGGGTTTGTGTCCAGGTACTTCCTGGTCCCGAAAGCAGACGGGGGCTGGCACCCCATTCTAGACCTGCACGACCTGAACAGGTTCCTAAGGTCTCAGACCTTCAGGATGGTCACTCTGGCTCAGATAATCCCATCCTTGGAGCAGAGTATGTGGTTCTGTTCTCTGGACCTCAGGGCGTGTTCTTTCACATCCCAATCCGTTTGTCCCACCAGAGATTCCTCCACTTCAGGGCAGAGGATCCCTCTACAAGTTCAGGCCATGCCCTTCGTCCTTTCCCTAGCTCCCAGGGTCTTCCAACAAATGCATGGCAGTCATGACAGCATTCCTGTAGGCGCCTTGAAGGGTCGGGTGTACCTTACCTGGACGACTGGCTGATTGCAGCCTCCTCCAGAATGGAGGTGGAGGCGGTCAGAGATGTGGCCCTCAGGTTTGCTCTCAGGTTGGCCTCCCCATCAACGAGGCCAAGTCGGAACTCATGCCAAAGCAGGTGGTACAATTCATCTGGGCAGATTTCAACTCTCTACAAGCCAGAGCACGGCTCGGCGGACCAGGGCCAAGGTTCTTTCCTCCTTTGCCCAATCATTTCAGGTTGGGCAATTAGCCCCTGCCCGGGACTTCCTGGGCCTCATGGCGGCCTGCACCAGCATGGTCCGTTGGGCCCATTGGTACATCATCCCCTTCAGTGGGGCTGGCCAGCCAATGATCACAGCACTTGATCCCTGGATCAGCTAATGACAGTGACCCAGGGGATGTGGAATGCTCTCCAGTGGTGGACCGTTCCAGCACATCTGCAGGAGGGCATCCTGTTTGTCCGCCCCAAGCCGGCGGTCTCTCTATCGACCGATGCCTCTCTGATGGGTTGGGATGCCCATCTGGGGAGCACAGTGCACACAGCCTCTGGTCCCCTCGGGGTCCCGATCCACATCAACCTGCTGGAGCTTGAGCGGTTAGCCTAGCCCTCACCACCTTAGGCTCCGTTTCTCGGGGTCAAGTGGCTCAGGTCAGGCGGACAATACCACGACCATGTACTACCTAAACCGCCAGGGGCGGAGCCGGCGCTCCATGCCTCTGTGCAGGAAGCTCTCCGCATTTGGTCACTCGTCGCAGCCTGGGCGGCTCTCCTAGCCATCCATGTGGCAGGGCCTCCAACATTCTGGCCGATGCCTCAAGCCAGATAGGGGCTGCGTCCCACAGTGGTCTCTCCTGCGGAGTAGTACAAGATCTGTTCTCCCATTGGGGCATGCCTCAGGTGGACCTGTTTGCCTCCAGGGAGAATTGAGCTGAGACTGTTTCATGCCCCCCCTCAGCAGGGCTCGCTGCAGGGATGTCTTCTTAAGGCCGTGGACCCGGGCCTCTTCTCGCCTTTCCTCCATTTCCCTTGATCCACAAGGTGCTTCTCGAGGCGAGGAGGGACAAGGCGCAGTTGATTCTGGTAGCCCCAGACTGGCCCCGCTAGTTCTGGTATCCAGATCTCTTCAGTCTCAGCTCCAGGCTCCGGGCTTCCAGCCCGCCCAGACCTGATCTCAGTCAGGGAAGGTATTCCATCTGGACCTTCAATCCCTGCACCTGATGGCCTGGTTCCTGAGTGGCTAGAGTTCCAGGCCTTGGGTCTTTCCAGCGAGGTCCTCAACATTGTTGAGGCGTCCTGTAAGTCGACCAGAAAATGCTATGCCTTCAAATGGAAGAGATTCTCCATTTGGTGTCAGGGCAAGGGCCTGGACCCTTCCTCCTGTTCCTTGGCAAGCATTCTGGACTACCTGTGGTCCCTTTCTCAGTAAGGGCTTCGGTTGACACCCTTAAGGTGACCTGGCAGCCATCTCTGCTTGCAGGCGCGGGCGGGAAGCAGTCGATGGCGCAGGAGAAGGTGGTTGGGCACTTTTCAAGGCCTTGATCACATATCCCCTCGGTGCGAGAACCTCCACCTCCGTGCAATCTACTGCTGGTATTGGCTAAGCTCATGGGCAAGCCATTCGAACCGATGCAGATGTGACATCAGTCACCTGTCGTGGAAGACTGCCTTCTTGGTGGCTATCCGTCAGCCAGAAGGATGGGAGAGCTCAGGCGCTTTCCATAGAGTCTCCTTATCTGGTCTTCCACAGGAACAAGGTTGTCCTGCGCCCCCACCGAAATTCCTTCGGAAGGTGGTGTCAGAGTTTCACCTTAACCAGCTGTGACTCTGCGGTGTTCTACCTCAGTCACACCTCGGAGGCGAATATAGGCTCCATGCTGGACCCTAGAAGGCGCTCGCTTACTATAAGGGCGCCGCTGAGATTCAGGAGGGTTGCCAGCTGTTTGTCACCTGGCTGAAGCCGCACCTGGCGAACCTGCAGCAAGCGGACGGTAGGCAGGTGGGTCACCTCCTGCATAGATCTCTGCTATGGGTTGGCAGGCGTGGAGCCTCCCAGAGGATAGAGCTCATTCTACCTGCCATACCACTGCATCGGTGGCTGCTTCCAGGGATGTCCCTATCCAGAAATCTGCAGGGCTGCTACCTGGAAGTCAGCACACCTTCATCACCCACTACCACATCGACCTTGAGTCACGCTGGGATGCTGGTTTGGGGCCTCGGTTCTCAGTCTTTATTTCCTAAGTAGGGGTGTTGCCTTGCCTCCCTCCTCCCGGAGAACTGCTAGGAGTCTGCCAGACAGTGTGGATGAACAACATATCCATGTCCCTGAAATACAGGTTACTCACCTGTAACAGGAGTTCTAGGAATGGTATATGTTCATCCACACAACCCGACCTCCCGGCTTGACAGCACAACCTGGCTTCCAGCGGGTCAGATCTGGTGTCATGGGGTGGGCTGAGAGTTTTACCACCTGGGTGGGTGGGAGGAGCCAGCTTGAAGCCTTCTGGCAAGATTTAAGCGGCAAGGAACCTGCCAGACAGTGTGGATGAACAATATATACCATTCCTAGAACTCCTGTTACAGGTGAGTAACCTGTATTTCTACACCACTAGGACTAAGGATCTCAGAAAATCTGATCAGCAATTTGTCTCTTTTGCTCACAAAGAGAGGCAATTCGTTTCCAAGCAGTGCCTCTCTCTGAATAGTTAGCTCATTGTATCACTTTCTGTTACAAGTACAACAACCTGCTGGGTCAAGTCAGAGGCCACTCCACTAGAGGGCTGGTTTAAATAATGTGCCGGCAGACATCTGCACAGCTACAACTTGGACTTCTGTCCATACCTTTCTGAAACACTACAGTTTGGACATTGTCTCTCACCGTAGAGCAGGCTTTGGGTTGGCTATGCTTTAAGGTCTTCTTCCATAAGACCCATTCAGCCGGAGGTTCCATTCTGTGGTTCGTTTCCTCTTCCTGAGTGCTTTCCTTGTTCCAGACTGCTTGAGGTTCAGTCCTATACATAAATATGTGCAATAGCCCTCTCGAAGTAAGATAGTAAGTTCGTAAGAACTTACTGTGACATAGACTTTGAATGAGATAAGGACTGCTTGGCCCACCTAGTCTACCCATTTCCTACCTACAGGATAAGCTGCAGATCCTAGTTAACCAACAGCCTATTTCTTCTTATCCCCACAAGAATTGCCTTATGTCTGTCCCATGTATTCTTGAATTCTCCACAGTTTTAGACCCCACAACCTCCTCAGGAAGGCTGTTCCATCGTCCACCACCCTCTCTGTGAAAAAATACTTCCTCACATTGCCCTAGACGCCCCCCATCTTTAAATTGTGTCCCCTTGTTCTTGCCGTCTCATTTTCTGAAAGATACTACCCTCTTGGACTTTATGCATTCCACTGAGGTACTTAAAAGTTTCTGTCATGTCCCTCTCTCCTCCTTTCCTCAGGGTAAACATATTAAGCTCCTTCAGTCTCTCCTCCTTATGGCTTCTTTTGCAGACCCTGCACCATTTTAGTTGCCCTCCTCTGGACTGCCTCTATCCTTGCGGAGATGGGGTCTCCAGAACTGGACACAGTGCTCCAGATGGTGTCTCACCAACTGTCTGTACAGAGGATAACTTCCTGTTTTCTGCTGGTGATGCCTCTCCCTATACATCCCAGTATACCCCCAGCCCTGCCTAGTGCCTTCTCACATTGCTTGCTAACCTTAAGGTCGTCTGATATGATTACCCCCAAGTCCCTTTCCATTCTTGTTGTTTACACCCCCACCCGTTGTGTAATCTTCCCTGGGTTTTTGTTTCCCAGGTGCATTATTTTACACTTCTTTGCATTGAATCAAGCTGCCATACTTCTGACCATTCCTCCAACCTTGCTAAGTCCCTTCTCATCCTTTCCCGCCTCCTTGTGTATCAACCCTGTTGCAGATCTTTGTGTCATCTGCAAAGAGGCATACTTTTCCTTCAGTCCTCTGTAATGTCACTTGCAAAGACATTAAAAGGACCAGACCAGTACTGAGCCCTGTGGTACCCCACTAGTAACCCCTTTCTTTCAGAGTGGACTCCATTTACAATTACCTTCTGTGTCCTGTTGTTCAGCCAGTGTTTTACCTAGGCTAACACCCTGGGACCCACTCCAGGCTGGTTAATTTGACTATTAATCTTTGTGTGGGACTCTGTCAAATGCCTTGCTAAAGTCTAGGTAGGCCATGTCCACAGCCCCTCCCTGGTTTACTACTTTTGTCACCCAGTCAAAGAAATCAATTAGATTAGCCTGACACTGACCTTCCAGCTGTGAACCCATGCTGCATTGGGTCCTGTGCCCCACTGGCCTCTAGGTACTCAACAGTTCTTTCCTTCCAGAAGCGATTCCATCACTTTCCCTACCACAGAGGTCAAACTGACAGCTCTGTGTTTTCTGCCTCTGTCTTGGTCCCACTTTTGTGAAGGGGAATCACATCCGCCTTCCTCCAGTCCTCAGGTCACACCATCCTCCAATGATTTGTTAAAAAGGGTAGTCAGTGGTTTCACTAGTTCTCCCCTCAATTCTTTTAGAATTCTGGGTTGAATTCCGTCAGGCCCTTTGCTTTGTCCACCTTCAGTTTTAGGAGTTCTTTCAGAACCCTTTCTTCTGTGAAAGGACTGGGATCAACCCCTATCAAGAATGCTTCTGTTAATTGGATTAGGCACCTCCCCTTCTCTTTGTGAATACTGAGCAGAAATATTCGTTCAGTATCCCTGCTTTTCACTGTCCCTCTCCCCACCCACCGTCCATTCTATTCAGCCTGCTATCCCTCCCTTTGTCTTTCTCGCTCCCTGATGTACCTATAGAAGGTTTTATCCCCTTCTTAACCGAGTTGGCTATCTTTTCCTCAGTTTGGGCCTTTGCTATTCTGACTTCCCTCCTGCTTCCTTCTGCCTTAACTGGTACAGCTCTCTGTCCTGCTCCTTCTGTTTCCTTATACTTCCTGAATGCTATATTTTCCTCCCTGACTTTCCCCACCTCTTTTGAGAACTATAGTGGCTTTTTCTTTCTTTTTTGATTTAGTTGCTTGACAAAGGCTTGTTGCCTCTGTGATGGCAGTTTGATGTTTCCCATTGTTGCTCCAGCCCTCTTTCTAGCCTGTTTGCTAGTACTTTCTAAGGCACTCTCCGTCTTGCCAAAGTCAGCCCTCCTGAAGTCCAGTACCCTTACTTTTGTATGGCTTGACTCTCTAGCTGAGTTTTCGTAGAACTACACTGTTTGATGGTCTCTTGTTCCCAGATGGCAACCCACTTCTAGATCTGAGATCCTCTCACTGTCCCCATTTGAGAGTACAAGGTTTAAGATTGCTACCTCACGAGTGGGTTCCAAAAATAGATGTCTGAGGTATGCCACCTGTAGGGCATCGTAGAATGGCCCTGCTCTTGGGTGTGGCTGCAGTAATGTCCTCAGTTAACATCTTGCATATTCAGGTCTCCCATCAACAATATTTCCCTTTCCTGCCATCCTAAGAATGCCTTCTATCATATTCTTGTCCATTCTCTCCCCGACATAGGGATATTTATACAAGCCATGTGCGGATTGTGGTGCCATTTCCAGTCTCTAAGATGACCCACAGTGCTCCTCTTCTCCTCCCTGTTTACTCTTTTGTTCAGTTGTTTTTATCCTTCTTTACAGGAAGTACTCCTCCCCCGCCTTCTACCCTCCCTGTCTCCCTCCCAGGTTATGCACCCGGGTATGTTAACATCCCAGTCATGGTTCTCTGTGTACCATGTTTCTGTGACTGCTACGATATCCAGGCTTCCTCTTCCATCAAGGCCACCAGTTCAGGGAGCTTGTTGCCCAGACTGCGGGCATTGGTACTCATTACCCTCCTTTTCCTGATGGCCTTTTCTCCTTTTTCCCCATCCCTGTCCATATTGTCTTTGTCACTTTCTCCATTTACCCCTGCCCTTCTCCTATCGACATTTCTATTTTGGTGTTTACCTCACTTACTACCCTGACTTTTTTTGGGGGCTAGGATTTCCTGCTCCCTTTCAGTGCCTCCTCTTGGCTAGTTCAAATGCTTGCCAATGAAGCATTTAAACCTATCGCCTAGGATCCTGGTTCCCCTCCTGGACAAATGCAGTCCATCATGCCAGTATAGGCCTGCATCACTCTAGGTGGACCCCCAGTCCCCAATGAAGCCAAATCCTGAGCTCTGCACCAGTTTTCAACCACTGATTGAATTCCATGGTGGCGGAACACCCCTAGCCCTCACCTTCGCCATAAACAGGCAGCACCTCCGAAGGTTACGTGCATGCTACTTGTCTAGGCCCTCCCAACTCCTCAAACTCTTCCTGCACTGCTCTGATCCCTTTCTTAGCAGATCATTTGTCTCTCACGTGGACAATGACATCCAGCTCCTCCCCTGTGCATGCCGCTCGATCCTGAGGATTCGCCTCCTGTCCTCCAAGCCATGGCGCCAGGCAGGCACCCACCTCCCTCTCCCTTCCTCCCCAGTTCTACCTTCCCTATCAGTAGAGTCCCCACCAGGAGTTGTTTCCTTCCCTGTGGGTCCTGCCACCATCCATGGGTCTCCCTTGTTGAGAGCTCCCAGCATCCTCCTTGGTCTCCACTACGCGGATGCCTCCATAGAGGACCCACACTTTGCCAGAAGCGGCGCATAGGAATTGTGGAGGTGCAACTCGAGGGATGAGACTATTCCACCACCTCACCCTCCCTGAGCCCGTGTGTTCAACCGCCTTCCTCTTTCTTGGCAACCTCTGAGGCAACGGCAGGGCTTTGGTGGTCTCTGGATGAAGAGGAGGTCCCACAAATCCTGGCCAGCTCGACCTGAAGATGAGCAACCTCCTCCCTCAGCCCAGAGAGTGTCTGCAGATGGGACAACACCACATCCTCAGAACATCTCCAAGACTGCTGCTCCACAGCACTGCACTGCACCACTACCATCATGTCTTATTTCTGGCCCCTTCATTGTTGTTCAGAATCCTTACTCTTTTTTTTTCCTTCTCCCCTACTTGCCTCTGTGCCTTTAAGCTCTTGATCGCCTGTTCTGAGACAAGAAGATCCTATATTTCACAGTAGGCCCTTACTTGCTCAGGGCAGACCTCCAGCAGCTGGGGTGGGGGGCGGAGAGTTACTCTGCCCTTCTAGTATGGTGAGTCTTTGATGGCTCTGTGATCACTCATCCTCCTCCCAAACAGGAAGTTCCTGTTGTCAGTCAAATCCTGTGCCTATAAAAGTAGAGCAACTTTGGGTGGGAGGAAGGAGGCAATATAGTCCCAATGAAAGTCAGTCACTAGCACTCCTTTCTCCTGGTGTTCTCTGCCAAACCTCCTGGCAGAATCTGTCTAGGGCAGTGTTTAAATCTAGCTTCCTTCTAAACTAAGCCACTCCCCCTACTTAGTAGATCTTTCTACATGTAATTAAATTGCACAGATAACCCTTCCAGCCACCTGAGATGTATACCAGATTACTGCTCAGATAACCATTCACTTCAGCTAACTCAGACAAACACACCTTTTTGTGTGGTTTTTTTTTTACCCTAAATTGAAGGTCCCAGTAGAAGAGTTCTACTTTAGTCCCAGTAGAGAGTCCAGTCACACAGCTCCTTCCTCCTGGTGTTCTCTGCCAAGCCTGTAACTGTAACGTAGATCTTCAAGAGAGATACTTCAGTAGGTATTGCCTTCCGCCCTCCATCCCCCTTATCTTTTAGCTCCTTATCCAGGAAGGAAATATCTGCTTCAAACACCATGAAGTCTTGCTTATATTAGGACTTATTGCAGTCAGCCTCAGCCTCTGAACTGCCCAAATGAAAGGTTAACTCAGGAGTAATCTGGAGTTCCACCTTGAGGACTATTCAAAAGCTCTATCTGGGTTGTTTGAACCCAAACTGTCAATTCTTTACTCCTTTCACTGAACAGTCGCCTCGGAGACGTAGCTCCTTCACCTCGGTTCGCTTTTGGCGGTTTATTATTTTTATCGGTTCTTTGAACCGCAAAGTGTTTGCATCAATGCGTTTTCGGGTTATGAAACTCATCTGGTAACTTATTAAGTAAAAGAAATTAAATCTGTGTGAAACTCATTATCGGTTCACTCTGAACCCGATCGGTTTGTTTTAAACTCATTTTCTTTGCATTTAGAGTGAGATACCCGGTTCTTATCGGTCCTAAAAAACCTATTATTTATTGGGTTTTCCAATACCCGTGACACGGTTGGGGACCCGATAAGGGTGTGTCTTGTCCCTGGCAAGGCCGGAAAAAAGGGCAAATTTGGATAGGCTGGCATTATGTCTGAAACCCAAAAGAAAATCCGGGCCCACTGGGTTTCAACACTGTGATGTCTGTGCAGAAGCCTTTGCAAGGCTGACTACACACCATGTGTCTATTGTCTGGGGCTGACCACCTCCTGTCAGACTGCCAGGTGTGAGAATTTCCCTGCAGCCACCCTGGAAAAGAGATTGGGCCGGCTCAGGGGCGAGAGGCACAAAGTCCGCTGACCTGGATGGCCAGCCCGGTCCAGCTCCGCTGGACCAGAGGGAGTGCCCTCTGACCAGGGCGAGACTTCCTCGAGCAAAGAAAGGCTGGTCCTGAGCCAGTCAAAGTAAAGACAAAGAAATCGGCTAGTGTGAGTCCAGTTTTGTCTCTCCTTCTGCTGCAGAAATAGCTAAGCCATACAGATTGTCCAGTCTTTGTCTCAGGACTGTCGAACCCTCTGTGGTTGGAAGAAGGGGTCCTGTCAGGTCCAGTGGTTCAGGATTATGATGTTGAGGATTTTATGAACCACAGGAGGGGAGGAGGATTTGGATGATTGTAATTGTGATTGGGAAGGTCTGGAAGTGCCCATAGAACCGGACATTTCTCCAGACAGACCCTTTGAGTCTCCCCTTTGTTGTCTGAGTCTCCCTCACATTTCAGATTTTATAAGAAGGTAGCAGAAACTCTCCAGCTCCCTTAGAAGAGGCTGTGGATGAGCAAGAGAGCCTGATTATGTGGAAATGATGGATATTCCAGAGTCTAGAAGGTTGTCTATTCCTTTGCATAAGTCATTTAGGAGGCAAACCACTAAGATTTAAAAATCCTTTTTCTGTCCCTCCTGTAGATAAAAAATGGACAGACAGTATACTTTGTCAGGCCCCTAATAGACTTCCTTACTGAGCAGTGTAGTCACGTGGGGTGTTGTTCAAGCTGCAGCCTGTGACAAGCTATTATCCCCTGGCCTCACATCCTCCTGATAAAGATTCCAGGAAGATTGATGCTATGGCAAAAAACAGTATGTGGCAGCTTCTTTGGGACTCGGACAAGCTAATTATATGGCTTATGTGCTAGATATCAGAAATCTAGATGGGACACTATATTGCAGTTGGCCAAACAGGCTCAGGGCCAGCTGGCTGGTGAGTTGGAACAGGTGGCTGCTGATGGCATTGAAGCCTCTAAAGTTCAATTTCATGCTGCTGTTGATGTTAATGATGTTTCCTCTAGGGTCATGGCCACTTCTGTAGCTTTTCACGTAGGTTGGCATGGCTCAGATGCATTAATCTGTCCCAAGATACCCAGTCAAAGGCTATAGATTTTCCTGTCATAGGAAATTCTCTGTTTGGGGAACAAACGAAAATTACATGAAAAGATGGATGAATACAGAACTACTTACAAAAGTGCCCAAGCTAAGGAGAGGCATGCCACTCCACAAAGGCATGCCCCCAGAGGTAGGGGCAGGCTTTTCCATGCCTTTTATCAATTTCAGGCATCCTCTGCTTTTGGCAGAGGGTTTTCAGAGGCAGAGGCAGGCCGGGGCTGGGCAGGCCTCTCCCTCTCCCAGCCTAAAGCTGCTCCTGCCAAGCAGGCACCCTTGACGGGTGTCTGGGGCCGACTCTCCTGTACCGGTGGGGGCAGACTGGCTATTTCTGCCAGAACTGGTTGTCCCAACCTCGGACAAATGGGTTCTGGAGGTGGAGGCAGGCCTGGTTCTCAGCTTCAAACAATTTCCCAAGATGAGAGCCAGACACTTTCCCCTTCAAGTCTTTTAGAAACCCTTGCACTAGAAGCGGAGGTTTCTTCTCTTTTAGACTGCAAAGCAGTAGAAAGGGTCCCCCTTGCCACCAGGGCAAGGTCTGTACTCAGGTATTTCCTGACCAAAAGGACAGGAGACTGGCGGCCATCTTGGATTTAAGATTTCTGAACAAGATCTTGTAAAACCAAAGTTCAAAATGCTAACTTTGGTAATGATTTTGCCATCCTTGAGACCAGGGACTGGTTAGCTTCCCTGGACCTCAAGGACACCTATTTCATATCCTAATCAGGGTCTCTCACGAAAGTACCTCAGGTTCGAACTGCCCTCTGGCCACTACCAGTTCAGGGCAATGCCCTTCGGACTCACTTCTGCACCAAGAGTGTTCACAAAATGTCTAGCTGTAGTAGTGGCCCACCCTAAGAAGACAAAGGTAGCTGTGTTTCCCTACTTGGATGACTGGCTCATTCTGGTCAGTCACCAGAGCAGGTAAAATCCCACTTGCAAATCACCCAGGATCTTCTCACCTTTCTGGGGTTCCTGTTGAATGTTCCAAAGTCAGTTCTCGAACCAGTTCAGGTACTGACTTTTATAGGTGCAGAGCTGAACACAAAGTTAGCCAGGGCATTCCTCCTCCCAAAGAGTGGACAAAATCATTGCCCTGGCATCTTCCTTCACCCTGCAGGTCTCTCGACCAGCAAGGCACTTTCTACAACTCCTAGGGCACATGGCTGCTTCTACAGCTGTCGTGCCAGGACGAGTTTCAGATGAGGGACATTCAGTTCCACTTGAGGTCCTGTTGGTCTCAAAGGAGGGACCCCCTTACCAAACTGGTCCCAGTGACCAAGACCTTGATCCTAGCTCTACAATGGTGGCTGGATCAAAGCAACCTATCCACAGGGTCCCATTCCTACCTGTTCTTCATTCCCTCACCCTCACCACGGACGCTTCCCTGCTGGGTTGGGGCTCACCGGCGACTTTCCACTCAGGGAGTGTGGTCCCCTCAGGAATCTCTGCTTCACATCAATCTACTGGAGCTCAGAGCTGTCTTCCTAGCTCTCCAGGTTTTTCGGAAGCTGTCCAGAACAAGGTAGTTCAAGTCAGGACAGACAATACCACAACAATGTGGTACATCAACAAGCAAGGGGCACTCGCTCTTCAGCCTTGTGCACCGAAGCAATGAAGTTGTGGTCTCTGGCCTACTCCCTGAACACCTCTCTGATAGCGGTTTACCTCCCAGGAAGGACAATGTCCTAGCGGACCCTCAGCAGGATTCTCAGGGCCATCACGAATGGGCTTGAACCCTCAAGTACTGGGGTCGGTCTTTGCCAGTTGGGGAACCCTCAGATAGGTCTCTTTGCAGCCCCAGACAACCACCAACTTCCTCTGTTTTGCTGCAGGCCTCCAGTTCTGGGATCAGTTCCTCTGGATGCTTTTCAACTGAATTGGGAAGGAAAGTTCCTCTATGCTTTCTCTCCGTTCCCCTCCTCTTCAGGGTATTGGTGAAATCAGAACTCAGCCTTGCAGAGTGATTCTGATTGCTCCAGACTGGGCCAGGCAGCCTTGGTACCCTCTTCTCCTGTCCCTCTCTTTTCACTCCTCCTGACCTTGCCCAGGACCCACGACCTGCTGACCTGTGCACAGGGGAGAGTGTGGTATCCGGACCTCAATTCCCTCCACCTCAAGGCCTGGTTCTTGAGGAGCTAGAATTGCTGATTTACACCTTTCTCAAGGTGTCCTGGATATTTTGAAGGCTTCTAGGAAGCCTTCCACTAGAGCCACTTATAATTCTAAATGGAAGAGATTCTCGTTTTGGTGTTCTGAGAGGCAGATTATTCCAGAATCTGCTGACCTGCCTATTTTGTTGGACTATTTGGTCCACTTAAATTCTTTAGGCCTCAAACCAGCTACCTTGAAGGTTCATTTGGCAGCTGTTTCTGTTTTATTTCATGAGGAAACCAGTTTCCTTTCTTCTCACCCTGTGTTCTCCAAGTTTTTCAAAGGGTTACTTCATACTAACCCTCCTTTCGGAACCAACTCCTGCATGGGACCTGAATGTTTGCATTGCCCAGCTAATGCAACCCCTTTGAGCCCCTGGTTTCAGCAGACCTCAAGTTTTTAACTTGGAAAACTGTTTTCTAGTGGCTATCACTTCTGCTAGGCGTATAAGTGAATTACAAGCTTTGTCAGTGGAAAAGGATTTTATTTCTTTCCACAGGGATAAAGTGGTCCTCAGGACTAACAGAAAGTTTTTACCTAAAGTGGTTTCAGATTTTCATCTTAACCAATCCATCTCTCTCAGTATTTTTACTGAGCACTCTTCCTCTGGTGAGAGAAGGCTGCACAGTTTGGACGTTAGAAGAGCTCTTAGCTACTATTTGGAATGTACCAGGGGTCACAGGTTGAATCCTCCAGCTCTTCCTTACCTATGGAGATGTGGGTAAGGAAGACCTGCTACTAGGAGGACAATTGCTAGGTGGATCGTCTCTTGTATCCAGTTCTGTTACCAAAAACTGGGTAAGGAACCTCCCTCAGGCTTGAGGGCTCATTCCACCAGGGTACAGCTGCATCTCTAGCGGCTGCTAGAGATATTCCTATCTTGGAGATCTGTCAAGCTGCTACCTGGAAAACAGTCCACACTTTCACTAAGCATTATTCTCTGGACATCCAGTCCAGGAGAGATGCTCGTTTGGCACAGCTGTGCTCAGAGCCTATTCCTAAGTAGGTTCTGACCCTCCTCCATGGAGGTACTGCTGTATAATCTGCAATAAGTCCTAATATAAGCAAGACTTCATGGTGTTTGAAGAAAAAATTACTCACCTTAGTAATTGCTTTTCTTCTCATGGAGTCTTGCTATATTAGGACAACCCTCCCTCCCCCCTCACAGAATCCCTACTTGGGTATGGGGTTGACAATTGGTGCAAGCACTGTGTCATGCCATTTTAGCTTTCTAGTCTCCCCTTCTTTTCTTCTTTTGGGTTTAGGAACTAGATAATTTCTTTTTTTTTTTTGTTAAGTGGTAGATGGGCCCTCTCTGGACTTGAGTCTTTGGGGAGAGGGCCTAGTAGTGATTGTCAAGGGTTATTCTAACAATAATAGGTAATTTTGTTCTTATTATGTGTTTGTTGTTGTGTTCTGTTGTTCTACTACTAGTAGGTAGCCAATGGCTAGTGTAGGTTTTCCACACAGACTTGCTGTATTAGTTTAGCTTCGAAAGAACCTGACAGTTTGGGTTCAAACAACCCAGATAGAGCTTTGAATAGCGCCTCGCGCTGTGGAACTGCAGATTACTCTGGAGTTAACCTTTTCATCTCCGGGCAGTTCAGAGGCTGAGGCTGACTGCAATAAGTCCTAATATAGCAAGACTCCATGAGAAGAAAAGCAATTACTAAGGTGAGTAATTTTTTCTTCTATCTCGTCTTACCTCTTTTTATTATGGCGGAAAGAACTGGAAGGGGCGTGCGTGGGGCCGCCCCTTTATACTGGCGCCGGTCACCTGGTGGGGACAGTCCCCGCCAGGTACTGCTAGCTGGAAATTTTCCGTGGGGTCCTGGTACCTGTCGGGTCAGTCCTAATGTAAATCCACTGCAAGAGCCTTTCTCGAAGATCTAATGTTACAGTAAGTTCTGCGTAACTGTACATCTTACTTTAAGAGGGCTCTTGCAATAGGTAATTACATATGATTGAAGCCGTCGGGCGCAGGACCCCACAGAAAATTTCTAGCTAGCAGTCTCTGGCTGAGAGGCCCCCATGTCAGGTGACAGACATCAAGCAACGTCAGTATAAAGGGGCGGTCCCCACGCCTTCTTCCAGTTCTTTACGCCTATTGTCGTAGCGTCATGTTAAGTTCCTCTGCACATCAGTAATCTGTCTTTAAACCAAATTTTTTCTCGTTTTGATTTATTCATAACAAAACTTTGTGTATGTCGTCCTCTACACCATCCGATGCACATAAGAACAAGTGCGGCTTTTCGGCTCCGCATAAGGGCGGTCATTCCCTGTCTCTTCTGCCTAGGCCGGGATCACCCCATGGAGAAGTGCCAGCACTGCCTAAAATTCAACGCCCGCACTGTAAGCGAGCGGTAATCTCTGGAGGCCAATATTTTAAAAAGAAGATGGCCTCTGTGGAGAAGAACCCGAAGAAGCTAAAGGCAGACCTCCACTTCGCCTGAGGTCACCGCCAAGAAAATAGGCTTGCGGGACTCCACTTCCACGGCTACTCGACTTCAGCTGGAGTCGCCGTACTACAGGTGCGTCCTCCCTGAGGGACCGATTTCGACAGCCATCATGGAGGCTTCCAATGCGGCAGCAGCCCTCCCATAGGGCTCGCCTCCAGGCCCTTTGGGAGCCTCCGTGGGGAAAGGAGGCGAACGCCCGGAAGGCCAATGTCTTGCAGCCCTCCTAGTCGAGCGGGTCCAGTAGGTCGGATGCTGGTGCCATCAGCGTCTGCCGGACAAGGCTGATAAATAATTGACCCCTTTGAGAACGCGCACAGCCCTAAACCGCCCAAGGCCACCCCTTCATCACGGCCTTGGTGGGTGCGGTTCGATAAGTCGGTCGTCAGCCCCTCCGACAATTGCACGGGCGAAGAGCCGACGCCAGACCCCTCCAACCAGTCCGCCATTCCCAGCTCGCTGCAGTGCTTGCCGCTGCATTCTGAGGCCCCAGCATCTCCCCTGTTGGACCCAGGGATTTCAGACCTCCTTCCCGGGGCAATACGGTGGATGTCGATGCGCTGCCATCAGGTATTCCCCTCGAGACGGATCCCCTGATGCCAGACCCTCGGACGCCGGCCTATCAATGCTGGGCGACATTCCGTTCCAGATGCGTCCCAACGCGGACCAGGCGCCCGCAGTACCACCTGTTCCGGGCCGCCTGCTGGGCCTTTTCCAGGAGCCTTCTGCGCCAATGGAGCCCCTGGTTCCTGGGTACCCGACGCTGTCTACCTGGGACCGCGGTATCGCGCCCGCAGTACTCAACATCAGTCTATCTGGCCGCGCGGTACCCGGCGCTGGGCTTCCCGTTGAGCTACGGATACTCGCTCAATGGATACCCCAGTATCCGTATCTTCTTCGCCCTCCTCCTGCTCCTCCACCGCCCCCTCAGCCACTGGTGGATTTGAAGGAACTCTGGCTGCCTGGTGGGCTGAGGCCAAGGCTCAACTCACCAGGGGTGGAGAGCCGTGTATACAGGCAGCGGTCCCTGTGCGGATCCCCTTCACCAGAGATGAGACTCCTCCCCTGCAAACACCAGAGGTGAGCCCTCAGGTGCCAGAGCCAGGGAGGACCGCTTCCCGAGGGCTGCCCAGGGGTCCGTTCCTCCCCACGCTGGATGGAGTCTTCTCATTCTTCTTTGAGACCTCCGACTCAGATTCCGGGATGCTCTGATCCTGATGACTAGCCTCCTCTCCAGACCATCCCAGGCCAAGGACTCCTCCGGAAGTGCCTTCCTTTCTGGAGCTGCTGAGAAAGATTCAGGTGGTCCACCAGTGGCAATCTCTGGAGCCAGATCCACAGCGGAAGAAAACTGGCTGCCCATTTGGATCTGACCAAACAGCTCCAACATTGATTCCATCCTGGATCGAGCCTCACGCAGACCTTGTTTTCACTATTTGGAAACAGCTGTCGCTGTAGCCCCCTTCCGAGGAAGGCAAATAGGCTATACCAGGCTCCCAAGGGTGTTGATTCATTGAATACACACCTGAGGCTGATTCTGTTGTGATTAGCGCCTCTCCGGCTGGTCGACTAACCCAAAGCACATTAGCTCATCTCCACCAGACAAGGAATCCCATCTTCTAGACCAGTACGGGAAGACGGTGTACACTTCTTCCACACGGGGAATCATGGCCCTGAATTATGTCGCATGTATGGGGGATTACCAGAAGGCTGTCCTTAGTCAGGTGGAATCCAAATTGGACTCCGTCCTGAATCTCAAACCAGGCAGGAAGTGGCTGATCTCGTCCGATCTGCTTGTTTGGCCAGTAGGCACATGCTACATGCCACGTCGATGCAGTGGACACTGCTGGTAGGAGTTCGGTTTTCACCGTTGGCCTTCAGCGTCACACCTGGCTCCGGTGTCAAAATTGGTCACTCAAGTACAATCCGCTGTTCAAGATGTGCCCTTCAGGGGTTCGTGAGATGTCACGGACATCATTACCGACCTGCAGAGAAGGGCACTGCACTTAAGTCTGTTGACTGTTTGTACAAGCCCCTCAGGGACAGCGACTCCCCTTTCACAGGCGTTCTCAGCCAAAAGCGAAACCTCAGGGCAAGCGGGCCAATAAGCATCGGGCCCCTACAGCAGCCAAGACTCCGCCACCAAAAAGCTGTAGGATCCTCGGCCGCCACTGCCTCACACCTCCTGACTCCTTTCTTCTCCCACAACCTCTAGACTCTCCAGAGGAACTGGTAGGAAGGAGGTTCTCCTTTCATCTGCCGGCTGGGAGAGGATTACATCAGATGCTTGGGTGTTCCGCTGATAGCAGAAGGACACTCAATCGAGTTTCTTCAGAAACCACCAAGACCACCCCCCAAAGTCGTCTTACTCCCGGAGTATCTTCCTCTGGTTCAGGAAGAAATATCCTCCCTTCTCTTGAAGGCAGCGATAGAACCATTCCTCATTCACCTTTGGGGGACGGGTACTATTCCATTTCTTCCTAGTTCCAAAGAAACAGAGACGAAGACCTATTTTAGACTTCAGCTCCTGAACATGTATGTGGAGCAAGCGCTTCAGAATGCTCTCCTGCAGAGCCTTCTGCCGCTTCTTCAGCCTGGTCTATGGCTATGTGCTTGGATATTCAGGATGCCCACCTGCACATCCCCATCCGCCATTCCCACCGAAATTCCTCTGGTTTTCTTTTGAGGCCACTACCAATTCAAGGCCCTCCCATTTGGTCTTTCCTCGGCCCCGGTATTCACCAAATGTCTTTCAGTGATAGCGGCCACCTGCGTATCCAAGGGGTACTGGTTTCCTGTACCTGGATGATTGGCTGCTGGTGGCCTCATCCAGGAACAACTCCAGCACTCCTTTCCTTACCCGCAGGTTTCACCAGCCTGGGTATCACCATCAACCAGGCCAAGTTCTATCTGGTCCCTTGTCAAAGACTTCAGTTCATTGTGGCGATCCTGGACACGACCATCGGCAAAGCCTTTCTGCCGCTGGACAGGGTGGACATCATTCGAAGGCAAGCAAGTCTGTTGTCCAGCCACAGAACAGTGATGCGCCTGGTCAGTCCACCTCCTTGGGCTCATGGCGGCTGCAATTCCGACAGTCCCTCGCGTTTGGCTCCATATGAGAATCTCTCAGTGAACGCTCGGTTTCAATGGGACCAGACTTTGGACGACCTAGACCAGGAGGTTCTGGTCTCTGACCTCATGATCCGGGACTTGCATTGGTGGATGGTGCAGGAGAACTTTGCCGGGAGTTCCGTTCTGCTGGAACCTCCCTCCCAAATGTTGATGACAGATACCTCAGGAGAAGACTGGGGAGCCCACCTGGGACCTCACAGGACTCGAGGTTTCTGGTCCAGTCTCAAGCGCCTCTACACATCAATGTGCTTTCGAGCTCAGAGCCGTTCTGTCGCTCTTCAAGCTCTCTGCTCTCATATTCTTCCGGTCATCCAGCAATCCAGATGGACAAAATGTGTGTAGTCTGGTACATCAACAAGCAGGGAGGAACTTGTTCAGGGAAGCAATGAGAGTTTGGGGCTCGGCAGCTCAGCACAATCTTCACCTGACAGCAGTGCACGTTCCGGGAGTAGACAATACACTGGCGGACCACCTCAAGTCTGTTGTCAGCTGATGCCCACAAATGGGAGCTGGATCAGGAGGTACTAGACAAAGTTTTCCTGCGTTGGGGAACCCCTCAGACCTGTTCGCTTCTCTAAATGCAAAACTTCCTGCCTTTTGCTCGTTCGCTCCAGAGCGAGGCATTTTGGCAGGATGCTGTATCTCGATTGGAAGACAGATTCATCTATGCCTTCCCTCTGATTCCCTTAATCTCGAGGATCTTACACAAACTTCAGTCAGAAGGAGCTCGAATGATACTCATCGCTCCATTCTGGTCCAGGCAAGTTTGGTTCTCTCTTCTGCAACAGTTTTCGGAGGAACCTCCACTTCCTCTTTCTCTGTCGCAGCACTTGCTGACTCAGGATCAAGGGACCCTGGTCCATCCAGGTCTTAAATCCCTTCAGTTGCATCGTGGCTCCTGCAGGCGTAGTCAAGCCCATTTAGAAGTTTCTTCATGCGTCATGAACATTTTGGTGGAGGCCAGAAAGCCTTCCACAGAGCCACCTACACTATGAAGTGGAGCGTTTCTTGATATGGGCACTTAGAGGACTTGAGCCCTTCTCTTGCCTGGTTAAGAGTGTCCTGGACTACATCGTTACCTCTTTGATCTGGGTCTCAGTCATTCCTCTTTGAAGATCCATATGTTGGCCATTTCGCCTACCACTCCATTTGGTGACAGGACTTTCGCACAGTTGGAAGTCTCTAAGACCTTCAGAGTGGCTGTTCATTTAAGACCCCATCTGTGTTCCTGCACCACCTTGGGATTTGAACTTTGTTCTTGAGAAGCTTACTCTGCTTCCCTTTGAACCAGCGGCTACAGCAGACTTGAAGTTCCTCTCCTGGAAGACTCTCTTCCTAGTGGCCATTACTTCAGCTCGGACGAATTTCTGAGTTTCAGGCCTTGATTGCGAAATCCCTTATTTGATTTTCCACAAGGAGCATGTGGCTCTGCCACCAACCTAAGTTTCTCCCTAAGGTGGTAGCAAACCTAGCTGAACCAATCATTGAGCTGCCTGCTTTCTTTACACAACACCCCAATCAAGGGAATACCTCTTGTAATCTTTGGATGTTCTCAGAATCCTGAGATATTATTCCTCTAGGACTAAGGATCTCAGGAAGTGTGATCAACTCTTTGTCTCTTTTTGCTCACAAAAGAGGGCAATGCCTACCAAAGTGGTTGGCACACTGTATCACTTTCTGTTATCAAGACCCTGCCGGGTCAAGTCAGAGGCCACCCACCAGAGGAGTAGCTGCTCTGCTGCTTGTTTCAAGGATGTGCCAGCGGCAGACATCTGTGCAGCCAGCAACTTGGACTTCTGTCCTTACCTTTATGAAACACTGTAGTTTGACATTGCCTCTCGCCATAGAGCAGGCTTGGGTTAGCTGTTCTGCAAGGTCTTCTTTCCTAGACCCTTACAGCCAGAGGTTTATTAGTTGGTAGTTCTCCTCCTCCCAAGTGCTTTTCTTTGTTCCAGACTGCTTGGGACTCAGTCCTATATGTAATTACCTGCAAGAGCCCTCAAGAAGTAAGATAGTACTGTTCGGAAGAACTTACCATAACAGTAGCTCTTGAAAGAGGCTCTTGCAGTAGGTAATACCTTCCGCCCTCCAGCCCCTTAGCTTTTCAGCTCCTTTTCCAGGAAGGGAAATGTCCTTCTCTCTCGTCTTTCCTTTTTGGCCCTTGGTGGAGAACTGAAGCAGTGGGTGGGGACCGCCCTTTATACTGACATTGTTTGACATCGGTCGCCTGATGGGGGGCTGTCCCGCCAGAGACTGCTAGCTAGAAATTTTCCTTGGGGCCCTAGTGCCTGACAGCTTCAGTCCTATATATAATTACCTACTGCAAGAGCTCTCTCAAGATCTACTGTTAAGGTAAGTTCTTACATAACTGTACTTTTCTAGGAGTGGTATATGTTGTTCATCCTCACGGACCCACCCGACCTCCCGGCTGTGGACACACAACACCTGGCTTCCAGTGGGCTAAGATCTGGTGTCATGGGGCAGAGCTGAGGGTTATACCACCCGGTGGGTGGGAGGAGCCAGCTTGAAGACTTCTGACGATCCTTAAAGGGAAAGGGACATGCCAATAAGTGTGGATGAACAACATATACCACTCCTAGAACAACTGTTACAGGTGAGTAACCTGTTTTTGCCTTCATCTACGCCAGCCAACCCCAAGAAATTCTTCAGACACTGCAGGTACAGTCAGAAGTTCTATAATAAAGATGACTGACACCTGTCTCCATGGTCTCGGTGCCAGCACGACATTAAGGCCTCAAGTCTGCCATGGATTCAACCAGGCTACCCAGCGTGCCGTCAGAAGGGCCTTAGAATCCTTCCTCCTGCAACAGAAGGTTGTCGAATGGAGAAGAAGCTCCTCTGTGTCAACAGCTCCATCCACGGGCTTCCACTCCTACAAGGCTTGGGACAAACTGGGTGGCAAACACAAGCACTGGGAGAAGGTTAGGCCCAAGGAGAAGTCCTCTGTCACTGCTTCAAGTGCAGGCCGCTGCTAGGTCGTCCGCTATTTCAGTGGCGACCCCCACTGCCGCCCACACCCTCTCCTCCATAGGGTCGGCCATGGCCGTGCGCGCTGCCTGCTGGTTCTTCTTTCTGGCGATGGGCTCGTCAACGCCTGGCCTCCTGACACTCCCGCCAACATTTCAACACTAGCTGTTCAGATCCCTTCTTGCTCAGGAACAACAGACAGAGTGTGCTGCGGGCCTGCTTTGACTGGCAATGGCTTGTTAATGCTGGGATTCTGGCCATTTCGTAAGTGCCAGAGGACTGAGCTCCCCTCTTGACACCTCAGGCTGTCATGTCAACACTGATGCCTCAGCCTCTCGCATCAACGCTTGAAGCCGCTCCAATGCTGGGGATCCAGCCGCCTCCTCCCCCATCTGCAGCGCAAGGTGCACCAGCAATTCTGGTCACTATTGACATCCAGACTATGCTCTCCTCTTTGGGAGTTCGTGCACCGCATTGCTCCTTCTCTGGGCCTGTCGGCACTGGGACCTACCAAGCTTGCTCACATGCTGTCACCTTCTACGTTCAGGAACCAAAATGTCATGATATGAGACTGGAGGTCGCGTAGACTCAAGGTAACGTGAAGAAGTATTTCTTCACAGAAAGGGGTGGTGGATGCTTGGAACAGCCCAGCCGTGGTCATGGGGGTGAAACGGTAATGGAGTTCAGAAATGTGTGGGATAGACATAGGAACCTTGACGGAAGGATAAAGTCTGAGATCAAGTAGGGTCTATGGTATTGCAGTAGGTAGGGAATTTGGGCAGACTGGGTGGGCCAGCGGTTCTTATCTGCCTTTAGTTTCCATGTTTCTGTGTTCTGTGTCAATGTGACCTGCTCGCTCTCTGTCATCGACGTCTTCTGTGCCCTATTCAGAGCCAGTTGATGAGGATGAGCATAATCCTGATCTCACCCCATGAGGAGGACGACGAGAACAATGAGAAAGAGGGGCTGTGAGCCCTCCCACTCTACCTCCACTGTTGCCTTAGGGGAGAGGACTCCTTCAAATACACCCCGAGGTCCCCTTGATGACCCATCCTTTATGTCAGCGATGAAGCAGCTGCAAACAGCTATGGGGTTTGATGCTGAGGAACAGGTTGCCAGGAGAAATCTGGCAAAGTATTTGGAATTACCAGATCTTAACTTCAAGGATAGCTCTTGCAGCAGGCTACACCATAAGGACTGAAGCCAGCAGGTGCCAGGACCCCATGGAAAACTCCTAGCTAGCAGTCTGTGGCTGGGGACCACCCCTGACATCAGTCCGCCCCAAACGTTGGCTGTGGCATAAAGGGGCAGTCCCCAGCCCTACTTCAGTTCTTTTCTGCTGTTGACCCGCACACATCAGCTCCACAGATGCCTTTCTGCTTTGTAGACTGCCATTTTAGCATAATCTACCTGCGTTTTTATTATAATTTCTGATTTAAAATTTCAACCTTTTCTTGCAGGTTTTCTTCTCCCATGCTCTACAGAATGGCAGCGGATGTAGTGTGCTTGTGCAAGCAACTGCCTTCCAAGGATAGCCACTTTTCCTGCCTTTTCTATTTGGGCCCAGTCCACGACTTTGAGGCCTGCCAGCGCTGCCAGAACTTCTACGGAGACCTCTTATCTGCTGCCCGATGACCCTGGAGATTTTCTGCTTCAGCAGACTCTTGCATCGATGGAGAAGGGAGTTCCATGGCAACAGCTTCTCTTCCACCCTTCGAGAGGTCTCAACTTCTTTGGCTTCCAGAGGAGAAGTCATCCAGTGGCAAGCTCATGCACTAGGAAGTACAGGGAGAAAAACCGGTCTGCTTTCTGCTCTTGGTCCCTGCTGCAGTCGGCGATCAACTTTGGTCTTCCTCCCACGGGAGGTTGGCCTTCCTTTCCCCTGCAGCCTTCTCTCCCTTTGGGCTCTCTGTGTTGAACCCTCCCGCCTCCCTCACAGTGATCTTCAGGCGGTGGTCCTTTGGGGCGAGGGACCTGTCCTCAGCCTCTCAGCCCCTGTTCCTTAGGTCCCTAATCCCAGCAGGTCCAAACACGGGAGGCTTCGGCCGGGTCCTCCTAGTGGGGCTGAGGATCTTTGCCTGTCGTCCCCGAGCCTTGGCATCTGCTACATCAGTCCTGACGTCAGGGTCCAACCACACTTAGCGATACCTGGGACATGCTGTCACCACCTCAGAGAGAGTGAAGCCTCCGCCTTTGGGAGTACACCGTCCTAACAGGCTTCTCCTTCTGAGCCAACGCCAGCTGTTTTCTCCATCCGGCATGAGCCTATGCCTGTCAGGGTCGATGCTGGCCACCCGGCATTGACCCTGGCAATACCAGTCACCCAGATACTCCTCTGCTGCCAGCCAGCCTGCCTGTCACCACTCAGCCGCTGCCAGAGAGACCGACATCATGCTTGCCATCTTTGTTGACTGGGTTATTGGCTGGCGTCTCTGCCCTTTTTGCAGAGGCCAGTTCCTGGTGTTTCAGCCTCTGACAACCAGGTTACCACAGCCTCTGAACCAGAGGCCGGGTCCTTGCAGAAGGCACCCCAGCCAGTCCTGGGCAACTCTCCAGGGCTTAGCGCATTTTCGTCTCTTGGTGGGTTTGTTTCAGAGGATCAGTGTCAAACCATGCTTCCAAAATAGTGCATTCAGTCATAGCGCTGCATACAATAGCGCCTTGTGAAGTTAGCATAGTAGTAAACCTCGCAAGCGTGTTTTACTTTTGCCAGTGCCTGCTTTGATATTTACTTGCAAAGTGAAACTACTCGGTAATAACGTTTTGTTCAAGTTCAGTTATGTGTATACTGCACTACAATATAACTGTGTCAACATTGTAAGTCATACCTCTATGATGCACCCTATTACGCCAGGCTACTGCACCATTAACTAAATTCTACCCTGTAAGTCATTGACAACTGAATATTGAATACCTTTTGAGCACACGAACCATACTGATAATGACAACCAAAAACAATTTATTACATAAATTTCTGGTTAAAAAGCATTAAAAGCAATAAATCACTTTAGGACACCAACACCAAGATAATATCTTACATAGAAACAGAATGCAAAAGGTTTAAATCTCCTGGTAAAGCATAGTAAAGTCTTACCTGAAATCCCCAGAAGCAGAGGTAGCACTGCTTCAGGAAAGGCATTTTGCAAAGCATGCAGTCCACTGTCTTAAAAAGGATAGGTGGATTTTAAAGCAATAAATAGACAGCCAGCCCAGTGGTGCTGAGGGTTGAGGCGCTGGACGCCACCTCGCGCCATGCCGGTGACCCAGGTTCAGGAACGAACCCAGGCTGTCGGGAGTCGGCAGGGAGAGAAGGGATCGAGTGTCCAAGATGACTGTGCTCCCTTTCCAGGGAGGGTGGGGTGCGCGCCGCCCTGAGCGCCTCTGGCAGCAGTCGGGGCGCACCATGGAACCTGTGGCGAGATAGGGATGGAGTTGCGCGCGACATCGGCCTGGCAAGTGCCCGGATGTCATCGCACGCCCGAGCTCCAGGGGCAGGGAAAAGGCAAGGAAAAACCCTACTGGCCACGTGAGGCGACGGCAACCTCTGTGAGCCAAGGCCCCATGCTCCCATCGCCGGTCACAACCCCCGAGTCTACCCCTTAGGGAACTTGCCTCCAAGGAAGCCAGAGAGCCAGGGGTCCTGATATGGATGCAGCTGTTGGGGTGAGCGGTTCAGGCGGATGGTTAGGAGCTGCAGGCTGTGTGTGAGGGAAGCCCAGAGATGTCCCGGAAGGTAGGAGATAAAGTTAGAGAGAAAAAAGGCAATAAATAAATGTGCTTATCAAAAAGAAAAACGTGTTACACTGAATTGTTTAAAACTAAACTTCATAAATCAAGGTGTTTTAATAATAAGAACAATAGTCATGGGTCTCGTGCTTGAAGTAGAAAGTTATAGGAGATCCCTCACGTATTCCTATCTGGAGGAGTGCCATATTCCATGACAATGAGATTTTTGGCAGTGTCATTGTATTTTCTATGTGCACCATGCACTTCAGGAGCCTTCCACCAGTTGCTCAGTCACAGCACTGTAATACTGTAGCTCAGCCTTTAGGAAGTCTAGAAAACACCAGATTAATGGATGGCTACCACCAACAAAGTGGTTGAAGCGCCTGTGCCATGCCTCTACAGAGTTGATTATTAGAGGTAAATCTGCCTGGACAGCATCATGGCAATTCCACAGCTCAATTGGAAATATGGGTCTAGTCTGCCTCCTCCCTTGCTAGCAGTCTTCCCAGCCAAGTGTCTTCATAATAGTCAGTCAGTGGTGTTAGGAGCTCGGCATTGTATGTAAAGAATTCAAAATTTCCTCAGACAGAAATAACATCACATGCTGGCACATAAGTCAAAGCTGAAGAAAACAAATGTGTAGTGCAGAGCCAGGATTAGTTTTATATCGTGTACACATCTCAGCATGTTCTGTACCTTCCTCCAAATAGCTTGGCAATGGTGGAAAACATCTACATGTGTGCCAATGGATGGCATGATTTAAAAGCTTTGATGGCCGTAAGCTCAAAGTCTATCAAGACTGTCTCGGGGATAATGTGCCACACGTTTTTTCCTAGGATCGTGGAAATGTTGATCTTACTTGAGAGGGTTCCTTCAGTAGGTCATCACATATAGGACTGGCATCGTGCCTCACGGCAGACTTTTCTAGCAATACCTGATGAGGGACCGCCCCACCACAGCGTGGCTGTATATAGTGGGTGGTCCCCACGCCACCCTCCAGTTCTTTCCCACCGCACCCGTGTCAGCCGCATTGCAGACTTCCATATAGCAATCATCATGAAAGTGTCTTGTGTCAGAGTTTCCTTCGCTAATTTCTCAATTCCTTTTCAATTTATTGATGTCTTCACCCAAGAAGTGGTGCTCATCTTGTGGCACACAGAACCCGAAAAGACAGTCACCTCAAGTCGCCCTCTGCTTAGGCCCGAACCATCCTGTTTTCTCCTGCCCTGAGTGCCAGACTTTAATCAGGCCATGAAGAAGAGGAGACAGCAGGCTTTGAGGCCCATCTTTAAAAGCCGCCTGGCTTCCCTGAGAAGAAAATGGACTGACTTAGAGAGTCCTCATCTGAAAAATCTTCTCCTCCAAAAACACGAGAAATCCAGAGAGCGGAGCTCCCAGACGACGCACGCCCTCGACAGGCAAGGCCCAGCCGCCACCCAGAAAATCGGATGGTAAGTCTGGGAACCATTGGTGGGTCAGACGCCGCCGGGTCCTCCGAAGACTGCACCGTGTCATAACAGTCGGCCCCTGGCTCCTCTGGGATCACACGGCAGCCGAGAAGCCGATACTCCACCTGTGGGTACCGCCTGCACAGCTCGGGACAAGCCGGTCAGGGGCTCCCCTGCCTGCCCGACTCCACCCACTAAGCTGATCGTTCCTGACAGTCGCACAAGTGTGGTTCCCACGTCAGGGCCTGATGGCACCTCACCCGACATCCGTGGAACCAGAGGGAGAAAGTCCCCTTCCTCCTCCTCCTTCGCCTGTACCCTCCGATTCACCGTGGGTACCTCTGCAATGATACGGTGAACCCCTCGACTCGTCAGCCCTTCGCGGTCAGTCTGATTCCTCTCAACAAAGAGGAGGAGGCTCTGCCTCCGTGGGCTCTGCACCTCCTCGATGCCGGTTGTCCCAACGATAGTCCCGCAGCTGGGACCGATTGACCGCCTCAGCCTTTGACCCCAATGCCAGATCAGGTCCCACTGCCAGGGCCCTTCGTTCGCCCGCCGCCCTCCAAAGCCGGATCCCTTCCAGCGGATCAGGTGGTGCCAGTCCCGCCTGTTCCCTGACGTGGTTGTCCCAACGCCGGACCCTCAGCCGATATACATCACGCTGGTCCGACGTGGGTACCCCTAATGCCGGATCTGATGATGGGGATTTATTCTAGACCCCAACTGTCCCGCATTACCCGCAAGGGTTTCTTGGGGACCATTACCCGCGGGTCCCACTCCAGATTGGAGTCACTCGGACAGTTCTACCCAGGATTCAATCCTCACTCTACCTTTCAGGGGTTCCAGGGTTATTACCTTCCACCGTTATTCTCCTCCTCCTCCCCCCAGCCTCTGCCCTACTCCACCACTACCCCTCCTCCTCGTTACCCGGATTTCAAGGCTCTTATCCAGTCTTGGTGGCAGGGGCATGGTCGGAGTTTGTCTCGACCTGAGACTAGGCTTCCACAACTCAAGGGTCCACCAGGTCCCCATCCCAGAGCAGTTCCACCATTACTACTGTCCATGTCTCGGGAAGACTCACCAGGACGTTTCCTCACCGATATCCCGACATCGTCCTTTCGAGGAGGGAACAATGACAACAGCTCAGAGGGGGGCCGACGACTCTTCAGAAGCGGTCCCAGAGGAGCCTGAGGGCCGGAAGGCAAGGTATCCCCGAAATCCTCACCAGAGGACCCTGCCTTCGGATCTTCTGAAGTCCATGAAGGATTATTTCACTGGGAGTTGGAGGAACAGGACCCCATGAGACAGAGGCTCACAGAATATCTCGACTTAGAGTCTCTGTCTCCAGTCCCATTCCTCCCTGGATGGCACCTCAACAAGACCTCACCACTACCATCTGGCAGATGCCTCATTCTCTCCGGCTATCTCCAAATGGGTGGACAGACTTTACTGAAGTCAAGGATGCCCCATTCTTGAAGGCTCATCCCAAGGCTGACTCTGTGGTCATCTCTGCGGCTCATGATCGCCTCTCAGCACCAATGCACATGAGCACCTCTCCTCCAGACAAAAGTCGATGCAGATGGACCAGTTCGGGAAAAAGATTATTCTTCACCCACATGCGCCTCCGGTCCCTTAATTACGTGGGCCCACTTGGTGTCCCTCCAAAAGGCTACTTTGCCAAGCTAGAAGCGAGTTCAGTCCATGGACCCTCACCTTTGAAGGAGGAACTTGCCAAGGATCTCCGCCTCCAAAGTTTCGTAGGCATGCCTTACACGCCACTTATGACCCTGTTGATTCGGTGGCACGTACTTCGGCAACTGCCGTGGCCCTTAGACGCATTCCTGGTTTCTCGGCTTTCTCCGACTGCAACGGTCCAGTCATGCATTCAGGATGCCCCTTTATGGCTCGGTGCTCTTTGGTGGGGACACCAAAGATGATATCACAGACCTACAGGACAGTGGACTTGCTCTTAGATCTGTGAGGTCAGTGTGTACTGATCGAGCTCCCAGCAGCAGCCCCATCGGAAATGGACCTGAGGCAGAGAATGTTCTTGGGCCGCCAAGGGAAGCATAAAGCCACGGGCACAACCACCCACCCCCGCCTCCTCCAAAATCAGAGACATTCAGGAGGACCTCCCTTGAATGTCCCGCCACTTGACTTCTCATCCCCACTGCCTCCTCAGTCTCGCTGATGGGGAGCAGGTGAGGGGGGTTCGCCCACCATGCACGGGAGTGAAGGGCGGTCACCCATGACTAATGGGTCCTGCAACTTGTGTCCGCTGGACACAATAGAGTTTCTGGAAATCCTTCCGTAAACTCCACCAAAGAAGTCCTCTTACTCCCGGGACCCGCCCTCCTAGTTCGCAAGGAGGTAAACTCGCCTTGCTCAAAGAAGCATAGAGCAGGTTCCTCTGGCAAAGGGAAAAGGGTTTTACTCCCACTTCTTCCTGGTTTCAAAAAGACCGGGACTTCAGACCCATACTCGACTTAAGCCAACTGAATCAGTTTGTAGAGTACAAAAGATTTCAGATGCTGACACCCAGAGCCTTTCTCCCACTCCTCACGGAGAACCACTGGCTTTGGCGCTTGATATACAGGATGCCCACCTGCACATCCCAATCTTATCTGTGTCAATCTTCACCATTCATCACTGTTGGGTACTGGCCGAGGTCAGGACTCGCAGAGGCAGCACCATCGGCGCCCGCCTCTTGAGGCCGACGGTGACCGTGTGGTGCTTGCAGGTTGGCCGCTAGGGCACTGTCGACTCCACCTGCCTGCCAGTTCTTCATCTCCCACCATAGAGGTCACCTCGTGGGACACTGAGAGAAGATTTTGAGGCTCTGCTTCGCAGTTTCTTGACCGTTATTATACTACTTTGGCGCAAGTCCATCGGTTTCCTCCTGCCAGTTCTGTTTTGCCATAGTCGACGCCGCCCAGTAAGATCTTTCCATTATTCTATTTTCTGCGATGTCGAGTCTGTTTTGGTGTTTTTTCCCGTAGGTCATGTCTCGGTCGGAGGTCAAGAAAACTTCCAGGACGGTTGGCCTCCATGCGTCGAAAATATTCTGTCACTGACCAGCACCCACCGCTGTCTTTCGTGTTCAGCCCGCTTCCTACATGGATTCGTGACGCCTGTTTCTCCATGCGACCGCCAGGTCATCGAACAACACGCTGCGGAAAGTGGGGCGAAGCCTGCCGACTGGGGTCGGGCGCGCACTGCCTGGGCCAAGCCACGCTGACTTGCCTTCCTCCGGGTCCCTCTGTTCTACACGGACTGAGGAGGAGGGAGCCTTGGCTACTAGTAGCTCGGGCCATTGCCGAGGCTCCTTCCGTGGTGCAGGAGGCCCGGCCCCGCCTTTCGGGGCAGGCGGGAGGCGCCACAGCAATCTCCCTTCAGGGTGAAGGCTTCCCATGTCGGACCTGCGTTTGCAGGGCGTCTGGTCGGCGCTGACCCCACGCTGTCAGTCAGCACCGCTATGGCCTTTGGCGCTGTTCGCCTCTGACGGAGCCATCGGTGGCACCGGTTTGTCGAGTGGCTCCATTGCTACTGTCGGAGCTGCTCATGGCTCTGATACCACTAGTGGCACCGTGAGAGCTTCTAGTGGCACCATCTTTGTCTGTGTCTCGCCCGGTGCTGTCCCAGGCGCAGAGGTTGAGCATGGCGCCATGTCCTCAGGACTCGGTGCCATGGTGTTGTCAGCACCGCCATCGGTGCCACCTCTGCCCTCGGTGCCGTGGAGCGGGCGCCGTCTCTGCACCGATGGCACCTCGGCGCCACCTCTGCCCTCAGTGCCATCGGCGCCATCTTTGTCCTCTGCACCCTCGCAGTGCTGTGGGCCAGATGGCACCGTGGCTGGTCCTGAGTCTGGAGCCTCCTGTTCGGGCTGGAGCTGTGCCCCTTGTGGATTCTGCTCTGCGGTGCTATAGGGGCACTGGCACCGGTCGGGCATGGTTTTGGTTTCTGGCACCCCTTCGCAAAGATGGCAGTGGACGCCCCACGGTCTGGCACAGGGCCTCGGCCTCACCTCGGAGGCTGTCAGGCTCTGAGTCAGATGGACAGTCTGACTCTTTGAGGTTGACTCTGGAGTGGGCAGCCCTGTAGTATCCCCGACATGCCAGAGTCAGACCCCTTCTGAGGTGGGGTCAGTGGCCACCGAGACTGGGGTCAGGGTGCTGACCAGTGGGCAGTGGTACAGGCCACCATTGCTCTGCAGCCCGGGTCTTGGTGGGTTCACTGACCCTCAACAGTGGTACCCCCACCTGTGGTGTGCCAGGATCGCCCAACTTTGGGGCCAATCAGAGCACCCACGGGAGGGGAGGGTACTGTGCCCTGATAGCTCCTTCCGGGTGCTGCCCAGAACTGTCAGCTACCTAGGCTGGCCCTCTCAAGGAGGAGGGCTCTTTCAGACCCGAGGGGTCAAGGGGCGGGGTCTGCGCTGCGGCCTTTTTCGGGGTCCACCCGGCTCTGGGAGAAGCTGTAGTGCGATCTCCGCTCTTCCTCCTCTGTCTCTTTGATGAGAGCCCCATTCTTTGAGGTAGGGACCGGGCCCTTCTGGACCTATATGGCCCTAGTCGCCTCACAGCGGGATTCTTCTGGGCGAGTAAAAGCAGTACCGAAATGGTTGTTCAGCTGTTGGCTGTGGGTCTTCTGAGGCACCTTCTTCCGCTGGTGCTCCCAATCCACTCCTTAGCCCAGGCGGAGGTCAGCCGATATCTCTTCTCGGCTCTGTCCCCATTCCTCTGTCACATTCTCCAGCCCCAGGCATCCTTGGTCCTAGCAGGCTCTCTCCTGGGAGCAGTTCAGGGCGGTGGCTGCTCGGTTCCCAGCTTGCATTAGGGCGATGAACAGTCAGTTTTTCAACCTCCCCGAGCAGCCGCCTCTCGAACAGCCGGTGCCCTCCAGCTCTTCAGCCCCCTTCTGGGGAGAGGAACCCTTCTGTCCACATCTTCAGCCGCTGATCTCGCTGGAGTATCAGCGCCTCGTGAGGATGTTGAAGGACTTGCATCTCACTCCTGCCACTGTTAGCAATCCAGAGCACTTGGCGACGCCTTTCTAGGCGATTTTGGCAGGCCACTCTTGTGGTGCCATCCTGGCCTGCTCCTTTGGGAGGTGGTGTTATGCCTGGCAGAGGCCCTTCTGGAGTACCTGCCCCTAGTGATGTCAGCCAGAGGTATTGCTCCCCGGAGTCTCCAGATTCCATGCCTCATCCGCAGTCCGGATTGATGCAGTTGGATACTTGATGGACTTCATGCTCCTCACGGACCGCCCCCAGACCAAGACTCTCGGATTTTGACTTCTGGGATAGGAGGACTTTCTACTGCACGGTTGTTGCTTTCCATTTCTGCACATCAGGCCTACTATGCAGCCTATGTCAGGTTCTCTGTGGTTCAGGCTAGGTCAACTCCTCAGCCCATTGCCTGATACGGAGCAAACCCGACAAGTCATTGCACTCTTTGCATGTGGTCTGGAGCTAGCAAGGCACCAAGCGAGGCATCCAATGATGCCAATGAGGTAGCTACCAGGGTCTAGGACAGCGATCTGCACTAGGCAGATGGCATGGCTGCGCTTTCCTGGTTGTCGCTCTTGGCCTGTGTAGGGTGATTAACTCCGCCACCAGAGAACCTACCTTTCTCCCGTGGAGCGTGACGGTGTTTATCGGGCAACTTCCTTCCCCTGCTCCCACCTCGGCCTCTCCAGGCCCTGAAGGTTCTCCTCTTAGTATGTCACCCACTGAGAGCTAAGGGACTTTGTCCCTTAGAGTGTAAATAAAACCTCTTCGGGGCTCGATCACCTAACAGTGATGAATGGTGAAGACTGACACAGATAAGATATGAAAATTACGCACCTACCGTAATTACAATCTTTCTGTGTATCTTCACCATTCATCACAATCCCACACTCCATCCCCTGGGGCCTCAGTCTGGGTCCCCTCCTCTCTGGTCCATCCCCCGCTTTTTGTCAGGAGGTAAAACAGGGACACATAGGGGATAATGTTCTGGGAGAGTGGCCTGCATGTGGGGCACTTTTCTCCAGTGCGCTAGCTCCACCCCTGTGGTGTGGAGTTGCGGTTCCTCATTCTCTCCTCCTCCTTGTTCCCGGCCCAACTTATTTCTCCTCGCCCTTGACTATCTTTTTTATTATTAAAAAAAGGCGGCTGGTTGAGAGCAGCCTGTGTTTCTTTCTCCTGTTGGTGTGCACCATTTCTAGTCGACAGTTCATGAACTAAATAATATTTGAGTAACCCTGTTGGCGCCATTGCTACCATTTATATAAAGTGTTTGTATTGTGAAGGGTTGATGTTGCCCAGTCGACACGGATGATTACTAGATCGATAGTGTCCGAGCAGTTTGAGATTGACTCTGTGTGTCTCCTCTGCCTTGATAGGAGGCTTTTTCGGGACTTGTGGACTTGGGAGCGATCTGAAGGCTAAGAACTGAAGGGAGCAGTCACAAAATTGCATTTTTGATATATGTAAGGTAGGAGCAGGGCGGCCCAGCTGTTTTTTGATGGCGTGGCTTAGCCCCTGCGCCTTCAATACTGTTTAGTTTTTAATAGTACATCTGCTGCTATTAATCCGGCCAAGGGAGGGGGTTGGGGGAATGTAATAGTGGGGAGGGTAGGGGTGATTGAACTGCTTACCAAGATTGGGGTGATGAAGGGTGATGCTGGGGGCTTGGGTAGCACGCCGAGTTTGAGTGGGTCAGATTAGCTTAGGAGGAAGGCTCAATAGGCCAGGCTCAGGCAGTGGGGGCGGGAGATTGTTGAACCACCCTGGGTCGTGCTGCTTGAACGCTTGCCTCGGGGCACTTTGGGGAGAGAGGCTGTGTGGCCTGGACGGAGGAGGCCATGGGGTGGTTCATTGTAGGAGAGGGGCGAGAATAAATGGCCTCGAGGAGGGGTTAGTAGGCGGAACAAGGGGATGTGGTCAAGGTTGGGATATTGGTCCTCTGGGTCCTGGGTTGGTGGGCATCCCGAGTCTGTTGCTTTGGTGTGGGGGAGGAGGAGCAGGTCCTTATCCCTTTGGGGTGAGTCGGCATCTGAAAAGGGGAGTCGGTTATGCGAGGTTGATTCTGAGATGAGGATGAAAGCCGATGATGGGTTGTCGATCGTGTCTCCTGGGGACAGGGGTTTGGGGAAGGTGAACCCTCATGTATGAGTAGGCTGTGCGCCAAACAAATGGATAATTTAGGAAGAGGGTGCTACGACAGGTGGAGGGGTATTGAGATTTAAAGAAGGCAGATGTAGAAGTTGGTGGGACGAAGATGAAATGCTAGAGTGGATAAGGAAGGGAGAGAGACGGATGGATGGGAAGTAGATGTAGGGGAGGGGAGGCGACCGGGGACCCCAGAGGCAAAAGCTAAGAGAGTACGATACTGCTTGGACCGTAGATTGAGTCTGTGAGGGACCCGGGTGGTTTTTTTTTTTCTCCGTAAGAGGGAACTTGGCTGATGGAGGGGCAGCGGACGCAGTATCTCAGTTATGGAGGAGAGTTGTTAAACATTTGCTTTCTTTTTCTCTTTAAGCATACACTTGTGCTATGTTAGCAATTAGTATAGTTGAGGAGGAGGGTGAAGGGTAGAAGGTGTAAGGAGAGGGGATGGGGTGGGGAGGGGTTGTATTGATATAAATGTTATGATAAATTTTTATTGTTTGCATTATTATCGTAGTTATCTGGTTATATCTTTCTGGATGCAGTCGAGTGTGCAAGATTCATAGGCAGTGTATGAGTGTTCCTGAAAGCATTATGACAATTTGGACAAGTGCAGTGCGATATCAAGCAGGAATGGCCTTTGAAAATAGAATGCTTTATAGGGTGGGATGGGTGATCCGTAAATCTCAATGTCATATCTTGGAATGTAAAGGTATAGCGAGCCCAGTGAAGAGGACCGCACTTTAACTGCACTTAGGCGTGAGGGGCACAGGTGGCGCTGTTGCAAGAGACGCACCTGACAGATCTGGAGCGCAGGAACTGGGTGGAAAGTGCCTAGCTGCCTCTTATCCTCTCGTAAAAGGGGGTATGATACTCCTGCATAAGAACCTGCTCTTTGAGGTGAAAAGAGTAGTGAAAGATCCTAAGGAGGGCAGATATATTTTTGTTACTGGGGTGTGGCTAGGAGGCACTTTACATTTGGTTGTGTTTATGCACTGCAAGGTGTACGACCTGAATTTCTATTCCTCTTACTGGGCCTGCTGGTCAGAGAGCAATTTCCTGGGCTATTATGGGGGGACTTTAATTGGACTATGGACACGAACGTGACCACTCCGCAGGTAAGGGAGGGTGACGGAGGCTATGTGCCAGTGGCAAATTGGGATAGCAGATTTGGGTATGGTAGATAGCTGGAGAGCGTGTTAATCCCACCGGCAGGAGTACACGCTCTATTCTAACCCCCATAAAGCCTGGTCCCATTTGGATTATATTTTTCTGCCTAGAAGTTGGGTGGGAAGAATTATGAGATAAGTCACAACCCCATCTTCATCTCGGATCATGCTGTGGTGGTGTTGAGGATCGCAGGGGGAAGGGTGAGAGAGACCACACTCTGGAGATTTCCAATGATCTGACTAAGGATCGAACGCTCAGGAGTACTTGTAGAGCAGTGAAGTTTTATGAGGAGACGTAATGCTACGATGAGGTTTCTAGTGCCACTTTTTGGGAGGCAAGTAAGGCCTTTATGAGAGGGGCTATAATAGCTTATGTAGCTAAGATTAAAAAACAGAGGAGGGGTAAAAGGAAGAACTAGAAAGACAAGTGAAAGAGCTGGAGAAGCAGGTAGGGAGGAGAAAGGGAGAAGTCTCCAAATTGTTGGTAACAGCGAGGAAGCCCTTGATTCCTTTATTAGAGAGGAAGCAGGAAAGCATAGTTCTTTTGTCAAAGGAGGGTGTTTGAATGGGGGAAAAGTCCGGCCCATGTTGGTGAGGTTGATGAAGGGGGCAGGTGCCCAACTTGGATATTGAGGATTAAGAGGCGAGGGCAAACCATTACAAGCTCTAAGGCCATAGCAGACTGCTTCGGAGTTTTTATGAAATGCTGTAGAGGGCAGAACATGTTGGGAAGGAGGAGGAGTGTATCCGGGAGTTCCTGGATGGGGTGCCTTGCAGAGGATTACAGATGAGCAGAGTGGTGTTGGGTCAGCCTATCTCAAGAATGGAAATTTTAAATGCCATACAGAAGTTACAGGAGGGTAAAGCCTGTGGGCCAGACGGGTTTCCGCTGAGTATTATAGATCCTGGGGGCAAATGGCTGAAGCACTGAAGAAGGTATTTGAGAAAAGAGGAGGAGGGCAGATTCAGGAATTGCTGACTCATGTTACGAGGCTATTATTTGTCTAATACATAAGGGGGACAGGACTAGCTTGAGTGTTCAGCTTATCGACCGATCTCCCTCCTTAATGTTGATATGAAAATCTTAGCCAAGGTCCTTTCTCGCCAGCTGGAGGACATCCTACCGGAGGTGATCCACCTGGACCAGACCGGTTCATCAAGGCGACAGTCCTATCATAATGTACGAGATTGGCAAACGCTCATATGGTGGGCTGGCCAGACTAGGGGTAAGATAGGGTGATCTCCTTGGGTGCCGGAAAAGCGTTTGATAGGATGGAATGGGAATACCTCTTTGAGGTGATGGCCCGGTTTGGTCTGGAGGATCCAGCGGGCGGGCGGCGCATCATGTAGGTCGAAAAGAGAACCAGGAGGGCCAGAGACAGCCAGCAAGGTACGGAAAGTCACACCAATCGGAAGGCGAGCGCCACCTCAGCCTTGCTTCCGATTGGTCCTCCTTCTTCATTGACTTCTGCTCAAGCTTGCACTTCCAAATACTGTCCGGGAATAGTGGGTTTTACCTTAATTTTCCCAAAAGAGCTGTTTTACCAAATTGTTTAAAATTCTAGGATTCATGCTGTTTTTCTTGTAAATGCCTAAGTGATACAGTCCTTTGGTGGGATTTCTGGTGGGCCAGACGCTAAGGCACCGCACTTCCGCCTTTTGTTGTGCAAAACTTTTAGCACCTCATTGCAGAATCGCTTGATTACTGCAATTGTGCTTTCCTGACTGTCCTCTCCTCTGTCTCTCCACTTTAGCCGACCCTGCCCTCGAGCACCCAGTAGCTTTAGGGCTCCGAGCCGCCAGCGGGTGGGCGGCGACCGCGAGGTCGAAAGAGAACCAGGAGGTTGGGAGACAGCCGCAAGGTAACGGGAAAGCCGCAAAATTTTTGCCCGCCCCTTCCCCCTCTTGGGTGTTTCCTTTATACACACCTTCCGCCTAACTTCCTATCTCGCCTATAGCCAAATTCTAGCCAATAATCTGGAAACAGTCCCCACTGCCTTCACTATTATTAACCCTTAGTTACCGTAATCATGTTGATGCTTCTCTATTGCTTCTTTCTCTCTCACCTATAATATATCTTGAGGATGATACCTTTCCAGTCCATGCCCTTTGATTAATGTGGCTTGCCAGGGTGACCTCCTGTCTCACCTCCAGTGGATGCCTATCAATTCTCAACTATGCACTACCGCTGCTTCATTGTAATCCATGGGGTAGCCCTCAAAAAGGGTCACAACCACTCATATATCTCTTACGCCCATGCTCATATCTTGGCTCCATATTGCCCCTTGTACCTGTCCATCAAGTTGGTACTCTGTGAAAAGTTATTACTTAACCCATCCTGGACCGCTCTCTAAAGATTGGACCCCGAGCAAGAAGAGAAAACCTCTTTTGGTCCCTCATGCTATCACTTGAAGCCTTATTAAACTATTACTCTTCCTGCTGATTTGCGCTGGCAATGTTGAAATCAGTCCAGGACCCCCAGAAGGCTTTACCTGCCCATCAGATCTAGCCTCCATTAGGTTTAAGCTTCCTTCACATCAACGCATGCAGCCCCTAAAAAGATCTCATTAATCCAGGCCTGGGTCGCCACACCTTGCCAGACTTTCTGGTAATTTCTGAGACATGGCTTAAACCTGCACTACATGACAGGGAAATAAATCTACCCAACTACCAGCTATTCAGATCGGACCGCCTGACAAGGGGCGTGGAGTGGCTATCTATGTTAAATCAAATATTTCCGATCTTGCCTTAGTGTAACATCAGTGCCCAAAGAATTTGAATGTTTATCCCTTAAAATAGCTCTCCCTAATATGACAGCTTTTCAACTGGTTGGCTGCTACAGGCCTCCTCTGCCGGCCTTCAACTCCTAAACCACTTGGGAAATATAATTAAACTGGGCCCCGAGGACACCATCATTTTAGGTGATCTGAACTTAAACTGGCTCTCCAATGCATCTGCACCCCTAGTATCTTTTTGTGACACATATGGATTCACCAATTAATAAATGAACCGACAAGAATTAACTCAAAAACAAAAGTAACAGCACCCTACTTGACATTATGTTAGTAAACAAACCGCACCTGTTTTCACATGCTGGTGTGCTTTTCAGTGATATAGTTATCACTGTCTTATTGCAGGGATAAGATCATCAGTCAAGCCATCCAACCCTGCAAATTCCTCACAAGAAGGTCTAAAAAAACCTTAACATCAAGGATATCTCCATGACCTATATCATTCTTTACGTTGGCAAGAATTCTACCACAGCTTCTGTGAAACAGCACTCAAGGTGCTAAATGACATTATCATAGGCGCCTCAATACTCATGCACCTTTCACTAGCTGTTAGAATAAAAGCAAATCCTGCCACTGGTTTTCTGCAGAGCTTAAATTTGCATTGCTTGCTAGAGATAAACTCTGGAAAAGGGCTAGAAAGACCAAGGATCCGCTTGACTGGCCTCAGTTCAGAAAAGCCAGAAACAGCTGCACCAAAAGTGAGAGAAGCCAAAGCTGCCTTCTATACAGCCGAGCTTGATGCCTCCTACCTTAACCCAGCCAGATTCTGGGGCACCATCAAGGGATCCTAGGCAGGATTCAGTACTTCCTTGCCATCCCAAGTGCACCTTAATAATGTTATCATCACTGACAAGCGTGAAATCTTAGATGCATTCAATAATCATTTCACTACGCTGGCCTAGCTTTTGACTCCTCCCCAGCAAATCTATTACGGTCACAACTTAAATTCCAGTCTATCGATGGTCAGAAGGCTGCCTCTTCATTCTCCTCAAGCCCATTTTATTAAAACAAGTGGAAGACCTACTGCTACATCTAGACACCAAGAAAGTGCAGGTGCAGACTCTGGACCCCTACTTTTTAAAATTGCTCTACATGCCATTGCAGTTCCCCTAACTCATCTTTTTAATCTGTCCTTATCCACTGGTTCTGTTCCTACATTGTGGAAAACAGCACATGTGTTTCCTCCTCAAATCAGGGGACCCCATGGATCTCAACAATTATGGACCTATATCCATCCTACCTGTGCTGTCTAAAATGTTAGAAAAACTGGTGAGTATCCAACTAAGAGACTACCTTGATGCTAATAATCTCCTTAACCCTGCTCGATCTGGGTTTAGGACCAGACACAGTACCATTTCTGCATTAGCAAAAGTAACAAATGATTGGCAAACTGAGTTAGACAAAAAGCAGCATCTGTGCTGTATTTCTAGACCTAAGTAAAGCCTTTGATACAGTGGATCATGAGCTGCTAATTTCCTCATTGCACCTTAGGCCTGGATTCAACCTCTTGGGTGGTTCAGATGTTACCTCACTGATAGAATACAGCAGGTGAAAATGAAGGTGTCCTATCCTCCTCAAAACCACTTCTAAGGGGAGTACCGCAAGGATCCATCCTGGGCCCTATCCTTTTTGCTATCTATATCAATAACATTGATTCCAACCTCACTGTTGCCAATGTTCACCTTTTTGCTGATGATACTGTCTTGTATGTCAGTAACCCTCACCATCAAAGGCCTGTGAGTTATTACAATCAGAATTCTCCTGCTGCAACATCAACTACTTGAAAAGAAACTACCATTAAATGCCAAGAAGACAAAGGCTATGTTCTTTTCCACCAATATATATTCTACCACTCTCTCATCAAACATTCTTCCCCAACTATCCACCATTCTGGAGAAAATCTTGATTATGTGGATAAATTCAAATATCTAGGGGTATGGATTGATAACAGACTTGATTACACTCAACATGTCAAGGAGCTCCTGAAAAACTCAGACAGAGGCTCAGCCTATTCTTCAGAATCAAACATTATCTAACCAAAGAGTCTGAACAGAGACTAATACAGGCATCATTTCTATCTCTCATTGATTATGCAGATTTCTATATGGCCACTGTACTATGTCCTATTTAAGTAATTGGATACCTTGTACCACAGAGCTCTAAGATTCATCACAGATCTTCCTTTCAACACTCATCACTGTCTCTATAATGCTGTTGGCTGGACATCCTTACACCTTAGGAGGAATAAAATGCTGCATTATGGATTTACAAAGCTCTGTCAAACAAACTTCCATCTTATATTTCTGATTGCTTTACTCTGGCTATACCTAGATCATATGCCCTAAGAAGCAATAACCTTATCACCTTGAAGATACCTAAAGTCTGTACCCAGCATGGGAGATCTGCAATCAGCTACTTTTAGCATCTACCTGGAATTCTCTGCAGAAGACCCTAAAGTTGAACACCTTCATCCTTATAGCATCCTTTAAAAAGCTCTTCATAAGTCTCTCTCCTGAGATATGCAACTGCTTTCACTAAGCCTAGTCCCTTCTTACCTTTTACCCCCTTTTTCTTTCTATCTCAGTTTATATACTTTTCTAAACTTAGCTACATTATACCCTACAATCCACTGCCATTCCCTTTTTATCCCCCATATCTACTTGCTTAAGTATCTATCCAATTACAACACACCTGACCAGTTTCACATTCCCAATTCCTTACAGTCATTTGGGTCAAACCTGTCTGAATTATTTTGTTTTGTGGTCCAAAATCATTAGCTACCTTGTTTGTATATACGTTTTATTACTGTACCTGTTTATTTATATTTAAGTCCTTGTCTCTTTCTCTGTATTTGTTTATGTATGCTACTGTACTTTATTTTGATCTTGACCTATCAGGTCCATCTTGTAAATGAGCTTCGCCAATGATGTCCGCCTGAATAAATAGATTTTGATTTGATTTGATTTGATTTATAGGGTGGGTCAGGCCATGTACCTGAAGCCGAATATGCTGGGTGATGGTGAATGGATGCCTCTCTGAAATTCGGGTTGGGGAGGGGAACCAGACAGGGTTGCCTCTGTCCCTCTGCTGTTTGCCTTGGCGATCAAACCCCTGGTGTCAGCAATATGCCAGCATGAGGGCGCGTGGGAGTCCGTGATGTGGAGGGAGAGAGCATAAGGTGGCGCTTTATGCTTATGATATGTTGTTATTCCTAGGGATATACATAATTCTGAGTCACCTGATGGATGTTATTGATAAGTTTGAAGGTTTTCCGGTATAAGATTAATGTCAGCAAATCTGAAGCTATGGGGTTCCTAGATGTTGGTCCAGAGGTACAGCGGAGGGATTCAGGATTGTCCAGACGACTTCAGATATCTTGGGGGTGAATAGGATGGAGGTGGGAAGAGCTGTGTAAGCTGAACTACCACACCTGATCAAAGTGGTGTTGGAAGACCTTAAGACATGGATGCAACTCCTTATTTCTTGAATTGGGAGGATTAATCTCATAAAATGAATATTATCCTCCGATCCTATACTCCATGCAAATGTTGCAGTTGAGGTTAACACAAGGAGATGTGAAACTGTTAGAGAAGGGGTTCACGGACTTCATCTGGCAGGAAAAAGCCTAGAATAAGCTTAACAAGGCTGAAGGCAGATAGAAATAGGGGAGGGCTTAATTTCCCGATTTGGGCACATATTACAGAGCAGTGCAACTCAGGGGTGTAGCTGATTGGGTACATAGACCAGAAGTGGCTAGTTGGGTAGGGCTGGAACAGGTAGGGACCCAGGGAGGCTTACAGCCTACCTACATAGTAGGGGACTGCGGGCTTACAGAGATTTGGGAAGTGGCAACCCGTTAGTTCAGGAAACGCTGGAGGCCTGGGTCATCTGTGGCGACGGAAAGGAGGGCCAGGAGGGAGACTGTCTTACTCCCGATCGCGATGAATCCTTCTTTGTCCCTGGGATGGAAGATAGGGGTTTTGGAATGGGAGAGAGGAGGGGTGAAATATATAGGGATGTTACTGGAGAAAGGGAACTGAGTGAGTTTAATAAGATCAGGCGAGAGATGAGGCTGGGAACATCACATCTATTTCGGTACCTGCAAGTGAAAGCATATGTAGGAAGATTGGGGGCAGGGATGGGTTGTACCCAAATCGAATAGAGCAGATGGTATGCCAGGCCAGGAAAGACCTTAAAGGATTTATTGGGAAAGTAGCCAAACAGGACAAACAAAACTTTCCAGACTTAACGGGCCTACAAAGGCTCTTTGGGAGAGGGATTTAGAGCTGCAAATTTATAAGAACTGGAAGTTAGTGCTGGTATGCCGGAGGGAATTATGGTATGTAATAAATTTAAGGAGGCATTTTACAAATTTTTGCATAGAATATATTGGCCCCAGTGGCAGTGCATCGGCTTACCCTGCAGTCTCACCGAATTGCAGATGTGGTAGAGGTTGGGTACCTTTTTTCCATTGCTTCTGGGCATGCCCAGTCTTGGTCAAGTTTTGGGAGGTATAGTCCAGGAGGTGAATAAGGGGTGGGGGCTGATTGTCTCGTGACCCTCTGGTCTGCCTATTAGGGGTGGAAATAATGGAAGGCGGGAGGAGTGGCAACTACTACCTAGGTGGGTAAGGGTCTTGTTTGTTTGGCCAGGCACTGCATTTAGAACACCTGGGTCACTGGAAATGGGCCTACGCTGCTGAGTGGAGAAGACTGGTTATACGCCTCCTTGGCTTTGGAGAGGCTTACATGGGTCTTAAAAGATAGGGAGGAGGTGTTTTGAGGGACTGGCCTTTATGGCTTTGAGCATGTCTGAAAACCTAATGCTCGTATACAGGCTGGGCATATAAGTCCCAGAGTGGTTGTTGGGTCTGGGGTGTGCCTCCAATTGAGGGAAATATCTTGCCTGCGATGGTTTGTCGGGTACCTTGCCCCGCTTTGCCTGTATAACATGAACGGTGGGGATTGCCTGATCGCCTCTATACTTAGTATGATATGATTAGCTAGAATACCTGAGTTTACCTGAGAATATGGATTGTAATGCACACTCAATTGTATCTTTGTAAAGGAATTTGATAGATATTAATGATATAACTGGGATTTTAGTGTGTTTGTGTTAGTAGTGGTCTCTTGTCATTTGTTGTATGTATACGCCTCTGTGATAGAAAACTTTAATAAACAGAATATTCCAAAAAAATTCCTTTTCCCTTTTTTCACCAATAATCTTTGCTTGAGATGGTGTTAATTCTCTATACCCTGTCCTTCTTTCAGGATAGCCTACTCTGCTTAACTGGAGTGTTTTGCCAGCCATTCTGTGCCTTGAATTCTGACAAAAGCCTTTGGCTACTCCTTGCAATTCCTATGTAATCTGGAAACGGACCAGGGTCTGAAATGTGTTTAACTCCCTCTTCCTAAATTCTTTATCCCAATCCTACCTCCCTCTTCCATTTCCAGAGATTGAGGCCCTCCCAACCTTTAGTTTCCGACTTCTTCTTCTTCTGTCCTCTCAGTCGTTATTTCTCCTTTTAGTTTGTATATCTTTTCCTTTTCTGTCCCTTGACTTCTTTGTCCCACCCTCCACTCCTTCTTCTTACCTGTCCGTCCGGCAACTCAGAACTGGCAGGCAGGTGGAGTTGACAGTACCTAACGGCCAACCCGAGTGCCATGCAGTGCGTCAGCCTCTAGGGCAGCGCGATGGTGCATCGGCTCTGCCTACCTAAAAAAGGCTGCAGCAGGGTCCTGACCTCTGGCTGAGTACCCAACAGTGATGAATGGTGAAGATACACAGAAAGATTGTAATTACGGTAGGTACGTACTTTTCATTTTCCCCCGCCACCGCGGTCCTGCGCCTGCTTCCAGGGGAGTACTTCAGTTCCGAGCACTCCCTTGGTCTGTCTTCGCACCACAGGTTTTTACCAAGTACCTGGCAGTGGTTGCAGCCTTCTATGCCGCAGGGTATTGCGGTTTTCCTTACTTGGATGACTGGCTGATTTCAGCACCGTCCAGGAATTCTTTACTGGAGGCTCTCACCTTTACCCTGGACCTCTTCAGCAGACTAGGGATCACAATCAGTGTTCCTAGGTCAACCCTATTCCCTGCCTAGAGACTTCAGTTCATTGGGGCAGTCCTTGATATGGTCCAGTGCAGAGCCTTTCTTCCTCCAGACAGGGTGGAGACCCTTCTATCAGGCCTCCAAAGTGGCCTCCCTCAGGACTATCCCTGCTCAGGAGGTCCTGCGCTTCTGGGCCTGATGGCAGCCTCCATCACCACCATTCCCCTGGCAAGGCTTCACATGAGGGTCACTCAGTGGTGTCCCATGGATGCAGTGGATCAGCTCCTGGATGACCTGGACCATTCGGTAATGGTCTCCTCAGCGGTCCAGAGAGAGTTGCATTGGTGGATGGATTCCCACATCTTTCCTTAGGGCTTCCTTCCGGAGCCCTGCACCCTTATCTTCCCACACCACAGATGCCTCAAACATGGGTTGGGAGCTCATCTAGGGAGCACCAAGCCCAGGGACTATGGTCAAGCTTGAGACTTCTTTACATATCAATGTTCTGGAGATGAGGCGGTCCTGTACACCTGCAGGCCTTTCAGCCCTCCTTCCCAAGGGATCACTGCTAATCCAAATGGACAACATGTCGGTTGTTTAGTTTATCAACAAACAAGGGGAACTCCGGTCGTACTTCTGTGCCGGAGGCAACGCTGGTGTGGAATTGGGCAGTCCAGCACCATCTAGCCCTTGTGGCCGTGCATGTTCCGGCATTCTAAACATCCTGGCGGACAGTCTCAGCAGGTCTTGGACCCTAGCTCATGAGTGGAACTGCATCAGGAAGTGGCGGACTCCATCTTCCAACGTTGGGGGTGTCCGGAAATCGACTTCTTCGCCTCGAATTTAACGCAAAACTTCCCAACTTTTTGCTCGCTCATTCCAGGGCACGGTGCTTTTGAACGATGCATTGTCTCCCTTGGACAGGGAAATTTTGTATGCCTTCCCACGCTTCCCATTCTACAGAGGGTCCTTCTCAAGCTTCAGGCAGAGAGGGCAAAGATGATCCTCATCGCCCTCTCTGGCCGAGACAGATCTGGCTCCCGCTGCTACAACAGCTTCCTGGGAACCACCAGTTCCACTTCCAGTGACTCACAACCTCCTGACCCAGGATCAAAGTCGACTTACATCCAGGGCTCAGGACTGCATCTTCATGCTGGCTCCTGCAGACCGCGATCTCTCGCTGCAGGGGTCTCCTCTAGGGTTGCTCAAGCCCTCCACCCACTCCGCTATGCCATGAAGTGGAAGCGGTTTTCCATCTGGGTGACCACTAAGGGTTGGAACCCCTTCTTGTTCTGCCCTGCAAGTCATGGAATACTTCCTTCACTTGTCAGACTCGGTCTATCCTACTGTTCTTTGAAGGTCCGTATTTCAGCTATCTCGAGTACACAAACTGGTGGATGGTAAACCTGTGGCTCAGTTGGAGGTTCAAAACCCTTTCTGAAAGGAATTCTCCATCTGAAACCCCCATCCAGCCCAACTCGCCTTGGGACTTGAATTTCATCTTAGAAGCTCACCCTTCCTCCTTTCGAGCCGGCTGTGAGCTGTGATTTTACGCTTCCTTTCTTGGAAGGTGCTTTTCTTATGGCTTCACATCAGCCCAAGGATTTCGGAACTTCACGCCTAGTCTGCAAGGAGCCATATCTGATTTTTCATAGAGACCGGCGGTCCTTAGAACGCACTCAAGTTTCTTTCCAGGTGGTGTCAGAAGCCACGCTGAATCAGTCAGTTGAGCTTCCAGTGTACTATCCATCCCCATCTAACAGAGGTGAGGCACCTTCATACGATGGATATTCATCAGATTCTCCAGTGTTATACCACTGGACCAAAGAATTCGCATCTGTGACCAACTGTTCGTTTCCTTTGCCCCAAGATTGAAGGGCAAACCGTGTCCAAGCATGGCCTGTCCAAATGGTTAGGCAACTGCATCAGGTATTGTTACCAAAAGTAGAGAAGCCTCTGCCGGGTACCATCAGAGGTCATTCTACAGGGGCATGGCTGCTTCCACAGCTTTTTATGGAACGCTTGCAGCCGACGTTTGTGCTGCCGCTACTTGGAGTTCTGTCCATACTGCTACTAAACACTACAGTCTGGACATTGCTTCTAGGCGGAGGCTGGCTTTGGCCTAGCCATCTTGCAGGGCCTCCTGTCTAGGCTGCGTCCATTCTGGACCCGTTTTTCGTTGGAGTTAGTTTCCTCCTCCCTAGTTTCTCTTGGTCTCTCCTTGGAGGAACTGCTTGGGACTCTGTCCTATATGTGATGACCTACTGAAGGAACCCTCTCAAGTAAGATAGTACAGTTCGTAGGAACTACCATAACAGAAGATCTTTGAGAGAGGTTCCTTCAGTAGGTCATATTTTTCCTCATTTTCTGTTTTACAGGGACTCCAAATCCTGTTCGCTTCTGTTGTCAGGCCTCTTCCTGGCTCCGATAGGAGAACTGGAGGAGGAGGGCAGGCATGGGGACCGCCCACTGTATGCAGCCACGCTGACATCAGTCACATGATGGATGGGCGGGTCCCCGTCAGGTATTGCTAGAAAAGTCTGTCAGTGGGCCCGACGCCAGGTGGCGCCAGTCTTATATGTGATGACCTACTGAAGGAATCTCTCTAAGATCTACTGTTACGGTAAGTTCCTACGAATTGTACTTTCATCCACTCTTTGGCATGTCCTTTCCTTTTAAGGATCACCGGAAGTCTTCATGCTGGTTCCTCTCACCCACCTGGGTGGTATAACCCTTGGCTCCGCCCCATGACACCAGATCTTCCTTTCCACTGGAAGATTCAGATTGCCTCCTTGGTGCTTCTGCATTTTGTAGGCCCTGGCTTGTAATCCTTTGGTTGTCTCGAAATTTTGTCTAATTTGTGTTAGCTGAATGTCACTCTTTAAGTTCGATTATGGAAGACAAATCCCGCCTGGATTTCACCGGTGCTTGTGCAGCCAGAAAATGTTGTGCACCGATACCCACGCCAGCGTTTGCACTGCCTGGTGTCAGCCATGACACCTCAAAGTGAGACTTCAGCTTGGCTTTTCACCCAACATCCTTGACGACTGCCTTACATGCCTGAAGTTCGGGAGGCCAGAAAAACAGAACCTCCAGTGAAATGTAAGGAGGCTCGGTGGGTGGTTTCTGTGGCCAGGGATCCGCCGAGCAATTGGAGCATTTGCAAGCCCTCGAGGAGGAAGTGCTCGGGCCGCAGAATCTTCCTCTCAGAGCTTCTTCATTCCGGCTAATTTGGGCTCCACCTTTCTGGGTTCTTCCCAAAGGTGTGCCAGTCTCTCCGACCAGTGAGGCACCTGCGGCTTGCAATCCTCTTGGTCCTGTAAGCAGGAAAAGGACCGGATCCTCGAGGCGAAAACGCTTTGGGATCAGGAGAGATCTTGATTTCAGGAATCGGCAATCTCAACTCGGTCAAGATTGCTCTGCAGCCGCCGGCTTCTCAGCCTTGCTGTCTGTTCAGTCAACTGAGCAGTCTTATTGACTCGATCGAAATTGTGATCAACCCGATCAACCCATTGTCGCCGACTCTGGTCAACGACTCTCTGGATTGGACTAAAGTCTTTTCTTTCTCAAGTGAGGAGACCCTGCCTGCAGAGAAGAGAATCCCATCCAGGAAGTGGTCCCCACCCGGAAGACTCCGTCCTGCCGGTGTCTCCCGACCGAATTGGCCCATCTGATCTCGGTCGAGGTCCTCAACCGAAAGACAGAGGAAGAACCATAAACACTTCAGAAGAGGCGACGCCATCGGTCATCCTCAGATGAGAGGCTCCAGCAGAAACTCCAGCTACGAGGACCTCATGTGGCAACAGCTAATTCTGACCAGTAACAAGTCGACCCCAGCTCCAACCCTGGCCATTACCTGGCTTTTGCCTCCCAGGCCAACGAGACTCTCCAGAGCCGATTAAAATGGTTCCCCACAAGAGCCGTGAACCCCTGGTCTGCCTTTCCAACGGTTATTTTGGAACTGCCGCCCAAGTAGCCTGTGGGAGGGGCTTCTTCCAAGGGAGACCGACCGGACTTTGGGCTTCCTGGCATCTCTCGGTCACTGTCACCCGATCGCCTGCAGTGGGTTGAAGGTGACCTCAGCGGTTGATGGTTGTATCCGGACTCTTCAGATTCAGATCAAACCAGCCTACATTCTCATCCTGTGATGACAAATCGACTGGTGGGATAGAGACAGAGGGTAGTCCTTCGCCTTTTCAGGGTATTCTTCACCTCATCTCTGAGTGTACAGGGATGCCTCTGAACCTGCCCAGGCAGAGTACCCTCTCATGGACATTCTCCAGAGAGGGATACCTCGATGGAGCTCTTTCCTGTGGCCAAGGCCATAGTTGGCCCGGCTCTAGAACTCTGGCAGCACACTGCATCCTGCCCAGCTCTATCTGTCTGCATGGCCCGCAGTATGCGGTGCCCATGGGGTCCCTTGCAGGGTTCACAGAGCACCCTTCGCCGAGAGCCTGGTGACCGCCTCTGTGTTTAGGCGTGCTGGCAGTTCTGTCGACACAGACCGACCTCCCGAAATGGAATCCAATTTTTAGATCATTTGGCTCGGAAGGTCTATGCCTCTTCCTAAGCCTTCATCAGGCAAGTTTGGCCATCATCATGGCACACTTCTCCCATGCCCTCTTGGGGTCTTTGGACAAAGTCCTCCCACACTCCCTGTGGACATGCAGACTACAGTCAAGCAGGTCCGGATCAGGGCCAGGCTGTTGCCAGACAGCAGCTTCAGACAGCCCTGGACATTGGGGATTCTTGTGCCCGCCTCCGTGACAGTCGCAGTTGCCTCTCCACCACAGGGCTTGGCTGAGACTCTCCTCCTTCCCGCAGATACTCAGCATAAGCTAGCTGACATGCCTTTCCTGGGTACCAACCTCTTCGCCCAGGTGTGGATGGTCACCTTCAGCGATCGAGCAGTCCAATGCCACCTTGGACACTACTTCTGCTAAAGGTCCTTCCAGTAAGAAACAGCAGAAGAAGAAGCCTTTCGGCACTCTTCCCTGTGGCCCAGCAGTCCTTTCAAGGAGGTCAGCAGCAGCAGGCTCAAGCCCGAACCTCCCAGGCCCGTAAGGAGGCCGAGGTTCAGGTCCTGGATCCTCCTCCTCCTCCAAGCCTGCTCAGTGATGAGGAGGGCTACTCCCCCTCTCCCATCACACCAGCTCTGGTTCCTCCCGTTGGGGCCGCTCCGCCACTTCCTTTCCACCTGGTCTGCTATCACTATGGACAGGTGGGTTCTCGAGTGGTCGGTCAGGGACTGCCTCTGGAATTTGAGCAGTACCCTCCAAGCCGAGCCCGCGCCCTCAGGAGGAAAGAGTATCCATCCAGACTCAGTGGGCTGTCCGAGATGACATTGCTCAGCTCCTCCTCAAGGAGGCAGTAGCTCCAGTGGCAGATCCTCCAGCAGACCCAGGCTTTAGAAGTGGGTTGCCATCTGGGAACAAGTGGACATCAAACAGTGTGGTTCACGATAAACTCGGCTGCAGAATCAAGCCATACAAAAGCGAGGTACTGGACTTCAGGAGGGCTGACTTTGGCAAGATGGGAGATTGCCTTAGAAAAGCACTAGCAAACAGGCTAGGAGGAGGTGGAGCAACAATGGGGAGACATCAAAACTGCCATCACAGAGGCAACAAGCCTTTGTGTCAAGCAAATAAACAAATCAAAATGAAAGAAAAGCCACTATGGTTCTCAAAAGAGGTGGCAGGAAAGCCAGGGAGAAAAGATAGCATTCAGGAAGTATAAGAAAACACAGAAGGAGCAGGACAGAGAGCTGTACCAGATAAGGCAGAAGGAAGCAGGGAGGAAGTCAGAATAGCAGAGGCCCAAACTGAGGAAAAGATAGCCAACTTGGTTAAGAAGGGGATAAAACCTTTATAGGTACATCAGGGAGCGAGAAAGACAAAGGGAGGGATAGCAAGGCTGAATAGAATGGAGCGGTGGGCAGAGAGGAACTGTGAAAAGCAGGGTTCTAGGATGTGGATATGTTCAATCCACACTGTCTGGCAGGTTCCTTGCCGCTTTAAATCTTGCCGGAAGGTCTTCAAGCTGGCTCCTCCCACCCACCCGGTGGTAAAACCCTTGGCTCCGCCCATGACTCAGATCTTCCTTACTGCTTGGAAGCTCAGGTTCCCTCCTTAGCTCTGCGTTTTAGGCCTGGATCCACTCTCTTGAATTTCGAAACTTATTGTAAAATTTACAAGACTTCGGTCTTCGTCTTCCCTAAAGCTCGCGATGGACAAATCGACTCCCAACTTCGGTGCCCGTGTGGGCAGATGATGTCGGGTGGGCAGATAATGTCCCAGACCGATCCGCTTTTCGACATGCCTCTACGGCCTGGGGCTTGGCCACGACTTCAGCACAAATTGTGCAAGTCTTCCGGCTTCGGTCTTGGAGGACCGGCGCTGCAGACTTCTTCTCGGGCGACCAGCGGTATCCACGGGTGAAGTCTAAGGAGGCCCATTGGGCGGTGTCCGGCGGCAGGCTCTGTGGAACAGTTGGAGCAATTGATTGCCCTCGAGGAGGAGGCAGCCTAGGCTTCTTCTTCCTCCTCCTCGGCCGCGGCATTTATCCCACTCTCTTGGGCTCCTCCTACACGGCTTCATTTAAGGAGCTTTGCCAGTCCCTCTCCACCAAGGAGAGGGGCCATCGGGACATTCAGTCGGTCCAGAAGAAGGACTAAAGGGTAAGTCCTATAAATGACTCTTTGTAGAAGCGGAGAGATCCCCTTCACCGGACCGTCGACTCTCTATGTCAGTCGAGGTTGCGGCTGCAGCCAAGGCTTCACGGTGCTCCCCATCAGGTCAGCTGGCTGAGATATCTGTTGATGCGGTCGAGATTTTCTGAACCCATCGGACGGTTTGTTGACTGGAGAAGCCGACAACCCTACTTCACCAGTTCCCCGGTGGAAACCGAGGACTTGCCTGTGCCTCCTGTGCCGGAGTCCCCGGTTAAGGTCCCTGCACCGAGGAAGGGCGGGTTTCCCATCCCTCTCTGACCCACCCTCGAATCCCAAGGTCTCGGTCCTCTTCCAGGTCCAGCCGGTCCCACCGACGCCTGTGTTCTCGGCACCATGGAAAGCGGCGCGCTGCTCATCCTAATCGTCCTCTTCTGAGGATAGACTCTCAAGTTGTGCTGGCACTACGAGGATTTAATGTGGCAGCAGCTCTTATTATCCAGGAATAAGCCGACTCCATCGCCTTCTCTCTGGCCATTAAGTGGCTGTCACCAGAGTGGCTAAAACAACCCCTCGTAGTGGTCGAGGAGCCGACCCGGCACCGTTGTTCCGCCGGCGGCGTTGCTCTACCCATTGTGGTGGAACCTCCACCTCCACAATCGAAGACTGGGGCCCCAACCAAGGATTCTCGGTCGGGTCAGGGCTTGGCCCACAGGTTGTCGGTCACCCTCACCTCGATCGACCTCGGCAGGTGGAGGTGGCACAGGCATCCGGCAGCTGTTGCAGACTCCTCGGAGTCTGACGACAACTCCTCCCTGTTCTCCAGGCCGCTTGACCTGGAGTCTGCAGGGGTCCAGTCAGTGGATGAGAGCCCATCCTCGTTTTAGGTTTGCTTCGCTCATCTCGGAGTCCACCAGGATGCAGCTCGAACCCGTTTCAAAGCGGGCCAAGTATCCCTCATGGAGATACTGGACCGAGGATTCCCCTACGGAGGCATTTCCTATGGCAGCGCCATTGTTGGCTTGGCCCTGGAGTTATGGCAGCGGCCAGCATCTTGTCCTGCCTTCAGCCAGGATGGCTCGAAGTACGCAGTCCCAGCGGCTCACTCTCCGGTTTCTCTGGCACCCCTCTGCGGAGGGTTAGTGACGATAGTGTTTTCCGGTGCTCCGGGAGCGCTCAGGGCGTGGACAAACCACCCGATAAGGAATCAAAAAGCTGGATTCGCGGGGTGGAAGGTTTCTTCTTCCTCCCTAGGTCTTCGTCAGGCTAGCTCGGCTGTTCTCATGGCACATTTCTCACATGCCCTATGGGTTCCTGGATGAGGTGATTCCTCATCTCCGCTGACCTTCAGATGACAGTCAAGCAGGTGTGGGATCAGGGAAGGGCAGTGGCAAAACAGCAGCTCCAAACTTCATTGGACATAGGTGATTCTTGTGCCCAATCAGTGGCGGCCACAGTGGCCATGCGCTGCAGAGCTTGGCTACGGATCTCCACCTTCACGGCGGACACCAAGCACAAGCTGGCAGACGTTCCTTCCTGGGCACCGACTTGTTTGGGCCGGGGTAGAAGGCCATCTCCAGAAGATCGAGAAGTCCAGTGCCACCTTGGACTCGGTCACGTCCTGCCCAGAAGGACAAAGGCCGCCAGCAGCAGCGTAAGTCCTTCGCCTCTTCCACCCTGCGGCACGTCCAGCCCAGCAGCACCAACACCAGGGCCATCAGGCACACACATGGCGCCCTAAGGCCAAGTCTGCCGCTTCCTCCAGTAGGAAGCCGGGAGGCAAGGGTCCAGGAGTTCCTCAGTGGGCCCTTCCTCCAAGCCTGCCCAGTGACGGGTTGAGGGGTGTCACCCCCAACCTCGCCACTCCTCCCCGGTTCCTCCATGGGGAACAGCTCCACCACTTCTTTTCCACCTGGTCTGCTATCAACACGAACTGCTGGGTGCTGCCTCTGGAATCGAGCAGTTCCTCCCTATCGAGCCGTCGCCCCATGGGGGCAACAGGTTCGCTGCCTCTCTGTTGGCTCATCGAGCCGACATTACCCTGCTCCTCCAGAAGGAGGTGATCAGCGATGTGGCAGACCCTCATCCAGACCCAGGGTTTGTGTCCAGGTACTTTCTGGTCCCAAAGCGGATGGGGGATGGTGCCCCTTTCTCAACCTGCATGACCTGAACAAGTTCCTAAGGCAGTGCACCTTCAGGATGATTACTCTGGCTCAGATCATTCCATCCTTGGAACTAGGCATGTGGTTTTGTTCTCTGGACCTTCAGGACACATTCTTTCACGTCCCAATCCGTCCGTCTCATCAGCGATTCCTCTGCTTCTGAGCAGAGGGATCTCTTCTGAGTTCGGGCCATGCCCTTTGGCCTCTCTTCAGCTCCCAGGGTCTTCACCAAATGCATGGCAGTGGTAACAGCATTCCTGCAGCGCCGAGTGGGTCTGGGTGTACCCTTACCTGGACGACTGGCTGATTGCAGCCCTTCCAGGTTGGAGGTGGAGCTGTCCAGGATCTGGCCTCCAGGTCTGCTCTCAGATTGGCCTCCTCATCAGTGAGGCCAAGTCGGAACTTGTGCCATCACAGGTGATTTAGTTCATCGGGACAGAGCTCGACTCTGTTCGAGGCCAAACCCGGCTCCCGGTTGGGGCCGAGGTCCTTTCCTCCTTTGCCCAATCATTTCTGGTTGGGCAACTGCGTCTGCCCAGGACTTCCTGCGCCTTCTGGGTCTCATGGCAGCCTGCACCAGTGTGGTCAATTGGGCCTACTGGCGCGCCCCTGCAATGAGGGCTGGCCGCCACTGGTCACAGTGCTCCGGTCCTCTGACCATCCATTGACTGTGACCCAGTAGATGTGGGACGGCCTACAGTGGTGGCTCATTCCAGTTCATCTGCAGGAGGGTATCCGTTTGTCCACCCCGACCCAGCGGTCACTCTGACAACCGACTCCTCTCCGATGGGTTGGGGTGCCCATCTGGGGGAGCTCAGGCGCCATGGCCTCTGGTCCCCTCAGGATTCTCAATACCACATCAACCTGCTGGAGCTCCAAGTGAGTGCGTCTAGCCCTCACCGCCTTCGCTCCGTTTGTATGGGTCAAGTGGTTCAGGTCCAGATGGACAACACCACGACCATGTACTACCTCAACCAACAGGGGCGGAACACACTCCCTTGCCTCTGTGCAAGGAGGCTGTCCTGCCTGATCTCTCGTGATCAGCCTGGAGGCGAATGATCTAGCCATCCATGTGGCAGGAGCCTCCAACATTCTGGCCGATGCCTCAGCCGGATAGGCGCTGCATCTCACGAGTGGTCTCTCTTGCCGGAGGTAGTACAAGATCTGTTCTCCCATTGGGGCACCCTCAGGTGGACCTGTTCGCCTCAGGAGAATGCAAAGCTGAGGCTGTTTCATGCCCACCTCCCTCAGCAGGGCTAGCTGCAGGGGATGCCTTCTCAAGGCTGTGGACCCCGGGCCTCTTCTACTCCTTCCCTCCATTTCCCTTGATCCACAAGGTGCTTCTCAGGCGAAGAGGGACAAGGCACAGTTGATTCTGGTAGCCCCAGAATGGCCTCGCCAGTTCTGGTACCCAGATCTCCTCAGCCTCAGCTCCAGGCTCCCGAGGTGGCTCCCAGCCCACCCGGACCTGATTTCAGTCAACAAAGTGAAGGTTTTCTATCCAAACCTTCAATCCCTGCACCTGATGGCCTGGTTCCTGAGCGGCAAGAGTTCCAGGCCTTGGGTCTTTCCGACGAGGTCCTCAACGTTGTTGAGGCATCCCATGAGTCGACCAGAAAATGCTATGCCTTCAAATGGAAGAGATTCTCCATTTGGTGTCAGGACAAAGGGTTGGACCCTTCTTCCTGTTCCTTGGCTAGCATCCTGGACTACCTGCGGTCCCTTCTCAGCTAGGGCTTGGTCGATGACCCATAGGTGCTGGCAGCCATCTCTGCTTTCCGAGCACCGGAGCTGGCAAGCAGTCGGTGGCGCAGGAGAAGGTGGTTAGGTGCTTTTTCAAGGCCTTGATCACATATCCCTCCGGTCTAAGGAACCTCCACCTCCATGGGATCTACTGCTGGTATTGGCTAAGCTCATGGGCAAGCCATTCGAACCGATGCACAGGTCGATATCTCCCACCTGTCATGGAAGACCGCCTTCTTGGTGGCTATTCGTCAGCCAGAAGGATGGGAGAGCTCCAGGCGCTTTTCAGCCGGTCTTATCTGGTCTTCCACAGGGACAAGGTTGTCCTGCACCCTACCCGAAATTTCTTCCGAAGGTGATGTCGGAGTTTCACCATAACCAGGTGTTGACTCTGCCGGTGTTCTGCCCCAATCACACCTCGGAGGCCAAATATAGGCTCCATACTCTGGACCCTAGAAGGCGTTCGCTTATTATAAGGAGCGGATGGCTGAAGTTGGGAGAGGTTAGCCAGCTGTTGTCACTACGCTGAGGCTGCACCTGGCAGACCAGCAGCCAAGCGGACGTTAAGCAGGTGGGTCACCTCCTGCATAGATCTCTGCTGTAGGTTGGCGGGCATGGAGCCTCCCAAAGGGATAAGAGCTCATTCTACCCGCCATACCGCTGCTTCAGTGCCTGCTTCTAGGGATGTCCCTATCCAGGAAATCTTCAGGGCTGCTACCTGAAAGTCAGCACACACCTTTATTTCCCATTACCACATTGACCTTGAGTCACGCCCGGGATGCTGGTTTTGGGACCTCGGTTCTCAGTCCTTATTCCCTAAGTAAGGGGTGCGGCGCCTTGCCTCCTCCTCCCAGAGGACTGCTAAGTCTGCCAGACAGTGTGGATTGAACAACATATCCACATCCCTAGAAATACAGGTTACTCACCTGTAACAGGAGTTCTAGGAGTGGTATATGTTGTTCATCCACCGACCCACTAGACCTGTCTCGTCTTGACGCGCAACTTGGCTTCCAGCGGCTAGATCTGGTGTCATGGGGCGGAGCTGAGGGTTTTACCACGGGTGGTGGGAGGAGCCAGCTTGAATACCTTCCGCAAGATTTTAAAGCTGCAAGGAACCTGCTAGACAGTGTGGATGAACAACATATACCACTCCTAGAACTCCTGTTACAGGTGAGTAACCTGTATATACTGAACGAATATTTCGCTTAACCTTACCACTGATATATTCTCTGCCCTTGATAAGGACTGCTCACGGTGCAATTTTTATTGATCTCACTTAAGCATTCGATTTGGTAACACCAACTACTCCTGGCCAAACTGACACAGATCGGTCTTGACTCTCTAGCAGTACAATGGTTTAATGATTATCTCCTGGATAGGTCCCAATTAGTTAAATGGCAAGTACCATATCTGACAAGATCAAAATAAGAGATGGTGTCCCTCAGGGATCTATCCTGTGACCACTGCTGTTCTCCTATCTATTAATAATCTGCCGACCTTCTGCAAAGATACAGAGTTCATCCTCTATGCAGATGACATTGTTATCTACAGGTCAATGGAGGATCCTGATGAACTCAGCAGAATGCTATCTAAAGACCTATGGAACCTGGAAGAATGGCTGTCCAGAAATAAACTTCTACTGAACAGCAAAAACCAAAGGGATGCTGTTCGAACCTAAAAACCTTGGACCTAATAGATCAAATACTAAACCTCTCTCTATTGTCCGGGGAAAGTGGTGGTAGCAGATTCACTAACATACCTAGGTCTCACCATAGACCAAGAACTCACCTTCAAGGCCCACATAGATCAACTATCTAAAACACTGAACCAAAGATTGGTCTCCTGGAGCGACTCAGCCCCCACTTACACTGGGGTCACGTGCCAGACTGCCCTTGGTACCTTGCTACCCAAGCTACTCTACTGCTCCCTGTGTTCTCTCTGTTAAAAACATTGAGATGAGTAAACTTAGGACCCTGTACAACAGGATCGGCAAATTTGCTGTAGGGCACTCCAAAAGAACACCACTGTCATGTCCTGCAAGACCTAAACTGGCCCACCCTGGAAGGTAGACTACATTATCCATCATTATGCCTAGCCTATAAACTCAGACTGACTACTACTCCACCTAGTCTGGCAGAGCTACTACAACCTAAAATGAATAGCAGGACATTAAGATCCTCAAGCCGACAGCTCCTCAAGGTTCCCCGATGCAGTCCTCTCAAGGGTCCAGGGCCTTCATCCCTCATTCCTCCCTCATGGAATATGCTTCCACCTAAACTCCAAGAATGTGAATCACTTAGGGGCTTCAAAAGGACTTAAAACACACTTGCTGGAATTAAACCAATGCACTTGTACTTGTTGAATTTCACCTTTGATCCTGTTGTTTGCACGATTTCTGAATATGATAGATGACCTCACCTAATGTGTACGATAAGAACTAATGATAGTCCCTTTATGTAGTTTGTCCATCAGATGTTTGCCTCCTTTCATGAACTGTAAATAACTGTATGTTGATGAATCTAATGTAAAGTTATATCCTGTTGTACTGTGTGTAATTAATCCCGGTCACCCCTGAAAAGGGACTATTACTGGTCTCAGTGGGTTTACCAGTTACCAAAATTTAAAAAATAAATAAAATTTCTGCTCAGTATTCACAAAAGAGGATGAGGGGAGGTCTAATCCAATTAACAGAAGCACTCTTGATAGGGGGTCAATCCCAGTCCTTTCACAGAAGAAAGGGTTCTGAAAGAACTCCTAAAACTGAAGGTGGACAAAGCAATGGGGCCTGCGGAATTCAACCCAGAATTCTAAAAAGAATTAAGGGAGAACTAGTGAAACCACGGGCTACCCTTTTAACAAATCATGGAGGATGGTGTGTTACCTGAGGACTGGAGGAAGGCAGATGTGATTCCTTTCACAAAAGTGGGACCAAGACGGAGGCAGGAAACTACAGAGCTGTCAGTTTGACCTCTGTGGTAGGGAAAGTGTTGGAATCACTTCGAAGGAAAGAATAGTTGAGTACCTAGAGGCCAGTGGGGCACAGGACCCAAGACAACATGGATTCACAGCGGGAAGGTCATGTCAGACAAATATAATTGATTTCTTTGACTGGGTGACCAAAGTATTAGACCAGGGAGGGGCTGTGGACATGGCCTACCTAGACTTTAGCAAGGCATTTGACACAGTCCCACACAAAGATTAATGGTCAAATCAACCAGCCTGGGAGTGGGTCCCAGGGTGGTAGCCTAGGTAAAACATTGGCTGGACAACAGGACACAGAAGGTAATTGTAAATGGAGTCCACTCTGAAGAAAGAGGGGTTACTAGTGGGGTACCACAGGGTTCAGTACTGGGTCCAGTCCTTTTAATGTCTTTATAAGTGACATTGCAGAGGGACTGGAAGGAAAAGTATGCCTCTTTGCAGATGACACAAAGATCTACAACAGGGTTGATACACAAGGAGGCTTGGAAAGGATGATGAAAGACTTGGCAAGGTTGGAGGAATGGTCAGAAGTATGGCAGCTTGGATTCAATGCAAAGAAGTGCAAAATAATGCACCTGGGAAACAAAAACCAGGGAAGATTACACAATGGGGGGGAGGTAACAGCAACAAAAATGGAAAGGGACCTGGGGTAGTCATATCAGATTACCTAAAGGTCAGCAAGCAATGTGAGAAGGCAGTAGGGATGGCTGGGGGTATACTGGGATGTACAGGAGAGGCATCACCAGCAGAAAACAGGAAGTTGTTATCCCTCTGTACAGACAGTTGGTGAGACCCCATCTGAGTACTGCGTCCAGTTCTGGAGACACCATCTCCATGAGACACAGACAGGATAAAGGCAGTCCAGGAGGGCAACTAAAACGGTGCAGGGTCTGCAAGAGAAGCCATCGAGGAGAGACTAAAGGAGCTTAATATGTATACCCTTGAGGAAAGGAGGGGGAGGCGCATAGATAGAAACTTTCAAGTTACCTCAGTGGAATCGACAAAGTCCAAGAGGGTAGTATCTTTCAGAAAAGAGATGTGCAAGAACAAGGGGACACAATTTAAAGATAGTGGGGCGGTTCGGGGCAATGTGGAAATATTTTTCACAGAGAGGGTGTTGGATGCATGGAACAGCCTTCCTGAGGACATTGTAGGGTCTAAAACTGTAGGAGAATTCAAGAATACATGGGACAGACATAAGGCAATTCTTGTGGGGGTTAAGAAGAAATAGGCTGTTGGTTAACTAGGATCTGCAGCTTATCCTCTAGGTAGGAAATGGGCAGACTAGGTGGGCCAAGCGGTCCTATCTGCCGTCAAAGTCTATGTTTCTATGTTTGTCTCCAGGTACTTCCTGGGAGGGGGGCTGGTACCCCATTCTAGAGCTGCACAACCTGAATCAGTATCTCTGGTCATGCACCTTCGATGGTCACTCTGTCCCAGATCATACCCTCTTTTTTTAATTCAAATTTATTAACATCAGTCGGGTACATTTACCACACTAGGGTTACAGTTTTAAACATATGCATTTACACATGTTATTTCAATATAAATTCCACATCAGCAGCTCACATCTCTCACATTTTCAAATTATTAATTATTCACAGATGTTACATTTAGTTTATTCAATCCAGCTACATCATCAATAAAACCAAGTTCTGCATAGTCACCTGCTGATCCCTCAGGTCAAGTTAGGGGCCCTGGGTTCTAAAGAAATGGGTCAGGAGGTCCCCGAGTAGTCCATTAAGGAGCTGACCAGAACCAGTCCCCAGCCACATCTGCCACCTTGTCCATCTTCGGGTATAAATTTGCATTTTTGATTGATCTTAAATGTTAATTCTTCAAGTTCCATAATTTTCTGTACCACCTGTGTCCAGGTATGTATAGTGGGGGCTCTGGTCTCAGCCAGAGATGTGTAATAGCTTTATGTGCAGCTGTGAGGAGAATGGCCCATAGATAGATCAAATCAGCCCCCTCAGACCCTCCAGAGGTTCTCCCAATATTACATTAGGCCAGTCCATGGGCAATCCAGAACAAAGAGACCCCTCAGTGCTAGGATCACCTCCTTCCAGAAAGCCCCAATCCGTGGACAGAGCCAAAATATATGTAAGTGGTCCAGGAGGTCTCTCCACATAGCCTCCAGCAAGTCAACTGTCTGTCTGTCTGGGTCTCTTTATTGAGCACCTGGGGGTGAGAAAGAAACAGACCCTAACTTTCCAGCTGAACTCTTGCCAAAGTGGGGAACAGGTGGTCTCTGACACAACATAAAAGACTGAATCCCAGTCAATCTCCCTCTGGTCTTCTCCGGCATCCCTTGCCAACTTTGTTTAATTTTTCTAAGGGTCGCTCTTTAATCCAGCTAGGGATTTGTAAATTGCTGAGATTAGGCCCTTTGTTTTCTGGGAGGAGAGAACTGCCTGTAGGCATTCTATAAAGGAGCGGCCCTATTTGGATTCGGGTCTGCCTTCTGACATCTGTTAATGTAAGCCCTGGCCTGAAGGTATCTAAAGTGATCAGAACCATGTAGTCCAAATTTTATTTTAAGGGCTGCAAAGTTCTGGGGCGTATCCACCTAGAGGAACTGTTTTATATAAACTAGGCCCATTCTTTCCCATGTCCTGAAAGTATGATCGAGTAGAGACGGAGGAAGGCCAGTTTAGGGGTAGGGAGTCTAAAATTGTTCGGAAGGTGTAATAAAAACTAATAGTCTCTGTTTTGGTTTTATTGAGTAAATAACAAGAGTGTTTTCCAAACTCCACGAGAATCGACCAGACCTGTGGGATTGATTGTTCAGGGTGAGGAGATAAAGCAAGGCGTCGTCTGCATACAGGGATATCTTTCTTTGCTGACCCCCATCTCAACCCGGTAAACATAATCCGAGGGCACGAATGCCCGCCAGAGCCCAATATATAGAGCAAACAGGAGGGGGACAGAGGGCAGCCCTGACGGATACCCCTATTTAATCGAAATCTATTGAGATCCCCATTTACCCTGACATATGCCTGTGGACAACTATAGAGTGTCTTAATACTATTGATAAAGACCTGTGGAAGCTCATTCGTTCAAGTACCAAGAATAGAAATCCCCATGAAACACGATCAAAGGCCTTTCCGGCATCCAGACTCATAAGGCAGGCGGGAGATGTTACGGTGGATGGTATCAATGACATTTAATGCGGAGCAAACATTGTCTGGGGCCTGGCGAACTGAGACAAATTCAGTCTGATATAATTTAATTAGGTCTGGGAGCAATAAATTTAGCCTGGAGGCTATTATCGAGTGTATATCTTATAATCCGAATTAAGGAGAGAAATGGGGGCGAGGATTCACATCTGGTAGGGTCTTTATTTTCTTTATGTATAAGGGTAATTGTGGCATATTGCCACAATGGAGGAGAGGGCCCTCCCAGACCCAAGAATAAACATCTGAGAGCAGGACACCAGCTCCCTCAAGACCTTATAGAATTCGGCACCAAAGCCATCTGGCCCAGGGCATTTCCGTTTTTAAGTTCTTGATGGTATCTAGGATCTCTGTTTGTGAGATTGGCCTAGTCAGTACTTGACCCTTCTCAGACGTAAGAGTAGAGAGGAGAGCTCCAAGGTATTTTAGTTTATCCTCTACACTTGTGTCAGCCTGAGGGCTGTAAAGCCTAGAGTAGTAAGAGACAAAGGCCTCCGTAATTTGTTCTGATCTATTAACTACATGACCTGTGGTTGGAGATTTTATTTTCATAATAAAGGCCCTGACGCTGCTGTTAAACGGAATGCTAACAGTTTGGCATTTCTTAGACCTTCCTCATAATACTTGGTTTCAAGTAAAGAGGGATCTTTCTATTTCCTCTTTCTGAAGATCTTACTTCGAGAGGTTCCTTCAGTAGGTCATCACAAGTAGTACTGACATCGCCTGACGCCAGGCCGTATGGCAGACTTTTCTAGCAATCCTGACGGGGACCGCCCACCAGATGTCACGTGACCGACGTCAGCGTAGCGGCATATAGTGGGCAGTCCCCACACCTGCCCTCAGTTCTTTCCGCCGTCATCCTCATGCGGTCGCTCGCAGACTCCATCAGCGTCCGGCCGGAGTATTTTTCGGATGCTTTTCTAAAACTCGCTATTTTCATCTTTTAGTATTAAATAGTTCATGTCTTCTCTGAAGAAAAGTGCTCCAAGTGTGGCACTCAGATACCGCACAAAGATGGGCATTCCAGTGCATCATCTGCCTGGGCCCAGACCATCCAGTCTCCTCCTGCCCGACTGTCAGTCCTTCAATCAGGCTACCAAAAGCGGAGACAGCAGGTGTTGAGGCCCATCTTCTCAAAGTCCGTCTACTTTCGGCTTGAGAAGAAGATGGACAAGCTTAGGGACTAAGTCGACAAATCTTCTCTAAAACACAAGGAGAAGCGAGGGACGAGCTCTCTCCACGGATCGTCAGGCCCTGTGCCAGCAAGGCTCAGCCACCATCGAGCACTGCAGGTGAGGAGAAACTTCAGGCAGATAAGTCGGCCGCCGGTCCTCCTCCGCAACCGCTGCACTAGCCAGTAAGTTGGCCTCGGCTCCTCCGGAGACCGCCGGTGGCGTTAGTCGACTCCCGGCTGGGGGTAGTCGCCGGTGTCGATCGTTAAGTCGCCGGGGGTTCTCTCCCCGACCGCCCAACCACGCCGCTAAGTCGGCATCCCTGATGACTGCAGGGCTCGGTTCCCCATCGGGGCCTTCTGGCGCACTAACGGCGTCCGGCGGGACAGAAGGAGACAGCCCGCTCCCTCCTGTTATTCCCTCACCCGTGTCCTCTCATTCTACTTCAAACACGTCCAGTGATGCGGATGGGGTCACTGGTGAACCAGCCTATTTCGGGGTTTCCCGCTGGGGACAGGTCAGGAGGCTCCTCGGCCAGACAGCCTTTCCTTGGAGGCCCTCCTCCACCTGAGGATGGACTGCAGGGCTTCAGCGCCCGCCAGTCACTACAGTTCAGACGCCGAGACCGCTGGCGACTCCAACGCCACCTGTTACCACAGCAGTCCCAATGCTGGGACCACCTGCACCTCCAACGCCGCCAGTCCCTACAACAGTCCGATGCCGGGCCCAGTGGTCAGGCTATTCCATCGGCCCCAATGCTGGACCCAACTCCTACCACTGAGACCCTTCGTCCAGTGCCGCGCCAGCCCCTCCGACGCTGGATCCTTTTCCGCGCCGGGATCGGGTGGCACCAGTCCCCATCAACATGGACTGGTCTCCATGCCAGACCCTAATTTAATATATACTACAGCGGGTCCGACGTGGGTTCCCCGACATCAGGGCTGACAACAGGTACTATAACTGTCCCCTCACTGTCCCCGTTACCCACACGAGTATCCTAGGGATCCTTACCTGAGGTTCCCGCTCCTGGATGGAGTCCAGTGGGACAGTTTTATCAGGGTTATCATCCATATACCCATTACATGGGTCCGCATGGGTATACCCTCCTCCAGTCGCTGTTCCCTCCACCTCCTCCTCCCCGAGCCTCAACCAACTCCTCCTCCACCCCTCTGGCTATGCCGGATTTGAAGTCTTTCTACAGTCTTGGTGGCAGGGGTGAGGTCGGAGTTGGTTTTGGACCCAGAAGCAAGACTCCCACCTCCGCTGCTTCTATAGGTACCCTTCCCCTAGCAGTTCGGATCCGATTGTCCACCTCTCGGGAAGACTCGACTGGATGTTCTCTCTCTCGCTTTGAACGTCATCCAGTGGAGGAGGCCGACGATAGTTCTGATGGTGAGAGGACTCTTTGGAGGGGAAATTGTGGAGGAAACCAGCCGAGAGGCAAGACCTCACCGAAATCGCTACCTGAGGATCCTTCCTTCTCGGATCTCTGAGGGCCTCAGAGATTATTTTGATTGGGAGTCAGAGGAACAGGACCCAATGAGACAGCTGCCTGTGGAGCACCTATATTTGAGTCCCTGTCTTCAGTCCCAGTTCTTCCATGGATGGCCCCACCAAGACCTCACCACCACCATCTGGCAGATGCCTCAGTCTCATCCGGCTGTCCCAAGTGGGTGGACAGGGTTTACCGGCACCCAAGGATGCTCCTTTTATTAGACCCATCCGAAGGCAGACTTTGTGGTCATTTCAGTGGCTCATGATTGCTCCAGCACGCCCAAGCACTTGAGCACTACTCTCCAGATAAGAAGTCGAGGCAGATGGACCAGTTTGGCAAAAGTCTATTCTTCGCCACGTGTGTGCTCTGCTCCCTCAGTTACATGGCCCTATATGGTGTCCCACCAAAAGCGACTATGGGCCAGGTTGGAGGCGAAGGTCTAGTCTATGGATCCTTCACCTCTCAAGGAGGAACTCGCCAAGGACCTTTGCCTCCATGATTTCTTGTAGGCTATGCTTTATGGGTCATTCACTTATTCAGTCGATTCTGTGGCCCATACTGCGTGGAGGTAGCCCTGAGACGGCAGTCCTAACTTTGCCTCTCTGGCCTCGCTTAATGAGGTTCAGTCGGCGATTCAGGATGCCTTCGGGGCTCGGTATTTTCGGAGGCAAACCAAACATAATTACAGAACTACAGGACAAGGGTGTTGCCCTTAGATCTGTCTGGTCGATGTACCATCGGGTGCTCCTCAGCGTAGACAGCAGCAACCCTTTCAGAAGAGGACCTGGCGGCGGGAGATCCACTCCAGGCGCATTGCCAGGCAAGTTGAAGACCATGGGTACTGCATTCCCCTGCCTCCAAGAATCTGCATCGGTCAGGAGTCCTCTCCTGACAGACCCGCCTACTTGACTCCCGGCCCCACTGCCTCCCTCAGCCTCTCGGCAAGGAGTAGATGGGGGAGGTTCATCTCCACATGCAGGAGTGGAGGTGATTACCTCCAAGGAGTGGGTCCTGCAAATAGTGGCCTCAGGTCACCCTATAGAGTTCGGGAAATTCCTCCAGGAAACCCTCCGGTGAAGTCCTCATACTCCTCGGGACTAGGCTTTCCTCGTCCAAGGAAATAAATTCACTCTGCTAAAACAAGCGATGGCGTCCCTCCAGGGCAAACAGGGAAAGGCTTCTCCTCCCATTTTTCCTGGTTCAGAAAAGAACGGAGATTTCTGACCCATTCTAGATCTCAGTCAGCTGAATCATTTGTTGAGTACAAGAAGTTTCCCATGCTGACACTGCAGAGCCTTTCCACTGTTGTTTGAGAATCACTGGCTTTGCACCCTGGATATGCAGGATGCCTACCTACATATCCCTATTTTCCCAACCACCATCAGTTCCCTCTGGTTCCTGTTCCGGGGGCATTTCTAGTTCCGAGCACTCCCCTTTGGCCTGTCTTGGCACCTCAGGTTTTACCAAGTGCCTTGTGGTAGTGGCAGTGTTTTTACACAGGGGGTATTGCAGTGTTTCCCTACCTGGACGATTGGCATAGCGCCCTTCCAGGGATGCGTTATTGGGGCTCTGTCATTTACCCTGGACCTGTTCAGTCGACTTTGGGATCACTGTCAGCATGCCCAGTCATACCTCATTCCCACCAAGAGACTTCAGTTTTATGGAGCAAGATGCTATTCCTGTCAGCCCTGCATTGCCACCCGTCTGGCTGCACTTCTCAACCTCTCTTTCTCACTGGGCAAGGTACCAATGGCATGGAAAATGGCCACGTCATATCCCTCCCTAAAGGTGGTGACCTCCTCTCCAGGCAATTATAGATCCATCTCCCTACTCCCGATTATGGCCAAACTACAGGAGCGACTTGTCTTGTCCCAACTGACTCAGTACTTGAATGCCTCCTTTTTACGCCTTTTCCAATCTGGCTTCCGCAAAACCCATTCACTATCACCTCCTACATGAGTCAATGTGATTATTCTTACCGCATCAACAAAGGACAAACATCACTACGGCCATTTTATAGATCTAGCAAAGGCTTTTGATACCGTCTCTTTTCCTACTTATCTCCAAACTTACTGAAGCAGGGCTAGCACACCCAGCTATAGAGTGGTTCCAAGACTACCTAGTGGGTAGGATGAAGTGTCAGACTTGCTCTCTCACATCAAACCCCTTCCAGTCACATCTTGAGTCCCCCAGGATCTGTCCTAGGACCATTACTGTTTCCATTTTTTAAATGGCCTCTGCATGCTCCCATTCTTCCATCCAAATGTATATGGACGGTACAGTCTTGTAATGCGATCCGCCCTCAACAAGCAGCGTAGCATCTCTACTTCAGGAGGATTTTCAGCCATCCAGCACTGGTTCAGGTCAAACCAGCTATCTCTAAACCCTAAAATACTGTCACTTACATTTGGCCCCCAACAAAGACTCTCCTGCCAAACCCCTGTCCCCATTCAAAACCCTGGAAGGGTCACTCCTGGAGCAATGCACTAGCTATAGATATCTAGGCGTCTGGCTCGATCAGCACCTAGATTTTGCCTCTCACATAGACTCCCTGCATAAGAGGCTGCTCCCAAACTGGGTGCACTTTATCGAAACAAAACCTGTCTCCCCATAAGCCAGGGCATGCCCATAGTCCAAAAATGATACTCCCAGTACTCGACTATGGTGACATAGTATACAGTATCGCACCTGTGTCCACCCTGGCAAGCCTAGACACCCTATTCCACTCCTTCTGTCGTTTCATCTCGACTGCCCACAGTCCACTCACCACTGCACTTTATACAGCTCCCTAACCCTACCATCCCTCCATGATTGCAGATTAATAAACTGCTAGGGTTTGCTGCTAAATTCTGGTCCCTCTCCTCCTCCCTACCTTGAATCTACCTTATCCAACAACCTCCCCCTGTGTACTCCTTAAGAGGCACAGACCCTAACTACTACACATCCCCTTTATCGCACTACAAAGGCCAGGCAGCTTTTAAATACAGAATCCCACAGATCTGGGGCGCCTACCCTCCCCATCAGACACGCACAAAATCAGTATCACCTGCCCGACTACTCCAGGCATATTTCTCCTCCAGCTGCTCCTGCTAAATTAATAGCTCTCTACAAAATATGCTGTACAGTAGAATTTCTGTTATTGTATATCTATCTGTAAACTCCTGAATTATGGTTGCCAGGAGTATACGTTATACTATACTCTATGTATTGTATTCAAAAACTGTATTATATTGTACAAATTATATGCTATATTCTGTATTCCAATTACTGTACTTAAATTGTTCATCTATATGCTGTGTAGTGGGCTGGCCCCAGTGCATCTGGAATCAACATGTTGCTCAGTATGCCTTCCTGGTAAATCTCGTAAATAAATAAATAATGGGGCAGTCCTCAGCATGGTCCAGTGCAGAGCTTTCCTTCCTCCGGACAGAGTGGAGACTCTGGTCCACCTGGCCACAAAGTGGCGTCTTGCGGACCATTCCGGCCAGGAGGTCCTTTGCCTGTAAGGCCTCATAGCAGCTTCCATCTGTACCGTTCCCTAGCCAGGCTCCACATGAGGATCTCTCAGTGGTCCCTGAGGTGCAATGGGACCAGCTTTTGAACAATCTGGACCATCCAGTTCTCATCTCCTCAGCGGTCCGGAAGGATCTTCTATGGTGGATGAATCCACAATCTTTCCTTGGGTCTTCTGTCTCAAGACCAGCGCCATAGCCACTCTCACCACGGATGCCTTGAACATGAGTGGGGTGCGCATCTGGGGATCACCAAACCCAGGAACTTTGGTCTGGCTTGGAGCTTTCTTTTCACATCAATGTTCTAGAGCTCAGGGTGGTCCTGTATGCCTTACAGGCCTTTCAACCCCTGCTGCCAGAGGAACACTGCTAATCTAAATGGACAACATGTCGGTGGTTTGGTATATCAACAAACAAGGAGGAACCGGTTGTACCCTCTCTGCAGGGAGCGACCAGGGTGTGGAACTGGGCAGTCCTGCATCACTTGTCCCTAGTGGCTGTGCACATACTGGATGTCCTAAAAGTCCTGGCGGACAGTCTCCAGCAGATCAAGGACCCCTGCTCATGGTGGGAACTTCATCAGGAGTAGTGGAATCCATCTTCCAAAATTGAGGGCGGCAGACTCGACCTATTCGCCTCTCAATTCAGCATGAAACTTCCCAAGTTTTGCTTGCTGTTCCAGAGCCGGTACTTTCTGGAGCGACGCATTGTCTCTATCCTGGACAGGAAATTTTGTATGCCTTCCTCCATTTCCCATTCTGCAGCGGATCCTCCTCAAACTACAGACGGAGAAGGCCAAGATGATTGTTCCGCTGCTTCAGCAGCTATCCAGGGACCCACAGGTTCCACTTCCATTGACACACAACCTCCTTACTCAGGATCAGGGTCATCTGGTTCATCCGGGGCTCAGAACCCTGCATCTGCATGCATGCTCCTGCAGACATAGCCATCTCTCGCTTGGGTATCCTCTAGAGTGGCACAGATCCTTGTTAAAGCCAGAAAACCTTCCACCTGTTCCACTTATGCATTAAAGTGGGCGGTTTTCCATTGGACAACCGTGAAGGGCTGGAACCCTTTTTCTTGCTCGGCCCCACAAGTCATGGAATACCCCTTCTTATCGGACTCAGGTCTAGCCTATTCCTCTCTGAAAGTGCACCCCTCAGCTATCTCGGCGTACCATGAGCTGGTGGATGGTAAACCGTGGCTCAGTTGGATATCTCAAAGACTTTTTGAAAGGGATGCTCCATCTGAAACCCCCATCCATAGCCCGACACCACCATGGGACCTGAATTTCGTCCTGGAAAAGCTCACCTTGCCTCCTTTCGAGACTAGCAATGAGCTGTGACCTCGCTTCCTATCAGGCGTTCTGGTTGCCATCCACTTCAGCTCGAAGAATTTCGGAACTTCACGCATTGGTTTGTAAGGAGCCTTACCTTATTTTCCTGCCAGGACAGGGGTTCTCAGAACCCATCCAAGATTCCTTATAAAGGTGGTGTCGGAAGCTTCTCTAAACCAATCAGTAGAGCTTCCATTATATTATCCGGCTCCCACTAACAGGGGTGAGCACTCCTCCATCGATGGATGTGCAGCAGATTCTCCAGTGTTACACACACCGAACCAAGGACTTTCGCTCTGCGACCAATTGTTTGTCTTCTTGGCGTCTCGAACTCGAGGCAAAAGCGGTTTCAAAGCAGAGCCTTTCCAAATGGTTGGGCAACTACATCAGATACTGTTACCAAAGTATGACCAACCCTCTCGGGTGTTATCAGGGTCATTCTACTAGGGCATGGCTACTTCTGCACCTTCCTTCGTAATGTTTCTGCAGTGGATATTTGTGCTGCCGCTACTTGGAGTTCTGTCCATACCTTTACCAAGCATTACAGTTTGGACATTGCTTCTAGGCGAAGGGCTGGCTTTGGCTTAGCTGTCCTGCAGGGTCTGTTGTCCTAGGCTGGGTTCTTTTCAGACCTCAGTCTTTTCCAGTGGATTTTGTTTTGCCCCTCCTAATTTCTCCACAGTCTCTCCTTAGAGGGACTGCTTGGGACTCAGTCCTGCTTATGATGACCTACTGAAGGAACTCTCTGAAGTAAGATAGTACAGTTACGGGAGCTTACCATAACAGATCTTGAGAGAGGTTCCTTCAGTAGGTCACTATTTACCCTCCCTCCTTCCCTCATTTAATTTTACAGGGTCTCCAATCCTGTTCGCTCTGCTATTAGGTCTCTTCCTGGCTCCGGCAGAAGAACTGGGCCAGGGCATGGACCGCCACTATATACTGTTACGCTGACGCCGGTCACGTGATGCGTCGGGTGGGCAGTCCCCGTCAGGGATTGCTAGAAAAGTCTGCTGTGTGGCCCAATGTCAGTCCTACTTGTGATGACCTACTGAAGGAACCTCTCTCAAGATCTACTGTTACGGTAAGTTCCTACATAACTGTACTTTTCTGCAGGTTTCTGAGTTCTTTCATCTTGGAGTCCCTATGTTTCTCCACTTAATTTTCTGTGTGGTCTCCAGTTCTCTAATTTGAATTAAAAGGGTCTGTTGTTGGAACATACAGGCTTTTTCTTTTGAGAGGCTATTGCAATTAATCTCCTCCTAATGGTGGCCTTAAGGGTATCCCACAAAATTTGGGGCATGACCCATGGCGCTGTATTTTCCGTTATAGTATCCTTAATATGTTTATCAGTAATCTCCCCATCTCAGAGCAGAGACGTGTTTCATCTCCAATGAGTGTTTTTCTTTGGTAAAGCAAGGCAACCTCCAGGAAAATAGGATTGTGATCCGATAGGGTAGAGGTACCTACCCACATAGAGGAAGCTGGTGAGACTCGGAAAAGGTGACATAGGTATCTAATCTGGAGAACATTTTAAATCTAGGAAATAATAAGTATACTCTCTCACCCTAGGATATTTTCCTCCAAATATCTACCAGACCTATTTGATTAATGACTTTCTTAATAGGCACGTGCCTTTCAAAGTCCGGACTCTGAATCGAGAGGTGTGTCCAGGGTTCTATCAATGACTAGGTTCCAATCTCCCCCATTATAAAGTACCCTTCGTCTTTTCTGCCACTAGTTGAGCAAGTGAAGTGTAGAATAAGACAGGGACCCCAGAGGGCATACACATTGACCAGGGTCCACACATGTCCTGTACCCTACCCACCAGCAGAATATATCTTGCCCCCAGGTCCACCACCACCTCCACCTCCTCCTGTTCAAAGGGAAGGATGCAGACAGCAAAATAGCTATCCCCTCTTCCTTCCAGAATCTAGTGAAGCATGAAATAAATGGGGTGGGTCTTGGACTTCAGTTTCAAAACTTCATCAGATGACAAGTGGGTCTCCTGTAGGAAACTGGCATCACATTTTTTGTCTGGTGATAAACCTCAAGATCTTTTTCCTCTTAATAGGATTGGAACAACCATTAATGTTATAAGAAAGTACTTTCACATACTAATTAACCATTTGGAATTATTATAAATGATCCATCTGTTAGGAGTTGTGAGAGCGACTATGGAATCTTACCTGGAAACCCCACGGTCCTTTAATAAAGAGTACTCTTGTCTTTAAATACCAAAACTTCATCTGAGAACTTATATACATTTGTAATAAAAAACAAAAGCCCAAAAGTAGGCAACAGCTATATATATAGGCCCAGTTATAGCTAAGGCCCAGAACTTACAAGATCTAGGATACAGCGGGTTTTTAAGCCCGACATATCCATTGCAGAGCAGTTATAGCTTTGCTTCCAAAGTGTAGCTGGAAGTTCTTACCCAGCTGTAAAGGCATTCGCACCACGAGAAATAAAAGGATGCTCAAGAATATCAGGAGCTGTCCCTCAAGCCCTGGGAATTTTACCCATGGTAGCTAGCCCTTTTGTCAGCAGTAGGCATGCATTGTGCGTGGCTACCCTTCCTCTATATCGACTTAACAGCTTTACATTACATGCTATCACCTGTTATCAATTCTATTGAAACAGTTAACTGTAGGATGTTATATATCTTAATAAACCTGCAAAAAGTATATGGAATACACCAAAATGTGAACTATGTATTACATATGTCAGATCTACACCCTTTGATGGATGAATCAATATGCAGTGAGCAACAATGCTTACACTTTAGCTATGCTTGCAGGAAAATAAACAGTGAGCAATACCTGGGCTGCCTGAAGAGGCAGCATCAGCAAATCTTATATCTGACTTCTCTTTGCTAGTGATATCTTATGCATAACACATTGCTATTGAGTGTCAAAAGTTATCTGAAAAATGTTATCTGTTTCACTTACTGCCAGCACAGAAGTCCTACCTCCCCTGATAATTCTTAAAAGCTGAATAATAACATGGGGTGTGGAGGAAAAACATAACTAGGCTAGGGCAGCACAGTAAATTAGGGCAGATTAGGTGTGTGTAGACAGTTGCGCAAACATTACCAATGTTTTAGCATTGGGAGATCATTATGGGGAATGAAAAGAGAGAGGAGAAGGTCTGATTGCCTTATTTTATTTCCCAACCGAACTAGTGCCTTCGGTGATCATTCTTCCTGCTAGCTCTCCTCTCGCCCCTCACTGATCCAGCAAACTCCTCAAATGATGTCCAACTAAGTAGTTGCACTTACAGAGGTCCGCTACATTTAAACTGGGTGATTTGCTTTCCTCTTCTCGGTGATGGAGTAAGCAGTCCGGCGTCCTTTAGGAGCGCATACACCAAGGCAGTATGAGACCCAGTGGAAATGAGGCTTAGGAGGCGCAGAGGAGGCGTCCCAAATGATCCAGGTTAACAAAGAAAGAGAGCAGTGTTACCATTCAGGTTACCACAAGTCTCCTGGCTGGTTGAGAGCGCCATTTGGAGAGAGTTCCTCCGATTCTTCTTGAAGATGCCCTGCTTTTTATTTATTCTTATGATCACCATATCTCTGCAGTAAAGCCAAAACATGGCTACCAGATTTGTTTGTGGCAGCTTCTGAGTGGATCCCAACTTGAAGACTCCTTTCTGGGCGACAATCCATGCTGACAAGAGTAGGTCCTTCTCGAGCTTTTCCTTCACCAAGGGTGGAACATTAATTCCCTTAGACTGCAGGTATGTACTGGCTGACAAAAGATCTTGAAATATTTTAGTTCCTTGATCCGAGGTTACCTTTAGCCTTGCGGATACAGGATCTGGGCTTTAACGTTTTGGGCTGCAGTTGCTTCAGAATGGGCCACATCAATCACCTGGCTTCTTGCACAGCAGATGTGTGGTCATTGTCAATGTTTATTTGATGGCCATCTAGTTGTAGGGAGCCCTGTTGCCAGGCCTTGCGTAAGGAGCTCTTTTGTTTGAAGGAGGTAAACCTCGCAATGATTGATTGGGGTGCGCTTGCGCACTGTGGGGTTTGGGGTCCAGAGATCTGTGAGCATGGTCCATGGCGAGATCAAAATCCTAAGGAAGTGCAAGTAAGTTCCTGAGTAGATCTTGCAGGAACTAAATTACATCAGGATGCTTGTCTTCGATCCCCGGAAACCCGTAGACCCTCACATTCTGCCTTCTGCTTTCCAGGTCGTCCAGGTGATGGGTCAGTTCACGGTCTCGCGAGGAGATGTAGAATTAGCCTGTCATGCCTGTCTCCCTGTTCAGTGACCTGGGTCATACAGAGCTCAGCTGTTCAGTTTAATGTTTGACTCTGTTAAGGTCTGCTCTAAATTTGTTGAGAGTCTAGTCGATTTTTGAGACTGTCGAGCCATCTGGATAATTGTTTCAGCCAGATCAGGTTGTGTCTCTTCAAAGGCAGCCCTGTCTGGATTGGGGCCTCAGGTCTCTCACTGTCATCCATATCTTCTGCCCTTACATTTTGGATTAGACACTTTAATTTTTGAACTGGTGTAGATACTGGCTTCCTGAGCATTTCCTTTTGGATTTTATTGGCGACGACATCTCCATAGCAGGTGATGTATTGAGATTATTGTCGGTAGGGAGGCAGGAGCTCAAGAGCTAAGCAGCCATAAGTCTGCTGACGTCACCAGAAGTCAATCATACCATCCTTGAAGTGAAACGTGGTTCTGTTCACTGGATCTGCAGGATGCGTTCTTTCACATCCCAATCCGTCCATCTCGCCGGTTGCTCGCTTCAGAGCGAAGAGACCCTACTGAAGTTCTGAGCCATGCCATTCGACCTGTCATCAACCCACAGGTCTTCACCAAATGCAGTGCAGTGGTGACAGTCCATCTCAGGCGTCGGGGGTCAGGATTTATCCCTACCTCGATGATTGGCTCTTAGCAGGTCCCACCCAACAGGAGGTGGAAGGTCCAGGGACCTGGCCCTTCAGACCTGCTCCAAATCGGCCTCCTGATCAGCGAGGCCAAGTCAGACCCGTGCCATCCCAGGTGATGTGCTTCATGAGCAGAGCTCAACTCTCATCAAGCCAGGCTCGGCTCTGACGGACAGGGCAGAGGTTCTCTCCTCCTTTGCCCAATCATTTCTGGTTGGGCAATTGCGCCCTCTTAGGACTTTCTGTGCCTTCTGGCTTACATGGTAGCGTGCACCTCCAGTGGTCATTGGGCCCGGTTGCACATCGCCCTCTGCAGTGAGCTGGCCACCCATTGGACTCAAGCGCCATGGTCATTTCGACAAGCTGATCACTGTAACCCAGAAGATGTGGGAGCGCTCTCAATGGTGGACTGCCCCAGACCGGTTGCAGGAAGGGATCCCGTTTGTCCGCCCCAAGCCAATGGCCGTCCTCGTGACTGATGCCTCTCTCATGGGCTGGGAGGCCACATGGGGGACAAAGGGCCCATGGGTTCTGGACCCCTGAGGAGTCGATACCACATCAACGGTTGGAGCTCAGAGAAGTCTGACTGCCACTGTCAGCTTTCGCTCCTCAGCTCTGAGGTCAAGTGGTTCAAGTCCAGATGGACAATACCACAACCATGTACAACCTCAACAAACAGAGTGGCATGCATTCCATTTGCTTTGCAGAGAGCGCTCCACATCTGGACCCTCGTTAGCCGTTTGGAAGTGAATCTCCTAGCCATCCGTGTGGCAGGAGTCTCAAACCATCTGGCGGATGCTCTCAGCCTCTTAGCGAGACATTCCACAAGAGTGGTCTCCCATCCAGAGATGGTTACAGACTGTTCTCCCACTGGGGCAAACTGATGATGGACCTGTTTGCCTCCAGGAAAACACCAAGCTGAGGCTGTTTCATACCGCTCCCTCAGCAGGGGCTCGCTGCAGGGGATGCCTTCTTGAGGCCGTGGACCCCAGGCCAACTCTCGCCTTCCCTCAATTTCCCTTGATCTACAAGGTGCTCCTCAAGGTGAGGAGGGACAAGGCAAAGGTGATTCTGGTAGCCCCAGACTGGCACTGAGTTCTGGTATCCAGATCTCCTCAGCCTCAGCTGCAGGCCCAGGAGCAGCTTCCAGCATGCCCAGACCTGCTATCTCTCAGTCATGGGAAGGTATACCATCTGGACCTTCAATCTCTGCACCTACAGCCTGGTTCCTGAGCGGCTAGATTTCCAGGCTTTAGGTCTTTCCGAGGATGTCCTCACCGTGGTGGAGGCATCCAGGAAGAATCGACCAGGAAATGTTACACCTTCAAATGGAAAAGGTTTTCCATTTGGTGTCAAGGCAAAGAGCCTGGACCCTCTGTCCTGTCCAGTGGTTAACATTCTCAACTACCTTTGGTCTCTGTCCAAGGGGTCTTCAATCATTGACCCTTAGGGTGCACCTGGCAGCCATCTCTGCTTACAGGCGCGGGCCAGTCAGCCCGGCGATGCAGGAGACAGCGGTCTGATGCATTTTCGAAGGCCTGGATCACATATCCCCTCCGGTGCGTGAACCTCCACTTCCATGGGACCTACTGCTGGTACTGGCAAAGCTCATGGGCAAAGCCATTAAACCCAATACACAAGTGTGCGTTGTCACACTTGTGGAGGCAACCTTCCGGGTGGCTGTCGTGTCTGCCAGAAGGACAGGGGAGCTCCAGGTGCTTTCAGTGGACTCCCTTATCTGGTCTTCTACAGGGACAAGGTTGTCCTATGCCCCCACCTGAAATTCCTTCCGAAGGTGGTGTCAAGTTTCACCTTAACCAGGTGTTAACTCACCGGTATACTACCTAATTACACCTCGGAGGCAGAGTTCAGGCTTCATACTTTGGACCTGAGAGAGTACCGCCTACTATAAGGAAGCGTCTGGCTGAAGTTCGGGGAGAGGTTCGCCAGCTGTTTGTCACCTCGCTGAAGATGCACATGGCAGACTTGCAGCCAAGCAGGCGATAGGCAGATGGATCACCTCCTGCATAGATCTCTACTATAGGTTAGCGGGCAAGTAGCCTCCCAGAGGATAAGAGCTTATTCTACCCGCCTTACCGCTGTGTCGGTAGCTGCTTCTAGGAAATCTGAAGGGCTGCTACATTCATTTCCCATTACCACATCGACCTTGAGTCACACCAGGATGCTGGTTTTGGGGCCTCAGTTCTCAGTCCTTGTTTCCTAAATAGAAGTGCGCTCTTGCCTCCCTCCTCCCAGAGGACTGCAAGGAGTCTGCCAACAAGTGTGGATTGAACAACATATCTATGTTCCTAGAAATACAGGTTACTCACCTGTAACAGGAGTTCTGGGAGTGGTATATGTTCATCCACACAACCCACCGACTTTGGCGCACAACCTGGCTTCCAGCGGGCCAGATCTGGTGTCATGGGGTGGAGTTGAAGGTTCTACCACCCGTGTGGGAGGAGCCAGCTTGAAGACCTTCGGCCCAACTTAAAACTGCCAAGAAGTGTGGATGAACAACATATACCACTCCTAGAACTCCTGTTACAGGTGAGTAACCTGTATTTTAGTATATTTTCTTATTTTAAGAAAAGAGCGGTAGCAGTATGATGAGGAAGACTTTGTTTGAAAGTTGTTATGGCAGAGGGGCTGTGTCCGGTCCACGCATGATCTAAGCTCGGGAGGGCACAGTCCGCCCAGTGCAAATCTGGCAGTTCCAGTGATCTGGCTCCACTTGACCTCGAGCTCCTCTTCCTCCTTGGGAAGAATCATCTGTACTGCCGAGGTCGCCCTCTGGTACATCTGCGTGGGGATTGTCGGTGGTGAGGGGTGGTAGGCCTGAACCGACTTTAGGGAGTTCCCCTTGGCTGCATTCTTGACACGGATCCATCTCTATCCTCGATGGAGTTCCGGTGAGCAGTTCCACTTTGGGCCACTCCTTTGGAGCAGGGGTTCGACTTCTGTCCAGTTTCCTGGTTCTGGGACCTCCGGGCCTTGGAGCCTCTGGACGGGGCCAGGCCAATTGGGTCAGAATATGTGCGGTGCCATCTCTGGTGCCTTCGCCATCTCATCGATCCCTTGTGCCTACTCCTCCCCATTTTTTTCCATGCAGGGGCCGCCAAAGGTACGCTTTTCCTTCAGCCCTTTTTCCTCAGGATCTTCAGGTGCCTCTGGCATTGCCATGGCACTGCCGTACTACTCAGTGCCGTGGATGGTGCTGCTGCACCATGGATGGTGTTATTGTCTCCGGTGCCACGGTCCTGTGGATGGTGCCATGGACGGTGCCGCTGATGCTGTCGGTACTGTGCAGAGCCATGGATGGTGCTGTTGGTACCATCAGTACCACTGGTGCCGCGGGGCACCGTGAGTGCTTTCTGATGTCACAGCGGCACTGTGGGCGCGCCACTGGTATCGTTCGCGCATGCGCTGTTGGTGCCTTCGGTGCTGCCGCGGCACCGTGGAAAGTGCCGTTGGTGTTGTGCGGTGCCATGGACGGGCCATTGGTGCTCTGCGATGCGCAGGTGCGGACGGCTCTATGGGCAGTATGACAGGTGTCGGTGTGCGCGGATGGCGCTGGTACCAGGGTAGTGCGGTTAGTGCTGTCTGGCAGAACAGGTGGCAGAGTTTTTCTTTCTGTGGACCTCTTCTTCTGCGGAAGTTGTTGCAAAGAGTTTTCCATGGAATGAAGTCCTGCTCTGTGGAATATTTCTGCAGCTCCTAGTAGGTGGAGTGCGTGTGGGATCCTGTGTTGTTCTGGCAGTTTTCGCTGGTGGGACTTTTGATCTTATCTGTGTCAATCTTCACCATTCATCACATATGGGTACTCGGCCAGAGGTCAGGACCCGTGGGAACTTTTTTTTTTTTGGGGGGTGGGTGGGAGCGACCGCAGCCACCGCCCTCAAGGCCCGGCGTTCTATGTGGCGTCGGCGGGTTGGCCGTTAGGCGCCACCTGCCTGCCAGTTCTTCATCTCCCATCGTCGAGGTCACCTGCGTGGGAAGCTTCTCTCAGCTTGAGTTCAGGCCTACCTCGTAGTCCGTTCGTTTTCAGAAATTTTCGATGACAAGTCCATCGGTTCGTCCTGCGGTTCTGCTAGCCACTCGAAGTTGCGGTAAGACCTTTCCATTACTATTTTCCAGCAACATCGAGTCTTGTTTGTATTCTTTCTGAAGGTCATGTTCTATGTCAGAGGGCAAGAAGATGGAGTCGACCCTGCATGCAGCCCAAATTTTCGTCACCGACCAACCACGACCGTTGCCTTTGTGTCTTGGCCTGCTTCACGACATGGATCCGTCGATGCCTGCTTCTCCATGGACCGCCGGGTCATTGAACAGTGCATGTGGAAAGTGGGGAGTTCCACTGACTTTCGGTGGTCGGGTGCTTCGGGCCAAGCCATGCTCTCTAGGCCTTTCTTCTGGGTCCCCTTCCGGTTCTATGCGCACCCGAGGAGGAGGCCTCTGCTTCTAGTAGCCTAGCCTTGGCTCCTCCAGCGGTGCAGGAGGTCAGTCTGTTCCGCCGGGGGCGGTGGGAGGCACCGCCATGGCAATCGCCGCTTGAGAGGCCGAGCTCCCAGTGTTGGACCGCGGTTCGCAGGCCTGGGTCGGCGCCATCCTCCAGCGCCCGGTCGGTGCCGTTTTGGGCTTTGAATTGCTGTTCGTGGTGCCATGACACCTGGCAGGAAGTCGTCGTTGGCACGGTCCATTGCTTGGTGCTGTGGCTGCTGTGTCGGCACCATTCATGGCACCATGGGAGTCGCTACGGGCGCTCGTCTTTCTTCTCTCTGGCACCGTCCACGGCACGAGGTTGAGCATGGTGCCATGTCCAGTTCTGGAGCCATTCACAGCGCCCGAACAGGAGTACGGTGCCATGGGGGGTTCAGAAGGTGCTGTTGGAGCCGTCATTGGCACAGTTTTGCTCTCGGCACTGTGGGTGGTTGGCGCCATGGGGTTTCTGGCTTTGGTGCCGTCTGGTGCCAAAAGCGCCATCGGGCCATCTCTGCCCATGGCACCGCAGGCGCAGCTGCAGGTTCTGACTCCGAGGCTGCTGTTCAGGCTGGAGCCGTGTCTTCTTTGGCCACCATTCGCAGTGCTGCAGAGGGCACTGGTACTGACTCAGGTGCCGTCTCCATTTCTGGCACCCTGTTTGGTAAGGATGGCGAAGGCACCCACCTATGGTTTGGCACAGGGCCTCGACCTCCACCTCTTCGGAGGAGAAGTCGGACTCTGAGTCAGAAGAGCAGTCTGGCTTCTTGGAACTAGCTGCTAGTGTGGGTAGCCTGGTGGTGTCTTCAACAGACGGTCAGCCCCCCACGGAGGCGGCGGCGACTTCCGAGGCTGGGGTCAGGCGCTGACCAGCAGGCAGTGATGCATGCCACCATTGCATTGCAGCATGGCCTGGAGGATTCGCTGACCCCTCAGGCTGGTACTCCCTCGTGTGGTGTGCCTGGATGGCCCAACTTTGGAGCCGATCAGAGCACCTACGAGAGGGAGGTACTGTGCCTTGGATAGCTCCTTGGTGCTGACCACGGCTGTCGATTACCTAGGCTGGCCATCTGGAGGAGGGCACTCTCAGATTCCGAGGGTCGAGGGCAAGGGTCTGCTCGGAGGCCCTTTTCGAGGTCCATCCGGCTCTGGAAGAAGCTGCAGTGCGTATCTCTGCTCTTCCCTTCACTTTCTTTGAGAGAGCCCGTTCTTTGGAGGTAAGGAACTGTCCTTCTGGACCTATACGCCCCAGTCACCTCACAGGGGGATTCTTCCGTGCAGCCAAGGCAGTTCCAAATGGTTGTTCAGCTGTCGGCTGTGGAGTCTTCCCAGCACCTTCATCTTCTGGCACTCCTGGTCTGCTCCCTAGCCCAGGCGGAGGTCAGCCGATTTCTCTTCTTGGCTCTGTCCCCATCCCTCTGCCACACTGTCCTGCGCTCCCAGGTATCCTTGGTCCTAGCAGGCCTCTCTCCTGTGAGCAGCTTAAAGCCGTGGCTGCTCGCTTCCGCCACGCCAGGGCGATGGACAGACATGTTTCTCAACCTCCCTGAGTAGCCACCCTCTGAACTGTTGAGGTCCTCTGACTCTTCATCCCCTCTTCTGGGGAGAGGAGCCTTTGTTCACATCTCCCAGCCACTGATCTCGTGGACTATCAGCGATTCTTGTGAGGATGTTGGAGGACCTACATCTCTCTCTCCTTCTATTCAGAGCAATCTGGAGCACTCAGCACATGCCTATTTGGCGACTTCAGTGAGGACACCCTTGTGGTGCCCCTAGCCTACTCCCTTTAGGGAGGCATCATTGCGTTCCTGGCAGAGACCCTCCTCCGGAGTTCCGCCTCAGGGATCTCTGCCAGTGGTATTGCCGCCCCGGAGTCTCCAGGTTCCATGCCTCATCCTCAGTAAGGATCGACACAGCTGGACACTCCTGATGGGCTTTGCGCCCTTCACAGTGACCGGCCCCCAGATCAAGACTCCTCAGATTTTGACTTCTGGGGTAGGAGGCCTTTCTACTAGGCACAGTTGCTGCTTTCTGTTTCTGCACATGAGGCCCACTATGCAGCCTATGATAGGTTCTTGTGGTCCAGGCTGGGTCAGCTCCTAGCCTCTTTGCCTGACAGACAAACCAGACAAGCCATTGCTCTCTCTGCACGTGGCCTGGAGCTAGCAAGGCACTAAGCAAGGTGCCATATGATGCCAGTGAGGTAGCTACCAGGGTCGTGGGGACAGCGATCTGCACTAGGCGGGCGGCAGCTCGTCTTTCGGTTGCCACCACCAGCCCGGCGTAGGGTGGTTAACCAGAGGACCTCTCTGTTTTCCATAGGGTGAGGCGGTGTCTGTCACGGCAACTTGCTTCCCCTCCGAGGTCCCCATCTCCTCTCCCCACTCTCGGGCCTCTCCAGGCCCAGAAGGTTCTCCCTCAGTAGTGTAGTGTGTCACCCACTGAGAGCTAAGGGACTCTGTCCTTTAGGGTTTTGAAGCCACCTTCGGGGGTCTCAGCACTCAACCATATGTGATGAATGGTGAAGATTGACACAGATAAGATATGAAAATTACGTACCTACCGTAATTATGATCTTTTGTGTATCTTCACCATTCATCTAACCACTAAGCCATCCTCCTGGGGCCTCAGTCTCTGGATCCCCCTCCCTCTCTGCGCCTTTCTTTGCCTCCCTCCCTGTCTTTGTCAGGGGTAATTTAGGGCATGGTGGGATGGTATGTCTGGGGGAGAGTGGTCAGGATGGATGACACTCCCTCTCTAGTGCTCCGGCTCCACTCCTTTGGAGTGGGAGGGGTTGGTTGCTCTCATCCTCGCCTCCTTCTTGTCCCTTTTCAAATTTCAGTTTTCTTGTCCTCTGGACATGTTTTAAGAGCTCATTTATCCCTACTGAAAAAAAAATTCTTGTTTTTACATGTGAGAGGGGCAGAACCTCTGTCCCTGTCCTCTAAGAATATCCATTTTCTGCCATGAAGGAGTTTTTGCCAGTGATTCTATGCCTTGAATTCTGGTAATTAAGCCTTTTGGCTACTCCTTGCAGTTCCTGTGAGAGTACAGGAATCATCTAACAACAATCTGACTTGTTTGGAAGGGCTCATTTGGAAAGGCTGTGTAAATTTTTAATGGGGGTAACTGTTGGAGATTGTGTACAAACGGAAATTTCTGGCTACACCATGAGAGACAGGACAGAATCCAGCATGTTCTGGCATTTTGTTCTCCCTCTCATGCTAAACATTTATATCTCAAAATTCCCTGTCTTTCTAACTCCCACCCTTTTCTGTTTTCCAGAGATTGGGGTCCCTTTCCCAATCTCCCTAGCATTCGTTTCTCTCTTGCTCTGTCCTCTTAGTCATTTATTTCTCCTTTTGGTTTTATATTTATATTTTTCCTTTTTCTGTCCCTTGGACTCTCTTGTCCCACCCTCCCAACCTCTTTTTCCTCACCTCTCCTCCGGCGACTCAGAACTGGCAGGCAGCCTGAGTCGATGCGCCTAATGCCAACCTGCAGTACCACAAGAACGCCTGCCCGAGGGCGGCAATCGAGCCGCATCGCCCACCCCACAAAAAAAAAAAAAGTTCCTCATGGGTCCTGACCTCCAGCTGAGCACCCATATGTGATGAATGGTGAAGATACACAGAAAGATCATAATTATGGTAGGTATGTAATTTTCATTACTGTGCTGTTCTGCCAGCGAATTCCGCATTCCACTCAGCACTTGGTCAGCCCCTTAAGTGGCATTGAGCTCCTCAACACCTTTTCTGGTGGCGAAGTCTCTAATGATTCTGGCCTAGACTTCCTTTTGGAGGTCCTTCTGGGATGGAAGTGCATCTTGATGAGTCTCTCCTGTCCTACTTGTCGGTGATACAGTGGATGACATATTTTAGAAACTGGAGGTAAGCCTTCTTTGTCAGCAGAGTCTGTGATGGAAGTTCTTCTTTCAGTTTTCCTCAGGGATATGGGGTCCACCATAACACTTTGGACTTCTGTGGACCAAACACTTCGTATCCGGACTCTTTTCAGTCGTCAGTAACAATTACACCCTGTGGAACACACTAATTCAATGGTCGGAGCCTTCCGGGCTTTCTGCTCCTTTGAGAGGAGTATATTGCCCCACTGTGATGCTGCCTCTTTGGTGGCTTCATCGGCAATGGGTGATTAACATCTCCTCAGCTGTGATTATTGGTCCGGTCCCAGTTTAGTTATGGATGCTCAGGCTCCCCTGCCCCTCAGATGGATGACATCTTCATCTTTCCTGTATCAGACAGTCCTTTCAAGGTAGAAGCCTGAGAGCCTTGTCAGGCTGTAACTAATTGTTTGTTTAAAAATATATAGCCTCATCCTCACAGCAGAGGGCCTAGTCGAAACTACCCGATACCATCCTTCTGGTTCCAGCCCAGGTTCTGCCTCTGCTGCCTGAGGCGGTCGTCTCTAGATTACAGTGGAGAGCTCCTGACTTCTTCTGCTTCCAGAAGTCCAACCCAAGGAGATTTTCTCTTAATTACAGATGTTCCCTAGACATAGGCAGCAGTCCAGTCTGTTGGTTTTGTTTCTTCAGACTCTTCTCTTGATCAGAGCCTCAGAGCAACAGAATGACTCCATGGTGAGTGAACACAGGTTCCTGCTCCTTGCTTGCTCCAAGTTAACAAATGGCATGCTCCCTTTCTCGACCGTAAGGTCAAGTAGGTCCTTGTTCAGAGATGGGTTCTTAGTATTCATGCCTTCGCTTCCTGCATATTGGTTCTGTGCCAGTCGCTCTGGGCTAGACTCTTCAGAAGCAATTGCTCAGCTCTCTCTCCTTCCCAGGAAGAGTTTTTCCATTTAGGGGTAGGTGTTAGTTTCACCTTCACAGCAGCTCCTTCTCTTAGGAGCTCCCTAGTTTCCTCCAGGGCAAAGCAGACCCTCTGACATAAGTTACCCTCTTGAGCAAGTGATGACTCTGTGTTTGTTTTTATAGCAAGCAATCTAGAGCCTTTTCCTACTCCCTTTCAGGAAGGCGGGCGAGTGGTGCCTCACCACGTTGAGTCACTTCAGTCGTTATGCGGTCATTTTCAACAATGGGTCAGCCTGAACTTGGTCCTTTTGTGTCCCCTCTCGATGCAGATCTGCCCGTCTTGCCTCAGAAATCCAGACCCTGGTTTTCCTGTCGAATGCTTCTCCACAAATGGGCACATCCTCCTGTACTTTCCCTCTTTTCCCTTAGTTCGAGACTGCTACTAGAGTTGTAGGCAAACTGGAGCAGAATGATTCCTCTTGGAATAAGAAGTGGGTAGGCTCTGGTTCTCCCAGACTACCACAGAGGCTTGTAAGTCGTGCTTTGGCCTTCCATCAGGAGGCTTAAGTTACTAAGTGGAAACCTTTCTCCATTGATGGGCTAACCCCACCTGGACCTCCTATTGCTCACCAAGTAAGGGTTCAAGTGCCTCTTGGACCTGTTGTTAACAGATTAGCCATACTTAGTAGTAGGGGTATCCATCTCGCTTCTTGGTCTACCTTGATCCAGCAGATTTTACCTCCGGCTCTTTCAGTTAGTAAAACTTTTACCTTACCTCCAGAAGGAAGGGTGCTCCCTTCACTCTTTGATTGTTTCAATGGCTGTTGACTTTCTTCACAGAACAAGAGCTACAGTCCAACATTTTTGTGTAGCTGCAGCTTGCCTCAGTTGGATCACCTCCTTGCCCTGAGATGTTTTAGGCTAGTTTAGTAGGGTGTCTTCAACTCTTAATTTTTGACTGGTTCTCACGCTCTTCAAGAGAGGTTGCAGCCTCGTGCGGAATTTCATTTTGTGTCCGTTGCAGTCTTCTGCAAAGTGGTGAGTTGGAGCTCAGGGCATACCTTTGTAAGCACTATGTTCTGGATCTTCCTTCCAGACAGCTCTTTTCTCAATAGGACAGTCCTTGGACGTTCTTTCTGAGTGAGCCCCTATCTCCTACCGCCCTGCTCTGGGTGGGTTGGTCTTAGCTGTACTCTCCCAATAGTGTGAATGATTGGTGGAGACTCAGTCCAGGAAGATATGCAGTCTCCACCACTCATTCACTCGCACTCCCACCATCCCCTGGGCTCACTGCTTTTGTTTCTTTGGCCTTGACGGCCTTGTGGTCCCACTGTGAAGACATTGCTCAATTGACCTTTTTGCAAGGTCATCTGGACCTTTAGGCCGGAAGGTTAGGATAACTTATTTTTACTAATTCGCTGCACCTCCTTAGTCGAAAAGGTACTGAGGCGGTTGGAGAGTCGACGCTGAGATAGCATATACAGGTGCGGAGCTGGTCTCAAGGTGTCACACATGTGTTCCTGTCTTGTTTCTACATTCTGAAAATGTTTGACTCCCGCTGGTCCTAGCGCCTCCGGTGCTATCCCATTAGTGTGAATGAGTGGTGGAGACTGCATCCATGGAGATCAAATTATGGTAAGTACGAACTTCCATTTTGGTAGCTCCTCCAGGACCCCTCCTGGCCCAGGAGGTCCTTCGGTTGCTAGGACTGGATGGCAGCCTCCATCTCTACTGTTCCCCAAGCAAGACTCCACATGAGAATCACTCGGTGGTCCTTGTGGGTCCAGTGAGATCAACTCCAGGACGATCTGGACCATCCAGTCCTTGTATCATCCGCTCTCCAGAAGGACTTGAACTGATGGAGGATCCCTTCAATCTGTCAGTAGGCCTCCCTTTCGAGGGCCAGCCCTCGGGTATCTCTGACCACAGATGCTTCCAACCTGGGTTTGGGGGCTCACTTGGGGAACACCAAGCCCAGGACTTTGGTCCAGCTTGGAGATGTCCTTACACATCAATATCTTGGAGATGAGGCGGTCTTATATGCACTGCAAGCGTTCTAGACTCTTCTTCCTCAGGGATCACTGTTCCTCCAAACGGACAATATGTCAGTAGTCTGGTACATCAAAAACAAGGAGGAACTGCCTGCATCTTTGCAGGGAGGTGATGAGAGTATGGAACTGGGCAGTCCAGCCATGCATGTTCCAGGTGTGCAAACGTCCTGGCAGACAGTCTCGGCAGGTCTCAGACCCTCAGCCACGAATGGGAACTAAATCAGGAAGTGGCAGATTCTCTGTTTCTAAGATGGGGCATCAAAACTCGACCTTTTCGCCTCCCATCCAATGCAAAACTTCACAGTTTCTGCTCACTGTTCCAGGGCATAGTGCTTTCTGGCATGATGCATTGTCTCTCTCTTGGACAGGGAACTTTTGTATGCCTTCCCTCCTTTTCCCATTCTTCAGAGGGTTCTCCTCAAACTTCAGGCAGAGAAGACACGAATGATTCTCATCGCTCCTCTCTGGCGAGACAGATTTGGTTCCGCTTCTGCAGCAGCTTGCAAGAAACTCCATTGATGCATGACCTCTTGACACAGAATCAAGGCCAGCTCATGCATCCGGACTCAGAACCATGCACTTGCATGCTTGGCTACTGCAAACATAGAAGTTTTGGTGGAGGCTAGAAAGCCTTCTACCTGGTCACTTATGCCATGAAGTGGAAGCGTTTCTCCTTTGGGCAGCATCCACAGATTGGGACACCTTTTCTTGTTCCGCCCCACAGATCATGGAATACCTCCATCTTTCAGATTTGGGTCTTTCCTATTCCTCCTTAAAGGTCCACTTATCGGCCATTTTGGCGTGCCACGAGTAGTGGATGGCAAACCATGGCTCAGTTGGAGGTCTCAAAACCTTTCTGAAAGGGATTCTACATCTGAAACCCCATCCATGACCCAACACCACCTTGGGATTTAAATTTTGGGTTGAGAAGCTCACTCTCCTTCCTTTTGAGCCAGCGATGAGCTGCGATTTGTTTTCTTTACGTGGAAAGTGCTGTTTTTGGTTGCGGTTACTTCCGTTCAGAGAATTTCGAACTGCAAGCTCTAGTGTCCAAGGAGCCTTATTTGATTTTCACAGGGACGTGTGGTCCTCAGAACAAATCCTAAGTATTTGCCTAAGGTGGTGTTGGAGTTCACACTGAACCAGACAGTGGAACATCTAGTTTACTGTTCAACTCCTGCGAATAGAGGTGAGACGCTCCCTGCACACCTTGGATGTGCACCGTATTCTCAGGTGCTATACCCATCGATCCAAAGGTTTCTGGAAGGAACATCAACTCTTTGTTTCATTTGCCTCCAAATCCTTGGGAAAGATGTCTCCATGCAGTGCCTGTCCAAGTGGTTAGCCAACTGCATTTGCTTCTGTTACCAGAAGTATGACAAACATCTGCCGGGGTCTGTTATAGGTCATTCCACTAGGGGCATGGCTGCATCCACACAGCTTTTTCTGCGTACCGTTTCAATAGCAGATATTTTGCGCAGCAGCAACCTGGAGTTCTGTCCATACCTTTACCCAGCATTACAGTCTGGACATTGCTTCTAGGAGGAGGGCAGGTTTTGGTCTCGCTGTGCTGCAGGGCCTTCTGTCCTAAGCCAGTTCCATTCAGTTTTTCCTTTGGAGTTTCTCCTCCTCCCATGTTTCTCTTGATCTCTCTTTGGAGGGACTGCTTGGACTCAGTCCTATATGTGATGACCTACTGAAGGAACCCTCTCAAAGTAACATAGTACAGTTATATGAGACTTACCATAACAGTAGATCTTGAGAGAGACTCCTTCAGTAGGTCATGTTTTCCCTCCTCCTTCCTTCCTCAATTTTCATTTGGGACTCAGACTCTGTTTCCTTCTCCTGTCATTCCTCTTAGGTCTCTGGCGGGAGAAACTGGAGCCAGGCATGGGACCGCCCACTATATTGGGTCACGCTGACATCAGGTGGGCAGTCTCTGTCAGGTATTGCTGGAAAAGTCTGCCATGCGGTTCAGACACCAGGTGGCGCTAGTCCTATATGTGATGACCTACTGAAGGAACTGTCGAAGATCTACTGTTAACGGTAAGTTCTTGTGTAACTACTCTTCTAGGTCCTTTGTGGTAAAAAAATAAGGAACCTGTCAATTACTTCACCAGCAGCAAAAACAAAAACTTATTACCCTTTTGTGAGTGCAATACTCTGAGGGAATCGCAAGTGATTGTGCATCAATGGCTTGGGAGGTGGGCGTGTTGCATATGACTTATCGCCGCACAGTTCTTCTCAGAAGTGGCATGGAAGGAAGTTGGCCCGAAACAGAGGGTGAAAACTGCTACTGCAGTAGCAACTATGTGGTGCGGTCTCTGTTGTTGTGGCAGCCTTTGCTTTCATGGCTGCAACCACCTCCTCATAGAATCCTAGAAGCTTGATGGCAGAAAGGACCATATCGGGCCCATCTAGTCTACCCTTTTTCCCCCTACACCTCCCCCTCCTGGCCAGTCCCCATCTTCCCTGATACTCAGTCCCATGTGCTTGTCCCATGCCTTCTTGAATTCTTCCACCCATTTAGCCCCACCACTCTGTCTGGTAGTCTATTCCAGGGCTCCACCACCTTCTCCGTAAAAAAAAAAAAAACACCCTCTCATTGCCCTTGTATCTTTTCCTTGCAGTCTGAGGCTGTGCCTCTAGTTTTGACCCCTCCTTGTAAACCCTCTTCTCCCACTTTGTTGATTCCTTTACATATTTAAAAGTTTCAGTCATGTCTCCCCTTTCCTCCTTGTCTCCAGCATGTACAGATCCAGTTCCTTACACCTCTGCTCATATGACTTTCCTGTATACCCTGCACCATCTTGGTTGCCCATCTCTGAACCCTCTCCAATGCATCTATATCCTTGCAGATGTGGCCTCCAGAACTAAACCCCATAATCCAATGCAGCCTCACCATGGCTTTGTAAGGGGCATTATTACCTCCCTCTTTATACTAGTAATGTCTCTGCCTATACATGCCAACATTCCACTGGCCTTTCCCACTGCCCTGCTACATTGGATTCCTACCTTAAGGTTCGAGGATACTGTGATCCCCTGATCTCTCTCCTGTTCTGTTACTTCAATTTCCTCCCCACCTAGAATGTACCCTGCCTTCTGTTCCTACTCCCAAGTGCATCACAGCACACTTCTTGGCATTAAATTTCAGCTGCCATGTCCTAGACCATTTTTAAGCGTCTTTTAAGTCCTCCTCATGTTCTCCACCCCGTGGTGTCCACCCTATTATATAGTTTTGTATCAGCAAACAGGCACCCTCCCCTCAAACCCTCAGCAATATCACTGATGTAGATATTGAGAGAAGCAGACCAAAACTGTCCCCTGTGGCACTCCACTCTTCACCCTCACTGTCCCGGTGCACCCGTCCAGCACCACCCTCTTGAGTTCTCTGACAGCCAGGCCTCCACCCAGCTTGCTTTTCTACCCAGCCCCAGGCTTTACATCTTGCTCACCAGCCTCCTATGGGGACGATGTCAAAGACCTTACTGAAGTCCAGATAGGCCACGTCCACCACCCCCGGTCAATCACCTGAGTCACCCAGTCGAAGAACTGAATTGGGTTTGTCTGGCAAGACACTTCCCCTTTTGAAGGCATGCTGTCTGCTGTCCTGCAAGCCACTCTCCTCCAGATAATCCACCACCCTGTCCTTGATTAATGCCTCCATTACCTTCCACAGCTGGCGTGGGGTTGACAGGTCGGTAGTTCCCTTCACCTTCTTACTACTTCCCTTGTGTAAAAGCACTATGTCTGCCCTCTTCCAGCCCTCGGCACTCTCCCTGTATCCAGGGACGAGTTGAAGAGCCTTGTCAAGGGTGCAGCCAACCCTCCACCATCCCCTGATCACCCTGGGTGTAACCCCTCAGGCCCCATTGCCTTGTCCACCTCAATCTATCTAGCTCTGCCCTAACCCTATACACAATGAATGGGCTCAGATCCACCCATTTGCCCTCCTTCCCATTGACTTTGGTGCAGGTCCCTACAGTCCTCCTCCTCCGTGAATACGAGCTAAAGTACTTATTTAATAACTCTGCTTTTTCACAGACTCTTTTCAATTTTATTTCTCCCTCCCCTCAGCCTAGTAATCCCTGCCTTGCCCTTCTCTCTCACATATCTGAAAAGGTTTTATCCCCCCTTTTGCCCTTTTTCTATTTTCACTTCAATATCTGCTTTTGCCTTCTTTCCTGCTATACTCCTCCTCCTCCTTAGCACTTAGTACTCCTCCTTAGCAGCAGTTTCTGCAGGATCAGACACATGACTGTGTTCTCCAGTGCAATTTGTGACTGTTTGCCCAGTCAGGTGAAGCAGTGCAGTGCCCTTTGTCGTACTGGAGGCACTTCAGTATGACTTCTCTCATGAAGTCACTGTCTGCAATACAGAAAGCCCTGGAATAAAAAGCAAATTGGTTCCTTTTGACTCTTAACAAACGTGCCTCCATTGTTGCAAGAGTGATGTGATGCCTAACTGGACTGCAGGTTATAATGTGATCGAGTCTTGCCGATTGATTACAGTTGGGCAATCAAGTAATCAGTACAGTCCCCTTGACAACAACTTTCTATATTTAATTGCAGAGGGTTCCTTGAAACATGAAACAATGTTATCATATTAAGCATGTAAGTTAACTGAACTTGAACAGAACTTTACTACTCAAGTAGTTTTCACTTCACAAGTAACAATAAAAGGAAAACGTGCTTTGCAATTTGTGATGTTTAGTGCAATTAGCACAATGTCACTGTTTTATCCTTTTAGTTCTTTTAGAAGACACTATTATAATATGCGGTTTTAGTAGCACAGTATTAACCAGGTGCAGTTTCAGTATACTCCACAGAGACCCCTTCTCCCCTCCTAGTTAACCGGGGACGGAGACAAAGCTGAGAGGTCGCATGGGAGATCACCTGCACCTCTTCAAGAGCACCTCCTCATCCTAAGAAGGTGGGATCCTGGGATTTGGACCTCGGTGACGTCAGTTGGCAGCATGCCTCCATAGGAATGAACCCTCCAGGGGTGGTGCCCCTCTTTCAGATTCCTTCATGGATGCCAATTTCTTGGCATGGATGCACCCTCTCCTCCTTTGGAGAGTCTGAGAAGCCGATCACCCATATGGGGCACCTTGGGATGAACTTTTCTATGCAGCATCTAGAGATAGACTCTATGGTCATTAATGCAATCCATTATCGCTCTATACTTCCAAGGCCTCATTTATTTATTTAGATCTTATCTCTGTCAGTCTTCACCATTCATCACTAGTGAGTACAGCGCTGGAGCCCGGACCCTGCGGGAGACTTATTTATTATTTTTTATGGGCAGAGTCGAGCGCGGGACCGCGCCACTCTCAAGCCCGACGTTCTACGTGGCGCTCGTGGGTTAGCTGTTATCTGTCGTTCCACTCCACCTCAGCCCCAACTCTTCTTCTCCCGTCCATCGGTGAAGACCTTGTGTGGAGACTCTGTTCTACTATCAAGATTTGCAGCCTAGTTACGTCAGCCTTGTGTCTGTGTTGCCTCGGTTCTGTTTGCCCTGCTCGTCGTTTCTTCTGGCCAGTAAGATTGTTCCTTTACTTTTAAGCAGCGTCAAGTACTGTTTTTCTCTTTGTTACTCATACAGTCATGTCTTGGCGGGGGCAAGAACTTCTTCAAAAGAGGGCGGCCTCCTGTGTGTCAGTGCCCTGTGGTCGCCTCTATTCTGTGATGGACCAGCATAACCACTGCCTCTCTGCCTCGGCCCGACCCAGATATGGACAACTGTGATGCCTGCTTCTCCATGGACCGCTGAGTTGTGAAATCAGCGTTTAAAAGTCAGGCGTGCGCGCTGACTTTCGGAGGACAGGTTTGCAGTCGACAGGCCAAGGCAAGGATTCTCAGCCCTTCCTCGGGTCCCTCCCAATCCTATATGGCCCATGGGTAGGGGTCCCCACCTCTCTTAGCCTTGCGCAGGGGGCTCCTTCCAGCGGTGCAGGAGGCCAGTCTGTCCCTCTCGGGGACAGTTGGAGGCTTCTTTGGCAGTCACCTCTTCTGAGGTGAAGGCTCTCGATTGTCATGTTCTGGGCCCTCTGGGTCTGGACAGCACCATCCTCGGTGTCGTCTGGTGGCGCCGCTCTTGGTCCAGTGCCATTTCTGGTGCCACAGGCTTGGAGGCAGTGTCGGACCATCTCTCGGTGCCACTGTTGCTCCTAGCGATAGTTAGGTGGCATCAGGTATGTCAGCAGTGCGGGGTAGTGCTTCCAGCAGTTTCTGGGCCTGTTTCTTTTCTGGCGCCATGGTGACACCAGGACTGAGCCAGTGCCACCCCTGACTTTTGGCAGCATTCACCTACCTTGGCTCTGGTGCCGGGGGGAGCACGGTGCAGCGCTCAGTGTTGCGCCCGACTCCAGTGCCATTCCACCCGGTCACCGAGGTGGCGGCATCAGGCATGGTGTTGTGCTTGACTCCAGTGCCATTTGCGGTGCCAGGGTTGGAGGTGGTCCGACTCATGGTCCAGGAACTGGGGGATTAAGGAGTCATCTGGCATCGAGATCTGGGTCTACCTCCTCGGAGGTGGACTCTGGGTCTGATCCAGATTGGCTCCCAGATTCTTGGAATCCTCAGATCCCTCCTTTTCCAGCACCTCAGGCCCCACTCAGCCTCCTGTGGGGTCAGTCATCGCCAGTAGGCCGTGGGGTCAGTGGTACTGACCAGCCAGCTGTGGTCCCTGTTGCTACCGCTGTGCAACCTGGGGCCACTGGCACTCTGCTCCTCCAGTTTGGGCACCCCCATCCTTGGTGTGTTTGGACAGTCCAGGTTTGGGACAGCCAAGGCACGCCAGGAAGGGAGGGTTCTGTTTCCTGCATGGACTATTCGGAGGCTGCCTGGAGTTGTCAGCTGCCTAGGCTGGTGGCTATGAGGACAAGGTCCCTCTCTGACTCTGAAGGGTTGAGAAGTAAAGATGTGGCATAGCGTGCCCTCACTGGAGCCAGCCGGGTTCTGGGAGTAGCCGCCGTGCAGACCTCGCTCCTCCCTGGATAGGTCCTTGAGAGTGGCTTCAGCTTCTGAGGTCAGGGGCCATCCTTCTGGACTCACATGGTCAGTCACCTCAAGGGGATTTCTTTACATGGGCACAGCTCTGACCGTTCCGACTCTGTTGAGCGGCTGTTCGCTGCTGGGGCCTTGGATCTCCCTCCTGCGGGGAGTTTCCTCTTAGCCCCCGCCCTGACAGAGACTATTTCCTGTAGCTGGAGCTTATTCCGAGCCTCTGTCTCCATCCCTGGCTATCCCAGGTATTCCCGGTCCTAGGGACCTCTTACTTGGGAGCAGTTGAGAGGTTCCGCTATACATTTCTGCCTATCTCCATGCCCTGGACCAGCAGGTGTTCCACCATGCTGCCATGCAGCAGGGCCCTGAACCTCGGAGGCATGCCATCATCTTCCTCCTCCTCGGAGGGAGAGGAATTATCTGTCCACATCTCCCCAGCATCTGATCTCTCTTCCTATCAGCGCTTCCTCGCAAGGATGTTGGACGAGCTCCATCTTACCCCAGTCCCTGCCAGCAATCCCAAGCATGTGACTTGGCGCCTTCCTAGGGTGAGCACAGTGCGGCCAACCTGGTGGTTCCCACCTGGCCTGTTCCTTTCAGGAAGCGTCACATCTGCTTTGGCTACATCCCTTTCCACTGTTCCAGCCCCAAGGGACCTATGCCAGCGGTATTGCGCCCTCCCAGGTCTCCAGGTTCTGTGCCTCATCCTCTTTGGGCTTGTCCTCCTGGACACCCCTCTGGGACTTGAGCCCCCCCATCAGGACCGACCCCCAGACTCAGATTCTGCAGACTTGATTTCTGGGGAGGAGTTTCTCTTCGCACGGATTCTCCTTTCTATTGCTTCACATCAGGCCCACTTTGCATCCTACAATGGTTCTTGTGGTCCAGGCTAGGACAGCTCTAACCTCAATGCTGATTCGGAGGGAAACCAGGTAAATATTACCCTCTCTGCTCAGGGCCTGAAGCTGCAAGGCATAAGCAAAGGGCATCATATGACCAATGAGGTAGCATCCAGAGCAATAGGATGGGAGAGGCATGGACAGCATTTGCTTCAGTTTTTGGAAGCTAAATCTGGCAATACTTACCCCTGAAGCCAGACTAGCCATTGTCAGGGTAATCTTCTCCTATTCTTGACTGCTGCTTCCCTATGTATGCCAGGACCTCAGCACTGCCATGGCTAAACTCTCGCTGCCTACAACTAGCGCCTGTCGCTTGCTTTATTGGCCCCTACTCCACCCACCACTGTACCCTCAAATACCCTTGATGGCTACCACTACAAGGTCGTTTGACCTAGCCTCTGCTGCATGGTAGACAATGTCATCCAGACGGCTCCAGAATCTCCCTAACTGCCCTTCTGAAAACCAGAACGCCCTCCGCAATCCTCCGCTCTAATGGTACCTCTAGCTGTTCCTAGGTATTCACCAACATGGGTAGCAGAGCTTGTTCTGCAGCTGCCCTTGCAGTGGAACAAACTACGGGCTGAACTCCATTCTATTGACACACACCAGTTTCAAGTCCTGCCTTAAAGTCTGGCTCCTGGCAAACTCATCCTGCTGCTGCTCCAGGGGTCTCACACCAACCCACACTAGTCAACTCCCCAGCCCAGGGGTTACCCACCTACACACTAGTCAACTCCCTGCCTACAACTGTTAGATTGTATTTTCCACAGTAATATTTGACTTCCTGCCTGTACATATTGTATATATATTTTTACTGAGTATTCTGTGTATTACTTGCTCACTGGACGATGCAGTCATACATTGTACACTGTGCCTCGATTTGTTTGTTTTGTACCAAATCTCCTCATGTCGATATTGAAACCTTATATTCACTGTTCTCAAATGGACCTATGCATCAAACCTGTATATTGTGCTTACTATTGTTGCTTGTATCAAATCTGTTTCATGTATATTACTGTTACCTTGTACTCCACTGTCACCTCGCCATATGTTGTTATGGCCTGGGTCATGCTACAAAAGCAGTTCCTGGATCAGTGCATTCATCCGGTTATCAAAGTCATAAATAAATAAATAATTAGTAGACACAGCCTTTACTATGTGAAAGAAGTAGGCTGTGGTAACCAATCGACCAGCAGCAATCATGATAGAAAGTGGAAATCTGGAAGGGCTGAGAGAGTGTGACTGGTCCCCCAGTGCGGGAATGGACAAGGAAATCTCATTTAAACAGAGTAGTAGGAGAAGGGTAGGAAGCAGGCCTGTCAGGGTGGCAGGAGCTATACTAAGTAGTGAGGAGGACAACAACCAGCAGGGAAAACAACCGGCTGGTAGACCAAGAGTCGTGTGTCAACTGGACCAGTACAGAGTCAGGTACTCTAGCGAGAAAGAAGCGGTGAGAACAGCCCACGAGAAAGGAAAACTTGGCAGTGCCGGCGACTAACGGTTGTAGGCACCTAGTGTCCATAGTATAACGAGCAAATGGGAGTTTAGACACTTGGTCTTATGAGCCAAGAATTAGCCTAGCTATTAAAGTAAAAGGTCGACCAGGGTGGGTGAGGTGGGGAGTCGGCGTGGCGCCTGTGGGAATTAACTGCGGTGGCGGCAGGCAGGTCCCGAGTCCTGGTGGTGGCAGCAGTCTGAGTCCTCAAGAGCCTCGGCTCTGAGGACAAGTGTCAGTGTAGGGGAAGCGGTGAGGGAAGCCGGCGCATTTAGCGGCAAATGGTCAGTCCAGGCCGTGGCATCGGCTTCCAGTTCCAGGAGGTGCTGAAGGAGGTCCTAGCCCTGAGGGCTGCAGCGACCTGGAGGAGAGGAGCAGAGAGGAGTTCAAGAAGGGGGCACAGCAAAGGCGTGGCTAGAGTCAGAGACAAAGGTAAGGAGGGCTGAGCAGGGCATGGGAGGAGATAGGTAACAGGAGAGGAGCCAACTCAGGTGACCAGGGCAAGAGAATGTAGGAGGACTCGGAGGAGGGTTAGCAGTAGCTGGAAGGGTAGGCAGAAAGAGGTTTTAAGAGAAGGCTGTAATCACTTGCAGTAAGCAGTGAAGGGCTGTAATCTTTTAAGTAAAAGGCAATAATCACTTTAAGCAGTAAAGGGCTGTAATCTCTAAGTAAAAGGCTGTAATCATTTTAGTAAGCAGTAAAGGGCTGTAATCACTTTAAACAGACAGAGAAGGCCGTAGTCTACCAGGCCTCTGAGTAAGTAACAGTGATTACAGTTCCTCTAAATTCTGGAAATATAAAATAAGATGGGTGCCAAATTCTGGCAGCAGCAGAGCAAAATTTCCCATTCTTTTTAACTAAAAGGTGCCAAAATCCTGAAGGCAAGTGTTTTCTCAGGCTGTGGAGCACTTACAGCAGGAGCTTGTGGAAAAGTTTGAAGTGAGTTGGACCAACGGAGATTGGACTTGCCAAGGCTGCCAATGAATAAGGAAGCCTCTGAATCAGACTGAGCTTCAAGGTCTGCGATACCTGTTCAGTCGGTGGCAAGGCATGTCCGGTGGTGGCAGCGGTCTGAGTCCCGCCCAGCCTCGACTCGGGCGGACAAGTGTCAGTGCAGGGAAGCGTGAGAGAAGCCTGGCGATTCAGCGGCAAGTGGTCAGTCCAGGCCGCAGCACCAGCTTCCATTTCCAGGAGGTGCCGAGGAGGTCCTAGCCCTGAGGGCTGCAGCGACCTGTTCGGTGGTGGCAAGGCAGGTCCCAGTGGTGGTGGCGGCGGTCTGAGTCCTCAATGAGCCTCGACTCGGAGGACAAGTGTCAGTGCAGGGAAGTGGTGAGAGGAAGCCTGGTGCATTCAGCGCCAGTGGTCAGTCCAGGCCGTGGCACCAGCTTCCAGTTCAGGAGGTGCCGAGGAGGTCCTAGCCCTGAGGGCTGCAACAACCTGTTCGGTCGGTGGCAAGGCAGGTCCCAGTGGTGGCGGCGGTCTGAGTCCTCAGTGAGCCTCGACTGGAGGACAAGTGTCAGTACAGGGAAGCGGTGAGAGGAAACCTGGCACATTCAGTGGCAAGCAGTCAGTCCAGGTTGCGGTGCCAGCTTCCAGTTCCAGGAGGTACTGAGGAAGGGCTAACCCGAGGGCTGCAGCGACCTGGAGGGAGAGACAGAGGGTTTAAGAAGGCACAGCAAGGCATGGCTAGAGTCGGGGACAGAGGTAGGGAGTGCTGAGCAGGGTGTGGGAGAGAGAGAGATAGGCAACAGGAGAGAGCCAGCTCAGGTGACCAGGGCAAGAGAAGTACCTTCCAGCACCTCTGTCACCAGGGTCATTCGTTGCCTGAACTTTCTCTCCACATGTCCGTATATCCAGTACCCTGTGAAAAATGCTCTGGAGCAGGTACATGTTCTGCCAGATGCCTCACAAGGCAGAACCATTCCATGTTCTCTAACAGGCTCGTATGCACACCCTCAGGTCCTTCGATCTGCTTACGATGCAGGCAGAATCGCAGGAGAACAGCAGCCACGGAAGTGTGTATCAGACGATACTCCTGGCTCAATTTTATTTTTTAAACTTTATTTTATTTGAACACTTTCAGCATACATTACAAATACAACCTTTAAGGCTATTTCGTTTTTTGTTAACATTTCTGTGTCACTGTATTTGTTATTACAAAACAAGGAAAGATAAAAAAAAAGGTAAACAAAAAGGTATAAAATTACACACAACCTTCTGTAATATTCTTAAAATCCATCCCTGACTTTAAAAGAAAACTTACAGGAATAAGCAATGATCATTTAATATTAGAAAAGGAAAAAATAGTAAAATACTATAGAAACTACAAGAACTAGGCAGCTGCTGGTGTCTGGCGCTCCCTCAAGCTTCATTTATCAATATTCTAAAATTGATTTACTTTCTTCTCAATTCAACTATAAGATCTGAATGCTTAGAGGCACTGCTAAAGTTATGATCCCATTTAGATGGGATTACTATACTTTCAAAGGATGCATTTCCCATCGGCTCCATCTGTTTATAAACTGGGCTTGTATCTGTTGGATGGCAGATGTGATCCTTTCCATTTCTTATATACTGACTACACTGAACCAATCTGCCAAAGTGGAGATGCCACTCCTGCAACACTTGTTATTGCCTTCAGAGCAGCTGCTCAAAGCATTTGCCAAAGATATCTAGCCTCGCTCCCCTCAGGGCAGCTGTTTTCAATCCCAGAATCAGATGTTCAGGGCCTAGGTCTCCCACCTCCCGAATATGGTTTGGAGATGATTAGTTACCCTCTCCCAAATTGCTTTAATTCTGGAAGCAGAAAAGATGTAGTTGTCCTGCCTTAGTCTCACCACAGTCCCTCCAACATGTGGATTTGCCTTCACCCTTGTACTTTACTTGTGTTTCTGGGACCAGGAAAACCTTATCCTGGTTTTCCATAGAAATTCTCGCCACACGGGAGGAGGTAGAGCCCATATTGATCCCCAGCTCCTGCTCCAGTCTTCCTGGTCAAGTTGACACCAAAGTTCTTTCTCCCATTTTGATTTCAGCTTGGAAGTGCTATGACCTCTATCTTGCAGAAGTTAGCATAGAGCATTGTGATCACCCTTTCCCGAGGGGAGGCCCAGATCGCTTCAAATGGAGGAGGTGAAAGCCCGAGCCCATCTAGTGCTGCAGGGACCCCTGGGCAGTCCACACCCAGTTTCTAATTTGGTAATATTTAAATCTATCAGACAGTCTTAGGCCCCATTGGGCCATGGCCAACTCAAAGGAGAATGGTGCTCCTCCACTCATGATCTGCCAAGCAGAGTGAATACCCTCTTTAGTCTGACTTCTAAACCAAGCATCCTGTGTGGCGGGTTTAAATTGAGTGTCCCAAGCCCACCCCTATATTTCCACATTTGTTTGGCCGTGCCTTCCTTTTCTGTGCCCTTCTCCATCCCTCCAGGGCCACATGCACCCTGTAAACTGTTGCCAATCTCCTGACCTCTGCATCTGTGGTATGAAGGGATAGCCTGCAGGGAGGGTCAGTAAAGGTTCTATCTCAATATTCTTCCAGTGAGAGACATAAGTGAGGTGACACCATAATAGCACAGTTTTCATCTGGGTGGCCGCCCAGTACCGAGAAGGGTAGGGCACCGCCAAGCCCCTCTCTTTTATAGAGTACAAAATGTCTCTCATAACTCTTGGCTTTCCAGCACCCATATGAAAGATAACAGTTGTCTTTGCCAACAAAGTAGCATCTGTACACATGGCACACTCTGAAACAGGTATAGGAGGCGTGGGAGCAGGTTTGTTTTAGTAGCCTGGACTCTGGCATGTAGGGAAGGGCAGCAATGTCCATTTTCGATAATCTTGAGAAAATGTTTGAATTAATGGAGGATAGTTCTCCTCAGATAGAGTTGCGAATTTGTTCCCAGGTATACCTCTAGGTATTTCCATTTATTTAGATCCCACCTCCTGGGATACCTTTGTCTGATATGCTGGGGCACCTGATATGTGCAGGCCAGAACTTCAGTTTTAGTTGTAATGAGTGTATACCCAGGGATTTCCGTGAAACTTTGTATTTGCTCAAAACTGCTGGAAGGAAGATTCTGGGTCTTCCATATACAGGAGGACATCATCTGCATAGAGACCTAGTTTATGTTCTATCCGCTCATGTTCACCCTTTTATCTTCAGGTTTAGGCGCATCACCTGGGCCAGAGACTCCACAAAGATGGCAAAAGGCAGGCGAGAAGTGCATCCCTGCCTTGTCCCCTCTCCAAAGTAACACCCTGCTAATATGTCCATTTACACATACACAGCCCTGAGGGCTGTATACAGCTATTACTAGCTCTATTAAAGGCTTCTGGAAGCCAAAGCCTCCAGGGATGCCTCCTGTAGAAATGGCCAAAGGACCTTATCAAAGGCCTTTCAGCATCGAGACTCATGACCAGAGCCACCCTTCTTGTTTTCTAAGATAATCTAGAATGTCTACTGCTCATGGATGCCATCCTGTGTTTGCCTGCCTGGGACAAAACCAGTCTGGTCCATGTGTATATTAGGTTTGGTATTATGGATTCCAGCCTCTTGGTCATGATTCCGACCATTATCTTATAGTCTGTGTTTAAGATAGATATTGGCCTATATGAGAAGTATAACAAGGGGTCCCTGGAGGCTTGGCAGCACCACAGTTGTTTCATACACCCATGAAGGAGGAATCCCACCCTCACCCAACAGCATGTTATATACCCTGGACAGGATAGGTGTTACCTGGGTTTTAAAAGCTTTATAAAATTCCACAGGATATCCATCCATCCCCAGACATTTCCCAGTCTTAATCCGTGTTATTTCAGTGATGATTTCTGATTCTCTAATGGGACTACTAATTTAGCTACTTCTTCCTCTGTTAGTTGGGGCAGATGGAGCACCTCCATAAATTGAGAGATTTTATTCAGGTCGGGAAGGTGCCCCCCATACAGATCCCTATAATATGTAAAAGCCTCTGCTATATCTAGTGTTTTATGGAGTAGTTGGTTGGTACTAGGATGCTTGAGCTTACTTATGGTAGCCCTGGTCTTTCTTTGTCTTAGCCTACATGCTAATAATCTTAATGCCCGTGGGCCTCCTTCAAAATGTTTTGTCTCAGATATAGAAAGTGCTGCTCTACCTGGTAGTCCAGAATAGCATTAAGGGCTTTCTGGCAGCCAGAACCTCCTTATAGTGTATGGTGGAACGTCGTTCTCCACCGAAATCCATCGCTGTCAAAATGTTGTTCTCCTACACTAGTGATGCTTGCAGTGCAGCAAAACGATTTTTATTCTGCTGCACTGCGCCGTCACACACTGTGTCCTCGCGCAGCATTTGACGGTTAGGGCTCACTCCATAGACAGGACACATAGCGAAAGCAGCAATGTTGGCGGCAGTAATAAAGTTTAGCGTTAAAATGTTCAAAATGTACAGTTCTTTTTCCTTCTAGTAACCCAGTAAAAATGTTTTGAAGCAGAAACATGCTGTGGTGATTTTTCCCAAAAAAACAACGTTCCACCATACACTATAAAGAAAAGTGCATGGGAACAGTTGACAACAAGGGCTAATCTTTCACCTTGTTGGCACTATGGCCGGCGGATTACCTCTCGAGCTCGCTCTCGAGGTAATCCATGCGTCATAGTCAACTCGTGAAAGAATAGCCCTGTTATCAACTGTTCCCATACACTATCTATTTCCTTCTTGAGTCACACTGCCCCTTAAGGGCTAGTTCTAATTTCCCGAATCTGGGTCAGAGAGCAGCCTTCCTAGCCTCCCTCTCTCTCTCTTATTATGTGCAGCTGTGGCAATCAACTTCCCTCTCGGTACTGCCTTTGTTGTGTCCCACAGGATAGCGGTGAAATCTCTGGGTTGTCATTAATTTCTAGAATTTCTGAAATAGTATCTTCAATTAGTTTCTGCTTTTCTTTCCCTGTATAAGAGTCAAATTGAGATGCCATGAAGTTCTTTTTTATCTTGTCCCAATTGTAGCTGAATTATCTGAGGGCATGATCAGAAAGGTATATTTCCCTATTTCTATACTTTTTATCTGTGAAATTGCTTCTTTGTTCACCAGAAAGTAATCTATTCTTGTATATAGCTTGTGTGCCAAAGAAAAGAAGGTATAATCCTTCCTTTGTCCATACACTTCTCAGCCACACATCAGGAATCCTATGTCTGTCAGAAGATTACTCACTTTCTAGGCCACTCTGCTGTCTGACCTCGGTATCATGGAAGAAGTGTCTAGATGATTATTTAGTATCAAATTTAGGTCACCTGCTATAATTAGGTTCCTTCTGCCCATTCCACCAATTTGAGGTATAATTTTCTATGGAAAGCATAGTGAGGGGGCATATATTGAAGCCAGTGTGAGCTTTTCCTTTAAAGCTGCTAAACATCCATCAGTATCCACCATTTTATCTTAAGCTCAAAGGCTAACTTTCCTGCCACCAGTATGGCTGCGCCTCAGACTCCCTCCTATACGAGGAGGCCACTGTGATGTAGACAGCCAGCTCTGAGTTCTGTATCATTTTCTTTTTATATAAAATGTATTACTAACTGTCTCTGCTGAAAAATCTGGTGCTCTTAGAATGACCTCACTCATCAACCCCGCCCAACCCCACCGGTTTCAGCTGAAAGATGCAAGCCATAAGAAAAATGCTGACATCATGTGAGTTCACACACACTCAGTTTTTAGAGACCATGTGTTACATGTAAGGCCTTAATTAAGGATCCTGTCTGTCTGAGTTAATTACAACCACAGTTGCTAGAACATATCCATTTTATGGCGTTGGAAGGAAAACCCAGGTTATTACATAGAAGTCGAAAATCATAAAGATGCTGTCATGTCCTGGAAGGAGGAAACTTATTATGAGATCAAAAAGTGTAATTTGAAGGACATGAATTATACTGAAGTTGCAGAATGTAATACTTTTGTATAAGATATATATTTTTTTTATACATAATCCGACAGAGGAGGAGCTAGCTGACCACACAGAAAAATGGGTTCTCCCATACAGTTGTTTAAGGAATACTCTGTTTTACTTACACACTTTAACCTAGACTCTGACTGAGGAAATATCTTTGGAACACTTGTAAACAGATATTTAGAAATATTTCAAATCTAAGTACTGTAAGTATGAATTTGCACTATTTAAACCTTGTTTCTTTTAAAAGATTTGTATGTCTGGTGATATAAGAGTTCTGTATTTTCGTTTTACATATTTTCAACTATTTTAGTAAAATTCTTTTTAGAACTTACTTGGTCTGTCTTTGACTTCTTTTTAGTTGTAAGTAAAGTATATAGTTATTGCAGATACTAAACATAAGCTTGAATGGTGGTACCAAACTGGAAGAAAGCGTTTTAAATCTGAGGTCTTTATTAAAGTTTTAGGGTTCATCTCTGTATACCTGGTTAGGTGCCCGTAGAGCAAAGATATCTGGCCCCTGAAGACAGAAATATCTGAGCCTGTGCATTGATGCAGCTAGCAAGAGGATAACAGTTTGAATCCCTCCAGAACTTGAGACCAAAGGTTGATCTGAACTCACAAAATAGACAAGAGGGTTACCTTGTCTGTTACACTGTTCACAAGACTGCACTCAGAGGCTGGCACTTTGGGAGTAGAGGCCTGACCTGCTGAGTGGGTTTGTGTACACCACTACCCTCGAGAACCCAAATTTATTTAATTTCTCAAGTTCCGTGGCAGATAAGTGGGTCTCCTGTAGCATACAGAAATCTACATAGAAACATAAATTTGACGGCAGATAAGGACCGCTTGGCCCACCCAGTCTGCCCATTTCCCTACCTGATGGATAAGCTGCAGGTCCTAGTTAACCAGCAGCCTACTTCTTTCTACCCCCACCCTAGAATTGCCTTATGACTGTCCCATGCATGCTTGAATTCCACCACTGTTTTGACCCCACAACCTCCTCTGAAGGCCGTTCCATACATCCACAACCCTCTCTGTGAAAAATACTTCCTTAAATTACCTCTGAGCCACCCCTCTATCTTCAAATTGTGCCCTCTTGTTCTTGCACCTCTCTTTTTTGAAAGATGCTACCCTCTTGGACTTTGTTGATTCCTTGAGGTACTTGAAAGTTTCTATCATGTCTCCCCTCTCCTCCTTTCCTCGAGGCTATACATATTAAGCTCCTTAAGTCTCTCTTCATATGTCTTCGGTGCAGACCCTGCACCATTTTAGTGCCTCCTCTGGACAGCTTCCATCCTGTCTATGTCTTTGCGAGATTGGGTCTCCAGAACTGCACACAGTACTCAGATGGGGGTCTCACTAGCTGTCTGTAAAGAGGCATAATAACTTCCTGTTTTCTACTGTGATGCCTCTTCCTATGCATCCCAGTATCCCCCCAGCCCTCCTTGCTGCCCTCTCACATTGCTTTCCCACCTTTAGGTCATCTGATATGACTACCCCAGGTCCCTTTCCATTTTGTTGTTGTTAGTATCTCACCCCATTGTGTACTCTTCCCTGGGTTTTTGTTTCCCAGGTGCATTACCTTCACTTCTTAGCATTGAATCTAAGCTGCCATACATTTGACCATTCCTCTAACCTTGCCAAGTCCCTTCTCATCCTTTCCACTCCACCTTGTGCATCAACTCTGTTGCAGATCTTTGTGTCATCTGCAAGAGACATACTTTTCCTTCCAGTCCCTCTGCAATATCGCTTATAAAGACATTGAAGAGGACCGTCTAATACTGAACCTACGGTGCCCCACTACTAACCCCTTTTCTTCAGAGTGGACTCCATTTACTATTACTCTCTGTGTCCTATTCTCCAGCCAATTCTTTACCCAGGCTGTCATCTTGGGACCCTCCCCAGGCTGTCTAACTTGTATATTAATCTTTTGTGTGGGACTGTGTCAAATGCCTTGCTAAAGTCTAGGTAGGCCATGTCCACAGCCCCTCCTGATCAACTACTTTGGTCACCCAGTCAAAGAAATCTATCAGATTTTCTGACTGCCTTCCCAGCTTCCTTTTGCTTTAACTGATATAATTCTCTGTCCTGCTCCTTCTGTGATTCCTTATACTTCCTTTTTCTCTCTGAACCTTCCTGCCACCTTCTTTGAGAACCATAGTGGTTTCTTACCTCGTTTCGTTTTGTTTATTTGCTTTACACAAAGGCTTGTTACTTCTGTGATGGCAGTTTTATTATTCCCCATTGTTCTTCCATCCCTCCTGCCTGCCCATTTGCTAGTGCATTCCTTAGGCACTCACCCATTTTAGCAAAGTCATCCCTCCTAAAATCCAGTACTTTTGCCTTTGTTGGCTTGACTCTATTGCTGTGTTTATTGTGAACCATATTGTTCGATGGTCACTAGTTCCCCAGATGGCTACCCACTTACATCTGTGATCCTCTCTTCATCTCCATTTGAGAGAACCAGGTCTAAGATTGTTCCCTCTCGAGTGGGCTCCAATACTAGTTGTCTAAGGCATGCCCCTGTAGGGCATCTAGAATAACCCCACTCTTAGAGTGGCTGCTGCAACTGCACTCCAGTTAACATCTGGCATATTCAGATCACCCATCAGCAATATCTCCCCTTTTCTGCCATACTAAGTATACTTTCTATCATTTCCTTGTCCATTTCCTCCCCTGAGAGGTCTGTATCTAACCCTGTGTGGATTGTGGTGCCATTGCGGTCTCCAAATTTACCCACAGTGCTTCTTCTCCTCCCTGTTTACCCTTTTGTTCTGTTGCTTTGATTCCTTCCCTTATGTAAAGAGCTACTCCTCCTCCTCTTTACCCTCCCTGTCCCTCCTGTAGATAGTGTATCCTGGTATGTTTCATCCCAGTCATGGTTTTGTGTGTACCATGTTTCTGTGACTGCCACGATATCCAGATGTTCCTCCTCCATCAAGGCCACTAATTCAGGAAGCTTGTTACTCAGACTAGGGCATTGGTACTCATTGCTCTCCATTTTTTGATGGCTTTACTTTCTGTTGCAGCATCCCCCACTGACCGTTCTCCTTCTGTCTTTTTCCCATTTAGTACCCTGTTTTGTAGGGATCTACTCCGGATTTTGTAATAAAAGGAGATACCTTTGCTGCATTTAACTGGGTTCAGGAGCCCATTAACATTAAATGTAAAATTTTAGTAGCTATACTCCCATATTCATGTATCTGTAATGCCCTCTATCAGCCCCTATGACTTTTCTTCCATGATTTTTAGTGAGAGTGGTCCTAGAAAGTTGGAGTTGTGACAGTTAGAGCAGCAGCAGCATTTGGTGAACATTGGTTAGCTATATACAATAAAACCGTAAATGTACCAACAGTGTCTGCCTGAAATAACATTAATTGGCAGATATCTCTAAAGTGTAACAAAAGAATACAACAACATACCTCTCAACCTTTTGTCCCCAAATGTGGAACATTGCCTATCAACATGTGGAACAAATGGGCAAAATGTGGAACACTTAATCAAATCTTTACCTAAGAAGCTCAAAACACTGTTAAAATGTTGCATTTATGTTCAGAATGTCTGTTATTAATTAAGTTATTTTTCCATCATTTACTATAGATTTTTGCTTTAAACTGTTGACTTTGAATGTGGAACAAGTCCTCATAGTGTGGAACAGGACCTTTTCTGAAGTAAAATCTAATGTGGTACAGTTGAGAGGTATGTACAACAATTATGCACAAATCATCAGACTTCCAAGGTGGAAGGCCTAGAAATATAGGCCTTTTTGCCCTGTCCTGCTTACAGGAAAGGTCTGAAGAAGTACTGGATTTCCCTGTGTTGGGAGCCCCTTCCTGAGTCCACACATAGCAGTGTAGGGCTCAGTTTGTGTTATAATATCAGCTAATCAAAACACTTACTAGAAGTGTTGAGCTGGCACAAGGAATTTTCCATTTTCTTTTTGGATATATCACTCTCCCCTCCCCTTCCTACAGCCTGTTCTTAAACATACTATGCCAGGTTTCAGCAGTTACCCGACCCTCCCCAGCAACTGCTAGAAGGCGCTCTCTTTCCCTCTCCCCAGCCCCAAAGACCCACTGCACCCTTGTACAACTAAAACTGCTCTTCAATAGGGTTGGTGGGCTTTCTAGTAAACACCAGGGCTGGCCATAAACAGGAGGGAGGAAGCACTTTAAAATAGGCCCTTTAAGATCTTACTAGCTTTTCAGTCCTCTCCTTCATCAGATAGCCCGATTCCACTACTCCTGGTATCCTTTTCATCCAAGTCCTGCAGAAGTTGGATGGGATGTGAGGGGCCAGGTACTGCCTTGTTTAGACCTTTTCTCTTGCTAGTTGCCAGTCCGGCTGCCATTTTGCCTCTCAGCTGCAGTGATGTGAGAAGGTCTGGTACTGAGATACCTTGTCTCCGAATGACTTCACTAGCTTCGCGAGGAGTCGTAAGTCTCAGGCCTTCTGCCCAATGGATTCTGAGGTGTGTGGGGAGCAGGGTCTGTATCTTGATTTTTGTTGCCAGAGTACTTTGGTCAGTGGGCCATATGCCATCCTCTGATGCTGAATCAATGTTGGGTAGTCCTGGTCCGAGTAGAGGCGTGAATCTAGGTATTTGGTATCTTTCTTTTGCCAGGCAGCACAGTATATCCTCCTTTGTTTTGTAACTACTGAATTTAATGATTGTGGAACACAGCCATGCTGAGGGGTCTTTAGGCTTCAGAAATAAGGCTCTGTGTGCTAGCAGTTAATGATACATCTCTGAGAAGATCAGTCATGAAGTCTGCCATACTTCCTGTTTCTGAACCCTCTTTCAGGCCATATACCCATAGGTTATCTCAGCAGGAGCGGCTTTCCAAGTCTAGGCACTTTTGGTTCAGGTCTATAACATGATGGCAAAGGGCTTGCACTGTTCCGCTCAGGTGCAGTAGGCCATCTTTATTCTGTGAGATGTGATCCTCTGCCTCCTGCACTCTATTTTCTACTTGATTTAGTTTAATATTGAGCTGCCGAACTCCTTTCTGTTTTCAGTCCGCATTTCTTTAAGTTCTTTCAGGATAAGCTCAAATCTATTTCTGAAGAGGTGGTCCATTTCTTCTTCTGTACAGTACAGCTCCATGATGTCAGTTGTGCGGGCGAGGTCACCATCTGCAGGCGGGGAGCCAGGTTGCATTTCTCCCTCCTTCTCTCCTTTTAACTGCTGGAACCTAGTTCTGGAGTTTCTTTCTTTCTTTAAACCCCTCTGGACATTTTATGCTGTTTTTCCATTTTAAGGGGTTTTATTGCAGTTGGGTTGGAGCTCTCTCTCTTGCCTGTCTTGCGCCGTGGAGAACGGAACTCCTTGCACCGTGGCGGAACCGAAGTCCCTGGCTCCGAGTTTTAAGACTTGCCTTTGGCGTGCAGTCCTATATCCTGGATGCCCTCCAGCGTGGGGCTGGGCTTTGGCAAAGATTCAGAGCATCTTTCTCTACTTCAGGAGTCGAGCATGGCGATTCCTCGGCCCATTCCTTGTTTTGCTCCAAGCAGGACGCTTACCTGGCATTGGCCTTTTCACTGGTCCTCCAGACAACATTCCAAGGACTGGCACCCCAGAACAGGGTTCAAATGCAAGGCCTCTTCTCAACCTTCGAAGTTCAGCCTCTGGGGCCCAGAACTTCCCAGGCTGATTGCCTGTCCCCAGCGACTCAGCCTGTCTTTTTACCCCCTCCCCGCGAGAGATCTTGGGGAGGCAGTAGAAGTGGTCTTTCTTTATACCAGGGATCTGGCACAGGATAACCTAAGAGCAATGGGTTCTCCAGTTAGAGGACAGAGACATTTTTTGAGCTACTGGAAATGCCTCCAGGCAACCCTCCCTCTTCTTCTTACTACACAGGGACCTTCGTCCTTCCTGGATCTTGGTATTTTGAACTAGTCCATACGGTGCAAACTCTTCAAGAGGGTCTCCCTCTTGGCCTACTTTCCTGTTCCATCTAGGGAATTAGCAATGTTCCTTGAAATGCAGGATGCTTGTCTCACCATCCTGGTATACCAACCCCACAGTGGGTTTCTCCTCTTCTGCTTCTAAGGAAGCCTTTACTGTTTCAGACAATGCCATTTGGCCTGCCCTCAGCCCAAGTGCCCTTGCAAGGTGCCTTGCAGTTTATGCTGTGGCTACAGGGGCCTTGGACATTACATCTTCCCTGTTTGGATGACTGGCTGCTGTCAGACCTCACCAAGGATCAGCTGATCAGAACCTCAGAAGTCACATTCTCCCTGTTATTGGACCTGGGAAGCCGTTGATCCTTCCCAATTCCTTTCTTTGGCCCGTCAGAGATTTCCATGTGAATGGGCCATCAGGTACAGATCTCTGCACAGCCTTCCTGCCTCCAGACAGAGCAGATGTCTTTTGGCCATGCTCTACTGGGCTCCTCAGCTTTTCAAGTCCCAGCCAGATCATTCCTGTGGTTGCTGGGACACATGGCTTCTAACTCTCACAACAGTTCTGCTGGCCGGCCTCCTTGTGCTAGTGTACCATCAGAGTCTCTACGAGTTCTGTGGGGTCAGCGTGCAGGTGTTTGGGAGTTGCTGGTGCCGAATCTCCTCTTCAATGCATCAGACTGGCATGGTGGCTGAACCCTCCCAATCTACTCAATGGGATCTGTTTCAGAGCGGAGTCCCTAAGCGGTCTTATGATAGATGTCTGGCCAGGGCTGGGGCACCCATCTGGTAGCTTGTCAGGCTTGGGGATCTGGTCCCCACAGGGCAGTATCTCACATCTATGTCTTGGAGATGAGGCAATCATTTATGCCCTACAGGCCTTTCGGCCAATCCTGCTCCCAGGCCCTATCCTAGTCCAGATGGACAATATCTCAGTGGTTGGCGGCATACTTAGGCAGGGAAGACTCTTTCTTAGCCCCTCTGCAGGAAGGCCATGAGAATCTGATACTGGACTTTTAAACTCCACCTGGAGCTGACTGCCATCATCGTTCCAGGTGTCCAAACCACCTTGGCTGACAGTCTAGCTGGTCTTTGCCCCAGGGCTCACGAGTGGGAACTTCTTTCCTCAGTAGTCGAAGATCTCTTCAACAGGTGAAGTCATCCCGAGTTAGATCTTTTCCATACCCACTCAACACAAAGCTGTCCTGTTTTTGTTTGCTAGACACAGAACCTGATGATCTTCCTGGACGAGAAATCTCCACCACTCATTCACACTGATGGGACTATGCCAGAGGTGCTAGGACAGTTGGGAGCCAAAAATCTTCAGGTGGGCTGGCGCAAAGTAGGGCCACAAGGAAGCTCACGAACCTGGCTCGTGCCATATAGGCTACCTAGCATCGACCCTCCAACTGCCTCGGTTCCTTTTTCCCGCTGTCAAGTGTGCTTCAGTGACGACGTCGCTCATCCACCGGAGTCAAATCTTCACATCTATACAACAGCAGCTATAGTTGTTCAGTATTGATTAGTTTTATTTATTTTTAGTAATTCAGTGTTTAAAAAAAAAAAAAAAGTATTTTGTCAATGAAGAAGTCTTCTTCAGCCCACCTTCAACGGAGTTGACCATGAATGGGGCGGTGGCGGTAAGGAGACTTTGCATGAAGCTATGTTTCAGCAGGGCTGGGTCTGGTCCGCCAGCCTCTACAGAGGGGGATCTGACTACAGGCAGTCGGTGGTAGGGGATGGGTGATCCTCCCAAAAGCACAAAGGAAGCAGTCCCATTCTCAATCTTTGTCAGGGACTCTGCCCGCTCGACCTCAAGTTCTTCTTCTTCAACCCCCTGGTGGAAGAAGAAATAGTACTGCTGGAGTCGCCCGCTTGATATGTCTCCGTTGATCATCAGTGGCAAGGGCAGGGTCCATCTCCTCCAGGGTCCCCTATGGTCTCTGTTCCTGGTGACTGACATCCTCGACTCTGTAGTCCCTCCTCGCCCTGGGGGTCTCAGTGAGCAGTTTCATCATTGGGCGCTCTTATGGAGCAATGAGTTCAGCGTGTTGTCCGTCTGTCCAAGCCTCGCGGATCCATCTCCGGGACCTTGGGCCTAACGGTTTTGAACATGAGAGCAGGGCAGTTGGGACTTCCTAGTCATGTGGCTTTCCAGTGTCACGACGCCACGCCTCTGCTTTCTCCCCTCATATGGCTGTGGTGCAGGGGCCAGCACAGGTACCATTTTCTCCTACTAATTTTGTCATATCTTCCTCCTTGACTCCGAGGAGTTGGGTTGTGACCATCTGGTGATCTTCCTGGACATAAAGTTTCCACCACTCATTCACACCAATGGGAACAATGCTGGAGCACTAGGACCCAGTGGAAGCAAACTTTCAAGAGGGTCAGCACCAGAGATGGAGTTGCGAGGAAGTGGCACCACGAGCCATGGCTCATGCAGTAAAGACTACCTCGGCGTCAACCCTCCAGCTGCCTCAGTTCTTTTTTCCCACCGTGGAGTGCACCTCAGTGAAACATCGCTCACCTGCCAGGAGTCAAACTTCACACTAGCAACATAGTTTTCAGTTTGTTTTGTGGTTTATCTTGAAAGTACCAAGTAGATTTAATTTTATTGATTAATAAAGAAGTCTTCAGCTCTCCATTGATGGAGTCGACCATGGCGGGTCAGGTGGACGGTAGGGAGACTTTGTATGACAGCTGTTTAGTCAGCTGGGTTGAGTCGATCCTCGCCCTCCCGGAGGGTGGGTCTGACAACGGACGGTCCAATGCTCAGGGAGATGGGCAGTCCCCCAAAGCATAAAAATGGTCCCATTAGTAGCACTGTTCGGCCTCGAGTTCTTGGCGCTGAAGTCGAGAAGGAGATGGCATCACTCAAGGTCACCTTCTGGTATGTCTGCCGTCGACTGTCAGTCATTGGGGCTAAGCAAAGGGTCTTCTCATCTCTCGGGTCACGGTTTCTGGCTCCGGTGCCTGACCTCTTGACATTGGAGCCCGTCCCGCCCTATTGGAGGGCCTTTGATGAGCAGTTTCACCAGTGGGGGCTGTTCTTATGGAGAAATGGGCTCAGAGGTTGGTCCAGCTGCCTGGCACGGTCACTCCAGGGCCTTCAGGCCACTCAGGGACTGGGCAGGATGGTTGGACCTTCCTAGTTGCGTGGCGCCTTCTTTGGTGCCGATCGACTCTGTGCTCAGGTGATCTTGTCCTGTCCAATCTTCACCATTCATCACCTTTGGGTATAGTGGCCAGAGGTCCACGACCCTGCAAAACTCTTTTTTTTTGAGGATGACGGATTCAGTGCACCACCAGCGCCACCCTCGAGGGCTGATGCATTGCGTGGTGCTCGCAGGTTGGCTGTTAGGTGTGGTCGACCCCACCCTCCCGCAGTTCTTCATCTCCCGCCAGAGGTTGCACCTCGTGGAAGCTCCTACTAGCAAGAGGCCTGCAGCTACAACCAAGCCTTTGGCTGCGCGTTATCTGTCTAGTCCATTTTCTCAACGCCGAGTCTGTCGACGCCGCTTATTAAAAACTTTCCTGCTGGTTCCACTGTCCGCCACCACTCGGCGTTGCCTGGTAAGACTGTTCCTTTTCTTTTATTAGCAACATTGAGTCTTGTTTTGGTTGTTTTCCATAGGACATGTCTTGGTCAGGGGTCAAGAAAACTTTGAGGAAGGACTGACCTCCTGTATGCGGTCGCGGCCGTGAAGTACTCTGTCACCGACCAGCATGACCGTTACCTGCGTGTCTCGGCCCTCTACACAACATGGATTCATGCGATGCCTGCTTCTTCATGGACCATCGTGTCATCCAGACAGCCTTGAGTGGAAAGTGGGACGAGCTCTGCCGACTTTGGGAGCGGCATGCACTCGCCGGGCCAAGCCACAGTCTCGGCCTTTCCTCCAGGTTCCTCCCAGTTCTATATGGACCGGAGGAGGAGGCTTCTGCTTCTAGCAGCCTCACCATTGCAGAAGCCCGATGGCACCATCTTGGGCCTCGGTGCCATCCGCGCACTGTGGGCCCTGGATGGCGCCGCATCGGCACTGGTCCGTCACTCGCGACATCTCTGCTGATGGTGTTGATGGTGCATTGGGATGCTCTATGGCGCCATCCTTGACTGTTTCTCACCTCTGCGCCATTCGCGGTGCCATGGTTGAGCATGGTGCCATGTCGCTCTGGTGCCGCTTGCGGCACTGAGCAATGACCGCGGCGCTGTGGGGTTTCCGACCTCGGCGCCATCTGAGAGCACAGTCGGGGCGTTGATGGTGCTGTCTCTGGCCTCGGCGCAGCTTGCAGCGCCATGGGTCGAGACAGCACCGTGACAGGTCCCAACTCCGATACTACCGCCATCCTCGGTGCCAACTCTGGTGCAGTCCCTCGTTCCGGTGCTCCATTCAGTTGGGATGGCAATGGTGTCCACGTGCCATCTGACACAGGACTTGGTCTCCACCTCACGGAGGCGTGCTCCGGTCTCTTAGTCAGATAGGCAGTCTGACTCTTTGAGTTGGCTGCTCATGTGGACACCTTGGCAGTGTCCTCGACAGGCGGGCCAGCCCCCTCTGAGGAGCGGACAGTGGCTGCAGGGTCAGGGTTCTGACTAGCAGGCTGTGGTGCAGGCCACCATTGCCCTGCCACCTGGCCTCCGGAGGGTTTTCTGACCCCTCAGTGGTGGTACCCCCTCAGGTGGTGTGCCTGGATCGCCTAACTTTGGGGCCAATCGGAGCACCCACAGGAGGAGAGTGCTCTCCTGGATAGTCCCTTCAGGGACTGACCAGGGCTGCCAGCTGCCTAGGCTGGCTATTTCAGAGAAGGCGCTGTCGGGACTCTGAGGTCGGGGGTGAGGTTGGAACATGGCGATGCTTTTCTGGGACCCACCGAGTTCCGGAAGGAGTCGCTAGTCTGGGATCTCGGCTCTTCCTTTTGGTTTCCTCAAAGAACTCCTGTTCTTTGGAGGTAGGGGACCATCCTTTTGGACTCCTCATGGCCCCAGTCACCTCACAGGGGGATTCTTCAGGGCACAGCCTAGGCAGTTCCAGTATAGTTGACCAGCTGTCGGCTGTTGAATTTTTCGAGCTCCCTCTTTCCTTGGGGCTCCAGGTGTGCCTCTGGCCCAGGCAGAGAACAGCCGATTCCTGTTGTTGCCTCTGTCCCTCTCCTCTGCCACCTTCTCCTGCTCTCCCAGGTATTCTTGGTCCCTACGGCCCTCTCTCCTGGGTGCAGTTCAGAACTGTGCTGCTCAATTCCCTCTTATGTCAGGGCCAAGGACAGACAGGTTTTTAACCTCCCCGAGCAGCCAGCTTCTGAACTCTTGAGGTCCTTCGACTCTTCATCCACCTCTTCTGGAAGAGAGAACCATCTGTCCACATCTCCCCAGCTGCTAATTTCCAGAGTATCAGTGATTCCTCGTGAGGATGTTGGAGGACCTACATATCACCTCACCCGCAGCACAATCCAGAGCACTTGGCGTGTGCCTTTTAAGGTGATTTCAGTGCAGACACCCTTGTGGTGCCCCCTGGCCTGCTCCCTTCGGGAGGCATTGCTACGTTCTGACAGCGACCCTTTTCCGGAGTCCCAGCCCCTAGGGATCTCTGCCAGAGGTATTATGCCCCCAGGAGTCTCCAGGATCTATGCTTCATCCTCAGTAAGGATTGACACAGCTGAACACTCCTGATGGGCTCGCCCCACCTCACCGTGACCGGCCCCAGATTAAGATTCTATGGATTTTGACTTCTGGGGAAGGAGAACTTTCTATGCGGCACGTTGCTGCTCTCTATTTCAGCACATCAGGCCCACTATGCTACCTATGATAGGTTCCTGTGGTCCAGGTTAGGTCAACTCCTAGCCACAATGCCTGACAAGGAGGTAACCAGACAAGCCATTGCATTCTCTACATGTGGCCTGGAGCTAGCAAGACACCAAGCGAGGGCATCTTACGGCGCCAACGGGTAGCTTTCAGGGTGTTGAGGGACAGTGATCTGCACTAGGCAGATGGCATGGCTGCATCTTTCCAGTTGTCACCGCTGGCCCAGCATAGGGTGATTTCCTCCCTACCAGAGAACCCATCTTTTCTCCCGTGAGAGTGAGGCCGCGTGCCTGTCGGGCAACTTCCTACTCCTTCCGAGGGTCCCCATCGTTCTTTCCACTCCCGGGCCTCTCCAGACCCATGAAGTTTCTCTGTCTTGGTGTGCCACCCACTGAGAGCTAAGAGACTTAGTCCTTTAGGGTTAGGGCCTCCTTGGGAGCTCAGCACTCACCCAAAGGTGATGAATGGTGAGATGACACAGATAAGATATGAAAATTATGTACAGTACCTACCGTAATTCTGATCTTTCTGTGTATCTTCACATTCATCATAATCCCACCCTCCATCCCCTGGAGCCTCAGTCTCTGGGTCCCCTCCTCTATGTGCCCTCTTCCCCCTTTCCATTGGTCAGGAGTGGGGTGACCTTGGACACATAGGGGATGTTTTTCTTCTAGGGGAGAGTGGTCAGGATAGGGCACTCCTTCCTCAGTGCCTCGGCTCTGCCCTGTGGGGTGGGGTTGTTGGTTGCCCTCTCTTCTGTTCTCTCTCCCCATTAGCTTTTCCCTTGATTTCTTTGTCCTTGACGCGTAACCATCAGATTAATTTAAGAACTAGTTTTCTTATACCAAAACTTGATTTTGGGGGCTATGTTCCCCTAAGGTGTATGCTGCCACAGCAGTTAGAAATAATCTGCACACGCGCTTCAGTAGTAGCGCACAAAGCAGCTGACAGGGATCCTCATGTTCATGAAGTAGTGACAACAATCACCACTCAGATTTAAGACTCAGACAGCAGGACATGAAAGTGAATGGGAAAGAAACATTGTATACTCCTCGAGGCCACTTGATAATGAACAGTATTCCCCTGCTGTTCACAGAAATGGCATGTTTTATTTGTTTGGTAGATGCCCCAACAAAGCAATGAGAGATCCTCTGACATAGGGTGTATATTATATTATTTCAGTTTTAAAGCTGCACAACTCCAGTGTAATCTGCCTCCTCCCCAAGCAGTGTCTCACATATAAAATGTGTTTATACTGGATTTAAAGCCTCACCGTTGAAAGCGTGTTCATTTTTTAGTGCAAAAATGGGAAAACTATAGTTTTGTTTACATAAAAGCATCAAAACAACCTACTGTCTGTTTCTGTGTCATTTTTTATGTATTTGTTGGGGGTCGGATGGGTATAACCTTCTCAATTAACGAGCTGAGGACACTGATTGTACATATATCTAGAGATGAAATTACGCTTCTCTTTAAAGCGGGTCTCACATTATATACACATTTGAGATTCAATGAATCAGTGCTTGTAAAAGGTTGCCCATGTTGGCTACATGGGATAGTAATTTCTAAAGAGGACAGCAAGAAATGGCAGCGCAAAAAATTTCCTTTTCATTTAATTTCATAAATTCAGATTGCGCTTAGTATGGATCAGGAGCGAAGAGAAATAGTCTCCTAAATGTATCTCCTCTTTCATATCACATTGTCTCACTCACTACATTGCAAAAATACATTTTAAAACCCCCACTGAGCTTGACAATACCCAGTGTAGTTATTTAAACCATACCTAGGGTAAATGACATGACATACAATTATGCAGGCATCCATCAAAGATCCATTGCTAAGTACCGCTTTAAAGCTGTCCAACCCTGAATACCACATTGCCATAACAGTATTAAATGATGTACTTTTGGAGTTGGCAGAGTTGTCTAAGATGTTTCAGAAAAGTGGTCTAACAACAGTTGAAGCTGTACAGGTTAGTAGGCAACTAAAAAGATCAGAAGCCAGTACCTGGGTGAAACTGTTCACTGAGCCAACCAGTAAAACCGCTTTCGGCTAATTGCACAGTTGAAGTAAGCACAACAGCAATTTTGCAATTCTTGAGCCTGTTTTGTGACCATCTGGATAGTCAATTTCCTGCAGGTGGACCTTCTGACTGATTTGCCTTTGATTTTGCAGCAATGCCACATTGCAGCTTTGAGTCTGGCTTATCAAATATTGAGAGACTGTACAGCAAATATCAAGACTATTTATTTTCATCAGTGGACCAGGAAGAAATTAGCCAGTACAATGACTTCAGATTTATAGTTGCTGAAAAAATAAAGGGAGGATCATTAAAATCCTTTACTGACATGATCCACTTTGCTTTGACTAATGTGCAGTACAGCATGGTGGCTAAACTTATTGATGTATGTGCTACATTCCAAGCTAAACATGAAGCTATCATGTAAATAGGTTCCTACACAGTCTTATCCTTCCCAGAAGAGATTTTGCATAGGAGGTACAGAGTGAGAAGGATACAATAGCACAGAGAAAAATCTTGGGAGTGATAGAGGATCATGTACTGAAGCAGAGAGAAGTATGGCTGAGTAGGACCATAACTATCTTTGGGTGGAGGGTTTCACTCAAGGATTCTCATAGGAAAGTTAGGAAGATGTGTTGCTGCACTTGGAAAGATCATTAGATTTTATATCTCCAGAAACATGGTGGAGTCCATAAAGTTATATGGTGATCCTGAGCCCAAAACACCAGATTGACATTACAGTTAAAAATCCTCCTATACAGCTAGCAGCTTGCTTTCTCTGGCCAGCAAGCTGGATTGTTTCAGAATACATTTGTTAACACTTTAGACTTGGGCAAAGTCTTTCTGGGTTGACACAGACTAAGGATAGTCGAGAATCAATCTTAGAGGCAGATAACCCCTGATTGACTTTTGGAAACCTAATTGATCCTAATACCTACTACTCGCATGAACCAGTTATTGATTCAGCCTGACAAATGCAGCCTGTAGATAATATCAAGCGAATGAACTCCGAATGCCAGCTAGATTTGGATAAAGGAGCTGGAGATCATTATGTGGATGCCCTTTCTATACTTTCATGTAATATCGAGGCATCCATCTTAAAAATAATTGACCCTGAAGTAGTGAGATTTCTGGATAATTTTGATATTACTGGGCTGCAAGAAACATAGTGTACAGAAAATGTAACTCCCAAATTGGCTGGATATTCTGACTTTCTCTGCCAGCAACTAAAGATAAAAACTTAGGGAGGTTTAAAGGGGTATTTCTTTTATCAAAACTTTGCTAAATTTTCAGATCACTAACTTTTCTACTAAGTCAGAGGGTATTTTGGCTATAATGATTAGCAAGGGACAAGAAGAAGATCATTATCTGCAATATATACTTTTCCCTACGAAAAGAGCTACTGATCCACTGACCTTTTCATACAGGATCGGAAAATGACACTTGACGAATTGTCAGATAAGAGTGTATCTTGTCCTATAATTATTTTGGGAGACTTTAATGCCAGAATTTCTTCTGATTCTTGGAGGATGTATATTCAGATATGATCCATACAATATCTATAATTAATCTTAATATCTCATACTAGGACTGCTCAGGATCTAAAATCTAACCTCAGAGGTAGGGAATTGCTAGTGGGCCTGGCCAGTAGAAAATTCTGTATTTTAAATGGAGAACTCAGGGAGATCTAGTTGGATCCTTAACATATAGAGGGCCTACTGGCTCTTCAACCCCAATCAGGTTTGGATCAATTTGGAAGCAGTAAAGCTGATCCAAAAGTTAGGGTCATGGATAGACTGGAATCAACACACTATGCTATTGTAATTAACATCAAATGCCCTTTTAGGACTTTAGGGAGTGAAGTACAACAGGAAAAGAGTCTGGAAGTTTATAAACAAGAAGAAGGATTAGATGGGGGCTGATTCATCAACTAGTTTCAAAGAAATTTTAGTACAGGAGTCTTTGGTGATATTCACGAGTTGGTCTTGGACAAAGTAAGGCCTTTAATATTTTGGAGAATTGGGAAACTATTCATTCTTTATTTGACCTAGATATAAAACAACATACTGTCCTAGGTCCTTTATAAAGTCTTGGATTAATTTGGTATGCCTACAGGCAAAGAAAGAGTTGGAGGAAAACTAAGAGAGCATAAGAAGAAAAGAAATACGACTGCAGCAGATTTTTAAATTGCTAAAGACTGAAAGAGAAAAATATAGGAAAATTCTAGAATGGAAGAGACATAAACATACTCAGGGACTTTGGGAAAAACTGAGACAGGCTGTTTTGGATAGGGATGGAAGGAGATTTTGGAATATTGTTGCCCAGTGATATAATAGATATGCCAATAGGACTGAAGCCTATATTACATCTGAAGTTTGGGCATCTCATTTCTCCAAGCTCTATTATTCTCATGAAGAGCACGAGATACCTGATGCTTTCAAAATACAGGAGGATGACATTATTTCAAGACCTATCTTGATCACAGAGGACAAATCTGGATAGCACTGGTTGGGCTTAAGGCAAATAAAAGCCTGGGCCAGATGGGATCTAGGTGATCTCTATAAGGTTTTTACCAACTGGTGGATTCCTTTTCTTTTGCTGTTTAATGGCCTGGTTCAGGTATACTCTTACCCTACCAGTTGGGCAGGTAGTGTTATCTTCAAATTTTTAAAAGAGGATCCAAATGACCCAAGGATATATAGGCCTATTTGTTTGATAGATATTTCACAGAAGATTTTCTCTAGTATAATTTTGGGCAGATTGCTACGTGGGTCAAGGAGAACTCAGTATTGAATGAGGCACAAACAACAGTTTCCGAAAGGACCGTTCTACAGTACAACACTGTTATGTGCTTCAGCACCTGATCTGGAAGTGTGCTAAAGTGAGAAAAAGCAGATTATATTGCTGTTTTGTGACTTCTCCTTGGCCTTCGACAGCATTAGTAGAAAATCCTTTGGGGTGCATTAGGATCTAAGTTGGAGGCCTCTACTTCTTGATGTTATTATTAGACTCTATGAAAATATGTGGGCAAGGGTCCAGTATAATCAGTATGGTCATCTAACTGATAGATTTGAGACAAACGGGGATCAGACAGGGGTGTATTTTACTCTCTCTTAACATCTACTTTAATACAGTCTTGGATCAACTGGTAACCCAGATTTCATGCTCAAAATTAATGATAAAAGGATTGATTGTTTAGCATATGCAGATGATTTAGTCTGCTCTCTACTTTAGTCCTAGGTCTTAAAAGAAAATTGGCTTACTTGAATCTCTCTGTTCTCAAAAACTAAAGTTAATCTCGCAAGAATAACATTGTAGTTTTGGATCTCAAACCAAGAATACAAGTAGGTTTTAGGCTAAACGATAACCATATAGACCTTTTAAGTCGTTATGACTATTTAAGTGCCCATTTGCCTTTAGAAAATGGGCTTTTTATTCCTGGTCTCTGATTGGCTGGTACCCCTGCCGGGGGTGCAGTAACTTTCAATGAGCGACCAGGAAATAAAAAGTACCAGTGATAAAGTGCCCTTCACCCAATTGAAGTATCTTGGTGCCCACCCTGTGCCTTAATTGGCTAAAGAACCTCATTTAAATTTCAAATTGCAACCATTTTTCTCTCACTTAGCGAGAGATACTGTCCCATGACCTCTGTTGCCTGACCTTCTGACACCCAACCTCAGCTGTGCTCATTTACTGCAATTCTTTTTGTTTGTTTGTTTTAGCCAGACAAAAAGCCGAGACAGTCCTACTACACACATACATACTCACTCCCACATACCCTGCCCAGGGTGCCAGCCTGATACATGCCCCCCATCAAGTCTCCACTTGGGTCGCTTCTCCTGACACACTCAAGTTTATGAACAATACCCTGTCTCCCAGCTGATCACAGAAACACATACATCTTCCTGTTATTTCCTCCCAGCTCTGGTGACTCACATCCTTCAAAATCTACAGACCTTCTGCCCGTACTCAACAGCTCCATGACACGGCTGCCCACAACCATCGCTCCTCACGATATCCAAATGATTCACTTGCCGAATTATACCACCCCAGAACAACAAACACAGACAAGAAGAATTTCAAATCGCCGCCAGAGTATCTAGCAGAATTACTTTTTCTTTGTTTCCTGACAGCTCTCGCCCATCAGAGTGCCGTTTTGTAATTCTGCAGCTCGATCAATCACTTGCTCTTCAGCTCCTGCTCATTACTGCTCTATTTAAAAAAATGGCAAAAAATAGAAACCATGAGGCACGGCCTGTGAGGTGCATAGAAGGAGGGAGGTCTGGAGTTAAGAGTAGCGGGGGTCAGGTGAGCTGCAGATAGAAAAAAACAGCTCTGGAGAAACAGTTAGATCTTTTCATGATTTGGTAGTTTCTGCCTGCAATTTTAACATAGAGAACTCAGCTGGCTAAAATGTTTCTTTGAAGCATGGAAACAGCCAATGGGGAACAGTGCTAGCCACGATGGTTGGTCTAGTAAGAGTTATGCAGCTGCTCCAAGGATAAGTTCCTAGTTCAGACAAGATACAAAAAAACAAAGCATTCAATATAGGTGGAGGAACTATTTTATTACAAAACCTATTTTAAATTATTTTTAATTCACATCTTAACTAACCTTTTTATGACTGTGCCCATTTTCGTCTTTAATAATACAGCACTGTAAGAGGGAGGCTGGTCTATACCAGACCTTCCATATATAAGGCCCTCCGCCTGTGGTGTCGGGCTCCATTACACCCCTGTGGTCTGTATAGCTCAGTACTGCCCAATTCTGTTGGTATTATTGCTTACATAGCCTATCTTGGACCAAAACATTTGAGGCTATTCGGATTTAAAATGGGATCTTGATGAAATGCCCTAAAAATATTTAACAGCAAGATGGGGACGTCTTGATCAGAGGGTATTAAGGTTGTTATGCCAAAATAAGAACAAGCATATTAGACGCCTCTGAAATCTGGGTTATACTAAGGTTAGAGAACTAGAAATAATTCTGAATTAACTCTATAGATACATCTTGATGTTGCCAAATGGAACTCAAGCTGTATTCTTGCCTTTAAGATTGGACAACGTTCCTTTACTTCTCTCATCTGTGAACGATAGATTTTCTTTCTGTTTAAACTTTTTCTTTTGCCCCAACAAAGATATCCCAGAATGTGTGAGAAGCCATCAAATTGGCCAGCAAGGGATATGTACATCCCTTTATTTCAACATTATTAAGGAAACAATAATGCCGGCTGGATTGGGCCACCTCTTAAATAAAATTTACACCATTCCATTTGAGAAGATTAGCAGGATGTCAAATTGAGGCTTATTGACTTAGACATAAATTCTTGCTATTTTCAACTCTCAAGCTTAAGTTATATGGGTTTTATAAAAAGTAAATATTTCATGGGATATGAGCCCTATCTCTTTTTAACCTGTCCTAAACAAGAATCTGTACAAGAATCAGAACTGAAAACTATAATACTCAATGCATTCATTTGAGACAAAAGAGAGGCCCAGATGTTTCAAAAGGGTTAGCCATGCGCAGCAGGGGATAACGCATCGCATGAAGTCCAAGCTAGCCATTTTGCGATATTCAGAAGAGCAGTTGCGCCCGAAAACATGCTGAGCAACAGCGCGTGAAAATGACATCGCACGCAGCTTGAAGGGCGGATCCATCTGCTCTTTGACCTGTCGATATTCAAAGACTTGCGCGATGCGCAAAAGAAGCGCACAGCCGGAATTGGCGTGAGCATGAAATGAGCCAAAATAAAAAGGCTCAAGGCGGCACAAGAAGCGCTACCAGGCTGCCAAGTGGGGAGAGAGAGAGAGACAGAGACAGACAGACAGACAGCAAAGGCAGGCAAGGAAAGTGTGCCCCATAGTCTGTAGAGGCCAGCGGGGGTGCCGGTGCAGTGGAAGTAGCAGTCAGGACAGTGGGGTACACAGCAACACCAGCCGGGGGCAGAAGCCAGGAGATGGACAGTGCCAGTTTCCACATGGAAGCTGTAATGAGGGGTGAGAATGCATGCTGCGGGGGCGTGGCCGTGGAAGGCCCGTCGGTGATGCGCTGACCGTGATTGCCGTGCCCGCGACCAGCTTTGAGCTGTACACAGATGTAGAGATCGTGGGCGGTACCATCTGGGCAGGGCAACTGAGACGGCTCTGTGAGCTGTGCAGTGATGTGATGCAGGCACCTCCACGATGAGTCACGCTCTGTTGATGGAGACGGTGACTGACCTGCGTAACCTGCTCGCCACGGGCACCGCCAGAAGAGGCCGACAGGGCAACAGGCATCACACAGTCGGCCCGTGCGCATCCTCACCCACCTCAGCGCACTGCTACCACATCCGCGGAGTACATCCATTTCCCAGCACCGCGGCAGAACGTACAGCAAACATGCAGGAGTTCCACAGGGTAGCACGTATGCTCGGCGTGATAGGGGGCCATAGACTGCACCCATGTGGCCATCCGCACGCCACCTGGCCCCGATGGCCAGGCATATCCGAACAGAAGGGATTCCCTAGTGTCAACTGCCAGGTGGTGTGATGCCACTGGGCGCACAATCAATGTCTGTGCCACACACCTGGCGGGCACAGTGCCTTCATATGGTATCAGTCTGCACTGTGCCATCGATTCGAGTGGGGACATCCCCACAGGACATCTAGTGGGTGAGTACATGTATGGAATGCAAACTCTGGGCAAGGGTGGGAATGCCACAGGTGCCATATTGTGTGCACACAGGAGATAGGCCAATATGGACCTGGACATGACACTGATCTCCACTATCTCCACACAGGTGACTCACGGATACCGCTCCGTCCCTGGCTGCTCACACCGTACCAGCGCCCCATGACCCCAGCACAGCTATGCTATAATGAGGCACATGCAAACGCAAACATCATAGGCGGGTGTTTGGGATGCTCAAGGCATGCTTCCGATGCCTAGACACCTCCGGCGGTGCCTACAGTACAGCCTCAAAAGGCCTGTGGAATATTCCTGGCCTGTTGCATCCTGCACAACATGGCCAAAGACCATGGGATAGCTGTACAGGTCGAATAGGGGACAGCGATGGGGACGCCAGTGGCACGGTGATGATGGTGATCAGCGCCCCCTAGGACAGAGGGACCCCGACTGATCCAGCAGGCCCAGCTGCACGGGACACCCATCACAGAGGCATCACGCACAACACATGTAAGTCAGGGGACATGTGCAACCAACACTGTCCATGCGCAAACCACAGGCACACAGGGAACACACCAGGAGTGCATGACGGTCAGGAGTGGAATGGTCCAGGCATACAAACACACCATCAGGAGGGTGAGCACTCATATGGACACACACACATCAGGCACAGGCGTACATGGGCAGATGCACAGCACTGCAGAACCGACATTGCTAACACACAGCACCACCCCACCCCCACCACCACAGTACTGTCCAAGTCGTAGTGTCAGAACCTGGGCACCCTTGCACCTTGGTGTACAGTGCAATGCAGGCATCATCAGCACACGCACCTGTGGACAGCAGTTGGGAGGGTGTGCAGGTGGTCCGTGTCGGCGTGGTGAGCAGAGCACCCAGCAGTGCACTGCCCACCATGACACACATTGCACACATGGCAGCACCAGACAGGGCCCACACTGGGAGACAGCTCAGTCATGTAGCACTGTCCCACGGCCACTGCGGTGTGTGGGTGGCCCCACCGTGACCCAACAGCATGGGCAGACCGAAGCAGGGCCACATGGGGTGGCACTGTTGCACCACCAGGGGTCCCACTGCCGAACGCGACCTTGCCTGCACAGGGGTCTGCAGCATGCCGAACAAACCTGCACCAGGGGTGCTCGGGATGCCCATGGGCTCAGCGTCGACAGGCCTGGTGTCGCACGACGCGAAGGCAGGGGAGTGGAGAGTGCACTGTGTGGGTGTGCGGTACAGGGCACCTTGACTGTGTGCCAATCGCCACGCAAGAGACCACTGCCTGGGTCATCCTGTCAATGGCGGCAGTTACATCCATCCGCATATGGACCAGCTCGGCTCGGTCCCGAGCACTCCCCTGCTGTGCCGCTCCACGGACACAGACAGTGCCTCCATGGACCTTGCAACCCGCCTCTGCAGCTGTACTGATTCCTGCAGCAGGTGGGTGTCTATCATCAATAGGTACTGGCCTACGGCATCCTGACCCCAGGGTGTGGGCGGTCCTGATGCATAACACAGCGCTTGGGTGCTGTTCACCAGGACCAGGAATGGGTGGATCAAAGGCGGCGGACATGTGCCACTGCTTGACACTGTACCCCCAGACCTGGTGGGCTGCTGCTGCTGCCCCTCCAACCGCTGTGCCCCGGGTCCACTCGTTTCCACCGCTGTGCTGGCAACAGTGCCAGACACCTCCACAGCCACGGTGCTGCCCCACGGGTGCTGACAGGCACAGCCTGGGACCGTGCCAGCATGCTGGTACACAAGTTGGAACCAGACAGGCCCAGGAGCACGTGCTGGCCTGCCATGTGTCCATCATGGGACACACAACCATCACTGCCATTGCAGGCCTTCTGTCATCAATGGTGCAGGTACGTGCTACTGCCATGGTCACAGCGTGCTGGCATGCCTGCATGCCAGACTGCTGAGACACAGGCTGTGCACCCCCGCACCAGTATCACTGACCCAGAGTTTGCGGCCCAGCGTGCATGCTGCTGCAGTGCCTGCTGGCTGGTGGTGGAGGTGGATGGACCCTCCTCCATGTCCAGCAGGTCAGCATCACTGTCTGGACCCACCACCACCGTCTTCTGAAGGCGAACAGGATCTGTAACAGAAAGAGTACATGTGAACAACCGCCCTCCCCAAATACCACCACCATGTCATACCCGTGCAGTGATGGGCTCCCACCTGTCTGGAATCCTCCGCCTGTGCACGCCTCAATGGCGCTGGCTGCATGGCTGCGACCAGTGTCTCCTCAGTTGGGGTCAGCTGCACGCCACTGGTGGGCCCCCGCCAGTGCCTGCACGTGCCGCCCTGAAGACTGCCACCTTCTCCTTCAACCTCCTGCGGTCTGTCCCCATCTTTTCTTGCATTCCTCCACGCGCTGGTGGCTTTCCATGCAGGTTAACGTGCAGCACACCTCCCATGCAGCCTTGGGACTGAGGGGTGCCCTCCATCCACTCAGCACTGGCTCTCATCCAGGTAGGCCTGAAAGAGAGCCTCCGCCTCTGCTGCTGTAAGTTGGCCTCCTCCTATGCCCACCATCCTCACCCTCACAATGACTCTGCTCGGTCATGGCGATCTGTATGGGGAAGTGGACACCTGTCACTGTGCAGTCTACAGCATTTCCCATGACCATCGTCCCTGAACATCACACAGCATGCAACTCACCTCTCACCTGTAGTAACGAATCTGGCCAAGTAGCCCAATGTCGCACATTTTTATAGCGCAATACATGCAAATTAGGAGTGGAGCAACTATAATGACATGCAAATCGCACCCTGCGCCATTGAATGGCTGATCAGATGATTTGCATGTGTCGTGCTGAATATCAGCGAATCTGCACTGCCAATACAGAAGAGTCGGCTGAGCCAATGGCGCAGATCTGTGCCTGTGTGGTAAACTGCATTGCGCATGCCCAGATAGCTTACGTGAGCGCCTGTTGCACTGCTGACGTGCTTGAGCGCGATCGGCAATTCAGGCCATGGCCACCATTGTGCCAGTGGCGCTACAGCAATGGGCACTATATGGCGCTGTGGCACTACTGCACAATACTCCACTGTTGCACTGGTACGCGGCTGGTCGGTCGCGCAGGATGCCTATACATCAGATGGCGCTGTGCATAGCCTTGCGCCATTGCCCATGACCTTGTGTATGACCTTTGCCCCTGGCACTGTTCACCTGCCATGTATGCGTCCCTATTGCGCTGTCTGGTGACAGCGCTTATGTGATGGACGGGCGCTGTTCCGAACAGCGCCGATTGAGCCTGTGGTGGTCTATTGCAACATCTCCACGTGGGGTTAAGGCGCAGCTGGGCGCCATATTGCCTGCTGTAAAGTTGGTGCCATGGCTGGGAGGAGGCGGTGTCCTGGAGCCAGCTTGAGGTGGCCAACTTGGTGGCTCTAGTGGAGCCCCACTATGGGGCACTTTATGGTGAGCGCCCCTCACCATTGCCCGGACAGGTGTGGCAGCAAGTGGCCACTGACCTGGTGGGGGTCACTGGATGGTGCCGTCCGCTGAGCAGTGCCGGCACGGTACATGACCTCCGCCGGAGGATCCTGATCTGCTGGATCGGCTGCGGTCACGTGCCAGGCGGGCGTGGTGCCTAGGCCAGGTGGGTGTGCCATATATGCACCTGTATTATCTGTAGGGGTGTGTGTGTGTGTTTGGTGGCTGTGCATAGGTGATGGCTCGGCCACGGTTGGCTGTGTCAGTGTGTGCAGCTGTGAGATGACTGGGTATGGCTGTGTGGGCAGGCACTGTCACTGGGGCAGGGGTAGTCTGCTTTTGAGTCACACTGATGTTTGTCTCAACATATGTCTCCCACAGGCCAGGATGTGAGGATGCGGGCAACGGTGAAGAGGGCCGTGCCAGGGACCCGTTGTCAGCAGGGGTTGGAGCCCACCAGCAGCAGCAGCGCCAGCAACAGCGCCAGTCGGAGCTGCTTGAGCAGTGTGAGTATCATGACTTCATGGATGCTATTGCATGCTGGGGGCAGTAGCCATGCACAATACAAACATGCAGGAAAGGGGGGTCATAATTCCACTATACAAGACACTAGTGAGGCCCCACCTGCAGTACAGTGTACATTTCTGAGACCATACCTACGTGAAGGACGTAGAGTGGGCAGAGAAGGTTCAGAGGAGGGCAACAAGGATGGTGCATGGCTTGCATCACAACTCCTAGGGAGACAGGTTGAAGGAACTGAACCTGTACTCCCTGGAGGAGAGGAGGAGAGAGGGGATATGATTGAGACATACAAGTATCTTACAGGGTGGAACAGGGTGCAGGAAACACTATTTTGAAGTGTAAAAGATGTTCCAGGACTACAGGGCATGGGATGCAGTTGGAGGAGGACGATTCAGAGGAAACATGAGCAAGACTTTCTTCACAGCACGGTGGTGCAAGTGGGACACCCTGCCAGAGGGAGTGGTGGGGGCTGACACAGTCACGGGTTTCAGACTGCATGGGATAGACATAACGGAATTCTTGAGGTCAGGGTAAGGGGCAACAGACTTCTAGGTAAACAAAGTAACTTACAGGCTGAAATGGACAGACTGTGTGGGCCATAGGCCCTTATCTGCCGACATTGGCTATGTATCTATGTCTGTAGGCACGACACAGGTGACATGCATCACTGTCCAGTTCCACAGCATGTCTGTGTATGCATCACTGGTGGTCCATGCATGCACTGGGCACATAGCTGTGTAACTGGCATCGCACCACGCTGCCACGCCACTTGCCAGCCTTGTTTGTGCTGTGCTGGACATGGGCATGTGTGTGTGCAGTGGTGCGCATAGCTGGTGCTGCCTGTTTGTGATGGCCATGTGCATGTTCACTGTGGGTGGGTGCATGCCATCACAGGTGCGGGACATTGGGCTATATGGCTTGCAGGTTGGGTGGTGTTCAGGGTTGTGGTCAGTCACAGCCATTGACTGTGTTCCCATTTTCCTGGGCCTCGAGATTCTCCATCGCATTGGGAGGGATGTTCGGGACTGAGACAGCTGCTGACAGAACAACCTGGCCATCCTACAATCCATCCACCGACATGGCTTCGCAGGAGGCAGCACAGGATGGGGCGCCACCAGCCGGAGGATGAGCGCCAGCTGCCCCATAGCTACTGCTACCCTTCCCACTCTCCCATCCCTACCACTCCTGCCTTCCTCTCCAAGTTTGTCATCCCTACCCCTTGAACACCCCTACCTTGTCCCCCCCTTGTAAATAGTTTGTTATTGTTCTGGTTGTTGTTTATCTGAATATACATTTCTATTTTGATATGAATAATGTGTTGGTCTCTGATTTGCAGCTGTATTGCGGGTGCTCAGTTGCAGGGGTGTACATGCCATCTGGGGTGGTATGGTCCTGGGCATGTGTGTGCGTGTGTGTGCATGGGGAGGTATCTCCAGCATGGCAGTGACTTTCTGTTGGTCTTGCCGTCTGCTGCCACCCACTGCTGGGTGCACAGGGTGTGTCTGGCTTGTAGGCTTCTGTGCTGCTAGGGGTTGACGTGAGTGGGGGTGTATGGTTTCTGCAGTGCCAGTCACTGCACATAGGTGGTGTCTTGGGGTCACAGTGCAGGGTGTGCTGTGCATACAGGGGGCTGATGTGCACTGTGGTTGTCAACCCCTCTGTGTGGCACTCTCAGCCTGCCAGTGGTTGTGCTGGGGTGTCATGGCTCTGCTATGCTTTGTTGGCTTGTCCCCATGGGCCAGTAGATCATCCGTCCCACCCCAGTGATGCTGTGCTTGGGGTGTGCAGGTGTGGTGTGGGTTCTGCAGTGTGTTCCTGTGCCCATGTGTGGCATGGCTGGCGGTGGGCCCCAGCCTGCCTCCCTGGATGTGCAGTTCCATTGCTCTGGGGGGCTCTGCTTGCACTATGGCACCTCTGGAATGCTCAGCTGGGCTGCCCTGGTTGCGCCATAGCGCCAACATTTTCGCTCAACTTCTCCTTCCTGGTTTAGCTATGGCGCCAGAAATGCTGCGATATTCAGATGTTGGTTGCTTCGCAATTTGTTCTGCTCCATGTTTGAATATACACCTGTTGCGCATTTTAACGCAACTGGTTTGTCTTACTCCTGCTGCTGCGCTCATTTTGAGCGCAGTTGCTCTAATATCTGGGCCAGGATACATTCTCCATATTGTAAATGTGGAGACGGGACTATAGATGATCTTAAACATTGATATTCTTGTGTCCTAGGTATGAACCAACTAGGAAAAACTGCTGGGTGGATTGTTAGGGGATCTCAGCCTCCCCTGGAGGATCTTTTGGAATATTTGTTTACTATGAAAGAGAAGAACATGGTAGAGATCTTTGCAAGATTTTTAATTTCAACTCATTTGTAAAGTTTATTAGGGAACTTGAAGTCTTGTGGAGTTTTTGTTTATGTGAAAAGGTACTCAAGGAACACTGTTAAATTGAATTGCACTGTAAAGATATTTAAGATCCTTGTTGATTTATTTATTGTCTATTTATGTTTACTATGTATTTTGTCCTGATTTTAGTATATTGTAACTGCTTTATGCTGAACAAAATTGTACTACAACTACTGCTACTACATTCCAAGCTTCTAGTGCTTGACTGTGAAAGAGGTCAGCCCTCATGAACTGTATTAAGAGCAAACAAAGAAACCACTTGGAAGAAAGCCATTTAGATATGCTGATGTGAACAAAATTGTTTTTAGCTTCTGGCAGGAAAATGGATCTTAATAAAATATGTGTCCACTGGCAGAATGGGAAAGACAGGAGAGAAAACAGTAAATGTTTATTTCTTAGCAATGCATCATCATCAGCAGCACCCTTTTAGATGCATGCAAGACTCTTTAAAATGTACATAGTTTACCGTTTCCAGTTCATACTGTTATGGTGCACAATGCACTCCAATCTTCGGACTGTGTCAGAATGTATATTTATACTTTGCATTGAGATTTGAGTGTTTGGTTATGTTTTCTACTGTTTATTGGCAATAAAATATATCACTTGTTTGGGCCATCCAATTTGCGCACATGAATAAATTTTGGCACAAGTGCCACACACACTATCAGTCGTCCACCCACAGAGACTGAAAATTAGAGGAACATTGCTCCCAACCTGTTCTTACTCTCGGTGACTCAGAACTGGCGGGAGGCAGGGTCACAACACCTAATGGCCAACCCACGGCGCCATGCAGTTCGTCGGCCTTAGGGCTGGCGCCCGATGGTGCGTCGACTCTGCCCATCCCAAAAAAAAAAGCCCCAAGGGTCATGACCTCCAGCCACATTACCCAAAGGTGATGAATGGTGAAGATACACAGAAAGATCAGGAATTACAGTAGGTACATCATTTTCATTTATTAGCGTTGAATCTGATTTGAAAATTTGAGTGCATAAAAATAATTATAAAATAAAGCAGGTAAGAGAACATTCTTACCAATCACAGTTCTAGCTGCTAACGTAAGATCATTTTAAATTTAAATAAAACCCCAATTTACTATTGACCTGACTACAGATCACTTTCAAATGCTGAGAAAGGTAAGCTGGGAATCAACAAGATTCCTAAATACCTAAAAAAAGTTACCTGCTCAATCATGTCACCTACTATTAACAATTTGTAACAGAGAACAATGTACTAATTTTGGGCGTGACCCAAAATAATTGATTTTGTCTTTTACTATTTAGCAGTAATCTGTGTTCCCAAAACCATTTTCTAATAGCAAAAATCATATTTCAATGATTTATTTAATGTGTCAACTGAGTTAGAGCTTTGTATAGAATCACATCGTCTCGTACACCAGTATTTGAGTGTCCTGGAGAACAGTTGGTACAATAGCAGCACCGAATTAATTAAAGGATTTTTAAAATCCCTATTAAGAAATGTGAAACCCTTAGTTAGAGATTTTGTTTTGTTTGTTAGTGTATTCACTGCTACCAGAAGGTTGTCTCATCTGATAGTGTAGTTGAAAATCTACCAGATGGCACTTAAGTACTGTAATAGGAACTGGCCTCTTTCTGTAGGTATAACAAAAATAATTTTAAGGATTTTTTCCTAAATTTTGTGAAGGATAGATAGGGAATCTCACAAAATTGCTTGACAAATTGGCGCTGCTATTGTAAGGGATCTATGAATAAAGAAAACAAAAGTGGCCACAGGATAGACCCTGGGCCACCCTTGTGTCATCAAAGCAACATCAGGGCCGGCCCGGTGGCGCAGAGGGCTGGCGTTGACGCCACACCTCGCTCCACGCCCGGTGACCCGAGTTGAGGAGCAGACTGGGTGGCGGTGGAGTCGGCGGGGAATAGGCTCGGCGTCCGGCGACAGCTCGCCTGCCTCGAGGTGGGGATTGGCCATATTCGCTCTTGTGCTGACTTTTGCGCCGGAGGCTCGAGGAAGCACATGCCCGCACAGGGATTGGTCTTGACGGCCGCCAAGCAGATCAGACATCGACGAAGGCCATGACGCCGAGGGAGTATCTGCTAAGGGGAGGGAGAAAACAGGGAAAATGGAAGCCTGCCTCGTCCAGGAGGAAGCGGGGCCCTGGGGCGTGCCAGCGATTTGCCAGTGCCCACTTTCGACAGTCCACAGGGGCGACGTAAATGTAAGTTACGGGAGTGCCCCTACCCGTCCCTGCCCGGGTCGCTGGGTCGCAGGTACCGGATGTCCACGGGACAATGCCAAGGGTTGGAGGAGGCAGGCTAGAGGAGAATAAAATACAATTTCAAAAAAGCAACATCAGATGTCTTGTCTCTGTTTCTCATTCACAGAGTGCATTAGGCGAGATATCTAGAAAACCAGTTAATTGTGGAATCATCTAATCCTATGTCCCCGGCAATTGGTGGTCTACCAAATCAAGGCCTTAGGTCTCGAACACAGCACCAGAAGAGAGCCTTCTATCATCAAGTGCTGTATTGATGTGGTTCGTGAACACTGCCAAGGCCATACTTGTACCACAACCCTTTTAAACCCATGCTGCACTGGAGACTGGAGACCATAGGAAGAGAGATACCTCAAAGCTGTTAATTTACAATCCTCTCTTAACATTTTTCCCAAAGTAGGCAAAAGGGATACGGGATGATAATTGTCCACTTGTTCCCTTTGCCCCCTTGAAATGGGAGTAATTACCATGTGTTTTCCATTGAAAAGAAAATTGGGCACTGATGAGCAGAGACTAGGAGCGGATTTAAATCTCCGTACCTTCTAAACTAAAACAGTAAATTAGCAAAGTAGTTTTCAAATTTTTTGTATTTTAAAAGTTTGCAATACCATCAGAGAATATGGAGGAGTATCTGGTTCCTGGTAAATCAATGAGAATATAGCAAAACCACAACAAAAAGCAGGTCTCAGAGACTCACCAACTGCACCTACAATGGGGCCTATCTCATGGTCAGCCACGAAATAGCAGTGATAAGCCGTGTGTCGAGAGCAGGTGTTGCAAGGGCTAGGACCCGTGGCTAGCTGATGGTTTGAAACCAAAATTGCTTCTGTTACCTCAGAAGTCAGAGAAATACTAAGCGATTGCCAGAGATGGAGCAAAGGGTCTCTAATGCAGAAGATGTCCTGAATAATTTGCTGGAGAGAGTATTTGCCCTAGAAAAGGAAGTAGATCATTTAAAAGAAAGCGGTGGACTATCAGGAGAACTATAATCGGAGGAGTAATCTATGCCTACGAGGACTTGCAGAAGGAAAAGGGTAAAAGTGCCCTTGAATTCTGTTCTAAAATCCTACAAAAATTTTGGGATTACAAGTTAAGAATGGTGCTCTTAAGTTGGAAGAGCTCAGGGCACTGGCTCTACGACCACCAGAAGGACAACCGCCTAGACAGATCATCTTCCGTCTGCATAATTTTCAAGATAGGCAGAAGATCATGTCAGCTTACAGGGCCAAAAGGAATTAAATTACAAGGATGCAGGCTGACTCTACAAGGATCTATCGCAGAATGTGCAGAGAAAGTGCCAGGCCTTCAATGAGACCATGAATATGCTGAGGAGAGGATTATTGAATTTTTCTTGGCGTTCCGGCAACATATTCATTCTGGGAGCCCTCTAAATTAAAGCTGTTCATCCAGGACTGGGACAAAAGAACAAAGAAAAATTAGCAAAACAGTTGGTGAGTCTCTATGTTTCTGTTGGTTATACTATAAATTCTAGCCTTTGTAGCCATGTGGGGAGGGAGCCTGTTTCTAGGTTAGTGGGGATGCCTCCCAGACATGCATATGTAGGGTCATTTTGATGTACAAAATAAAGTTATGACAAATGAAAGGGAATATCTGATGCCCTTACAAAATAGTTTGAAGAGTTAAAATGTTGAATCCATTGACATTTGGAGGCCTACAACCACTGTCACGGGGTTGCAGGATGAGAGTGGATGGCCTACATAAGTAGTCTAATGGTATGAAGTTCGATCACTGTCTGGTTTAGGAACTTGGACTACATTGTCTCCCTAAAGGGCTGCTTTGCTAAAAATATCGGGCTAAGAGGTGCGGGGAGGGAAGGAGCTTTGTGTGTGAGGGACTTTTTGGGCATACAGAACATGTCAGCCAGTGGGGCTGTTAGTTCCGACAGACTGGAAATGGAGATGATCAAGCGACTAGGAATTTAAGATTGGGATCTTGGGGGAGAGGGTGGGGAGGGTCTGTGTTTTTCACATTGTTCAAAGTTAGGGAAAGTTAAAGTTTGATAGTTATCATGTTTTCTTATTCTTGTATTTTTCTTGCAACCTAAATATGTTACAGCTACTGAATGGCGAATATAGTCGATGCTATGGATGGGATGATGATGTCTTGAGGTGACATGATGGTGGGTGATCTAGAAGATGTGATAATTTCATGGAATATTAAGGATAAACACCCCGTTAAGAGATCTAAAATTTTATCTGCTTTAAAAAGCGAAAGGCACAAGTGGCAATGCTCCAGGAAACACACCTCCTCCCCAAAGAGCATAATAAGTTAATAGGAGGCTGGGTGGGCTCATGTTATGCTGCTTCTTACCTCTCACACAAAAGGCGTAGTGTACCTGATAAATAAACACTTTCTAGAAGTGCTGCAGGTTATTAGGGACAATAAGGAAGGATGCTATGTGTTTGTGAGAGGTAAAATAAGAGGATGTGAGATTACGTTTGGGAACATTTATGCATCAGCAGTGTATGACCTAAATTTTTTCCAGCAAGTACTAGATGTCTTACATGAGAACAATTCCTGGCCTTATATTGGGAGGAGACTTCAATTGCATTATGGACTGGACACTAGATTACAAGGAAAGGGTAGAAAACAAAATTGAACTGCTAAAGTATGGGCAATGGGCCTACAGGAACTCAATATGATAGAAGTTGGAACGTTGTACCGGGGCAAGGAATTTACATTCCATTCTATAGCACATGACTCTTGGTCAAGATTGGATCACATATTTATAGCAAAGACTTGTTTACTAAGGTCAAGGATGTTTGCATAGTCCGATAATGCTATCAGACCATGCAGTGGTACAACTGAATCTAGGGTGACTAATGGATGTTAGGAGACCTGGCCAATGCAGTTCCCCACAAACTTACTATGTAAAGAGGAGTTCAGAGAATTTGCTAAGTCTCCTGGAAGGAATATTGGGCTACCAACAAGGATTCGGTTCCCTTGAAAGGATTAGTATGGGAAGCTGGTAAGGCAGTTATGAGGGGCCATAATTAGTAACATGGCAGAACTAAAAAGAAGGAAGAAGATTAATGACCTTGAGAAAGTGATTAAGAACTAGAAGTTAGAGTCCTGCAAGATAATAAAGCTCATGACAGGCAGCAGTTGAAAATGGCTTGGGAGGCTATTAATGAGACTTTGAGCAGTTTAGCACAAGAGAATCTGATGTTTACCAGACAGCGTATCTGAATGAGGTAATAAACAAGGACCATTGATGGTCCGATTGTTGAGGAGGGAAAATCACTAGTAAGATCATATCCATTAAAGATAGGGGTAACGAGTGACTACCAAGGAAGGAAATTCAAGGTATTTAAAGATTTTACTCAAACTTATATAGGGCAGAATGCACAGGCACTGAGGCAGAAGCGAAGCTTTTCCTAGATAAATGTATACTCCCTAAATTATCTGAGGACCAGCTCATACTTGGGGGCAGAGATCTCAGAAATAGAAATTAAGCAAGCAATAGCTGGACTGAAATCAGGAAGGCAGGAGGACCTGATGGGTTTGGGGCGGAGTACTACATATTGCTAAAAATGAGATAGCTGGTCCCATGAGCTGTAATGATAAAGGAGGCGGGAAACTTCGCATCGTGCTCCTTGGCTAATATTCACCTACTGTTAAAACCGGACAAAGACAGTTCGATTGTGCCTCTTACAGGCCTATATCTTTACTTAACTATGATTGTAAAGTTATAGCTAAAGTTTAGCCTAAGGTTAGAATTGTTATTACGCTTGCTCATTCACCACGATCAAACAGGTTTTATTAAAGGGTGGATGTCGTATCATAATATTAGGAGACTTTTGAATGTGATTTGGTGGGGACTAAATACCCAGGAAGGCCTGTGTAATATCAATGGACACCAAAAAGCATTTGACAGGATTAGTGGGAGTACCTCTTTGAGGGTTTCACGAAGATTCGGGGTGGGGCTGATTTTATTAAATTAGTAAAACTTCTATATCATAACCCCTTGGCAAGAGTTTTGGTGAATGGCATTCCTTCTGCAGACTTCCAGCTCTTTAGGGGCATGAGGTAGGGTTGCCCCTCTCCCCCTACTATTCGCTATGGCGATTGAACCTCTGGCGTGTAGGGTGAGGATAATGATTGACGAGGGTATTAACACAATGAATGGTACTCAACATTGCATATCCTTATATGCAGATGATTTGATTTTCTATATAACTAAGGAGAATCATCAATCCCTGCTCTATTGGGACTTGTGCAGAATTTGCTGTGTTCTCTGGTACAGGCTCAATCTTATAAAGTCTAAGCTAATGTACCTAGACAAAGCCAATTTTAGAGGAAAAATACCTAGGATTAAAAGCGGTGAGACAGAGCCTCACATATTTGGGGCTTAAAGTAGGAGAGACCTCAAAAATTATCTGAGCTCAATTATACCACCATTATAAAGCGAGTCAGGAGGATATGTCACGATGGAATGGTTTGCCATTATCATGGATTGCAGGATCAACCTTATAAAATAAATATCTTACCCAGGTTATTATACATAATGCAGATGATGCCTTTAGCCCAACCAAAAATGATTTCTGAAAACTGGGCGGACGTTTTCTAATTTTATATGGAGAGGAATAGACGCGGATGGCCCTGAACAGACTCAAGGCAGCTAAAGAAAAAGGGGAATGGAGTTCCCGGACATGAGAGTATTTCCTCTTGACTCAAATTAGGTACATATATAACTGGGTGGCAGGGAGGCTGCCTCCTGGCTAGCTTTGGAACAAGATGGTTGCCCTGGTGCCTCTTATCCTACTTGGCACCTGGTGGTACTGGAGCTTCCCCGACTACCTGTCCTAACCCTCTGGTGTTGGCAAGTTTAGAGGCATGAGGTGCCTTAAGAAGTAATGTGTTAGACAGTGGCACAGCCTGGTCCCAATAGTTAGAAACCCAGAGTTTCTACCAGGGTTGGAAAGATGCAGGGGTTTGCTCTATGGGAATCCGGGGATTGACTGTCTGGGGACTTATGGGAAAGATGGAGCTTTCACATTTGAAATTATAAAAAAAGCCTTGGTTACCAAACTAGCATATGTACCGTTATTTTCAGTTACAACACTATGGGAGGAAAATGTTGACACATGCTGCCAGAGAGGAAAGAATCCTGCAAATAGAAAAAGAAATTCAAGCAGCAAAAGGGGTGAGAAGGGACTTGTTGGGAGAGTGGCAAAATTAGATAGGCAATATTTTGGTGAACCAGCACTGGCCAGCTAGTTAAAATGGGAAAGAGATCTGGGCTTAGCTTTGGCCGATGAGATTTGGGAACAATAGTTCTATCCCACATGGGTCTACTAACATGCAATAAACTGAAAGAAGGCACAGTATATGTTCCTCCACTTTCTCTATTATCCCCAACTAGGGTTAATAAATTTCATCCTGCCATTTCACCAATGTGTGGTAGATGTTTGACGGAAAAGGGTCTTGTCTCCATTGTTTTTGGGGATGTCAAATCTTACAACATTAATGGGGTGAGATAAAGAGTGAAGTGGGTAGATTATAGGGTCAATCTCAGAGATGTCCCACTCTCCCTGCTATTTGGAATACAGGCAGATGAACAGGAAAAGGATCCATGTACTCAAGATGGGTAAGGGTGTTGCTTATTTTAGCTAGACAAATTATATTAAATACATGGGTTTCCTGTACAATACCCACTATACATATGTGGAGAAACCTAATGCTGTCCACTCCAGCAATGGAAAGATTGACTTTTGCACTAAAAGGAAAGGTGGATCTATTTTTCAGATTGTGGGCTCCATAACATGCCCCCTACGCCTGCAGAATTTCTAATTTTTTCCGAAGGTTTTGGAGGAATAGTTTAAATGTCAAAAATGATAATAATATTCACCATTCATTCACAGCTATACTGTGAGGAAAAATAGTCGCTGTACCATTCTAATTAATACAATTTGAGATTTAGTCTGATGCTGTATACATATGAAATGGGTTACAACTTAACTGTTAATAATCAGTTTCTTTTATGATTATGTTTGTTGTAAATTGATTATGGAATTCAATATGTGATAAGAGCTCACGACTCTACTCCCAATTGATTGTACAGTCTCACTATCACTGGACATTTAATTACCCTATTATAGGGGTTGGCTGAAAAATGGATCTTAAGCCCAGCCTTAGAGACTTTTTTCTGAAAAGTGGACTGATAACTACAGATACTATTTGTAATATGCCTGTTACCATTGTAGAGTATGTGACACATGGAATGTAGTTATATTTTAAGATAAAATAATAAAATATTATACAAAAAAGAAAAGAAATTCACCGTGATCAGGGACAAATTAAAACTTTTGTCAGAGGGCATACATGTATTTAGCTACAATTTCAAAACCTAGGCTCAGAACATCTTCAGGTGAACTCTTGTATACTACCATATTGTTCAATAATTTCAAAACCAGGTTATAACTAAATAACGAAGTCTGCCCTAGTGACCCTAATACAAAGTCTGAGGACAGAGCATAACATGGAAATTACAGGCCTATCTCCATCCTTCCTCTACTATCCAAAGTACTTGAAAAATTGTTGTGGACCAATTAGTGGAGTACATGGAGAAGTATAATCTGCAATGTCCATAGCAACATGGTTTCCAAAGGCCACAGCATCACCTGCCCTGCTTGAATTCACTGGTCACATCCACTAGGCATGACCAGGACGGTTTACAGTTGCCACCCTCACCGACCTTTCAAAGGTCTTGATACAGTTAATCAACCTTTACTACAGAACACCTTTCAAAACTAGGGCTATCACTGACATCTAAAATGGTTTCAAAGTTATCTCTCAGACCGGTTATAAGTCAGGATCGGTGATACACTCTCTCCAAACAACCTGTCTGGTCTGGAGTGCCCCAAGGGTCAATTCTGGGGCCTGTACTCTTCAGTATATTTCTGAATAACCTCCCTGCTGTCTGTAAAGAACACATCATCCTATATACAGATGATGCAGTGATTCTGCACTAAACCCTGACCCCATTCACTTGGAACACCAACTCCAGGCAAGTTTCATGGAAGTTGAGGCCTGGTTTGTAACACAGAAACTTGTACTAAACTATAAAAAAACTAAGACTATGCTATTCCATAGCACACATAACAAATATAAAATAAACAGCTAACTATGAAAAACTGCTCTGGTGTCTGGAACAGGCATAAACTCTAAATACCTCGGTGTGACCATGGACAGTACCCTGTCTTTCTCCAGTCATAGCAACACGGTCGCTAAATCAGTGAATATCCGCGACGGCTTTCTCTACAAACATATGCACAGCATGACTCGAAGCCCTTAATCTAGTAATTCAAAACTCCATTATTTCCATCATAGATTATGGGCTTATCATCTATGGAGTGGCCATGGCAACAGCACTCTGACCAATTTCATTAGCACTGAATAAGGCCTGCAGATTGCTAACTGGAATGGCCCACACACACACACACACGTGACCTTTATCAACAGGCAGACTGGTTACAACTACAGGGAAGAATCACATACCGAACTTGCCTCATGGTAAAAAGGCATCCATTGATCTCATGCCCCTGGGGTCAGAATCTCCTCAGCCAAGCCATCAGCATTAGCAAAACCAAACTCAGAAAGTTGCACACTACTGGTTCCCAGCTGTCACACCTCCAGGTCAGAGGTCCTTTGCCAGAATAGCCCCTAAGATGTTTAACTCCTGAGTGGTAATACCACCAATTCATGTACCCTTGGCCTCTTTAAACACAAACTATGGCAGACACTTATAGCCAGAACCAAGTGTGACTGTTTCCTTAGTCCACCACTTTCCTCTACATCCCACCCTATTTCTCCCCCTCCCCCCACCCTCTCACACCACTTTTCCTCACACACATCCTGTTCTCTATCTCTCCCTCACAGGCTATCTCCCCTCCCACCACCCTGTTCTTCTGGACTTTTCACATTCTCCCTCTGGACAACCCCCCCCATTCCTCCTCCCTCCTCTACAGACCTCCCCATCCTCTCATAATCTCTCAGTAGGCCCTGTCTGCCCTGTTCTACTTCAAGTCAGTTCTAGATAATACTGTGCTAGTTTTCTACCTGACAATGCCGTATTGGCTGCATTAATAACTGTTTCACACTGTTTTACACTCACTTTCATTGGGTCTCAACCCTGAATATGTATACTGTGTCCTTGATTTTTGCTATCACCTCATTATATTGTTACCTGTATTTACTCATTTACTACACTGTATTCAAGCTTGTAATACTATCTATGTATTCTGACGTGGAACCTTTGTAAAAGAGCCTCTGGCTCAAAGGTGTTGAATCTGAAATTTAATAAATAAATAAAAAAGCGAAAATAAAAGGTGGTGAGCCAGAAGTCTTAGTAAGTTGTTTAGTTGCCAAATCCAGACCATTTTGTTAAAATCCTCTACATAGTCACTTAGATCAGTAAATTTATGAAGAAACAATTCACTAATCTTAAGAGGGTCAGTGACAAGAATACCCTCATTTTGTAATGAAGTGGGGCACTGTTTATTCTTTGGATTTATGGTGGACTTAATTGCATCAGAAAACTCCTAGGGTCATTTAATCCCTCTTTCTGATTTTTAAATGATGATCAGACTTTGCTTTTCCTACAGTACTCCTGTAAGTCTGACTGCTTGCCAGTATTTTTATACATAGCCAAAGCTTATCCCTATGTTTCATACGTTTAAATAATTCAGGTGAGATCCACTTGTTTGTTAATCCCTTAACTCCACAGAGAACCTTACGAAAAAAACATTTTGTAACTTAAGTAAATTCGTTTGTAAAGAAATCCACTGCTTCCTCAACAGGCGATTGGCTGATGAAAGCAAATTTCAAAAGAGGCTCTGCTTCTCTCCTCAGGCCACCCTGCCCTATTCCTAAATCTGAGCATTACCATCAACTGAGCCAAGTCCAACCCAAAGTATTCCCAGTCACTCCAGTATAGGAGCGATTCTGGACACGGTCTCCATGGGGCTTACCTCCTGACCGACAGACAGCACAAACTCCTCCCTCTGGCCGCACACCCAGACCCAGCAGTACCGTCTTTTGGTCCTTATGGCAGCTGCCATCCCCACAGTGGCGTATGCCCATCTCCATATAAGACCAGTACAATGGGTGCTTCAGAATCAATGGCACCAGCGGTCGGGCGACTCGACAACAATATCAAAGTCACCCCTCACTATGCTCTGCCCTGGACTGGTGGACACACCAACACCACCTATCACAGGGCTTGCCTTTCCATGCTCCCCTCCCAGCAAGCGTTGACCACGGATGCCTCCTGGACAGCTGGGAGCTCACCTCAGTCCTTATTGGGAACAGGACAAATGGCCCCAATTCACCATTTTGCCACCTAAATCTGTTGGAAATGAGGGCAGTTCACCTTGCCCTTCAGATTTTTGCCCCCACTTTCATCCCGGACCCTTACTGATCCTCTGTGGTGTTCTATCTGAACAAACAAGGTGGCACCAGATCTCACGCTCTCTGCAAGAGGCGCTGAGGGTCTGGCAAAACACACTTCAACAACTCACACTAATTGCCATTCATCTACCAGGATGCCACAATACCCTGGCAGACATTCTCAGTCACCAGTCCTCCATGCAGGAGTGGACTCTTCATCACAAAGTTCTTCAAATGATTTTCTGATTGTGAGGACCCTGCAACTGGACCTGTTTGCATCCCAACAATCACCGACTCCCCAAATACTTTTCATTATCCCGAACAAAGGGGACTGTCTACCGATGCCCTGTCCCAACCGTGGACAGAACTCTTCTTATATGCTTCCCCATCCCGCTCCTGCAATGGACTCTACTGAAACTATAACTCGAACCTGCACGATGACCCTCATAGCCCCTCAGTGGCTCAGGCGGGTGTGTGGCTTTACCCAACCAACAACTGTCCTCCGTGGTGGATCCCATTCCATTGCCAATCAGACCAGATCTCCTGACTCAGGAGTAGGGCACCCTCCTTCACCCCAACCTGAAGTCACTATACCTTCATGCTTGGCTCCTGAGGATGCTTTCATAGCATGTCTTCAAGCCTCCTCACCTGTGGCCGACATTCTCTTGGCCTCACGAAACCATCAACCAGGAAACATAAAGCGCTAAATGGAAACACTTTTCCATATGAGCGCTTCCCTTTCTCTAAATCCATTTTCATGTCCTTTACCCAAAGTTTTGGACTACTTGGCTTCACTTGCCAAGAAGGGCCTTAGCTATTCCTCTATCAAGTTCATCTGGCCTCCATTGACCTTTCACGAACCCTGTGAAGGCAAATTACTGTACTAATATCATCTTGCCAAGATGTTCTTAAGAGGCATGCCAGTATCAATCTTCCCATAAAGTGCCCCATCCCACCTTGGGATCCAAATTTCATATTAGAAAACTCACCTAGTGCCTTTTATCCATCAGCTACCACTGATCTCTGCTTCCTCTCTGGAAGACAATGTTTCTAGTAGCCATCACTTGACTGCTTGAATCTCAAGCTGCAGGCTCTGATGTGTCAAGAAGCTTACCTAATCTTCTACAAGGATAGAGTGGTTCTCCACACCATCCCATCCTTTCTGCCAAAAGTAGTTTCAGGACATACCTTTAACCAGACCATGGAATTGCCATCTACTACTCTGAGCATTCTAATCCAGGAGAACATCTCTTACATGCCTCAGACATTCGTCATATTCTGAGGTACTATATAAACCATACTAAATCCTTGAGAAAAAACTCCCAATTGTTTGTCACCTTAACTTCCATGAGGAAGGTTCCCGGTTAGCAAGAAAACCATTTCCAGTTGGTTGGAAATTGCATCATGTTTTGTTACACAAAACACAACAAACCCTATTAGGAACAGTACAAGCCCATTCCACTAGAGCCCAGGCCTCCATGGCATCCTGCTTCAAGAGGGCCTCGATCACTGACATCTGTAATGCAGCCCATGGTCCACCATTCATACTTTCACAAGCACTACAACCTGGATATTGCTTGCTACCATAGGATGGTCTTTGGCCCACGATCCTACAGGGGTATCCTATCCTAATTCCACCCTCTTTTGGGTACACTGCTTGCAATCATCCCAAGTGTATTACCTGCTGCAAGAGACCATCCAGTGGAAGATAGTACAGTTATGTAAAACTTAACGTAACAGTAGATCTTTGAGGGATGTCTCTTGCAGCAGGTATGTTCCTTCCTCCCCCCTCCTTCTCTAGAGAATGACTTTGTTCCATTTAGCATGTGGGAAGGGACACCTGTAGTACCTCAGATCCCCTTGGTCCTTGCTTAGCAGGCTGAATCCGGTGGGGAACTGAGAATACAAGGGATCACCCACTCTTATGTAGGAAAAGAATGATGATGTCATTGGTGGGTGGCCCCTGGTGAAAGACTGCTAGAAGAGCTGCAGTGCACCACAGTGACCTCTGGCGATGACCCAAGTGTATTACCTGCTGCAAGGGACATCCCTCAAAGATCTACTGTTATGGTAAGTTTCTACATAACTACTTTCTAGGAGTGGTATATGTGTTCTTCCACACTGACCCATCTTAACGGCCGAGGGGTCAGGGTGTACCCTCATCTGTATGATTGACCTATAGCGGGTCCCTCCAGACAGAGGTGGAGTGGTCCAGGGATCTGGCCCTCCAGACTTGCATTGACCATGGCCTCCTAGTCAACAAGGCCAAGTCAGAACTTGTGCCTTCACAGGTGATTTGCTTCATTGGGGCAGAGCTTGACTCTTGCGAGCCAGAACCAGGCTCCCAACATACAGAGTGGGTTCTCTCCTCCTTTGCCTGATCATTTCTGGTTGGGCACTTGCACCCTGCCTGGGACTTCTTGCGACTTCTGGGCTACATGGCGGCCTGTACCGCCATGATCTGATGAGCCGGTGGCATGTGCCCCCCCTTCAATGGGAGCTGGCCAGCCAGTGGACTCAACAACAGGTCATTTTGACCAGCTGGTCACTGAAACCCAGAAGATGTGGGCCACTCCAATGGTGGACCATCCCGAGCATCTGCAGGAAGGGATCATGTTTGTCCATCCTGAGCTGACTGTCATCTTGACTACCGATGCCTCTCACGGGCTGGGGTGCCCACATGGGGACCACAGAGTCCTCGGGCTCTGGACCCCGAGGAATCCTGATGCCATATCAACCTGGCTGGCGCTGACTGCATTCACTCCATTCCTTGAGGTCAAGTGGTTCAAGTCCAGATGGACAACACCACGACCATGTACTGTCTCAACAAACAGGGTGGCACACACTCCCAGCCTCTGTGCAGGGAAGCTCTCCACATCTGGACACTTGTGAGATGACTGGAGGTGGCTCTCCTAGCCATTCATGTGGCAGGAGCCTCAAATCAGCTGGCGGATGCCCTCAGACACCCATGTGGGTGAGGCATCCCATGGTAGTCTCTCCATCTAGAGGTAGTACACAGCCTGTTCTCCTAGTGGGGCACCCCTCAGGTGGACCTGTTTGCCTCCAGGAGAATGTAAAGCTGAGGCTGTTCTGTGCCTCCCCAGCAGGGCTCGATGCAGGGGATGGCTCTCAAGGTCATGGACACCAGGCCTCTTTTATGTCTTCCCTCCACTTCCCTTGATCCACAATGTGCTCTTTATGGTGAGGACGGACAAGGCACAGGTGATCCTGGTGACTCTGGGCTGGCCCCGCCAGATCTTTGTACCCTGATCTCCTCAGCCTCAGTGTCAAGCTCCTGAGGCATCTTCCAGCATGCCCAGACCTGCTCTCAGTCAGTCAGGGGAAGGTTCTCCACCCAGACCTTCAATCCCTGCACCTGACAGCCTGGTTCCCTGAGCAGCTAGAGTTCCAGGCTTTGAGTCTCTCCGAAGATGTACTCACTATAGTTGAAGCATTTAGGAAAGAATCAACCATGAAGTGCTATGCCTTCAGGTGGAAGAGATTCTCCATTTGGTGTTAGGACAAGGGCCTGGACCCTTTGTCCTGTCCAGTGTGCTAGCATTCTCGACTACCTTTGTTCTCTTTCCAAAGGGGGTCTGCAGGTCTACAACTCTTAAGGTGCACTGGCAGCCATCTCTGCTTACCAGATATGGGCCAGTCAGCAGACAGTGGCACAGGAGAAGGTGGTCTGGCATTTCTTCAAAGGCCTCGACCATATTTTCCCTCCTGTGTGTGAACACCACCACTGTGGAATCTACTGCTGGTACTGGCAAAGCTCATGGGCAAGCCATTTGAACTAATGAACAGGGTGAGATGTCACACCTGTCATGGAAGACCGCCTTCCTGATGGCTATCATATCAGCCAGAATGATTGGGAAACTCAGGTACTTTCTGTTGAGTCTCCCTATCTGGTCTGAAGTTTCTTCGAAGGTTTTGTTGGAGTTTCACATGAACCAGGTGATGACTCTGGCAGTGTATTACCCAATCAAACCTCGGAGGCCAAGTACAGGCTGTGTACTTTGGACCTGAGGCAGCTCTCTTATAATAAAGAGCACTCAGCCAGAGTTCGGGAGATGTTCATCAGCTGTTTGTCACCTACACTGAACCGCACCTGGCAGACCTGCACAAAGCAAATGATTGGCAGATGGATTACATCTTGCATTGATCTCTGCTATAGGTTGGTGGGTAGGAAGCCTCCCGTGGGGCTTAGGGCTCATTCCACCCACCATGTCGCTGCTTCTAAGGATGTCCCTATCCAGGATATCTGCAGGGCTGCTACCTGGAAGTCAGCAAACACCTTCTTTCCCATTACCACATTGACCTAGTGTCATGCCGGGTGCGGTTTTGGGGCCTCAGTTCTCCAATCTCTGTTCCTAAATAGGGGGTGTGGGCCTTGCCTTCCTCCTCCTAGAGAACTGCTAGGAGTCTGCCAAAGTGTGGATAGAGCAACATATCCACATCCCCAGAAACACAGGTTACTCACCTGTAACAGTAGTTCTAGGAGTGGTATATGATGTTCATCCACACTGATCCCCGTCCTTCCTGGCCTCGACACACAACCACTGCTTCCAGCGGTAAGATCTGGCATCAGGGGTGGGCCAAGGGTTATACCACCCGCATAGATGGGAGAAGCCAGCTATTAGACCTTCGGCAAGATTCTTAAAGAGAAGGTCATGCCAAGTGTGGATGAACAACATATACCACTCCTAGAACTAGTTACAGGTGAATAACCTGTGTTTTTGTCTAGCCTGCCTGCTTCAGCAGTTAAGTCCCTGATTGACTGAAGAAGCTGTTGCAGTTCCCAGTCAGAGCAGTCTGTAGAGCTAATTGTTTTCCTCAGTTTGTTACTAACCCATCTGGTTTGTGTTTAGCTAGATTAGCTTAAAATCTGTCATTCTGTTTTCATAAAAGTTGATCATTTGGGGTTCAGTGCTGAACTGAAGTAGAACGAATGAATATGTAAGAAATTGCCTTGTCTGTATCACAACTGTCAGTTCTTTGTCATCAAAATTCTGCATTCTATTCTGGCTATATAACACTGGGTTGTTTAATGGATAGAAAATACATTTATATTTTGTTAATTCATAGAAGCAGTGTGTCTTTAATGTAGCCTTCATAAATAGGTTCATTTGAGAAAAATTGTTTTTATGTTAGATTGACAAACGTTTCTGCCACACTCTGCTTTTCAGGAACATGTACTGTATGAGCTCATAAAATTCAGATCTTCTTTGAGACAATCTCTTGCAGCAGGTCATAACACATGGGATATCAGCCGAGAGTCATTTCTTCCAGATGACTTCTCAGCAATCGACCCTGGGACCTCCCCTAACACTACCACGTGGAGTCTGCATGGCAGGTATAAAGGGAGGTCCCAGCTATTCTCAGTTCTTTTCAACCACGATCCTGCATGCAACAAGTCCTCCTTCGGAGCTCCTGCTTACCAGTCTTCAACAAAGAGTTCTACTGACCAAAATTTCACTAAAAGATTCATCTACTGATGTCTTCAGATCCCTTATTCAAGTGTTCCTGTGGTCACAGAATCATTACAGAGGACCTTCGACGATGTCTTGTTGGTGCCTTGGTCCTGAATACGACACGAGGGATTGGAATCCTCTGTAACAGGTTTAATAAGGCCACAAAACATCGAAGCCTCAGCAGCTTCATGAGTTTCTCATGAAATGGAGCAAAAGGTTACCTTCATAGAAACATAGAAACATACATAGAAACATAGAAGTTGACGGCAGATAAGGACCGCAAGGCCCATCCAGTCTGCCCATTTCTTTTTCTACCTTATAAATGTGCCATTGGCCTTTGTCAGTGACCTATCTATTCATAGTCATTTGTATTGCTCCTTATGCCTATCCCATGCATGTTTGAAGCCCTGCACTGTATTCATAGCCACCACTTCTTGTGGTAAGCCATTCCATGCATCTACCACCCTTTCTGTGAAAAGAATTTCCTCACATTCCTCTTAATCGGCCTCCCTCTAATCTCATGCTGTGTCCTCTTGTCCTGCTATTTTTCTTATATTTAAACATGTTAGACTCTTTCACCTTGTTTATGCCCTTAAGGTGTTTGAATGCCTCGATCATATCACCTCTCCCTCCTTTGCTCAAGGGTATACATATTGAGCTCCGTTAATCTGTCCTCATATGTCTTCTGATGCAGTCCCTGCACCATTTTGGTTGCCCTTCTCTGGACTGCCTCAATTTGGTTAATGTCCTTTTGAAGGTGTGGCCTCCAATACTGCACGCAGTACTCAGATGGGCCTAACCAATGTCTTGTACAGAGGATTATTACCTCCCTCTTATGACTTGTGATACCCTACTAATACACCCTAACACCCCTAGCCTTACCTACTGCTTTAGAGGTCTGCTTGGATGATTTCAGGTCATCAGTGATGATGATGCCCAAGTCTCTTTCTTCCTTTGTGACTGCTAGCAACTCCTCCCAGCTATAAGTGGCTTCAGGTTTCTCTTCCCTATGTGCATGATTTTGCACTTCTTTGCATTAAATCCAGTTGCCACTCTTCTGACCATTCTGCTAGTTTATCCAGATCTCTTCCCATTCTGCCCACCCCATCTGGACCATCTACTCTGTTGCAGATCTTGGTGTCATCTGCAAACAGACAAACCTTACCCTCTAGTCCATCTGTGAGGGTCACTAATGAAGATGTTGAATAGGACTGGCCCCAGGACTGATCCTGAGGTACCACTTGTGACTTGCATCTCTTCTGACTGTATACCATTTACCACCACTTTCTGTTTTCTGCCAGTCAACCAGTTTGCCACCCAGTTGACCAACTTCTGACCCACCCAGAGCCTACCTAGCTTATTTATCAATCTTCTATGTGGAACAGTGTCAAAAGCTTTGCTGAAGTCAAGGTAGGCGACATCAACTGCTCCCCTTGTCCACCACTCTGGTTACCCAGTCAAAGAAATCTATGAGATTAGTTTGACAGGACCTTCCTTTGTAAACCCATGCTGTCTTGGATCCTGTGCCCTATGGATTCCAGGTGTTGCACTATCCTTTCCTTAAGGAGTGCCTCCATAATCTTGCCCACTACTGAGGTAAGACTGACCGGTCTGTAGTTCCCGCCTCCTCCTGCTACCACTCTTGTGGAGTGGGATCACATGAGCCCTTCTCCAGTCTTCTGGGACCTCTCCTGTGCTCAGAGACTCACTAAACAATTCTGCTAATGGCTCTGCTAGTTCCTCCTTTAGCTCCTTAAGTACCCTGGGATGTATGCCATCAGGTCCCATTGCCTTATCCACCCTGAGCTTAGCAAGCTCTTGTGGACCCTTTCTTTTGTGAAGGGAGTAGTGCTCACCTCCCTCCCCTGTGTCCATGATGCTGAGCTGTGGGCCCTGCCCTACCTTCTCTTCAGTAAATACTGAGCAAAAGTATCTATTTAGGATAGATGCCTTTACAGGAGCAGCAGCAATGCTCCAAGCCCAGGAGTCTTGATGTCCTCCTCGGGGTCTCACCACTCTGCAGGTGAGCACTTCTCATCGACAGGACAGGATTCTGGTAAGAAATATGTCAGCAAAATGAAGCATGTTTCTGCTGCTCCTTGTCATTGACAAGTACCCGATCACTACAAAGAGCAAGTACAGAGAGGTTGTCCCTCTAACATAGTCTTCTACACCGTTGACGATTGTGGGCTCCTCTTTTCCCTCGTTGACAGCACCTCAGTCAGCGGTGGGCTCTAAGGGTAATATTGCAGCTTCCATCGTTGCCTCTCCCTTCTGTGGTTTTGAGTCATCATCCTTAGATGATGACTTCTAACCCATCGACGATACTCTCATCAACAACCAGCCATACCTCAATGGGGCTCAATGTAAGCGCCTTGTCAATGATCCTGGGTCTTATAATAACCTCGGCCGATGGCTTCTCACTTGGTTCCACTGCATTCATCTATATCGTCAGCGGTCCCAATTCACTAAGTCCATTCTGCCCCATTACTTCCTCAGGGCAGGTGGCCATGATTGATGTCTAGGCTCTAGTAAACACTATCCTGGACCTGACTCAGACCCGTGCCCCTAATGAGGGATCGGCTCCAGCCTCTACTCCCTCTGCCTACTTTGGCCCAGAGGACAGCCAGCTTTTCTCCTGCCTCCCAAGTTTTCACACTCAGGATGTGGACATGGAGGACTCTTTCCTACAGGACTGGGATCTTTCTGACCTAAGAAAGAGGACATGATGGACCACAAGGATTCCCACAGTCCTCTTGACCACCTCATCTCTATAGAGTGAACCTACCCTGGACCTACTGTGCTCTCCACCAGGCAGTCCCACAATCTTACTTTGAGGGGAGCTCTTGCAGCAGATAATACCAATAGGACTAAGCCACCAGGTGTTAGGACCCCATGGAAAACTTCTAGCTATCAGTCTATGGTGAGGACCACCCCAATGTCGGCTCCACCCCAGCGTCAGCTCTGGTATAAAGGGGCAGTCCTCCGGCACCACCTCAATTCTTTTCCCACCATTGACCTGCTAACATACAAAAGATGATACTCCCGATGTTTGATTACGGGGATGTGGTCTATGGTGCCACCTCACCAACAAATCTAGCCAGCCTGGACACACTCTTTTCATTCCTTCTGCCGTTTCATACTGGAATGCCCAAAACTGACACACCACTGCGACCTATACAGCTCCCTGGCCTTCCCTCACTCTCGGCCTGCAGACAAATTCACTGCACTAGATTTGCTGCTAAATTCTGGACCCAAACCCTTCCTCCTTACCTGGGTGCTACCTTAATACTCTCAACCCCCATCTGCCTACTCGCTATGTCACTCAGATACCAGGCTTTTTTCCAAATCCCTCTCATGCGCACCTCTATGGGTCAGGCAGCGTTCAAATACCGATTGCCAAAACTCTGGAATGACCTGCCTGCTGCTGATATCCGCCCTCCTCCAATCATAGCCACCTCAACACCTGCCTTCGAACATTTCCTTATGGCCTGCTCGTGCTCCCTGCCTACACAACCTTAAGTCCCCTAAGTCTATTGGTCTCCTCCACTGGTAGATAACAACTTACGCACTGACACTAGGTGCACTGGGCTACGCCTAGCTTGTTCCTCTCTCAAACTGACAACCTGTAGTGGATTAAACTCCTAGTGCAATGTATGGGAATTCACTGTGCATGTTATATGTTATATATAGGTTTTGTATGTCTGCCCTAGCTACAGTACCTATTGTATAATGTCTCATGAACTTCTATGTACAATTCATTTATGTATTGCTGTCTTTCACCTATGCCCCCTCCCTGATTTCCCCAGGTGCATCTGAAGCAGGTGGTTCTCCACTCAGTATGCCTGCCTGGTTAAACTCTTAAATAAATGAATAAACATCGGCTCCATGGATGCCTTTTGTCACAGTCGACTGCCATTTTGCACCTTGTGCAGTTATCATTCATCACCAGAGGGACAGGCATCTCTTTCAGGCAAGAAAACTGATACTGCTGCCCAAAAGTCTTCAGGGTCATCCGACTCCTCCAGATGCCAGGAGGTCATCGGGTACCAGATAACTCCTCCACCTGAAGACAGGGTGACAGCCTCACAGGGTCGACAGACTATGGACCCTCTGACTCCACATCGGAAATGGACCAGGTGCTGCCACAGAAGAGCGGCTGTCTGCCCCAAAGGCCATGTGTCAGATCAAGCGCCCAGTGCCCAAAGGATAAAGAAACCAGGCCTGCGGATAACCAGCTGTCCCTCCTCTGCCTCCTCCTAGGAGCTGGATGCCAGACCCTAAGGTGGCTTGGCCCTGACACCCGAGGCACCTGTAGGCCAGGAGCCTCAGGACCACGAGGGGCACCCAAAGCGCCACAGGACCCAATGCCAGGCCCCTCAAATGTCCCTACCCCACTGTCTCCACCACCAGTCATCCTGTGGCGGAAGTAGGGGCTCTCTTAATGTGTGGTGGAACACCATCAAGGGAGACTGCTGCTAAAGCCCAAAGAGCCATCCCCTGTTTGAGTACCACCCAGGGAACCATAGCCTCAGAGACCAGGCAACCTCCCCATGACGTCAAATCATCTGCTGCCTGGCGATGATGACCAGCGGTCACCAGCCCCAAGTGACCAGAATAGGCACCCTTCATCTGTTCCTTCTTCCATGGGTCATCCACCTCTTCCTCAGGGAAGATGAGGGACTCCTCCTCAGTTTATTCATCAGAGGATGAGCTTACCCCTACCCTCTCAGGATCGAGAAGGGACTCCCCACAATCACCCCAGATGATCTGTCCTTCCTGGACATAATCAGACACATGCAAGCCCTTAATGGGATACAGAGGAACTTGATCTGGAATGCGCCTGGCTAACTTCCTCGGGACAAATGACCCAAAACCCTGGTCATCCCCACTCGTGAAACCCTTCCAGGATGTTACAAAGTTGACCTGGAAGCACACAGCTACTACTGTAGCAGTGCCCAGAAAACAAATCAGCTCTACAAAATACCCAAGGGAGCCCCACCTAGCGAACAGCTGAATGCTGACTCTGTGGTGCTCACAGCAGCACATGGCAGAATGCAGCAGCTGAGACACATGAGCTCAGCCCCCAGATCCAGAGTAGAAGAAGCTGGACCAAATGGACCAAAAGGTCTATTCTTCAGCCCTCTGCATGGTCAGGTCGCTGAATTTCTTAGCACATATGGTCACGTGCAAAATCACTTTGGGCTAAGGCTATGGATTTGGTGAAAGCACAACCAGACTCAAATGGCAAGTCAGGCTCCTGGCCATCATCCAGTCGGGCATGGATGTTGACAAACATGTGCTGAGGAGTTCCTATGACTCGTAGACACAGCAGCCAGGGCAGCAGCTGGGGGTATGCATGAGGAGACATGCCTGGTTGAGGGTCTCTGGTTTCCACCAAGACTTGCAGGATGCCATATTGGATGCACCCTTTCATGGGTCCATCCTCTTGGCACTGACACAGAAAGCTCATAACAGGGCTGCAGGATGCAGGCAAGGCGGTGTCTGATGTTCGTTGAATGTACAGGTCAGAACCACCGGCAGTTCGCCACCATCCCTTTTGTAAGAATCAAGGACAACAGGGCTGATGCCAACCACAGCATAAAGGAGGATTTAAGAGAAGAGGCCCTCCCTTACTCCAGGTGCCCAGGGCCCCAAAAGTGCAAAGGCAGCTAGACCCCTTTTCCTACCCCTCCACCATGGCATGACTCCTGGCAACCTCCCTTCTCTGGTGGAGGTGCAAGGGGAGGCGTAGGAGGGAGATTCTCCTTTACTGATCAGGATGGTCCAGCATCACCACAGACCAATGGGTTCTTTAGATAGTCAAAGGGAGTACTCTCTGGAGTTCACCCAGATTCCACCAGACACGTCCACCGTTCCCTCCCACTGCTTCCCTCCATGCAACTCTCCTGCGTGCAGAGATGCAGGATTTGCTTGAAAGAGAGCTATCCAGGAGGCACCCCAAGCCCTAAGAGGCAAAGGGTATTACTTCCACTCTTTCGTAGTCCCGAAGAAAACAGAGGACCTCCATCCCATTCTGGATCTGAGCCAGCTGAACACCTTCATCAAATACAAAGGTTCAGAATGGTGACATTGAATGAGCTACTACCCCAGCTCCATTAAGGAGACTGGCTCTGCTCCCTGGACGTGCAGGATGCTCTCGCACATAAAGATCCTACCATCCCACAGGAAGTACCTTGCTTCACCTTCCAAGGAGAGCACTACCAGTTCAGGGCACTTCCATTCAGCCTTTCATCAGCACCAAGGGTCTTTACCAAGTGCCTAGCAGTAGTGGTGGCAGCCTCAGAAGAGGGGTCATTATGTCTTCCCCTACCTGGACGATTGGCTTCTCACAGCTTTGTCAGAAGACAAATTGTGTCAAGCAGCTGGAGGAGACTTAGTCTATTTCTTTCCAAGTCTTGCCGTGGCCTGTTCAGAAGCTACAGTACATCAGTGCTGTCCTGGACACTGTCCAGGAAAAGCCTTTCTTTCTGAGACAGAGCAGTCAGGCTAAAGGAGGTTGCTCACAGGGTGATGACCTCGGACCAGGTCCGGCAAGGGTGATTCTGCAGCTCCTGGGCCATGTGGCGACTATACAGTTCCCCTCACTTCTTTGAACATAAGGGTCCTGCAATGGACCCTCAGAGTTCAGTGGAAACAAGACACGGACGATCTCGATCAGCTGATCTGAGTCTCCAGTGCGGTCTGTCAGTCCATGGTATGGTGGGTCACCCAGCTCATCTAGACAGAGGGTTCACTTCCAATTCCCAGGCCCCAACAAATTTTGACAACAGATGCCTTGGGACTGGGATGGGGAGCACATCTGACAACTTACCAGTCAAAGGGCTCTTGGGCCTTGGAATGGTCTTTCCACATAAACATTCTAGAGATGAGAGCCGTCCTGTATGCCTTACAAGCCTTTCAAGGGTACTCTTACCTGGGCCCCTTCTGGTCCTGTCAGACAATACCCAGTAGTCTTCCATCTCAACAAGCATGGGGCACTCATTCTTACCCCCTATGCAGAGGTAATGAGAGTATGGACCTGGGCAGTGGATCACAACCTGGATCTCACAGCAGTCCATGTTCCAGGGATCCACAATGTCCTTAGAGGCAGCCTAAACCACTTGCAGTCTCAGAGCCGTGAATGGGAATTACTGCAAGCGGTCATAGACTACCTCTTCAGAAGGTGGGATCAGCCAGAATTTAACCTCTTTCCGTCCCACACAACACCAACTGCCCAGTTTCTGCTCGTTAGATCCAGGGCCTGGTGTTTTTGATGAGACACATTGTCGCTCTCTTGGACAGGTAGGTTTCTGTATGCATTCCTCCCTTCCCTCTTCTTCAGGGATCCTGCTCAAGTTGCAGGCAGAAGGTACCGAATGATCCTGGTCATGCCCTTCTGGCCTCGACAGATTCGTTCCGCTGTTAACAGCTGGCATCGAAACTGCCTGTTCCATTGCACCTGTCCACTCACTTGCTCTCCCAGGAGCAGGGGACGATGGTTCATCCAGTCTACGGTCCTTGCATCTGCATGCATGGCTCCTGCAGACAACTAGGGACAGGTTGGAGTATCCCTCAGAGTGACAGAGGTTCTTGTGGCAACAAGAAAGCCTTCTACCTGGGCAGCATATGCCATGAAGTGGAAGCGTTTCTGCTTGTGGGCATCCCACCACTCTCTGGATCCCCTCACCTGTCTGGTGGAATCTGTGCTGGAGTATCTCCTTTCCCCTCAGACTTGAATCTTAGCTACTTGTTCATTAAGGTGCATCTCTGTGCACTGTCAGTTTATCATGCACCTCTGAATGGGAAGAATCTGGCACAGTTGGGCCTATGCAAGACCTTTTAGAAAATCTTGCATATCAAACCCTCGAGAACTCCATTCTGCCTTGGGACCTCCTATTTATGTTAGAAAAGCTTACCTTGCCCCTTTGAACCAGCCGCAGTTGTAGCTACGCCTTCTATCTTGGAAGGCATTATTTTTAGTTACCATTACTTCCACTCTCATGGATTTCTGAGCTGCAGGCTCTGATGTGTAAAGAGCTTTATCTTATTTTTCACAGGGACAGGGTAGCCCTGCAAACAAATCTTAAGTTTCTTCCGAAGGTAGTGTCTTGAGTTCACTTTGAACCAAGACATCCAGCTACCGTTTATTACCCAGAGTACTCAAACAGAGGAGGCCTTACTACATATTCTGGATGTACATAGAATTCTTTGTTACTACCTTGCTATTAGTTCCTCCAGAAAGACAGACCAGTTATTTGTCTTGTTTGCCCAAAGGACAGTGGAGGCACCAGTAACAAAACAGGCGTTGACCAAGTGACTCGTGGTTGCATTACGTTCTGTTATCAAGTACAATAGACCCTTACTAGGACTGGTCAAGGGTCACTCCACCAGAGAAGTCGCAACATCATTCGCATCCCTCAGGAATGTCTTGTCAGCAGACATTGGTGCAACCACTACTTGGAGTTCAGTACACACTTTCATTAGGCACTACAGTCTGGACATTGCTTCTTGAAGGAGAGCAGGTTTTGGCTTAGCAGTCCTTCAGGGACTTCTCTCCTGAGGTGCCTAGGGCTTTTGCTTAAACAGTCCTCCACCCTTCTGACCTGGGTCTCTCTTTGGGTATTGCTTGGGACTCCGTCCTATTGGTATTACCTGCTGCAGAGCTCCCCTCGAAGAAGATGGGAGGCAGTATAGCGCAATGGTTTAGGCTCTGAGCTGCAAATCTGGTGACATCCAGCAGACGAGACCTGGGTTTGAATCCCACAGCTTCCACTTGCATACTGTGTGATCCTGAGCAAGTCACTTAACTTCCCTGTGCTCCCAGGTCACTCTTGTAAAAAGCTTTCAGCTTAGTGTGCTACTCCTGGTTAAACAACTGAAAAAAAAAAAGATAGTACAGTTTTGTAAGAACTTACCGTAACAGAGATCTTGAGAGGAGCTTTTGCAGCAGGTGGCTTTCCACCACCTGCCACCGGGACTAGTATTTCATTTTTCTTTGGGGGATGGGAGATCCTCCTCGGTTCTCCATCTTCATCTCAGCCGGGTCGCTGGCGGGAGAACTGAGGTGGTGCTGGGGACCGCCCTTTATACCAGAGCTGACGTCGAGGGGAGCTGACATCGGGGTGGTCCCCTGCCATAAACTGCTAGCTAGAAGTTTTCTGTGGGGTCCTAATGCCTGGCGGCTTAGTCTCAAAGGTCTACTGTTAAGGTAAGTCCTTATGTAACTGTACTTTTCGGACATTATGATACACCTCCAGAAAACATTTGGGTTCCAGAGCACTGAGCAGGATGCTTCAAGAAAGAAGTTGGCACAGTACTTGGTGTACCAAAATGTCCACTCTAGTCATCCCCCTTTGGTAGACTTCAGAGAGGCTATTTGGGCTCCTTGGAAGCAACCATTCAGAATTCCCTCCAGTCCTCGGATGGCTAATAGGATTTATCAGGCCCCAGTGGACCACCCCTACTTTATGTCACCACCTCAGATGGACTCTGTGGTGATCAATGCCACTCATAATAGGTCCTGTAGGCCTCAGACATGAGCGCTCAACCCCAGATAAGGAATACAAGAAACAGGATGTTATGGGAAAGAGAGTTTATGCCTCAGCTACTATGTCTCTCCATATACTTAATTACATGGGTCACCTCCTGAACTATCAGGAAAAATCCTAAATGCCTCCCAGGCAATGGTCCAGTCCCTCCCTGCAGGTTCTGTCCAAGAGGATCTGACAGCCAAGATGTCTATGGCGGTGGCAGTATACGCCACCTGCTCAGAACCACCTATGATGCCATTGACACTCGTCCTGTACGTCTTGACGGGTGTTTGTCTAAGGCGTCCATGCCTGGCTGAGAGTCTTAGGATTTTCACCAGACATGCAGCAATCTATCATAATGCTCCATTTAAGGGTGATCAGCTGTTTGGTCCACAGACCCAAGAAATGTTGAAGGATTTACAAGACTTGGGGTCATACCCTTCAATCAGTGCAGACCCTGTACTGACCAAAAGCAAAAACAGCCTTCAGGGGCTCCTCCAGGGGCCACCCCTACAGTGCCAATGCTCAAAGGCCACCTGCCAATAAGCAAAGCCTCAATTGATATTGCTGGGTCCTAGAAATGCTCAAAAACCCTGTTATGTCCCTGCACCCCCAGCAGGGCCAGCCTTGACCTGAAGGTCTTCCTCCAGTCGTGGGACGGGAGCCCTTCCCACAGCCATTGGGGGCAGGTTTTCCCCGCACCTACAAGGGTGGAAAGCCATCTCCTCTGACCTGTGGCTCCTGCAATTGATCGAATCAGGACACACACTGGAGTTCACAGAGGTCCCTCTCTTTGCCACCAAGGGTCTCTCATTACCCTCAGACCAAAATTGGTATTAAGGAACAAAATTGATTCTTTGCTCACAAAATGTGCCATCAGAACCAGTTCCCTTCCTCAGAAGGGTATGGAATTTACTCCATTTCTTCCTGGTTCCTAAATGGATAGGGTCTTACACCTCATTTTGGATCTGAGGTGTCTCAACCACTATATCAAATACCAAAAGTTCAGGATGGTGTCTCTTCCAACACTTCCCTTACTGAACAAAGGCGATTGGCTGTGCTCTCTCAATATTTATTTATTTTTATTTATTTAGTTCATAAATCGGATTTACAACCTTTGAGTCACAGACTCATTTACAAAACACCTCGTCACAGGGAGGGAGACAACAAGTAGTCTTGATGAGACAGGGTGAGACAATACAGGTGCGTACATACATTATACATAGCATAAGACATAGGTGTTTTACAGAGTAAATTATACATAGCATAAAGAATAGGTAGATTGAAGGATGCATACCTCCATATCCTAATGCACCCAGGTCATGGACAGTTTCTTCATTTTATTGATCCGGGGTCATCATTACCAGTTCAGGGCCCTTCCATTCGGCCTTTACTCGCCCAAGGGTATTCACAAAATACATAGCAGTGGTCACAGTGACCCTCCACAGGGAAGGCGTCTATGTCTTTCCCTACCTGGACGACTGGCTCCTGAAAGCATCTTCCAGCCAACAGCTGTTATTCACGCTTTCGAACCTTGCAGTTGTTCGACCAGCTGGGGATAGCAGTAAACTATCAAAGTCCAAAATGGACCCTATGCAACACCTCCAATATATTGGAGCCATGTTAGACAGCTTCTGTGGGGATGGCATATCTGCCCTTAGCTCAGGTGGACGCCTGATTGCTTTGGTAAGCAGCCTAGAGTCCAGTAGATTGGTTTCGGCACAAGACTACCTGTGCCTCCTGGGACATTTGGCGCCATGATTCCAAATGTTCCCAATGCAAGTTAAATATGAGGGTACTTCAGTGGTCCCTGAGAGTCCAATGGGACCAGAAGGTGGACAATTCGATGCCCCAGTCCTGATGTCTTCCCGGCTCTTTGAGCCCTATGATGGTGGAAGTCCATGGGCAACAATATGAGGCATGCCATTTCATTCTCCTCTCCATGTCTCATTCAGACTACAGGCGCCTCCCTGACAGGGTGGGATGCTCATCTCCAGCACGTCGGTCCCAAGGCTCCTGGGCGTCAGTGGAGGCTCACCTCTACATCAGTGTCTTGGAGATGAGGGCAGTCCTCTCGCCTTACAGGCGTTCGAGACTCACCTTCCACCCAGTTGCCTTCAAGTGCAATCAGACAATTCTGTGGTAGTTCACTACCTAAATAAGCATGAAGGCACCCATTCCATACCCTCTCTGCAGAGTTCTGGGTGAGCCAAAGAAATATCCATCTTCTGGCGGTCCACATTCCCAGAGTATCCAACACCCTGGCAGATACCTGAACTGATCCACTGCACAGGCCCACGAGGTGGAAATCTTACCAGACATCCTACACAAAGTCTTCCGCCTATGGGGCCATCCAGTGTTGGATCTATTTGCCTCTCTGCAAAACTGCCTCTTTACTGCTCTCTCAAGCAATGTCCTGGAACTGTATGGTGGGGCGCGTTATCTCTTTCCTGAACAGGAAGATTTCTTTACAACTTCCACCCTTTCCTCTCATTCAGAGTACTACTCAAACTTGTCCAGGACTGGGTGTCTATGATTCTCATAGCACCGTTCTGGCCAAAACAGATTTGGTTCCCTCTGCTTCTACAGCTCTTGGAACCAGATCCCTACCTCTACAATTTGCGGGCTTTGTTGTCCCAGGCGCAAGGCTCCTGCTACACCTGGACCTTCACTCCCTCCATCTGCATGCAAGGTTCCTGAGGACATAGTCCTGTCATGTTTCAAAGTGTCCCCAAAGGTGGCAAGGTCCACCAGACTGCCAGGAAACCATCTCATGGTCTTCCTATTCTGTGAAGTGGAAACACTTCTCCATTTGAAGCATCTCATGGGACTTAGACCCTTATGAGTGTTCCCCTCAGAGCATTTTAGACTATTTGCTCTCCTTGTTGGATGGTGGACTGAAATATTCCTCTGTAAAGTCCACCTTTGGCAATTGCCACATTTCATTTACCTGTGGGCAACAAACCATTGTCCTAGTTACCTTTGATTTGAACCTTTTTAAAGGTATGCTGCCTTCATCCACATATGCAGGATCTAGTCCCTGTGTGGGATTTGAATTTGTGCTTGAAAAATTGACTATGAGTCCTTTGAGCCCATTGAATCCAGCAAGCTCAGTTATCTTTCTTGGAAAACTATACTCTTAGTTGCCATTATGTCGGGTAGGCGTATTTCAGAGTTACAGGCACTAATGTGCAAACCTCCCTAGCTACAATTTCATAACGATAGGTTGACTTTATACACCAACCTGTTGATTTTGCCAAATGTTGTTTCTGAATTTACTTTAAATCAGGCTATCCACTTACCAGTGTACAATGCGAGCCTCTTGAATCCAGGGAATCCCTGCTTCATACTCTTGATGTACGTAGAACATTAGTCTTTATCTTCTCTGCACCTCACATTTGCAAATAACTGAGCAACTTTTGTTTCTTTCACCCTGGAAATCAGGGCATTCAGGTTTTGAAGCAGTGCTTGTCCATGTGGTTGGCCACTGCATTTCATTTATCTATACAAAATACGACAAAACTCTTATGGGTGTTGTAAAACCCGTTCTACCAGAGCATGGCTACCTCCATGGCGTGTTTCAAGCGTCTCTGCCTTAGAAATCTACAAAGCTGCCACATGGTCTACTGTACATACATTCACAAAGCATTACAGTCTAGACATCATTTCAAGAAGCGGATTGCTTTTGGATGAGCCGTTTACAAGGCCTCCTGTCCTAAGTCCTGATAGATCGCTTCCTCCTCCCAACTTGGCATAATAACTGCTTAGGAATCTTCCATGTGTTATGACCTGCTGCAAGAGATTGTCTTGAAGAAGTTAGTACAGTTACATAAGAACTTACCATAACAGTAGATCTTTGAGTATCTCTTGCAGCAGGTCATGAACCCCACTCACCATCCCCTTTGCTGTTAGTTCAGAAGGGTTCCTTGCTCCTGTCCTTTTATGACTCCATGAGCTGCTGCCTCATTTCCCTCTCAGTTCCCATCAGAGGCCTAGAAGTAGTTTCTCATTCTGTCACTAGGATGGAAAGGAACTGAGGAGTAGCTGGGACCTCCACCTTTTATACCTGCCATGCAGACACTATGTGGTAGTGTTGGGGGTGGTCCCAGGGTTGACTTCTGAGAAGTCATCCGGAGGAAATTCGTCTCGTCTGATATCCCATGTGTTATGACCTGCTACAAGAGATACTCTAGAATATCTACTGTTATGGTAAGTTCTTACATAGCGTACCTTCTTTGAGGGTTTCTGTGTGAAAATATATCATGTATGTGTATGACTAGAAATACTATGGCATCATGATGCCCATGTCTCCTGCCTCTCAGCTGAGGCGACTGCCCAGCTTCCTCTGTCCCCCACCCCCACAGTCAGGGCCACTGCACCCTGTTGCCCCCTGTTCCTGTCTCCACAGACAGGGCTGCTGTGCTCTGCTAAGCCCTAGAGTCCCAGGACCTCTGCCTCCACAGTTAGGGCTGCTGCTCCATGCTACCCCAGGCCTCCAAAGGTGGGGCTTGCTGCACCTGCTACCACTTCCATTGCCCCAAATGGGCAGGGGCCACTGCACCACATGCACCCCATCTCACAGTCAGGGCTGCTGAACCCTGATGCCCCACTGTGTCATGCACCACAGTCAAGGCTTCTGCACCATGCTATCCTCTGTCCCATCACCAATGTGCCCTGCTGCACCATAGAGCCTCTTGCCTCCACAGTTAGGGTTGTTGCACCATGCTGCTCCCTGCTGCCAGAGTCTTTTTATTTGAAATCTCTATTTGACACCCCCATCTCCGCAGGCTCCACACCATCGGGAGCACCTATGAGGTCTTCCCCCACCTCAACCACCTTACCTGATTCCTCCAGTCGACCCCATGGAACCGCAGTTCTTCCCTCTGGGTAGAGATGAAGTGGGGCGGTTACACCCAAACAATCCTGGTTTCATCAGGGACCACAGGATCAGGCCGGTGGGGTAATTAGAGTTCTGCCTCAGTGCTCCATCTTCCGGAGCCTGGAGCTTTGTTCCTGTGTTCGTGTTGGGGAGTGGCACACACCCAGATGCCATGGCATCACTGCTGATGTCACCACTTCCCATCCTCAACATCGGCTCTGTGCTTGCCATGCCCCGGCTTCTGCCAGAGGCCAGTCAAGCACTGAGAGCGCAGCCCCCTGTCTCCCAGAAGAGGAGAGCTGTTCTCTGGATGCTCAATCCTCTCCCTCCCTGCTGACTCCCGACAGTCCGGGCTCATTCCTGAACCCAGGTTGCCAGCATAGTGCGAGATGTGGCGTCCAGTGCCTTGACCCTCAGCGCCACCTGGATGGCCTTGCCACCAGAGTAAGACCCTTTGGTACACTGCCCAAACTGCTCCAAAGGAAAAAATACTTTCATCTCATGTTATAGTGTGGGGACAGAAGGTAGCAGCAGGGCATAGTTTGTTATTTTACAGGGGCAAGTAACAAAAAGTCCTGATTTTCACATATCACGACAGTGAAGAGGCGGGTGGCTTGTGTAATGCAAACAAATCAACCAGCATCAAATAATGCCCAAAAATCATTTAAGACTACAGCTGAATAACTCCTGGGAGGGACCAGCCCAGGCCAAGTCAAAGCACTTCCTCACCCCACCAGTTTTACTGCAGCCTGCTTCGTTAACTCCTCCTGAGACCAGAGTCGAAAAACTGACCGAGACCTGTTTTGTATTCAGTTCTTCATTCTTCTGCCTTGGGAGTGAGGACTTACTTGTAAAGTTGAAAATATGTAAGGAACTTAACTTCCTTCTCAAGAGGACAGGACCTCCCCTCAGCTTCAATTCAAATCAGTCTTGACCTAATTTTGCCCCACCTGAACCTCCAGGTGGATAGCTCACTAGTCTCTCACCCCTCTTTGCTGCTTACATAACCCTTCCAAGTCCAGCCCTTATAGTGGATCCTGAACTCTTGAAATGTCTGCTTGAGCTAGCCTCTCACCCTTGAGAGGTGCAAAAGCATGTTTCAAGGAAGTGCAACAAATGGTTGTGCCACCTCAGTATACCTATAAACATGGATGGTATGGAAACATCCAGCATGTGCATCTTCACAGCATGAGCCCTTATTTACAAAGATTACATAAAAATGCAATTATACAATGACAAGAATGAATGCTGGCCTCTGATTGGTCAGTCTTGGGTTAGACCGTGATGTTATCCCAGTACATCTGATTCATCACAGGTCTAGTCTCAGCCTCTCCATGAACCTCTTGATGATTGTTAGCATTAGTGTGTTTTTTGTATCTTCTCTTAAAATATTTTCACACCAAATAAAACATCTTTAAAATTATTTTTTAATTCTGTATAACAACACACCATTGTATAATAGCAATAATGCCCTCAGGGTGTGTGTCGTAGTAGGATAACGTCATGCCTTATGTATTGGATACTCGTGCCCAACCACCTGGTAGCGATTATCCCAACATATTCACTTCTCATTATATTGCTACCCAGTGTTAACACTTTTCTTTGTTATAACCAAGTTAATTCATTAGTCTCCCATCCCATATTATTCAATGTCACATGCCTGAATCTGGTTAGGTAAGGTAAGAGAAGAGGATAATGCTCTCCTCAAGCAAGCAAGCATTGCATACATAAGCATGGGACTTGCTGATATCCTCAGGCGGTGCTCTTAACAAGCATGCTGATGTACCTGGGACAGTGCAAAAGAACAATGTAAATCCCTAATTGTTCAAGATGATTATGGGCATGGTGTGGTCACACCACAACCCTACCACTCTCCTCCCATGGGCTCTAAGGAATATGCATCTCTGTCCATGCCCAGGGTTACACAACCCCATCCAGGCAAACACGGACTGCCCTGGCACAAAAGTGGTTGCATCCAAACCTAAGAGAACAGATGCCACAGGAAGTTTGCTGGAACAACGACTCCAGATACCTGTGCACAGCCTCGCAGGACCAACCCTGAAAGGTAAGTACTTGGTTGGTGGCTTTTATTAGCATCACCTATGACAGTGTGTGTGGTGGGCTGGTTGTGGTAGCCCAGGTTGCCGTGGATGCTCCCCTCCTCCCCACAGACTACTTCAAAATCGTCTCATCTGACAGTTTTGAAGGGCACAAATGAAACATGGTTGCTTCAGTTTGATGTGGTTTAATACAGTTTTTTTTTGTCCGGCGTGTGTCTCTATTCTTCTACACACAGACACAGACAGACACACACACACCAAAAAATGAACTTTTTTATACCATGTTTACATTCAGGATAGAGACAGGGTAAAGCAGGTCCAGGCAGTACAACACAGTAAATGAAACAATGCATTTTACAATGCCCAACAAACCACCATAAGACCACAAAACAACGGACCTTCCCCTGCCCTGGGGAATAGCTAGGTTACAGGTCAGGGTGCTAAATGAGGAGGAGAGACCACAGAACATCTTGTCGAACCACACAGTAAGGTGAAACTACATAAACATGCACAATTTATATACTGTAGGATTTCATACTTTCCAACAGTTCCTAATTTTGACACATAAACTTATCTTTAGTGCTCAGAAGCCCCTTGTATGAGGAGGTAAGCATGGCATGGACCCAACAGACTGGCATACATGTTGAAAAAATATTTCTGTGCCAGTATGCCCGTCCACCCTCCCTCCTCCATCACCAGTGGCCAGAACCATTTTTTCAGCATGTGTACCAGTCTGCCCTGGTCAACACAGCAGCACAAAGCTGGCAGGGCAGCAGAAGGCACAGCAAGCAACAGTGAATTAAATGTCCATGCAAAAAGCTACAGCCCACTCTCCCCACCCCAGACCTGCAAGGCACTATCTCCACCTAGACTGGCCAGCTCAGCTACTCTCTGCACCCTGATGGACTTGCACAGCCACTCTCCACACTCTGTGTCCACCCCACCAGCAGCCACTCTCCCCACCGCATCAGCACAGCCACTCTACACCCACCCAACCAACCCCATTTCCAGCTCCATTTATCTGGTATCCGCTCCAGGCATCCAGGTCTGTGCCTCCCCATCACAGGCACACAAAATAAATAAAACCACATTTTATATTGCATTTTGTTTATGTTTCTTTCTTTGTCTGGAAGAGAGATGTTGAGCTACCGGTCAGCACAGTTTCCTGGTATACAATTACAACCCTGCCCCACCGACACAATGCCAGTGCCTCCACCCACACACAACAGTGCCCCTACCACACCCACGCAATGCCTGTATCTCCACCCCACCACACAAATGACCAGTGTCCGCAACACACACACACACACACACACATGACCAGCAGTGTCCCCAACCCCAACACACAACGACCAGCAGTGTACAACCCCACCCACACACCGACCAGTGTTCAACCCCCAAAAAAATCATGGCCAGTCAGTAGTCGCTATAACAATAGCCAGGTAGTAGTATAATCATTTCTTTAGGGTGCATGTTTTAGTGCAAGATTTTTGCTAGTCTTGTAACACTATGCGGGAGAACACAAAAGCTACCCCTTTGGTTGTGTTTGCCAGGCAATGAAGACAGACAGCAAGGCCAACGAATCTGTCTGTTTCCCCCTCCACAGTGGATGATGGGAGAAATCAAAAAAGTGAAAGATTACTTTTATAGCCAGGTAAAGGATGAGGGAAATAATGTTTCAACATTTACTAATGTTAGTATGCTAGCTGCGGGCACAGGTCAGTGAGATACATCCCTTGACAGGTAAAGGATGAGGTGGAAATTACATTTTAACATTTACTTATGTTTATATGCTAACACCCAGTCAGCAAGCACAGAATGTCCCCTCCTAACCAACATGGACAGTCCACCAGAAACCCAGTCAGCAAACATGGACAGTCCCCTTCACCCCACCTACAAGGACAGTCCCCCAGACACCGAACAGTCCTCCCTCCCCACCAGACACCGGGCCAGCGAGCATAGAATGCCCCCTCCCAACCAACAAGGACAGTCCCACCAGACACTCAGGCAGCCAGCAAACATGGAAGGTCCCCCATATCCCACCAAGGACAGTCCCCACCCCAGGACACACTAGCTAGCACAGAATTCCCCTGCCCCACCAACATGAACAATCCCCCAAACACCTGGCTAGCAAACACGGAGGTTCCCCTCCCCAACAACATTGATAGTCGTCCTAGACACCTGATCAGCAATCACCGACATTCACCCCCATAAGCCAACAATGGAAAGATACCCCCAGACACCTGACCAGCAAATAGTCCCCCTCCCCACAAGACACCCGGCAGGCAAACATGGACAGTCCCCTTTTCCACCATCATGGACAGTCCCCCAGACAAATGGCCAGCCAAGTCCACCAAACAATGGCTAGTGTCACCACCCCACCATCACAGCCAGTGTCCCCACATCACCATGGCCTGTGTCTCCACCCCACCAGATCCCAGAATAGAAAACAGATTGTCCCCCAGCCCCACCAACATGACCACCCTCCCAGTCCCAAACACTAACCACCCCAGCCCCAAACACTGATCGTCCCCCAGCCCCACCAAGCGCAGGCCCTCCCCAGCACCAAACACTGACTATCCTCTCAGTGAGTCAGCCCCAAAACACACAGAACTGTCTCCCCGACCCCAACCCCACAAAACAGACCATCCCTCCAGCCCCACCAAACACAGACCGTCCAGTGAGTTTCCCCAACAAACCCCACCACACCAGTAGCACAGTAACTGAGTGTCCTCACCCCCCACCAACATGACCAGTGCCCACACCATACCAAACAAATAGGCCCCCACCCACCCGCAACATGGACAGCCTCAACAGCCAGCAAATCCTCCCACCCAAAGAAACACAAGCTGACAGCAAACCTTCCACCCACCCCCAGACACATGGCCATGACCAAGATAACCCCCACAAAGACACATTTCTGGGATGTGAATGGTATTAATTTCAACAACCAGCTTGCAGCACAGTTACTCACCTAATCAGTAAGGGTACAGACAGGGCAGCATGCAGCAGGGCACAGCAAGACCAAGAAGGCAGGTCAGGTAGCGAGTCTCTCCCAACAGTCCCGTTCCTCTCCCGATTAATCCCCAGTGAGACAGTAACTCATTTTTCTGACACCAGATGAACGTGTCGCATTATGGGTCTGCTATAGCCGCATGACTGCCGGCTTCTTCACTGTTCTGGGCCTGGCTTTTCCCTGACCTGAATAATCCCTCCTCGGAGGACCGTGGAACTGGTGGGCAGCAGGCGTGGTGTGGGACTCCCGACAACACGGTAAATGTTTTCTGGCCTGCTGGACACAGGAGCTGGGTGTGCAGGCAAGCCTGGCCGTGCCTCAGACTCACTGTAATTGTACTACTCGCTCCTCCACCTGGTCTGTCCGGTGGTAGAGGCCTTGGCCGCAGGCCTCCTAGGCTCTCGGGATGGGAGGCTCAGGTGGCAGCGGAGAGCCCAGAGCACAGCTGGCTGCACTGAGAAATGAGAGTAGGTAGTCAGAGGACTCGGGTGAGGTATATTTAAACTGGGCTGTTCAGGACAGGAGGAGGTGGGAACACTAGACTGACTGAGACACTGGTGACACCTGACAGACAACCAACGACTGCTGCTCGACATCCTCAAATAGCTATCTCTCCTCAGCCCTGTGCCATATGGATGCTGCTGCTGCTGCTCCTTCATGGAAGGCACACAGACAACTAAATGGCGCCACTAATGGAGTACTGCTCATGCGATGGCGCCAGCTTGCAGCACTCCTGATTGGCTGTAACATGCAGGCTACTATGGTTGTAAGGCTTGCAGCCAATCGCAAAGGGGATAGTTTTTGTTTAGAGACACGAGCGCCGTACCACCCCCTCCTCCCGGAGGGTGCAGGCAGTCTGGGCATAGCCCTGGGCCCATTCAATATTAAAAAAAAATGATAACCGGAGAGCGGTGGCTGGGCTCCTAAAAAGTCCTGGTCCTAATTTCTCAGGGGCAGCTCCCCTCTGCCCCCCCACAATCTACGCCTATGGGTAGCAGGGTGCAGCAGCCCTAACTGTTCAAGCAGGGACATGGACAGCATCAAGGTACAGCAAACACACCTGTTTGGGACAAGAGACATGGGCAGCAGGGTGTAGCAAAGGATCTGACTCTGGTAGCAGGGGCAACAGGGAAACTGTCCCAACTGTGGTGGCAGGGGACAGGGTGCAGCACATGATCTGCCTTGTCTTATTCACAACAGGCCACAGCAACCTTGACCTTGAAGACAGGTGCAGGGTGCAGCAGCTTTGGATGCGGTGGCAGAGACAAGAGGACAGCATGGTGCTGATGACTCGACTGTGTGGCAGGACACAGGGGCATCAGGTTATGGCAGCCTTGACTGTGGGACAGGGTGTGTGTGGTAGCAGCCTTGCCCATTTGGGGCAATGGAAGTGGGTAGCAGGTGTATCAAATACCCCACCTCCGTGGACTGGGGCAGCATTGTGCAACAGGTGGACTCTGGACCTAGGGCTTAGCACAGCAAAGCAGCCCCAACAGTGGAGACAGGAATAGAGGGCAACAGGGTGCATTGGCCCTGACTGTGAGGGAAGAGGACAGAGGGAAGCAGGGTGCAACAGCATCATCTGTTTGTGCAGGAGGCAGCAGGTGCAGCAGCCCTGACTGTGTGGCAAAGGACAATGGGCAGCGGGTTGCAGCAGCCTCAAATGGAGCAGGAGATGGTGGGCTTGTGGGGCAGGGAAAGGAGGAAGCAGAGCTGCTGCCTCAACCCGTCAGGTTGGAGACAGAGCATCAGGATGCCGTATAGTATTTCTAGTTATGCACATACAGTACATGATATATTTCACATAAACCTTTCAAGAACTGAACTTTATGAGTTCATACCATAGTCAGAATATAGTAATTCAATATTAAATATTAAACTATAATCTCAATTTACTTACAGGACTATTATCTGATATGACAAGTTATAATCTGACATTTCGATGAAGGTCATTATTTTCTGTGATAATATGGTATTTTTCCCATCAGTTATTTTAACGAGGAGGCCACATGGGATAACACTTGTTCATCTCTTGTTTTTGGAGATGTGTGACCAGATGATGTGGTTCATATTCAAGATACTTAAGATGTTCTCTGAGCAACTTTTTCCTGTTTTTTCATATAAGAGACATAAAATCAGTAAATGTAGTAAGTCATCCTTTCCCATCCACATTTACATTGCCCTTCTCTTCTTTCTGTTTTATTTTTATATATTTCACTTTGCCAGTTGCTATGATTACAGTAAGGATTAAAGATATTTATTATTAAAAGATATGGAATTCTGCCTGCAATAAAAAATCTGTAAGTGGATGACTAAAACAAAGGGCCCATAGGCTGGAACCATATTTAACAATAATCAAAAAACCTGCCTCAGGAAAATAACTAGATTTAGGTTTGAATGTAATCATAGAAATGTCAGCTTCTAACTTGTCATATCAGATAATAGTCCTCTAAGTAAATTAAGATTATAATTTAATATTGTGTAACCCCTAGATGGCGCTATCCCAGGGCTACTACCCTGCCTGATTTGCCACTAACAGGTTGAGGGGCCTGGATCCATTGGCGGGTTCCTCCACCCAGAGGTCAGGGTTTGCAATAGTTAAACTTACTTGGTCACAGCCCTCTGGGACACTGCAACCCCTTTCTTCCCACTAGTGGCCCACACAATATATCAGAATTACCTTCACAGTATACACTTATCCCCAGGGCTGGTTCAGGCACTGGGACCTCCTGTAAAATAAGATACAGTACAACAATCACAGTACAATACTTTAACATGAGCAAATACCTCAGGCAGTATAACTTTGCTGAAACAAGCAGCTCTGATTTATTTGGGGGAATATAACAAGGACAGGGAAATCAGGTTAATTAGCTTATCACTTTACTCATCTACCTGTGGCTCTGTGCACAGGCCTATCCCTACCAGTTACTGTCCTGGGTACTCAAGCCCTAGTGGCTAGTCCAAACCGTGGCAGCTGGTAGGGCCCTTTCCCACAGAGAAAGAAAAATTAGTTTAAACAGTCAGTAGTACAGTGATTCCATTTGGATTCAATGTGGCAATTCAACAGGGCGACCCTGAATTAGTACTCACGACCTCCAAACAAGATAGGGTCCTTCAATGTCAGCAGGGCTACTCTTGAGCTCCACGAGACTCCTCACACATTTATATGGCAAACAGAAAGTACTATACCAGGCAGGCTGCTTCTCTATCCGATTGCAATTGCTGCACAATACCCGGAGAACACACAGCAGATTCAGTTCCTGACAGACCGAGTGCAATTCAGCAATTTCTCCAGTCTTCTACAGGGTGAGCCTGGTTTCTACTTTCAGATATCCTTTGATTCTCTTCACAGGACAGATTCAGTCCTAACAAGCAGTTACACAAGCTGCAGACCGGAACTCTGGGCCTTACATGTTTCTCGACTAAAACTGCACACTGAAAAGCACAAGGCTCCTTCCTTCTTCACTGCCAGAGCTAAAACTGAAACTCCAACAGACAAAACGGGCACTTCCTTTGAGTTCCTCCCAGTTCTTGACTGGATTGGCTGTCACTCACAATAGACTGCTCCTGTTGGTCCAAAAGGTGCAAGTCTAAACTACATCTCCCAGAGTCACTGCCCATACAGTCCTCTTGTGGCTGGCTCAGATTATGAGTCCAAGTTCTGATTCGTCCAAGGCACCATTTTAGAGCTAGCTTACCCACTGATTGGTCCAGTTCAGCAGTTCAAAACCAGAATGGGGAACTAGGCAGACACAGTTCTGACTGCAAAAGCAGGTTAGACAAACTGTAATTTCATTATTACTCTAAATGATTTCTGGCAAACAGTTACATCTTTCAGATAGGGTCCTTTGCACTCCTAGTGACTGCAAAATGGAGTGAATTAGCAGCAGCTCGAGTGGTACTCAAACAGAGAAGCACACAGTCCCCCATACAAACTAATTATGTCTGCAAGCAGACAGCTCTTAAAGAGACAGTACCAGAGGCTCTAAAACACTCACTGATAAATGGCTTAAATGCCAAACACCATTCAGGCTTGGTGCATTCAAGCAAGCTCCTGGAAGTCTTTTGGGAACCCCCATTTGCAGGGGTTACAATTGAATCACTATATTTTGACTATGGTAAAAGGTATGCTGTTCATACTGGACACCATGATAAGGTCCAAGTCTGGCAAATACTAAAGACATCAGAATCCTAGAATGAGAGAAATGTGCAATATTAGTTTTACTATGTCATATTTTGGTTTATATGAATGTATTAAGAGTGCAATATGTGTACAATATGTGCACAAACTGTGAAAGTACAATATGTACTCTGTAATTTTTATTTATTATGGTGTATTATTTGTAATGACTTTTATAAGTCGAACAATAAACTTAAACCTGAACCTGAGTTCATACAGTACATGTTCCTTAAATAGCAGTGTGTGGCGAACCGTTTGTCAATCTGACATAAAAACAAAATTGTTCTACATGAACCTGTTTATGGAGGCTACATCAGAGATGCACTGCTTCTATGAATTAACAACATTTAGATTTATTTTCTATCCATTAACCCTGTGTTATATGGCCAGAACAGAATGCAGAGTTTTGATGACAAGGAACCGACAGCTGTGATACAGACAAGGTAATTTATCACAGGCATTCATTCATACCACTTCAGTTCAGCACTGAACCCCAAATAATCAACTTTTATGAGAACAGAATGATATATTTTAAAACTAATCTATCTAAACACAAACCAGATGGGTTAGTAACAAACTTTGAGTGAAAACAATTAGCTCTACAGATTGCTCTGGCTGGGAACTGCAACAGCTTCTTCAGTCAAACAAGGACTTCTAATTGCTGAAGCAGTAGACAACAAAATGATGTCATCACTCACTGATAGGGAGAAAAATCTTCACTGTTTTCGGTTACTGCAGAGCATATTAACTGATGGTGATTTAAAGAAAACCACAAAACAAAACAGCATATTTTCAGGAAACACTAATCATGACACAGGGACATGAACTCAAGTGAATTCATTTTATGAAATATGTGCATTTGATCTTTAAGCCTTCAAAAGAAGCCCTTCTCACCAGGGTATTTTAGCATCAGTAACAATATGCAGCAAGCTGACTAGGTTGTACTGCCTCGGAGGTGGAGACTATGATAATGAACTAAGTGAATTAGCCAATCAGGAGAGACTCGAAGGTGTGCTGAGAGGAGCCTGCCCAGAGGCACTATAATTTTTCTCCGACTGAGAAACACTGCCTCTGAAGTGCTCTCTCTCATCTTGAGAAAACCACGATTTTGGCATTAAAACTTTACTTTTTGCTGAAACTGTATTTTCTTCTTTTTACTATTTGAAGGGTTTTAGCCATTCCTGTTCAGTTCCCAGAATCGTGTTTTCCCTTCTTTCTGTGGGTCCTTTTCTATTTTTCTGAGGTAAAACTTTACCGTGTGTACAGTTTTAGCTGTTCTTTAGTTTATTTTAATAATGGTTCCTCTTTTTACCCAGAACTGCTATTTTCTTTCCTTTTCTTAGCGTTTTTGGCTATTTTAAATCAGCGGTTCTTTACCACGAGGAACTGACTGCTATTTTCAATACTTCCCACTTGAAACAGATATTTTCAATGTTTCTGACAAACTGGCATGTCAAAAAGCCAAAAAGAGAACTGGACCCACAGATTATAAAAATTGTGTAAAGTGCCACAGAATTGTGGCTAAAGCTAATACCTTTGGCCTGTGTTTACAGTCTTGAGGTCCAGCTCACTACTGTTCACTTTGCTCTAAATTCTGTTCAAAGACCCTTAGAAACAGAGCAAAAGATTAAGAATGATGGCTGCTAACACTACTGATGAGGGCCTTCTAAGATTAAGAGCTCCAACCAGGGTACTGATGGAAGTACCTTCTAAACCTAAAACAGTAATAATAAAGGTGCTGATGAAGTACCTTCAAACCCTAAAACAGCAATAATAAAGGTCTGATGAAGCACCATCTAAAGAAAAATGGGAATAAAGGTGGTGATGAAGTGCCTATAAAGCCTAAGCCCTCTAAGTGCACTGATGAAGTGCCAATTACTAAGAGAAAATCAGACCAGGTCACTGATGAAGTGCCTGCCAAGAAGCCTTATAAAGACAAACATGCCTCTGCCCTCCCACACCTAAACATGGAGAGATATCAGTAGGCAAAAGCATAAAGACAAAACAAAAACATTGAGCCTCAGGGGCATAATCCCCAGATGTACCAGGGATTTGTCCTCTGTTGAAGAAATGGCTAAAGCCTGGCATCTGTACCAGACTCTACAGGCATGGGTCCATTTTCATACCCTGCCACTGTTAGTCACCCCAGTGCAGCTTCCTCTGATGCAGGTGACTTTCCTGGGAAGATGAGGATTACTATGGTGTAGGTGATGATTCAGTGGGAAGGTCCTTAGAGTCTGTTTTCCCTGATCCAAATTTTGGAGCTTCCCCAGTGATCAGGAGGGTACTTCCTTGATGCTCACCTTCCTACAGCATATGGTGGACACCCTGGATCTTCCTCACAGGAGTCCACACAGGATGAGGAGGAGGAGGATGAAGATTACAGCAACTTGATGGGTCTTCCCCACTCCTAGAAATGTGGTCCTCCCCATATATAAAGCTTTCAGAAAAAAACACTTTGAAGCTGCTGCAGACCCCTACTTCCCTGTCTGGAGTGGACAAGAAAATAGACAAAAAGTATCAGCTTTCAAGACTGACACCAATTTCCTGTATGTACATCCTAGTCACAAAGGAGTGGTACAGCAGGCAGCTTATGACAAAGCTTAACGTCCCTGTCTCCTCTCAGCACCCTGAGAAGGAGTCCAGAAGACTTAACTTCATGGCTCAAAAATCCTATACTTCAGCCTCTCTCCTCCTCGCCTTTTCTTCTACCTGGCTTATACTGCAAGTACCAAAGGCTCTTTGGAACTCTGTTCTGGCTATTGTCCAGCATAAGCCAGACACTGTGCAGGGTATAATGGAGACAGCAAAATTGCCCTGGAAGCTACTGAGTTTCAGTTTCGTATGGCAGCAGACAACAATGATGCAGCCTTCAGGGTTATGGCCCAGGCCATCTCCCTCAGGCACTTGGCTTGGCTAAGGACAACCAGTCTGTCATAGAACACCCAGTCCAAGGTTATGGGCTTCCCCTGTGACCAGAACTCCCTCTTTGGTAACAGAACGGAAGCCTACATGAAGAAGGTAGATGAGTACAAATCAGCCTACCAGAGTAACATGGCCAGTGGGAATAGCCTAGAGGTTAGAGTAAAAGGACATTAACCTGCTGGAGAAGGTCCAGAGGAGGGCTACAAAGATGATAATGGGTCAGCAGGGTAAGGCATACAAGGAGAGGTTGAGGGCACTGAACAGTACTCCCTGGAAGACAGAAGAGAGAGGGGGACATGTTGGGACCTTCAAGTACTTGAAATGGATAAATAAGGTTGATAAGGAGAGTTTCTTCAAGCTGGTGGCAGCCATAACACTGGGGGCACAGTCTTAAGCTGGAGGGTGGGAGGTTTAGGAGAGAGTCAGGAAGCACTTATTCACAGAGAGGTGGTGGACACTTGGAATGCACTGCGGAAGAGGTCATCTCGATGAAGACAGTGAGCAGCTTTAAGAGAGGCTGGGATAGGCATGGGGAAGTAGGATCATGGGTAGGGAGGATGGGAGGAGTGGGAGGAGGGCAGGGACATTAATTCAAGCTGTGGACCCTGCAATACAAGCAGACTTAATAGACAAAATGGCCTTCTTCTGCTGGCTTCTTCATATGTTCATATGTATGTTTGTATGTAACAAGCTTTGAATAAGTTTGGTACCCCCAGACCTAGGTTTGATTCCCCAACCTCCACTTGCATACTGTGTGACTCTGAGCAAGTCACTTAACCAGCATAAAGCTCCCAGGTTGCCCTGAAAAAGGGCACTTGAGTCTAGTGGGCCATACCAGTTAACAAAGACTAAATAAGACCAAATAAAACCTTAAAACCAACCTACCACCACTACCTCCCAACCTCCTAGACAAAGCCACTTCTTTTGACTGCCCACTCTCCCTCCCTTGACTCCTCCTTGGACTCTCACACTAGGTGTCACACCTCTTTATCTCCTTAGCTACATATAAACACTGTCCTTTACTCTAGTTGAATGCTCTTGGCTGTACTATCACCATTGGTACTATGAATGATATTGTAACCTTATTGTATACTAGCTACCTACTATTCGAGTACTGTATGTAAACTGTTTGTTATTGCTGTCATTGTCACTGTTTGACGTGGAACCTTTGTAAAGAGCTCTGAGCTCAAAGGTATGATCCGAATCCTAAATAAATAAATAAAAATAAAAATAAATAACCAAAGATCTCAGAACAAAGGGGTTTCTTCCTAGATCCTTCTTTCCTTACCCTAGGCCAGTGGATTATACACAAATGAAGGATTTCTACAGAGGAAGAGGCAGAAGAGGACAAAGGAGAGGTACCTGCACCTGCTCCTGCCTCACAAACTAAACCCTGATTCCTGCGTGGAGGAAGCACCAAGTTAGGTCGACAGTAAAACTGCCGACCTCCTGCAAACTCATGGCACAATACCAACGCAGGTATTGTGCTGCCAATCCCAGTGCTTTCTGTGGGGCTGTGCCCCCACAACCCCCAGACTTTGGGATTCTCAACTCCAGGTCAGAGTTGGTCCAGAAAGGGCAGAACACTGGGTGGCAAAATCTTGAAACAGACCATTACAGCGACTGTCGCTGTAGTGGTCTTTTCTGTGTTTCGCTGTCAGTGTCAGGCAAAGGGCCACCCTGTGTCCAGGTTGCCTCCACTCTACCAGTAGGGGCAGGGTCTTTCACTACCTCCAGTCCGGACTCTCTCATAACTTTAGGCAAAGGGTTCTGGAAGTAGTGGAAAGAGCCCTACCCTTCAGTTCAGAAAATTTCCTCTCTCAAGAGTCCCTTCCTATCAAAACCCCAAGCTCCTACAGAAATACTTCTCTGGGCTGGAGTACACATGCTGCTAACAGCAAAAGCAATAGAGAAAGTTCCTCCTTCCTAGAGAGGCAAAGGCCTCTATTCCAGATATTTCCTGGCAAAGAAGAAAAAGCAGGGAGTGGTGACCTATCCTCAACCTCAGGCACCTGAACAGGCACTTAGGTCACTCACAAAACAGTGATTCATTCTCTTCAGCAGGGAGACCGGTTAGTCTCCCTGGATCTCAAGGATGCCTATTTTCAAATCCCAATAAGGCAGTCCCACAGACAATTCTTAAGGTTCAGGCTGGCATCAGGGCACTACCAGTTTGCAGCCATGCCCTTCGGCATTTCTTCAGCTCCACTAGTATTCATCAAGTGCCTAGCTGTAGTGGCAACTTATCTCAGAAAACAGGGCATTTCAGTCTACCCATATTTGGACTGGCTTCTGGTAGGCAAAACTCCTCAAAGTAGAAGAGACCCTCAAAATCACAAAGCAAACTTTGCAGTCTCTGGGCTTCCTTATAAATGAAGTCCCATCTGACTCCAACTCAGCTCCTTACATTTATCAAGCAAAGCTGGATACACAGCATAGCAGGGCTTTCCTCCCAGCAGACAGGATAGATAATTTCCTCTCACTGGAAACTCCTTTGTCTTGGGCCAGTCAGACACTTTCTAAAGCTCCTGGGACACATGGGTCCATGACAGCAGTTGTTCCAGGAGTCAGATTCAGATGAGGACATACAGTACCACCTACAGGCCCACTGGTCCCAAAAATGGCATTCTCTGTCCAAGCTAGTCCCATTCACAAGAACCTTACTCCAAGCTCTGGACTGGTGGAAGGATCCTACCAACCTGTCATTGAGGATCCCTTCCAACTGCCTTTTCCCACAAGGGTCATTACCAGATGCCTCACTTCTGGGATGGGAGCTCATCTGGACAGTCATTCAGTCAGTGGCTCCTGGACCCCCAAGGAATCTGCAAGCGACATCAACCTTCTGGAGCTCAGAGCCATCTACCTTGCCCTGAAGTCCTTTGCCCCACAGTTGAGGGGCCATTCAGTGCAAATCAGAACAGACAACACCACTTGAATGTTTTACATAAATAAGCAGGGTGGCACAAGGTCTGCAGTGCTTTTATGTGGAGGCAATGAAAATTTGGTCCTGGCCTACTCTCTCTGCATCAGCCTTTCAGCCATACATCTTCCAGGCAGGACAACACCCTGGTGGATGCCCTCAGTCGCATCAGCCAGGGGTACAGCAGTGGACCCTGAACAAGCAGGTCCTTGCCACAGTCTTCAGGAGGTGGGGCATGCTGAAATAGATCAGTTTGCCTCTCACCTCAACCATCAACTTCCTCTGTACTACTGCAGGCCCCCAGCACTGGGGACTCTTCCGACAGAGGCCTTGTCCCTGGACTGGTCAGGAGGGCTGCTTTATGCCTTCCTCCTTCCTTCTGATACACAGAGTGCTGCTCAAGCTAAGGTCCCAACCTGCAAAATGATCCTGGTGGCACCAAATTGGCCAGCGGTAGTGGTACTCTCCTGCTAGCCCTGGCTTTCAGCAAGCCTATTAGAAGCTTCCTCTCAGGCACTCACTCCTGACTTCCTCAGACATAGGTGACACCCCGTCTGCAGTCTTTTCACCTCAAAGCCTGGCTCTTGAGGAGTTAGAATACCCAGATTCCCAGTATTCAGAACAGGTCCTTAAGATCCTGGGAATGGCCAAGAAACCTAGTACCAAGAAAACTTACAGCTAAGTGGAAAATATTTTCTTTCTGATGCAAAAGGCAGCGTATAAATCCTCTCAAAGCATCAGTCCTAATCTTTTAGACTATTTGGTGCACTTGCAGGACTCAGGCTTGAAGGCCTCATCCTTGAAGCTGCACTTTCTGCTTACCTGTCCATAGGCAAAGACCAGTCAGTCCTTTCTTTGCCTGTTTTCAAAATTCTTTAAAGGCCTTCTCCACCTTCAGCCCCAATCAGGGAACCTGATCCGCCCGGAGTCTCAATCTGTGCATTGACAAAGCTCGTGGAGTCATCTTTTGAACCCATGGCTACAGCTTGTCTAAAATATGTCACTTGGAAGACAGTCTTCCTAGTTGCCATTACCTCTGCTAGGAGGATTTCAGAGTTGCAAGCACTTTGCACAGATCCTAACTACATTATCCTTCACAGAGACAAGGTAGAACTCAGAACAAACAGAAAATTTCTCCCTAAGCTTGTCTGAGTTCCACCTTATCCAGTGGATCACTCTTCCTGTTTTCTTCACCAAAAATGCACTCCTGGAGAACACAGACTCACAGTCTGGCTGTGAAGAGAGCCTATCCTACTACTTGGAGCACACCAAGCAGTTCAGGGCTCCACTACCCAGCTTTTCCTCACTTATGGGAGGTAGGTAGAGGAAGACCAGCCACTAAGAGAACTGTCTCTCGATGGATAGTCTAATGTATTCAGTTTTGTTATGACAAAGCTAGTAAACAGCCCCTGAGGCCCTCAGGGCCCACTCTACCAGGGTACTGTTGCCACAGTTGCAGCTGCAAGGGACATCCCTTGCTTGATGTCTGTAAAGCAGCTACTTGGAAGACTGTACACACGTCTACAAACATTACTGCCTGGATGTACAGTCAAGATCTAATGCCAGATTTGGCAGGGTGGTCCTGCAGAGCCTCTTCCTAAGTAGGTTCGTGCCTGCCTCCTAACTGCACTGCTTTATAGTCTGCATACTGTTACTGATGCTAAAGGACACCTGGGGTGAGAAGAAAAAATGACTCACCGTAGTAATATTTATTTCTTCCAAGGTGTCCTTTAGCATCAATAACCTCCACACTCTCCTCTGATAACCTAACCTAAGAGGACTCTGCTTCCTCTATTCCTTTGCCAAATCTGTTCCTGAACTTTGAATTAAATTTAAAGCAAAGTTACATGCGTTTTAATTATCTGTACATACTGTTGCATGATTTTTGAAATCCTGTTGGTTCACACTTAACATGCTTCCCATTCTATCTTTAAAACATTCTGGTGCCCTCTGGGCGACTCCTCTCAGCACACCCTCAAGCTCTCTGATTGGCTGATTCACTATAGTTTATTATCATAGTCTCCACCTCTGAGGCAGTACAACCTAGTCAGCTTGCTACATACTGTTACTAATGCTAAAGGGCACATTGGAAGAAATAATATTACTACGGTGAGTAACTTTTTCTTCGGCCCACTTCTTCCCTATGGCAAAACCTGCTCAGCCCCAGGCTGGACAGCAACAGACTTGGTGGCCTTAGCTCAAATCAGTGGCCTCGGTCATCCTGAATCCAGGAAGTTGAGGTCAGAGTCCGGAGGCCCCTCCACCACCTGTTCCTCTGCTTCCAAGCCTGCCCAGTGACTGGATGGGGGTGCCTTTCCCATACCTGTCCTGACTCCCTGGGTCCTCCGTGGGGCAGCTCTGCCACTTTCTTTCTGCTTGATCCACTGTTACCATGGACAGGTGGGTTCTAGAGGTGGTCAGCCAGGGTCTGCCTCTGGAGTTCAAGGCCTACCCACCCAGCTGAGCCCACGCCCCATGGGAATGCATGGTGTCTGTCGGCGTTCAGTCAACATCACCCAACTTCTCCGAGGAGAGGTAGTGACTCTGTCCCAGACCCTCCACCTCAGCCAGGGTTTGTCTCCAGGTACTTCCTGGTATGAAAATGGATGGGGGGGGCTGGTGCCCATCTTAGATCTGCAGGACCTGAACAAATTCCTTCAGTCGTGAACCTTCAGGATGGTCACTCTGTCTCAGATCATACCATCTCTTGAGCAAAATATGTGGTTTTCTCTCTGGATCTCCAGGACACTTCTTTCATGCCATAATTGTCCGTCACACTGGCGGTTCCTCTGCTTTAGAGTGGAAGGGACCCTCTGTGATTTTCGTGCTTAGCAGTGGCGGCAACCAACCTGAGGTGCTGGGGAGTTAGATATACCCCTACCTGGATGACTGACTCATCACGGGCCTCCAGGCAGGAGGTGGAGTGGTCCAGGGACCTGGCCGTCCAGGCCTCGTGTCTCTTGGCCTCTTGGTCAGCATGCCAATCGGAACTCGTGCCCTCGCGGGTGATCAGTTTCAGTGGGGCAGAGCTCAACTCTTGCAGAGCCAGGGCTCGGCTGCCAGCGGACAGGGCAGAGACTGTCTCCTCCTTTGCCCACTAATTTCTGGTTGGGCAGTTGCACCCTGCTTGGGACATCCTGTACCTATTGGGATACATAGCGGCCTGCACCAGTGTGATCCATTAGGCCTGCTAGGAGAATGTGCTTCCTGCAGTGAGAGATGGCCAGCCAGTGGTTTCAGCAGGGGTCACTTCAACCAGCTGGTCACTGTGACCCAACAGATGTGGAAGTGGTTAGTCCCAGGACATCTGCAGGAAGGGATTCCATTTGTCCCCCAGAGCAGGCGGTCATCCTGATGACTGATGCCTCTCTCATGAGCTGGGAAGCCACCTGGGGACTGCAGCATCCATGGGCTCTGGACCTCCGAGGTCCTGATGCCACATCAACCTGCTGGAGCTCAAGGCAGTTCGGCTGGTGCTGACAACCTTTGCTCCTCACGTCAGGGGTCAGGGTTGTTCTGATCCAGATGGACAACACCGCAACCATGTACTACCTCAACAAGTAGGGTGGGATGCACTCCTTTCACTGTACAGGGAAGCTCTCTGTATTTGGATCCTTGTGTGCAGCCTGGGGCTGATCTCCTGGCCATCCATGTAGCTGGTGTCTCAAACCAGCTGGCAGATGCTCTAAGGCTGATGGGCGAGGCATCTCACGGCCGGTCCCTCCATCCGAAGGTAGTGCACAGTCTGTTGTCCCAGTGAAGCACCCCTCTGGTGGACCTGTTTGACTCAGGGAGAAAGCAAAGCTGAGGCTGTATTGTGCCTGCCTCCTGAGCAGGGTTCACTGCAGGAGGATGCCTTTTCAGGTCTTGGACCCCAAGCCTCTTCTATGCCTTCCCTCTGTTTCCCTTGATCCACAAGGTGTTACTCAAGGTGAGGAGGGACAAGGCATGGATGATCTTCTTCAGGGTATCTCAGTCATTAGGTAACACCATAGGAACCTTTGCCATCAGGTGGGGAATCCAAATGGAAGATTTTATCAGTACAACTGGGACCGCCCACATCAGCCGACGTCAACCAGCTCTATATAGTGGCGGCTTCCTCCCTCTTCAGTTCTTTCCGCGTCGACTTGCTTGCACAGTCTCTGTGGAAGCTTTGCGCAGTGTTCACACCTTTTCAAGACCCAGGAATCTCCTAGTAGTATTAGACACTATTGCAGTCAGAGCTGCTGACTGCCCATGTAATTTGAGTTTGGAATGTATGCAGATTAGGCGAATTTGGAATGCTACATTCAAAGCTGCTGCCTCTTTCTCCCTAACTGCCAGATTCAATTTTTCCGTTTAGAGAATAGGACTTGTCCCCAAGACTACACAGCAACTTTGCTGCAAGACTGTTTATTTTGTTGAAAAGTGGTATTCTTTTCAATTATTTTATTCATACTCTGCCTCTTACACTGTGTATTTAAGTATTTTAACTTGTTTCTTAGTTTCATTGTGGTTCTCAAGGAACAGACTGTTTAGTTTAAAGTATTGTAATTTGTGGTTCTGACCACTAGCTGTTTAGTTTTAAACTTTATTTTGTTTACTTATTAAAATTGCTTTATTTTATTCATGATCAGTTCCCATTTGCTTCTAGAAACCAATACGCATTTTTGATAGTAAACACAGATGAATACCTATTTTCTGGGTATCATTTGGTGCCCTTTTCTTTTAGGAACCAGTCCCTTTTGAATAAAACAAATAAGCTTGTTTTAATTGTAGTTCCTTTTAAACATAGGGAACTGACCGCTGCTGCTCTAAATTTAGTTCTAATGCGTTTTCTCTGTCTTCTGACAGTTTGGCATATCAGACAGACCAAAAAAGAGGACAGGACCCACAGGTTTAAAAATTATATATAGTGCTTTCAAATCTTTGCTAAGGCTGATGCCACGATTTGTCCATAAAGTACGAGTCCCATCCATATTTTCTCTAATTTTGATGTTTGTAGTACTTTTTGTACAAACACTATTAATAAAGAGCCATAAGATTAGAACAGATGGCTTCTATTCCCACCTCAGTGTCACCAAAGAAAAGTGAAGAAGGTCCTTCTTCATCCCATTCTAAGACAAAGGAGAGTCCTCTATGGATGCCTCAGACCCCAAGATTACTGAAAAGGGGTCTGAGCATATAAAAAAAGAAAGAAAAATATTGCACCTCCTGCTGAAGAAGCAAAGGAGCTCCCAACAGACAAAGATAAAATTCCCTCTGGAGGGAAATTGCTGAAACCCTCTAAGTCTTCCAGGCTCTACAAAATGCAGGTTCTGTACTGAGTTCACCAGTTCAGATCCCTTCACTGGTTTCCAATGACCAAGGGCTTGAAGTTTACATTGAAAAGGAGGAGGAGGAGGAACTGGATCTGGGGAACACATTGAACCAGAGGTATCCCAAACCAGGGGTTCAGTTCCTCTCCTCATGGGCATGATGATTTTTCATCCCACTTCTCTTTTGTCAAGCAAATGGCTGACACCCTAGGCCTCACCTCAGAAGAATCAATGGATGATGAGAAAGAGGCAGACTTTTGGATATAATGGATCTCACTCCCACAAGAAGATGGTCCTTCTAATCATGATTCCCTAAGGAATGCTACTTTTAAATTACTGCAGAATGGACAAGGAGGTAGAAAAGAAATACCAAATGGATAGGGCTTCTGCTGATTACCTGTATACCCATCCAGATCCTGAAGGTGTTGTACAGGCTGCAGTCTGTGATAAAGCAAAAGTCCTTCTCACCACCAGACAAATATTCCAGAAAAATTGACACAATGAGGCGGGATCTCCCGTTCTGCTCTGACAAGTAGCTTACGTGGCAGATATTGCCATGGTGGCATTGGATGCCAAAAGTACCAATTCACATGGCATTAGCCAGAATGTTGTCCTATCAGTTTCATTAGGAAGGTTTGCTTGGCTCAGAGCTACCAATCTTACACCAGACACCCTGCTAAAGGCTATGGATTTTCCTGTGAAAATAATTCTCTTTTGGTGACAAAACTGAGGCATACATGAAAAGGTGAAGGAGTACAAAACCACCTATAGGACTAACTCCGAGAGAGAGAGCCTCTACTTCTTATAGATCCACAGGAAGGGAAGGCACGGTATGGGGTACTACTCCAGATCTTATGCCCCATACCCTATGCCTGTAGAGTACACGCAGGTGGGATGGTATTGCAGGGGCAGGATGTCTGCTAGGCGTGTCAGCCCAGCTCAGCTCCCAGACCACAATCCAGACAAAGTCCTTGATAGCACAGATCAAGCTGCCCCCAGTAGGGGGCAGGCTGTCTCACTATTTCAGACACTGGGAAAACATTACCACAGACAACTGGATACTGGAGGTAGTGAGTTAGGGTCTTTGCCTGAAGTTTAAAGGGACACTGTCAACACCATTTGGCCTCAAAGTGTCCCTAGTTTAAAAACACATTTTATGATTGTTCTCATTCTATAGACACTGCTGATGTAGCTGGTTGTTTGATTCAGACTCTATTTTCCTTTTAAAAGTGAAGAACTGTGTGTCAACCATACTAGTATTACCACACCAAAACAAGTTTGTTTACATTTCTTGACTAACTACAACTAGATCTTTCCTGGAGTCAGGAACACCCCAAACACTATCTAGCTGTTCATTATGCCGTGGCAGTAGATGAGACTATTTTATCATGAGTGGCTGCACTGTTTGGGGGTGTTTCTAATGTACAGGAAGTATGCAGTAGCTTAGGTAAACAATTTGAAGCAAAACAAGGCTTTATATAACTATACATTCCATGCATTTCAGTTCTAATAAGCAAGGAGGCAGCTAAGCAACCAGCAACATCAATGAATTTTAGAGAAGGTAAGCACTCATAAAATGTGTTTTACCTTTAAATAATATGATGCAAAAAAGGCTGACAGTGTCCTTTAAGGCAATTTCCAAAATTCCAGGGCTATAGGGTTTCTGGCCTTCAACTTCATCAACAGACCATTCTGCTGGAGTTGCAAATAAAACTCTTGCAAGCCAGGGCAATAGAGTCAGTTCCTCCTTGCCCAAGCAGGAAGGGGCTTGTTCTTAAGATACTTTATGAACAAGAAGAAAAATGGTAACATTAGCAGTAGTTATCCCTGCTCTAAGAACAGGAGACTGGCTGGCATCCCTGGATCTGAATGATGCACACTTTCACATTCAATCAGACCTTTCTACAGAAAGTATCTAAGGTTCTCTCTCCTCGGGCCATTACCAGATCTTCCTGGACTTAAGTCTTCACCGTTTGGTCACACTTCTGGGTTCTACACTGGAGGCACTAGGATCCTGCAGGAGCCAAAAATCTTCAGTAGGGTCGGTGCCCATGTGCCAAGGTAGGACCATGCATGTGCAGCACTGTGAGACTGGCATTGACCTCCAACCATCTCGGTTCCTTTTTCCCGCTGTCAAGTGCACTTCAGTGATGACATGCTAATCCACCAGGAGTCAAACTTCACATCTACATGACAGCAGCAAATTAATCGTTCAATTCGTTAGTTTAAATGTAATTTTTATTTAAAAAAGAAAAGAAGAATTATTTCTCTCAGCCCTGCTAAAAGTTTGGCCATGGACAATCTCTGTGATGGTAGGAATTCTTCAGAAGGCTGCTCTAGGCGGGGCTATGTCTGGTCTGCAGCCCTCTCCGAGGGAGTCCAACCATGGGCAGTCCAGTATCTGGGAGGGAGGACAGTCCTTCCGTGGATGCAAAAAGCAGGCCCATTCTCTATCCAGGTCGGGAACTCGCGCTGCTTGACCTTGAGTGCTTCCTCTTCCCATCAGAAGAGGAAGAAATGGTACCACTGAGGTCACCCTCTGGTATGTCTGTCTGGGAGTCTCTGGTGGTCGAGCCCTCTGGATTCCCGGTGACTTCAGCTCTCGACAGCCTGAACTCTCACCACTGGAGCCTTCTCTGTCCTCTTGTGGGGTCCTGGTGGACAGTTTCATCATTGGGCCACTCTTTTAGAGCAGTGGGTTCAGCGTGTGGCTTGTTTGCCCTTACTGGTGGATCTGGTGCCGAGGATTTGGGCTTTGGTGCCGCTGGGCCATGGCCTGAGCTTTTGGACTATAATCTGCCTGGCGCCAGATATGGTACTGATGGCTTTGGTGCCACGCGCGGCACCATGTGCTAAGTGCACAAGCGCCAGTCGGTGTTATGGGCAGCATACAAGTCTTGATTGCCAGGCTCGGGTTCCAGACCCTGTGTGCCCCCAGTCTACCCCTTGCCTGGATTTGGTCTTGCTGGGGCAATTCCTGATTCTCTGGGTGGATGTGAAGCATAACGAGTCAGATCTTGTCCTCTTCATTTCTAACAATGGTGACAATGGCTCGTTTACAGCTTGGACGAGAAGCCCTCACTTCCAACTGAACCCTGGTTGAGACATGTCTTTCAGTCTCTAAGAACATAGGTTCTGCCCTGGCTCTTCAGACCTCCAGTGTAGACCGGGGGGCTTTTTTATTTTATTATTTATTTTATTTATTGATGCTAGGATTATACAATCTTTGAGCTATAAGCTAATTTACAGAGGTTCTCGTCAGGCTACTAACAGGTAAAACAATAAATAAAAAAATTACAATAAGATACTAAATAACAATAAGACAGACAGCATATCATTACATACAAGGTAATTACTCTTGGTTGCAGAACATACAGTGAGCTAAGGTTATCAACAACACGGGAATCATTATAGTTTGTAGCTAGAAACAGAGGTAGTAGTAGTAGGTAGGGTCAAGGGAGGCAGACAAGTATGGCTGGGTGCAGCTGAGCTAGGTCCTTGTCAGTGTGTGCAGGTAAGGGAGAAAGGAGCAGCTAGAAGTAAGCCTTGTCTAGGATTATGGTGGGTAGATTAGTGACCGCAGTCACACTTGGCATTATTGCTCACTAAGTGCCTTCAGATTGGTCTTAAATTGGCCAAACTGGGAGCAGGCCAGTATGTCAGGGCAGAGTGGGTTTATCCATGTAGGAGCTCTATACCCAAAGGATCGCTGATCTTGGGAGATCCGGCAAAAGGGCATTCAGCACCCGATTTCCTTAATTTCTGGTAGCCCTGACACTGTTGTTGGGACTGAGGAGGTTTTGCAGCCCAGGAGTGGTGAGACCCATAATGGACTTTTGGCAGTTAGGTTAAGTATTTGATTCTACAATCTAGGTTGAGCAGCCCAGTATGTGAATATCGCTCACAGGTATGTGTTAACCAGTGGGCCCTAGGAGAAGCCTACAGGCTTTGTTTGAGAGCCAACAATGCTCTGTGAGGGCAGTGTCAGTTGCGGTTCCATTTACTACAAGACTGTAGCTGATAACTGACATAATGGAGCTGGTTACAGGAGTCTGAGTGCTTCATCGGTGCCTGTGTTTGTACAGGATACCAATTCTGGTGATGACATTTTGGCAACCTGATTGATGTGTTGAACAGAGAATAGAAAGCAATCAAGGGTGACCCTAAGTATTTGAATGTGGGGACCATTTCCAGTACTTCATTTAGGTTGTTTGAATCTGGAGTTGGTAGGCTGTGTTTTTGTTCTGGGGGAAGCAAGAGCATTATCTTTGTCTTCTTGTAGTTGAGGGTAGCTTGTGATTCTGAAACCAAGATTCAACTGCTGCAAAGCTGGTTTCAACTGCCCTTTAGGTCAATAGGGCAGGGTTGGCTCAAGAACAGCACAGCATCATCAGCATATAGTAGAGTTTGGCCAGGGCAGGCCAGGGAGTTTGTTTAGGAATATGCTGAATAGGAGGGGCCAGGATTGAGCCCTTTGGTACCCCTGCTGTGACAGAGCATTGATTAGAGATTGTGTCATGAATTTTTGACATGCTGGGTGCTTTCTCTAAGGTAGCTATGGAACCATTTAACTGATCCTGGGGATATTCCAGTGGAGAACAGTTGGTTTAGCAGAATCCCATGATTGACTGTGTCAAAGGCCTTTGTTAAATCAAATAAACATGACCCCGACCATATGGCTCCAGTCTAATGCTTAGTTGAAAAGCTTGTCAATTCTATGAGTGCAGAGGAAGTACTGTGCTGCTTCCTAAAACCATGTTGTTCTGGACATAGGAGCTTAAATTTGTCTAGGTGTTCATCAAGCTGGTCACTGACTACCTTTTCAAGAGCCTTAGAAAGGGAGGAAGTAAGGAGGTGGGTCAATAGTCTGAGGAGTTAGTCCGATCTCCACTTTTGAAGACGGGTAACTAGGGCTTTTTCCATAGTTTGGGGAATTTGGTGGTGATTAACAACAGATTGAATATGTGGGTTAGTGGGTTGATTACTTCACTAAGGGCAAGGGTGAGCAGGTGGAGGTCCAAGGGTCAGTACTGAACCTTGATTTCCCTATGGCCCTTGTAATGTACTTATGGCCTCAGATATTGATATTTTTTAAAGTAGAAGGATGGTGGCAGGAGATTCTGAGATTGTTCCTCAACTATGGACTTATGGTCTCTATGGAGGTTATGAAAGTCAGGAGGGCACCCACGAGGTCTGTGAAGGCCCTATTGAAGGTGTCAGAGATTACTTTGGGGTCACAGGTCAGGGTATCATTAATATTGATCATGGAAGGGGTGTTTTGTTAGGTTTCCCAATTAGAGTTATGTTCTCCCAAAGCTGCAACTTTCCCCAGGGTTTTTAACTCCTGTCTGAAGTGCTGGCTTTTCATAAGATGGATAGCTGGTGCAGTTGTTGCGGGCACCTTTGTAGTTTAGAATGTCCTGGTGGGAGCCAGTGTTCTGGGCCCTGTACCAGAGGTTTTCCTATCTTTCATTAGTTGGATAAGGGAGGGGTGATCCAGGACTTGATTGTGCCCTTCACTTTTCATTTTTTAAAGAGGGCATAGATGTTACATGCCACATTGAAAATGTTGATGAAGCACTCAAGTGCCTTGTCTGTATCGTTAGTTTGATAGATAGGTGACCAATTTTGGTGTTTGAGGTGGGACTTAAATAGTTCTTGTTTGTGGAGGGCTGTGGAATAGATAGACCAGACACCGAACTTTAAGTTCAACACACAATCTTTGTGATGTTTTCAAAATACAGCAGATAACCTTAAGCAGTGGCATATCCCTTTTCAGTACATCAGTTTGCAGCAACAAACTATGTGTGTCCTTTCCCTGCACTTAGCCAGCACCTACTGACACTGATCTCTGACCGAACTCAACAGTTGAGATTCAGCCTCCACCCCTATGCGGGCCTTGTTTGCTTGGGTGGTGGGGGCTCAAATAAAACACAAAACATGCTAAAGACAAAGAACCTCAAGGCAGAAGCACCGAAACAAGGGTTACCCCAGAGGGCATTGACAATAAGCCAAGTTTCAAGGAAAGACAACACCAGACATACTTCCATAATGCAAAGCATAATGGGATATATACAAATCACCATGAGATTTCAGACTTGTTCAGTTTACATCAATTTACATGCATTTTAAATAGCACAACTATTTAAAACACCTAGTGCCATGGTATTTTCAATATTTACAGGTTTCATAAACATAAGTATATACATCAAGGTATGTTATGACATAGTGCTATTACATACTAAATCCAGCAATGATAAGCACAACCTAGTTTACATACACTTGGAGGTCACCATAATAACCTCCTGTACGAGGACCTGAGAGGAAAAAAGAAAATTAAAGAGGACACTATAGCATAGTCAAGAAAGGCAAGGGGTGCCCATGGGTGGCCAACCTTATGGTCTAGCAATTGTAAAAGTACAGACTAGACTAAGAAATAGAAGAACTGTTGCAACAGTTTTAAGAAAAGGTCAGTCTTTAAGAGTGGCAGGAGCTCCTGTCACATATCCCCTTAAGAGGAAGCAGTTATTGCAGACTGCTTACCACCTTCTTTTCCCAGGAAGGGATGGAGCTTCCACCCATCCATCTTCAGAAGCTATGTCTCAGGGTCCCTATTAACGATAAGCATTCTGTCATAAACATAGTGGATATCATCATTCTTTACCCTGAGGCGTTAACACATTTCTCAACAGAGACTAATGGTACAGTTTGGCACATTAGCATCTTTAGCTTACAGTATACCCCATTCGATACTGTTAGTAGATCTAACTGCATCAATATAAGAAAAAGTTCCTTCAGCCTCATAGGTTCTTCTTCTTGTTTGCTTGGAGTCTTCAACCCAGCACAATATCACTACGTACAGTCTTACCTTGGGTCTCACATTCAAGTTCCATACTTGCATCTCTGACCTCCAACAGATAACATCCTAGGAACACAGGAAACAAAGGAATATCCTGCTCAGTCAGGGGTCCTCCTCAAACTGATCCCACAAAAAATCCTCCTCTGACTCTTTATCCAAATTCTCCGCAGGAACCTCTCGAGCATCTTTTCTTTTTCCAATTGTTTAACCAGGTGAGACAGACTAAGCTGTAAGCTTGTTTACAGGTGCAACCTGGAAGCACAGGGAAGTTAAGTGACTTGCTCAGGGTCACACAGTATGCAATGGGGGCTATGGAATTCAAACCCAGGTCTCCAGATTTGTAGCTCAGAGCCTTAAACCACTGTGCTACACTGCCTCCCATCCCATCTGCACCAGTGTTCCACCTCTCTGCATAGCTGGTCTGCCTCCAACCATTGCCCACTCATCCAGTGAATCATCCTCATCAGGGTTTCCACCTCCTGGATGTTGTCTCTGCCCTCCATTCTGCCTCAACCTGCATCTCTTCATCATCTTCAGGCTTGGCCTTCCTCCAGGCTCCCAAGCCCAGTCCAGGCAGCAGCTTCTCTCTGTCTGTCAGCTATGGTTCTGGTCAGAACTCCACGGACTTTCTTCTCAGGTTCTCCTCTGGTAACTCCTGGTGTATCAGTCCACCTGGGATATCTGGGCGATATCCACCAGAAAACGTCCCTCTTCAGCCAGTCCAGATACTTCCAGCAAGTTATCTCACTTCTGAAACCAAGTCTGTAGAGGTGTTGTGGGATAACAGATGGACCAGACACCAAACTTCAAGTTCAACACACAATATCTGTGTGATGTTTATTCAAAATACAGCAGATAACCTTAAGCAAAGGCATATCCTTTTTCAGTGCATCAGTTTGCAGCCACAGACTATGTATGTCCTTTCTATGCACTTAGCCAGCACCTACTGACACTGATCGCTGATCTAACTCAGTTGAGATTCAGCCTCCATCCCTATGTGGGCCTTGTTTGCTTGGGTGGTGGGTGCTCAAATAAAAAATAAAAACTCAAGCTAAAGAAAAAGAACCTCAATGCAGAAGCACTGAAACAAGGGTTACCCAAAGGGCATTGACTATAAGCCAAGTTTCAAAGAAACACAACATTACACATACTTCCATAATGCAAAGCATCATGGGAATATATGCAAATCACCATGACATTTCAGACTTGTGCAGTTTAAAGCAATTTACATGTGTTTTAAATAGCACAACTAACTTCATTTTACAATAGTCACCTAGTATTTTTTACCATTATCAAAACACCTAGTGCCATGATATTTTCAACATTTACAGGTTTCATAAACATAAGGTATATACATCAAGGTGTTTTATGACATAGTGCTATTGATATTATTTTCTGTTATCTACTGTCTGATTAGTATACACTGTACCTTGCTAAAACTTGTTTTGGACCTGTACCTGTTGCTTTTCCACCTATTGTTGTACTGTACAAACTGCTTTTGTTGTCATCTGTAATCCTTGTACCTTTCCGAGTCATGCCTGAAAATAGGCATTGCTATGCCTAGTGCACTTACCTGGTTACCAAAAGCAAATAAATAAATATCACATACTAAATCCAACCACGATAAACACAACCTGTTTTACATATGTTGGGTCACCACAACAACCTCCTGTATGAGGACCTGAGAGGGAAAAGGAAAATTAAAGAGGACACTATAGCATAGCCAAGAAATGGAAGGGGTGCCCATAGGTGGCCAACCTTATGGACTAGCAATTGTAAAGGATAGATTAGGCTAAGAAATAGAAGAACTGGGGTCATGTGACCGCTTCATGGTGTAGAGGCGTGCCTTTTATGAGCTCCAACCCGGTCTGACTATAAAGCTAAATTTTGGTATATCTCAGCTGCAAAAAGTAACTTGAAGGTTTAAAAAGTGTGGAAGTAATGGATGATTATATTGTGAACATTGGAGGAAATCACAATGAGCGGATCACGAAGGGCAACAAGAAACAGCGGTGCTCCCGGGCAAGGCGGTGGGGCCTATCGTTGTTGGCTGCTGAAATGTCAGTTATTGGGAGAGTTACGGGAGCAGTTAACGGAGGTCCTTACCCCGCAGTTGAACCGGTTGAGAAAAAGATAGATCGCCGCCTAGAGAAGCGGGATGCACAGATTGCCCAACAACAAGAGAGAATAGATGAAGCTGAGAATCGTATCTCGAACACGGAAGATCTCGTGGCCCCATTCCCACAGCGTATAGAAAAACTAGAAAAAGAAATTGCTGAGTTGCGGAAGCCCTAGATTATCAAGAAAACTATCATTGAAGATCGAATCTTAGGCTAAAGGCCTCCCTGAAGGACGAGAAGGAGCCAACATATTAGAATTTTGTGCTAGCACTCTGCCTGTTCTTATGGGCCTGAAGCTAAGGGAGGAAGGTATAGGTTAGAGCGGGCCATCGAGCTGTACTCCCCGCGCCACCACCAGGACAGCCCCCACGCCAGATTGTATTTAGATTTCACAACTTTCAAGATCACCAGGAAATGTGGAACAAGTTTCGGCAATGCAGGAATTGCAGTATGATGGGTATAAACTGCAACTAGCTCAAGATTACTCGCCCAGGATTGGGAGGAAGAAGGGCCTTCAATGATGTGATCGCTGTGCCAACAACTGAAGCTGGAGTGGTATATGGTTTTCCCAGCCACGCTACTGAATTAAATACTGAAGGAGCCTCTTATAGCTTCTGGAGGTTGAGAAGGCAGCAGCTTTTGTGTCAGAGCTTAAAAAGAAAATGGGAATGGATATTCCCAGAAAGACCTGAAAGAAGCCTGTGTTGGGATGTAGTGAGTCTATGCCTGAGAAGTGATCAGCTGGTGTGGGACTGAGAGAACTGGAATTAACCGTTTATTTGAAGCAGCAGAGGAGGATTTGAGAAGGAGAACTTTCTGATCTGGGATCTTCCCTGCCGTAACCCCTCCTGAACTTTCCTGATGATGAGAGCAGGGGTGAAAAGAGAACTGTGAATGTACAAAAGACTGCAGATAAACCGAATGTCTAAGTTGGAGAAGAGGAGCCATGGATGGAACCCTGGCCTTGCGCCGTGCCGTGAGTAATGGCCTATGGGGACCCAGGCATTGGATTTGACTCACTGGGCCTCCTGTGAAGCTGCGATGGAGGCGGGGAGGAGGGAGTACTCTGAATGATCATCTAAATGTAAATATCCTCTCATTGCTGGACTGCTATGGTGCTAAACATTTGATAATCTCCTCTTTGATATCGTGCCTCTGGGCCTGAGGGTGATTAGCTAATCGGAAAACAAGAGACTGCGGATAGAGGCTGTAGCTAAACTAGCAAGAAGGGCTTGAGAGGAGGGCTCATTGGAGTGAGGCTTCCCTTCAGTGTCCCTTCTAGCTCCCCATGCAGAGGGTATAGCCAAACATGATCCGAGAATTGTGATAATGAAAGGGACTATAACTCATCTGAGACATACGAGTGGAGGAGAGAGTGTGAGATAAAATCCCTGCTCTGCGATGGTGTTGTGATTAAGCGGCCTCACGGAGGATCCGGGCATTGGATTTGACCTGGAACCCATAGTGCTGCACTAAAATGGGGGGAAGGAGGAAGGGGTACCTTAAGAGGTCGAAGCTGACTTTTCCCACACTGCTGGATGACTGCAGGCACAGACATGCGAGAAAATTTCTGGGAAGACTTTAGAGAGGGAGGAGTAGGTGAGGTATAGTGCAAAGTGGCCTGTAAGAGAGAAGTGCTGCAATTTAGAATACTATTTGATGAAGTGGGGCAAGTTGTAGAGAGGAGAGATTAGCTGGACTATAAGCCATGGAGCACTTAATCAAGGGCCATGAGAAGTTGGAGGATTAATTGATATTATGAGACATGTTCAAAAGAAATGCGATGAACAGGTTGGATAGCCGGAGAGAAAATAAAAGAACCTAGAGTTGGACCAGGGAAGGGGAAAGAAGATTGGATATTGAATCCAAACCCAAGGATATCAGTATAAGTTGAGGTGGGGAGCAAACAATTCGCTTTGTAGAATGTTGTGCGCTGAGGAGGAGCTGGGGAAAATACCTGTAAATAAGTTATTTACTTGTTCCAATGTTTTCTTGTATGTTTGTTGCATTAGTTGTTTTACTACCAAGGTCATAAGGTCTGTATTTTAGTAAAAGGAAAGAGATGGCAGTGTGTGGGAAAGTGGGGTGAATGGAGAGAAGACAAGGGGCACCTAACAGAGAAAATAAATGGCTGGAATAGCTAGAGATAAGGTAAACATTGTTTCTTGGAATATCAGAGGATCTCTACTCCAATTAAGAGGATGTCTGTTCTGACTGCTTTAAGAAGAGCAGGAGCACAGGTCGCTCTTTTACAAGAAAACGCACTTGGACGAGTCGGAGCATCAGGAATAGTGAAGGGCTGGGTGGGAGACTGTTATGCTGCTTCCTACACTCCCATAAGAGAGGAGTAGCAGTCCTGCTGCACAGAGGGCTGCCATTCAAGGTTACCAGAGTGCTGAGGGATGGGAAGGAGGGAGATACATCTTTGTGGAGGGTATGCTACAAGAGGAACCTGTAACATTTGGGAGTGTATGCACCCGCAGTGTTTGAGCCACTATTCTATCGGGGATCTTGGACCTGTTGATTAGTGAACAGTTTCAGGGTCTAGTGATGGGGAGATTTTAATTGAACCTCAGATCAAAATTTAGACCACTCTGAATGTAAAGGAGAGGGGCATTGCATGCGTAAATGGTGTGAGGGGCTCAGTGAGTTAGATATCTTAGATGCTTGGAGAACGGCGAACCCCGTGAAAAGGACTTCACCTTTTACTCCCACCGCACAAAACATGGTCACGCATAGACCACATGTATATTGCAGGAGCATGGTACTCCAGATTAATAGCTATTAAGCATGGCCCCATATACGTTTCTGACCATGCAATGGTTGTTGCCTCCATAGAGATGATCCCCAACAGGCGAAAAATCAATAATTGGCGTTTCCCATCCTACCTTCTGGGATCCCAAGATTTTCAGGAATACATGAAAGCTCAGTGGGTTTTGTATACCTCGACGAATCTGCTGTCTGCTCCTTCCATTCAGGGGTTTTGGGATGCCGGAAGGCATTCATGAGAGATGCTATTAAGGGATTGTTTTAGGCATAAAAAAGTAGCGTCAGAAGCAGATGGAGCTACTAAATTGAGTTAGAGAACTGGAGCATCAGATGGCGAGGAAAGGGAAGGAGGTTTCTCAGCAATTGGCAGCTAGCAGGGAAGCACTTAACAAATCTTTAATGGACAAGGTCCGCACACAATTGTTTTTCTGGAAGCATAAATTTTATGAATGGCTAATAAACTGGGCCCTCTGCTGGTTAATCTGATCAAGGGAGGAGAGGGAATAAGAGGATTAACGAAGTGAAGGATAGACACGAGTGCTGCATAGGAATACACAAGGCATTCTAAACAGCTTTGCTGAGTTCTTCGAGAGCTCTGTAAGGTGGAGGGGGAGGGAGGAATAGGATGAGTCAGTTTTGCAGCGGATTGCAATGCCAAGGATCTCGGAAGCTTGGAGGGATAGGATGGACAAGGAGATCTCTAGGGAAGAGATTGTCAAGGCCATTGTTTGCTTAAAACTGGTAAAGCATGCGGCCAGACAGTCTACCGCGAATTCTATAAAGTAATGGGAAAAGAGGTAATAGAACATCTGTGGGTCCTTTTAAGGAGATTGGGGAACCCTGCCTCGTTCTATGGGTGAGGCGACTATATGTGTTATCCCGAAGCCTGGTAGAGATCAAAGGGACTATGCAGCTTACAGACCCATATCTCTCTCAATGCCGATGCAAAGATTTATGCTAAGATACTGGCCTCTAGATTGGATGAGTTGCTCCGGAATTGGTACACATAGATCAGACAGGATTTATCTGAGGTAGACACTCATACCACAATGTAAGGAAGGTTCTAAATGTAATACAGAATGCGTCTAGGACAAAGAGACCTACGGCGATTATTTCTCTAGATGCTGAAAAGGCTTTTGACTGCATAGAATGGGAATATCTATTTGAGGTATTGGAGAGATATGGGTTTGGGAAGGATTTTATGGGGATGGTGCGGCCCTGTATACCTCTCCTCGGGCCCGATTCTAGCGAATGGAGCCTCTCTGAATGGGTTTCTTTGCATAGGGGGATGAGGCAGGGTGCCCTTTGTCTCCCTCTTGTTTGCCCTGGCAATAGAGCCCTGGCCATTGCAATCCGGAAAATCCAGAGATTAGAGAGTGGTTGGAAGAGGGGGGACACCACAAACTGTTCTTGTATCGCGGACATGATTCTATACCTCAGAGATCCAGAGGGCTTGGTACCGCCTTATTGCGGGCAATAGCCGACTTTGTGGAATTCTCTGGATACAAGATCAATATTGATAAATCAGAGATCCTATTAGTGGGGAGCACTGGGCTGCAGCAGAAGAAAGGGAATGGAGCCTACGGTGGGTGTCCTCCTCATTTAAATACTTGGGAGTAGTGATTGGACAGAAATGGGAGGACCTCTACCAGCTGAATTACACCCCTATGATTAAGGGGGATATTGGAGGAGATGAAGAGATGGCGGCTTTACCTCTGTCTTGGCTAAGACGTATTAACTTAATCAAAATGAACATTCTGCCTCGAATTTTATACTTATTACAGATGCTACCAATTGGGCTTAATAATAGGGATACAAAACTTTGGAGAGAGGTTTGGAGAATTCCTGTGGGGAGGGAAGAGGTCGAGGATAGCTTTACAGAGGTTGAAGGGGTCAAGGAGAATGGTGGCCTGAACTTCCCGGATTTGAAGCATTATTTTTGCGGCACAGATCAGGATTGTTAAAGATTGGCTCATTGGGGTGGATTCAGTTAACTGGTTAGAGTTAGAGGAGGAGGAGGCGGCAGGTCACTGACTGCTTACTTATCGGAAAGAGGCAGAGGGATCGCCTCCATGAGATACATTAACCCCATGGTTTGGACAGTAATAGAGTTGGGTTAGAATAAAGACAGTCCTAGGCTGTAAAGAGGAGAGACATTATTGTTACCAGTAGCAAGGAACCCTTTTAGACCTTGCTTAGAGAATAAGGTTTTCAGGAATGGGAGAAGAAAGGGTGCGGTGTTTAGGAGATGTGTTTAGGGGGTATGGTGTTGCCCTTCCAGGAGATCCAGGAGAGGTTAAGAATGCCGACAACCCACCTTTATAGAATTTTTTCAGATTAGGAATCTGATCAAGGCAGTGGAGAGGCAGCAAATGGAGAGTCCGGGATGGAACAGCTGGACGGGTTAATTGGAATGGCAAGGAGGAACCCATCTGGGATCCTAAGGAAGGCGGTACCTCTTAAGACTAAGTTTTAAGGATCTGTCAGATAAATCGAGGCAACTATGGGAGAGGGACTTGAGGCTAGCTATATCCCGGGATAATTGGGGACTAATATTGAGATCACATGTGGACTTCTGACTTGCAATAAATATAAAGAGAGTACATATAAATTTGTCCACAGACTTTATTGTCCGCCAGTGATGAGTCATAGGATGCATCCTGAGATCCCTGAGACTTGTGTAAGATGTAAGAGGATAGGGGAACATATTTCCATTGTTTTGGGACTGCCCTCTCTCAAGACATACTGGCAGATGGTCGGACTGACAGCTAGGCACCATGCTGGGGAGGAGATTCCACTTACACCCCTCAGCCTACTCTTTGGTGTGGAGGAAAGAGACGAAGGGGTATGGATACCATTCCAGAGGTGGATTAGAATATTGCTAGTACAAGCTAGACAGGTGATCCTCAACACTTGGGTATCCGAGTTCCCCAACAATAACACAATGGCGGTCGTTGTCCATTCGAACATTGGGGCTGGAACAAAGATCTTGTCAGCTACAGGATAAGCTGGAGAAATTTGAGTCAGTGGACCCATTTTGTAGGAACACTCTCAGTGGATGAACTTATGATACTGAATACGGTGTGGCGAAGGAAGGGAATGTAAGGAGGTGGGGGGAACAGGAATACGTTGATGGCTAGAGAGAGGATGCTAAATGAGAGACATGGACAGAAAAATAAGCTAGACAACCTTGGTAGATCTGTAAATAGGTTAAATAATGTAGTGAACTATATACATTTTTTTTAAAGGGAAAAAAGAAATGAGCTTGTAATATGGGAGAGAATACAGTTTTATGAGAATGGATGGACTGTCTGAAATGTGACTTTTGATGTCTCTCTTCAGTTGACGAGATGTAGTTATGTTATTATGTTGAAAACTCAATAAAAAGATTTAAACAAACAAAAAAGAAATAGAACTGTTGCAACAGATTTAAGAAAAGGTCGGTCCTCAAGAGTGGCAGGAGCTCCTGTCACATTGTTGCCCAGGTTTTAGAACTCTTGATGTTATTGTTCTGGGGGATTTTGTCTAACTTGTTAGTCCATTTGCAGAGGATGGGATGATGGTGGCTTACACAATCGGGAGGATTATGGTACCTGATAATCTTTCAGGGTGGTTGGTGATCAGCCAATCAAGTAAGGTGCTGGTTCCAGGTCGGTGATTAATGCTGGTCGGGCAATTGATAAGTTTGGTCAGGCCATGTGATGAGATGGTGTCCTTGTGAGGTGCTGCCTTGGGGACAGCCAGTTTATGTTAAAGTCCCCAAGGATGAGTATTTTGGAGTGTGGAGGGTTGTGGGATAACAGATGGACCAGACACCGAACTTCAGGTTCCACATACTATCTCTGTGTGATGTTTATTCAAAATACAGCAAATAACCTTCAGCAATGACATATTCCTTCTTCAGTCCATCAGTTTGCAGCAACACACTATGCATGTCCTTCGTCTGCACTTAGCCAGCACCTATTAACTCACTGATTTTTGATCTAACTTATCTGTTGAGATTTAGCCTCCCTATGCAGGCCTTGTTTGCTTGGGTGGTGGGGGCTCAAATTAAAAAAAAAGCTAAAGACAACCTCAGTGCAGAAGCACTGAAACAAGGTTACCCAAAGAGCATTGACAATAAGCCAAGTTTCAAAACACACAACATCACACATACTTCCATAATGCAAAGCATAATGGAGATATACAAATCACCATGACATTTTAGACTTGCTCAGTTTACAGCAAATTACATACATTTCTAAATAGCACAACTAACTTAATTTTATCATACAGTCCCCAAGTAACTTTTTACCTTTATCAAAAACACCTAGTGCCATGGTATTTTCAACACTTGCAGGTTTTTACACATAAGGTAATAGATCGTTAAAGTATTTTATTACATAGTGCCATTGCATACTAAATCCAACAACGAGGAACACGGCCTGTTGTTTTATATCAGCTGAGATGTCACAACAATAGCCTCCTGTCCAAGGACCTGAGAGGGAAAAGGAAAATTTAGAGGACACTATAGCATGGTCAAGAAAGAGGTGGAGGTGCCCATCGGTGGCCAACCTTAGGACTAGGAATTGTAAAGAATAGATTAGGCTAAGAAACAGAAGAACTGTTGCAACAGATTTAAGAAAATGTCAGTCCTCAAAGTGGCAGGAGCTCCCTGTTACATGGAGTCATTCTGAAGGCTAGTAAGGTAGTCGAGGGTCGATTTGAAACCCTCAGGCTGAGCTTTGGGAGATGTACCTGGTGACAACCATGAGGCATTTGCCCTGATGTTTAAGCTGGACCTGAATTGGGAGAATCTGAGAGTTACCATGGCTAGCAGAACAGGGTAGTATCCAGCCCTGAAGGGTGTCTCTGACGATAGGATACAGCCGCCACCACGCTTTTCCAACCCCATCTTGCCTGAAGGAGGTGTACCCATCTAGTTGGATAGCTAGGTCAGGAACTCTTGGGGTCAGCCAGGTTTCCATTATCAAGAGGATGTCAGGTTTATGTTGGGTTATCCAGACTTGGAGGATCAAACTTGGCCTGAAGGCTGCAGATATTCATTCCGGCAATAGTTAGTCAACCCCAATTTTTAGGAGGTCCGAGCTGTGGTCCAGAGTTTGGGTGGATGATGCGGAAAGCATTAAGAGTAACCAAGCTAGGCGTATAATATGTTTTTGAGGAGTTTTAAAGCCATTGCCCACGTGTAGTTGTGGTGCTTTGGTTTCCTGTCTTGTCACAGAGGATAAGCAGGTCCAGTTGGACTTGGGGAGAGGGTTGTGGGGGCTGGGATGTGCGGGGGTCCACATGGCAGGCATGAATTCTTTGGTTTAATACTAGTAGAAGGGCTAGGAAGGCACAGTGTATCCCAAACAAACAGGAATCCAGAGCCAGTGGAGGGAGCACTGAGCACTATGGGGTCAGGAGGAATGTCTGGAGGCATGACCAGTGTTACAAGTAGTGTGAGCGCAAATGATAGTGTACCCATCATGTTGGCTGACAGTGGTTATCAACTTGCTAGGGGTACAGTTGCAGTAGGGGAAGAATGGGGAAGATTAAAAGTGGCAAGATGCTCTTAGATTTGGGGGAGGGGTCCAGGTAGACTATACTTAAGAGCTCTGATATTCGGATTGGGAGTATAAGTGGTGCAGAAGAAGTGATGGAAGTAGGACCGCAAGGAAAGTACAGTGGTAGAGTGTCTGAACTTTAATGCCAGAGGTTGGAGGTTCAAATCTGGCAGTAGCCAGGTGCTAGAAGGGATGGGATAAGGTGATGCTGGAGGATAGCACTAGGGGCAGGGTAGTAAATATAGGGAGGTTGAAGTGAGCAGACCAGGGAAAGAGGACAAAAGGGTTCTCACTAGTGACTCCTAGTGATGATTGAGTATATGTTGTAAATGGGAAACTGGGCACTTAGAAAAATTCTTGCTAGGTCTCGTGATCTGTCACATGATCACAGGTGACCTATAAAGGTAGGGACATCCCAGGGTGGGTGTGGCAGTCGTATAGCATCAACTGGCTAACACCCCCAGCAATGCTCTGTAGTCCAGTGCTTCAGGGCCCTTTCAGGTATCTTCCATACCTTGCTGCTGGCTCCCCGATGCGCCTGCTCTCCAGTCAGAGCTTGCTTGAGTGGGGGGATCCAAGCCTGTAATACAGGAGGAAAGAACAATGGGATTAGTTGTAGGGCAGGAAGAGGAATCAAAAGAGGAGATGTTGCCCACACTCGCCTGCGCAGGGAGGACTGACAGTCCTCAGAGGTAAGGTGCAAGCAGCTTCACTCCGAATGAAATGAGCAAAATCTAAATGGAAATGCAGTCTCTAAGGCATGCCCGTTACAACACTTAACTATCCCTCCATGCTTAAACTCGAGATACAAACTGAAAAATGTCAGGTCCCTAGTTAGAAAGCAGTATCAGGTTGCGGTGCTAGGAACACACAGAACTACAATGCAATCCTGACCCTTAAAGTAACTGCGATACAGCTGTGTAAAGCCTGAAATCCTAGACAGAAAGAAAGTATCTACAACACTCTGCCGAACATTAATGAATTAAAGCTACAGCAATTAAGTTAACCTGGCAACGCTTTAGTGTAGGAGCATTTGTGACTCGAGTTTCTCCACATTCCAAGAACCTTATGCCCTGTACCACTCCTCTTGAGACCTTGTCGCAGGTGGCATGGGAGAGGCCAGCTCTGATCATTCAGTGGCCAAGTCCATAGACCGATAGTATGTCCCTCCTAGGGAACACTCTTCTCAGCTTCACAAACCTTCACAAATACTATGGTTGTCCTAGCAGAGAATGACAAGGCTGTTCTCCTTCAGGAGTCCACAGTTCATCCTATGAATAAAGAATCTCACAAGATTGACACCTTGAGAAATGAGCATTCACTACTGCAAAGCTTCTATGGATGCTTACTACACTGCTCTCCAGGGCAGCTGCCGGGGTCTGTGTCAGTTGACACTTCTGGCTTAGAACATCCGGATTTCTTCTGATGCTCAACAGCAGGTCATGTATGTCCCTTAAAGAGCCCATGACACCATTAGAAAAACTTGAAAAACTGAGATTTAGATACAATTCAGTTGATATTTCATAGATGTTCTATACTTCTCTCCTTTTCTCTTTATTACAAAGGACAGTTGTGTGAAAGAGGATCACCGTCCCTTAACTTCATCTGCTCTTTCTGCTTGCTAACCTGACATCATAGTGTCCTGTTTGTGGCATCATAATTATCTCCACAGCAACAGATTGTGATGTCATAAACAGAACTGTGATGTCAGGTGTAGACACAGCCAGAAGAGATAGGGCAGCGATCCTGTTTATGGCAAATGTCCTTATAATCAAGAAGTAAGGCTGAGAATTACAGAAAACAATTATTAAATATAAGCTAAATTGCTTCTAAATATTACATTTTTCAAAGTTGTCACAATGGCTTCAGGGTCTCTTTAATGGTACTACTCACCAGTCCGACACTCAAGTAGAGCAAGCTCTAGAGCCCACTCAGAAACCAGGACTGCCATCAAAACAGCCAGGCCAGCTCCTTATGCCCCTCAAAGGGGCTAGAACCATCATCAGTTTCGCAAAAGGCAGCCCTTTTGAGGTGAGGGCTGATGGGCCTTTAACAAAAACCAGCCCCATCAGCTGCAAAGAAAATGCTGCAGAAGGCAAGGGCCTGAAAGCACCGAGTGTCACTATCTGAGACATAAGCCCAAGTCCCACCTCAGCTGCCTGAGCTGGAACTTCCCTCTTCGGTGAGAGGTCATCTGACTCACTTTTATAGCCTATGACAGTCTATAGCTCAGACAGTGGGTCCTCTGGATTATCTGGGAGAGGTATGCCCTCAACCTGTCGGAGATTCCCCTGACTGTCTCCCCAAGCGCAGCACAGTCTCCCCACTACACAGTCAGACCTTCTCACTTCATAGATTTGGGGCATTCCTCGAGTCAGGACAGTGGAGTTAGTAGTACCTGAGAGGAAGGGAATTTGGAGTTCTTCTCCCGTTACTTCTGGTCCCAAATAAAATGGGCAGCATGCATCCTATTCTTGACCTCAGAAGTATAACAAGTATTTGTATAGGAGAAGATCAGGATGGTCTCCTTAGGGACTCTTCTACCACTTCTCCAGCAGCACGACTGGCTTGCATCCCTTGACATACAGGACGCTTCCATGGGGTACAGCTGAACCTGGAAACATTACAGCTTCATACCTCTCAGTAGCTCCTCTTCATAGGAGTTCGCCTGAACGCCTCCTAGTAAGGAGCCTTCTGGAGACAGAAGGACTGTCATTTTGAGATAGCTCATTTCTTCACAGAGAGCATCCTTGTACCAGCCCAGTCCATGCAGCAGATGCTGGGCCTCATGGCCTCTTCCGTTTTCACAGTGCCTCTGGTCCAGTTTCACATGAGGACCACTCAGTGGATGCTCAGCACACAGTGGTCCCCTATAACATATCCACAGTTTTACCCCATCTCTGTTCAGATTGGGGGCTCACTGCCAGGATCTCTGCACTCAAGGAGTATGGACTCAGGAGGAGTCTCATCTACACATCAATGTTTTGGGGATGTGAGCAGTCCTGTACGCTCTTTGAGCCCTAGAAAGGTCGTCTGTCACAAAGTAATACTTTTCAGGCAGACAACGAGGTTGTGTTACATTTGCAAACAGGAAGGAGTGCACTCCTACCCCTTATGCAGGGAAGCAATGAGGGTATGGGAATGGTGTCTGGAACATAGCACCCTGATCCAGGAACACAGAACCATCTGGTGGGCCACATCAGCAGGACAGAGGCAGACCCATATGAGTGGTCGCTCACTCCAGACATTGTGCAATCACTCTTGATGAGTGGGGCAGTCGGACGTGGACCTTTTACATCCCCTCAATGCAAAACTGCCTGTTTTGCTCCAGAAATCAGAACCTGGTATTTTCTGTCAGAATGCATTCAGACTGCGGTGTACAGGACGCTTTCTGTATGCATTTCCCCCTCCCCTAATTCAGAGAGTGCTGCTCAGATTAGAGGCACAGGGGCAAGATGATCTTAATTGCGCTATACTGCCTTGACAGATCGGGTTTCCATTGATCAACAAACTGTTGGACTGCTTCTTAGGACACACCTCCTGACACAGGGATCTCTAGTTCATCCCAATCGGCCTCCCTTCATCTCTATGCTTGGCTCCTGAGGAGATGAGGGTGGACAGGTTTAAAGTTTCTCAAAGAATTTCCCAGATTCTCTTAGCAGCATGTAAGCCTTCCACCAGGAAGACATCGCCACCAAATGGAGCGTTTCTTGATCTGGTGTGCTGAGATCCCTCTGGATCCTTTCTGGTGCCCACTGAATAAGGGTTTGTAGTACCTGTTAGACCTCCTGGATGCAGGACTGTAGTATTCAATGGTCAAGGCACATTTCTATGTGCTTTCTGCCTTTCATGAGCCAGTCCAGAATATGTATTTGGCTCAGCTTGCTTATTCATCAGATAGAACTAAGGACATTCATCAGGCAAAGCAACTCTTTGTCCCTTTCATGACCCAGTTGGATCAGATGCATCTTTGCCTGGATAGTGGCATGCCTTCGCCATTACTATTCCATGGCTCAGAATAAATTGTGAGCCGAGTATGTGCCCACTCAGCTAGAGCATTTGCTGCATCCCTGGCAGAGATACGCTGTGATCCTATAATGGAGATTTGCAAAGTGGCGTGGAGCTCAGTGCACAGGTTTGTGGAATACTGTCTCTGGATGTCCATGCCAGACAGCATGCTTCCTTTGGAAGGACAATCCTTTATGGAGTTCTGTCCTGAATGAGCTCTGTCTCCTGTTTCCCTGCTTGGGGGATTAGTTTAGCTAGTACTCTAACCCAGAAGTGTGACTAAGCGGTAAGACTTAAGTCCAGGAAGATATGGAAGTGCGTAGCTACGTAATTCTTGATCTTCTTGGGCAAGTCTTCACCATTGGCCACATGTCCTCCCACCATTCCTGGGCTCTTTCACTCTGTTTCTGGTCTTCACTTCCCCATTTGCTTTGGGCTGTGAAGACATTGTTTCAATTGACCCTTTTCATCGGGTCAACTGGGCTATCATATGCCCATGTTAAGTTAGGGTTTTCTAGTTATATTACACTGCACCTCCTTGGTAAAAAGGTACTGAGGCAGTTGGTGGGGTCAATGCCAAGATAGCCTATATGGTGCAAGCCAGTCTCATGGTGCCACGCATGTGTGATCTACTGCAGCACCAACCCTCCTGAAGATTTTGGCTCCTGCAGAGATAGCGCCTCCAGTGTAGAATCCTAAAGTGTGACCAAACAGTAAAGACTTGTCCAAGAGGATCAAGAATTACAGTAGGTACGTAATTTCCATTTCTCAGCACTTCACTTCACTTTCACTTCTGCCCTATGGGTATTCACAAAGTGTCCGTCAGTGGTGGCAGCTTACTTCAGAAGGCGGGAATCCATGTATTTCCTTGCCTGGATAGCTTACTAGTCATAGGAAAGTCATACCAGCAGGTCAAGGATTCCATCAAGGTGTCCTAAAGTTCCTTGGAGTCACTGGGTTACTGTATCAATGCTCAAAAATCTCAGATGGAGCCAGTTCAGTTGTTGGAATTCTTTGGAGCAGAACTGGACACTATCCAAGAAAGGTTTTTCTTCCAAAGGAGAGGGTGTCAAATCTACTGACCCTAGCAAACTCCTTTGCTTTAGGTCAGCCCAGAACTGCAAGACAACTTCTATGCTAGGACACATGGCCTAAACTACAGCAGTAGTGTCAGGCTTCAGGTTTCAAATAAGGGATATCCAGTATCACCTCAGATCACTCAGGTCCCAAAGAAGGGACCCCCATTTCAAAGTTGGTGCCAATTACAAGAACTCTGTTACTGGCCCTGCAGTGGTTGAAAGAAGGAGAACCTTTGACAAGACATCCCTTTTCAGCAACAGCACCACATGGTGGTCCTAAAGAACAGATGCCTCCCTCCTAGGGAGGGGCGCACATGGGAGACCTCAAAATCAGTGGAATTTGGTCACCTCAGGGGTCCAAACTGCACATCAACCTTTGGAATTGAGAACAGTCTTCTTTGCTTGAAAGGCCCTTGCCACTCAATTAAGACATCAGTCAGTCCAAGACAGGACAGAACCATGTGGTACATCAACAAGCAGGGGATACCAGATCTTCAAGACTGCACAGAGGCCATGAAGATTTGATCCTGGCTTACTCCTTGGAGATTCATCTGTTTGCCATTCATCTTCCAGGAAGAACAATACACTGGCAGATTCACTCAGCAGAATCAGCCAGGATCACCTGAATGGGCTCTGAACGAAGCGGGTGTCGGGACACAATTTTCAGGAGGTGTGGCACCCCAATAGTTGTTGCCTCAAAGACCATCATCAGTTTCACTGTATTGCTGCAGGCCACATCCTTGGGCACAGTGCCCATGGATGCTTTAGTTCTGGATTGGACAGGAAATTCCTCCATGCCTTTCCTCCGATTCCACTGGTGTCAAGTTCCTCTCAGACTGAGGAGTCAGCCTGTGACCATGATAATGGTTACACCAGACTGAGCCAGAAAGCCTTGGTACCCTTTGTTGCTCAATCTGTCCACAAGCAACCATTCATCTGCCCCACAGATTCAATCTTCTAACAGCTGTCCAGGGTCATATAGTTTTCCAAACCCTTAAGCACCTTCACCTGGATGCTTGGTTTTTGAGGAGTTAAATTTTCTGAGTTTAACATATCAGAAGAGGTTCTTAAGGTACTAAAAGTATCTAGGAAAACCTCTACAAGGAAAACTTTGCTTCAAATGGAAGTTTTTCCTTCTGGTGCAAGCCTAAGAAAATCAGCCCCTCAGGGCAGGTTTGCCACAGTACTTGATTACCTGGTGCACTTCCGGTGCACTTGCAGTCTCTAGGCCTCAGGCCTACAACCTTTAAGGTTCACTTAGTGGCAATATCTGCTTATTTGTCGCAGAGCACTCAGAGAACAATAGCTTCAAGCCCTATTTTAAAAAACAAAAAGTTTTGCAAGGTTGGCACATATGTTCCTTCCTGTTAGGAACCAGTCCTCCTTGGGACCTGAATTTGTGCATAGTTAAACTCATGGAACCTCGTTTTGAGCCAGCGGCTACAGCTGACCTAAAATGTGTCACACGGAAAACTTTCTTCTAGTGAATTACTTCAGCAAGAAGAGTGTGCAAGCTCCAAGCTCTTTGCACTGATCCAAATTACATTATCTCCCATAGGGACAAGGTAGTCCTCAGAAAAACAGGAAGATCTTGAGTTATCTCACTCATCAGGTACCACCACATAAACTTCATCATCAGTGAATGGGAATCCACATGGAGGATTTTCAGCGAGTACAACTGGGGCTGCCCAAGCTGTCAACGTCAGCCAACATCACCAACCTTATATGGCAAGGCGGCCCCACTCTCCCCTCAGTTCTTTCCCCCATCGACTTGCAAGCACAGTCTCCAGCGGAAGAAGCCATTGCAGTGTTCACACCTTTTCAGCCTACAGCTTAATTTACTACAACCTTAAATCTCACTTTTGAGATTTATTTCTCTTTTCATTTATGTCAAGATTTAAACCTTCTCTCTTCCATCACTGCTGCAGAAGAAGATTGCCTCAATGAGGAGCACTCTGTCTGTGTCTGCTGTCTTGGGCCTGATCACGATGCCTCTGACTGTGAGCTCTGTCAGTAGTTTAATCAAACTACCCTTGGTGATGTGGGAAGGCTCTAAAAACCTCCATGGAACAACAGGTAGCCATCTCCAGGTCGAGGTCCTCCAGGGCACCGTCCGCTCAGTAGCCCTCTGACTCCAAGAGCTGCAAGGACTTGCAGGTAAGGATAAGACTCCTTGGGGAAAGTCACAGGAAAGACTGGGATTCCAACCTCCAGCGGTCATCCCAATCCCCGTCGACTTCGCTTTTTGGGGGCTCTCATTGTCGGCTGCTGCCACGACAAAGAAACCAGCTGTCCAGTCTTGGTTAACTTGAGGCCCATACTGACAGCTCCTCCACCCGACTTTCAGGACATTCAGCCGATGACCTCCAGCTTGTCAGCTCTCCTCTGTCGACAATGGGCTCATCATTGATGACTAACCCTTTGCTGCCTGCTCCTTCTCCTAAGGCTCCAGGCTTACTGGGTCAGTCAGCTGGGTCATTGGCCGTGTGCCGTGACCCTCCTCCTTTGTCAGTGTCAAACCTGAGCGATGTTCTCGTCCGCTTTTCCAGCACCTGGTCCAGCAAGTTGCAGCTTTTACCAGGCCATTGTCACCAGCTCCTTGACACCAGCGGCATCGTGAGACACCTGTTTGTCAGACCAGGAATCTACCCAAGGGCCGCAACCGCACATATGATGCAGAAGAAGATGTCGATGTTGAGGAGGAGTACCACTCTGACCTCATCCTCCGGAGAGATGGTGGAGGAAGGAGGACCAGTACCTTACCTCAGATAAGTCCACTGCCTCCTCAGTCAGTGAAGACTCTGTTAGGCACAACCATATCCCCACCTGAGGATGCCACCTTCTTCAATATCATGAAGCAGATGTCTTCCACAATGGGTTTTCAGACAGAGGAGGAGGAGGATGCCACCACAAAGGATCTTGCAGACTACTTGGAGATCCTGGAATCTCCCCTAAAATCATCCCTCCTATTCTTCTGGCATTAAAAATGCTACCACAGCAGCCTGGCACAGACCAGACATGGTGCCAGCTATGCCTCATAGGGCTGACAAGCTCTACAATGCCACTCAGGGCCTTCCTCACTTTGATGCCCAGGTGGAAGCTGACCCTGTAGTTATTAAGGCAGCACATGACAGGTCTAAGTTGCCCAAACAGCTAGCTCCCTTCCCCAGACAAGGAATCCTGGGATTGACCTCTGGGGATAAAGGCATATGCCTCCTCAACTCTAGGCCTAAGGTTGCCAACTACCTGTCTCACATGGTGAAATACCAGAACACCAACTGGAGAAAGGGCAAGGCTGCTGCCCAAGCCCTTCCTGAGGTGCCCAGAAGCAAGTTACTTAGTGTTTCAAACGGCTGGGGACGCGCTGGCAAGCACCTCCTTTTGGGTCATTTATGATTTGCATGATACTGTTGGTAGGAGGCTGCCACTGGCATATGCCTTCATAGGCATTCATGGTGCTTTGTTTCTGGGTTCGCAGCTGATGTGCAAAACAAAGCGCTTAATGCCTCTTTCAGTGGCAACAAGCTTTTCAGTCAGGATGTCCAGGACATCATTTAGAATCTGCAGGCTTCAGGCATGACCATTAAATCCATCCACTCTCTCTACATCCAACAGCATGGTAGGGGTCCTCTACTTTTCATAGACAGGCCAATAGACCGGGTTCAGGCCCCTGTACCCAGGGTAAATGCATGGTCAGTCTTCCTTGCCTGCCCCCTCCCATTCATGGGTGGCAGCCATGCATCCCAGAACTGATAGACCAGCTTTCTCAGCTGGCTCTGCCTCAGCTTGAATCCTTGCAGCCCTTCCTCAGGTGCAAGCGCGGGAGGTGGTGGTCGGAGGTCAGTTCTCACTCCCACTTAGACCAATGGAGAACCATAACTTCAGATGCTTAGATCCTGCAGATCATAGCATGCGGTCACCTCTGGAGCTCCCCCAACAGCCTCCACCCCCCGCCACCCTCTCATTTTCCTGGCTCATCTGCCTATTCTTTTTTATTTATTTAGTACACTTTTTGCCCCAATCTGCATCCATCAGCCTCCTCGCTCACCTCGCTCTCCAATTGCCACCTTCTTACCACCAATACTTCCCTGCCCCCCAGGGTGGGGGCCATGGTTCCACTGTTCAACCGCTCAGCATGGGTAAGGTGTCAGTGAGCTGACATTGCCTCTCTGGCTTCCCTCCAAGGGTGAGGTTCAGGGCTCACAGCGCATCAATGGAGGTGTGGGGAGTGGCAGAGAGCTATACAGGCCAGGCAAGGGGCGGCATCATCTGGCAAGACGACTATTTTTGTGTATTTTTCTGGAGGTGGGACATGCAATGATGTCCAACCTCTGCCCCACCTCCTAGTACACTTAGACATTGGCTGCTGCAGTACCTCGGACTCCGTCAGGGGTCTGTAAAGCACCAAGCGTACTCCGACCCTCCACCCAGAAGGAGAGCAGTCCTCAGGATGCTCCATTCTTCTCCCCGGCCAGCCCTCCAGCGACCTGGGTCCATTCCTGAACCCAGGTTGCCAGCACCATAAGCGGAAAACCAACACGCTGCGCTGGTGGGTCTTTATCTGCCTGTTCTCCGGGAGGAAGTGTAGTCTCTCTTGTGCAAGCAGGCTATAGAACTGGTGCCAAAGTGGCAGAGGAACCAGGGATTCTATTCCAGGTGTTTTCTGGTCCCCAAAAGACCAGAGATCTGAGGCCCATTCTCGATTTGATAGCACTAATTCTCTATGTCCAGTACAAAACGTTCTGGATGGTAACTTCCGGACCTTTTGTCCCTCCTCAGGCCAGGGATTGGCTATGCTCACTGGACATGCAGGATGCTTACCTGCACATAGCATTTTCCCCTTACAGGAGGTTCCTCTGCTTCACCTTTCAAGGGGAACATTACCAGTTCCAGGTAGTGCCCTTTGGATTATCTTCTGCACCACATGTCTTTACCAGGTGATTAGTGTCACAAACACACTCCATGAGTCAGGTCCTCTGCTCCCACAGTGCCAACCTCAGAGTGCAATAGTGTGAACAGGTAACAGACAGGGTAACCCTCCTGTCTGTTTTGGGACCGAATCACCTTTAGCCTCGAATTCTGGAGGGATTCAAACTGTGAACTTTGTGCTAGCATACCCAAATGTACAGGCTCAGATATGTAGCCTCTTCAGGACTGCAGTACAATCTTTTATCAGGGGCACCCAGCCAGGTTTCCAAAATGCAATTTTCAACTCTATAAGAAACCTAGGTATTTCTTACCTTTAAGCAAGCTCAGTAGCACATCAAGCTTTTAACAGCTGCCAGACTTAAACACAGATTCAGCATATCACATGCAAAATAATTGTGAAAAGAACAGGCAGTATTTTAAAAGAAAATGTTGTTATTAAAAATAAAATACAGAACAATTATATCACAAATCTTACAGTCATCTAAAACAAAATGGAAGTTACAGAGCAAAGACTCCTACCACAAACTTAAACTCTTTCCTATCTACCAAAGTGCTTTCAGGTAGAAGTTCCTCAGAGTCCAAAGGTGATATGTCAGATAGTCACCAGATGCTGGATCATTTCGGAGGCATCTCCCACCTTCTGTGACTTCAGCTAGACTCTCCTTAGAGTTAATTCTTTATAATTTTCTACAAGGAGGTATTTTAAAAATGTGAACATCAGCAAAAAAAAAAAAAATCCCAAAATATGCCAGTCTTTGATCAGACATTTCTCTTTGATCTGGTTGTTGGTTCATGTTCCCAAGGAAGATCAAAGGGTTTACTGCATTTAACACATTGCTGTTATCCATAGCTGGTTCCTCTAGGAAATCATAAAAGTTTGAGACTTATCCTCTGGCAGATGGCCAGAGCCTTAATTAAGAACAGAACAGGAAACTCTAGGTTTTCCTTCACTAGTCAATTTCACACACAGAAATCTTTTGTGGTCGGAGGTCAAGTCTCATCACTCACTGCCTGCCTGTGTGAGACAAATTTCATACACAGACCATTGATTTATAATACAAATATCATACAGTAATCATATGCAGATGGCAGTGTCACACTTAGCAGTGGTTGCAACAGCCCTCAGAAGGGAGGGCCTGTACATCTTCCCTTACCTGTACAATTGGCTTCTCAAGGCCCTGTCAGAGAACAGCTGTTATTGACTCTGGGGCAGACGCTACAGCTCTTCCAGTCCCTGGGCATAACGGTCATTCTGCCCAAGTCTGTTCTAGTACTGTCCCAAAGATTATAATACATTGGGGTGGTTCTGAATTCCAAACAGGGAAAGGCCTTCTACCCCAAGACAGAAGGAATGCCTTATGGCTCTGGCTCAGAAAGTAGCTCAGAGTCGTTACATTCCTGCCAGGCTATACCTAAGACTCCTGGGTCTAATGGCCACAGCCATTCCCACCATTCCACTAGCCAGGCTCCACATGCACACCCTTCAGTGGACCCTCAGGGTGCAGTGGGACCAGTGATTGGATGAGTTGGACAACCAGGTTTTGGTCTCTTCCCAGTTTGCAAGGTGCTCCAGTGGTGGATGGACCCCTCGAATCTCCTTTGGGAGGTTCCTTCAAATCACTTCCCTGCATCAGATCCTCACCACAGATGGTTTGGGCTAGACTGGAAGCACACCTGGTCCCATTTCAGACTCAGAGTTGCTGGTCTCAGTGGGCAGCCACCCTGCATATCAATGTCTTGAAGATGAGAGCAGTGCTCTATGCCATGCAGGCATTCCAGGAGCTTCTTGCTCTAGGTCAATTGTTGGTATAGTCAGACAGTCTGAGTGTAGTCTACTACATCAACAACAGGGCCGGACTCACTTGTGTCCCTTTGCAGGGAGGCCATGTGAGTGTGGTACTGGGCTCTAGAACACAGCCTAACAATCTCAGTGGTCCACGTGCCAGGTATTTTAAACACCCTAGTGGACAGTCTCAACAGGACTCAGTCCAGCATGCACGAATGAGACATTCTCTCTTCTGTAGCAGATCTGTTCAACAGATGGGGTTATCCAGAGTTGGACCTTTTGCATCCCCACTCAAGCGTAAAACTGCCCAGTTTCTGATTACTAGATCCAGGGCCTGGAGTTTTCTGGTGAGACATGTTGTCCCTCTTCTGGAGAGGGAGATTTCCTAAACATTCCTCCATTCCCACAAATACAGAGAGTTCTGATCAAGCTGCAAATGGACAGGGCCAGCATGATCCTGGTAGTCCTATTCTGGCCTCGCCAGGTCTGGTACCCTCTGCTGCGGCAGTTGGTGCAGGAGCCTCCGGTTCCTCTGCCCCTTGCAGGAATCTGTGATCCAGGATCAGGGGACCCTGGTCCACCCCAACCTCAGGTCCCTTCATCTGCATGCATGGCTCTTGAGGACATAGCCATTGTCAGGTCTGAGGTCTCTAGCAGGGTAGCGGATGTCCTGGTTGCCCCGAAGCCTTCCACTTGTGCCACTTATTCCATGAAGTGGAAGAGGTTTGCCATCTGGGCTGCTGCGCATTCCATAGACCTTTTCACCTGTCCTGTGAAGCATGTCCTGGATTACCTGATTTCTTTGTCAGACTCAGGTCTCCAGTATTCCTCCCTCAAGGTCCACCTTTTGGCTATTTCTGTCTTTCATGAGCCCTTGGGTGACATATACGATATAGCTCAGTTGGATGTTTCCTGTACTTTCCTGAGGGGCATCCTACATCTGAAACCCCAATCCATTCTCCTGTCCTGGCTTAGGACTTTTATTTTGGAAAGTTGACCCTGTCTCCTTTTGAACCAATCGCAACATTGCTATTTCGCTGTCTCTCTTGAAGCGCTTTTAGTTGCAATTACTTCTGCTCAAAGAATTTCAGAGCTTTGGGCCTTCTGGTGTGAGGAGCCTTATTTGATTTTTCACAAAGACGGGGAATCTTTGTGCACAAATCCTAAGTTTCTGCCTAAGGTGGTTTCTGAATTCACACTTAATCAGTCTTTCCACCTTCCTGTTCATTTTCCTGAGTGTGCCAACCAGGGAAGCACTGTTCCATACATTAGATGTGCGCTGAACTTTGAAGTAATACCTGCTTAGGACTAAGGAGTCTGGAAGTCAAAGCAGTTGTTTGTTTCTTTTACTCCAGGTAGAGGGCACTTCAGTTTCTAAGCAATGTTTTTCCAAATGGTTGGCAAACTGCCTTGTGTTCTGCTACAACAAGTATGGCAAAAATTGCCTGGTGCTGTCAAAGCTCATTCCACCAGAGGTATGGCTACCTCAGTGGCTTGTTTCAAAGGGGTCTCAGCTGCGGATATCTGTGCGGCTGACACCTGAGTTCAGTCCACACTTTCACCAAGCATTACAGTCTGGACATTGCCTCTAGAGCCCGTTGCTGGTTTCAGCAGGGCTGTGCTGCAAGGGCTCTTGTCTTAAGCTTAGAGTCCCTTGTTAGATTCAGTCCCCAAGGTTTTCTGTCTTAAGCTTACAAAGTTCCTTGGCTGGATGGGTTGTCTTTCAACTCCTGTCTAAAGTTTATGGAGCTCCAGACTCTCAGACTGCCTGATCCTACCTGTCACTGCTTAGTACTCATTCCTTTGGTGGTACCTGATGACTGAGATAACCCAAAGAAGATAGAACAGTTAAGTAAGAACTTACCATAACAGTAGATCTTCGAGGGGATCTTGGTCATCAGCTATGCTTTCCTCCCACCGTCCCCCTTCTTGGGGCTCCTAGTCAGGACCTGGCTATCTGTTGGTCCATACTTTGATTTAGAGCTGGGTCCTTTGTCTTTCTCGGTTTCCCAGGGTATGAGCCTTGCTCCCTTCGTCTCAGGGAAAGTGAGGGAGAGTGGGGCCGTCCGCCTGTATAGAGTTGGTGATATCGGCAGTTGTCAACGGCATGGGCGGCCCAGTTGTACTGCTGAAAATCTTCCATGTGGATTCCCATTCACCGACGGTGAAGTTCCTATGGTGGTATCTGATGACTGAGATCCCTCAAGATCTACTGTTATGGTAAGTTCTTACGTAACTGTTCTTTTCTTCCAAAGGTGGTAATTGAGTTCCACTGAACCAGATCTTCCTGTATGGCTTCACCATTCATCTCTGGTGGGTATACGCTGGAGGTGCTATGACCCGCAGGAGCTACTAACCACAATTTTTTTGTTTTAAGGAGAAGTTGGCATCAAGGCGGTGCCGTCCTTGAGATAACACACAGTGCGCTGCTCAAGCATCAGCCAGTAACTGATGCCGACTCCTCCCTTACCTCAGTTCTGTTCTTCCCGCCATTGAGAGCGCACCATGTGGGAACTGAAGAGCAATGCGTAGTTTGTTGTCGCTCAGCGCCACCAAAGTTCTGTTTGTTCTCAATGCCGTAGAGATCTGCAAATGGGTGAGACTGTTCATTTTTGTTTATTTATATTGTGAATTTGTTTCTATGGTGCTGCTTGTCTTATTTGTTTTTGTACACGTCGATCATGTCGGTCCGGACCTAGGTCAAATCGAAGATGGGACGTGCCCCAATGCGTAGTGCCTCCTGCGGCAAGTCCATATCCATAACGGACTGCCATGACTGATATCTTTCCTGCCTGGGTCCAGCAAGACATGGACAATCACGATGCGTGCTTGTCCGTGGACTGCCAGATCCTCAAAATGCATGCGTTGAAGGTGGATCAGAAACCTTCTACCTTCAGAGGGTGCCATCGGTCCGGGGACTCCAAGATGAGAACTCTAGACTCTTCCCTAGGTTGCCCTCCATTACTACATGTACCAGAGGGCTATGAGCCATTGATGGTGCTGCCCTCACTGGGCTTTGGCTCACTAGAGGGGTTGTGCGGACAATCGGCCTCTCTGGGGGTAATTGAGCACCCCTCTCAGTCATTGGCCTCCTTGGAGTCATGACTACCCCCGTATCACGATCGGAGCTACATGCTGGATCCGTACTGGTGGGGCCTTTGACTCCATCCATCAGCTCTGCTCCACCTCCTGGCACCATTTCCATAGCTGGTGAGCAGGGCAGGCAGCGCCACCTTCATTTAGTGCTGCGGGGTTCAACACGGTAGTGTCAAAGGGTGGCCTCTCTCCCAGTTGCCTTGTTCTCTTCCTCTTCAGAGGAGGATGATGGGTCTGACCCAGACTGGTTACCCCCAAGGAGCTTCCGGGCTCTAAAGAGTCTCGCCTCCCTACAAGGCCCTAGCAGCACAGCTTTGAAGTTTCTTCTTCTCCTCCGACTGTCTCTGTCTCAGGCCACCATCTCCAAGTCCTCCGGTGCCATTTGCGGTGCCAGGGACTCACTTGGAGCCATCCCTGGTGCCAGGGACTCACTTGAGCCATCCCGGTGCCATGGAAGAGGGTGATGCCATCTCTGGTGCATGGGATGGTCGCACCATGATGGAGCAATGTCGGGGGACGTGCCGGTCTGAGGCAAAGCCACTCCAGATGCTGAATCAGAGGTTGGTGCCTCTGGAGTGGCTGGAACTGGTGCTGAAGCTGGGAACAGCATGGTGCAGCTTCTATTCCCTTGTTAGGGTTAACTTGGGGTTGATGGGACAGGTTTGCAAACACCTGTGGCTCCTCTGGTGTTGCCCCCTGATTCCTCAGGGATAGACGAGAGCAGGTCTCTTTCTGAAGGAGAGGGCTTGAGCACCTGGGATGGCCCAGGGTCTTCTCTCAGAACTGCTGGTGACTCTGGTAGAGTCACAGTGCCGATCCCTCACGTTTTCACTCTCCTTAATGGAGAGGGCCTTCATCTGGTGGAGTTAGGAGGCACCTGCAAGGCCAGACTGGCCCCAGTCTCCTCACTTTGGAGTGTCTTCTTCTTGGGCACCACTCAGCCTCACCTGCACAATTGTGCAACCTTCTGTGACTAGCTGCAGCCCTGTCCTCCTGGGAGGGTCTCATGAACGCTCAAGCCCTAGCAGGATTCCTTCTCTGGTTCGCCAGTAATCTCCTCCTCCTCTCTTCTGATCCTCTGCCCAACCCTTCTGCTCTCCTAGGCATTTCAGGCCCTAGGAGGCCCCTGTCATGGGATCAATTCAAGGGCTCCAGCTGCAGCCTTTCCTCGTTACCTTAGAGCTCTGGACCAGGTCATTTTTAGACTTCAAACCCTGCTGCACCAGCCCTGAATCGAGGAAGAAGACTCCTCTGTCCACTTGCCTCAGATGCTGATATCACCAGCTATCAGCGGTTCTTGTTGAGGATGATGGAGGAGCTCACATTTCTAATTTCTCAAGTCACGATCCTGCCCATGTGATGCAGGCTGTCCTGGGAGAGTTTCCATCGGAGAAAGTGGTCATTCCTCCATGGCCTGTTCTTTTTCAGGAAGTGTCCCATTCGGTCTGGTAGTCTCCTGCTTTCACTTCTCCTGCCCCGAGGACCACCAGCACAGGTATCGTGCCTCCCTGGGGTCTCCAGGCACCTGCCTCACCACCCCTTGGGGATAGAGTCTCGAATACCCTCTGGGCATCATTGCCCAGACACAACTGTCCTCCAGAGTTCGACTCAGCTGAGTTTAACCACGAGGGAGAAGGATCTTCTCCTCGGCACTTCTCCTTTATGTATTTCAGCACATCAGGCCCATATGGCTGTCTATGCTAGACACTTATGGATGGTGCTGGGACAGCCTCAGCCACTTTGCCTGACACACAGAGGTGGACCAGGCAGGCCATCTGGCTTTCTGCTTCTGTCCTAGAGCTAGTGAGGCACCTCTCAAGGGTGTCTTATGATGCTAATGAGGTAGCTTCCAGGTTGGCAGGATCTGCAGTCTGTGTGAGATGGGCAGCATGGCTTCACCTTTCTGAGTTATCACCCTTGGCCGGTGAAGGTGATTGCCTCTTCTTTCAAGGAGCCAATTTTTCTCCCGCAGGATGAGACGGAATTGGCTGAGTGCCTTCCTTCTCCCACGTCGGGAACCTCCATCTCATCCTGACCAGTCTCTTGCCTCTCCAGGCCTGTAAAGGCCCCCCCCTGTGGTCCCCCCACAGAGGGCTGAGGATGTCTACCCTCAGAGATGTGAAAGGTCCCCTTTGGGGGCTTGGTACTCACCCCAGTGATGAATGGTGAAGATACATACAGGAAGATATAAAATTATGTACCTACTGTAATTCTTGATGATCTTGTGTATCTTCACCATTCATCACTGCTTCCTCCCACCATCCCTCTGGTGCCTCAACCTCCAGGCAGTACCTTCTCCCTGCTTGCCCAATCCTCTGTGGGGACCTTGTGAGGTAACCCTTGCTTCTCTACACTGTTCCTTCTTGGAGCTGTTCTCCTTGTGAGGGAGGACAAGCGGAGTCTCCCTCTTTTTTTTTTTCTCTTGATAATGGGGGCTCCTCGGTCCCTCTTTCTGTATCTATCTCCATCTTGCCCTTAAGATGAGAGTTTGGTTCCTTAGAACCCTTAGATCTGTGGGCATGAAGGACCGGGATCTCTCCTTTCTCCTTAAACCAATTGGTTGACCTAGGACAGTGCCTTTCCTCCCAGGAATCCTTCTCCTTGCCTTGATTGGGATCTGTTTCAGGGTTAACAACTCCTGGATGTAAATTCTTTTGGGAGGTTCTTCATCTTGGGGTGGACTCTGTCCCCGCCCCATGCCCTGGGACAACTTCAGAGACCCTGCACCCTACTCTCTGGGAACTTGATCAGGTGCCTCCTGTCCTCCTTGAGGTAATTTTTCTCAGGTTAGCTTAGCTCAAAACAGCCCAGTCTTTTCTCAGTTGAGACAGGCTGAACTGTCCTTTCAAAGAGCATCTGGTGAAGGTAGGGGTGGAGGCGGTCTTGACTTCCATCTTTCCTTGGGAGAGTGAGGTATTAAGGGGTCTCTACTCTTCCCTTGCTATCCCTTCTTATTCTGATTCTTTTCCTGAACCCTTCCCACTTCTCTATCCCTTAGGACTGTCCAGTGGTTGAGGCCCTTCCTAGGCCACGCCCTTAGGTAACCTCCTCTCCTCCTGTGTGGGCTTTTTCTCCTTTCTGTTTATATCCTTTCCTTTTACCTATCTCGGGCTCCTTGCCCTGCCCCTATTTTCTCTACTGCTAATTTCACTCTCTCTGGCGGACAGAACTGAGGAGAGGGAGGAGCCAGCGTCGGTTACCGGCTGACGCCTGTGAGCATACTGTGTAAGTCATCTCGAGGCGGGCGCCAGCCTCGATGCTGACTCCTCCCAAACAAAAAATTTGTAAGCCAGTAGCTCCCTCAGGGTCATAGCACCTCTGGCATATACCCACCAATGACGAATGGTGAAAATATACAAGAAGATCAAGAATTACGGTAGGTACGTAATTTTCATTTCATCACTCTGTCTGTGTTTTCACAGCCAAATTCAGTTCAGGTGAGCAAAAGCTTTATAGCTGGGACGTAAAAGGTCCCTCAGATATTACATTACACATACTAAGGACCTTAGGGATCCCACTCACAACTGTTTATTACCTATGGTGAAGTGGAAAAGGCAGACCTAACTCAAAATGGTCATTTGAATGTTGGCTAATGTCCTGCATCCAGTTCTGCTACAATAAGGCTGACAAACCACCACCACAGGGCCTCTGGGCACATTCAACTCGTAGTACTGCTGCCTCGTGGCAGCTGCAGGGACAGTCCCTTGCTGGGAATCTGTAAAGCAGCTACCTAGAGTACAGTCCACACCTTACAAAGCACTACTGCCCGGATGTTCAGTCCAGGTATGATGCTAGGTTTGGCACTGTAGTATTGCAGAACCTTTTCCTAAATGGATTTTGTACCCTCCTCCCAAGGCACTGCTTGGTAGCCTACAATAGTGCCTAATACTACTAGGAGATTTCTGGGTCTTGAAGTAAAAATTACCACAGTAATCTTATTTCTTACAAGGGATCTCTCAGTAGTAATGTAGACCTCCCATCCCTACTTCCCTTTACATAACCTGAACAGGTTCAGCAATACTTTCATGAGAGTTTCTAATGTTGCCATTAATCATTGGCCTAACTTTCAGGATCGATTGTAGCTTACAAAAATGGCCAATCGGAACCTTCCATTGGACTTTTGGAAGTATCCTTCCAAAAGTCCAACGGAGCTTGAAACACTCCACCACGATCAGCCACTACGGAATAACAGCCATACTATTTTGTCTGTTACTTCCACATTCAGGCAAGAATTACACATGTACGATTCGCCACATCGTAGTTCCACTGGTGCCACCAAGTTGTGAATGGCAAAATGGCATTCACGACAACTATGCATGCGTGAGTGCTGCAGAGTTGCGAGTCGATCACCGCCACCAGCACCAGCAGAAAGTAAACCTCCACTTTATTTATCTATTTATTTAGGGAATCGGATACACCTTTGAACTAGGGGTTCTTTACAAAGGTTCCACATTAGGTTACTTGAAACATTAGGACAGGCAGTAGTATTGTGCAAAGAGAAATAAACATAGCAACCGGAGGGCTTTGTCAATTACAAAACATCACAATTGTGCAAATCACTTCTATAACAATTTAAACAATATAGATTTGTATAGGTAGCCATCTGACAGAGGGAGGCGAGGCCAGAGGCTGGTGTAAAGAGGAGAAAGAGGGAGTGGGGTGGGTCAGGGGCAGGGTCAGCGAGGAGGTGTGTGGAAGGAGTAGAGAGGGGAAGGAGTAGGGAAGGAAGGATGGAGATTGGGAGTGGGGGATAAACCATTTAGGTGTCACAGGAGATGAGGTATTGACACAGGCTGAGCTTAAAGGCACCCAGGGTTGCTTTGCTGGTAACTTCTGCTGGCAGGGTGTTGAACCAGGAGGAGGCTCTGAAAAAGAAGGATCATTGGCCTTGGGTAGTCCTGCAAAGGGAACAGTGATGGAGAGGTTGTTTGAATTCCTGGTTTGTCGTAGGCCACTATATGGTCTCAGCAGTGCCTGTGATCCAGGGGTAGTAGGTCCAATGTTTGCTTTGCTAGGATGCAGGATTGATATTTAATTTTGCCAGATAGTTGGAGCCAGTTTGTGTGTTTGTAGATCTCACAGAGGTGTGTAAGGTGGTTGCGGATGTTTGGAGATGACATGCCTTGTTTAGTGCCGTGGCAATGCGCGCCGAGAGCTGTGTCAGTGGCAGACCCGTAGATCACAAGCCCATAGTCTACTATAGAGATTACTGACTGTGAATGGCAGTGCTTAGGGCGTCATCCGTGAGGCAGTTCTTATGTCTATAGAGCAGGCCTATGTGGGTATTCACAGTTTTGCTATGTAGTTGATATGTTCAGAGTATCCAAGTGTTGGGTCAAGAATCACCCCAAGATATTTAAATTGATGTACTTGTTCAAGGGTGTCCCTTTGCTCTTTGAGATAGAGAGTCTCTGCTTTTATGTTTGCTGTGGGTACCATGGAACAGCACTGATTTGGTTTTGCTGTAGTTAAGAATAAGCTTGTGGGATTTAAACCATGCCTCTACATCAGTGAAGCTTTCTTGTATGCAACTGAAGAAAGGAGGGTCAGAGTGGGATGTGAAGATGACAGCATCATCAGCATAGAGTAGGATTTTTTCTGAGCAGGGTGAAGGGAGGCTGTTTAGGAAAATGCTGAAAAGCATAGGACCAAGGATGGATCCTTGTGGGACTCCTGATCGGACCAAGAGGGGTGTTGAGAGGGATTAGCCAATTTTACCCGATGTGTTCTGTCACTGAGGTAGCTTTGAAACCAAGAGTTGTGTCTGGAGATGAGGCCTGTTAGAGATAGTTGTTGAAGCAGTAGTGAATGGTTGATGGTGTCAACGCCTCAGTTAGGTCGATGAAGGTGGCGTCAGCGAGATCCCCTTGGTCCAGGGCATTGTGGATGTAGGAGGTAAGCTCTAGGAGTGCCTTGGTCATGTTGTGGCTCTTGCAAAATCTGTGTTGTTCTTGACATAGCAGGTTATACTTAGTAAGGTATTCTATCAGTTGGTGAGCAGCTATTCTCTCCAGCGCTTTTGAGAGGGAAGAATGGAGATTGGTCTATAGTTGCTTGTAACAGATTTATCGACATTTTGTGGATAGGTGTCACCATCGGTGATTTCCATTTGGGGGAACTGTGAAAGCATGAGAGATTTGTTAAGATTTTGGTGAGGGGTCAGGACTTCATCGAGGGTAAGAGTGAGAAGTTTCAGGTCGAGAGTCGCTGCTTGAGCTTGACTTTCCAAGTACTCAAGGAGGTACTTTTTGGGATGTCCTTGGAGACGGCTTTGAAGTAGAACAGCGGATCTCCCTCCAAATTTCTGACTTTGACTGAGTTAATGGTATCTTGAGGGGATCAAAGAAAGTTTGCAGCAAAACATGACTAAAGTTGGTAAATGCTGCATTAAAGGCATTTGCCACGGTGACTTGATCTGTGATGATGTGGCCATTTAGGTGGACCATAGTGAGTGGGACTTTTCTTTTTCCAGTTAGTTCCGTTAGGTTGGCCCAAAACTTATTTCCATCTTTCTAAGAGTTCATTAGCACTCTTTTGTAGTAGTTAGCCTTTTCATTTTGAATTGTGCGGGTGCATGCATTTCAGTGCAGCTTTGAAGACTTAGTGTCTGCCTGTTTCTGGTCAACTAGCACATTGCCAGAGGTGATCCGGGACTTCATTTGCTCAAGGACGAAGGTTGATCCAAGGGTTGTTAACACCTTTAATCTTGCGTTTCATGAAGGTGCATGTGCATCACTGGCTGTGTTGAAGCTTTGGATAAAGTAGTTAAGTACAGTGTCCACGTCTGGGGCTGCATCTATAGGTGACCAGTCGTGATCTCGTGAGGCATATTTTTAGCTGCCACAGGTGGCCAGGTAGTAGTTTTCTACTGTTGATGATTTTAGGTGGGGTCTTAATGAATTTGTTGGACCATGAGAGTAGGACTGGTGAGTGGTCACTTATATAGTCGGGAGAACTACTGTATTAGTAATGTGTTCAGGGTGGTTTGTAAGAACCCAGTCCAGAAGAGTTGAGGTTACCTGTTCTGTAGTTTACTTGGGTGGGTGTTTTAACCACTTCGAGAAATTGGCAGCTGTCAAGGCATCTTTATACTTATGTGCACTGGGGAAGACCAATTTACATTAAAGTCCCGAGAAAGATAGTTTCAGATTTCTGATCTAGGGAGTGAATGACATCCAGTCCGGAGTTCAATCCTTGGTTGGTAAGTTTAGGGGTATGTAGACTGATGCCACTGTCAGTGTTTTATAGTGGGTCCCCAGGCGTATTTTGTAGCAGGAACCTGATGTCGCCGCAGGGTGAGGTATAGGTAGGTGTGCCTGATTAGAGTGTCCTTAGGTACAGGCCACTGCTGCTGCTGTCCTCCTCCTCCCCATTCCTACCCGACATTGGGGTCCCTAATCCCCATGTCAGCATTATGTAGCCCCCTAACCTCATGCAGCACACTGGGAGCCCACCCATTGTGCCCAAATGTATTTATTTGCCCCGCATCATCGGGGCCCAATTCCTGTGTCAGCATTATGTATCACCCAACTCATGTGGCACACTGGAATCCCACCCAGGGTGCCCAAATGTTTGTTTTTCTTTTTCCCCTGCCGACGCCGGGTTGCCCAATCTGTGTGTCGGCATCATTACCCAACCCTCATACTCATGTGGCACACTGGCAGCCCAACCAGTGTGCCCAAATGTATGTTTTGTGTTTTTTTCCTATAAATAAAGAAAACCTTCCCGACATGGTTTTTATTTTTACCTGTAAAAAGAAAATAGTCTCTCATCGTCACCCTGGTCCCCTCCCCATCCCCACCCTCCCACTGAGCACCCACCTACACACACACCCTTACCCCATACTTACCTCCAGAGGTTGGCACTGTCATCTTCTCTGACCAGGACATGTCTGCACTCTTCAAAGCCGAACCGCAAACTGAAGAATCAAAGGTAATCATGCTATAATGGCATTCAATGGGGTTTTCAACTTAAGTTGATAAATCAGCCATTTTTTGAATTTTGGCCCTAAATTTTCAACATGGGGTTCTTGGGACCCCACCTCGTAAACAGTGTCACTGTCATTTCAATACTCAGTCCTGAAAGGTGATTTCATGGTCACTGTGCGGAATCACCTCTGGGACCAGTTAATGAAATGACAGTGCCACTGTTCATGAGATGGGGTCTCAAAAGCCCATGTTGCAAATTTGGTGAAAAATTCCAAAAATGCTTGTGTTAATGCAGCACATGTTGCACAGTTTCACTCACCTCCTTACTTTGCCAATTTTAACATTTTCACTCCAGATTTGCAACATCGCCTTTTTTGCACACCTCCTTTTAACAGTACAGCTGTAATTTTTCACCTTCTGCCCGAAATGTGTTTTCGCACCTGTGACACAGAATGCACGGTCACACTGTGAAATCACCTTTGGGACAAGTGAACAAATGACACTGGCATTCTTCATGAGGAGGGGTCCCAAAATGCCATTTGAAAATTTGGTGCATTACCTTCAAAAATAGCCAAGTTAGACCTGGCTTCAAAAATGCCTACGCACACATGTAACTTTGACCATTTGGTAGCTCGTCACAGCTGTATCGGCTTTGGCTGGATCTTGTTTATAATAGGTAATACACACAAGAATGGCTAGGATCACTAGCTCTTTTTGTGATTTCTTGGCCCATTTGGTTTCCATCCTCTCTACATAGGGAGGACATTAGTGTTAAGGGTGTTTCTTTTAATTGGTGATTAGCCTACTGTTTCTCTACAAAATCGAATCTGGCAATTAGGGAGAAAGAGGCAGCAGTTTTAAATGTACTGTAGCATTCCAAATTCTTCTAATTTGCATTCATTCCAAACTCAAAGTTCTGGGGCAGTCAGCAGCTCTAGACTGACTGCAATATGGTCTAATACTACTAGGAGATCCCTGTGAGAAACAAGATTACTATTGTAAATTTTTCTTTTAGCCTACTGCCTCGTTTCCTCTATTTTTATCTAAATCTCTTTTTAAAAGATTTCTTAGAAGCATAGAAACATAGAAGTTGGCGACGAGATAAGGACCGCAAAGGCCCATCCAGTCTGCCCATTTCTTTTCTACCTTATGAACATGCCATCTGCCTTTGCTCTGTCAATTGAAGGGCCCCATGAATTCAATGGACGGGATTCCCTATAAGATACGACACGCCCAGCCCCTCTTGTGCTGCTCAGTCTGAGCGCTGGGCTACGGTGGTTCTGTTCTTGCTGGGCTTACCTGTTGCCGTGTCTTTGTTGCCTGCTTCCTCTCACCGCATGGCATTCTGTTCGGTGCCTCTCCTGCCATCTCTCCTCCTTGCCTCCCCTTCTTTCCTGCCTCCATGGTTTAGGTATTGGACAGCCCGACTCTTGCTCTTTCTTCTCCTGCTCTATGCACCTGGCCCTTCCTGAAGTTCATCCGGGTGCTTCCTGCTGCAGGTTTGGCCATTTTTCAGTCCCGCCTGCTCCAAGCTTCTTCCTTGTCGCTCCACTTTTCCTGAGGTACACTTGGGCTTCGCTTCTGGATTCTTCGTGGCCTCCCTGCTTTGTCCTGGGATTCCCTTGGTCGCTGATTCCTGGATCTGCTCGACTACTGCATTTAGAGATATTTGCTGTTCCTGTTCCTGCTCTTCATTCTACTTGTATTCAGCTCGTTGATAGCCTTCATGGATCCTCCTGCTCCACCTGAAGGACCCCCACCCCACCCCGTTCATCAGAAGAAGTCTACAAAGTGTAACCATTCCTTAAAGGACTGGACTGTTCCTCGTCTCCTCGCTGAACTGAAGGTTCTGGGAGTCCCTGTTCCTGCTGGTGCTAAGCAGGAACTGTATGATTATGGCTTGAAAGTCAGGATCGCAATCCTTGTCCTATGCCAGCATGTCCTGCTACCCCTGCTCCTGATGCCTTTGCTGAATTAAAGTTTGATTTCTCATCTTGCTTCCTCTGTGACTGATATTTCAATCGCTTGGATGTTATGGAACGTCACCAGTCCTCTTCTCCCGATTCTGCAGACTCCACCTGCCCCTCTGCCTGCTCCAGCCCCAATGCCTCAGCCTCTCCTTCAGTGCCTGGCATTGCTTCCAACTCAGGTATTTTGGCTTCCAATTCCTCTGTCCTGCCATCTCCTCTGTTCATTTGGCTCCTTGCATTTCCACAAGGATATCATCAAAGGAAGATGTCAACCTTATTTCATTGCTTATTTCTTCTCATGATACCATTGAGAACAGAGTCGTCTCTTGTGGTGACTTCTCCGTTGTTCTATGTTCCTAAGGACCTAGGCTTTCCAAAAGTTGACTATTCCTGAATTAGTTTTACATTTAGTCTGTTCAGAAATGTTCTGTGTTCTACTTTTCCGTCTCAAGGAGGAGCTGAATACCTATCTATATCTAGTAGTCACCCACGGCGACCGCTATGATGGTACTCACTTTTACGATACCATAAATCTTTTTCGCGCTAAGGCTGCTGCTGCTTTATCTCACCTGAATGTCTGCCTCACTGGGGTTCTCTCAACAATGAGTTGTTTGCCGCCATTTCGCTGGCCAGCAGGCTCTCCTTACCAGATTTGCGGCTCCTTTCCCATGCCGCTTCTTTCTGCCCCTTATCCGCTCCAGATTCATCTGCTTCCGACTACCTCTTCAGGCTCCACTATTACCACGACTATATCGCAATCATATTGCTATGCCTCGCTTGTCCTATGACAAACATGGTCATCCAATTACTTCCATGGCTGGTAGATCTGTCTGTAATAATTTCAACGATATGGGTTGCTCCTTTCATCCCTGCGTGCACCATCTGCAGTCATTGTGGTGAAAGCTCATGCAAAATCTATCTGCCTAACCTCAAAGTAGGACCTGACTATTCTGTCATCCTCTACTCCTATTAATGTCACCACACTGTCCCATTTCCTCGCCAATCATCCATCTTGCTCATTGGTGCAATTTCTCCTCTCGGATTTACTTTTGGATTCCATACTGGCATATGTTCTCTTCCTCAGGACTCCTACGAATCTCCTAATTTGCAAACAGCTCTCTCTCAACTGGAGTTGGTCTCCTCCCTCTTACAGAAGGAACTGGATAAGGGATATATCATGGACCATTCCTACATCCTCCGCTTCCCTCTCATTCAGTATCGGCCCTATTGGCATTGCTACTTGCACATTCTCAAGAAAGTAGCACCTTATTTCGATTTATCTCCTCCACGTGCCTCTTGCATTCCCAGTATCAACCTCTTATCCATTCTCGAGATTTTTCTCTGGCATATGCCAAGATTGGCCACGACCATATTGACTATCAAATAAATGGGCAGAGGTGCATGGCTTTCTAAAGCTGACATTGCCGGCGTTTAAACTCCTTCCTAGTCATCCGTCCCTTGGCATCTCTATGGCATCAAATGGGAAGATTCCTACTACTTTGCTGTGTGAGTAGTATTCGGTTGCAAAAGCAGCCCAAAACTGTTTGATATATTTTCTTGACACTTTGTTGGTTGTTGTTGAATCATTGTCGGGTGACCTCAGTGATCCATTTGCTCGATGATTTTCTTCTCATCAAGCCTCCTTCTAGCCTCTGGCGGCAGCCCTCTGCCTTTACGCCATTTATTTCAATTGGCTGTGCCTGTTTCGGAGGAAAGACTTCTGGTCCTGCTACTTCCCTTGAATTTTGGGCATCATTCTCGACTCCGCTCGCATGAAGCCAGACTCCCTATGGACAAGTTACACAGAATCAAGACTCTGGTCCTATCATTCTCAATCGCTCATCTTGTACAAAACACATAACTCTTGTCTTTGCTAGGTTATCTCCTTTGCTACACGATAATTCCTTAAGGACGTACATTCATAGCGTATCTGCTCAAATTGCTCCCTTCAGCTTCAGCCCTCCACCGTCATATTTCTATTACAGCAACTGCAAATCCGACCTTGTCATGTGGTTCCTCTTCCTAAACCAATGGAATGGTCACTCTGTGTTCTACAAAGACATTTCTCAAGAGCTTTCTCCTCAAGTCTTCACGGTTGCTTCGCCTACTCATGGATTTGCTGCTATTTTCCATCAATCCTGGATCTGTTCAACATGGCCTCATGAATTTCTACACTTACCTGCAGCCACGACCTCTTCTTAGTTATTTGAGCTATATCCTGTAGTTGCAGCAGCTTTCACTTGGGGTCATCGCTGGTCTTTGTCTACAGTATTAATATATACAGATAATCAAATAACAGTAGATGTTATTAATAAAGCAGATCATCTTCTCCTACAATCATGCTATTCTTGCGAGATTAACATGGCTTTCTCTGATTCATAATTTTTGCACTCAGTGTCTTCATATTCCTGGTCATCTCAACACGACGGCTGACTACCTTTCCTATTTTCAATTTCAGAAATTCCGTATTCTCCTTCCTACTGCAGATCCTCTACCAACTCCAGCTCCTCGTTTCAAGGATCTAGTCATGCCATGATCGGTTACCTTACTACAGCACAAAACCTCATGTGGTCAGCATTATCTATCAGCACGCAATCAGCTTACCGACAGCCTGGAGAAAATACAATTCATTCTGCTCCATGACAGCCTCCTCTGCATTTCGATTTCCCTACCTACCATATTAGCTTTCACGATCTATTGTCATTCGACCAGTAAATTATCCTATTTTACCATTCTTCAGTACTTAGCTGGCATTCAATTTCATTTCTGCTTACAAGATCCAACTTCTGGCTTGTTGACATCTTATCCTGCAGTTAGCTTCTTCTTTCAGCAATCCAAAAACTCTCATTCAAAAAGATGCCTACTAACGCTTGCCCATCGACGATATCATATTCAAACAGCTAATTAATCTACTGAAGTCTGAACCTCCTACTTCACACTCCACCATTCTACTTGCAGCTATATCTTTGGCATTTTGTAGATTTCTACACCCCAGAGAATTCACAGTTTCATCAAATTCGCAACTTCCTTTCTCAAGGTCAAACATCTTACCAAGCAAGCTGACTACTATGTTCTTCATCTACCGCATCAAAAACAGACAGGCTTGAGAAGGTAGACATTCAATATTTTCCTACAAATACGGCTTGGTGCCCGTCTACTTCCTGAACCAGCTATGCAGCCTTCATAGTCAATCCAGTCCTGATTCTCCTCTACTTACTTCTCATATTAATGCACCTCTAACCACCAAGGAATTTGTGGATTCCATTCGATCACTACTGCAACGCCTGGGACTTGATCCTTTCACTTATTCTGGACATTCATTTAGAATCAGTGTTGCTACCTCCGTAATGAAAGAAAGTTTCAGCCTACATCATTAAATGTCTAGGAAGATGGACATCGCCTTGTTTTAGAGACATACATTCCTAATCCCAAAGCAGAAATGCCTCAGGCTTTATTTCCATCTCCTCGTAGTATGCCTAGAAGGAAGGCAACTTGGTAGCCATGGTTCCTCAGAGGTTTCCTCCGTTAAAGGGTTTTTCCTCTCTTGAGTGCTGCCAGGTATACTCTCCGTGAGTTGGAGGAGGATTCTATGCTATTCTTTTGGGCCTTCAACTATCAGCTCATACTCAAGATGGGAACAAGTAAGGCCAAAACAAATCAATATACAAACAAGTGGCACCAAGCACAATTCATAAACATTATTCCTGCACAGTGAATTGAAGGGCCCTCGTAATCCAATGGGCGGGATTCCTATAAGATACCAACACGCCCAGCCCCTGCTTAGCGCTTCTCAGTTTCCTCCACCCTCCTCCTCCTTCTCCGCGCTCTTCCCATCTTTAGGGCCTTCAACTATCAGCTCATACTCAAGATGGGAACAAGTAAGGCCAAAACAAATCAATATACAAACAAGTGGCACCAAGCACAATTCATAAACATTATTCCCGCACAGTGAATGGCCTATTTATTCATACTTATCTATATTGCTCCCTTATGCCTATTCCATGCCTGTTTGAAGCCCTGCACTGTATTCATATCCACCACTTCCTGAGGTAGGCCATTCCATGCATCTACCACCCTTCGTGAAAAGAACTTCCTCACATTACCCCTTAATCAGCCTCCTCCAATCTCATGCTGTGTCCTTTTGTCCTGCTATTTTTCTTATATTGAAACATGTTAGACTCTTTCACCTTGTTAATGCCCTTATGGTGTTTGAATGTTTCGATCATATCACCTCTCTCTCCCTCCTTTGCTCTAGGGTATGCATATTGAGCTCCATTAATCTGTCCTCATATGTTTTCTGATACAGTCCCTGCACCATTCTGGCTGCCCTTCTCTGGACTGCCTCAATTTGGTTAATGTCTTTGTGAAGGTGTGGCCTCAGTACTGCACACAGTACTCCAGATGGGACTTAACCAGTGTCTTGTAAAGAGGGATTATTACCTCCTCTTTTGACTTGTGATACCCCTACTAATACACCCCAACATCACCCTAGCCTTACCTACTGCTTTAGTGGTCTGCTTGGATGATTTCAGGTCATCAGTGCTAATGATGCCCAAGTCTCTTTCTTCCTTGTGACTGCCAGCAACTCCTCCCAGCCTATAGGTGGCTTCAGGTTTCTCTTCCCTATGGCGTGATTTTGCACTTCTTTCGTTAAACCCCAGTTGCCACTCTTCCGACCATTTTGTTAGTTTATCCAATCTCTCTCTCATTCTGCCCACCCCATCTGGATCATCTACTGTATTGCAGATCTTGGTGTCATCTGAAAACAGACAACCTTACCCTCCAGTTCATCTGCAATGTCACTGAAAGTTATTGAAGTGGACTGGCCCCAGGACTGATCCCTGAGGTACCCCACTTGGGTCTTGCATCTCTTCTGACTGTATACCGTTACCACCACTCTCTGTTTTCTGCCGTCAACCAGTTTGCCACACAGTTGATGAACTTCCAACCCACCTCGAGCCTACCCAGCTTATTAATCAATCTTCTATGTGAACAGTATCAAAAGCTTTGCTGAAGTCAAGGTAAGCGACATCAACTGCTCGTCTTGGTCCTCCACTCTGGTTACCCAGTCAAAGAAATCTATGAGATTAGTTTGACAGGACCTTCCTTTGTAAACCCATGCTGTCCTGGATCCTGTACTCCTATGGATTCCAGCTGTTGCACTATCCTTTCCTTAAGGAGTGCCTCCATAATCTTGCCCACTACTGAGTGAGACTGACTGGTCTGTAGTTCTGCCTCCTCCCTGCTACCACTCTTGTGGAGCAGGATCACATGAAGCCTTCTCCAGTCTTCTGGGTCCTCTCCTGTGCTCAGACTCAATAAACAGTTCTGATAATGGCTCTGCTAGTTCCACCCTTCGCTCCTTTAGTACCCTGGGATGTTATGCCATCAGGTCCCATTACCTTGTCCACCCTGAGCTTATCGAGCTCTTGTAGGACCTTTCTTTGTGAAGGACTGGTGCACACCTCCCTCACCTCTGTGTCCATGGTGCTGAGCTATGGGCCCTGCCCTACCTTCTCTTTAGTAAATACTGAGCAGAAGTATCTATTTAGGATAAATGCTTTTACATGATCCTCTTCCTCCTCACATGCCCCCTTATCCCCTTTGATCTTAGCAATACCCTCTCTTGACTTTCTCCTTTCACTAATGTATCTATAGAAAGTCTTGTCACCTTCTTTTACTGTTTGTCTAGCGTTTCCTCGGTTTGGGCCTTTGCCTGCCTTCACTGCCCTGCTTCCCTTAGGGAAGTTTGGTATGCCTCTATCTTCATCCGCTGTGTTCCCTTATGTTTCCTGAAGGCCAGTCTTTTGGCTTTGACCTTTTCTACTACTGTTTTTGAGAACCAAAGTGGTTTCCTTCTTCTTTGCACTTCCTTTTTCTCTAACACAATGGGATGTTGCTTCAAGTATTGCATCCTTAATGCTTGTCCACTTTGCCTGTACCCCTCACCTGTGTTTCTTTTTACCAGGGCTAGCTTAACTCTGTTGGCCATCTTGTCAAAGTTAGCTCCTCTGAAGTCCCATATTTTTGCCTTGGAATGGGATGATTTAGTTCTAGTGGCCAAATTGAACCATACCATGTGATGGTCACTGGCCCCAGGTGTCCTTCTACCTGGAGATCTGTGATCCTTTCCCTGTTAGTCAGTACTAGATCTAGGATAGCCCTGTCTCTTATGGGTTGTTGTACCAGTTGTTTGAGGCCTCCCCCAGCAGAAATCCACCATGTGTCTAGTTCTGGCAGCTGTTCTTGCTGGTATTGACCAATCTGTATCTGGCATGTTGAAGTTTCCCATTATAAGACCCCTCCCTTTAGCTGTCATGTTTTGTATATCTTCTAACAGTAACGTGTCTATGTTCTCCCCTGGTCTGGAGGCTTGTACACAACCCCAGTTCATATGGCTGTCCCATTTCCTGTTTCCAGGGTGACCCACAGTTCTTCTGGCTCTTATGTATTCTGAATTTCAGTAGCTTTGATGTTTCATTGACATAAAGGGCCCTCCACCTCCCTTTTGCACCTTGGTCTCTTCTGAACAGTACATAGCCAGGTACTGAAGTCTCTCAAGTGTGGTTACTGGTAAACCATGTCTTGCTAATGGCTACTATGTCCAGTTCAGCCTCTGTCATTATTGCCTGCAGGTCTGGGATCTTGTTCTCAGACTGCGAGCATTTATGTACATGATTTTCCATTGGCCAGATTTCAGTGTGTTAGTTGCTCGGAGAGGTCTGGCGTTTCTCTTCGTGTCGTATGGGGAGCGGACCTTTTCCTTACCTGGTGATGCAAATGAATTACAAACATGCTGAACTCCTGTTTGACCACTAGCTAGAGGGGAGGTGTTCTTCCTAGTCGACGTATGTGGTGCTGCACCTCTCCCCATTTGCTAGTATAAATAGTCTGCAAAGATGTCAAACTTCTGCCCCAGTGCACTGACTCCTCCTTAGTCAGATGCAGTCCATCAAATTTAAAGAACTTTAGCTCTGAAAACTGTTGCCAGTTCCTACAAATTTGTGTCCTTTTTCCTGACACCAGCCCTTGAGCCACAATTTTTATCTCCCTCATCTCCCCTTCTCTGACCTTTTCGTCCATCTGCCCCTCTTCCAGACTGGCAGGATCTCAGAGAAGGAGATGCCAGGCAAAATGGATGATAGTTTGTCACCCAGCCTGGTCAAGTGTTCCTTGGTCTTCACAACTGACCGACTGGTGAGATCATAGCCCTATGTGTACCAGGACATCAATGTTTTCTTCTGCTTCCTGAACAATTTTAGCAATGTGGCCAGTGTCTCTCATGCTGATGTACCTGGGAGACATCTGACCATTACCTGGCTGGAGATAGGTATCAACTCCCCAAATCATGGAGTCTCCTATAATCAGAAGTTTTTGGATTTCCTTTTTGCTTTTTTGTTTTGGTTCCTGTTTTGGGTGAGTTTTGTTGTGCTGGCTCCTGTGCTGCAGTGTCCTCTGCCCTTTGTTTGATTCGAAGATAGAAGCAGATGCCTGTTTGTAGTTTTATGTGGTTTGTGGAGGTGATATGCTAGAGAGCACCAAGTTATGGGGCACCCAATTTGCCCCTCCTAACCACCTGCCAACCTCCCGGACCAACTACCTTCTGTGGTCAAGGTGCTTCTGTTGGATGTTGGGAAGTGGCGGGATGTTCTTATATTTCCTCTTGAATATGTAATTTGAGGCATGCAATCTCTGCCCATGCTGCCTGGAGCTGAGCCTTAGCTCTCCAATGGCCCAGCATGTAGGACAGTGTCCTAAATCCTGTAAAACTGCCCTTCTGAAAAGTGTTCCATGATACCTGCAGTTAATGATATCCATTCCAGATGAGTTGCTGGGTTTATAATCTGGTCAGAGTAATTAGAAGGAAGAAAATTAAAGCAAAAGTTTGATTTTGTGTTTTGTTTGTTTGTTTTTGTATAACTTGTTATAACAAGTTAAATTACTAGTGCCCCTGTAAATGAGGTCACTGTTTGGATACCCCTGTATTGAGTGATAACATACATTTAGTAGGAGTATGTAAGCAATAACTGGCTTTTGTGGATGATTAAATGCTGAGGCGAAGCTGAGGCATTTAATTATCCACAAAAGCTGGTTATTGCAAGTATACTTCAAATGTATGTTATTATTATTATACCACTAGGGAGTTACAAAGAATTTTTATGCAACTCCTAGTGAAAACCGAGTGCTGTTAAATGTTCAATTCAGGCTTTAAAGTAAAGCTGTGAGTGAATATGTGCAATAGTGTTGTAGTTAGTGCGCGTGTCTAGAGTCACAGTTTCACTTTTGAAAGGCAGAATTCACTGTTGATTTATGAAATGAATGCAAGGAAATTAATAGATGTGGACAATCACAAAAGTTGTTTCTCCATCTTCCTTTTCACATCCCATGTTCTCCTCACGGCTGGCTTACCTGAGGTAGAAAATTGTCTCTCGCTCCTCGATTCAGTTTAGTTTGTTGAGCATCAATGGTAGATAGTGTGGCGATAATGAAGCAGTCTAGGGACATAGGGCATGACTTTTTTTACAGCAACTGCGGTAATGTGTCTGGCATGCAGTGTGTTTGAATGTGTGGTGAAGTAAGCGAGACATGGAGATTAACCGACTGTGGGCGTGGTTAGAGGGCTAGTAATGACTGTGGGCATGCTTAGAGGGCATTAAATGACTGTGGGTGGGGTTTTCTTGAATAACCTACTGTATGTGTTTGTACCTGTAGTTTGTGAGAGAATAACTGACAGGTGTTCTCCTTTCTGATTGGCTGAGAACAGATACCTGTGGTATAATTAAATTTATAGTAACTTTGTCTTTTAAGTATGTTTGGTAGGCTGAAAAGAAAATGGGGCCTACTTGGTTTAAAAATTGCTTTAAGTGTGGATAGGTGTTCGCTAAAATGGACAAGCATGACTTGTGCTTATTTTGTTTGGGTGAATCACACTTTAAAAGCAGACCACGAAAATATGCAACGTTTCCAACCAAAACTATTGAAACACGCATTTGTCAATGCCGAATGTTTGCTTGCTGGCATTAGCAGTGGAAGTGCAGGAGTTAGACAGATGCAGTATAGTAATGGCATTGAAGTATTGAATTGACGTCAACTCCACCCTCACTCTGCAGAGCTGAACAGGCATTGGGGTGTGCCTTTGGGTCATCACCCATGACGGTAACAACATTTCACCTCACCCTACCCTTCAGACACTGACAAGTGCTGAGGTGTGCCTTGGGGTGTTGGCTTTTACATCACCTCATTCCATGAGGAAAGACGCTGAAATGGGCGCAGTTTAGGAGAATGGGGTGAACTCTGGGGCAAAGGTCCAAGGCACACCTTGATGCCTGTCACTGGCTGCAGGGTAGGGGTGGGGGTGGAATGGCACTAGCATTACTGTCGACTACCCCAAGTCACACCCTGACACCTGTCAGTCCCTACAGGGTAGGGCGGTATCGTCGAAACCCCTACATGAACAGTGACACTATCAGTTCATTATGTGAAAGGTGATTTTGCACAGCCACTGACGCTGATGCACAAGCTAAGTATCGATACATACGACGAGACCCACATACAGAGCCAATATAAAATATTTAAAACAGTGCCCATAGGTTTCAACACAAGAAGCGGAGCGGAGTCGCATGATGACATCATCAATGCACGCACCACTCCATTTTGTGAGCCGAGCCTGCCTCGGAATCGGAGACAATAGCCGCTTTTGTTTACATTTGGGGAATGTTTCATTAGTGACGAAACCATGAAAAATTGCAGATATTCAGGTAAATACTGACACCATGTAAATCAGTAGCCCTTATACTACACATCCACAGGAGCGTTTCCAGTTCCATTCACCCCCTAATTCCTTGTTTATTTGTCCTTTAATGTGTCCCGAACATTGATTTGGCACACCGACCGAGCCAATGTGTGCTATATGCGAAAACACATTTTGGGTGAGATATGAAAATGACAGCTTTACTGTTCATAAGGAGGTGTGGTAAAATGGCAATGTTGAAAATCTGGAGTGAAAATATTAAACATTCTCAAAGTTACGAGCATGCATAGAAATGGCGCCCAGCGCCACGCTCGTAAAAAGTCATTTACAAATTCTTTCACCAAATTTTTCAACATAGGTTTTTGAGGCCTGCCTCATGAACTGTGACACTGTCATTTCGTTACTCGGTCCCGAAAGGTGGTTTCACGTGACCGCAAAATCACCTTTCGGACTGAATAACAAAATGACAGTGACTGAGTTCATGAGGTGGGCCTCAAGAACCCATGTTAAAAATTTGGTGAAAAAATTCCCAAAATGGCCAAGATATGCACTAAAGTTGAAAAAAACATTTATGCCATTATACAGCTTACCTGCATTCCTTCAGTTCAGTGAGTCGGCTTTGAGGAGTGCTGATGTGTTCATAGAAACATAGAATTTGATGGCAGATAAGGACCACTTGCCCACCCAGTCTGACCATTTCCTACTACCTAATGGATAAGCTGCAGATCCTAGTTAACCAACAGCCTACTTCTTCCTACCCCCACCCTCTAGAATTGCCTTATGACTGTCCCATGCATGCTTGAATTCCATCACTGTTTTTGACTCCACAACCTCCTCGGAAGGCGTTTCATGCATCCACAACCCTCTCTGTGAAAAAATACTTCTTACATTACCTCTGAGCCACCCCTCATCTTCAAATTGTGCCCCTTGTTCTTGCACACCTCTTGTTCTGAAAGATGCTACCCTCTTGTACTTTGTTGATTCCCTTGAGGTACTTGAAAGTTTCTATCATGTCCCCCTTCCTTTCCTCGAGGCAATACATATTAAGCTCCTTAAGTCTCTTTCATATGTCTTCCGGTGCAGACCCTGCACCATTTTAGTTGCCCTCCTCTGGACTGCCTCCATCCTGTTTATGTCTTTACGGAGATTGGGTCTCCAGAACTGCATGCAGTACTCCAGATGGGGCTCACCAGCTGTCTGTACAGAGGGATGACAACTTCCTGTTTTCTACTGGTGATTCCTCCCTATGCATCCCAGTATCCCCAGCCCTCCTTACTGCCATCTCACATTGCTTGCCCACCTTTAGATCATCTGATATGACTACCCCAGGTTCCTTTCCATTTTGTTGTTGTTAGTATCTCATCCCCATTGTGTACTCTTCCCTGGGTTTTGTTTCCCAGGTGTATTACCTTTACTTAGCATTGAATGTAAGCTGCCATACTTTTGACCATTCCTCCAACCTTGCCAAGTCCCTTCTCATCCTTTCCACCCCACCTTGTGTATCAACTCTGTTGCAGATCTTTGTGTCGTCTGCAAAGAGACATACTTTTCCTTCCAGTCCCTCTACAATGTTGCTTATAAAGACATTGAAGAGGACTAGTCATAATACTGAACCTTGCGGTACCCCACTAGTAACCCCCTTTCTTTGGAGTTGACTCTGTTTACTATTACCCTCTGTGACCTGTTCTCCAGCCAATTCTTTACTCAGGCTACCATCTTGTGACCCACTCCCAGGCCAGCTAACTTGTATATTAATCTTTTGCATGGGACTATGTCAAATGCCTTGCTAAAGTCTAGGTAGGCCATGTCACAGCCCTCCTGATCTACTACTTTGGTCACCCAGTCAAAGAAATCTATTAGGTTCATCTGGCATGACCTTCCTTCTGTGAATCCATGCTGCCTTGGGTCCTGTGCCCTCTGGCCTCTAGGTACTCGACAGTTCTTTTCTTTAGAAGTGATTCCATCATTTTCCTATCACTGAAGTTAAACTAACAGGTCTGTAGTTTCCTGCTTCTGCCCTGCTCCCACTTTTGTGAAGTGGAATCACATCTGCCCCCTCCAGTCCTCAGGTACCACCCCATCCTCCATGATTTTTTAAAGAGGGTAATCAGTGGTGTCTCTAGTTCTACCCTTAGTTCTTTTAGAATTCTGGGATAAATCCAATCAGGCCCCATTACCTTGTCCACCTTCAGTTTTAAGAGTTCTTTCAGAATCCTTTCTCCTGTGAATGGGCTGGTATCAACTTCTGTATCTAGAGTGTTTCTGTTGTTTGGTGTAGGTACCTCCCTCTTCATTGTGTAAATACTGAGCAAAAATATTTTTAGTAACTCTGCCTTTTCACAGTCACCCTCTGCCCACCCTCCCTCCTCTTTATTAAGTCTCACTATCCCTCCTTGGTCTTCCTTCACTCCCTGATGTACCTATAAAGGCATTATCCCCTTCTTAACTGAGGTTGGCTATATTTTCCTTGGTTTGGGCCTTTTTATTTCTGACTGCCTCCCAGCTTCCTTTTGCTTTAACTGATACAATTCTCTGTCCTGCTTCTTCTGTGTTTCCTTGTACTTCCTGAATGCTTTCTTTTCTCTCGAATCTTCCCTGTCACCTCCTTTGAGAACCAAAGTGGTTTCTTACATCGTTTTGTTTTGTTTGTTTCACACAAGGCTTATTACCTCTGTGATGGCAGTTTGAGTAGTCTCCATTGTTCTTCCACCCCTCCTTCCTGCCCATTTGCTAGTGTATTCCTTAGGCACTCACCCGTTTTGGCAAAGTCAGCCTCCTAAAGTCGAATACTTTTGCCTTTGTGTGGCTTGACTCTACTGCTGTGTTTATCGTGAACCATACTGTTCGATGGTCGCTCGTTCCCAGATGGCTACCCACTTCTAAAACTGTGATCCTCTCCCATCTCCATTTGACAGTACCAGGTCTAAGACTGCTCCCTCTCGAGTGGGTTCCAATACTAGTTGTCTAAGGTATGCCCCAGGGCATCTAGAATAACCCACCGTTAGAAGTGGCTGCTGCAACTGCACTCCAGTTAACATCCGGCATATTCAGATCCCCATCAACCAATATCGCCCTTTTTCAACCATTCTAAGGATACTTTCTAGCATTTCCTTGTCCATTTCCTCCCTGAGATGGGGGTCTGTATACAACCCTGTGCAGATTGTGGTGCTCTTGCCTGTCTTCAGATTGACCCACAGTGTAAACAGGGAAGAGAGAAGGCACTGTTGGGTCACCTTAGAGACTGGAAATAACACCACAATCCGCACAGGGGTTGGATACAGACCCCCATGTCAGAGGGAGGGAATGGACAAGGATATGATAGAAGGCATACTTAGGATGGCAGAGAAGGGAGATACTATTGATGGGGGACCTTAATATGCCAGATGTTAACTGGAGCACCTTTGCTGCAGCCACATCCAAAAGTAGGGCCATCCTTGATGCCCTTCAGGTGGCATGCCTCAGACAGCTAGTTTTAGAACCTACTCATGAGGAGCAATCTTGGACCTCATGCTCTCAAATGGGGACAGTGAGAGAATCTCAGATCTAGAAGCGGGTAGCCATTTGGAACAAGTGACCACCAAACAGTGTGGTTCACGATAAACTCAGCTACAGAGTCAAGCCATACAAAAGTGAGGGTTCTGGACTTCAGGAGGGGCTGACTTTTGGCAAGATGGGATATTGCCTTAGAAAAGCCCTAGCAAACAGGCTAGAAGGAGGGTGGAGCAACAATGGGAAATATCAAAACTGTCATCACAGAGGCAACAAGCCTTTGTGTGAAGCAAATAAACAAATTAAAAGCGAAAGAAAAAGCCACTATGGTTCTCAAAGAAGTGGCGGTGAAGATCAGGGAGAAAAGATAGCATTTAGGAAGTATAAGGAAACACAGAAGGAGCAGGACAGAGAACTGTACCAGTTAAGGCAGAAGGAAGCAGGAGGTAGTCAGAATAGCAAAGGCAAAAACTGAGGAAAAGATAGCCAACTCGGTTAAGAAGGGGAAAAACCTTTATAGGTATATCAGGAGGCGTAGAAAGACAAAGGGAGGGATAGTGAGGCTGAATAGAAAGGATGGTGGGTGGGCAGAGAGTGACAGTGAAAAAGCATGGATACTGAATGAATACTTCTGTTCAGTATTCACAAAAGAGGAAGTGGGGAGGTGCCTAATCCAATTAACAGAAGCACTCTGGAGAGGAGTCGATCACAGTCCTTTCACAGAAGAAAGGGTTCTGAAAGAACTCCTAAAACTGGAGGTGGACAAAGCAATGGGGCCAGATGAATTCACCCAGAATTCTAAAAGAATTAAGCAGAGAACTAGTGATACCACTGACTACCCTTTATAACAAATCATGGGAGGATGGTGTGGTACCTGAGGACTGGAAGAAGGCTGATGTGATTCCCCTTCACAAAAGTGGGAGCTAGACAGGGCAGGAAACTACAGACCTGTCAGTTTGACTTCTGTGGTAGGAAAGTGATGGAATCACTTCTGAAGGAAAGAATTGTTGAGTACCTAGAGGCCAGTGGGACATGGGACCCAAGGCAGCATGGGTTCACAGCGGGAAGGTCATGTCAGACGAATCTAATTGATTTCTTTGACTGGGTGACCAAAGTAGTAGACCAGGGAGGGGCTGTGGACATGGCCTACCTAGACTTTAGCAAGGCATTTGACACAGTCCTCACAAAAGATTAGTAGTCAAATTAACCAGCCTTAGAGTGGGTCCCAGGGTGGTAGCCTGGGTAAAACATTGGCTGAACAAGAGGACACAGAAGGTAATTGTAAATGGAGTCCACTCTAAGAAAGAGGGTTACTAGTAGAGTTCCATGAGGGTTCAGTACTGGGTCCAGTCCTTTTAATGTCTTTATAAGAGACATTGCAGAGGGACTGGAAGGAAAAGTATGCCTCTTTGCAGATGACACAAAGATCTGCAACAGGGTTGATACACAAGGAGGCGTGAAAAGGAAGAGAAGGGACTTGGCAAGGTTGGAGGAATGGTCAGAAGTATGGCAGCTTGGATTCAATGCAAAGAAGTGCAAAGTAATGCACCTGGGAAACAAAAACCCAGGGAAGATTACACAATGGTGGGGTAGTAACAGCAACAAAATGGAAAGGGACCTGGGGTTAATCATATCAGATGACCTTAAGGTTGGCAAGCAATGATGAAAGGCGGTAGGGAGGGCTGGGGAATACTGGGATGTATAGGGAGGCATCACCAGCAGAAAACAGGAAGTTGTTATCCCTCTGTACAGACAGTTGGTGAGACCTCATCTGGAGTACTGTGTCCAGGTCTGGAGACCCCATCTCCGCAAGGACATAGACAGGATGGAGACAGTTCAGAGGAGGGCAACTAAAATGGTGCAGGGTCTGCAAGAGAAGCCATACGAGGAGAGACTAAAGGAGCTTAATATGTATACCCTTGAGGAAAGGAGGAGAGGGGGACATGATAGAAAATTTAAGTACCTCAGTGGAATCAACAAAGTCCAAGAGGGTAGCATCTTTCAGAAAAGAGAGTGTGCAAGAACAAGGGGACACAATTTGAAGATAGAGGAGGGACAGTTCAGGGGCAATGTAAGGAAGTATTTTTTCACAGAGAGGGTGGTGACGATGGAACAGCCTTCAGGAGGAGGTTGTGGGGTCTAAAACTGTGGAGAATTCAAGAATGCATGGGACAGACATAAGGCAATTTTTGGGGGTAGGAAGAAATAGGCTGTTGGTTAAATAGGATCTGCAGCTTATCCTCTAGGTAGGGAAATGGGCAGACTAGGTGTCAAAGCGTCCTTATCTGCCGTCAAAGTCTATGTTTCTATGTTTCTATGTTACAGTGCTTCCTCTCCTCCTGTTTACCCTTTTGTTCTGTTGCTTTGATTCCTTCCCTTATGTGAAGAGCTATTCCTTCTCCTCTTTTACCCTTCCTGTCCCTCCTGTAGATATTGTGTCCTGGTATGTTTATGTCCCAGTCATGGTTCTCGTGTACCATGTTTCTGTGACTGCCACGATATCCATATGTTCCTCCTCCATCAAGGCCACTAATTCAGGAAGCTTGTTACCCAGACTACGGGCATTGGTACTCATTGCTCTCCATTTTTGATGGCTTTACCTCTTGTAGCAACATCCCCACTGACCTTTCTACCTAGTCTTTTCCCCATTTAGTACCCTGTTTTGTAGGTGAAGGCTGGGAATTCCCTGCTGCTTATCAGTGCTTTCCCCTTGACTAGTTTAAAAGCTTGCCAATGAAGCATTTAAACTGATTGCCCAGAAGACTTGTTCCCTTCCTGGACAGATTCAGACCATCCTGCCAGTATAGGCTGGTATCCTCCAGGTGGAACCCTAGTCCCCAATGAAGCCAAACCCTGTGCTCCACACCATATTTTCAACCATTCATTGAATCACATGGTAAGAAGTACCCTCACCTCACCCATGCCATAGACAAGTAGCACCTCTTAGAAGGATACTGTGTGTGCTACTTGTCTTGACCTCCCCAACTCCACAAAGTCCTCCTGCACTGCTCTAATCTCATGTTGAGCCAAGTCATTCGTCCCTAGGTGGGCAATGACATCCAGCTCAGTCTCCCGTGCAGCTGTTCTTGTGATCCTGAGGATGCACTCCCAGTCCACCAAGATCGTCGTGCTGGGCTCGAAGGTAAGTCTGGGGTGGGGAGGTAGGTGGGCAGAGGGTGGGTGCAGGTAGGGGAGGGGACAAGGCAGTCAACGAGGGACCGTTTTTGTTTTAGGTGATTTTGTTTTTAGAAGATGACCCAGGACTTTTGCCATGCTGGGGAGGGCTCCCAGTGTGGCAGCTGGAAGATTTTTTTGGGGGCAGTGGAGCCGATGGGGATTGGGCACCACCATCGGCCATACAGATGTTTGCCACGCTGGGGTGGGCTCCCAGCGTGGGAACTGGAAGTCTGTTTTTTGGGGAGGATACAGTGGAGCTGTCAGGGGTTGGGTACCCCGTCACCATACTGACTTTTGCCACGCTGGGGTGGGCTCCCAGCATTGCAGCTGGAAGTTTTCTTTGGGGGAGTAGTGGAGCCAATGGGGATTGGGCACCCTGTCGGCCATACAGATGTTTTCCACGCTGGGGTGGGCTCCCAGCTTGGGAACTGGAAGTCTGTTTTTTGGGGGATACAGTGGAGCTGGCGGGGGTTGGGTACCCCCGTCACCATACTGACTTTTGCCACGCTGGGGTGGGCTCCCAGCATGGCACCTGGAGGCTCTGTTTGGGGGGTAAGCGAACCCGACGAAGGATTGGGCTCCCCATCAGCCATACGGTGTGCGGGGAGGCGCCCAGGCACACTGGGGTGGGCTCCCAGCATGCTACTTGAGTGTTTGGGGAGGGGACTGGAAAACAAAGGAGCTGTCTATGACAGCTGTGTTAAGATGCAGCGCTGAGTGTAGGCACTTTGCATCTGCCGATGGCAGTATGTAAATTGCCTGCTGATGGCAATATTCAAATTGCCTACATGTTACTACCGCTGATTGTAGAGGTCTTTAGCTTTCAGCTGTACACCACTGCATCTGAACTGCTGTCATAGACAGCCCTGACATTTGTTAGTGCGGTGAGACAGCGCCTGCAAGAAGAAGCAGGGCATTGGAAGCTCAGTGCACACCTATGAAAATTCACATGGGGACACTGTTTCTTGCACATGCATGCAAGCAAACATAAAAGGTTAGAACGTTTCAAAAGTAAATGACTACCCTGGTGCCAGGGGATCAGGTTACAGATTAACAGAGTCCCTTTTCTTCCAAAAAGGAAAAAGCTAAGGAGTTGGAACCGACCGCCATGGACAGGGTGAACCCTCTAAACTGAAGCGCACTGGTGACTCGGTTCCAGCAAAGAAAATACATAAGAACACATGGCATCTCCTGCTGAAAAAGCAAAGGAGCTTGGTGCACAAACTGGCCATGCCAACGGCGAAGCAGTTTCTCAGTCCCTGCAGGTGCTCCAAGCCTTGCAAACTGTGGCTTCACAAGGTCTGGTACGGTTCCAGTGCAACCAGTATTGGCAGTCCCAAAGATGCCAGCACGGTTCCACCAATGGTTTCTTTACTGGTTCCATGCATGGTTCCACTTGCTTAGGACCCCACTTACGAGGAACATGAGGAGAAAGAAGATGACGGGGAACCAATAGAATCGGAGGTTTCCCCAGATAAAGTCTGACTCTCCTCCCAGACTACCAGAAGATTATTCCTTCCTTTACACCTTTGTGAAACAGATGGTAGAAGCCCTGGATCTTGCCACTAATGAAACCGTGGAAGATGAGAAAGAGGCAGAGTTTTTGGATATGATGGGTCTGGCACCCATCAAAAGAAATTACTCCTATAAACAAGTCCCCAAGGAAGCAGGTCCTTTTCTTTTCCCAAAAATATTTTTATGCACCTTTGGTCTGAGGTGTCTCTCAAGGTTCCTACTCAACTCAGCCCTGCTACTGCCTGCAAGACTCCTCCCAGTGACCCCTCCCACAGAGACTTCCCAGCCCCTGGATCACCCCCACCCGGTGGAGGCGCCACCACTCCTACTGTGGCAGTCTTTCTGAAATTAGAGGGTCCTTCTCTGCAGGCAGCACCTGGGGACCACTGGAACAGCACTCCAGTGTTGGGGATATGCTGGTTGGTCCCTGAGGCCCTTGTTGCCTCGTCAGTCCTCCAGGGATTTTCTTATGCTGTCTCAGGAGGCAGACGTGCTGTGATGTCAACACACAACATGCCGACATCCGCAATGCTCCTCTGCTGCATTGCAGCGCCACATCTCTGCTTTGCTCCTGAGCTCCCCCAGGAGCCTCTAGAGAGCGGCACGAGTCCCCATCCTTCCCAGAGAAGGGAGAGCTGTCTACGGATGCTTTCTGCCGACCCTGACGACCACGCTCGCTCCCAAACCCAGCTCGTGGGTGTGGCATGAGGTGTGGCATCCAGCACCTTAATCCTCAACACCACCGGGCCTACAGGAAGCAGGTCTTGAAAGATCTTACTTGAGTTGGAGCTCTTGCAGCAGGCAACACCATTAGAACTAAGCTGCCAGGTGCCAGGACCCCAAGGAAAACTTCTAGTTAGAAGTCTACAGCAGGGGACTGCCCCTGACATCCAGCCTCCCCCAACACGTTGGCCAGTGGTATAAAAGGGGTGGTCCTCCAGCACTACCTCAGTTCTTTTCTTGCCATCGACCCATGCACATTTTCTCCATGGATGCCTTCTGCTCTTAGTCGCCACCATTTTCATGTTTACTCGTGTTTTTGTGTTTGTTTAACTTGCTATTTATTCTCCCCTGCTCCTGGAGCCCAGCACCATTGGGAGTCACCTGTGGTGTCTGCCTCTCTCCACCTACCTGAACCTGTGGGTAAACCACTACGGAGCCATGGCTATACCTCCCAGGTGGGTATGAGGTGGGGCCCGCACACCCAAGTCCTTCTTGTTCTCATCGTGCACCCAGGTAGGACAGGCAGACAGGAGTTATGGGGTCTGCACCAGCACTCCGTCTCCCGGTGCTCCAAGAGCTGATTTTCCTTGTTCTGGGGGCGTGACATGCACCAGACATCAAGGTGCAACTGCTGACGTCCGACATGCCCCAACCCCTCAGAGTGGCTTTGATGCTTGATGCGCCTCTGGCCAGTCAAGCACCAAGCCTCAACCCCTCCCTCCCCAACACTAAAATTTTACTACACTATTATTTAACTCTCAGCTCAACCGTGAGAGCTTTGATTGTTCAATCAGTTAGTGAACTGAGTATGTAGGTATTCAATTTATGAACTTCAACTTTCTTTCAGGCCAGGAAAAATATAAATTCTGAATCTGTTCTGCTGCACTGCTCACTCTACCAATGCCAACAACAGCTGCGTCACTAATTTTCTACACAACACAGTGGGTCTACTAACTGTACCACGTGTGTGTTGGAAAAGCACACCACGTGTTTGTGTACTGATTGGGTCACTGTGCAAGCAACTGCTGTGCTGTTGGTAGGAAGACTATGAGGTGGGTGCCAGTCACATATAGAACCGCCTCCTCCGTCCAGTCCTCGCTCTAACCCCACCCCCACCCCACTTCATGCCATTTAAAATGGTAGTCTTAAATCGCACTCGCTCAGCAGCAGCAGTAGACACTAGGACAGGCAGGCCAGGCAAGTTGCAATTGCAGTTAGTTAAGTGCCCCTTCCCTTGTTTGTTTAGTTCCTGAGTCCACACACAAAAAATAAATATTATTGTTGCCTTCATGCCTTGCCCTTGCTTTCCCTAATGCCAGGTTACCATGATGATGACAGGCGCGGTGAAAAAAGCAGTGGCTCCTTTCACAGAGAGAGACCTCTCTCTGTGAAAAGGAGCCTCTCATTCTGAAGACCGTGTTAATATTTTTTATAGGTTAGGGCAGCTTTTAGACTGAATTGGCCAGCAATTCATTTGTGAATCCTGTTCCGGAGTAAAAGACAGTGCTCCGTAATGCCTCTGCCCCCCATGTTCCTCCTCCAGTCCTCCTTGTCCTCACACTGCCTCCTCCTGTCCTCCACAGACAGTGCTCCGCCCTGTCCCACACAGTGCCCCTCCTATCCGGACGCCAGTGTGCCCTCCAGTCCCGAACATGAAAGCTGTCTGGGCAGCCTCACAGCATGACAGCACCGACTCTCCTTCTCGGTGGACTCCCCACACTGTGCCCCTCCTATCCGGACCCCAGTGTGCCCCAGTCCCCAAGCACGAAAGCGCTGTCCAGGCCGGGCAGTACTCACAGAACCCAACAGCAAACGATGGGTCAGCGGCTTGTTCCTCCATCCTCCTCCAAGGCTCAAGATGAGACCCTCAGCGGGTCAATCCTCCTCTCCAAGACCCTGAGGCACGTCAGCTGCTCGTTCCTCCTCCGAGACTTCGGGCAGGCGGATCAGCGGCTCTTTCCTCAAGACCTGGCTGAGTGGCTGGAAGGGTCAGCAGGGCTACAGGCACGTTCTTCTTCCAAGGATCGGGCAGGCTACATGAACTGTACATCAATGTTTTTTACCTCAGTCTGAACTGCATGCTGCAGAATCAGATCGGCGATCTGCATGCAGTTCAGATTGAGGTAAAACTGAGGAGAGTCGGCTGAGGCTCACGCTGCTGCTGCCTTATTTTTATCATGTTGTTTTACTGAAATGATTGGGTGGGCTTAACTTCGATTGGGGGCTGTAGCCTCCCCAAAATCAGTGTGGTGACACCACTGTTACTTCCATTTAAGGACTTGGTCAAAACATTGTTCTATCAGTCACCACCTACGTCACCCCAGGTGACTCCAGGTCCATGGATTACACACCAAATTAAAACTTGGGAGGTGATTCACAGACACCTAACCCTGTCTCCCTTCCTAATTTATATGTGCCTGCTTGCCCTCCTGGAGAATTCTTCTCCAGCCCAATATGACCAAGACGTTTGAATGGTGGGACCGACTCCGCATTTCCTCCTTTCTCAGCTACTAAATGGGAATGAATTTAGGTCCTTCCAGGAGCTGAAGCAGACTTATGGCATATGACAGGTGGATTTTTACAGATTTTTACAACTAAGACACTTTTCTATTCCCCAACTCCTGAACAATGAAAGCTCACATATATACCCCATTGATTGTGCTACTGCAAACCACCCTCTCAGCTGGGGAGATCCCCATGCTATCTTGTACTTCTATAAAGCTCTCAATAACACCATCAAAACAAGCACCAATGAGGTACTTGAAAGGTGGAATAAAGAGATAGGCTCTTTATATCTCAGTACAGCAATGGGACAAGGGCTGGCTTATTCCGTCCAAGCTTACTTGCTCCCATTTATGGAGGTTATTCTCCTGCCAATTAATGATTAGATTTTTCATACTCCTGCCATAACAGCTCATTACTCGACCACCAGGAATAAGGGATGCTGGCGCCAATGCGGGATGACACCGCACATCACACCCATATCTTCTGGACCTGCCCTGTCATACAGCCCTTTCTAATCTCCTTACAGCAGGAGCTCTCAGACATGCTGGGTGCCCCACTCGTTTATCTGTGGAGTGTTACTTACTATTAGCTCTCCCCTGAGTATAGTGACCCCACACTAGGTACCTGTTGTGATAACTCTCATGGCGGCAAAGAAGACCACAACCAGACTTTGGCTCACACCACAATCTCCTATCATTTTGGCTTGGACAGACACAGTGAATCAAATATATAAGGCTGACAGAATCTCATACCAATTGAATGATCAGGCAGATTTATGTACTCTGAAATGGACTAGATGGATTCTTTACATAATGACAAGGGACCCCAACTTTGTTGCCCTGATCAAAATACAGCTATATACATGAGTGCCAAGAGGCTTAGTAAATGAAGAACAATGGGAATCAGGCGATGGGTGAGTGAAAGAAAAGGAGGGTAAGTGGAAAGCTTAAAAATGCTTCTAGAATTATGAATTAAATATATTATCAATAATACAGGAAGATCCGCCTTATGTATAAGCCATCGAGAAATTGACTAATTGTATTATGTATGATTAGCACTATATTTCTTGCCCTATATAAGATCAAATGTATGGATTATGAAGAACATGTTACTGCTGATACCCCCTTAAACCTGTAAAAAACCTGCCAATAACAATTATACATTAACAAAAAAAAGAAACTGGAATACGTGAGTGGTGTTGATGCTATTCTTTCTGGAATATTTGGAATTTGTCAAGTGAATGACCCAAGACAAAGATTTAATGGTACTCCCAGAAGTGAAGACAACCTGGACTATTTGCTAAACTTTGTACGGATTTGGGGTTTGACATACCTTGGTCCCGAGGCCTATCATTTAGTAACACATTATTGGGTGTTTGTTATATCTATGAAATAACATTTTAGTCTTAAACATCACCTCTCCTTACCTACCTTTTACTACTCTCCACGCTCATATTAAAACTCATAGGTAGATAGCCCACTTTTGATACTTAACAGAAGAATAGATTGAGAAGCAGGTAACAGAATAGTAATGAGTACCAACCCACCAAACCTTCAAAACCCATCAGGACGTTTTGCAGAATGGCAACAGGGTGCAGAGAGCACTTTTCTGTTGTATAATTTTATGACTGAGGAACAACAACAAATTCTAGGCCTACCTCAACACAACAAAACATGGGCAGAAAGAAAAAATTACTCACCATAGTAATCTTGTTTCTTCCAGGGCTCACTGATTAAACTAATGCAGTCAGCCTTCAGTTTTAAACTGCCCACAGAGATAGAATTTGTGCAAATGATGGAACTTTCATTGACTCATGCCAATTTCAAACTGATGCCCTTAGTAACTGCTGCACTCTGAGTGCTCAAATTTGTTACACAGCCTAACAGGGTAAAGACCCTCTAACAAACTGATTATAAACAGAATACCAACCCCTTTAATCACATCCCTAATAAACCCACAAATCCCAAAAGGACAAAATGTGAACAAACTGGTTAAAGCACTTCAATCTTGATTTGTAAACGCATAAAAGACAAAAACAGAGATGCAGAACCAATGTCTGAACTCCCCCCACCTTTTTTTAGATTGGTTCAGGTAGGGGAGGCAGCGTGGGAGCTTTAATCATACTGTGTGATCCCTGGAAGAAATAAGATTACTATGGTGAACAATTTTTCTTCTAAGCCCAGGAATCACACAGTATGATTAAACTAATACAGACTACCAAGCAGTACCTTTGGAGTTGGGCGAGAATCTATCTTGAAAACAGGTTCTGCACACTGCTGTACGATATAGCATCACTTCTGGACTGCATGTCCAGGCTGCAATGTTTGGTGAAAGTGTGTACTGTTTTCCATGTAGCTGCTTTGCAGATTTCCAAAAGTGGGATATCCCTGCAGCTGCCACTAATGTAGCTGTGCCCTGGTAGAATGCACCCTGAGGCCCAGGGGTGCTTGTTTACCAACTTTACTGTAGCAGACCTATATGTATGCCACTATCCAGCATGTAATGGTTTGTTTTATAGCAGATTTTCCTTTACCCTTCCCATTGATGAGGAACAGCTGGGTATGCTCTGGTCTGTGAACCATAGTCCTGTCAAGGTAGTGGCTGAGGGCCCTTTGACAGCCAGACATTGTAGTTTCCACTCAGGTGAGCTGTAATTGTCAGTGAAGAAAACAGATAAAGTTATAGTTTGATTCAAATGGAAGTCTGAGACCAGTTTAGGAGAAATTTCCTGTTGGCCCGAAGCACAACCTTGTCCCTGTGGAATGAAATGTAGTCCAGATCTCTGCACAGGGCTTGCAATTCACTTATTCTTCTAGCTGAAGTAATGGCAACCAGGAAATAGTTTTCCAAGTAATATACTTCATGTCTGCAGTTGCCATAGGCTCAAATGGTGGCTCCATCAGCTAGTCAATACAAATATTCAGATTCCAAGCTGAAACTGGCTCCCTAAGGGAGGGTGAAGGTGGTTGAGACCTTTAAGTATTTCTGAAAGACAGGGTGAGAGGCCTTGACCTTTCTTTGCCAGATGACACATGCCGAGACTGCTGTTATGTATAACCTTCAGAGTCAAGGCGAGAGGCAGGGTATGCAGGTGTGTCAGGCAGTCCAGAAGGACAGGAATGCTAGCCCTAGAGGGACAGTGTCCTTGCCTGAACACCAGATGGAAAACCTTTTCCACATTGCTGAGTAGATTTTCTTAGTGGATGGCTTCCTTGACCCTGAGCACTGTCAGGACCTCTTCTGAGAGGTTCAGGTTAGCAAACTCTAGGTCCTCGAGCCAGACCTGAGCCGAGAGGGACCTGAGGTTGGGATACAGTATCCTGCCCTGAGAGGATGTCAGGAGGTTGTGCCTCTGAGGCAGGTGTATTGGGGAGATACTGACAGGGTCAGCAGAAGCAAATACCATGGCTGTCTGGCCTAGTCTGGTGCCACTAGGATCATGGTTCCTGGTTGTGACATTAGCTTCACCAGGGTCCTGAGCAACATGGGGAAAGGAGGAAGGCATAAGGAATCTTCCCATCCAATCTAGTGCCAGTGCATCCAGAGGACTGTGCCCCTGCTTGGAGGTCTGCAACAGAATTGTGGCAGTGGATGGTTGTCTGTGGAGGCAAAGAGGTCTATTTCTGGTATGCCCCAATTTCTGAACACTGCCTGCAGCACTTGAGGATTCAGTGCCCATTCATGATGGTCCTGGCTTATCCTGCTGAGGGAGACTGCCAGGATGTTGTCCTTCCAAGAAGGTGGATAGCTATAGTAACACCTGCATTGAGTAGGCCAGGCTTCACAGCTTCATTGCTTCTGTGCACAATGGAGTGGATCCGGTTCCTCCTTGCTTGTTGATGTAGTACTTAGTGGTGGTGTTCTCTGTTCTGACTTGAACCACTGTGTTTTGTAAGTGAGGAGGAATGCCAATAGAGCCAGGTATACTGCCATGAGCTCTAGTAGATTGATGTGCAGAAGTGATTCCTGAGGGGACCATGTTCTACTGGCTGTTAAGTCCAGCATGTGTGCCCCACCCTAACAGGGAAGCATCTGTTGTGAGCACCACTCAGGGATGTTCTTTTAGCAGGAATTCCCTGCCATAGGTTGTCTCTGTCCAACCACCACTGCAGGGTCTGCAGGAGGTGTCTGTGACAGGAACCAGCTTGGCCAATGTGCCCTTTTCTGGACCAATGAGCTCTTAGATGGAATTGTATGTCCCTCATCTGAAATCTGGATCCTGAAACCACTGCCGTGGCAGCTGCCATGTGACCCATGTCTGTTCAACCAGTCACTGGAAACTGGGAGGTGCTGAGGGACTGGAGGAGGGTTGACATCATCCCGCTCCACAAAGGGGTGGTAGGAGGGCTGGAAATTACAGGCTGGTCAGCCTGGCGTCAGTGGTTGGCAAGGTAATGGAATTGCTTCTAAAGGAAAGAACTGGCGAATACCTTGAGATCAGCAGTATACCGATCGCACAGTGTTGGGAATACCGTGAAGACCATCACAGAGACATTTCGGCGGTTCGCTGTGATGGTCTTCACATTCCAGACTGACTGTTGCTGGTGAGGTGTGCCCTCATCCCGAACTAACTCCGACTGAAGTTAGAAATCCAAAGAACTGCGAAGTGCGGTGGGCAGAGCCCCATGCATGGGGTGTGAAGGCGAAGTTCCCTGACAGAAACACTTGGTCCCTGAGCAACGACATAACACCAGTTAGTTGTGTTGTTCTGTCGCAGTGCCACGGTCAACAAATTTCTTGTCACTGCAGCATAGTGGAACCGAGATCAGCGGCTTACGGGATCAAAGACAGCATGGGTTCATGGGGAGGTCCTGTCAAACCAACGAGTTCTTTGATGGAGTGACCAGGGTAGTGGACCAGGAGCGGGCGTGGCCTATACTGTAGATTTCAACAAGGCCTTCAACACCATTCTGTATAAAGGTTGGCAATGAAACTGAGCAGCCTAGTGGTGGGTCCGAAAATCGTAAAATGAATGGAAAACTGGCTAGGACAGAAGCCAAAAGAGTGGTAGTTAACAGGGTGCACTCCAGGGAGGGAGGCGGATAGCGAAAGTATCAGGAGTCAGTGTTGGGCACTGCCTCTTCAACATCTACATTAGTAACATAACAGTGGGACTGGGGTGGAGGATATATTTGTTTGTGAATGACAGGGTGGACACACAGGGTGTGGAGAAAGGATGAAGCAGGACATAGAAAATATAGAGTGGGCAAGAAGGTGGCAGTTAAGTTTCAATGTAAAGAAGTGCAGGGTTATGCACTTGGGACATGAGAACCTATGGGAGTACACACTTGGGGAGAGGTAATAGAGGTCACAAGGCAAAGAGAGGCCTTGGAATTATCATTACCAATGACCTGAAGGTGGTGAAGCAGTGTAGGAAGGCAGTGGGAAAGCTAACCAAATGCTTGGTTGCATACGGAGGGCATCATCAGCAGGAGGAAGTAATACTTCCCTGTATAAGTCATGCGGAGACCTCACCTTGATTATTGTGTGCAGTTCTGGAGGCCCCATCTTCAAAAGGATAGGGACAGGCTGGAGACAGTGCAGAGGAGAGCAACCAAAATGGTGCAGGGCCTGCATCGGAAGACCTATGAGGAGAGCTAAAGGAACTAAACTTGTACTCCCTGGAGGACAGGAGGAGGGATATGACTGAGACATTCCAATATCTCAAGGGAATAAACAAGGTGCAGGAGAGTATCTTCCAGAGAAAAAGATGCTCTAGGACACGGGATCACAATATGAAGCTGGAGGGTAGGTTCAGGGGTAATGCGAGGAAGTTCTTCCAAACAGAAAGGGTGGTGGACAACTGGAACAGCCTCCCAGTGGAGATGGTGGGGACAGGTACAGTCACAGGTTGTTTTTTTTCACTTTTCCCTCCTGTCACAGCCTGTGGAGCCTCTCTCAGGCATCTCTGCCTGTTCCTGCCCGCCTGAAGTTCTCTCAGCCCTAAGCCTCCTCTCCCCCTCCTCCCACAGCCAGTACCCCAGCTTAACCCCTCTGGGGTGGGGCCACCCTCCTCTTGGGTGCACTTTCAAGTCAGACCCTGGCTGTAGGTAAGGGCCCTGGGAGGAGGAACTGGAAGGCTGGCGAGACAAATCCAGCGGTAGGCATGGTGGCCAGATGCCATCACTTACCCTGCAGAGCTGGGCTTTTCTGTATTCTGGTGTTCTCCCACTCCCTCCTCATGCGTGGGTACCCAGCGCCATGGTGCACATTACCGGCGTCGGCCATGCTGATTGGCGTGCTGTTTTGCATACTGCAGCGCCCCGATCTCCACCGGGAGCAGCTGGTATGCAGAGCAACCCCCAGCCCTCCCCTGGGGAAGGAGAGCAGCCCTGTGGGCGCTTGATCTCGCCTCATTCTGCCGACCCCCAGCGCCTGAGCTCGCTTCCGAACTCGGGTGCCCGGTTGGCGCAGGTGTGGCATCCAGCGCCTCAACCCTCAACGCCACTGGGCCACAGTCACAGGTTTTAAGCATGCATGGGATAAACACAAGGGTATTTTGGATAACTGAGAGGGTGGATGACAGCACCCTGTAGTGATTTGGGTAGCACTATTAGGGGGATTTTATGGGCAGACTAGGTTGGCCAGGAGGTCCTTATCTGATGATAGAATCTATCTTTTTGCACCCAGAACACCAGGTGTCGTTGATGTGCTTAGTAAGTGCTTGGCCAAGATAAAGGACTGGATGTAATCCAGCTGGTTGAATTTAACCGGACAAGATTAAAGTACTGGTTGTCAAGCTGTGTCGTAAAGGGCAGTGGTAGCTACCAGGCAGAGGACTGGGCATTGGCTTGGTTCTGCTGGTCTGGTGGCTTCCTCTAAAATGAAGAATCTCTGCATCATTCTGGATGAGGGCTGACATTTGAGGCTCAGGCGTCAGCGGCAGTCCGGAGTTGTTTCTACCATCTTGGGAAAATCAGCCAAATAAAGTCCCTTATCCCCTTGGAGATCTGGTGACACTGGGGCATGCATTTGTGACTTCAGACTCGATTACTGCAATGCTTTTACCTCAGGGTGAAGGGAGGTGTGTTACGACAACTGCAGCTGGTGAAGAACACAGCTGCTAGGTTGCTGACTTGCCTTTCAATGTCATGTCATGGCTCCCCGGCACTGCATGACCTGTACTGGATGCCAGATAGGTGGCGCATCTCCTTTAAAGTTGGTTTGCAAACTTATAAGGCCCTGCATGGAGTGGGTCTGGTTACCTGAGTGATCTCTTGCATCCTTATGTGTCCTCATGCCTCGCTGTTCCACTGAGGAGGGCCTCCTGGTTGTCCTCAGGGCAAGATTAAAAGCTTGGAGGTCCAGTCATTTGAAGTGGCAAGCCCAGCCCTCTAAAACTTGTTCCTGAGGGCCCTGAGGGAGTCCTCCGGCCTTCAAAAGGGGTCTTAAGACATTCTTTTTCACCAAGCTTTTAGTGAGAAATGTACTGCCGTTTATTTATCTGTTCCCAGCTGATCTACCTAAGTCATTAATTTTATTTATTTATACCTTCAATTATTAATGATATACATAAAAGCAAGTGAAAAATGCACCTGTGCAAGAGACAAAGCACCAAAAGTAATATAGCCTTAGCTATCCATGGTATTTATTCAAACTTCAGTGCCATTAACTATACACAGGAAAGGGTTTACGTAGATATGTTTTAATGGATTATTATTTATATAAATTCCTTCTTGTTTGGAATTTCCTTCTGCACCTTGTAATGGCACCCTGAGCCTCTGGAAATGCAGCAGATATAAATAAACTTTACTGCTACTGCTACCATCTAAGGAACATCTCTGGATCAAATCCTTGTCTCCCCCGATGACCTGGCCACACTGATGCACACTTTTGTAACCTCAAGGCTCGACTACTGCAATGCTCTGAATCTTGGGGTTAGCGGAGGTACGCTCAGGCATCTGCAGCTGCTATGAACATGACTGCTAGGTTGCTGGCTTGTCAAGGTCTAGCCCTGTCTCTCCAGCACTGCATGAACTACACTGGCTGCCAGTCAAGTGGTGTATCTCCCTTAAAGTTGGATTACTAACATAAGGCCTTACATGAACTGGGCGGGTTACCTGTCTAATCTCCTGCATCCTTACACATCCTCACACCCTCTCCGTCCCACTGGGGAGGTCTTCTGGACATTCCCAGGCCAGGCTTAAAGCCTTGGAGAAATGGGCCTTTGAAGTGCCGGCCCAGTCCCATGGAAGTCTCTTCTAAGGGCCCTGAGGGAGCTTCCATGGTGGAGGCCTTTAAAAGGGTCTTAAAGCCTATCTTTTTGCACAGGCTTATGGGGAGTGAGGGTCACCATGTTAAGCTGCCCTAGTACTGACTTTTAGCCTATAATCAAAGCCCTAGAATTCTGAGGCTGCAGAATTTGGCACAGAACTTGCAACCTTTAACCTCTATTTTACCTTTTAAGATGACACTGTCACCTCTGACTACTCCAGCACTACTAACCTTCCCTTATTTTCCCTGCCCCCGTCCTGCTCTCCAGCCTCCTGTCACTGTCTCTCTTGCTCACCCTTCTCTCTACTAATCCTGTACTTGCCTGTCTGGCAGTTTAATCTCCTGATTGTTTCTTGCATTTAATACTTGTTCAACTTTCTGTTTTGTTGTCTTTTGAATATAATCTGTTTTGCACTTTATGTTTCTAATTTATTATGTTTATGTTTATGACGTGTTCTTGCACCTTATGTTATGTTATTGCACCACTGTATGTCTGTGAACTTGTGAACTGACATGGAGCTTTGTAAATGAGTCTTCTGACTCAGAGGTTTGTAATTCTGATGCTTCAATAAATAAACCTATCGTAGAATATCTGCAGTGCTGTAGAATTCATTGTTCTTGGTGATTCTTTATTAATATTTACAGTTTTTCATAGCACCAGGTTCCTTACCCTCCTTTTATATCCCAAACCCCTCTATGCACAGCATGTGATGTTATCAATGACATCATGTCATACATTAGCTAATTACAGGGCTGCATTCTGCCACAAAATGAATAGTCTTTCAGAAAACAGATGTTCTAGAACAGGGGTCATAACATGAGGCTGGAAGGCATGAGACAAGGGGTAACGTGGAGGAAATATTCTTCAAAGAAAGGGCGGTGGATGCATGGAACAGCTCAGCGGAGGTGGTAGGGCTAAATTCAGTAGGGGAATTCAAAATGCATGGGATTTGCATGGGAGTACCTAGCGATAGGTAGGAGAATAAAGTCAGAGTGCAAGTGGGGTCTTTGGTTTTACAGCAGGTAGGAAAATGGGCAGACTAGGTGGGCCTGGCAGTCCTTATCTGCTGTCAAACTCTATGTATCTTTGTAGTCAGTTATCTACCACTGCTTCCACTCCCTGAGGATGTGGCACAGCACATCAGGTACTGTGAGATTTGCTAAACCGGTACTACAGCCTAATAACATTTTCAGTTGTAAGTCATTACACTTGGGCCAACAAAAAATACTTGACAACAGCATAGACCTGTTTTCTGAATTACACAGATTACACAGAAATTTGACGGCAGAAAAGGACCACACTGGCCCATCTTGTCTGCCCATTTACATCCGAGTACCTTACTGTGACAGATTTATTTGTGCCTTTAAGGTATAGGGAAGCCCTCTGAAATGAATAACTGGTAAAATGGGTTCCATGTCATAATAGCAAATGCAAAACAGCAGTCGCTATTATAGCAAGTGTATATCACCGAAAAGGAAATCGGTGATATATACACTACGGCGACCCAACTTCCAGACTAAATAAAGTGTTTTGAGGGGCTGCACTCCCCCACACACCACCTCACAGGGACTTTGCCCTCACACATCCCTGAATTAGGATTCTCAACTTGGGGGGTGCATGTCGGGAAAGGGGCAAAATCCGGATTACAAAAAAATAGAGGCTGCAGCTTGCAGCTGTGGCAAATGCAACCTGTACCAGTCCCTGCTATGCCAGAGGTAGCCTCCGCACCACCATGCTACACGGCCAGTTCAGCAGCAGCAGGTACTCCAGTCCCTGAAAACCCCTTCCCTGTCCCTGTCCCTCCCCTTCCCTCACTTATTCTCCCCTTCCATTCGCTTCTTCCCCATATTCGCTTTCGCATACCCTTGCTATTCTGCAGGGTAGCCCACCATAAAGTGACCAAAATGAGTCACTATATTTCTAGTCATTCATTTTGGGTCACTCTTATGACATGCTACCAGCAAAATGAATTAACCTCACAGAAAGTACAACAATTCTAAGGCTCCCTCTTCTAGAGAGTATGCAGATGTATAATGCTACTCCAAAAGTCTAACTTAGTCAAGCAGCCAAACTGCAAAGCAGAACAGAGAGGAGTGCACTTAACATGTAGGTCTTGTGATATTTACCCTAGAGGTACTGTTTGTCTTTGGATCTCGTTCCTGGGAATATATCAGTTTCCAGTTGCCGTCCAAGTGCCTGTAGCCACACTGTTTACAGGAATACTGAAAAACTTAAAGAGAACATGAGAGTTCTGAGGAAGACATGGTCTAAAACATTAGCTGCACACCTGCACGGGACACCATTGCTCGGAGGCAGTTCCACTCTGTACAAAAGTTTTTACTTTTCACGGGAATATGCCAACAAGGATTGGTGAAAATGGTCGCCTGTTAAGAACGCACTCTTCTAGTCTGCTATATTTTTTGAAATATTTAGCTATAAACTGTCACAATGCAGCATTTTACTTAGTGGAGTTAATACAGCAGTGTACGAACAACATTCTGGTGTTTTCCATTATAAAGTTTCTGTGCTCATTTTTCTTTTAATCCGTATTTTTGTCTTTTGACAGTTTAAAATGCCTACTTCAGCTGGGTCTTCTAGTGACACACGCGGGCGAATGTAAATAATCTGACCAATGCATCTACTTTTCTATGGCAGCATTTGCTAAGATGGCAAGTAAATGTGATATTCTACAAGTTAAAATGCTAGCTGAGCTTAAACTTGACGTTGCTAATTCAAATCGAGCTAAGGAAACTTTAAAATCGAACAGAACAGTAAAATCTGAACTAAATATATAGGATAGTGCATGGGAACAGTTGACAATAGGACTATTCTTTCACCGAGTTGGCACTATGATGACGGATTACCTCGAGGGCAGCTTGAGAGGTAATCCTCATCATAGTGTCAATGAGGTGAAAGATGCCCTGTTGTTTCAATGAGGTGAAAGGAGCTCTGTTGTCAACTGTTCCCCATGCACTTTTCTTTATAGTGTATGGTGGAACATTGTTTTTGGAGAAAAATCTCTACAGCATGTTTCTGCTTCAAAACATTTTTACTGGGTTACTAGAAGGAAAAAGAACTTTACATTTGAACATTTCACGCTAAACATTAGTACTGCCGCCGACATTTGCTGCTTCGGTATGTGTCCTGTGTATGGAGTGAGCCTAACTGTCAAATGCTGCTCGAGGACACAGTGTGTGACGTTCGCAGTGCAGTAGAAAAATCGCTCTTCGTGCTAACGCCACTAGTGTGTGCCTACAAGTGTTTCGAGATGGATTTCGTGGAGAACGACGCCCACCATACAATATAATACTGTCTCACACCTCAGTAAACTTAATAATACAGTTTCTCAGCTAAGTTCCTCTCTCCTGAAGCAAGCAAAGCAGATTGAATATCTTTTGGGAAAAGTGGATGATTTAGAGAATGGGGCGAAGAAACAATATTAGAATTACCGGGGTACCAGAGGGATGGGAAGGAAATAATATGACTGGCTTTTTAAAATCCTTTATCCCTGAACTACTAAATTTTCAATGGGTGTGGCCACTTGATTTGATTTTTATTTGTATAAGTAAGCACACTGGAATGCAATCGATCAAAATACCTACAAAATTACAACAAACAAAAAATATATATTTAATACAAAAACATAAATAGGAATGAATATTCAACATCTAAATAAAATCACAATAAACCTAATAGAAATCCTAATACAGTTTGGACTGTATACAAGTTTATGTCACGAAAACTGTAATTCCATGGCTAATATGTGCAATTATTGAAGATAACTTTCTAAAAGCAGCTACACTTAGACAAATCCCTAAAGTGTACTTTCAAAGCTGCGTGAACAACCCATATATGCTCATACCTCTGAATTGTGATGGGATATTATTCCATATTGTTGGTGCACGATGTGCAAAGATCGCTGACCACTTAAAGTGTGCATAAATGGGATTTTTACATAGTTAAGTCACCTGAAGATTTAGTATGTAATTTAGAACTAGAAGTCTCAAGTTGATTTTTAATCTTAAAGGTACACCTGTTTGTTGTGTTTTATAAATACATTTAGACATGACAAACTTGTGATACTGTTTGACTGATAACCACCCAAGATTTTCCAATATAGTGCAGTGAAGTACACTGTTAGGCATCAATAGAGAAAATCTGCCAGTTTTAGTGCAACAGCACTGATTTCCATCTTACAATGTTATCAGGAGCATTATCCACCACAATGGAGCTCGAAAGAGCCCACAGGACTCTAGGTCCAAAGTCTTCTCAGAGTAAATGCCCTTGTCCTATTGTGGCCTTTTTCCTGAGGTAGCCTGGGTAAAACATTGGCTGGACAACAGGACACAGAAGGTAATTGTAAGCGGAGTCCACTCTGATGAAAGGGGGTTACTAGTGGGGTACCGGGTTCAGTACTGGGTCCAGACCTTTTAATGTCTTTATAAGTGACATTGCAGAGGACTGGAAGGAAAAGTATGCCTCTTTGAAGACGACACAAAGATCTGCAACAGGGTTGATACACAAGAAGGCATGGAAAGGATGAGAAGGACTTGGCAAGGTTGGAGGAATGGTCAGAAGTATGGCAGCTTGGGTTCAGTGCAAAGAAGTGCAAAATAATGCACCTGGGAAACAAAAACCCAGGGAAGAGTACTCAATGGGGGTAGTAACAAAAATGGAAAGGGACCTGGGGGTAATCATATCAGATTATCTTAAGGTTGCAAGCAATGTGAGAAGGCAGTAGGGAGGGCTGGGGGATATTGGGATGTATAGGAGAGGCATCACCAGCAGAAAACAGGAAGTTGTTATCCCTCTGTACAGACAGTTGGTGCAACCCCATCTGGAGTACTGCATCCAGTTCTGGAGACCCCATCTCCGCAAGGACATAGACAGGATAGAGGCAGTCCAGAGAAGGGCAACCAAATGGTGCAGGGTCTGCAAGAGAAGCCATACTAGAAGAGACTAAAGGAGCTTAATATGTTTACCCTTGAGGAAAGGAGGAGAGGGGGGCATGATAGAAACTTTTAGGTACCTCAGTGGAATCAACAAAGTCCAAGAGGGTACCATCTTTCAGAAAAGAGATGTGCAAGAACAAGGGACACAATTTGAAGATAGAGGGGATGGCTCAGGGCATGTGATTAAGTATTTTTTCACAGAGAGGGTGGTAGATGCATGGAACAGCCTTCCTGAGGAGGTTGTGGGATCTAAAACTGTGAGAGAATTCAAGAATGCATGGGACAGACATAAGGCAATTCCTGTGTGGGGTAGGAAGAAATAGGCTACTGGTTAACTAGGATCTGCAGCTTATCCTGTAGATAGGAAATGGGCAGACTAGGTGGGCCAAGCGGTCCTTATCTGCTGTCAAAGTCTATGTTTCTGTGTTTTTGTGTTTCTATTAAAGAGAAAATTCTTAAAATCGCTAGGAGCGTAAATCTCTGAGTTTATCAAGGACATAAAATCTTATTGTTTCAAGATTTCTCATCTGAGCTGGTAAATAAAAGGGAAGGGTTCTATGAGGTGAAGCAGGAGTGTCGGAGACTGTGGGTCTTGTATAACTTCAAATATCCTGCTGTATTTCAAATTAGAGAGCAAGGAGGGGTGTGGTATCCTGTGCTTGGGGTTATCTGCATATGGCTACCGAAGATTTTCATTCTGTCCAACCACTCAAGGCCCCAACCGTCAGTCTCCTTCAAAACAAAATGATTCTGCTCGTGACCCAAACCTTCCTGCTCGAATCTCTGCTTGTGGCACGACTGAGCAGGTAGATCCTGTAGAATCCATGGAAGCATACCCTTCCCCTCTTCATCTTTACAACCACGATGATCTTGCCTCTACCCTCATCTGTATTCAACTGCTGCAAAATCTACACCAAGAGATGGGAATTCTTTGAAACCTGGAAACTATAAGAAGTAAAATCCACCTCCAAGATAGCAGTTCCAGTTCAGAGGCAAGGAAGGCAGTTTATCAATCCACCCCAAGGCAAAGAAGTAGAAGTAGGAGCAGGCATCGTAGAAGTACAGCCTCCAGCAACATTTCTTATCTAGTTCTTTGAGGTGGAAGAGGAAGAAACCCAGTCTAGTGCACCCAAATCAGCAAGCTCCAGAGTGCAATCTCTAGAGGAACTGAGTGGATTTAATATTCGGGAGTGTCTGCTTCTGTTCAGGAACTTCCGCCTGCACCAACAATGCTTACTCCCACATGACTTCCATTTTCCTCAGCCCTTTCAGCATGAATTTGAGTGACCAAGGGATCTTTTCCTTTTCTTCTAGACGTCAGCTCTGAATTTCTCCTGTTTTCTGGTCAAGGAGTGAGGTTTTCTCTTGCAAACTCAGTCTATTTGATAGCTGCATGAGCAGATCAAAAGTGCAAAAGTGCTGCTTTAGTTCTTTGTATGGTGGATTTGTCCCCATCAATCTGCATGTCGATAGTGGCGTTATTTCCATTCACCTGACTTTATAATCGATTATTGAATTAAATGTTAAATGCTGCTTATTTTGGGCCATATATTTTACTTTTCATGTTGCTATTTGACATATGATCTCTAGAGAATGTTTTTATTTTTCCTCATAAAAGGGAAGGAGCTATGTTTTAAAATTTTATACATGCATATTTTAATTTTAGCACTGAAATAGTAGCTCTGCAGGCTCATTAAGAGTGCCCTAAGGTAATCTTTGTGACATACAGAGGTAGATGGAGAGTTTGATTGCTTGTATTCTGATGCACAGGGCTCAAATCTGCTTCATTTAACTGGTCCAGCATGTTCTATTCTGTATTTTTTCTTCCTAATAACAGGATCTGTATGTTTGAATGTTTTTGGTAACCCTAAAGGCTTATTACAGTGGTTGCAAAAATTTCCTTGAGGTTACCTAGACAATGATTTTTGGGGAGAATGTTTTAAACTACCTCTAAATAAAGCAAATATGGGCATTGTCTGAAGTCCACAATATTTTAAGGACATAGAACCCACTGGCTAGTCTCACGGGTTGTTTCTTGATTTTAACGTCTTATTAGTATGATGGGGATTGGTCCTGTAATGTGGTAGAACGCAAACAGTCTGAATGCCATTCTATTTGCTCACTGTGCTATGGTGGTCTTTTTTTTCCTCTCCCATTATGTCTGAAACCCTTATGTAAGAAATTGGCAACTGCTGCTGTATGATGCCTCAGGGAAAGGAGGGGTTGCCAGTGGAAATGTTGCCTTGATTTAATAACACTGGAGACATCAGAGACAAGTTAAGAAGAATTTTGGAATTCACATAATGGGTCAGATTTGAGTTGAGTGGTGGCAGCCCGTCTCATGACACTAAGCAATATCTGTTCTAACTCTCTGTTTCACTCATTGACTGTGTAATACAGACTTTATTATTAAAATACTTATTTAATATTGGCATTTTGTTGACCTCAAATGAGGAAAATGATGAAGCGCTAACACTGTTTCTATTTTAGGAATTTTAGAGTTGTTTCATCAAAACATTTCTTTTCAGATTGTATAAAAGCTGTTCTTCATATATTTTGCAAATTTAATTAATGTACTAGAAATTACACAGGTAGACAGGAGTCAAGCTAGGATCGGTGGTTACATCCCCACCTTCGACTATAGTTTGGTGGTCTGTGATCCATTAGTAGTTTCACCCTACTGTTTTGGATTTCCTGGTTTATTATTCTTTCTAGATACTGCAGTTTATATATTTAGTCTATTAGTTTTTAAACATTCTAAGTTTCATTTACTGTAGTAAATCAGTTTATTACTGTTATTATTATTTTGACTTTATTTACTAAATCGTTATAGGTCTCTAGGAATGTCAAACTTCTCAATAGGTTCTTGGAATGTTAACAGGTTGGCATCCCGATCAAAAGGAAAACGATTCTAACATATCTGAATAAGCATAAACTTGATATTGCTTTACTTCAAGAAACTGCTTTAGGGAAGATGAAGCAAAGAAACTAGCTAGATTATGGTTTTCTCAAGTGGAGTTTAGTTTTTCAACTCAAAAAGAGAGGTACAGCTATTCTTTTCAGGAAGGGAATAAACTTTGTTAAGAGCTCTCACTATGCTGACCCTGAGGGCAGATTTCAGATTCTTGAAGGTGCGATTGACAGGAGGGAGTTATCGCTTTGCAATATGTATGCCCAATTCTAGACAGGCCGATTTCTTCATTGAACTAAATGTGCACTTAAATATGTGTAACCACCAAAACCTCATTCTAGGTGGAGATTTTAATGAAATCTCAGATAATTTAATTGATGAAGTTTTTCTTCCTGCCCCTTAAGATCTCTTTGACCCAGCTTGCTATAGCTTGTGTCTGATCTAAAGTTAGCAGATGCCTGGCGTTTACTGCATCCCACTGTAAGAGATTAGTCTTTTACTCTGCAAGGCATGCATCCTTCAGCAGGATAGACATGATTTGTGTCTCCAATCACCTGGCCTCAAACCTTGTTTCATCAAATATTAAGAGATATCTCTTTCTGACCATACTTTAGTTCAGGTCCTTATTCAATTTGATGGTTCTAAGAGTAATTGTATTCAGTGGAAGCTAAATGTCTCTCCTGCAGGATCCTGATTTTAACTCCTAGTTGGAACATGAGGTGGAGGGATTTTTCAGTATAAAGATAAAGGGAAGGTTCACCAAACTGCCTTTGGACTCCTTCAAAGCCTTTCTAAGAGGAGAATTATCAGTTTTCATCTTTTAAGAAAAACAAAGAAAAATATTTAGTTCAAATGGAACTAAAATGTTAGATTTGCAGAATAAGTACAAACAAAATTGCAAAAAAGAAGAGAGACTGCTTAATAATATCACAAAACTAAAGTATGAAATAATAAAATATATTTTGCCAAGGCAAAATACTCTCTTATAGGACTAAACAGACTTATACTCATATTCAGGTAAAGAAGATGAAGGAAATGCTCAGAAATTTTTAGATTCAGTTAACCTTCCTAACCTTAGTGAGATTGATAGGAATTTTTGAATTCTCCTATCTCCGAGCAGAATTTGATAGCATTATTAAAGGTCTCAGTCTAAACAAGACACCAGGTCCAGATGGTTTGCCAGCAGAGTTCTATAAAGCCCTAAGTGCTAAAACTAAATATTACCTTTTCAAAGCTTTTGTTTCATCTTTTTCCTCACAAACCTTACCTGAATCTATGTATCATGCCTACATTACTTTAATTCTAAAGGATGGGAAGGATCCCTGAAATGTGAGAGTTACAGGCCTATCTCTCTGCTTAATGCTGTCTATAACATTATTGCCCAAATTCTAGCCTTTAGACTGAAATCTCACCTTAGTAAATTATTAGGAGAGGAACAAGTAGGTTTCATATGAGGCAGAAGTGGAGCAGACAATATCGTAGGCTGCTAAATGTAATTTGAAAGGAAAAATGCATAACTCTGCTGCACTGATGGCCTTTGATTTCTGCAAAGCCTTTGACTCCTTAGAATGGAATTATCTATTTCAAGTCCTTAGGAAATTCTCCTGGGAGACACCTTTATTTCCTGGTTAGGATCCTATACAAAAACCTTCTGCAAAGTAATTTCCATGGTTTTATCTCAGACTCCTTCCATTTATGTAAAGGTTCCAGACAAGGTTGTCCTTTCTCCCTTTATCTTTTATTTTGGCCATTGAGCCATTACTTAGAAGAATCTCTGAATGTCATGAGGTCAAAGGAATCAAAACAGGCAAAATAAGCAATTAAGTATTTGCTTATGCAGATGATCTATTAGTTTCCTTTCGAATCCAAGATTCAGTGGCATTCTTGGGTAAAATTTTAATGTCTTTGCCTCCTTCTCCAACCTTAATCTGAATTGGGCTAAAACTCAAATTTGATCACTGAACTCATATTTATGTCCAGGGATTCTCTGGGAAGGATACAATCAGAGCTTAGATGCTCAAATTATTTGACATACAGTACTTAGGAATTAAATTAGGCAAGGACACTCATAATCTAGTGAATTTAAATCTCCTACATTTGGTAAAAAGAAATTAAAGCAGACTTGGAAAAATGGCAGTGCCTCAATTTATCAATGTGAGGTAAGATTAATTTGATAAAAATGGTAGTAGTTCCCAGATTATTTTATCTTTTTCAGAACTTGCCCTTAAAATAGACAGAGGTATTTTTAACCTACTGGATAAAATCACTAGAATATTTCTTTGGAATTCTTCTATTCTCAGACTTTCATCTGGAAAACTCAGAGTGCATAAGTCAAATGGTGGTTTTGGACTTCCCACTGGGAAAAATATTATTTTGCTTTTGTTTTAAGCAAAGTTCTTGGTATCTTGCCTCTAACCTAATAAGCAATTACCCCTATGGTTTTGGGATGAAAAACAGATGTTGCAACCATGTAAACCATTGATTTCTCTTTACTAAACTTGCTCCACCCCATAATGATAGCATGTGTATTAATACCTCTATTTGGGTGATCAAGAAAATGAAGAACTTGCTCCTTATTGAGAACTTCCCCTGCTTGACTGCACTTTGGAATAATAATACCCTTTCAGTATAATCATGCACCTCTAAAGAATTTTGGGTGGGAGGAGTTAGGTGTCACAAACCTACAGGATCTACTAGGTGAACAAAAAGAGCTGCTTTTCTTTAATCTACTAAAACACGATATAATATCCCAAGATATCATTTTGCTTTCTACCTTCAGCTAAGGAAGATGCTTCAGGACTCAATTCTTGGAACAGGTTTAATCCTCAGAGAAGATTCTGAATGGAATTCTGTTCTTAAGATGGCAAACCTAAGGAAAGGGGTGAGTTTATTATATAAACTTCTAATGAATATGAATTACCCCTCTCTACTGTTAGCATCAGCTAAAAGAAATTGGGAAGGTGATATTGGGGAACCAATATCCGCTGAGAATAGATCTCAGTCTGCGATAATGCCTGCTGTGTAGTAATAGGAAATTCAAACCAGGACAATTCAATATAAAACCCTTCCCTATTATTATTATTACTATTCCCAAAAGGCTTTTCTCCATGGGATTTCAACTAGATGGGAAATGTTGGAGATGTCTGGCAGAGAATGCAGATCTGTGTCGTATGCTCTGGTCCTGTCCCTGTATTAAACATATCTGGAGTAAGGTACATAAAGTTTGTAGTTTGTGAATCTGCACTGGAAACATTGATCCCCTTTAATTCTAATTTTTTATCCTGGGAATAAGTATAGGTCAGGAAATTTAAAGAAACAGTTAAACTTGGTTATCTGGTCAGCTGCTTTAACACTTAAGAGGATTCTGCTCTCACATTGGAAATCACCTTACCCCCTGCACATGTAGAATAGGCCTCACAAATGAGTGAAGTCATCAATAATGAGAGATTGGCTCATCAGATGGTTGGTAAAAGTTCTCTTTTGAAAAAACTATGCCCCTTTCCTGATTTATTTGAATATTACTTGAATAAAATATTACTTATTTTAGGCCTGTGTTAATTTCTAATCCTGAAGCTTCTCTTACTCAAGTATAGGTTCTATAATATGATGAATCTAAATATTTCTCCTTATATGAGACCTGATAATATCAGTCATGAATATATGTAAGAACATTTTGTTTTGTTATAATATGTTACTTGTATTTCTGCTTAATGTATTTTGTTTTACTAAAATCAAATATAAATCTTTAAAGCAAAAAAAAGAATATACCAACATGTTTTCTTTTTCCCAGCATTCCTGTATACAGTCTAGCTAGAGGCACTTGAATGGTCAGTGGAATCTAATATATTCCCAGGAACGAGACCGGAAGAAAAATGGCATCTCTAGGTTAAATATTACAAGCTCTAAACATTGAGTGCGCCTCCTCTGTTCCACTTTGCAATTTGCTTGAAAAAATGAATTAACCTGTCTTTAAATAAAAAAAAGAGAATTATGCTCAAAAATGGGGAATATAATGATGTATAGACCTGTTGAAAGAACAGACCTATTGAATTAATAATTGTGCTGTACACAGTTTTGCCATGATTTATTGATTACATGTTTTCATGGGTTGAAAGAATTACCTTAAAGTTGTGAAGAAACATTGTGAGCAGGGCCAGCCATTTGGGCCCAGCAGGTAGCATGCTGTGTTTCTAGCTAGAACTCAAGTTCAAGGGCAGGGTCGGGGAGCGCCTGAGTAGCACGAGGATGAGGGATCCAGCACTGTCCTTGCATCACCGATCTGAGCCTTGGAAGGTATGGCACAGTATTCTGTCACATGGTGACACCCTGTGACAGGCTGGGGAGCCTTCCTCACAAGGAGTTCATGTGCATGTCATGGCCTGATAGGGCAATGTAATGCATCAGAAGTGGGCTGGCATGAAAATGAGCCTTGAAATATCTCCACTATTCTGTTTATTCCATTTCCAAAGGGACCTAGATAAATGAGGATACAATTTCATGATTACAAAAAGGAAAATTATTTTTTAAATTATCTTACCGATGGCATATAAATATATAAGTGATATGCAGTGGGGACCTCACGAGTGGTGTAAACAGCATGAGTATTGATATAGAGAACGGGTGCATGGGCAACCATGTGCAACCAGCGATTGTGCCACAGAGGGTTCTGATTACCTCAGACCTCGAGATGAAGCTCGAGAGGTCTGAGGTAATCAGAACTCCAAGGTGGCACAATCAGCTGGTTGGGTATGAGTTGTCCATGCACTATTTTTATAGTGTATAGTCCCCTTTCCAGTTAGGTTTTCAGTCTTCTTAATTTTTAAATACAAAAAAGGTTTGTTGCTCCATCATGCTCTTTGAGTTAAGGCTGCTTGCTATGTGGTGTGCGTGGTTGCTAGGGAGCAGACATGTCCTGATTAATGAGCAGCCTTCTATTGGCTGTCAAGATGGTGTAGAGGGATTTTCAACAAAAATAAAATGGCAGCCATAGTTATTGTTAAGTGAGAGGAGTTGGTTTTGGGGATCGCTTTCTTTCTTTTTAACTAAAAATATCTGGTTGATCCTGCATGTTGTGAGGCTCTGATGTGATTGCTTTACTGCCGGAGTGTGGAGCCTGCCATTTCTGCCATGTAAATGTGGCGACTGAGCGCGTGAACCTCAAGAGGTTTTCAAAATGTTGTTCTGCTGTAGTAGGGTACAATCACATTCCATGAACTTTTGAACTGCAGCAGAACAACATTTTGAGACTCTCCAGTTTCCATGCAATAAGGGTCCACTATACCCTATAAACCATTTATCACACAAGGTCCCCTTCTGCATATTTCATTTATGCAATAGGATAAGACCTTAAGTGATTTTTGTTTTAAGATTTTTTTTAAATATTTCTAAAGGTCTGTGGGTTTATTTTCTTGAACTAGTGGTATTGTGAATCCTCCAGCCTGTTACCCATAGCCGTTGCCATGGACGTGGTGTCAGGATGAAAAGCTGATGCTGCGATGTGCCAATTAATTGGTACTGCAGAACATCTGCAGAAATTGCAAACCACTGCTGCAGAAGTTCTGCAAATGAATCCTGCTGCAGAACTTGGTCCCAAAGTGCTGCAGATAAATTGGGGCCTTACCTTTAATAGATATTTATTTATTCATTGAAATTAGCTATATGTGGGGGGTGCTGTGGGCCTGAGCAGACCAGATGCACTCTATATCAGCTCTCTGCATGACAGTATTGGAAAATAACAAAGTTTAAAATTTTAATCCTATCATAGGATCTAAGTACATACTTGGGAAAAGAACAGTCCGAAGAACAAAATGGGAAATCCCCATTGAGATCAGGGACAAATTGACTCTGAAAATGAAAGCAAGCAACTGCAGGTCAATCGCCCACCCGACTCCAGTAGCTGAAACTGATTCTGGCCTAAGTACTGAGACTGAAACCCTACAATCTAGGGACTAAATGCAACACCTAATCTCTTCGGTCTCGACTTGAGTCAAAAATGGATGGCTTCAACACCAGAGTAGTTGTACTGAATCAACAGTAGACACCATCAAATGGAAACGATTGACGTTAAAAAACAGGCTGATGGGGTGACCAGTGACTGCCATGATGATGATAGAAGGACAACATTTCAGGCATGATTAGAAACCTAGAAAACAGGATCTTGGGTCTCCCCAAGGAAATTGAAGGTGACCATCCAGTTATGTTAATTAAAGACTGATTTTCCAAGAAACTTCAAGCGGATGGGGACCCAGATCATTTCCACATCCAGAAAGTGTACCACATCATGCCACACGGTCATATGGAGGCCACAAATAATGCCTGTACTCTTCTTCTGGTTACAGCAGGCATGGGAAAATGAGACCGAATCCTAGCATTGGCCAGGAATGCAGCCCGATCCATCAAGATGGCTATACTTATTCATTTTTTTCTGGACATTAGTTACGACACACAGCAGAGGAGGAAGAAATTTGATGGGACCCATCGCATCTTAAGAGAGGCTAACATACCTCACTCCATCATCTTCCCTGCCAGGCTGCATATTGTTTACCAGGGCAGGGTCTGTTCTTCACGGATCCAGTGGATGCAGGTCATTGGGCCAAGAAAGTACAGGAGGAACTGCAGCAATGAAATGTGGAGGAAGAAGACAAAGTCGAGGATGGATTTGGTTTGCCTATCTGAGAGCTTGTATTGACTTTCCTCTCTGAATTTTAGATAAAAGGCTGTTCTAGTGGGTATAAAAGAATTTTCTTTTTCTTTCCAGTATTGTACATGTTGGACTGTGTGATCATACCATCTGAAGGTACTGTTTACTCTCTTGGTTAGACCTACCGCTTTTGGAGCCAATCAGTTTGATTATTTAGCTGGTTAACCTCTTTTTCATTGAACAGCGACAATACAGATTTCTTTATAAATCCACAATGTTAGTGATTTTAAATTTGTTTTGTGGGCTTATTATAGTATAACACAGAGTGTGTTTCATAATTAAAGAAAATACAAATTCAGGAGACTAGCATGGCAAAACATTTCCTGGTGGGGTAGTTCTTGACAGGAGATTATCTGGTCATCTATTTAGGTATAGCCATGCTGCTCATGGGCTCCACTTCAGTAAATAATCTAACTTTATCTTTATTTACATGAATATTTGTTGGTACTTTCCGATGCTGTATCAATAATATGATGGGTGCAATATTTTATCCTGTGATTAATGGACTTTGGTCCTCGTGATAATGTCACTGTTTGGACTGTCGATCATATGGATTATACTTGATTGTGTATTAGTCAAAACTAACAAAAATAAAGTATACAAAAATAAAAAGAGAAATTAGCTGTATGTAATATTATGTTTATTAATGTATGGTCTTTTCTGCTGCTACCTCTGTTAATTGTAATGGCACACTGAGTCTCAGGGAAGAGTGCCACATAAGCAATATGTATAGGTGACCATACATCAACAAGCCTGTGCTTCCATCGAGGGGTCCATGCTGTTATCTGGACCCTGAGATAGAAACACAAGGCGAATTGTTTATGGTCACTCATATTTTACTTTTATAGAATATGGTTCTGCAGAAGGAATGAGTAAGCAGCATTGAGCACAAGTACAGAGATAGAGAGAGAGAGAGAGAGAGAGAGAGAGAGAGAAGTGTGTGTGAGCCAAGGAGCAGCCCTGCTGAGTAAATACTCATATATATATATATATATATATATATATATATGCATATATATAAACATTTAAACCCGGTACAGAGTGAGCGAAGACTGGTACAGAGCCAGTCATGAATGACTCTGCTTAGTAGTGCTACCACACCTGAGGGGAATCCCCACACCTCAGAAGGTGGGCGTCATGAACCACTAGTGTAGTCACAAAGGCTGGCTATGGCCTGCACAAGTCCTGTTAAGTGAAAACAAAAGCGGTGCCAGACAGGAGTCAGCAGCGAGCAGGTACAGAGGAGCAGATGACAGAATGTGCACAACAGCTTTTTAGAACATGCACAACAGCTTTGAGTAGCCTCTGATTTCCATACAGTGAGCTTGAACCATTACTATAATGAAATAAAATCTACTACTACTACTACTACTGATGTGTGCTCAGAGCTCAACTCCCTGATGGCGAGTTGTAATAAAATTTAAAGTACTGAGGTTAGTGCTCCACTTTCATTAATTTAATTATGTTGAAAACTCTTTGCAAACATACCAAGGACTTTCTACTATTATCTGTAAAGTTTGGAGTTTTCTTCAGTGTGTGGCTCCCTTTGTCTTCATTGCCCTCTGGCACTGCCAGGTTCTGTGAGTTGCTTCCTCTCAAGCTCAAACTCCCTTGGCAACTTGGGTGCCTTGGGGACGTGCTTTGGGGACTGAGAGGTGCCTGACATCTTGAGGGCAACCCTATCTCTTTTTATGTTTCTGGCACTACAATGGCACCTACTTATCTACTCTACCGGACTCTCTCCCATCTATTCCATCAGGAGTAATGCCAGCGCATCCAACTCCACTGGCTCACTTCAGTGAACAACACGCTCCCTGCTGTGAGGAGAGGGTTGTTACAGAGACAATTATCTTCAAAACCTACATTCTTTAAACATTAGCTCTAACAACACAGGGTGTAAGCAACAATCAGTGGTATGTTGGCCAAAGGAAGTAGCCTCAATGGGAAAGAATTTAGCAGTAACATGGGATCCATATAAGGAAGGGCAAACCATGAAGGTGGAATTCACATTAGGAAGTATAATAATGCTAAGTATGTGGTGGAGCACAGGCTAGTGAAAAATATGCAGAGCATCTAATTATGACATAGTGCAATAAAATGGCACAAGTTATGCTTTTTTAAACACAGGATAGCCCAAATGAGTTTCATTTTCATTGGGCTTGGAGGGTTCTACTTTTGCCTAGTTCCATAACTCACAGGACCAAGCTAAGAGGTGAACTGACTTACCTGAGGTTGCCCAGTGACACCTGTTGAACTGGTGTACCTGGATACCAGTGGCGGAGGAACAGAAAGATGGGTCCTGGTGCAAGTTTTTATTGTGGGTCCCTCCTCAAATTATGGTGAATATATAACACTTTATTTATACACATTAAACATGCCCATTCAACTGTTCAATACCTCATGACATTTCTTTATCAAAATGTTAGCATTTATGAAACCATGTAACAAACAAAAATGATCAGGATGAACTCCACTGAAACATTCTTCTTGATTCTTATTCTTTTATTCAACTTACATAATAGGGCACAGTTTTGTGGCCTCGCCACTTCCTCAGGCCCCTCTGTTTCTATAACAAAATACAAAATAAACCTTATTTAGTTTCACAAATAAAAAATAAATTAACTTTTGTTTGTTACACTGTTTTGGTGCCAATAGGATAATCCAAATTTAAATAATTAGATACACGTTAGGCAGCCTGACATTTTTGAGTTGTTTCCATTTATGAAACTATCCCATCAGTAACAGAAACATCAACCTTAGAGACAAAAGAAATGGTTGATGCAAAATCAAGACTTTTCTGAACACCAGCAGCACATGAGAGGCAGGTAAGTATGACTAGCAGAACTTCCTCCACAAAAGAAAAAATGACCAGTGACCCAGTCACTGTTTCCAAATGGATTCGCTTTGTCCCTGTGACTCCGGACCATTCCTTCTTCCTGAATATTAAATTATTTCATATGTGAGCTGAATTACTCCATTTCCATAACAAATGCAAGTTAATGGAAAGATTTCCTGTAGATTGTGCAATTTTCCTGCAAAATACAGGAATCCCTGTGGATAGTGGAGCTTTGCAGCAGCCCCACAAAGACTGCAGCTCACAGTGACAAATATTTTGTTGCTATGTTGCACTCTAGCAGAACTGGAATTAGTGGAGAACATTTCTGTCCTGCTTTCTGTACAAAACACAGGCATGAAATTCATAACTCAGGTCTCTCCAAGAAACAAACTGGCTGAAAACATCTCCAGATAAGTGCAGAGAAAGAGGCAGTGGAGGACAAATTTCTTTTCTGCACAAATAAAACTGATGTTGCTGCTACTCTATCTCAGATGATGAAAACTTTTTCTAAGGTGCAACATATTCACAATAAAAAGTGATAACACCACAGTGGTTACAGATTAACCTCTCAGCAGGCCTGGAAAGGAATTCATCTTGGGGCAGGGGACCGAGATCCTTAGTGAGAGGTTTCAATGTTTCATCGGCAAACATTTAAACTAGCCAAGGGGCTGGAGGAATTACCAACAAAGAACTAATTGCCCCCACACACACACACGCACACACATACTCACACACAGATTAAGGTAGACAAACAGATACATACTAGAGTGAAGAAAGAACATTTAAACTAGCCAAGATGGATGGAGGAATTAAGCAAGGAAAACCAACTGCCCTTCCCCATAGAGAAAGGTAAACAAACAGGCTGATACTATGGCCGTGGATGCAGCAAAAGGTAGCACAAAGGAAGGTAATAGCCGGGAGGCATAGAGGGAAGGTATACAAATCGAGATGGGGAAGCTGGTGATGGGGGCATCAAAACATGCAAAGCCATGTGTACAAATGCCTGACACTGGAAACAAGATAACAGACCTTCACAAATTCCAAATGATGACCCAGCACCCTGTTGTAGGTTGGTGGGTGCAGTTATAGGAGGCCAGTCCCAAACTTTGTAAAATAATTATTAACTGCACTCCAGAGACATAAATGTAAGCAGCAACCATGAAATATTGCACATTTAGAATTTTTATTGCTGAGCCAGCTTGCTCTACAATTAAACGTTGGTCAATTACTGGAAAGAAGGATAGCAAAATCAGTAAAAAAAGATGACAAAACCTTCATCAGGTATATAGGAAAAGGAAAAGACCAATGGAGGGATTATGAGGTTGAATGGGGGGGCAGAGGGGCCTTAGGAAAGACTGAAATTTAAATGAATACTTCTGCCAGTATTTACAAAGGAAGAGGAAGGGGGCCAAAATTAGGGTAGAAACACACAAGGGGAGGAGGAGATGGACACAAGTCCATTCTTGGAGGAGAGAGTCCTAAAGGAACTCTCAAACTAAAAGTGGACAAGGTAATGGGACCGGATGGGATGCATCCCAGAATACGGAAAAAACTCAGGGAGGTACTATTGGCACCACTGACCGCCTATTTAACAAATCACTAGAGGAGGGAGTGGCACCAATGGACTGGAGGAGGGTGAATGTGGTACCACTACACAAAAGTGGGAGCTAGGTGAAGGCTGGAATTACAGGCTGGTCAGTATGACCTTAGTGGTGGAGGAAACCATTTAGTGGGAAAACCTCCGGAGAATCCTGGTGAGGGGGTGGGGAGTTGAAGGAGCCATAGCAGAGTCAACAGGCCTCTGTGTAAAGCTAGTAAACAAAGCAAAAAGAAAGAAACACTATGGTTTTCAAAAGAAGAGGCAGGGAAGGTTAGGGGAAAAAAAACAGGCGCACAGAAAGTACAAGGAAACACAGAGGAGGGAGACTGGGAAATGTACCAGGCAAATCAGAAAGAGGTGGGAAGGAGTCAGGTGCGCAAAGGCGCAAACTGAAGAAAGGACAGCAAAATCAGTAAAAAAGGGTGACAAAACCTTCATCAGGTATATCAGGAAAAGAAAGACCAATGGAGGGATTATGAGGTTGAATGGGGGGGCAGAGGGGGCCCTAGAAAAAACTGAAATTCTAAATGAATACTTCTGCTCAGTATTTACAAAGGAAGGGAAGGGGGACCAAAATTAGGGTAGAAACACACAAGGGAGGAGGAGATGGACACCAGTCCATTCTGGAGGAGAGAGTCCTAAAGGAACTCTCTAAACTAAAAGTGGACAAGGCAATGGGACCGGATGGGATGCATCCCAGAATACGGAAAGAACTCAGGAGGTACTAGGGCACCAAATGACTGCCCTATTTAACAAATCACTAGAGGAGGGAGTGGTACCAAAGGACTGGAGGAGGGCGAATGTGGTACCACTCACAAAAGTCGGAGCAAGGTGGAGGCTGGAAATTACAGGCCAGTCAGCTTGACCTTAGTGGTGGGGAAAACTATGGAATCCATGTTAAAGGGAAGGACTGTAGCTAGTGGGGCACAAGACCCAAGGCAACATGGATTCACAGCAGGAAGATCTTGTCAAACAAATCTGATAGATTTCTTTGACTGGGTAACCAGAGTGGTGGATCAGGGAAGTGCAGTGGACTTGACCTACCTAGATTATAGCAAGGCATTTGACACTGTCCCACACAGGAGGCTAGTAAACAAGTTGTGCAGTCTGGGAGTAGGGTCCCACAGTGGAACACTGGGTCCAAAATTGGCTGAGCAATAGGACACAGAGGGCGGTGGTAAATGGAGTTCAATCCCAGGAGAGGGGGGTGACAAGTGGGGTACCACAGGGCTCAGTTCTGGAGCTGGTCCTCTTCAATGCCTTCAGTAGTGACATTGCGGAGGGCCTGAAGGGAAGGTAGTTTCATGGATGACACCAATACCTGCAACAGAGTAGACACTCCAGACGGGTGGAAAAAAATTAGAAGAGACTTAGGCAAATTGGAGGAGGGTCAAGAGTGTGTGGCAGCTTAAATTATACAAAAAAGTGCAAAATCATGCACTTGGACCACAGGAATCCTGGAGAGGAATACAAAATTGGGGGATACAACAACTAACAACAACAAAACTGGAAAGGGCCTTGGGTAAACATAACAGACAACCTGAAGGTGGCCAAGCAATGTGAAAAGGCGTGGGGAGAGCCAAGAGGGATGCTGGGGTGCATAGGAGGCATCACCAGTAGAAAACAGTAGGTGGTACTGCCACTGTACAGACAATTGGTCAGACCACATCTGGAATACTGTGTTCAGTACTGAAGACCGCATCTCTGGAAGGATATTGACAGAATGGAGGTGGTCCAGGGAAGGGCAACAAAAATGGCAAAGGAATGCACCAGAAAACTTATGAGGAAAGACTGAAAGACCTCAATATGTATACCCTGGAGGAAAGGAGGGAGAGGGGATATGATAGAGACATTTAAGTACCTCAGGGGAATCAACAAGGTCCAGGAGGCAGCATCTTTCAAAAAGAAATGTGCAACTGGCCGGTGGTGCTGAAGAGGCTGAGGCGCTGGGCATATACCTCGCTGCCGGTGACCCTTATTTGGGAATAAGCATAGGCCAATCGGGGTTTGCAGGGAGGAGAAGGATTGAGCATCCCAAGGACTGCTCCTCCTCCATGGAGGAGGGGTTAGCAGCACTCCGTAGCTTATTGCCCAGCGGAGGCTGGGAGGTGGCAAGTCAACGTGGAGACTGTGTGGGGACTGCGCAGACACCTGGCAGGAGTGCGATGGGAATATGTGTGCTGCAACCTCTGGCATCATTGCATGCCGCATCCCTCGAAGGGAAGCAGAAAAGGAAAATGGAGTCCTCTGTGGGGATGATGATGAACCCACCGCACCAGTCCTGCAAGGCACCTCCCTACTGGATCAGTCTGTCGAGAAGCACCCACCCCCGCCACAAAGGGTAAGCTCGCGGAGGTTAAGGGAGGGGTCTCATACCCGTGCTTGCATGGGGAGGGATGTCAGAGAGGCAGCAGAGGACTCTAGGGAAAAAAGAATAAACAACTAAAAAAAAGATGCGAGTCAGCCCAGTGGTGCTGAGGGTGGAGGCGATGGATGCCTTACCTGCATCACGCCGCGACCCAGGTTCGGGAATGACCTTGGGTCGTCAGGAAGCCAGCATGGGGAGGGAGGAGCAGGATTGAGCAGCCAAAGGCAGCTCTCCTTTCCCAGGGAGGTTGCTTGCCCCCCGTAGTTCCACTCCCATTGGGTGGAGGTCCGATGGGAAGCATGGGTGGATAGGTGGAGGGTGGCGGGCGATTACAGGGTGGGGCAGGAGGGGCTTAGGATACCCAGTGCGTAGCACCTCCAAGCCGCATGCACACGCATGTCTGCCAGGGTCCCAAGTGGGGAGGTCGAAGAAAATGCAAAATTGTAAATTAAAAAAAAAAAAGATGTGCAAGAACAAGGGGTCACAATATGAGGCTGAAGGAGACTTGAAGGGTAATGTGAGGAAGTATTTTTCAATGAAAGGGTAGTGGATGCATGGAACAGCCTCCCAAGCGGAGGTTGTAGAGGCTAAAACAATTGGTGAATTCAAGAACGATGGGATAGACAGAAGACAACCCTAGTGATAGGAAAGAGAGGGTAAGCTGCTGATGATTTAGAATCTGGAGTTTAAGCAGGTAGGAAATGAGCAGACTTGTGCCAGGCAGTCCTTATCTGTCGTCAAAATCTATGTATCTATGTTTCTGTGAAAGTCATTCTCCTAACACTTGCAGAACTGAAAGAAAGGAACAAAAGAAAACAAATAAAGTTACTCACAGTGTGAGGAAATAACAGCCAAGCACTACTGACAGCCAGTCAGACCCACACTTTGACAAAATCCATCCTGTCCTCTGATAGGCTGCTGTGTCACACAGCCTGTGGTGTAGTACAGGTTACCACATGCGTTTCTGCTGCTACTGCAGTCCCTCTCTGACTTCACGCTATCTCAATTTTCTGCCTCCCTTAACACCTCCCTCACTCGAGCTCTTGATGCTCCACACCTTCTGATGTCCCGAAGGAGCTCTTAGACCTCCCAAGTTAGATGGATGCCACGTTTGGCCAACTGGGATACACAGCCATGCCTGTCCTGATCAATGGGCAGGTGGGAGAGGCTGCAGAAGGAGAGCAGGTGCAGCACAAGAGAAGTCCTTCAGTGTGAGGTGGCCGGGGAAAGGGAGCTTCAATTGGTGGGTACTGTGGTAGGGGTCTTCCTGGTAGCAGCGGCACAGAAGGAGAATCAGGAAGGCAAAATGCCTGAATTCACCATAGCTGTTATAGAGCAGGTGTAGGGCCCTGCAAATGAACACATCGATTACATAACGGATATAAGCAAATAAATAAACTGCCAGGGCCCTCTAAGTGCACGAGCCCCTGTGCAACTCCGCCGGCAGCACCAGCTATTCCTCCAGCACAGCTGGATACCTGGCAATTTCAGGTGGGCCCCTCAGCTGGCCCTCCCACGTTCAATCACTGAAAATTTTTTTTTTTAACTCAACATTTATTGGGAGCATCAAGGTACATCAACAGGCAATAGTGTAACAATTTCTTCCTTCAGATACCACAACTAATAAAGTACAACTAAAAGAGATTCTATCATTAAAAACAAAGTGCTTCATTAATTGTTCAGAGCCCCGAGGTGCATGCTCAACCTTACTTTCAGGTAGTGGTATTGTTGGGTTTTTCATTAATTGTCTCAGTGTTCTTACCCCAATGTCCCTAGAGGGGAAACAAATTAGAGATATGTCAATCAATCGATCAAAATCTTTATTTAATCAGGGGAACATCGTTGAGCAAGCTCATTTCAAGATGGACCTGGAAAGGAGAGGTTAACAATACATACTAAGGAATACTCAGTTACATCATAATTGGGTAAACAATATATACAAAATGAACTCACACTTACATAGTATTTGCATAGAGCAGTAATTATACACAGGAGGTTTATAATACACAAGAAATACAGTATTAAAAGAGCCATTAAGCTAAGACCATGAAGAGTATGCAGCTAAAAAGTATAGCAACTGCAGTACAGTATATACAGGTTAAACGTCACGCAACTATAATTACAGTGTGTATTTGAAGCATCCTTGAACATAATTATTGATTAAAGGAGCTTGGTGGGGCATGGGAGGGGTGGGGGAGAGGGATGCAAGAGGTGAGTAAGGAGAGTACATGGTACATGCCAGCAGGGCATGTAGCGATTGCAGGGGAGGGTGGCAACAGTTAGGAGTGGAAAGCAAACACACCATGATGGTGTCAAGTGAAGTGTAGGTGGGAGCCAGGGAGGACCTTTTGCACCAATGTTTGTGGTATCCTGCTTGTGACAATACTGTAACCCATTTGAAGTTCCAGATAACAATTTCTAAAATCCCTTAATGCACCTCATGCACCATTTACTTATCTGGCATTAAAATAAAATACATCGGTATATGCTCTCTTATCTCATATATATAACCATATAGAAAGGACAACTGATAAAACTGGTTTTCAACCAATAACAAACACTGTGCCTCAACTGATAAACCATGTAGCTAATTCAGTTATTCCTTTCTGTGTTTCAGTGGATTATTCATATAAGTTAGAGCAGGTAGATACACTCTTATTTATTTATTTATTTATTTATTTCTCTATTGATCTGTTTATTTATTTGGGAACTTTATCTTAATTATTTGGGTATAACTTGATTTCCCATAATCTGGGATTTGTGTTGAATTTCTTATGGGTTATACACAGCTCTCTAAATTGGGGAGAAGAGCGGTCCATCAGATAAAGTTTCAGACTAATTCTCCCACCCAAAGATGTGCTATTGTAGTAATTGTTCTAATAAAGATGTTCCTTCCGTCTGTTCAATGTGGTCATAATAAAGTAGCCACCTTACATAAAATGTGTCCATTTGAAGCCTCAATTTCGCTGTAATTGCCTCTGCATTTTTGACTGCTTTAACATTGCTCCACCATTGTGATATAGGGGTGGTGTTGCAGTCATCCAATTTTGGGTAATGACCTTAGCAACTGCTGTCACTAGTATAAGAAATAAATAAATAAATAGCATCAAAGGTTTTAAACCTCTGGGTGGGAGACCCAAGACCAGAGTTTCAAAGGAAAGGGTCTGATTTATGTGTAGCATTCGCTGAACTGTTATTCCTACTTGTAGCCAGAAACTTCGAGTTTGTGGGCAATCCCAGAAAACATGGTAGTGATTACCCTGTTCTCACAACCCCTCCAACACCTGTCTGAGGGGTGCTGTTAAAGTACTTGGACATCTTGGGGGGGGTTAAAAAATCTAATAGTGGTTTTCCAACTGAATTGTCTCCAGCACAGCAAGGCTGATGTCCTATGTGTGTATTTCCAAATTCTCCCAATCCTCTTTGCTAACTGACTGGTCCGCCTCCCTTTCCCAGCTCTCCTGTATTGCAATTATAAGGAGGTCCCTACATTTTCCTGCATGAAGTTATAAAACTGCGATATGAACCCCTTTGAATCTAGTATTCATCCTCTCCTAACCAACATCCTATTACCCTGTGCCATCTGTGAGGTTAAGCCTAGAACCCTGGACCCCTCCTCTATATAGTCTCTGCACTGTAGATAGCAGTAGAAGTCTTGCTTAGGATATTATACTTATTTGTAAAGATTGAAAGTCCTTGATTATCTGTCCTGAAATAAATTGATGTAGATAACTAAACCCTTCACCTCCCAGTGTTTAAAACATGGGTCCGCCACTGTTGTCGGGAAGTCGGGGAGGTACTTGAGTGGACATATTCCTATACATAATTTGGGAGTTCCCAATGAGCTCTCACCTTAAGACACATTCGCAGCGTATGCTTTGTCCAGGCATTCTTGACTGAACTTAGATCTTTCGAGATAATGGCCCATTGGAGAATCTTCAGCGGAAACCTGGGATGGGCCTGGGCCTCCAGCGTCACCAGCCCTCTCCTGAGATGGCACGTAACATTCTAAACAAGGGTGTAATTTGTGCTGCTAAGTAGTAACCCTAAAGTCTGGCAGGCCCCAACCATCTTCCATTTTCTTCCTATGTAAGACTGGACATCTAATTCTAGGTTTCTCCCTGCCCATATAAAATTTGCAAGGTTTTTTTTCATTAATTTCCAATTCTTAGAAGGTATAGGATGAGGAAGTGTGTTATATAGAAATAAATACCTTGGAAGAATATTCATTTTTATTGAATCAATGCATTGATAGGGATAAAGGGAGAGCCTGCCATCTGTGAATGTCTATGTTAATTTGTTGTTTTAGTTGGCCATAATTATAGTCATATAGTTTAGGAGCTGAGTAGGAATCCAAACCTAGATAATGCACCTTGTCCCGACCCAGCTGAATGGGATATTTTTTAAAACGGATCAACTGAGCCTCCTACCAATAACACTTCTGTTTTGTTCATATTGATTTTAAAACCAGAGATGGTACCATATTCTTCGAAGAGCTGTAGAAATGGGGAAGGGATCAGACTGGGTCCTCCACTAAAAACAAGGTATCATTGCGACAGGGATACCCCGACAGTCCTCCTCCCACCTGTATGCCCTTGATTTGGTCCATCTCTAATTGCTGCAGCTAAGGGTTCTAGGCTTGTGCTAACAGTAGGGGTGAGAGGACACCCTTGTCTTGTACCCATTTGAATCTGAATAGACTTTGACAAGGTGCCATTAACCCTGACCTTTGCTGTTGGGCTATCATAGCACAATGCAATCCACTGTTGGAACTTTTCCCCAGGCCAAAATGTTTGAACACTTCTCTTAAATAATCCCAATTCAGGTGGTCAAATGCCTTTCCTGCATCAAGAAATATGGCTAACTGGGCAGTGGATGTGTTGTTTTATATCTTAAAATATTAAGACGTTTCCTGATATTGTCGGATAGTTGACGGTATGGAATAAAGCCTGTCTGGTCTATGTGGATTAATTGCTCAGTGTGGGTCTGGAGCCTAACTGCTAGAATTTTAGTTAGTATTTTCAAATCCTGGTTGAGAAGGAGATGGGACAATAGGCCTCACATTGGTTTTAGGTTTCCAGGCTTAGGAATGACAGAAATCAGTGCCTCATGCCAAGACCTCGGTATGACCTCCTCCTCCAGAACTGCATTAAACACTTTGGCAAGAATCAGGCAATTTTAGCTATTAGTGTTTTATAGAATTCACTGCTGTACCCATCTGGTCCTGGGGTTTTGCCTGTAGGGAGATATTTTATTACCCTTCTTACTTCATATCCGCTAATGGGTGTACCCAATTCTTGTGTGCCTTGCATATTTAATTTAGGGAGATTTAACTTTGATAAGAAGCTTTGTTTTTGGACTATGTCCTCGGTCTCTCACTCTGTTGCATATAATTTCTGGTAAAATTTCTGAAATTGCTCCACTATATCCCTTGGTCTTTGCCATGGGTGTGCTGGATCCTTCTCATTTTAATTTGTGGTACCATTCATTCCGCTTGACTTCTCCGAGTCTGTACACCAGCAACTTTGCTGCTCATCTCCCTGTGTCTTGATATTTTAATTTATGAACCTCAGGTTCCTTCCTCAATTTGATTTTTCCCACTGATTTAATTCCTCTCTATCTTCCTCAGTTTATTACGGGTTGTCTCAACCTTGGGGTTGTTTTTTTAGTTGTTGTTTCAGTTCCTCAGCTGGGCCATGAGCCTATCATAGGTCAAATTAGCTAATTTCTTCTTATAGGAGGCCTGGGAAATCAACTCCTCCTGCAGAACCAGTTTAACCGCTTCCCAAATTGATATTATTGAGCAGTTTTGCTCTAGGTTTTGTGACATGATTTCTGATATAGTGTCTTTTAATTTACAATATCCACTAGTGTTTTGCCTGATAATAGGGAAACATTTACCCTCCAAAGGGATTGTTTGTCCGTGGGTAATAGCATTAACTCTATTGAAATCGGGCATGATCGGATAATGTAATATTATGTATTTTAGAGCTTAGATTCCTAAACATAAAACATTCCTGTGTATAGAACATGTCTCATACGAGAGCATGTTTAGGGTGGAATATAAGGTAAAGTCCTCTCATTACCATGCTCTGCCCTCCACATATCTTGAAGGTCGAGCTCGGTGGACAGAGCTCCCTGGACTCTAGTTGCTCATGTTAGTATGCATGACTGCCGGGCTCTATCTAAATAGGGATGTGCTACAGTGTTAAAATCCCTCCTAGAATTATTTGTCCCTCAGGTAGATTGGCAACCTTGTCAAAAACTTCTTTCAAAAATGTTCTGGACTGTGATTTGGGGCATACTGTAGGTGTTTAAAATGCGGATCTGTTGTCCATAAATATCTCCAGACACTCTCACAAACCTCCTCTCGAGTCCACTGAGCTGACCTATAGTGGGCTATCCCTTCTTATTAACACTGCAACCCTCCACTTTTACTATTCGAGAAGGAAGGAGGAGGCCTCAGCTTGTCCCACCCAATTTCTAAACAATTTTGTATGCTCAGTAGGTGGCAAATGTGTCTCCTGAAGGAGCACTACATCACATTAGATTTTTTTTAATTCATCCAGGAGATGAGTTCTTTGACCAGTGAATGGATCCCTTTACATTATAAAAGAACATTTTATGTTAGCCATAGTCATTATAGGTAAAAGTAGTCTAGAATTCCTAGGGTTTCTCCTTCCATGTACTCCGTCCACTCTTTTGCCCTCTTTGTATTGTCTACCCTTACGTGCATAACTGTTTACAAACAATGAAAACAAACTTTTGAACCATCTTAAACTCTAAACAGTGTAACTTCAAAAATAAAATTCTGTATGTTCTACTTTTAATGTCTGATTAAACTTCCTAGGTGTAATCCACTAACCTGTGGATGTACAATCATTATTTTAATCCCCTGCTGAAATGACAGGGAGGGTACAGGCCGAGGTGTTTGATCCGCCACTTAGATTATAACCCACTTGATTGGGAATACTAGCAGAAAATGACGCCTCAAAAACTATAAATATCACTTGAAGGCTTTAGTATGCAACATTTGTACACCTTCACTTATTGCTCCATAATATCCTGCAATTCCATTTAGTGGAAAATGGAGATCAACTATCTGACTGCCTTCCCATTTCTTTCATCCCCTGTCTTTTCTGCAATCCTAGAGAAAGGGGAATTGCAGGTCAAATGCTGTTGATGGGGTGAAGGCTGCATCAGCACATACAGGGAGCTTCTCTCAACATATTGATTCAACGAAAATGTTTTATTATTGCTCCATAAGAAGTGAACCCTCCTCTCATATGCAACAATTATTCCAAACCTCCCACCATGTCTTTATATTAAGTAGCAGTACCATATTTAACTGAAAGTCATTTTAATACATCAGAAAAAGTCCCAACCTTGAGGAGGTCAGTCTCAAAAGAAATGTTCAACTATGTTGTATTATTTTCCCTTTAAAACCTCCATGAGATGATTGTATTAATCACCATTACTTCCTACCCCCAAGCTGGATACCATCGCCTCCCACAGTGTCTCATTTCCTGAAAAGAGAGGTTTGAGTATAAGAGAACCCCTCTTTCACACCTCTCATGAAGCCCTTACTTCAGTATCACCTTTAATCGACCCAAATTCTTCTACCGAAATGGGAATAAATAAACTTTACCGAGTTCAGAGTATTTGCACTTTCTTATCCTTTGCTCTGAAACTTCATGGGGCCTGCTTGGATGTTCTCTTCTCTCGAGCTCTCCCTGCTTTCATTAGTTTAGTGATGTCTCTGATAGCATTGGGGTAAGGCTTCCAGTAGAGGCTGTTTATTGACTCTTTTCATTAATTGCCAGGATCGCTCCATCAGTGCTTTCTCCAAGCGTTGACCGAACAGTTCGGTGTTTGAATTCGCCACTCCTGTAAAAGGGGAGAGCTTCTAGGACTGATGCTGACACTCTTGGCCTGGATTCTAAGTAGATTTTTATTCACGCTGGAAACAGCAGTTATGCCTTAAGACCTTTTTTCCTTTATCTCTCTTTATACTCCCTCACCTGTTGTCATTCTGATTGTAAAGTCAGCAGTAATCTTGCTTGAAACAAACTAGTGCATCTTTATATTTCAAGCCCTGATGCCTCCAGACTTTTGCAAAATCATCTCTTTGGCCTGGAAGAACACCATCCACATGATCCACAATCTTGGCTTGGCTTTTGGGTCCATCAGTTTTGACTGAGGGATCTATGAGCTCTGTCCATATTTAGTTTGATGTCGGAGGGGAGCGAAAGGGTGGATCGTAACAGCTGTTGCATGAAATCCACTGTGGTTGGAAATCTTCTTCCTCGCCTTCTGGTACCCATGCACCTGAAAATTGTTTCTTTGGGCTCTGTTTTCTGAGTCTTCCAGGTAGTTTCCTTATCTCACCTTAACAGATATAGGAGGACCCAGTTGGTTGATTCTTTGGCCTCCGCATCCCTGTTACCTGTGTGGTGTTTTCTTTCACTTTTTGTCCAGACCTCTGATATCTTGGCAGAGATCCACCAGCGATGATTCTATTTTGTGTACAGATTTGAGTATTTGTTGGAGAGCTCGCTCAGGGTTACTAGAGAGTGAATCTTCCTCCTCTGCTGGCTCCACTGAAGACTCCGAGTTCATCCGCCCCAGTGCAACTGTGTGAGAAAGTTCCCCATCTCCTTATCGAGTGTAAGTTGCTTCAGTTTAATGTTTTCGCTAGCTGGTTTCGGCCCCTTTGCCTCTGTGATTTTGTAGACATCTTTGGCTTCACGTTGGTGTCAGAAATTCATTTAATCCTAGGCTTATTAAGAGGGATGGTAACCGATTTTAGCAGGATAGATGGAGCTCCCAAATTAGGCTGCTGCCATATCGGTGACGCCACTGGAAGTCCTGCCCACTGAAAATGTTTTATTAACTATTCTGTATTTAAATGGTGTTTCTGACCCACTGCAAGTTATAAGACACCAAAACAGAGTCAATATATCAAAGTGAAGTGTCAAGCTAATGTAACCACCCTTCTACTACTATCTGCACAACCACCCACAAGTGGTTCTGCCTAATAGATGTAGGTTGGTGCCTGGGTTCATGGTTAGAATTGGATTAGTAATTGGCGTGGTGCCTCCACCTATGGGGATCCTTACATCAGCATGCTGCCAGGGTGGTTCCCACGGAAATTAATATAGCCCCTCCCTTGGTGACAGATAGATTAGTTACACAATTCCCTCCCACTTATTACTCTGAACAGGCAAATGTCACACTAACACGATATGGCAAATACTAGCAGTTGTAAATAAATAAACAGATGGGTTTATTTTGGGGTTTGGAAAATAAGGTGGGGACAAGGAAACAAAGGAGTAAAACATCAACCAATCAACTATGAATAAATTCTGTAACACAACCACTGTATGGTATGACCTCTGTCCCAGTCCCTCTCCCCCACTGGTGCATCAGTTAACCCCACAGTTCCTGTGGAACTCCTCAATAGTCAATGTGCACACAACGAGGAGTTGCAAGCCTGTGACGAATGGACACTGAGTACGGTACCTTACAGTTGGGTGGAGCTGCAGCTGCTAAATACAATTACACCAGTGAAATAGAAACACACAGATGATCCTGGTTGTAACTGTTGCTGTGGGCTCAGTTTAGGGTTGTGCAAGAAGCCCAGGTGATAAATTAACTAGCTGGCTAGCTGGACAGTAAAATAGCAATTGGTTGGGTAAACCCAGTACTCACGACCATTAGATAACCAGAGGGTGCAGGCATTGGGGACGATCCACTGTCTGGCAGTCGGGAAAAACTGTTTGGCTGGAGTAGATGATGATGATGATGGCGATTCTCTTCACCCCACAGAGGGACTTGTCTTCACCCACCTCAAAAGTTGGGCCAGCAGGATCTTCACCCCACAGAGGGACTTGTCTTCACCCACCTCAACAGATGGGCTGGCAGTTAGGCAGTTGATCTTCACCCCACAGAGAAAATGTCTTCACCCACCTCAAAAGATGGTCTGGCAGTGGATCTTCACCCCACAGAGGGACTTGTCTTCATCCACCTCAACAGATGGGCTGGCAGTTAGGCAGTCAATCTTCTCCCCACAGAGGGACTTGTCTTCACTGACCTCAAAAGATGGGCTGGCAGTAGATCTTCACCCCACAGAGAGATTCTGTCTTCACCCACCTCAACAGATGGGCTGGTAGTTAGGCAGACAATCTTCACCCCACAGAGGGACTTGTCAGGATCTGAGAGGCAGTGGTTGTTCACCTCCTCAGAATAAAAGTAGCTTCCATGGCAACGTTTGCTCTTCTTTGGGCCAAAATCCTGGCTTTACACTCAAGCTGAGGTAAATCCCTTGTTTCTGGGATTTACAAGTAACCCCTCCCAAGTCGGAGCTTACCTGAGCGCCTGCTGCCTCCTGATGCCTCATTGCAGCCAACACTTCGCCTCCCGCCCACTTCTGGTCTGCAAACCAGGGCCGGGAGTGTATTAACTTTATTGTGGCACCCCAAGTGCCTGGATTCTGTGTGGCTGGCGAGCCACTTGAATCCTTGCTCTCCCGGCTTGATTCTGGACTGCTGCCAGGGCTGGGGAGCACTACAGACAGTTACGCGCCAGTGCACCGATAAAGAACGTGGCCAGTGAGCACCACTGTGTTGCTTCCCCGCCTCAAACTGCCGCACACAGTGGGGTGGGAAGCAGGAAGAAAAGGCCGTAAGGGTTTTTTGTGCCTCTGTGTCTGACAGGAAGTGCGGCAGAAGCGCCACCATAACTCCCTCCCAGCCCCATCGGACAGCAGAGAGGGCTAGGGGAACTGAAATACAATAAAAAAAAATTTTACAAAGCTTCCTGACCCAATCCAAGCCTCCAGTGGGTCGGGAACACTGGGGACAACATGGTGCCTACAGGGACTAAAAGTCCCACGATGCAGTGAGGTGAGAGTGCTGTTTTTTCCAGAGACTGCTCCTGCTGGGGAGCTTACAACATGGAGCTTCCAACGGGCCCTGTCCCCCAAAGTGCCTCCTGGCCCTAGTGACCACCAGAAGGGACCAGGAGGGTCCTCTACATGCAGCCAGATGCTGCCAAGATGTTACACAATTTATGATAATGGACTTAGATGAACAAAACTATATGGGCAGCCATATTAGATGTGGTCTGCCTGAAGACAGCATGGAACCCTATTGGTAGCTGCAGTACAGCCAATCAGGGCATGGAGCTCGAGACTCCTGTGGACCAATGAGGTGTCATGATTCAAGCTAACATTCTGGGGTTGACTGTTTGACCCTAGGTCTTTTCTGTGTGAGTTTTGAAGGAAAACAACTGATTTTCTGATGGCTTCTATGCTGTCACAGCCCCAAACCATTTAGCGTGTACCAAAATGAACTATGAACTTTCAAACCTGTTGCCAACTGCCTGGTAAATCCCAGACAACCTCATCTGGACTGAACTGCTGTGTTTTGGCAACCAAGATTGCTAAGACTGCTGAAAGAATTATTTCTTTGTGCTTGGATGAGGTGACAAATCCACTGCCTCACTGTTCTGTTACAAGAGATTGATTTCTGCCAGGGGACCTGAGCTCTGAGGTCCTGCTGGCCTGTCTAACTACTGGCCTACCTGCAAGGTGGGTGAAGACAAGTCCCTCTGTGGGGTGAAGACAATGGCCTGCCTACCTGTGAGGTGGGTGAAGACAAGTCCCTCTGTGGGGAGAAGACAACGGCCTGCCTACCTGTTGAGGTGGGTAAGACAAGTCCTCTGTGGGGTGAATAGGATAATCATCCGCATCCATGCCAGTTCTACCTGTTCTTCCCAACTGCCTGCAAGGGAGACGCCCCCAACTCCTGCATCATCTGTTCACCAAAAGGTCGTGAGTACTGGTTGTATCCAAACCAATGCTTTCTAACTGTTCATCTAGCTAGCTAGTTAACTTATCATCTGGTCTTCCTGTGTGACCTTAGCTAAGCCCACAGCTACAGTTACAGACAGGATAAACTGTAATATCTACATTCACTGGTGTAGTTTATAACTTACAGCTGCAGTATCCAACCATTGCAATGGTGCTGCACTCAGTGTCTACTCATCACAGACCTGCAACTCCTCAGTGTGCACACAAGGTATCTGGGCACTCCCACAGGACTGTGGGGTTAACTGGTGCACCAGTGGGGTGAGAGGGACTGGGACAGGGAATACTGATTGTAATGTATTGTGGTATCTGATTATTTTGCCTGATTACAGTATTTAGTATAAGCTTGTTGTTGAATGTTTTATACCTTTGCCCCTTGTTCTATCCTCATCACCCAGAACCCAAAATAAACCCGTGTTTATTTTCCTGCAATATCTGAAGTATTTGCATTTGTTACCCTAGGTCCAAGCCAGTTGGTTAAGTCCATTGCAAGAACCCAATGAATGAAAACAATAAGATGGTACCACAATGATTTTAGCTTTCATTGCAGGGAGCTACCTTGATTTGTACATATGCTACCAGGATCTGGCTGCACTGCAGGTGACATGTAGACATCATGGTAATGATCAAGGGCAGGGGAAGCTGGGCTGACACGATGCACCTCCAGATGGTCATACCTGCTCAATGGTGTTGTGCAGGGGTCAATCTTCAAGCTGGTCTCTCACTGAAATGGTCTCTGGTACAGGAGTAACGGCCTAGGCCAAGATGGTAGGGCCCAGGCAGGGTGAACAGTTCTGGCAAAGTTTGTGATCTTCGCTGTTGTAACAGATTCAATCATGGGGAACCAAATCATGACCCACGAAACACATTCAGCACATTTAAATCAATCAGTACATCTGTCAACAGTTCAGATTCAGTCTGATTGCAAATTAACAGCTTTACTGTGCAAACCTTTCGATCCAAGTATGATCCACACGCAAGCTTGGCAGATCGCTTCAGGAGCACGCCTTCGGTCCAGATAGCAAGTGGCACTGGCACTTTTGTCTCTTCTGCCGCAGTTCCAAGGTAGAAATTGGACAAGTCTGACTTCTGCAATAGGCAGGCCAATGCAGGAGACAGTGACAGGAAGGCACGACTGACCTCTTCCCACCAATTCCTATGCTTCTACTGGAGCAGCTGCTTGAAAGCTCGAGCTGTTCTCAGTTTAACCTCCAACTCTTAACTGATCACTGTCTCTGGCACACATGGCATTTCCCGTCTGTCCAAAGGTTCATTTGGATAAAGGAGCTGTCAGTCACAGTAAGGGCTCCCTCCAGGTCCATTTGGGAGCCAACTGAATAAAACTATAAGACTACAGAATTTCCTTCCCACAAGACCCCTGGGGACAGGATCCATTTTAGTTCCCCAGTGGTTTGATTGGTCCAATTACTAGAAGCCCAGGACCTACCATGGTGGCTTCCATCCAAATGTTCAAGCTGCAATCAAAGTAGGTTAGACAAACATCTCTATCTTAACTATAACAACAGATAAACAGTAAATAAGCCCAGTTCTCTATAAAGGCTCCCTCTGCACAAGCAGCAACTGCAGAATGGAGCAAAGATTACTGTATGGCAGGTCGCAAGCCTTAAATCACTTAAACCCAGCACAGACCACTGTCTAGACACAGATTAGCTATTCTCTTAAAGGGACAGGCGCGAAGGCTTAATATGGCACTCTCATAAAAGTACAGAACTACTTAAGACAGAACACCAGCCTGACAGTGGGCATTAAGGAGCTCTGGAAGACATTATAGTAAACCCCAATTTGTAGGGGTTACACTCTTCCTGCCTGGAAAAACTTGGTGTCCGCGATCAAGTCTACACATCCAATAAGATTCTATATAGAAAATACTATACATAAAACACATGCATGTTTGTATTTGGTATACCATAAAATAAAACCTGATGCATCAGTAACATAAGCTGATAACAACAGTATTACTATACTTTTTCCATTTGTCATGACATTTTCACAGTAACACATGTTCATAACAGATTAATAGATTCAAGCAGTTAAACACATTACTCTTACAATTCTAGTCTGCACTACCTCCTGTACACTAACCCACATGGCTTGGGCCTATCCCTATCAGCTACACTGGGCTGCATGGGGCAAGGGCATTAGCATACTAACTGGAGGACTTAACTATTAGTGTTGAAGTAGCAGAATAGCCCAGTTTTGGAAGAGAGTTTTCAGGAAATGTACACCCTCTTGTGAACTACATGTAATGGAGGTCTACAGGCCTTCCTGGGAGTCATAACTGAGGTGTATCACAGGCTTTGTGGCTCTTCCAGATTTTTGGGAAGGACAGGTACAGGCTCAGTTCTTTCAACAGTGGCATTGGGCTTGATTAGTTTCAGCTCATTGCTTGTCAATAAGTCTGCTTCTGAAGAAAAGAGCACCTCTGCACTGGTTGTCTGTTCTGGACTGGAAGCACTTTCAGATTCGGTTCTGATTCAACAAGATCACTTTCATTACTTTGTTCTGAAATTCCAGGTTCATCATCAAGAGGAAATTCCATGGAATTCAAATCATGTAACATATTACTGTTACTTTCAACATCATAACTTTCATTCACATCACTGTCCATAGTACTACTGGAATCATTGATTGCAATTAGTTCTGGACTTTCTGGTATGTTACCAGCTATGCTCTCTCTCTCTGGTTCTCTTTGTTGGGGCTCAGTCAATTCCACAAGGCAGAAGAAATCAGCTACACCAGAAGTCACACTTTGCACCTCACTTTCAGGAGGCACAGGAGCTGTGGAGAAGGCTGGAGGGTTAGACAATCTGGAAGGTCCAGCTTCATCTCCAAAACCGCACAGAGGGTTGCCTTGAAACAACTCAGTTCATAGGATGGTTAATAGGGGCTTCACACTCTGGTCCTCAGATTCGGACTGGCAGTCGATTTCATTCAGACCATGACTAACAGAAGGCCTTGAATCTTTAACAACTGGGGATGGGGTTAACTGTTTCTTTTGAGCCACAGCTCTGGTTACAGGCCGAGAGGGGCAGTCTCTTGGGGCAGACTCAATGGCCCAGATATTCAAAGAGTTGAGCCATGCGCAATAGGGTTGCGCCTGCACAAGTCCGACTTTGCGCCATTCTGCGATATTCAGCAGGAGGCAGCTGCGCTCAAATCATGCTGAGCAACAGCAATGATAATGAAGGCATGCACAACCGAAGGGGAGGAACCATGCATAAAATGGCGGGTGTGATATTCAAAGATCGCGCACGCGCAACAGTGGAGCAAGTGGAAGTTGCGCCATAGCGGAAATGAGCCAAAATAAAAAGGAGCAAGGAAGAGGCGCAAGAATGCTACAGGAAGCCGCATGAGACAGAGGCAGAGGCACAGACAGGGCAAGTGGCAGGAACAGGGCAGGCCAGGAAACGCCCAGCAAAAGACAGGCACAGGGAAGGTGTGGGGAGCCACACAACTCAGAGGCCAGCATAGACAGGTGTACCCAGTGCAGGGAGGTAGCAGCCAGGATAGCGGGGAATAAAGCAACAGCTGCTGGGGGAGCAAGCCAGGGACATGGCCAGTGCCACCTTCCATGGACGCCATAATGAGGGGTGAGAAGGTGGGCGGCAGGGGACGTGGCCATGGAAGGGCCCGCCGGTGCACGCCCCAATAGAGCGGTACCCCAGCCCGCACCAGCTTTGAGATGTACACAGATACCGAGATTGTGGGCCGTACCGCCTGAACAGGGCAATACTGAGGAGACTCTGTGAGCTGTGTGCAGTGATGTGATGCAGGCATCCACACGACGGAGTCATGCCCTGTCAGTGGAGACCAAGGTAACAGCCTGCATGTGCTTGTCGCCATGGTGTTCTTCCAGAGACCAACTGGGGACACCACAGGCATAACCCAGTTGGCCACGCCACGCCACCTCACCCAATTCCTCAGCGCACTGCTGCCACATGCTGAGGAGTACATCCATTTCCCAGCACAGCAGCGGAGTGCACAGCAAACATACAGGAGTTCTACAGGGTAGCATGTATGCCTGCAGCTAGGGGGCAATAGACCTGCACCCAGGTGGCCACACGCACACCACCTGGCCACGTAGGGGCCGCATACATGAACCGCAAGGCTATTCCAGCATCAACTGCCAAGTGGTGTGCGATGCCAGGGGGCGATCATTAATGTCTGTGCCACGCACCCTGGGGAGCACATGATTCATACATCTGGCACCAGTTGGCACTGTGCCACAGATTTGAAAGTGGGGACATCCCCACAGGACACCTAGTGGGTGAGTATGCAAACCAAATGGACATATCGAGGGCTTGGGGGCATGGCCAGAGGTGCTATGGGTAGTGGCCTCACATGGCTTGGGGCAGGGCAATGCTGATCACCAAACTAACCTCCACCTCTACACACAGGTGACAGTGGATACCCACTCCGTCCCTGGCTGCTCACACCCCACCGGTGGCCCATGACCCCATCGCACAACGCTCAATGAGGCACACGCCACCAAACACAATGTCATCGAGCTGGTGTTTGGGATGCTGAAGGCACATTTCTGTTGCCTGACACCTCTGGCGGTGCTCTACAGTACAGCCCCTCAAAGGTCTGTGGGATATTCCTGGCCTGTTGCATCCTGCACAACATGGCCAACGAATGTGGATAGCCATACAGGTCAAAGAGGGGGACAGCAATGGGGACGATGAGGACGCCGGTGACGATGGTGATGGGCAGCCCCCTTGGCCGGAGGACCTCTGACTGATCCGGCTGGCACAGCTGCACCGGGACACCATCACGGAGGAGCACTTCAGCCAACCCAGGTAAGTCATGGGGACATGTGCAACCACCAGTGGCTAAGGCACAACCCACAAACACGCATGGACACACACCAGGGGTGCATGCCATCAAGGGAAGTGGCAGGGCAGAGGCACACACACTACCAGGGACGGGTGAGGATTAACACGCCACGTGGACAGACACACACACACGCACACACACAACGCATCAAACGTGCACAGAGGGCAGGAGGCACACCGACCCAGAACACCAACCCTAGCAACACGCATGTCCACAGGCCACCATGCCACTGCCTGTCCATGTGCGTGTCAGATGCTGGGAACCATTGCACTTTGGTGTACAGTGCAATGCAGGCATCATCATGCACACGTAATCGCGGACAGCAGCCGGGAGGTGTGCAGTGGACTGTGTGTCTGCATGCAGGGCCAGGTACTCCACCCGCACTGCCCACCGAACACATAATGCACACAGGGCAGCACCAGACAGTAGCTGTGCCGGAGACAGGTCGTCTCACGACACAGTGCCATGGCCACCACGGATGCGTGGCGGCCCGCCGAGACCCACCAGCACTGGCAGGCTGACCACTGGCCTCATGGGTGGCACCGATGGTCCCCAGGGGTTCCACTGCATGAACGCCACCGCGCTCGTGCAGGGTCTGCAGCACAATGAACATGCCTGCACCAGGAGTGCTCGATGCTCACAGCTGAACCCGGCGTTGACAGGGTGGGAGTCCCACGCACGCCGGAACGGGGTGAGAGTGCACTCATGCGGTGTCAGCGACGCTGGGCACCTGACTGTGTGCTCATTGTGGCCATGACAGCAATGAACGCCTGCATGCCTCGTCAATGGCAGCGGTCACATCCTCCCGCAAATGGTCCATCCGTGCCAGGATCCAGTTGGTGTCCCTGCTGCGACGCCTCTGCCCACTCCAGAGCCACACACCGGCTTTCCACGGATGTCTTAAGCTGCATCTGCTGCTGGGCCAATGCTTGCAGTAGGCGTGGTGCTCGTCCAAGAGGTCATCAGCCTCCTCGGCATCCTGTCCCTCAGGGTGTGCAAGGGCCTGACGCTCAGCACCCCTTGAGGGTGGGCACTGCGCACAGGACCAGGTCTGGGCATGTCCACAAGTGGTGCACAGATGCCACCGCTGAACCCTGTATCCCCAGGCCCCTGGGTGACTGCTGATGCTGCCCCTCCGCCGCCGCACATCAGGGCTCAGTGGTGCCACCGCAGTGGCTGCAACAGTCCCACTGTCCTGAACAGACACCAGTGCTGCCCCACTGGTGCTGACAGGCACAGCCTGGGACTGTGCTGACACGCAGACCCCCACGGCGGCACCAGCCACAGCCATGGGTGCGAATTGCCCTGCTGTGTGTCCATCCTGTGGCACACACGCGTCACTGCCCATGACGGTCATGTCATCATCACTGGTGCCTGACTCTGCCTTTGCCACACACAGCGCGCTGGCATCCATGGACACCAGCACGCTGGGACACAGGCAGGGCTTCCTCCACACCTGTCTCAATGACATCAGTGTGGACAGACAGGCGCCCCACTGCCGCAGACAGATCCATACATACCTGTGAAGGTGGATGGTCCCACCTCCGACCTCGTCCCACTGTCCGCAGTGGACAGGCCCACCACCGCTGACCCATGCAGATGCTCAGGATCTGTAAGGGAAAGCAAAGTCAGACATGCATGTGACCTACCCGCCCCCGAGGCAGACCATGACTTACCATGCAGAGATGGGCCACCACCCGCCTGGAAGCCACCGCCGAACTCCTCTATGGCACTCGATGCATGCTTGCAGCAAGCCTGTCCTCCGCTGGGATGAGCTGTACCACCTCCGCTGTCCCCACCTGTTGCAGCACGTGCCGCCCTGATGGCAGCCACCTTCTCCTTTACCTCCTCCCGCCTGTACCCATCTTCTTACACTCCTGCACGGAGCACTGGTGGCTGCCATGCAGGTTCACGGCATGTGCCACCTCCTCCCATGCAGCAGCACGGGCCTGAGGGGTGCCCCACCATCCACTGAGCAGTGGCTCCTGATCCAGGTAGGCATCGGAAGGGACTCGGTTTCGACTTAGTAAAATTCGGCCTCCTCCTCCTCCTACCACTGTTGTCCTCCTCTCCAAGAACGTGCTCGGTCATTATTTAGCCTGTAAGGATGGCAGTTGTTATCTGTGATTGTGCAGTCCCATGCATGTCCCTGAATCCACAGTCCACTCTCCCACACAGCATGCAACTCACCAATAAACTGCAGTAACCGACCATGGCCACTGCAGCACTTTGTCGCACCTTATAGTGCAATCCATGCAAATTAAGTGAGGAGCAACTTTAATTAGATGCAAATCGCGTTGTTGTACCATTGAATGGCTGATCGGATGATTAGCATATGACGGCTGAATATCGCACCGCTGCGCTTTTGGCGCAATTGTGTTGAACGTGCTGAGCCAATGGCACAGTTCTGTGGCATGCATAGTACACCTCACCGCGCATGCCCAGGTTGCTTACGCAGGCGCCTGCTGCGCTGATGACGTGCTGTGCATGGTAGGCAATGCAGGGCACGCTACCATTGTGCCAGTGGTGCTATAGCGAAGGTCACTACATGGCGCTGTGGCAATGGGCCTTCATAGGCGCTAATGGCACAACCGCCGATAGTCCGCTGTGGGCTGGCACACAGGCAGAAAATTGCGCTACATGCATTGTTGTCCGATGGCGCTGCGCGTGGCCTTGCGCCAGGGACCTTGACCCTGTGCCCTACCTTTTCCCCTTGGTGCCATCGTCAGGCATAGGTGCACCTCTATCGCTGTTCAGTAACAGTGCGATAGGGAATGGACAGCGCTGTACCGTGCAGCATCTGCACGCCGGGTACCAGCTGCACAGCGCCATATTGCCTACTATAGTATTCGCAATGGCGTGAGAAGGGCTGCTCCCTGGTCTGCAATAGAGTCGGCAAACCTGGTGGCCACAGTGGAGCCACAACATGGGCATCTCTTTGGGAGGCCCCCTGGATAGGCCTAGGTCCCAGGTGTGGCAAGAGGTTGCCACAGCCCCAGAGGCAGTGACTGGCAGGGCAGGACAGGCGGAGCAGTGCAGGCACCGATATGGTGACCTTATGGAGGAGGAGCTGGAGTTACTGGCCAGACTACGGTCACGTGCCAGGAGGGGCACGATACCACGACTCAGGTAGGGGTTCCGTCACACACTGTTATCGTCCATATGAGTCACATTGTTGTTTGTGTCCAGCACATAGGGAGGGACTGTATGGGATTGGCGTGGCAGTCTTCACAGGGTGTGGGGTGGGTGGGTCTGGCTGGGTGGGGGGCACACTCTTGGGGCAGGGGACTTTGCTTGGACTGCACTGACATTCTTCTCTCCTTTGTCCCCACAGGCCCGGAAGAGGTACGCGCTTGAGGGCGGAGCGCAGGGCAGTGGAAGCCACAGCCAGGCAGGCCGAGGGTCCACAACGGCCACCGACCGTCCCGATGAGGGTGAGTAACAGACATCCGCGATTAATATTGCATGCTGTATGACAAGATGGGCAGTGGGGCATGGCCACCATTCACCGACATCACCGCCATGCATGCCACTGGTTACGGTCAACACTGTCCAGTGGCAATGCATGCCTGGGTGTGCATCACTGGTGGTGCATGCATGCACCAGGTGCATGGCTGTGCCACTGCCTTTGCACCACATAGCCATGTCACTGGACGGCCACGATGGTGCTATGCGTGACTTAGCTGGTGGGGTGTGCAGCATTCCGCATGGCTGTATGCGCCTGGGTGGGCATGTCCTGTGGACGTGATCACTGCAGCTGGTCACACACCATCACAGCGGTATGTCCCATGGCCATATGCCATGCACAGTGGGTGGGCTGTATGGGCTGTGCATTTCCACCTATTGACTGTGCTCCTTGTCCTAGGTGCGAGACATCTGAGGGAGATTAGAGACACCCTGAGGGAGCTACTGGCCCTGGCCCGAAACAGTGACCATCCCATGGAGGATTGATGAGGCGGAGGTCCTCAGGAGGCACGAGCGAGGGGAGCCAGAGCCTAGACCAGCGTGGCCAACATTAGTCCCTTGTCCCTGACCTCCCATCCCACCTTGGACCCACCCTCCCACCCCTCCTAGCCCATCCCATTTGTCCAACCCTTCCCCTGACCACCCCACATTTTTGTGTCCCCAACCCATGTATATAGTTGTTCTTATTGTAAATAGTTGGTTTATTTATTTTTCTAATACATTTAACTTTTCTATGAATGCCATGGTGGTCTCTGATTTGCAGTGCTATAGGTGCTTAGCTGCAGTGGTGTGCATGGCATCGGGTGGTGCAGTCATGGGTATGTGTGTGTGTGTCCATGTGGAGGTGCCTATGGTGTGGGGTAGATATCAGTCAGTGTCTGTGTTGTGTGTGTTGTTCCCCGTGCACTGGATGACTGTGTGCAGTGGTCAATGGCGCGTCTCTGTGTCCATGGTGCACCCATTGGCCTGTCCATGGCCTGTGCAGCCGACACCCATGCCTGTCTGTGACCGCATGATCTGCTGGCATGTCAGTGGTGGCATTCCCTGCATGGCGGACATTGTACCCGTCGCTTGCTGGGTTGCCCATGTCACTGGTGTGGTGCATGCCTGGCTCAGGTGGCACTGTGGGCAACACCCTGGGACCCACTCTCATGCTGGCTAATTTGCAGGACCAGGGCCAGGCCAGGGTCTCCACTTGTTCATCCATGCCAGCAATAGCAGTAGGAAAAGATAGCCACATTCGTGCATACCCTTGGTAAGGATAGGATTTGTCACCCAACCCCCACACATGCAATCCTTCTAGGGTAAGAGTGGAAAGTCGCAAAGGGTTGGTTGTATCAGTCTTTATATACAATCATGACCTGCGAGTCACTGTCTAGCACAGCTCAGGTGGAGATGCCATTAATTGCCACTGTGTTTTCATGGATGGGCCCACCATCTTGAACCAATCTGGAGGAGTCTGTTTGGCAGACTGGCCTATGGCAGTTTTAGAGGAGAAAGACTTGTGAGGTGGGCCTGGCTGAGGTTTTATATTGCTTTGTTGGACCAGATTGAGCAGCTTGGTGGTGACTTTCCACAGATCTTCAGGGGAATTGCAACTATGTCAGGTGTGCCCATCCTCTCCACACCTATAACAAAACACCTTGCCTCTAGGGTCACCAGTGCGGTTTGGCTCTTCACGAGATTTGTAGTGATCTGGGGCTGAAGTCCTACGGTCTTCTTTCGGTTTGAACTCGGGCTCCATTCCCCACAGTTCTGCCAGGGGTGGGTGATCAGGTAGCATGAATAAGATTTCTCACCATGGTTCGCAGTTCTCTCTGCCCTTCCAGCAGTTTAGAATCAGTTTGGGGTTCAGTGGCAGGGCATGGGCCCCCATACTATCGGGGGGCCTCACTGCCAGACTCAGTCTTAGGGGAACAAAGACTAGAATTTTTTGCCACTTGGTCACAGCTTCCTGGCTGACTCTCAGCTCTTTAACTCTTTCAGCAGCTCACAGACTTGCTGTGTCTCAGAGGGTTCCTCTTTCTCAACAGGCCTGTCAGGGGTCAGTGTGGAGCAGGCAACCCCTCACATGGTTCACAGCTATCTTCATTGTTCTCAGCCTCCTGGATCTTCTTCATCAGCCAACAATATTCGGAGGGTTAGCATTCCTGTCTTGAAACTTTAATTTTGGCATAAGCAGACTTGAATAACAGGCAGACTTAAGAATATGCTCTAGCCTGACGCGATTCAGTTCACTAGCCAAGATACCCCTTTACGATGCTCCCGTTGTAGGGCCCATTCAAGCCAGGTTACGAAGGCAGACAGTTTCTCATTTTCCACTGTTTAGCAGACTTGAATTTCCACATTAAATCCTCCCCGGACTCAGTGCTGCCAAATACCCCTTCTAAAGCGGATAGGTACTCAGCTGCAGAGGCCTCTGGGTTAGTGGACCAAGGACCAAATGGTTTTCAGTGCAGGGCCCTCAAGCTTTCCATAAGTCTGTTTCTTTTCTCTCCTGAGCACTGCCACTCTTGGACAAGGGGTGTGGCATAGTCCATCCAAGTTTCAAGTCATCCTCCCCACTGGCACGGGAACAGCACCAAAACTATTCTAAGCTCATGATAAAAGTCCAGGTGCACTGGAGGTATTATAATGGAGGATGCCACAATGGTGGGGGCAAAGGGGAAGCTGGGGAGGCCAAAGAAGACTGAATGGGGTAACCTCCTCAGAGTCTTCCAAAGCCCTCCACAAGTCTTTGACTGACTGTCCCTCGGCAGCTAGAAGGCTCAATAGTTTGTCTTTGAATCCCTCTACCATGGGAACCTCCAGGGGAAGATGGGTCGCTGTGTAGATGAATAACTCTCCACCCTTTCTGGGACTGCTCTGGCATGATAACAGGGGTACTGTCTCGGGTTCTGTGGGAAGACTACAAGAAATGAGGGCCACCAAGGTCTGGGCAAACAAGTTTGAGTCCCGCCTGTACTTCAACCTTCCCAGGCACTTAACTTTCCCTACAGTGTCCCTATAGTATCATTAGTAGTCCCACGAGGATATCAAGCAGTAACAAGGTGTGGCAGGGGCTGACCCCCTCGGCCTCGCACTCACCATCATGCAGTGTACAGCCAGCTTGTGGGAGGAAATTTTCCACTTAGGTGTAGTGATGGCCTCCATTTCTAATTTTCCTGAAAATTTTCACTGGACTGAAAATCTGACTTTTGGCCACTGGAGGGCGCTAATCCCAATGGTGCCTCCAAGATGTAACCCATGCTATTCTAAGGGCTACTACCACTGCCTGTAAGACTATACACAGGTTGATGGGCCTGAGTTCTCTAATAAGGTGCCACCACCCAGAGAAATGGTATTGGGGTTGCTTATCTGCTCTGGTATAGCCCCAGGAAGCTATAACCACCCACTAACCCTCCTAGTGGCCTAAGATATAACACAGTGGTAATTTCACAATTAATAAGTAGTAATAATGTGCTCACACCCTTCTCACTTACCAGGGTGGGACCTTCAGCAACCGCCCTGGAGACCTCCTGAAAATAAGGTTAGCAATGCAGCAATACAATCTTAATACTGTAACCCAACTAATAATATGCACACTAGCCAGGATAAATGTGAAAAGATAATCAGATTTATTACGGGACGTAAACAAGGGAAGGCGTGAATCTAGCCAAATGATTTGTAATCTGATTTAAATCAAGCTGTTCTGGCATGCACTTTAAGTCCCAATTATACAGTTCAGCAATCCTGGGTACCTAGATGGCAATGCAGGCTAGCCTGAAACGTTGCCTAGGGGTGGCCAGCATTACAGCTGATGCTGGGGCCCTTGGTGGAAGAAAACAGTTAAACATGCACACAACCCAATTATTTGTAATCCAAGCTGGTCAGCTCAGTCCGTTGCAAGAACCAATAAATGAAAACAATTAGATGGTACCACAATGATTTTAGCTTTTATTGCAGGGAGCTACCCTGATTTGTACTCACGCTACCAGGATCTGGCTGCACTGTAGGCGACATGTAGACCTCACAGTGATGATCAAAGGGCAGGGGAAGCTGGGCCAACACAACGCACCTCCAGATGGTCGCAACCTGCTCAATGGTGTTGTGCAGGGGCCAAATCCCCAAGTCAGTCTCTCATCAAACAGTCTCTGGTACAGGAGTAGCAGCCTAGGCTGAGATGGCAGTGCCCAGGCAGGGTGAACAGTTCTGGCAAAGTTTGTGTTCTTCTGTGGTGAAGCCTCCAGCTGACGTAACAGATTTGATCGTGGGGAACCAAATCACAACCCATGAAACACATTCAGCACATTTAAATCAATCAATACATCTGTCAACAGTTCAGATTCAGTCTGGTTGCAAATTAGTAGCAGTTGAGTTGAGAAGGAAACCACAGGAGGCAGCATGATGTGGTTGCTGCAGAGGAGTGCCAGAGCAGGACTTGCTAGAGGATTGCATTTTATTTTTAACAGGTATGCCACCGTTATCATACTAGCATGTCTTACCAGAATTTCTTGTGCCTTCTTTGATTGGCGTATTGCTCTCAGGTTGTTCTTTGTTCCCTGCAGGAGGAATACATTTTGATGGCAGCTGGATTGTTGGGACCAAGGGGGCCTTTGGAAAGGCCCAAGCCTGGGTGGCTGTTTTACACCCACTAACACTAACAACTCACTGACAGAGACTAGGGCTTGGAGCTCAGAGGCCTGATTTGTCTGCAGGAAGCTGTGCCTCGAGTCTGTGGGCTGTCAGTCATACCAAGTCTCTGGTTCTCTGGATCTCCGCATTTTTGCTGTGCTTTTTCTGTGTTGTATACAGACTCTGTGTTCTGCAGGCCCACAGGCTCGTGAAGTTAAGAACTGAATGGAGAGAGCAGACGGAGCATGGAAATGGAGCTGAACGGAGAGAGTGAACAGAGTTGGTGAGCTGAACAAGACACGGAGCAAAGACTTTAGGACATTACATGCACTCAGATTATCCAGGAGATTATTCTAAATTCAGAGTTATTACTGTAACATTATTTAACTCTACTTAATATTGCCTAACATTGTCTAATAACCTTAGTGGCTTTTTAACAGCCCAATGTGTTAATAGGATTGTTGTGAGTTTTGCAGACTGAGCTGAGGGCTGCAGTTAGCTGTGTTTAGCTTTTTTTTTTTCTCTGTATGATGCTGCTTTAGGTACACACTCTAAGTACAGGCTAAGTACGCTGAAACAGCCAAAAGTGTTCTTCCTGAAAGAAGAATCACCCCGATAGGTGATAGATTAGTCTAAGAGCTAAGGGTGTAAGCTGCTCATGGTGCTTTTGTACTTTAATTATATTTTAATTGTGTTTTTGAAATAAACGGGCATGGGGCTAAGATTGTAGGGATTGAAAGTTCTATGGGATCTTCTGTCTGATTTTAACCATCTGTATTGGGATAGTGGGCTCTGTGTTCTGTGCTTATTTTTTGTTCAATTAATATATGTTTTGATTTTTATGATAAGATTGCTGATTTTCAAAGTTTGGGTGATATTTATTTTTCACACACTCAGAAAGCAGCCTGCATGGATAGGTGGGTTAAGTCACGCAGCAGGCTGATATAAAACGATGCGTGGCTGTGAAGTGAAGCAGATCTGTTGGTTGTATCTCAGTGTCAGTTGTGTGTCCCTTGCTCCGTTCTACTGTGCCTCTGTTTTTGCTATTTGCTTCATCGCTTACTTATTTGTAAAGCCTGGAAGGTAATTTATACATTGCTGAATGTTTTAACATATATTCTTTTAATTTGTTCCTTTGTCTCTTCTGGTAACTAGAAGTAATGAAATAGTGTGTAAGTGGTGAGCCTTAAATGGTTCCTTTTCATTTTATAGTGCTGAAGTGGAATAGTGTCTGGAATATCCTTAGCAGCATCCTTGGTTTCTAAACTGCCTGGAGTCCCATATCATGGGATTTTATTTCCTAGCATTTATTGGAGAAATGATGGCTAAGTAAGTTTTACTTTATTTTTAAGCAAGCTTTTCATATCCAGTGTAAGAGTGTTTATACATTTTTAGGTTTTAGTACAGGTGTGCTGGGTCTTTGGTGTAATAAAGGAAGTATAGGAGATCATAGTAGTTCGTGTATATCTTCCTGTTTCTGCTATATCCTTGAGAAGATAATAGTTTTAATGTTTTGTAGTAATCAAATGTAGCAAGTCATAGAGGATAAAGTCTCCTATCATTGTATTGTATTTCTTTTACAGAGTGGTCCGTTCTTCCATATGGCCCTTAGCTGATTGTAGAGGTCATAGTGGACGGAAGGTGACAAAGAAGCACCCACGCAGAACTCCATTTTAGATCCTCAGTTCCTCAATTTTTTTTACCAGGAGTAACACACTAAGCTGAAAACTTGTTTACAGGTGCGACCTGGGAGCACAGGGAAGTTAAGTGACTTGCTCAGGGTCACAGTATACAAGCGGGCTGTGGGATTCAAACCCAGGTCTCCAGATTTGCAGCTCAGAGTCTTAAACCACTGCACTATACTGCCTCCCTTGGAGATCCTTGGAGCGTAAAGAGGAAAATAGAAAAGGGACTGTGAAAAGATATTGATATTGACAAAGCTTGAATTACGGACTGACCACTAGTGTTCTTCTTCTCTTTTTTCTAAAATTAGTGAATTTGTCATAATACCTAATGTTATGCAACCCAAAAATTAAGAACATACAGTCGCAAGGCTGATAAAGGAAAAGGCAAAAAGATGTTGCTGGGTGGATAGGTCTTTTCCTGCTCAGAAGATAACACAGTACCTTTGTTCTAATTATAATCAAATTGAATTAAGGGTAATAAGAAAGTTAATAACGTTTTTAACCCTAAAATGACATCATCACCTACAAAAACAAGTGAGACAAACTTGCAGAGTCTGAGGAGAACAAACCCATTGTTAGAGGAAATCAGAAAGCTGGAGGAGAATATACAGTTTCATGTTGTAGAAAGTAATTCTAGAAATGTAATAGATAGTACAGGTCCAGAATTGCATATTTCAGGCCTTAACCCCTTTAACAAGCAAACAGAGAAGAGCTACTATAGAAATATAGAGGATAATGGCTGGGGATCGGGTATAACCACACTGTAATCACCTGGAGTGGTTGTTAGGGCAACACGGTAAACCTCGAGAGGTTTACTGTAGCCATAGCAACCACGCAGAGGTGATTTCAGCGTGGTTGTCACCCCGATCCCCAGCCATCATCTTCTACAGTGTATGATCAAAAAACACTGTTTGCATTCTATGTGTGAGAATTATGGAACTCTGGTGCATTCTTTTTGTTATGTCACTGTTTGGAAGTTCCAAAGTGTGGTTAACAACTTTTAAATTCTAAACAGTGTATAACAAAGCTGTGTGACTGCTGATTATGGTGGTTAATAGGCACTTACCATACATTATAATACCCTCTTCCCAGTCTATGTCTAGAAATAGTGCCCTAGTTCCTGAGGTACATAATGATGATATGGAGGTAGGAAAGGATCTAACTAGGGATGGTAGTACCTCAGTTTTGGGTCAAAATGATATTGGGACCAGTTTGGATCTGAATCAAGGAAAGGGCCTGCAGCTCTCTAAAGAGGTTATTGAGACTGTAAATCAGATTGATCTACAGGTTAAACAACATCAAAGTGACAACGGCTCATTTCCACTAAAATCGGACTCTTTTCTGACACCTTACATAACACCACAGGTTAGAAAAAATCAAATGGTCAATAATTTTGAGCCATTTGAGATGCAAGGGCTATGTGGTGATTCAGGGATATGGAGAACTCTCAAATCTTAAAACAAAGGGCTTGGCTGTGGAGATTTTATACTATTTAAGCTAGATGACTTAAAAAAAAAATGATTTCATTTGGTAATACCCAGCTGTTAGAATTAGTTACACTCTTTCGCTCCTTCACTGAATTTTATGTTGTTAACTCCCCACGAGGGGAGGAGGAGGGCAGAAGGAATAGGTCATAATGAGCCAATATGGAATGGCAGTGGGTCAATGATGGAGTGTAGCGCTAAAAGGAAAAAAGTGTACCCAGTTAACTGATAGGAACTACTTAACAAGAAGTAATCCAATTAAAATAGGTAAGGCATATAAGCATAAAAATTCAGAGATGGAGAATCAATGTGAAAGAGCGATAACAAAGAAAAAACTATCCAGGTGACAACTGAGGAAATTGCCAATAAAGAGAGGAGAGAAATAGACCTTCTGATTGGAGAACTGAGTCAAAGGAAAATAATGTTAAAACAAAATATAGAAGATGGAAATACTAAAGGATCTAAGCATATGACGGGATACCAGAATAAAAAGGAAAAAAGGAAAAAGAAAGGATCACAATAATGAATATAAATGGTAGAGAGGCAAAAGGCCATTAAAACAACAAGTAAAAACAAAGTCAGTTTTAGCAAGGATAATGCAAAAAGGAAAAGGTTTTAATAACATTCAGGGTTCATCTAAATTAAATGACACAGAGAAAGAGAAGTTAATTTTAGCAGGAGAAATGTTGCAACAATTTATACAAAAGGAGTTCCAAAACAAAAGATGAGAATTCATATACGGTGAAGCTAGCTACGTATAATCTTATTAAGGGATGTTAGAAAGAAAATTAACTGGCAGGATAGTAGATCAGTTTATAGGTACCAAGTTAGACCATACAAAGGTTGGTTATGTGTAGTCCTAAGAAATGCAGATAAGTGAAGGGAAATCCTTAAAGAGAAAGATAATTTCTCTGACCTTGTAGTATTACTTGATACAACGATTATAATAACTAAGAACAATATAAATGATCCAAGGAGAGCAGGTAGTAACAAAAAGTGTTAAGGATAAGCAAGGTACAGTTTCAGTAAAACAACCCAGAATCACAGCATTTCTGAAACCAACTGAGATAATACATACATTGAAGGGGAGGTTGTAGACAGTATTATGAGAAGAGGCAGGAAACAACTAGGGTGTGTATCAACTCCTCTGTGGTCCTGAATCTGATAAGAGCCTTAGGGCTGATTATGAAGATGATAGCTCCCGACAGAGGATGGAGAGAGTGAGTCCAATAGTATAATAAGTGTGAGCAATAGCTCTTTGGTAACCCTAGAGGTAACAAAGTGACAGAAGACTGTTAATAAATGTATAAACCTAATATCTTGGAATGTTGCTGGCTTTCGAGAAAAATGGAGGATAAAGCTTGTCTAGATTGGATCTCTAATTATTCAATATTACTTCCAAGGAACATGGATGGGTAAATTGGATGAGATATGGTTGAAAGGATATAGAAGTTGGGTTTCTCCAGCTTATAAAATTACCAAATATGGTAGCTCTAAAGGAGGTCTGGCTATATGTATTAATGTATCTCTTGATTTTGTGAACCCTGAAGTCAGCATGTACAATGAGTTTTACATGTATGTAGTTATAATTGGATATGCAGAATGCCTTGCTCTGTTTAATATATACATTCCCTTGCTATTAAAGCAAGAGAATTGTCTGTTATCCTTAATCACATTGAGCAGGATATAGAATCTATAAAATCTAGATTCCGGTGTATCCATACTTTTATTTGGAGATTTTAATGCACATGTAGGTAATGGTATTGAAGATTTAGCAATGGATTGGGGAATTGATGACCTTTTGAATATTCCCATGTGTTAATCTAAGGATGGGTTATTAAATCAAAAGGCAAGTCATTATTATGCTTCTTGGATAAATTCAATTTGAGGATTTTGAATGGTAGGACAAGAGGAGACTGGTTGGGGAAGTGTCTTTCCCACAATTAAAGGAGGCAGTGTCCCAGACTTGGGTATTGTGGAAGCTTCAGACTATTCTAGGGTGATTTATTTTAAGATAGCGACCATTTCCTATGTTCTATTCTATGAATTTAAGTATTAATCAAAACAAAAAACAAAAGGTAGAGAAGAAGACAAACCTTAATATGTGTACTAAATATGGGAAAAAATTGTATGGAATGAATACACAAAGGAAACTATTAATGAGTTAATTCAAAATCAAAATTTGATAGATCATCCTGTTGTTAAAATTTATTTAATGGATGCACTTGCACAAATAAAGTATTTTAAAAATATATCTGCAGCAGATAATTCAGGCCCTGAGCTCAAAAAGAGACGCTTGATAAAGTCGAATATTGGTAGTACCTACCCATGGTTTGTTTATGATTGTTTATATCTAAGAAAAGAGATTAAAAGATTAGGTAAGCTAAGGGTTAGAAATACCTCTCTGGTATATTAAAGGCATTCAAAACCTAAAAGCAGAATATCGAAATATGATATGTGAAAGAAGAAGAATTACAATTTGCTATTATGGGGTAAACTACAAGAGGCGATTTTGAATAAAGACAGTCAAGCTCTGGTCATTAGTGGCATTTGGCTGTTGTGTGAACAATATTCAGTAAAACTTACTGGGGCTGATAACAGAAGACCAAATGGATAAGTCATTTTAGTAAAATTTATGATAGCAATTATGAAAGTATACCTCCCAATTATGTAATTGATAATACAGAGGACACGGATCACTTATTTTCTCCCCTATGGAAGTTAAAGAAGCAATACATGCACAAAAGAGAAATAAAGCACCTGGGGTAGATGGTGTCAGCTGAAGTCTATTTTCAAAATGTTGACCACTGGGTAGAGGTTTTGACACCATTATTTGTGTCAATTGGCCAATCCTCTGTTCTTCCGTCAGATTGGAACCAAGGGGTGATTATTCCCTCTTTAAGAAAGGTTCAAAATATGACCTCATGCGTGTTACAGACCAATAACTTTACTTCCAATCTTTCAAAAGATCTTTACCACTTGCTATTGCAAAGACTACTGGTATGGGTAGAAGAAAATAATTTGATCTCTAAATATCAATGTGGCTTTAGGAAAAGTTTAATACATTAGATTTAATTTTCACAGTAAACTATGTGCTGGAACTATATGTGGTTGGGAGGAAAAGTGCACTTATGTCTGCTTAGTAGACGTAAGAGCTGCCTTTGACTCCATGGACAGAAATAAACTGTGGGAGATTCTGGTACCTTTAAATATAGACAAATAATTGTTAAGGATGCTACAGCAGCTACATTATAACATGACCAGCCTGTTCGCTACTCTAGGGACGGTGCACGTCAAGAGAAATAAAAGTCGGTATGGGGTAAAACAGGGTTGTCTGCTGGACCCCTTATTGTTTAATTTATATATGGAAACTGTAATTAAAGATATGGCAAAAATAGATAAGTTTGCTCCATCAATAAATAAGGAAAAACTCAAATACTATTATATGCAGACGATGCTATAGTTATTTCATAAACATCTCTGGGCTTAAAGTGAGGGATAACAAGTCTGATGGATTCACTCTCTAAATTAAATCTAGAGATGAATGTAGAAAACAAAGATAGTATAATTTGGCAAGAAAAGATTTGTAAAAAGTTTTGGAAATTAATCATAAAAGAATAGAAGAAGTAAAGACATTTAGATATCTGGGAATTATATTTGAAAAAAAGATGTGGAATGCTCATATGTCGGAGATAAAAATCAATCATATAGCACAATGTCTGCTGTAAATGCCTTTGCAAACAGGTTTGCGAATAATTCTTTGTGGCCCTTAAAAGGACATTTGAAGCCAAAACCATCAGTCAAACTCTATATGGCTGTGAAGTTTGGAGACTGCTGTCTGCTGACTCAAAATAGAATCTATCCAGAATGTCTTTTAAGAAATACTCTAACGCTCCCATGGGACTGTCCAGCAGCTTTTGTGAGATTGAAGCAGGTATGCACCCTTTGAGTGCAAAGATTAAAATCAGAGCTCTTCAGTATTGGGAAAACATGGTAACGATGTCTGTAGAGACTGCCCAACTTATGTTGGGCTGACTTCTTGGCCAGACTGCAGGGGGAGCAAGTATGACTGGGTGGTTCCAAAGATTGAATATATTGATAAAGAATATTGGTCTGGAAGATCTTTGGTCTAATAAGGCCATTTCAAACACAAACCTGTTTGTAAAGGAAGCTACGCAATCTAATTACTGATATTTTGGTACAAACTGATCTTATGGAGTACATGAGATATATAGGCATGGGTTTTATTCTGTTATAAAACTAAATGGGAAAATGGAAGCCTATTTAACCCAATGTGAAAAGAAGCATAGGAATAGTCTATGTAACATGATGCTTGAAAGTCTGGGTATTGTGAACTTACAATATAATAAATGGTGGGGTCAGTTTGGTAATAAAAGAGATGGAAATGTAATAATGGAAATTTAGAAAGCTTGTTTCATAAGCTGTTGGAGTGTGATGATTTGAAAGCAGAAAGAAGGAAATGGATTACACCATTGATTATGGTAGATAATTTAAAAAGTATGGATAACTGTTTGAAGAGCTTGCTTAGTTTGAAAAATATTAAGACAATGTATGGTTTGGCAAACTTTGTTAATAAGATGAAAAATGAATATTGGGTACAAGGTTTTAGTTCATCTATGTAATGTAATGTCCATTTTAAGTGTGTGATTTATATTTATTATGTGTATTTCTACGATTGATGTGACAAAATATGTTTTTTATACATCTTTTGTACTAATAAACTTTGACTTTGAAAATTAGCAGCTTTACTATGCAAACCTTTCGATCCAAGTATGATCCACACACAAACTGGACCAATTGCTTCAGGAGCAAGTCTTCGGTTCAAATCATAAGTGACACTAGCAAACTTCTTCGCCTCTTCTGCGATAGTTCCAAAGTGGAAGCTTAGGCACTGGTTAACTAACGCTAGCTCACCAGTGCCTGCAGTTCCATAGTGGAAAGTTGAGCACTGGTCAACTAACGCTAGTCTAATCGCGTGCCCACATTTTATCACCAAATGACCATTATAATATAAAAAACTATAGAAAAGGTGTCACCCATAGGGTATAATAGAGCATGTCCCAGCGCTCTCCCTAGATTAAGCGTCATAAATTTGCACGCACGAGGGCCAAGCATGGCGGCACCAGAAACCAGAAAGCCCTTGGGACCCAGTATTTCTAATTTTATGAGTGTTGTAATTTTTACGACAGCGATTATTTTCATCAAGCTGTACATTAGAAGCAGCTCCATAAGTACAGCACCTATATATATCAGGTGCAAGGCGAGACAAGTGAGTCTCTTTGAGTTAAATGTTTTGGCAGCTTCTGGCTGCAGGGTCAAGACCCTCCTGGTCCTATTTGAGGGTTGCTAGGGCCAGGGGCATGTTGTGGGGACAGGAGCTCTGCTGGAAGCTCTGTTTTAGGGCTCCCCAGCAGGAGCTAGTCTGTGAAAAGCGGCTCCTCCATTAAGGATCATGGAACCTGGGAGTCATTTTCATTTATTTATTTATGCTCCCCAGCCCCTTTGTGTCTGATGGGGCTGGGGAGATGAAAGTAAAGCAGCACTTCTGCCGCATCTTTGATGGTGCTCTGAGGCACTGTAAATAAAAGAGGTTTTTTCCAGCTCCCTGCCCCACTGTGCATAGTTCGAGGGGAGCAGGGAGCGAAACATGCTGGCAGCTCACAGGCGCATGGATTGGGTGCATGGAGGCACGAAGACTGTTTAAAATGCTCACTGGCCCTGGAATCAGTCCAGGAGAGGGCTGGGGAGTGAAGCTGAGAACGGCTCCAGCCGCAAGAGGCAAGAGGCAGCTGGCCGTCTGCGGGGCCCAAGTAAGCTCCTGACATCGGTGGGGGTTACACTAATATGAAAGTGATCGGGCAACCTCATATTCAGTTTAGAGGAGGGCCACACCAAACTTTTCAGGTGGCCCCTGGCACTAAAGTCTGGCCATGGAGCACTTGCAAGTTTTGGTAGGGTTTTAACCTAAGTCTGTAGTTATGAAAACCTGTGCTCTAACCATTGTGTTGCACTGTGTCCCATAACACATTAGGGGAATACAGAACAGTGCAATTATGTAGTGGGTGCAGAACTAGCGGTGCATGGGGCCCATCGGGAAATGTATTGGGGTCGGGTGACCATATCTATTTTATTTATTTATTTAAAAGTTTCACCAGGAAGGACATACTGAGCAGTGAATGCTCATTTCCAGATCGTCCTGGGGGAGAGGGAATGGGATACACAGTACGTACAGCAGCAAAAATGAAAATATAATAGTAGTTACAGCAGTTACCGATATGGTTTCAGTTACAGCAGCAAAGTAAAAGTGCATAAATGGAAACGAATACTAACTTACACAGGGGTCGGAATCGCAGTGCGCATGCCTCCACATGCACACACACACGGCCGAGACTGCAGTGGAAAACAAGGTAAAATCGATAAAAATAAATTAAAATGTAACCCTGGTGCCACTATACTAAGGGCTACTACCCTGCCTGACCCTGACAACAGGTTGAGGGCCTGTCTGAAATTAGAAGTACCGGTGTCCCTATCCTCAGTATATACAATATTTTGGTGCCTCCGCCTAGAGTAGTGTTTTCATGTGTAGCAAGCTAGACTGCTACAGCCCTCTGGGAAGCTATAACCACCCACAATCCCGCCTACTGACCTTGCACCTTTAGATTGACACTAACCAGTTGCAGCATTCAATAGACTGTTTATAACAGGCATTAATAATATGCTCACCCACCTTGCACTTATCACCAGGGGTTGGTCTTCTAGCACAAATACCCCAGAACCCCCTGTAAAACAATATTAAATGCAAGCATACACTTTCCAGGTCTTTACCCAGGTTACGGTAACTTTAGACCAAACAATGATATGCTCACAAGCCAACTTAAAAGTAACAATAAATCTGGTTTATTAAGGGAATCGTGAACAAGGAGGGGAGTGAATTTAAGCAAATGATTACGTTACTGTATTTATCCAGGTTACTTGCTAAGCAGTTCAGATAGGACCCTGTCTTTAACAGTTCAGCAACTACTGGGTGCTCAGAATGTAAAGCAGGCAGGCCTGTGCGATATTGACGGGGTTGCCGGCATTGCAGCTGTTGTTGGAGCCCTTGATGGAAAGAAAACAATTAAACATAGGCAAAACAAAGACTTTGGCTAGTTGTATCCGTGGCCAGTTGGCCTAGTCTATTGGAAAACTTAAATGCTAGCTGAACACAATCAGATGGTACCATAAAGAATTAAACACTTTTGTTGCAGGAGCTACCCTGATTTTACTCACTGTACCCACAGGATGGATGAGGACATGGCGAAATGAAGATCTGTTGCTGGGAGTTACCGCATGGGGCAACTGGGCTGACATGACTCACCTCCGCTTCATGGCCTTTCCCTGTAGGTGGCCACAACCTGCGTCAAGTTGATGTGCAGGGGCTGGATCCTCGACCTGGTATCTCGCCGGAAAGCTGTAGTTGGTACAGGAACAAGCAGCACGGGCCAAGATTGGCATTGGCCCAAATGCAGAAGAGTGTCTCTGGAATGGTTTAGTTCTTCTGCTGGTGAAATCTCCAGCTGGTGGGCAAATTGTTGCTGCAAGAAGGCTGGCTCCTGTTTGGCAAACAGGAGTTCCAGGCTTACAGTCTCTTCACATGCAGCAGGCCTCAGCACATTTAACTAAAAATGCATTAAACTTTCTATTTTCTTCTTCTTCTTTGGTTCTCTTGCTGGTTGAAGTCTCAGACGATTTGCTTGAGCAACCTCTTGGTCTGTTAGCAGGCAGTTCCTGAAGATCAATCTCATTGTGGATTGAGGAAGGCTCACAGGAAGCAATGCAGGCCCCTCCTGTGAAAAGCATACAGAGCCCACAGGTTCTCTCTCCTTGATGGCGCGAGCTGGGGACAACTGCAGACTCCTGGAATTGAATGGTCCCTCTTAAATAAAGGGCTAAGTTCTATCCATCCAATTGGCTGCCCAAGCTGTCTGAAACAGTCACAGTTCCTTAACTGGTTGCTTTTTAGGTGGTAAAAATAATTTGTTTCTCTCCCACAAGTCTCTTGTATTGTCCCATGAGTCCCTGACTGAAATTCAGGCTCTTGATTGCCTAGCTAGGCTGCAAAATGGTGGCTGCTGATAAAGTGTTCACACAGTTTATACAGTCCCACTTTGTAAGTTCTGGTGCAGCTAGAATAAAGTTATTTAATTACAATTCCCCCTTGACAGATAGCCCCAACAGTATTCTTTTAAATGAGCCCACTCATATTTATTATTACACAGTATATTTGCTGTTATCAAACATAGTACCCCGGGTGGCAGGCAGCACCTAATTAATATTCATAAGGGTCTCATCTTTATTCATTAGCCCCAATTTTATCCCTGAACAAATTCTTTGTTTAAAATGAGCTGAGGCTCTTCTTTAGCTTCCTTGAGGTCTCCGGTCCGCATCAACTCTAGTAGGGCACCAGGACCATGGAAACCTCCCAGACTACCGCTGGAATGGTGGTCGATGCATCAGATGCGCTTTTCAGGCATGTGTGATCGTCATTGCTTGGGAGTCAGCAGTGAGCAGTGCGATCACAGCAACAGTTTTGACCCCAAGCAGGGTTAAACGAATTACAGGAGCTGCTTCAGGATTTTCTGGGTACCAGAAGGCACCACAAATACTCGGGCTGTCGGAGGGAAAAGCGGATACCACAGGCAATGGGAGATTGGGAGGACAAAGGGGTAATTTAGGTAAGCCCTGAGGGGAAGGGTTGCAAACAAAACAACAATTTAAACACATCTACAGGAAGAGGAAATGATCCTTGAGGAGGGATTGAGGGTATGAGAGGTGGCAGCATGACAGACAGGAGGTGGGAGAGCATTCCAAATTTTAGGAAACGGTGAGAATGCACCCTGACCAACTGAGGTAGTCCTGGGTGGGATAGTTACAGTGTGATGATCATGGTTTCTGAGTGAGTGAGAAGATGACTGTTTGAGGGAAATAGAGGAGAAGAGATAAGGATAGAGGAGTGAAATAAAATTTGGCAAGAAAGTTGGCACAGTGGATCTTCTTTGAGGCAATCTCTTGCAGCAGGTCATAACTAGTGGGATTCAGCCTCAGGCCATCTCCTTTGGATGATTTTCACAGCAGTTGACCCTGGGACCTCCCCTAGCACCACCACATGGTATACACCTGGCAGGTATAAAAGGGGAGGTCCCAGTCACTCCTCAGTTCTTTTCAAGCGTAACCTGCATGCAATAAGTCCTCCTTCGGAGTTCATGCTTTCAATCATCTTAAGAAAAGTTCTACGACCCAAAACTTTAAATTGTTTTTACGTTTAAAATATTCACCACTGATGTCTTTGAAGCCTTTATTCTGAAGTTATTCCTGTGGACACAGAATTGCTAAAGAAGACCTCCACACAGTCTATTCATTGCCTTGGTCCTGAACACAACTCAGTGGAATGTGCCTTCTGTAATAAATTCAACAGAGCCACAAACCAATGGATGCAACAGCTCTGTGAGTATCTCATGGAGCAGAAGGTAGCCCTCTTGGAGTAACAGCACCACTCCTCTTCTGGAGACTTCTCTGTGTACTCTTCAGGGTCTCACTGCTCCATGGGAAACCCCTCCATCTCAACACAGAGTCATGGTGAGAAACATGCCTCTAAGACTAAGCATGTTTCTACCACCCTTGTTGTCATCTGCTTCACATGTAAGTATGGAGCTGGTAGCCCCTCACACATCTTTAAAACCATTGACAATTGTGGGTTCCTCTCCTTCCTTGTCAACAGCTCCTCCGTCGAAGAGCAGCTCTAGGGTTATCTTGCAGCTTCCAATGCTGCCCCCACCTTCCATGCTGCATAGTCATCATCCATTGATGATGGCTTCTAGCTTCGTCGATGACCTGCCTCATGGCCCATTGGCGATTCTGTGGTTGACGATGCACAGCGTTCCGCTGCGATGCTGAAACAAAGTTACCGGCGTTCACGATCTTCCGCTGACGATACTGCAGTTGCAGCAGGGCTGGGGCCTGTCGACCATCTCTTAATCGATGGCCAGCCTGCATGATCGCTGACAGTCCTGGAGTCCTATATACACCCATCGACAGCTGCTCATGAAGTCCCACTGCCTGCAACCATTTTGTCAGTGGTGCCCATTTGCTCCATCCAGTCTGCCACGGCTAATTCCACTGGACAGATGGCTGATAGATGTCCAGGCACTGGTGAAATTCATCCTGGACCTCACTCAGACCCGACGCCCCTAGGGTGAGGTCACTTCTGGTCTCTCTCGCCTCGGCCTCCTTTGGCCCAGTGGATGACCAATTCTTCCTGCCTCCTTGATCTATACACTCAGGACGTGGACATGGAGGACCCTTTCCTGCAGGACTGGGGAATAGTGAACAGGAAGGAGGAGGATGACACGAATCATGAAGAATCCCTCAGTCCTCTTCTGTCATTTCCTCTGTTCAAGAGGAGACTACCCGAACTCCCTTGTTCTCCGCTGGATGACCCAATGTTTTTGGACATCATGATCCACCTCAGAAAACATTCGGGTTCCAGGGCACTGTGCAGGAAGCTTCTCGCAAGAAACTGGCTCAGTACCTAGGTGTGCCTGAATGCCCCACCTGGTTATTCCTCCTTGGTGGACACTTTGAAGAGGTTTTTATGGTTGCCTGAAGCAATCTTTCAAGATTCCCTCCAATCCGTGGAAGGCTGATAGGCTTTGTCAAGCTCCAGTGGTTCACTCTTATTTCATGCCTCTGCCTCAGGCGGACTCAGTGGTGATCAATGCCGCACATGATCAGTCCTCTAGGCCTCAAGCAAGTGCTCAGCCCTGGATGCAGAATCAAAAATTAGATGCCATTGGGAAATGTGTTTTTCCTCGCCACCTTGTCCCTCCGTGTACTCAATTACATGGAACACCTTCTGAAATATCAGGAGGAAATTCTAAAAGCCTCCCAGGCGACAATCCAGTCCCTCCCAGCAGGTTCTGTCCAAGAGGACCTAATGGTGAAACTATCTACTGTGCGTGCAGTAGGCTGCCACCTGTGTAGGCCACTTATGATGCCATGGATACTACAGTTTGTATGTCCTCTGCTGGTATATGTCTCAGGGTCACGCCTGGCTCAGGGTATCTGTTTTTCCCAGGATGTACAGCATTCCATCTTGAATGCTCCTTTAAAGGAGTTCAGCTGTTTGGTCCACAGTCCCAGGACATCTTGAAAGACTTACAAGACTCTGGTCGTACCTTCAATCAATGTGGACCCTTTATCGCCCTAAGGCCAAACAACCCTTTAGAGTTCTTCGAGAGACCGCCCCTACAGGGCCATCCCTTGTTCATCAGGCAGCCTGTCAATAAAATAAAACCTCAGTTGCAATTGTCAGGTCCTAGAAATGCCAAGAAACCCCTGTTACATCCCTGCTGCACCCTAGCATGGGCCAGCCTTCCACCTGAAGGTCTTCCTCTGGGCATGGGTATGGAGGTCCTACCCACGTCTGTCGGGGCAGGTTTTCCCTGCACCTGCAAGGGTGGCATGCCATCTCCTCTGACCAGCGGCTCCTGCAACTGATTGAGATGGGACACACACTGGAGTTCATGGAGATGCCTCTTCCATCGCTACCCAGGGTCTCTCACTACCCACCAGACCAGGCTCTTGTCCTACAGGCTGAGACTGATGCCTTACTGTCAAAACGGGCTATCGAACCAGTCCCCTTCCTGAGAAGCATGCAGGATTTTTATTTATTTATTTATTGAATTTAATGACCAGGTGGGCCCACTGAGCCCCTAAGGTCCCTTTTCAGGGGCGACCCAGGAGACAGAAACAGTACAATACAGTCAGATAGTACAGGGTGCAGAGAAAGTAGACATGAAATTCAAGGTTATAATAAAGGCAATATTTCAATATATTGAAACATAAGTGCAACAATTGAGGGAGTTGAGGCATGCTTTTTGGATTTTACTCCCACTTTTTCCTGATCCCCAAATGGACGGGATTTATGCCCCATTTTGGAGCTGAGGTGTCTCAATCTCTACATCATTTACCAAAATGTCCACATGGTGTTCCTTCCGACACTTCTCCCTTTGCTGAACACAGGACATTGGCATTGCTGTCTGGATATGAAGGATGCATATCTCCATATCATGATGCACCTGGCTGACAGACGGTTTCTCTGTTTCATGTTCCAGGGTTATCATTACCAGTTTAGGACCCTCCTTTCGGTCTTTCTTTGGCCCCGAGGGTATTTACAAAATACCTTGTAGTGGTCACAGTGGCCCTCTGAAGGAGGCCTCTATCTCTTTCCATACCTGGATGACTGGCTCCTGAAAGCATCCTCCAGACACAAGTTGTCTCACATGCTTTCTCGAACCCTACAGTTGTTCACCCAAGTAGGGATTGTGGTAAACTATCCAAAGTCCAAATGGACCCTACTCAACCCCTCCAATATACAGGCGCCATGCTGGACTCCTCCGTGGGAAAGGCATTTCTGCCCATGGCTCGAGCAGATGCTCTGATTGCTTTAGCGCACAGCTTAGAATCCAGCAGATTGATCTCCCCAAGAGATTATCTCCACCTCCTGGGACATTTAATGGCCACAATCCCGACAGTCCTTAATGTCAGGTTCAATATGAGGTCCTTCAGTGGTCCCTCCAAGTCCAATGGGATCAAAACAGTACGATTTGATGCCCTGGTCCTACTGTCTTCCCGGCTCTTGAGCTCTGCAATGGTGGAAGTCACGGACAATCTCATGCGAGGCATGCCATTTCAGTCACCCATCCCGAGTCTCATTCTGATGACAGACGCTTTCTTGACAGGGTGGGGTGCTCACCTCCTGCATATCAGATCACAAGGATCTTGGATGTCAGTGGAGGCCTGCCTCCCATCAATGTCTTGGAACTATGGGCGATCGCTACACACCTTACAGAGTTCAAGGCTCACCTCCCCCAGGTTGCCTGCAAGTGCAATCAGACAATTCCACAGTAGTTCATTACATAAACAAACAAGGTGGTACCCATTCCTACCCTCTCTGCAGAGAATCGATGAGGTGTGGTATTGGGCGATCCAGAGAAATATTCATGAAACATAGAATTTGACAGCAGATAAGGACCACTTGGCCCACCTAGTCTGCCCATTTTCCTACCTAATGGATAAGCTGCAGATCCTAGTTAACCAATAGCCTACTTCCTCCTAACCCCCACTAATATTGCCTTATGTCTGTCCCATACATTCTTGAATTGTCCCACTGTTTTTGGCTCCATGACCTCCTCAGGAAGGCCATTCCATTCATGCGCAACTCCTCCATGAAAAATACTTCCTGATTACCTCTGAGCCATCCCCCATCTTCAAATTGTAGATGGCAGTACATGTCCCTGGAGTGTCCAGCACCTTTGCAGATGCCCTGAGCAGATCCTCTGCCCAAGCCCATGAGTGGAAAATCTTACCCAACATTCTCAACGACGTCTTCCACTTGGGGGCCAACCGAGTTGGACCTGTTTGCCTCTCCACAAAACACAAAACTGCCGCTTTACTGCTCTCTCAAGCGAGGTTCTGGAATTGTGTGGCAGGCTGCATTATCTCTTTCCTGGACAGGAAGATTTCTGTCCTTCCTGCCCTTTCCACTCGTTCAGAGAGTACTACTCAAACTGGTCCAGGACAGGGCATCTATGATTCTCATAGCACCATTCTGACTGAGACAGATTTGGTTCCTCTGCTTCTACAGCTCTCGGACACAGAATCAGTCTCTGCCTATTTGTCGAGCCTTACTGTCCCAGGCACACGGCTCCCTGTTACACCTGGGCCTTCGCTCCCTCCCTCTGCATGCCCTGCTCCTGAGGATGTAGTCCTCTAGCCGTCCAGGTGTCCCGAAGGTGGCGGAAGTTCTCTGGGCTGCTAGGAAGCCATCTACTTGGTCTTCCCATTCTCTGAAGTGGAAACACTTCTTATTTGAGCATCTGCTCTGGACTTGGATCCTATGAGTGTTCCCTCAGCACATCTTAAATTACTTGCTCTCCTTGTCGGAGGGTGGTCTAAAATATTCCTTTGTGAAGGTCCACCTTTCAGCCATAGCCACATTTCATTTGCCATGACATCATTCCTTTGTCCCAGTTACTGTTAATTCAAACCTTTTGAAAGGTATTCTGCACCTATGTCCCCAATCAGGGATCCAGTCCCTGTCTTGGATTTGAATTCGTGCTTAAAAAATTGACCGCGAGTCCCTTTGAGCCCGCTGAATCCAGCGACTCTCAGTATCTATCCTGGAAAACTATGTTTTAGTGGCCATCACGCCTGGCAGACGGGTCTCGAGTTGTACGCACTAATGTGCAAACCTCCATATTTTCAGTTTCAAATGACCGGTGTCTTTACGCATTAACCCGGGTTCTTGCCTGAGGTTGTTTCCAAATTTTTAAATCAGATCATCCAACTGCCAGTATACTTTGGAGCCTCAGAATCTGGGGAAAGCCTTGCTTCATACTCGATGTGCATAGAACATTGAGTATTTACCTTCTCCGCACTTCACAATTTGAACTTAAGCAACTTTTTGTTTCTTTTCCCATGGAAACCAGGGCATCAGTGTTTCTAAGCAGTGCTTGTCCACATGGCTGGCCAACTACATTACATTTATAAATGCTAAGTGCAACATACCTCTGCAGGTGTTGTCAAACCACACTTACCAGAGGCATGGCTGCCTTTATGGCTTGTTTCCGGGTGTTTTGGCCTTGGATATTTGGTGTAAGCCGCCACGCGTTCACTGTATATACCTTACTAAACATTACAGTCTAGACATCGCTTTAAGAGGCAAACTGTTTTGGATGGGACGTCCCACATGGCCTCCTGTCCTGAGCATTCATGATTCACTGCCTCCTCCTGCTGGGTATAACAACTGCTTGGGAATCTTCCCACTAGTTATGACCTACTGCAAGAGACTGCCTCGAAGAAGATAGTATGGTTGCATAAGAACTTACGTAACAGTAGATCTTTAGAGTATCTTTTGCAGCAGGTCATGCAGCCCCACCCTCCTTCCCCTTGCTATTGTTCCAAAAGGGTTCCTTGTTTCTGTCTCTAGTACTCCATGAGCTGCTGCCTTTATGTCACTCAGTGATTCCCATCGGAGGCCCTAAGATATGGTTACACATACGTTGCCGGATGGAAAAAGAACCTAGAGTGACTGGGACCTCCCTTTATACCTGCCAGGTGTATACCATGTGGTGGTGTGAGGGGAGGCCCCTGGCCGACTGCTGTGAAAATCATCTGAAGGAGATAACACCTGTGGCTGATTCCCACTGTTATGACCTGCTGCAAGAGATACTCTTGAAGATCTATTGTTAGTGTAAGTTCACATGCAACCATATTATATGGCGCCTGTCGCTAGGGAAGGAAAAGAGAGAGAGATTGGTAAAGGGTACAGTGATGGGTAAGGGAGGACAGGCAAGAGCAAAACTGCAGCGAGAGTGGAAAAGAGAGCCTAGCCTAATAAGGGAAGATTTGGGAGCAGCACAGTAGACTACATCACCATAGTCAAAAACAGGTAGGATAATTTTTCTGTACCAGAAGAAGAATCAGCATTTATATAGCACTTTCCATACACAGTATCCCAAAGCACTTTACAAGCAATGCTAGACTAGTAGTGAAGTGACTGAAGTGTGGTGGCAGCCATATCTCACACACACACCCTGGATAATTGCAGGAATCAGTTTATAGGAAGGGGAATGTTGGCCAGGAATATTCCTGCTCCTTTGCATAGAGTGCCCTGGGTTCTTTTACTTCCACCTGACGGGCAGAAGGGACCTCGGTTTAATGTCTCATCCGAAGGACGGCACACCCCAGCAGTACAACACCCCGATATCAGCAATTTGGAGGTGCAAGTCAAATCCCGTGTGGGACAAGAACCCATAACTTTCTGGTCCAGAGGCGGATGTGCTACCAACTGAGCCACGCTGATGCCAGGGTCGGCGGAGATAATGGAGAATACTGGACCACGCCAAGAGGTCACGAAGCCCCTCCACTAATAAAATAATACCAAAAGCTGTATTCACAAACGCATAACGTTACGCAAGTAGCGATGGTCCAGTATTCTCCACTATCGCCGGCTCGTATGAGCTAATAAAAGAATACACAAACACGATTTCTGTGCTATCTCGCTATATATTATTGTTTATATTAGCATTATACTTCACTTTGGTGCACAGGCCTTGTTTTCCCAATTTTATATTTTCTTGCAGTGACCAGGCAGAAGCCATTTACTGTACTTAGAAAATTGTTGATAAAAACAGGATTTTCATTGTCAGTGATTGGAATGTGGCACAGAGCTACAATTTAGAGGGTGCATCGTGACATTTCCAGGTATCCAAGTGTGCCATTCCGACACTTTAAGCAAGCAGTATTGGTGGTAACGGTGCAGACTAGGAAACACTGTAACATGAACCCTCGCAGCGTTATTTCTGTTCTAGTTTCATTGTGGAAAGGTGTACAAAACAAAACTCCATTTCCCAGCAGTCCCTCCGCCGTGCGCGCTGATAGGCAGAGGGCAGGGCCGTCGTGCTGACGCATGATGACATCAGGTGTCGGTTTGTTTGGCTGAGAGAAGCTTGAGAGGCCGTTGTAGAGTCTCATCTCTCGTTGGTGCTGTCGCTGCCGTTGTGAACTTACTTCGTGCAGGTAACGTGAACGGCCCTGTGGGGTCCGTCTGAGGTTCCTGGGGAGTGGACGGGAGGAGGATTGCCCATGATGCCACACAGTGGGGGAGGAGGATACCTGAGGGCCGGAGAGGTGCTTGGAGTCAGCTGGAAATGTTCGGCGCTGGGTTGATGGAGGAGATGTCTGTCCCCGGATCAACAGTGCCCCCCCACGGGACTATGCATGTGGGAGATTGGTGGCGACTGTGGTGTGATACCCGTTCTAAGTCATTCTCCCCTTTCACGTCCCAGCATTGTGCGGCGGGGGAGAGGGACTGGTACCATGATGTGACAGCGGGTGGGCGTGAGTGGGGATACCCTCCGAGGTGGGAATATGCAAGGGTAGGAGACTAGTAATTGAGTGTGGCATGGGCTGCAGGTATGGAACTCAATTTGTTTAACTACTTACATTCCCACATGGGACTTGCAGTGGGAGGGGAGACTGATGGCTGTAGTATGACACCGTGGTGGTGGGGGGGGAAAATTCTATGATTGAACTTGCATCCGAACATTGATGCACTCATAACAACTTGTGTATAGAAGATGGTGCTGGAACAACCTGATCAGCTTTGATGGAGGTTGGGAATCTTGGAAAGACCTTATTCCCGTTTAGAAATAGAGAGTTATTGGTGTACTGATGTCTGTATTTGAGAGACAGCAGAGATTCATTTAGTTCGGTATTAAATGGTACTACATAAATGTCACTCACCAGGTGGCAGTCTAGGGGGTTAGAGCAAAGTTCTGAGAATATGAAGATTCGAGGCAGGATAATGTGGTCTGCCATGGGTGTAATTTTGGGTAGGGAGGGGTCAGAGGAGAAATTGCTGGCCCCCAACTTTCTCACACAGTCCTTGTCTGCATCTGCACTGTTGCAAATTCTCTCTGCTGTGGGATCTCCATTCTCCAGTATTTACTGTAGTTCAGTGACTGAGCACTGAAGTGCGAAGCAGGAACTCTTAGGTTTGAATTCACCAGATGTTGAGTGTGTTGCTTAACTTCCCTGGGGATCAGTCCCTCTCACCTGTACAATTGGATAGAACCAGTATTCCCCCCACCCCAAAAATGATACTTGTTCATTATAGCTGAGTACTACCTTTAATTCATACTGTAACATTGCCCTCGTGAAACTTGTACTTGACATCAAACCGTTAAGTACAAGTTTCTTAGAACATTGAGTGTGACTTTTATTGGCGAATCTCAGTCAATGTAATCCGTCTATGAGCATGTCCGGCTGCGGTTATTTAAAGGAGTAGTACAGTCAGTATTTGCAAAAGCGTGTTGTGCAGAGTGTTTTGATTTGTGTGTTTAGTCCTGGTGTGTCCTTCCCTTTGTTTGCTATTAAGAATTTTTCTCAGTTTGCCTATTAGTTTTATTATGCTCTGTCCTACTAGTTTTACAGCCTTGGGGATCTCCATATACCGTGGTTTATTGCTGTTTTTTCCAGTAATGCCTCCTGTCCCATGGGACAGTGATGCATCTAGGACGATAGATCCAGCAAATACTGGTTTACAGTCAATTTTACAGCAGTGCAACTGTGATTTTAAGTTATTTCCTTATCCCATGGCACTGATGGCTAATTAACTAGCAATCACTTGAGGTCTAATTGAGTGGGTATTCTGTAGGAAAACAGCTGGAGTCTTTACTAATTATAACACTGATGACCTAAGGTGATTTGCATGCTTTTTATGGCGTGTATAGTTTGATGAAATTCAAAGCTTGGAAAGCAGAACATTTACTCCAGCTGGCTAGACCTAGACAAACATATAGAAAACAAAATATTGAATTATTTAGTTGAGGCCAGAATATCAGGCTCCTATCTTCAGATTACTGCTGCAGTACTTTTCTCAGTGATTGTGGTCCCAGATGCATCACTGTCACATAAGACAGGAGGAATTGGTAGGACAAAGGCAACAATAAACCAGATCCCTAGGGGCCAGAAAACTAATAGGTAAATTTTAGAATAAACTCCAATAGCAAAGGGAAACATAGAAACTGTTAGCAGATAAGGCCTCTGACCCACCCAGTCTGCCCTATTGCCACTAACAGATGGCTATGTCATGTACTGCTGGCATTAGGTTGTACCCCCCAAAACCACCATCAGTCCTCTAAGCCTATCCCAATATGTTTAAAACCTTTAATTGTTTCTGCCTCGCCACTCCGCTGGCAGGCTGTTCCACTTGTCCACCACCCTCTCTGTGAAGAAGTACTTCCTCACATCCCTCTGAACCTCCCTTCCTCCAGTTTCATCTTGTGCCCCGTCGTCCTTGAGCATCTTTTTTCTTGGAATATAGTATTCTCCTGTACTGTATTCTCTCCTGTGAGGTACTTAAATGTCTCAATCATATCCCCCTTCTCCAGGGAGTACATATTTAATTCCTCAGCCTATCCTTGTACGGCTTGTGTTGTAGTCCCTGCACCATTTTGGTTGCTTTCCTCTGAACTGCTTTTATCCTCATCTGTGTCCTTATGTAGATGAGGCCTCCAGAACTGGACACAGTATTCAAGTGCAGCGTTACTAATGTTTTCTTGTATAGTGGAATTATTACCTCCTGTTTTCTGGTGTTTCCTTGCTTATGTGTCCCAGCATCCTGTTTGCCTTCCTGCCACCTTGTTCCACTGCCTACCTACCTAACTAACTACCTTGAGGTAATCGGAGATGATCACCCCAAAGTCTTTTTCTTGCTTGGAGCATGCTAGTCTCCTCCCCCAGGTTGATATGTAGATCCTGGGTTTTTGTGCCATATATGCATTATCTTGCACTTTTTGTGTTGAAACCTAGCTGCTAATCCCTTGACTAATCCTCCAGTTTCCTTAGATCTCCCTCATTCTGTACACTCGGTGTGTCCAATTCTGTTAAATATGTGCCCTCACCTAGAATCAAACCTTTGACCTTTTGCTTTTAAAGCCAGGACTTCTCCAGTGTTTCAACTGAGGAGCTAAACACACAGTCAGAACACTGCGGGTACTAAATATCTGGTACCGATAGCATAGCAAACAGTACGTGAAACTGGTATTGCTAACATTTCCAGAACTGAGCATCATCAGACTGCTAACCATTTTCTGAGTAAGTCTGTGGCACAGTAGACAAAATGAATAAAACAATATATATTTTTAAATTGCACTAATCATTCTGTGCTAATTGCTATGCGTTTTCACAGCTGATTATGAACTGCTAATCAGTTTTTCGGCTTATTTAATACCCTGCTCGGCACAGCATATGTTTTAGTGTATTTTGAGTGTTGTACTCCTTTAAACTGCAACTGAAAGTACTCAGAGGAATACCACACTTTCCTGTCTTCCTCATTGAAAAACAGTAGCTAGGTTCACATCCCTCATGATTCACTATATGTGCTGATGAGCGCAGATTAACTTTCAGTCAGCAGAAAGTGAAACAAACTCTAGAGGTTAAAAAAAAAAAAAAAGTACCATATAATATAACAAACCCCTAAGTATTAAGAATGGGTGTTGTTTCTGCCTCGCCACGCCTGCTGCAGTTGATATCCCGCCTCCCTATCCCACCAGCCACTCCCCCACTGTCTCGGCAGCAAGGATCTGCATGGTGTAGAGTCTTGGAGTACCGCACTGTCACAAATGCTGGCCAGTACATACTGGATTTTCTGTGTTTCTCCCATTTCCCTACTCATTGCTCGCCTAAGGCCAGTCAGCACCCTGGCAGGCCATATACACACACACACACACACACACACGGCATGCCCCTCCAGAGGAGGCAAGCTCTCTGGCCCATTACAGGGGTGCTGAAAGGCACATTCTCCACCCTGGCTGGCAGAGCCTCTCAAGCCCCCATTCCCCCACGGGCTGCCTGGCTAGCTCTAAAGTCCGCCTCCTGAACTTGGGTCACCTGCATGGGAGTGGGACACGCTGTCAACTGGGCCACCAGGTAGTAGTAATATATTTTATTCAAAAGCCATGAATTGATAAAAGCTCCATTGAGCAACTTCAAGGAGAGCCAAAGTACTTCCACACAGTTTCCATTCCTACTTTTGTCATACCTAAATGATATTTTTAAATAACAAGAGATTATATAAATAACAATTTACAAAGTCTGTGGGGAGTGATAAGTCAGTATAATCCAGTGGTAATAATAATGTGGTTTAATGTCAAGCTAGTGACTGAGAGGATGCAGTCACAGGCAAAGTCCTGGAAATTAGAAGACTTTGGCAGGATTGGAGGGAGGCTGAGTAGACTAGAAGGAGTGAAGGCGAACTGTTGGTAGAAACGCAAGTGTGAATTGATCAGAGATGCAGTCTTAGAAGCCAGGAGTCTCTGCAACTGGATTGTCGGGGGATAGAAGGGGAGAAGGCACTGTGGTTCAGGGACAGCACGGCATATAAGGACAGGCTGAGAGAACTCAACATGAACTCACTCAGGTAGAGGAGGAACATGATTGAAAACCTCAGTACCTGGAAAGGTATGAACATGGTGGATATCAGGAACATGTTTTGTCTTACTGAAAACAGGAGCACAAGGAAGCACTTGTATAAGCTGGTGGGAGAAAGGTTCAAGAAGGTCAGGGACATTTCTTTACAGAGGTGGTGCTGGAGTGGAATGGACTCCCATCTGAGGTCATCAGTCAAGACAGTGGGGAGGTTCAAGAGATGGTGGGACAGGGTGATGGGAAGGGTCAGGGTTGGCGGAGGGGCCCTGTAAATTTTTTTTTTTTTGCCCCAGTTTTTGCCTGTCCCATACTCAGGCATGCAAAGGCATGCGTATGCCACGGTCCAAGACCCTCGTGACTTGCCGGGCCCCTCCTGCCTGCTCAGCCACACCAGATCTCCACCCAGTGGCAGTAGAACTATTGGGGGGCACAACCTTCCCATTAGAGGAGAACTGCGTTAGTTGCTCGATCCTGCTCCCACCTTCTCCCTCCTCCCCATGCCGCACCCCAACCCAAAGTTGTTCCCTACCTGGGTCGCCAGCGTAACGAAGTAAAGCATAATGCCTCAGCCCTTTGTGCCATCGGGCCGGCTGCCTACTGTAATTTCTGGATCAGAGGCCCTACAATTGAGCAGACTGATAGATGGTTAGTCAGCTGGAGGCTGTTTGGTATGTTCGATATTCACTAAACGGGGTCACGCCAGTTTTGTTTTGCACTGGTCCACCCAGGAAATTGATGGCCCAGTTGCACTGGCCCCTAAGATTAACAGGCCCCATTCATTTCAAATGTGTTTTTGTTTTTCTCCTGGGCATAAGTTTCTTTTGTTTTTGATATTTTTAATGACAACACTTTTGTTTGTGAGTTGGAATATAATGACACCTGGACAACAAACGAGAAAAATATTAAAAGGTAAGAAAGATGCTCTAAGAGAGAAAACACCATATAAATGAATGGGGGCCTTCACCTCTAGTGGCGTTTTTTCTCCGATCTTTGCAGCTCTTCAGCCGGAAATGTGAGGTGGAAAAAGAAAGTGAAGGAACCATGTTTCCTTATAGTTCCACAGTTACAGGACCATGATCAAATAATGCTTAGATTGCAGTAGCCAAGCCAGGAAAGTCAGAGAGCCATCGCGCACTGGCCGAGGCAGTTTTCATTATGCCCTGGAGCCAGTAAAATAACTATTCGGGCAGCCCCTGCACTGGGGGTTGGGCGAGCCTGGGGAAACTAAAAGTGGCCTTTAAAAATAAATTAAATAAATAAAGTAAGAATACAATCACAGCCAGAAAGAGAGGTCTAGAACAGAATTCCTAAGCACACTGGAAGGAAACCAACAAAGTGGTGAGGAGGGAAAAATCTGACACTGAGCTGAGAATAGTTGAGGGAGTGATTGGGGTGAACCAAACATTCTTTCAGTATATAAGGAGAAGCATAAAGTAAATGAGTGTACTCACTATAGACAGACTAAGGAAGAGTAAAAGTTGGAAGAGGAGGAAAAGGAAGGCAGACATACTGCACCCATTTTCTGTTCAGTATTCATGGTATAGCATAATGGGCAGTTACTTGACTGGGTCATCCAGACAAAGAGGGAAGCAGGGTATTAAAAGAATTAATTGCACTGAAGGGAACAAGTCTATGGGTCCAGATGGGCTGCATACCCAAGTACTGAAAGAGATGGGGCAGGCCTTGGCTGCGCTCTTTAACTAGTCAGTGGAAATGGGAAGAATCTAGGGACTGGCGAGAGTGAGTGTGCTACTTGTGATTAAGAGTAAGAGTATGGACAAGACTGGAACTACAGCCCTGTCAGTCTGATGTCCATAGTGAAGCTGCTAGAAACTTTAATTAATGGGTTTTCTGGAAGCAAATGTTTTATTTTTATTCTTTGGTAACCAGGTAAGGCCCACTAGGCACAGGTGCTTGTTTTCAGGGGCGGAATGGGAGCACTAGGAAGGTTAAGTGACTTGCTCAGAGTTGCACAGTATGCAAGTGTAGGTTATGGGAATCAAACCCAGGTCTGCTGGATGTACAAGCTCATTCACAGCTCGTTACACTAACCTCTAGGCTATACTGCCAGCCATACTAGCAAATGAACTTCAGGATAACAGACAACATAAGTTCACAGGTGGGAGATCTTGTCATACAAATCAAATTGATTTTTGATTTGGTTAAATTATGGACAAGGGACAGGCTGATATAATGTACCTTGATTTCAGCAAAGCCTTCGACTCTGTCCTACACAGTGAACTGGTAAAGAAGCTGGGAGACCTTGGGGTGGGAGATAAAAATCACAAAGTGGGTAAAAATTGGCTTAGTAACAGAACCCAGAGGGTTATCTTGATGGTGAATGCTCTGAGGTTGTGTAGCTTTAGTGGGGTCCTACAGAGATTGGTCCTGGTACCAGTCCTCTTCAAAATTTTCATCTCGTGCTACTGGACTGGGGATCCAGGGTAAGATCTGCCTATTCGTGGATGATGCAGAGATCTCTGGAGGAGTGGATAGTGAGGATGGGGTAAGAAATATGAAGGAAGACTAGAGAAGTGATCAGGGTTTGGCTGTTAAAACTTCAATGCCAAAATGTGCATGGTAAAGTACATAGAGGAAAAATCTGAAAATAGAATACAGAATGGGCGGTGGTGGAGTTGAGTTGAAAAGTATAACTGAGGAGAGGACCTGGGAGTAATATTGAAGAGAAGGCTGTAAGGTGGCACACTGAATGGAAAACACTGACGCTCAAAAATCAGATTCACCAGGTGAGTTTATACAGGATACACAAGACACTGCTTTAAGCCGGCACTTGATCACATGGGTCTTCCTTGGGGGCATGTCAATGCAGAAGGATAGACAGACCATACTTAAATACATAAGCATGGTCTGTCTGTCCTTCCATGTGTCGACATGCCCCCTAAGCAAGACCCACGTGGCGAAATGCCAAGGCTTGGAAGCAGTGTCTACTGTGTGTCCTAAGTAAACTCATCTGGTGAACTTGAATTTTGAGCATCAGTGTTTTCCATTCAGAGTGCCACCTTTCAGTCTTCTCTGCAAAATTTGGGATCTCGGATCCTTAGTGGGCACCAGCACAGCGTTTTGAGCATCCCATTGAAGTGGACTTCTGATGGAGTAATACTGAACAATCCGAAGATTACAGCACAGTGCAGCAGGACAGTAGGGAGGCGAACAGGATGCAAGGTTGTATAAGAAGGGGTCAGTTGTAGGAGAAGTGAGGTGATTCTGCCACTATACCGATCCCAATGCATTCTCACTTGGGGTATTGTGTGCAGTTTTGGAGGCTGCACTTGAAGAAAAACGGGACAGTGTGGCGGCTGTACAAATTAGGGAAACCCAAATGATCCAGTGTCAGCAGGGAAGGACTTGCATGGAGTGGTTAGAGGATCTCACTTGAACACACTGTAGCAGAGAGACAAGAAAAGCATGACTGAGACCTATAGATACCTGTATGGAATTAATAATACCCTTCCTGCTGGGCTGCCCTGTAAACGAGCCTTAATTCAGTGTGCGTTCCCAGTTACCAGTTTCCAACATATGGAAGTGAATTTAAGAATACTAAGACTAGGTGGGGTCCAGGGTTGATTTCCTGGGGTATTGGTCTATTGATGATAACCCAGACATATGGGTCATACATAAATCTGCATATTGGCAGGCAATTGAAATTAGAAAAGTTGGGATCCGCTGAAATATTTGGTTTAAAACCAATGCTTTAGCTTAGTTAGGGAAGGCTTATCACAGGGATCCATGTTGAGAAGGCACAGCTTGCATACATCTAGACAGGAGAGGGAAAAGGCGTAACTGCCTGCAGTGCTATTAGCCAGGCTGGTGAAGACCTAAATGCCTGCAGATGTGCACTAGAGATGTGTTTTTGATTTTGGTCAGATTTACCAGATGGGGAACTGTACTCTGCATTTTGTCAGGTGTGTTTCTCATTTGTTTGTGGATTAACTCTGGACAGGGCCAGATAGAGCACATGTCCTGGCTGAATTAAAACAAAACAAAAAGAAACGACTGTTGAACCACAACAGTGAAACATACAGTAGGTGGCAACATAGTCTGGGTTTAAATTCCCTGCATGCTCAAACACAAATCCTCATTACGTTGGTTATACTTAATTCCTGTAGCAGCCCCTGTATTTGCCAATTGAAGCCCTCTTTGGAGATGTTGGAACAAATCGGGTTGGAGGTGGTTTCTTAGAAGTGTGTTCAATCCTAAATATCTACATGTATTTGACTCTGAGGACAGATCGATCGGTGTCCTTAAGTAGCAGCAGTGTGCCTTTGTTGCAGTATTGATGCTAACCTGATCCTCAGTAGATCACATTGCCACAGCTTTGGCAGGACTCTGACCTTGTCACCAGCAGGAGCCTGGTGGTGCTGGAAGCAGCCTTTTTAATTCCACAGTAAGGGTCCTAGAATGCTTGTTTTACTTGAAACTTGATTGGAGGAGTGGAGGGGGGTCTAAGGTGTGCCGTAGTTTGTTACCCAGTTTTAAAAGGTATTTCTTAAGCCAGTATTTCTGTACAAGTAGGTATTTTTCAGCATGAAAGTCCTTGTATGGGACCATTGTTCAACTTCACAGTCTGTTCAGTGTGACAGTTTATTAGATAACAGGGAATTTCACTTGGCTGCTTCGGTTTTGACAACTTAACTTTGCCGCCTGTATAAAGACCTTTTATTAGGATTTTGTTGCTTTATATTGCATGGGTTATGACATCATTATTACCATGAAAACAGACTGTAAAATGTCACAAATGCAGCAGTTATGAGGTCAGTTAGGGATAAACAGTTTTGAAATGGACTGATTTAAGTACTTGTTCATTTTAAATATTGAAAAACTGAAGCTGGATCAGCCCAGTGGCATGGAGGGTTGATGGCTGGATGCCACACCTCTCACCATGCCGGGTGACTCAGGTTTGGGAATGGGCTTTGATTGCTAGCGCCGATTGGGGGAGAGAGAGAGAGGATTGAACATCCATTTAACTGCTCTCTCTCGGGAGGGGGAATCAGCCACACCTTCTACACTGCCACCCCCGGAGGTGTGGTGGTAGAGCAATGGGAGCAACTAGTTTTGGGCTGGCTGGCAGTGGAGACTGTAGTGCATGTGTGCCTCCACATGTACACACGCCTAGCATCCTTGCATGCTGCTGGTCAAGGAGGGACCAGAAACCAGAAAAGAGGAAATCTAGAAACATAGAAGTTGTCGGCAGAAAAGGACCTCATGGCCTACCTAGTCTACCTTAAAGTTTCCTACTTAATGTGCTACCTAGACCCTAATGGTCTCTGGCCTTTCCCACCCCTGCCCTGGTACTAAGACCAGGAGGTGTATGAAGCCTCATTTGTTGTCCCTTGTCTGCCCCACCACTTGGGATTGCCACGAACCCACTCCTGGGGTCAGGCCCACTAAGCTCAGTGCCCACCCTTAAGTGCAGTTTGGGGGCAGGGATATTCCTCGTGCTTTTAGAATGCTCGACAAGGTCACAACGGCATCTTCTGCTACGAGGACCCAGGGCGCCCCTCTAACCTGATAAGGGCACAATACCAGTCTTAGTATTGTGGCCAAATATGAACCCTTGACTATTACACAAAGGAGGAAGACCTAAGCGCCACACTCTTCTCGAGGGGAGCAGTGTAAAACCTGATTTGACATGCAACAGCCTAGTTCAGAATCTATACAGACTCTGGTATTCTCCTATCCTTACAGACCCTTTTTCAGTTTGGCTAGCACAGGAGACCCTTGGTAATAACAGTTTTAATAGATTATTAATAAGCCTTCCACAGTCACATGTACAGTATAAGAAATTCTCGCTCAGGCAGATCTTCTTTAGAAAAACAAAAGTTTTACTAAAATACTTAGAGACCCACCAAGATAATACTAGAAGCCCCTGCACCATATGTACTATACAGAGCCTTACTGCTAAAGGATACTGATATGCTGCATATCCCTGAAAACTATTTTACTGTTTAAAAGTTATTTCCTTGGTACCATTCTCTATACCAGGTCCTAAGCACTTCCTGTTTTTTTTCTGCCAGCCACTCTTCACCCCAGGCTCACTACCTGATGACGAGATGCCAGTGAGGCGGGAGTGCGCCTAATATAGTATGGTATCTTTCAATTTGTTTTTTTAGTAGGCCACTTGGCAATGGAATGTGGCACCGGTTGACTAACAAGGGCCTCGTTAGCTTCACCGTGCCCACGCTTACTGCTAAGTGGCCATTAGATTACTAAAACAGATTGAAAGATATCCTACCATTGATTATAATGGAGCACGCCTCGTGCTTTCACTGGCAACTCGTCATCATGTCGGTGAGCGTGGTGGAACCTATGACTGGCAAGTCCTTGGGACCCAGTGTGAAGTATTTTACAAGGCTAATAACTTTTTAACTGCAAAACAGTTTTCGGGGATATGCAGCATATTAGCATCATTTGGTGGTAGGGCACCTATATTTTATAATATATGGTGCGAGAATCGCTCGTCAATGAGTCTCTTTTCATCACAATTAGCACTAAAGAGAATACTTTGTAGCAGTTAGTATTACCGCCTGATATATTTAGTGCGATGACTCCAGTTGTACATATTAGCACCTGATATAATTAGCGCTTAGTGCTTACTGCTGGAGTACAGTTACCATAGCAGATTATATTAGCAGTCTATTTATATTAGCGGTTCTTTGCTTTTAGCTAATATAGCTAATATAAACAGAAAGCTAATATAATCTGCTATACAGTACTAGTTTGGGTTACAGCATGCAGTAACAGTATGGGGAAATGATATACTGAAAACGCATAAAACTGTTAGCTGAAAGTCTACCTTACAGTTGCAGTAAATTGAAGTCCAGAAAAGTTGATGAAGGTTTTCAGTTTCCTTTAGTCCAGGCAGCCACACTGGGTCTCAGCAGTTTGGCTCCTGGTGTGTGTCGAGCAGTGTCTCCAGATGAAAACGTAAATGCCCTGAGCTGGGGCTTTTTATAGGGTGGCCATCCCAATCTGCATTCTGAAGTGTCATCAATTTTCCCCAGTTCAGAACAACTACTCCGCTGGCCAGGAGATGTCACTGTTCCGCTGTTTCCAAGAATCAAGTCCTGACTCATAATATGACAAAGCTGTGAGCCTTTTGAAAGTCAGTGTCCCACCACTACAGTTAACACAATTTATAAAAGGCTCTCAGAAATTCTGCAGTCTGATTGGCTGTTAGGATTCCAACAGCCTTACATTAATCCATGTTATACTGTCATGTACAGCCTGATCACCATGGCACATGGATTCTTCCTGTCAGCATTCCATCCTCTAGCACTGCTGAATGTGTGGAATGATGCATTCTGATTTTGAACCAGCATTCTTAAACTGTTGGTGGAAGAACTATTTTATTAAAAATCTCCTCTAAATGAGGAAAACATTCAAAAGTATACTTTTAACACATTTCTTTTGAACCATTTTATAATAGCAATAAGGCAGTCCCAGGAGTTAAACAGTCAGTTAATCACCCCCTAGGGGCAATGTGGCATGGCTGCCTCGTGCCACATTACACCCTAGGGGTGATTAACAGACTGTTAATCTAGCCCTGGTCATGCCTTATTGCTTAATTTATGATTAACACACTGAAGGGAATTTCACACAGTTCTGCTGGAATGACCATCTGCTGTTCAGTTCCTGGCTAAAACATCCTGGGCTATTGAGCTGGCTTAATTTAGTTACAAGGAAGATCCTGTAAAGTTTATGATTATAAAAGCTGATTTTATTACTTCTGTTTCCCTACGGTAGTTAATTTAGAGGAATACTCTTTGATCAGCTTTCCTGCAAGTTTTTGGCAATAACTTGTCAGTTTTCTGGCAAGCAAGTTGGCTTTCAGGTCAAAAGTAGGTCAAACCGTTTTAAAAAAAATCCAGTCTATGTCCCTTGAATTAACACTGATATTTTCTTCTGGCATGCACATATACACAGAATTACTTAAAAAACACATATATACAGCAGAATCATATCTACAAATAAGGACTAGCAATTGGGTAGCTCACCACAGTTATGTCTCCTGGGGTGGGGAGGACAGCTTTCTCCTTGGCCTCTACCACGGGGTGGGGTGGGGGATCCGTGGGGATTCTGAGGTGGAGGGTCCTGAGAGGTGGTAGCTGGCAGGGTAGGCAGTCGGGGTTGAAGAGCCCCACCAGCAGCCAGGGTAGAAAACCTTTATAGCAATAAATTAAATAAATTTAAAGACTGAAACACAGAAACAATAGAGACACAAAGTGACGACAGAAAAGCCAAGTGGGCCCATCTAGTTTGTCTACCATACCTAACTACACTGCTAAGGCCCTAATGACCATCCCTCCCACTTACCTCTGCCCCTCCCACCACTATGTACATGTGCCTGCCCCATCCCTCCTTGAACCCCCAATTGATTTAGCCTGTACCACCTCCTCAGGCAACCTATTACACTTATTTATTTTTCTTGTTCCGCTTGTTTTGTTTATTTTGTACTACATCCTGAGCTCCTGGGGAAAAGCGCCAAAGAAATAAAATTGCCTTGCCCACCAGTCTTTCAGTGAAAAGTGCTTGTGAACATCTTTCTTGAACCTACCTCTTACCAGTTTCAGTGAATTTCCCTCATTGCTGTGTTCTTGATTAATGTGAAAATGCCATTGAGAGCCATCCTGACTATTATGTGCAGGTACTTGTAAGTTTCTGTCTTGTCTCTCTCTCTTGGTTTCCAGTGTGTACGCCAATGTCCTCCAACCACTCTTCATATACCATTCCCCATTCCCGAATCATTGTAGCTGTTCTTCTTTGCACTGTCTCCACCTGTTGCAGTCCTTGCATAGGTGTGGATTCCAGAACCTTGCACAGTAATCCAGGTGTGGGCGCAGCAGTGATCTGTGGGAGGATCACCTCCTAGCTTCTGCTGCGGATTCTCCTCCCAGTGCTCCCCAGCATCCAGTTCACCTTGTCCACAGCCTTGTTGCAATGTGCTGTGGATTTCAGGTTATCCAAGATTATAATCTCCAGGTCCTTCTCCTCAGCAGTGCTTTACAGTACCTCTACCCCCAATGAATATTGCCTTCCTCGGTTCCTTATTCCAGTCCGCATTACTTTTATATTTATTTGCATTGAAGTTAGTTGCCAGATCTACCACTTCACTAGCCTCTTTAAGTCCTTCTCTAGTGCCCTGATGCCCTCCTCAGTGTCCACGCTTGTACAGATCTTTGTGTCTTCTGTGAAGAGGCAGACTTAACTTGTATGTCCCCTTGAATTAACACTGGTATTTTCTTGTGGCATGCACATATACACAAAATTACTTCAAAAAAAAAAATATGTACAGCAGACTTGTATCTACAAATAAGGACTGGCAGTTGGGTAGCTCGCAGATACCGAGCACCTGATTGAGTGACTAGTCTCAGCGGCTCGCGGTGATTTCTCTCCGCCGCCTGCATCTCTCGTCTGCTACTTCAAGCCTCCAGCAAGATCCTGAGCCCCTGATCGGGCGAGCTAGTCTCGGCGACTGTGGCTTATCTCGCCGCTTCTGCCGCATCTCCCCACCTGCTATCTTCAAGTCTCCTGCAAACCCACGTACCCTAATTAAAGGCGAGGTAAAATCTCAGCTGTGGTGCTTCTCTGCTGCTGCCCGCATCTCCCCCGCCTGCCTTCAAGCCTTCCTGCAAGATCTCGAGTCTCTGATTAGGTGCCGGTCCAAGGCTGTGACGCTTCTCTGCGCCACCGCCCACATCTCCCGCCTGCAAGCCTCCCTGCAAGGTATGATCCTCTGAGCTCGCTGCTTCAATTTTGTTTTTGTCGCTGTTCAAGCTTACGCCTGATTGGTCACCAATGAGGCTAACCCGAGTGGATTGGCTAGACTTGTAAGTTTTGGACTTCTGCTTGCTGCTATATAAGGTTTTATAAACAGACTCCTGGCTTTTTTTTCTCCTCCTAAATTTTCTATTCCTCCTCTTATTATTATTTGCTGCAGCTCATACTGTTAATTATTTGCTCTGCTGTCCCCAGGATTATGAAGTACTGTGTTTTATTGTTGTTAGGTGTTGTGGCTTCAGCGCTTGTGTTTTTCTCCTGCCTGTTAACTGCATCTTAATGTTGTGATTTAATGCACATTTTAAGTGCTTGAAATGTATTAGACCTGCTCTGGCTCACAGCAATACCTTAGAGTGTAATTTGCTTGATCTGCTAATCCATCCATTATTTTCTCTCTTTCGTTTACTTCTCTCAAAGCTGTCCCTCTCTCTCCTCGCTTACTTCCCATTAACTACACCCCCTTGGTGCTCGGCACTGACCCGCCTTGCCCCCAGATTTCCATCTAGCTTCTGTTGTCTACTCCCAGCCCACCAAATAAGCCCTTTCTTCTCCTATCTCTGGCCCTGTTGCTCTGTTGTCTGTCCCTCCTGCCCCCGCCACAAACCCTGCTAATTAAGCTCTCCTTCTCTCCTGCAGATTCCAGAGCCCCTGATAGGCTAGTAGTCTCGATAGTTCTGGCGCTTCTCTTCACCGCCGCATCTTTCTGCCTGTTGCCTTCAAGCCTCCCCTGCAAGGTACGGTCTCTCTGAGCTCTGCTGCTTCAGTTTTGTTGCTTTCCAGAATCTTGCGCTTGATTGGCCGCCTACTGCAGCTAACCCCAGTGGATTGGCTAGACTTGTAAGCTCTTGGACATCTGCTTGCTTGCTATCTATGGCTTTGCTAAATGGACTCCTAGCTAGTTTTCTTCTTCTGAATTTTCTCCACCGCCCACGGTACTCTTTTAAATCCACAAACTGGACTTGGGGCTGCGCTTCAGCACACCTTGTCCAATTCTCATCTGTGCAGTGACATAATTAGGTTATAAAACATGGGTCAGATTAGACCCACTGGTGTAAAGAATGTCGGTCAAATGAGAAACAGCTGGGTCAGAACTTAATCAAAAGTACAAATCTCACTAACAGAAGCTAAAACTTGTCAAGAAAAATACTTTTCTATTGTTCACTTTTCTGTCTTTCAGCTATAGTTTACAGACCAGGTGCACCACTATGGACCCACAGTCAAGTGAAAAGTGGGTCATTTCTGGGCAGGCTGCACTTTTTTTCCCTTTCTGCCTTATCTAACGCTGTCCCTGCATCTGTGTCCTCCACTAGGTGTATATTGTATTTCTTTTCCCCGTTCCACCTACTACTGTAGCTGCTACCAGTATTCTTTGGTGTACAGTCTACTGCTAAACTACCGTACCCGTTTCCTCCCCTCTTCTTCTTCTTCCCTAACCACTGTAGCTGCTTACCCGTAATATGTGCTGTAATTCTACTGTAGCTGCTACCATTTAACTGTGGTTTAAATTCTAGTAGCACTACCCTCCTTCCTCTTCCTGCTTTACTCCCTCCCCTCCATCTCAGTTAGTAAACTGTGCTGTAACTTCTACTATAGCTGCTATCGGGTAATAATCTCTATTTTATTTGGCACCTCCTCCCCTCTACTGCAGTTAAGCTCTAGGGTTCAGTTAGAGGGGCCTATGTTCTGTTAGCTGTTTTATGCCATGAACTGTGCAGAGTTCCAGTAATTATCTTGCTAGAGAATTAAGGTGCTTTTACTCTTACCTGTTCTGAATCTTCCCAATGCCATTACTGCTCCACAGAAGTCTGTGTATGCACAGGTGAACTAGCTCCCCATTGTCTATCTTCCTGCCAGAGATTGTAACCCTAAACATCTTTGTTTCTCCTTCATAGGTCCTCTGAGGAACCCCTCTAGCACACTCTCGCCTGGCTCACAGAACTCCACTGGGAGTGGACTTGGAGACAGTCTGTAAAGGTAATTGGCTTGTTCCTGCTCTCCGCTCACTCCAGAAGGTGTTACCCTATTAACACTTTGTGTTGACTCCCCATGCCCCCTGTTTTGAGCCCCTGTACCTTCTACTCTGAAGTCGGCAACAGTACCTCAGTGCTAAGTGACCAGACGATCTTTCTCCCTTGTAGTAAGCATCTTGGCCACACAATTTAATGAGACGGGGCCTGAAAGTCTAACATCCTGACCTAGGTCCACAAAATTGTTTTTACTTACAAGGACAAATTAGTACATGGAACACACCACTGATATATTGTATATCATTACCAGGAAACAACATACCCCTGTAGTGCCTATGTGTTTCCTTCCTGCCCAAGACTAGATCCCAGTACCTTCTATTCTGAAGTCGGCAACTCTACCTCTGTACTGTGTGATCTGTCCATCTGTCTCCCTTGCATTAAGTATCTTAACCCTCCCTTGGCCTCCCATCACTATGCCTCACCTTTAGGGCCTACTATTGTTTATTTGGCACCTGTCGCCCTCCTCCATCCTCCAAACGCCTTCTTCCCACAATATCCATTCACTCCTATCATCCCTCCCTCCATACACCTTGTAGTACCTCCAACCTCACTGAATAGGAGTGGCTCACCCCCCAAGTAGTACCATCCACACTCTCCACCCACCCTTTACCCTCCTTCCTTTGCATTTCACCCTTCCATTCCCACCCCTGTTCTGCTACAGTACCTCCCTCAGAAGTCCCACACCCCAAAATACAAACTTGCTAAAGCAGCCTTCTGCAACATGCACTCTTCCTCCTCCTCCTCCTCCTATCAGGAAACCTTCACCCTAATCCTGGGCCTCCACTCACATGCTCCCAGCTAGCAACAGGACGACGGGCTCCAGCTCGCTGCAATTAACATATGTAGCCTGCAAAAAGTTCACCTTTCTCCAAGGGTGGCTTGCCCAGCATTCCCCAGATGTACTGGCCCTATCCGAGACCTGGCTCTCCCATGACACCCCAGACTCAGCCGTGAGCCTACCTGGCTACTGTCTTTTCCATGCTTGACAGAATGGGTAGGCAGGCGGTGGCTGTGCCCTCTACATTAGAAACACCCTCAATCATTGCCAGTTCACCCCGAGCATGGTGCCCAACACTCACAGCCAAGATACCCTTGGCAACCCTGGCAAACACTATATGTCATGGCTGTCTACATCCTGCCAGAAAATCAGAGACTTGCCTTCCCTCAGTCATGTCTTGTATCTCTCAACTCCCTCCAACAGCTAAGTTTTCACCATGGGGACTTCAATGTCAATTGGCTGTCCCCATCCTCCATTCCCTGTAAGGACTCAGCTGTTGTGCTCGACCTCTCTTGGGTTATACAGTCTCCATCCAGGCCAAGCGACAAATCCAGCACCTCCTCGTTGCTGGACCTTATCCTCGCCAGTCACTCCAACAACATCACTGATGTCTCCATACTTCCTGATGTCTTTAGCGACTGTTGCCCAGTAACCTCGCTGATAGTCCAATAAACTCACACTGCTCCCCTACTGTCTCCTACCATAGATTACTAAAAAGGTATGCTTCACCAATTCAAAACCTACCTAACTAACTCTGACTGGTCCCCATGTATAGCACCCAATCAATTGATACGCCTTCCTCTCACTTTATAAATACCTTCATCACCACTTGTGACATCTTTGCCCTTTCTTGAAGCAAATCACTAAAACCATAACACCCCTGGATATCGCAACAGTTGCTTGACCAAATGAAACAACGTGATAATCTCTGGCAAAGGCTTTAGCCTTACAGCTCCACTGGATAGACAATGATTTTGTGAGGCCAGAGACAGATGTCGTGGGCCATTTGCCATGCCAAGGCAACCTGTTATCAATAGCACTCTCCTCCACCTGGGACTCAGGAAGACATTTCAGGAAAAACATAAAGGAACTTAATGGGAAATCTGCCACCCCCTCGCCTGCCCAGCTTTTGGTTAATGGTAACCTAACACAGGACCCCCAGTTCATTGCAGACACCCTAAACATCACGTTCTCAGATCTCAGTTGTGTCCTTTTCCCAGCTTCTTCACCCCACTAGACCCCATCCCCAGTTGCAGCCCACCTTCCAACATCCCTCACTTTCACCTCCGAATCATCTCAATGCAGGAGGCTAGGAGATGCATCACCAAAGCCCTTGCCAAGTCCACGTTACCAGTGACTGCTCCTCCAGCTAGCCCTCGGGGAGGTCCTGCAACCCCTTACCAAACTTCTGAACCTGTCCCTCAGCTTAGGGCAATTCCCTGCCCTCTGGAAACGAGCTATCATTATCCCTATTTTCAAGAGTGGCGACTGCCTGTCCCTCAATAACTATCGTCTCATCTCCCTTCTACCTCCACTCTCCAAGGCCCTTGAAACAATAGTGGCTAATCAGCTGATGGACTATCTGTCTAAATATAACTTACTGTGCCCCAAACCGCATGGTTTCCACCAGGGCCACAGCATCACCACTGCCTCGTGAGAATACTTCTCCTACATCCACGGTGCCCTTGAACGTGGTCACCTAGTGGGGTCGGTGTACATCAACCTCACAAAGGCGTTCAGTACCGTTAATCATGTTATGCTTCTGGCCTCCTGGGACTCTCAGATGAAACAATAACTTGGTTCAAGGTTACCTCTCTGACAAATCCCAGCAGGTGAAAATTAACTCCACTCTATCAACCAGCCTCCAGGTTCGTTCAGGGTACCCAAGGCTCCATCTTTGGACCCTTCATCTTCAGCCTCTTCCTAAACTCCCTCCCAGCTCTTGCTGTAGAAAAATTCTGCTCTGTCGGTCAACGTAATTTTCTGGAGCTACTACAGCCCTGACACTCAAGTACCTAACGGCCACTGTTTTTTTGCTTGAAGCTGAGACATGGTTCAGTTCCCACTGCTTAGTTCTAAACTATAAAACAAAATCAATGATCTTGCCCACCATCAGAGTATTCATCGTGACTTCCGCTGACCATCACCAACTCACTAGGATCCCACTTGAGCTGGTTGATTCCTTCAAATATCTAGGTGTCACCCTGACACATCTCTCACCTACCATGCACATATCCAACAACTGTCCTCCGCTATCAACTCCAGACTTGGCTTCTGTACCACCACAAACACTGCCTTCCCCAATGGGTATCCGCCTGTCCATTACCTCTTCAGTCCTCTCCTGGTAGATTACAGCACTGCTGACCCCCACGGCATTACGATGCATCAGAGTTGCCCTACACAAAGCATGCAGACTGGTCACGGCTGTGACAGATGGACACACTCCTGTGATCTCTACTAGTCTGCCAAATGGTTGCCATTTGATGCCTGTCTTAAGTATCATACCCACCTCCTGGCCAAGAAAATCCAGCTTGGTCAAGACCCCCGGTCTGCAAAGCCTCATCCAACCCATCCCGTTGGTCAGCACCTCCCGTAACTCTACTGGGACCTCCCTACTAGTCCCCCACTGCCGAACTTCCTTGGACAAAGAGCCTTTCTCTAGAGCCCCCTGTTGGCTCAACAGCCCCCCGTTTCCTGGGCCCAGGATCAGTCCATTCAAGACCAGTCTCAAAGCTCATCTGCTTGAATCTTCAGCCTGTGACTGTCTCTAATCCTCCTACTCTTCCTCCGCCTTGGCAGTGCATTTGTGTATTTTTATATATATATATATACATACACATACTCGTATATGTGTGTGTGTATGTATTGTTGTGTGTGTGTGTATATGTGTATATATATATATATATATATGTGTGTATGTATGTGTGTGTATATATATATATGTAATAGATATACCACTCTGAGGTGTCGTGTCGCTCTGATATCATGCACTGTGGTGTGCGTCAACCGCCCAAGGCGTGTGTATATCAGGCGCGACCGCACCTCAGGGTGGTTTATCTATCTTCTAAAATGTCAAATTGTTTTGGGGGTAAGTGCAGTGTGTGCGGTCGCTCTGATATATGCACGGTCATGTGATGGTGTTTGTCCAGTGCTGTTGCTGCTGATGACCATGATTGTCTCAAGCATTTTAAATTATATATATATATATATATATATATGTATATATAGGAAAACAAAATGTGTATTCATGCACTACCTAGATATTATGCATATTATGGATATCTGGGTCCTCCTGTCCCAATGACTGTTGTTTCAGTATCCCCGTCTGTGTATTTTTATGCATTATCTTTCTTCCATGATCACTGTACTTGTGATATTATATAATTGTATGCGTAACTTCCATTACTTGTTTCTCTCGTTTGTATTACCTGAATACTGTAGTGGTTAATACTATATGTATGCCTTTATTGTTGTTTGATGTGGAGCCTTTGTAAGGAGTCTGACTCAAAGGGTTGCAATTCGAATGTTATTAAATTAAAAAAAAAAACTCCGTCCCCTCCATCCCACGCTCTCACCTCTTCCTCCTGCTCACCCCTCACGAATAAGTCTTGCCATCACTATATGCTCTCATGTGTTATGGCTCTATCCCTTTTAAGTTGCTCTGTACTATCCTTCTTGCACTCTGTCCTCCCCTCACCCACACACCCCTCTGTCTCCTCCACACCCAGCCCCTAAGCTTAATCCATGACCGCTCTCCAAGAGAACACCCATGCTATGACTCTACTGCTACTCCTACCTCCATTTCTTGGATGCACTACCCTGTCCGTCATTGTACCTCTGTCATACTCATAACAACCTATTATACTCTGTTTCACTTACTAAAATTTCAGTCTCCTCCCTACCACCACCCCACCATCCCATGATGTCGACCGGCTCTCCACCCTGGTATGAGAGCACAAAATACAGCTACTTGATTATTGCTGCTCCATCGTCAGGTGACATCAACCCTAATCCGGGCTGTTCCCCTGGTCACCCCAGTTTCTACATCTTTAAAACTACTGGCCTGTCCTCTACCAACCCTGTTATCCTTCTCCGTGGTCTAAAAATCCTGCATCTAAATATTTGGAGTCTGCTTCCTGAATTGGATCTACTCCAACCGCTAGCTATAGCCCATGCCCCAGGCATTATTATCCAGTTGGAAACTTGGCTAAACAATAAAATAGGTAACCCTCTCTCGCCATCCCTGGCTATACTATAACCTGCAAGATAGAACCAGTAGGGGTTTAGGTGTGCAATATACATCTCATCCGCCTTCCAGTTTACCACCATCCTTGCCAGCTCGGTTCCTAAAACCTATGAGGTTCTTATCCTTTTCCTTAAACTATCCCTTCCTTTCTCCATACCCATATATATCACTGGTGCCTGTTGTCACCCTGGTCTCCCCTCCTCCACTATCACCGACTTCATTGGGAACATAGTTTCTCATTCCCATTAGGAACTATACATAATAGATGATTTCCACCAAAACTGGTTATCCCCTCTATCAACAGAGTACGTAGCGACATCAACACCCACAACTTAATGCAAGTCATTCTGGAGCCAACCCGTTAAACCATAAATCTGGTAATCATTCTCCAATCTCCTGAGCCCTCGATCCCTTCCCCATAGGGTCATTAAATCAGGCTTATTACCTGATGTCCTGGTGACCATGACATGACCTTCTTGGTACACAAAATTTCAGGGTCAAGGCCCTGCACAGAATCCTACAGGTTTGCTCATACAAATCATTGAATCTCGCCCTCCTTCATGACCTGTGTTATGCTAATTGGGATCCTATAACCACATCTAAATCTATTGATGCTCATGCCTACTTTTACAGTGGAGTTTCTGGAGATCTGGGACAAATATGCCCCATTGCAATGCATCAGGGTCAGAGGCAGTCACCTCCTTGGATCACCCCAGAACTCTTGGCGTGTCAAAGCCCAAGCCCAAGCTCAAAGCTTTGAAGCTCCCACTTTACTACAATATCTACTGCACCTTGTGCAACAGGTGTACAAAGCTACCTGCTTAGCTAAAGCTGACTACTTCTGCTCCACCTTTCAATCCAATATTAACAATCCTCCAAATTCTGGAAGGTCATGCTCTCCTTTTCACCCCCCTATCCCCACTCCTCTCCTTAACATAAACAACACTCTCTTGTCAGACCACCTTCGTGTTGCAACTGAATTTAATTCCTGTTTCACCTCAGTGCCTCTGCGCTCTTGTCCCCTTCCCTCTTCCCCAGTCCGCTGACCCCCCCTCCCCTTCTCTGCCAAATGCCTTCTCTCCTTCACTAAAATTTCACCTCAAACACCTTGTCTGCCCTGTATGCTCTCATCCCTCCAAAGGCAAATCGCCTGATGGCCTGGACCCTAAACTGCTATTTCTATCTGCTCCTGCTATCTCTGCTTCACTGTCTGATCTTCTTAACCTCTCCTTCATAACTGCTACCATTCCAGCTGTGTGGAAGCACGCTGTCGTTCTTCCCTTCCAAAGGGCAGTGACATTAGTTCACCAGCTAACTATCGTCCCGTCTCCCTCCTCCTTACCCTTGCTAAGGTTCAACAACATCTGGTTCTCACAACTCTCTTCCTACCTTGCCACTATAATTTTTTTTACCTCATTCCAATCTGGGTTTCAGAAGAACCATTCCACTACTACCTCCTATATTAGGCTCACCGACCCTGTCCTCTCAGGGATGGACAGTGGCCAAATTATGCTATTTTGTCGTTCTAGCGGAAAGTTTATGATACAGTCTCACTCTCTTCAAAATACTCCTCTGTGGCAAGGATATCTGACCTGCCACAGAATAGTTCAGTGCTTACCTGGTAGGCAGAACTCAGTCAGAATAGCTGACTCCACATCCCCCTGCTCCCCATTAGCACTGGCGTCCCACAGGTGTCCGTAGTGGGCCCTATCCTATTCTCCATATTTCTAAACGACCTTCCCTCAGTCTGCTCATCCACCTCTATCCATATGTACGCTGATGACACAGTACTCTTCACCTCCGGCCAGTCCCCTGTTGATGTAGCAATAAGACTTCAGCATGAGTTTGATAAAGTTCAGCTCTGGTTTAGCTCCCATCAGTTCTCACTCAATACCAAGAAGACAATCTCAATGACCTTTGGCACTAGGCAGAGCCTCTCCAGGCTCCCTTCCTCCCATCCTTCCATACCCTGCAGGACAGTCCTTGAGGACACCTTATCCTTTAGGTACCTCTGGGAGTGGCTTGACCAACACCTCACCTTCTTTGGTTATGTTGACACTATCTTGAAAAGCGCCCAAACTTGGCGCATTATACTGGAACTGCAGTAGTTTTCGCTACCGGCTAGACATGAACTTGTCCAGAAGATGATCCTACCTATCTTTGACTACTGCGATGTAGTCTACAGTGCTGCTTCCAGTCTTCCTTATCCAGACTGGACTTCTTATCCAGATTAGACTCCTTTTAATTCCTTCTGACGCTTTGCTTTGGACGCCCACCTCTCACTGACCAATGACCACTACCACCCTGGCCTTTCCATCATAAGAAAATCAACGCGACTTCCACTGTGCAAAATTTGTGTCTAAAGTTTGGTTTGGCACTCTCCCTTCTATCTTGCTTTTCTCTTCTCACCCTCCTGCCCATGCCCTTAGATCTTTTGACTTCACCTAATGGTAGTCCCTCTTGGCTGTCCACTGCAGGTCAGATGGCCTTCTCACACTGCTTCCCTAAACTAAGGAACTCTCTTCCCTCCAGATCCGCCACTCATCCTCCCCCACTCCATCTCTACAGCCCTACATAATTTCATAGTATCATAGAAAAGCCAGCAGAATAGGCCCCATGGTCTATCGTGTCTGCTCGGAAGCTAGCCCCTACTGAGCTCACTCCTCCCACTCAGTGAACTGTAGCTGTGACCAATCCCAGTCATAACTGTGCACTTATCTGTGTGGGCTTTTTTTTTTTTTACTCTATTTATTCACCCTGCAGCCCGGGCAACCTCCTGGGGTACTTGTGTGGAGACCTCTACTCCCTGTCAGAACCCCACTATCAGCTTCCTCTCCCCAACACCCAGGCAGGTTCAGCCCCTGGATCACCCCACGGGAGGGCCTGCCCTCTTGTGGCAGTCTTTCTGAAATTAGAGGGACATACCTGGGTGTCAGGTTGGCCATGGGAGTCCCCTGGTGTGCTAGGCTGGCGATAGGATGTGGGCCTGCCACTGGAGTCCCTTCATCTCCACGGTGCTGCAGAGGTTTTTTCCTTTTTGCCCGAGGGGAGCTCGGTTGTGTGCAGTGTCGGCCCAGGCCTTGGCGTGCCGCTGTCTGCCGCCAGCTCCTCCTCTACTGAAACGTGGCGATGCTAACCACGCTGCAGCCAGTTGGACGCTTAGGTGCCGGGCTGTAGAGCAACGCAATCTCGAACCCATCTTAGAGAAGGAGAGCTATCTTCCGGACGCTTAATCCTCTCTTCCTTGCTGACCCCTTGGTGGCCCTTGCCTGCTCCCAAACCTGGGTCGCTGGCGGCGCGGTGTGGCATCCAGCCTCAAACCTCTGCACCACTAGGCTGGCTCACACTTCTCTGTTTGTCAAGTGGTGATATTTTCTGTATTGCTTCTGATTATTGTTCCCTAGTTGCACTTAGTACTGTACACAAGGTTTATTGTCATGTTTCTATAGCTAAATGGACACTGTACATGCCTTCATGTTTAACTGAATTACTGTTTGGTTTGTATGGTTAATTTGAGTTGCTGTTGACTGTATGTATGCTTTTCCATGTACTCTTTCCCCAGGATGCACGTGAGATGAGCAGCTTGTTGTTCAGTGTGCCCTTCCTGGAGAAACATTTCAATAAGTAATAAATAAATAAATACCCTGTGTCTAAATGAATATATTGAAGGGGACTGGGTCCAGGATTGAACCCGCATTACTCACTTGTAACTTCTTAAACATCTGAGAAATAACCATTTACCACTACCTCTGTGTTCTCCCTCAGCCAGCTCTATACCTAAGTGGCTGTCCATTCTTCCACCCTACTGTAGGGCCTTCAGCTTTCCCCCATATATGTTTTATCTCCTTCACCCCTATCGCGATGGGGCTATACCTTGTTACCAAGGATATACCTTCACGCCTTCACTCTGATGGCAGGCAGGGGTTTTAGTTCTTGTTTTCTCCTTAATTTACTCCTCCCTGGTCTGGGCCATGCCACTCAGCCTCAGTGGCTGGCCAGCCTCGGGGTCGTGTGCCAGAACCCACCTTGGCTCTCGCTGGCCAAGGTACACTACCTTCTGATGGCTACCTATGGCCAGGCCTGCCTCCCAAAGCAGTGACCTAAGTCATCTCTAACCCAGCTTGCCTCCATGCTTGGCAGCATGATGTGCTGCCCTGGGCCATTGGAGTGGCTTCCATCCCCAGCTTTGACCAGCCTCCTGTGGAGGACCAATTTCAGATGCCTTACTGAAGTCCAGGTGGCACATGTTTGCCTGACTTTTGTCAGCAGCCCTAGTCGAAGAATTCTATTATTTCATCTGGCATGACCTCCCTTGGTGAACCTGTGCTGCCTGATATCCTCATATCCTTTACTTAGAAAATTCACAGTCTTACCCTCAGTATGGCCACAAGTAAATTACCCACTATAGACATTAGACTGACTGACCTATGGTTGCCAGGCTCACGCTTCTTTTTAGATTTCTGCAGAAGAACCATATCCGTTGTCCTCCAGTCCCCAAGGAACACCCCAGTGTCTAGTCAGCAGTTGGAAATATCTGTGTGGAGCTGCTACTACCTCTAATGCTTCCTTGAGTATTTAAGGGCAGACCATCAGGCCTCATCTATTTGTCTATCTTAACCCTTGTATCCTCCAGCTCTTGTCTTCCATGATACTTCTCTGACTGTTAGAACTTTCTTCTTCCTCTTAGTAATCCTCACCCCACAATTTGGTTAAGTTCCCCTGTCCTCCTTGGTAAATACTGAACAAAAGTAATGGTTCATTATCTCTGCTTTACCCACATCCCCTTTCTTTAACCTTACAATTTCTTCCCTGACTTTGTGTTTCTCCTTATATACTTTAAGAACGCAGCTTTCGCTCCTCTTGCTGTTCTGATCGCAGTCTGTCTTAGCATTTCTGATTTTTCTACTGGACTCACTTGCTGCCCTTATATAATCCACTCTATCCTCTTCCTTTGATTTCACTTTTATTTCTTGAATATTCTCTTTGCCCTCGCTGCTTCCTTCACATGTGATGGAACACAGTGGGTCTCCCTTGTTTTCCTCCTGATGCAACATTCTACAATTATATGCTTCTCTTGAATGCATCCCATTTTCCTTCCACCCTTCATTCCCAGATGTTCCTCCATGTTATCTCCCAGTAGCTTTGCATCTTTACAAAGTCCACATTCATGAAGTCCCATCCCTTTACTGCCCTGATTGCCCTTGCTAGCTTCTGCTTGGATCTCCAGCCACATTGTCTTAAAACATAGAAGTTGATGGCAGATGAGACCCATAAGGCCATCAAGTCTGCCCATTCTTTCTACCTTATGAATGTGCCATCGGCCTTTGCTCTGTCAATGGCCTATCTATTCATACTCATCTGTATTTCTCCCTTGTGCCTATCTCATGTCTGTTTGAAGCCCTGCACTGTATTTGTATCCACCACTTCCTGAGGTAGGCGTTCCATGTATCCACCACCCTTTCTGTAGAAAGAACTTCCTCACATTACCCTTAATCGACCTCCCTCTAATCTCATGATGTGTCCTCTTGTCCTACTGTTTTCTTGTATTGAAACATATTAGACTCTTTCACCTTGTTAATGCCCTTAAAGTTTTGAATGTTTCGATCATATCACCTCTCTCCCTCCTTTGCTCTGGGGTATACATATTGAGCTCCAGGACTTGTTAGTGTAACTCGTCTGTGCTGGAACCTCATGAGGATCTGTCCTCCACCATTTGGCAGATACCTTCCTCTATTCCGCTATGGCCAAAAGGCAGACCAGTTATAGAAGCCAGAAGGCAAAAGACCACCTTAGCTGCTCATCCAAAGGCCGACTCTGATGGTCATCACTAGGGATGTAAGTTTGTCGTGGATGAGGTTTTAATGATTCATTGTTCATGAAATCATTAGTAAACAGTAGTAAATGTTGTGGCACTGTCGTCATTGCTACATTCTGATGACACTAGTGAAAGTCATGGAAGTCTGAATAAAGATCAAACGTCTTGGAATCATTGACGGTATGACTGCCATGACAAACTTACATCTCTAGTCATCACTGCGGCCCACAATAGGTCTGCTGCCCAAGCACCTCAGTACTTTCCCTCCTGACAAGAAGTCCAGACAGTTGCACCAGTTCAGGAGAAAATTCTACTCCTCTTTGACACTAGCCATTCAGGCCCTTAATTATGTGGCACACATGCTAGTGTACCAAAATCCTTGTTTCGCCAGCTCCAGGCCCATTGTCGAGGCCCTCCTCTGAGTCTAAAACACCTTGGTGGATCCCCTCCGTCTGCTAAGGTGGCCAGGCGTAACTCCTTAGGGCTACCTACAATGCGGTGGACTCCTGGCCAGAAGGAGGAACAGCCATGACTATGAGCCTATGTTAGTTAGCATGGTTGGGGTGTCCAGTCCGGCACCTGATGTCCAGATGGCCATTCAGGATGCCCCTTCAGAGGCTCTGTCCTGGTCAGCGGAGATGCCCAGGACATTATCACGAGCCTTCAAGATAAGGGCACAGCTCTCAAGTTGAGTGCATACTATGTATCACCTGAAACCTCCACCTAAGCATCCTTTTGTTGGCAAAACAGATGTCAGGTGAAACCACCAGCAGGCACCTAGGTGCCAGTTCAAGCGTAGCACTCTTACACAGGCGCCACCTCGCCAGCCAAAACCTAGAGAGCTACGGGGGCCTCCTAACCCTTCCTCCATCTCCTGACTCGCTGACCACCTCCTCCTCCTCATCAATCTGAGGAACAGGTGGGCAGAAGGTATAAAAGCACCTGTCTGGAAATCCATCCAACAGATGCCTGGGTCATTCAGCTGATCAAGCTTGGTCACACTTTTGAGTTTTGCAAAACAAACAAAAAAAAACAGACCTCCGGGTTTTCCTACTATCCAACAGCGCATAGTCCCAAATTAAGAGAAGAAATCATGGTTGTTCTTCAAAGGAAGCAATAGAGCCGGTGCCTGCAAACCGGATCGGGACATGCTATTACTCCCACTTCTTTCTGGTTCCAAAAGATGGAGGATCTGCGCCCGATACTGGACCTCAGTACCCTAAATCTGTTCATCGAATAGAAGTGGTTTCGATGCTGACGCTCAAGGCCTGCTGCCTCTCCTGTCCAAGGCACAGTGGCTTTGCACCCTGGACATGCAGGATGCATACCTGCACATTTCAGTGTTTCAACCCCACCTCAGGTTCCTCAGGTTCTCCTTTCAAGGGAGCATTACCATTTCAAACTGGCCTGTCTTCCAGCACCGTGTGTCTTTACCAAGTGTCTCGCGGTTGTGGTAAGGGCCTTGAGGAGGCAGGGGCATATGTCTTCCCACCTCAATGATTGGCTTCTTGCAGCACCATCGAGGGAGGGTTGAAGGCATCTGTCAACTACCCTGCACCTTTCGAGTGACTGGGTATCACTGTCAATTACCTCAAATCACAGCTCGCTCATTCCCAGCGCCTGCAATTTATTGGAGCAGTTTTGATCACGTTCCAGGGTATGGCCTTCCTCCCCTGGACAGAAGCTCTACAGAGGCAGGCACAGTTGGTAGCCTACAACAGACAGATCTCGCCAGGGTGGTTACATAGAAACATAGAAGTTGACAGCAGATAAGGACTGCAAGACCCATCCTGTCTGCCCATTTCTTTTCTACCTTATGAATGTGCCATGGGTCTTTTGCTCTCTCAATGACCTATCTAGTCATACTCATATGTATTGCTCCCGTATGCCTATCCCATGCCTGTTTGAAGCCCTGCACTGTGTTCATATCCACCACTTCCTGAGATAGGCCATTCCATGCATCCACCACCCTTTCTGTGAAAAGAACTTCTCACATTACCCTTAATCAGCCTCCTCTAATCTCATGCTGTGTCCTCTTGTCCTGCTATTTTCTTATATTGAAACATGTTACTCTTTCACCTTGTGGAATGCCCTTGGTGTCTGAATGTTTCAATCATATCACCTCTCTCCCTCCTTTGCTCTAGGGTATACATATTGAGCTCCGTTAATCTGTCCTCATATGTTTTCTGATGCAGTCCCTGCACCATTTTGGTTGCCCTTCTCTGGGCTGCCTCAGTTTGGTTAATGTCCTTGTGAAGGTGTGGCCTCAGTACTGCACACAGTACTCTAGATGGGACCTAACCAGTGTCTTGTAAAGAGGATTATTACCTCCCTCTTATGACTTATGGTACCCCTACTAATATGCCCCAACATCCTCCTAGCCTTACCTACTGCTTTAGTGGTCTGCTTGGATGATTTTGGGTAATCTGTGATGATGATGCCCAAGTCTGTTTCTTCCCTTGTGACTGCCAGCAACTCCTCCCAGCCTATAGGTGGCTTTTAGGTTTCTCTTCCCTATGTGCATGATCTTTCACTTCTTTGCATTAAACCCTGTTGCCACTCTTCCGACCATTTTGCCAGTTTATCTGGATCTTTCTCATTCTGCCCACCCCATCTGGATCATCTACTCTGTTGCAGATCTTGTGTCATCTGCAAACAGACAAACCTTACCCTCCAGTCCATCTGCAATGTCACTGATGAAGATATTGAAGAGGACTAGCCCCAGGACTGATCCCTGAGGTACCACACTTGTGACTTCCATCTCTTCTGACTGTATACCGCTACCACCACTCTCTGTTTTCTGCCTGTCAACCAGTTTGCCACCCAGTTGACCAACTTCTGACCAGCCCTTGAGCCACATGTTTAGCTCCCTATCTCCCCTTCTCTGACCTTCTGTCCATCTGCCTCCTCTCCCAGACTGGCAGGATCTCAGAAGGAGATGCCGATGATAGTTTGTCACCCAGCAAGGTCAGGTGTTCCTGGTCTCCACAACTGACCGGCTGGTGAGATCGTTAGTCCCTAAGTGTACCAGGACATCAATGTTTTCTCTTGCTTCCTGTACAGTTTTAGCAATGCGTTAAGTGTCTCTCCATGCTGATGTACAGGGAGACATCTGACCATTATCCCTGGCTTGAGATGGGTATCAACTCCCGAATCATGGAGTCTCCTATGATCAGAAGTTTTTGGATTTCCTTTTTGCTTTGGTTCCTGTTTTGGGTGAGTTTTGTTGCGCTTAGCTCCTGTGCTGCAGTGTCCTCTGCCCTTTGCTTGATTTCAGAGATGGAGGAGATACTGGTTTGCAGTTTTTATATGGTTTGTGGAGGTAATATGTTGAAGAGCACAGAGTGATGGGGCACCCTATTTGCCCATCCTAACTACCTACCAACCTCCCGACCAGCTACCTCTGTGGTCGAGGTGCTTTTGTTGGATGTTGGGGAAATGGCGGCGTTCTTACAATTCCTCCTGAATATGCAATTTGAGGTGCGCAATCTCTGCCCATGCTGCCTGGAGCTGAGCCTTTAGATCTCCAATGGCCCAGCATGTAGGACAGTGTCCTAAATCATGTAAACTGCCCTTCTGAAAAGTGTCCCAGTATCTGCAGTTAATAATATTAATTCCAGATAAGTTGCTGGGTTTATAACCTGGTCAGAGTAATTAGAAGGAGGAAGTGTCACAACTGTGTACCTTATAAAAAGAGTGTAGTGTGGGGTGGTTGGAGATGGGGTGGGTGGCTGGGCCCTTCCCTGCCAAAAAGAAGAACCATGGATGAAAGAAACAAGGAGGTAAGAGCAGAAACAATTAGCCAGCAACAAATGCAGTAGCCCTGAAAGCTTATCCTAATGACAGATACAACTGTAAACCTGTAAAGCACCACCTGTAATAATTTTACAGAAGTTATACCTGTATGAAACATTTTGCTACAGAGAAAAATAAAGCAGTAACAGAAGCTCTACCTTGCAAAAGACTATTTGAATCAGAAGATTACAGCAGTAGTCTGTAAGCACACACCTGTAGGCATACCCTGTAATAATGCAGCAGAAGGTATACCCAGCAACAACAATTTGAATCACAGAAAATAAAGCAATAAAATGTTAGCAACAAACAGTAACAATCCCTGTAAGTACAAAAGAAAATAACACACAGTAAATCTGTCTAGTCAAAAGAAGCCTTAATCCTTTTCCCTGCTCTGGTAGGGTACTTTGCTCTGTCCTTTCAAGGAACCTAGATGAAAAGAGCTCAGGTGAAGCTAGGTGCCTTGGCCAGCAAACCCTAGTCTTCCAGTTCTTCACAACTTCCTAGTTCTTCGCCTTTCTTGGCCTCATGGCAGTGGTCATCCCCACGGTCCCTTGGCCAAACTCCACATGCATATTTCACAGTGGACTGTCAGATCCCAACGGGGACCAGAGGGCAGACGACCTGGACTGCAGTGCCATGGTCTTCGACCGATGCAGAGAGATCTGCGGTGGTGGCAGAACTCCGACAATCTTACTTAGGATTCCCTTTCCGGCCCCTCCTCATTTCAAACCCTGACCATGGATGTGTCTGGGACGGATGGAGTGCCCACCTTGTGAATCACAGGACCCAGGGCTTGTGGTCCCCTTCAGAACTACATTTGCACATAAACCTGCTCGAAATGAGAGCAGTTCTTCCTTTTTTTTTTTAATCATGCATTGTTATCTCTCCTCTGCTGGGGAGCAGGTGGCGTCGTCAACCGCTGGCACCCGCACTCCCAGACCAGGTCTGTACGTGACACGCTCTTCCACACAAGCCCAGCGCATGGAGACCCCCGGAGACCGGAAACCTGGGACTTGGTGCATCTCTCGTGTCAGGGGCGCAGGGCACGGCCATCAGCCGCCCACGAGTGCCCTGCACTTCCCCCGAGAGCTAGTCATGCAATGGTGTTGGCGCACTAATGTGCTGATGTCCGCCACGCTCCCTCTCTAGTGTGTACACCTCACAGTGCCCCAACCTCCGCCCAGGTGCTACTATGGGCGATGCAATGTCCCTACCCACCCCAGAGGAAGGAGAGCTGTCGGGACACTCAGTCCTTCCTCTCCCTACCAACCTTGCTGACCCAGGTCTGTTCCTGAACCGGACACCAGCGTGCCGCGAGGTGTGGCGTCCAGGCCTCAACCCTCCCCGCCACCGGCTGGCATGAGAGCAGTTCTGAATGCACTACAGGCTTTTCAACACCTGCTTCACTAGGATACACTGTTGGTCCAGTCAGACAACATCAATCAATCACTTTATTTAACTAGGCATAAACACCATTGAGCAAGCTCATTTTCAAAGTGGTCCTGGGCATTAATACAATACAGTACACTTGTAAGATTACAATTCTACGGTGGACAACGGTGCAAAAAAAAAAAAAGAAAAACATTGTGAAGGTGCTGGTCAATATGGGCCTATACATACCAGTCAACATAATTAACATGCAAAGGTACATAATGATAAGCTTTACTGAAATGAGAAAAGACAACAGTCCCATATAGTCTCCGCTAAGTAAGAGCTCATACCTAAATGATAAAAAATAAGGAGGTATTAAGGAATAGGGTAGAAATTGGGGTAAGAGTAGGCAGCCAAAGGGAGGCCAGAATAGATAAAAGATAGAGAATAGGCAGGGCCATCTTGGATTAAGGAACTAGGCTTGTAGGTCCTAGGTTTCTGTTGTTAGGAATGTGGGGTGGATGAGATACTTAGGCGTAGGATTTGAGAGTGGCACCAGGGCTTAGGGGCCATCGGCGTCTGAAACAGTTGCATGATTCCTGCAGATAATCCGTTAATAGAGCTTTGAATGTGAAAATGCTTGGAAGTGAGGATAATTTTAATGAGTCTTGCATAGTGTTCCAAAGTGAGAAGTTGATTGCTGCTGAGCCAAGGGTAGTTTTCACTCTAGGAATCTGGAAGCAAATTAAGGAAGCGCCTCAGGCCATAGGAACATTTAGCCGTTTGAAGATGTTCGAGATGTATGCAGGAGGTTATCAGCTAATGCTCTAAAAAATGGGAGGAGAGCATTCCTTTTTCTTCTAGTTGAGAGTGAGGTCCATCCCAAACCTGGTATAGACGACAGTGATGTGTACTACGGGTAGATTTAAGATAAATCTTAAAACCAGTGGTAAAGGGTGTCCAGTTTGTTTAGCATCGTGATGGCAATGACTGTAAAGGAAGTCAGCGTAGTCCAGTATAGGTAGGAAATGTAGTTTGTACTAATCTCATTCTGGCTTCTAATGTGAGTAGGTGTGGTACCTCAACAAGCAGGGGCCACCACTCATATCCTCTATGCAGGGAAATTATGTGGGTCTGGAATTGGGCTGTCCTGCACAGAGTTCACCTTCTGGCAGTCCACGCTCCAGGTGTACAGAAAGTCCTTGCAGACTGTCTCAGCTGCACCAGGGTAAGAGCGCACAAGTGGGAGCTAAAACAGGAGGTAATAGATCACATCTTCGAGCTGTGGGGTCATCCAGAGTTGGATCTATTCGGCCCCATCCAACCCAGAACTTCCCAAGTTTTGCTCACTCGATCCCGTGTATGGTGCTTTTTGGCAAGGTGTGCTGTCACTTTGTTAGACAGGGAGGTTTCTGTACACTTTCCTCCCTTCCCAGTTTTGTAGAGAGTGCCGATCAAGCTTCAAACAGAAGGGCTCAAATGATCCTGATCGCCCTTTTGGCCTCGACAACACGGTTCCGCTTTTCAATAGCTGAAGTGGATCCGCTGGTTCCTGTGCCGCTTTGTCATGATCTCCTGATTCAGGAAGGGGCATGCTGGTCATCCAGGTCTGAAGTCCCTTCACCTTCACGCTGGCTCCTCAAGACATAGTTGCTTCCAGATTTGGAGTTGCCCTCACGGTAGCTCAGGTCTTGGTACAGACCAGAAAGCCTTCTACCAGGACAACATATTCTATGAAATGGAAGCGCTCTCCCTCTGGGCCACCTCGAAGGGTTGGGAAGCTTTTTCATGTTACGCTTCTCAGGTCATGGAGTATTTTCTTTACCTATCTGACCTGGGCCTGAGTTATTCATCTCTAAACGCAGCATCTGCACGGCCATCTCTGCCTACCACATTTTAGTGGAGGTCAAAACCTTGGCTCAATTGGAGGTTTCTAAACCTTCTTAAAAGGAATTCATAATAATGATAAACTTTAATTTTTATGGCGCCTTTCGAATACCAAGGTGCCTAACAAATTTAAAATCACAAATCAGACATCAACAGCATAAATCATATAAAATCAGTAGTATCATCATGCCATCAATCAATCACCGAATGCCTGGTGCCATAAAAAGTTTTCAGGGCTTTCTTAAATCCCTCCACAGATGTGCATTCCCTTAACTGACAGGGTAGAGAATTCCAGATGGTTGGGGCCACATACATGAATGCTCTAGCCCCAGAAGATTTCAAACACACTATTGGAATCTCTAGCAACCCCTCGGCTGAGTGGAATGATCACCCAGGGCAGTAAGAACCAGGAGCTCTTTCAGGTAGTCCGGGCCCAGTCAGTGTGAGGCTTTAAAAGTCAGAAGACTGACTTTGAAGGTAATCCGCCACTGACTGGTAGCCAGTGCAGTCCATGCAGCATCATGAATATGACAGGACCGAGACGATCCCGTCAAAAGCTGGGCCATAAACATTCTGCACCAGCTGCAGGCATGGATTTCCACCCCAGGTAGCCCTAGGTAAAGTGAGTTGCAATAACCTAAGCGCGAGGACAAAAGGCGTGAACTAGAGTAGGAAGATCATTGGACGGAACCAGATGCTTAATCCTGGAGATATTCCTTAGATGGTAAAGGAAGATTTGACGACAGCCAACACCTGCGAATGCAGGGTCAGCCTTCATCAAAATTACCCCGGTTCGCACCCATTCAGAGGTCAGGAGTGATAAGCCCCCAAAAAGTCCAGAGGGCAAACCAACCCCAACTCCCTATCTGGTGACCTGGGTCCACAACCAGCACCTCATTTTTTCCGAATTCAACTTCAACCAGCTGGAATCCATCCACTCCTGGATTTCTGCGGGGCCGCTATTAAAGACCGAGAGACCTCCATCTGGTCAGGTGCAAAGAAAGATAGAGCTGGGTATCATCAGCATAGCTGTGAAACCTCAGCCAATACCTTCTTACAATGTCTCCAAGGGGCAGTATATACACCGCTAACAACATGGGGGACAAATACTGAGCCCTGAGGTACCCCACACAACAGAGAAACTGGGTCCGAGGAGAAAACCCCAGACACTACTCTGAGTTCTTCCCGTGAGAAATGATGTAAACCACTCGAGGATTGTACCTGACAGTCAACAGATACACCTCAGACTGCCAAGTAGCACCCCATGGTCCACAGTGTCAAACACTAATGAGAGATCCAGAAAACCAAGATGGAACGGCTCTTCTGATCTCTAGCCATCAGGAGATCATTGAGCGCCCGAACCAGCGCTGTCTCAGTACTATGTCTCTTTTGAAGATCGGACTGGAGGTTCATAGATGTCATGAATGGTCAATGGTCCTCCAGCTGTGCAGCCACTACTTTCTCAATCACCTTCCTTAAAAGGGAAGGTTAGAGATTGGTCTGTAGTTGCATGACAGTCTGGGTCCAAAGAAGCTTTCTTTAAGAGTGGTGTCACCACAGGCTCTTTCAGGAGCTAGGAAACACCTGTTTCAAGGAGCACCAGACTATCTGCGCTAGGACTGGACCGTGGAATCCATGCAACCCAAGATCAGGAAGTTAGTCCTGGGTCCAAACTACAGCATGTAGGTGCACACTCTGGATGATCCACATGACATCCATGAACTCCGGTTGGTCAAAGGTACTCCAGGAAAACAGAGGAACAGTGGCCTGTGCTGATTCAAAGCAACGCTCACAGAGTGTGCAAGTTGGAGTGCCACCCTGATGTCAGCCACCTTAGTTGCAAAAGAATCTAGCAAGTTCATTTGCACTCTATATTTCTTGAAAAAGGCTTTCGGACTTGTAGACAGGCTGGGTTGCACAGTCTGTCCACAGTTGAAAACAGCTGAGCTGGTCGATTCTGAGCAGCCGCAATCTCCCAGACGGAACTCTGCCTTCTTATGGGTTGTGAAATGGTGTGGATAAACAAAGTGCTCGGACAAAATTAGCAGAATAAACTTAAAATGTATTACCTAGAAGCGGACTGGAAAGCGACAAAATAATAAACCAAGCCAAAAAATCCATAGTTTACATATCAGAGGTAGTACTGACTATCTCAGGACTGGGTGTTGACAGATTCACCCTCCCTTAAACTGCTAGCTTCCTAGGTAGTTCTGCTTATATAGCAGTTTCTACAGACATGTGACCTCGTTACTCCAGTTTTAAAATTTTATCCATTCAATCTTTCTCAAAATAAAATATCTTATTTTATTTAAACATAAGTAACATTCCAAAACATTTTGACATTCAAAACAAATTTTATGAGCTGTCTCAATATTTTAACTTTCACAGAAGGAAGTTCCTCTTTGTAAGGGATAAAAACAGGGAAACTGGGCGCGCGTCCATAGGGAACAATGAAGCAGGAGCTTCTGAAACAGCAGCATTTTGGCTACACAGAAACTTTAAAAAGTAAACTACCTTGGTATAATTTAAGTTGCCTTATACAGGTAAGTCAAATGTTACTTAATTCTTTTAGTACAGCCATAACATATTTCTTCCTAGAGGTGTTGGTAATGTGAGTATTTTCAGCAAGTAGCAGAGGCACACAAACAAAGTTTACTCACATTACCAATACTCTCTTTCAGTAGTGCTTTTAAGGGGAACTCCTTCTGTGCCTTGTGGAGAATTTACTATAATTAAATGGCAGCACTAGCATAGGAATATTGTGCCCAAACCAGTACTTTTCAGTCGGTTTAAACAGTTTTCTACAGACTGCTAACTAAACAACAAAGGCAGAGCTCAGAATGAATTTAAACAGCAGCAGTCTGGACTTCTCTGTATCTCCCATAAAAGTAAGGCTTTACTTCACTTGTATTTTGTTTCTTTTCGTCCTGTTCTGTCTATAATGCAGACGGACACCCTTATTAAATTAAATACTGCTTCCAGAGCTTTTTCCATCCTATGCGATAGTGCGAGCGTTTGAGAAGACTTCTTAAAACGCCCCACACTGTCGCAATGCCTGCTTTCAAAGAGGCTTTAAACTAATTGATTGAAGACTTGAAGTTACAAGCCAGCATTTCTTTATTTTTAAATACGTTTCTGCTTCACACTTAGTTTCCATAACTTAAGGCTGCTAGAGTTATGAAGGAGATCCATGATGTACACAAAGGGGGCAGATGGATCTTGCTTGCTCTCTTACATTCCTCCCACCCAAAACCAAACAAATTATGTTTGGTTTACAAGAGCTACTACTATACCTATCTTCAGATCTCTACTCAAGAGATGGAGCCATAGCCCACCCTCACCAAGGCTCCACCTCGGGTCCCTAAAAAAAAAAAAAAAAAAAAAAATAAACTATCTATTATAGATACTTTCAAAATACTTATTTCTTTTAATAATCACTACCCTTCTTTACCTCGAGGCCTGAAGATAGGTAGGTACAGTTTCTACTCCATATCTAGATAGAAAGTCGGCATTCTTATGCTCTGAACCTTTTCTATATTTTATCGTAAACCTGTAGGGTTGCATTGCTAAGTACCATCGCATTATACGAGGGTTTTATCTTTCATCACATGAAGCCAACATAGAGGGTTGTGGTCTACCCATAACTCAAATTCCCTACCCCATAAATAAAAGCGTAGCTTCTATTGACCACTTGATTGTCAGACACTCCTTTTCAATAACTGAATAATGTTTTCTCTCTCATGTAACTTCTGGCTTATAAATATGACTGGATGCTCTTCTCCCTGTATTAATTGGTAAGTACCGCCCTATACCACAATTGGGCAGCGTCTGTTTGTACTATAAATGGCGGTTAAAGTCAGGAGAGTGTAGGACTGGTGAAGAACATACCCGAGCCTTTAGTTTGCTGAATGCTTCTTCACATTCAGGTGTCCAGTTTACCTTATCTGGCTTACATTTCTTTAAGAGGTCGGTTAGAGGTCCTGCTATTGTGGAACAATCAGGAATGAATCGTCTGTAGTAGCAACTAGTCCTAAAAGGACCTTACATCTGTTTTGTCCTTGGCTGGGGGTATTGGCTACTGCTTCTATCTTTGAGGTTTCTGGCTTTACCAGCCCATTTCAATTTGGAAACCTAAATACCTGGTTTCCTGCATTACCAATGAACATTTAGGGGATTTAGTGTCAACCCGGCTTCTGACAGGGTATATAATATAGCCTGGAGATGCTGTAGATGTTCTTCCCATGAAGGACTAAAACCACAACATCATCCAGGTAGGCACTTATACTCTGTATGAGGTTGCAGAATATTATCCATTACCTGTTGGAATGTAGCGGGCGCCTATGCAGGCCAAATGGCATCACTGTGAAGTGGTATAGGCCAATCGGTGTACTGAAGGCTGTTTTTCTTTATCCTTTGGATCTAGAGGAATCTGCCAGTATCCCTTGTTAAGTCTAAGGTGCTGATATAACGGGCTGCCCCAGGCGATCTGTGATGTCATCAATCCGGGGCATTGGGTAACAATCAAATTTGGATATGGCATTTAGATGTCGAAAATCTAAACAAAGCCTAATTCCACCTTCTTTTTCTCCACTATCACCATAGGAAAAGTCCATTCACTATGTGATGGTTCTATAATCCCAGGTCCTGCATCTTTTTGATCTCTTGTACTACTTCTTCCTTAGTTTCTCAGGGATTCTGCACGCTTTTGCCTAATAGGGTGTCTTCAGATACCACAATATGATGTACTGCATGTGTAATTTTTCCGGTAAACTTGTAAATAGTGTTCTATAGGGCTCTAACATACTTTGTAATGTAGATGTTTGTTGGGTAGTTAAATGTGGGTTAATTTGCACCTCTGAGAGGTTACTCGAGCCCTCTAACCTTTTATAAGCGATGTCTAATTCAGATTCAAATTCAGATGTTTCAGGGCTGACATAGTTACAGGAGAGAAAGTTCGGTCCACCCAGGGTTTAGAAGTTGACATGATATACTTTATTTTTATTCTTCCTTTCAGGACAAGCCACCAAATAAGTTACTGGGCCCTTACGTTCCACTATCTGATATGGCCCTTGCCATTTCATAACTAACTTATTCTCAGAGGAGGGTAATAAAGTAGAACCTTATCACCTGCAGTGAATTCTTGAGCTTTGTTCCTTTGTCATAGTATTCCTTTTGTTTAGTTTGTTGTTGTAAATTATTTTGATGTGCTTTCTTTACTAGGTTATTAACCTTCGTCTCAGTTGTTGCCAATATTCTAAAGGTTCTATCTTATGTTTCCCTTCTTGTCTTCTCATTCTTCTTTAATAATGTCCAATGGGCCTCTTGGGTTATGTCCATACAGTAACTCGAATGGAGAACCCCGTTGAGGCTTGTGGCACCTCCCTATATGCAAACATCAAATAGGGTAGATAAGCGTCCCATTTATTACCTTCCTCTGTCACATATTTCCTGAGCATTCTTTTAGAGTTTGGTTAAACCTCTCAACTAACCCATCTGTGGATGGTAGAGTTGGTGAAAACCGCTTTAATGCCTAAAGCTTGGTACAATTTTTGTAACAACTCTGAACAAAAATGAGTGCCTCTATCAGTTAGAATGGTTTTGGAATCCCCATATGGCTGAAAATTTTCACTAATTCCTCTGCTATCCGGGTGGTGGTGGTGGCAGTCACGAAGAGTATCGCTTCAGGATATTTTGTAGCATAATCTACCACCACTAATATAAAGCGATTCCTTTTGTACTTCTCGTAATGGGCCTACAATATCCATTGCAACCCTTTCAAATACATTGCTAACCAAGGGCATTGGTAACAGGGGCACTTTGTCTTTTCGGCCTATTGCTGCAACCTGTTGACACTCAGGACAACTTCTACAGTATTGAGCCACCTGTTCATGTATTCCGGCCAATAAAACCGTTATAGCAAGCGTTGTAATGTTCGGTCCTTGCCCAGATGACCTGCCATAGGAGGGTCATGAGCAAGGGATAGTAATCTTTCTCGGAAAGGGACAGGGACCATCAGTTGTTCTACCACCTCCTGTATAGGAATTTATACCTACCCTGTACAATAATTCATCCTTAATAATAAAATATGGTTGCTGAGGCTCAGTAGGTATTGTTGACACTACCTGTGGAAAAAAGGATTAGTGTTTTATCAGCTTTCTGTACACTTATAAACTCTCTATTAGGTAACATGAAGTTTTCTGTTAATGTCTCTAGTCCAGTGTCTTTTGGTTCCAAGCCTTTTTATCCTTCTGTTTTTGTGATTTGCTTTTCTACTTTTGCCAATGGTCCCAAATACCCCTCAAAGGAAATATTTGTCCCAGTTCCATCTCTTGCATTTTTTTCTCCTGTATAGCAGCTGCCCCAATATTCATAGCTAACAAAGAGTCAAAGAAAGGTAATCATGTCCAATTATAACTGGTAAGGTAAAGAAGGTACTATGCCCACTTTCATTTTATGCATAGTCCCATTTATTTGTATGTCCATTTCTGTCAAAGGGTACCAGTGAACATCTCCATGGACACATTTCACTCTGGTGGTTGCTTCCCAATTTTGGCTTATCCACCAACGAAGCATGAATCAGTGTCTGTTTACTGCCAGAGTCTACTAGGCCAGAAACTGTCCTTCCTCCAATCTTTTACAGTGGCAACATAATGGCCCCAATTAGCAAGGGCTAGATGAATTGTTTCAACCTTTTTATTTGGACAGGACCGAGCAATATGGCCCTTGGTTTTACATTCATGACATATTATTTCATGATTGAAACCTTTACTTGGTCTATTGTAGTTCTTATTCCCAATATTACCACTAGGGTGCAGCATAGGAGGACTAAATGATCTCACATTGCTACTAGGTTTTATAGTTGCAGTCTGGCTTCTAGAGTTCATAAAAGTTTTAGGGCGTTGTGGTCTGGCAGTCAGGTAATCTTCTGCTAGCCTTATGGCGGTCTCTCTGAGGTTTCAGGTCGATGTTCCTTAACCCATAACTGCACATCTTGGGGTAAGACCCGGATGAATTGTTCCAAAATAATGTTCTCTACAATCTGTACCACTGTTCTTGTGTTAGGTTGCAACCATTTATGACAAATCTTTCAGATGTGTATACAAATCTTGAGGTGTATCTGTCGTTTGGAATTGTGTGCTCTAAAACGCTGTCTATAGGTTTCAGGACTTATGTCATATCTTTTAAAATAGCATGTTTAACATAATCGTAGTCATTTATGTGTGCAAGTCTGTATGACTGTAGGCTAATTGCGCCTTCCCAGTTAAATATGGTGCCAGCCTGACCACCCACTGATCTCTAGGCCAGGCACAAGCAGCGCCACTCTCTCAAATGTTAAAAGATAGGCTTCTATATCATCTGACTCAGTCATTTTGACTAACCTTATGTCTTTTGCCCACCAGGGTGTTGAAGGACATCTTGTGGAACAGAGTACCTGAATAGCCCGTGAGGGTGTCAGTCCATCTAGCAGCATTCTCTGCCCGATCTCTCTCTCTTTCAACTTGGTCTCTCTCCCTTTCTCGCTCCAGTTCTGTCTGTCTCAAGCACAACCATTGTAACAACTCATGGGGACCCTCTGGTGGCTCTTCTTCCTTTGGTTCAGCTGCTTGTGCACCTTCTCAATAGCCTTTGTATCCTTGTCGCTCCATTTCCAAAGCGCCTCCCTCCATTGTCACCTTAGCCACTTTTCTTCAACTGTCTGGTCCAGCCCAGACAATAAAGGCAACCGTGTGGCTAATATAAATGACCTTCTAGCTGGGATAGTCCCTCTCCTGCCTTGTCCAACTGCATACACTCAGAATCTGCCCTCAGATCCACCAACAGGTCCTCCTCGAACCCGCGATCCCACTTCTGACACCAAATGTGAAATGGTGTGGGATAAACAAAGTGCTCGGACAAAAATTAGCAGAATAAACTTAAAATGTATTACCTAGAGTGGACTGGAAACGACAAAATAATAAACCAAGCCAAAAATCCATAGTTTACATATCAGAGGTAGTACTGACTATCTCAGGACTGGGTGTTGACAGATTCACACCTCCTTACACTGCTAGCTTCCTAGGTAGTTCTGCTTATATAGCAGTTTCTACAGACATGTGACCTCACTCCAGTTTTAAAATTTTATCCATTCAATCTTTCTCAAAATAAAATATCTTATTTTATTTAAACATAAAGTAACATTCCAAAAACATTTTGACATTCAAAACAAATTTTATGAGCTGTCTCAATATTTTAGCTTTCACAGAAGGGAAGTTCCTCTTTGTAAGGGATAAAAACAGGGAACTGGGCCGGTCTATAGGGAACAATGAAGCAGGGAGCTCTGAAACAGCAGCATTTTGGCTACACAGAAACTTTAAAAAGAAACTACCTTGGTATAATTTAAGTTGCCTTATACAGGTAAGTCAAATGTTACTTAATTCTTTTTAGTACAGCCAAACATATTTTTCCTAGAGGTGTTGGTAATGTGAGTGTTTTCAGCAAGTAGCAGAGGCACACAAAGTTTACTCACATTACCAATACTCTCTTTCAGTAGTGCTTTTAAGGGCAACTCCTTCTGTGCCTTGTGGAGAATTTACTATAATTAAATGGCAGCACTAGCGATAGGAATATTGTGCCCAAACCAGTACTTTTCAGTCGGTTTAAACAGTTTTCTACAGACTGCTAACTAAACAACAAAGGCAGAGCTCAGAATGAATTTAAACAGCAGCAGTCTGGACTTCTCTGTATCTCCCATAAAAAGGAAGGCTTTACTTCACTTGTATTTTGTTTCTTTTCGTCCGTTCTGTCTATAATGCAGCGGACACCCTTATTAATTAAATACTGCTTCCAGGCCTTTTCCATCCTTGCGATAGTGTGGTGAAGACTTCTTAAAACGCCCGCACTGTCGCAATGCCTGCTTTCCAAAGAGGCTTTAAACTAATTAATTGAAGACTTGAAGTTACAAGCCAGCATTTTCTTTATTTTTAAATACATTTCTGCTTCACACTTAGTTTCCATAATCAAGGGCTAGAGTTATGAAGGAGATCCATGATGTACACAAAGGGGGGATCACACACAACAGAAGACATAAAAATAAATACAGATTGTGGGTGGCCAGCCCAACAAACGCAACAGACAACATAAAACAGGACACAGTGTACATCTTGGAGTCCCTCTGAATGTCCTGCAGCATTTGTATTAAGGAAACCCAAAAGGGGCGGGGGCAGATGGATCTTCGGCTTGCCCTCTCTTACATGGGTGATTGCAGATTAATAGACTTGATAATGGTCCATCAATCTAAGGTGGTCGGCATCGAGGTGGATTTCCGCCAGCAACGCTCTAACCTTTGTCCTAGTAACTGCATCTCCTCAGAGTCCCATCAAACCATGGGGATCGAGGCTAAGGAGAGAGGACTAACTCGGACTGGAGCAATGAGATCCAGAGTCACTGAAGTGGCCAAATTATAAGCCTTCACGAGGGTCTCTGGGTCATTGTTTGCCACTGGGAAGGACGATTGGTCAAGCACCGCCACTAGGCCTTAAAAACTTACATCTCAGAAAGAATGGTACCTAACCATTTCCCAGGTAGGCTCCATGAAGGGGGTTGCTAAACTAAATCCCATGGTGGTGTGATCGACCACCCAACTGGTTTCACCCTCAAGTCAGAGGCTTTGATCCCGGGAGGAAGACTATGTCAAGGAGTTCTGTGTTTATAAGTAGCAGTGGAAACTACCTGTGTAAGGCCCAGAGATGTCATCAACTAGAGGAAGTGCTGTCCAAATTACGAGAGTTCGTCGTCGATCCTGAGCAGTAAAGTCGCCCAGAGCCATCTGTCTGAGCGACTCAAACGCCATATCGACGAAGAAGTCCACAACTTCCTGAAGGAATTGCTTGTCATCGCCGGGTGGACGGTAGATAAGGGCAATCCGATAACCTACACCTGCTACAACGGTACATTCAGATTTCTCAGTCTCTCAACTGGTACACTCTTAGGTCAAGTTCGGCCTTAAAACAAACCGCAATCCCCCACAATCCAATCTCGGCAGTGTATCACAGAGTACCCGCTGAAGTTAAAGCCTCCAAAATGGGGCCAAAGTTCTCATCCAGCCAGGTCTCGGTGATGCAGACTAGGTCTACCATTTCAACAAGATCTGCAATAACTGCAGTCTTGTTTTTAATGGACCTGGCATGGCATAACGCCAGTTGGGCCGAACTTTCTTGAGCGCCCGAACCACCTGCCTACCACAATCGGTAGTGCCGTTGGATAGAAAACCAGACACGGCGGACCACGTTCTGTGTTCCATTTCGCCTCTGGGCGCTTCTGAATCTTACCACCCCGATGCGATGGCCCCTCCTTCACCCTCCGCTGTTCTGCGTCTCTACCCCCCTACGCTTCAATACCCAGTGCCCTACAGCACTGGTAAGTTGTAAACTGAAGAGGGGAGGGAAAAGGGGCGGAGGGCGAGAGAGCAGAGGGTGAATAGCACACAACCATGGGGACAGGCCTCCAACACATTTGTAGCAACCAGGCAGAATAAACAAAATCTTCCTTAAAACCAGATAAATACCTCTAAACCCAACCCAAATAAATAAATAGTCTGCACACAACTCTCTAATAGCGTACTTTCTAAAAGTAAATACAAAATAAATAAAACAACTAACATTCCAGGGCCTCTCACAGCTTCAGAGAGTGAACAAAACAATATTACAATAAAATACATAAAAAAAAAAAAAAAAATCACCAATTATAAGATCAAATTGGTAAACGGAATTGGTAGATGATACAATAACTTAAACAAATTAGGGAGAGATACAGTTATCCACATCCTATTGGTCCTCTCACCACCAGTAGGGCTAAGAAATCCTCAGGCGCCGCAGACTCCTGAGCAGGTAGATGTAATATAACCTTGGTAATTTCTCCCTATACACCCACCCCCACATATACAAAACTAAAATGAGTTAAAATTAGAAATGACTACTCAGACATTTGAGCTGTCGGCCAGACATCAACGCTCCGCCAAAATGATTCTGCTTAAGGAAATTCGAGTCACAGAGAAGTAGATAATGAATCTTTTTTTTTTTTTTTAGTTTTGTTGACCGGTAAGTGCACTAGACAAATCCTGCCTATTTTCAGGCACGACCCGGGGAGGGAATACAGATAAATGCCAACTGACCTTGAACCAGGTTAAGCTGTTGGTGGTATTTTTAGTGAATGAGGGAAATTTGGCCAGGACACCGGGAAATTCTCTACTCTTTCGATAAGTGCCATGGGATCTTTAACATCCACCTGAACTACCACCAATCCAGGCAGATGGGACCTCGGTTTAACGCCTCATCCAAAGACGGCACCTCAGAAGTGCAGCATCCCTCTCATGCTGCACTACAGTGTCAGTACTGGATATTAACCAAGTACCAGATGTGGGAACTGAACCCACAGCCCTCTGATCTCCCGCCTCAGAGGCGAATGTGCTGCCTACTGAGCCACTGACACGGAAGATCTTCATGAACTGTAACTAAACCGTAAATACAAAATATAATTTTGAAAGCACCCACTCACCAAAGTGCAAAAGTCAAATAATACTAAGCAGCCAATATCTTCAGATCCCCAGGCCCTCTCACTACCTGGGGATCTTAAAGAAACAGGCACTCTCACTGCCTAATAACCAAAGAAGGAATATAAATCTCCAAATAAATAAAAATTGAGATCTGACCGTATTTTATTTAGTTTTTTGCAGGCAGGTATCCTTGTGAAGAAATCCTTCTAATGATGATCAAATCTGTCAAGGCACAAATGGGGCCAGAAAACCCTATCCATTGGGACCAGAGTCAAAATGCTCGCTATCACAAGCTTGTACTCCACCGTGCCAGCTCACCAGCTGCCCCCGGAGAACCTGGGAGAACTCTAGACCCACTAGCCAGCTACCCGGCTAGTCCACAGCCCAACTCTCGAGCGGTAACAAACTTCGTCACAGACCTCCCAACGCTGTCTGGTCCACCCGCTGTGCTAGCGCCGGTCCAATCTCCAATGCCCACTAAAGGCTCCAACACAGGGTCACTCAAACCAACGGCCCAGTCACTCCATTGCACAAAGTCCCAAACAAATCCTCTCGAGCCACCAGCACTGCAAATCTGTTCCATCCAGACAATCCACTTTGTCTCCTCCATTTCTTCTTCCACAGCTTCCTCTCCCTGCTACGCCAGGACAAAATAGCGGAAGACAAAACAGCTGCAGTTCTGGTTTAGGCAAAAGAGATAGGAATGTTGACACTGCTACTAGCAAAATTAAAAGCTGACCAGCTGCCGACACCAGTAATCACTCAACAAAAACACGACATACATGAATAAAATAACACCCTGAACCAAACGCTTCTCACTTGTCTGCTTCACCACAGGTACCCTAGCTAAGCTAACTAACTGCATTTGAAACCCTCAGTGTGTAACCCTTTCTGACTTTGGGACCTTAGCTTTGTTTTGGAGAAACTGACCTTGCCTTCTTTTGAACCAGCAGATATGGGTGACATGTGCTTTTGTCCTGGAAAGCACTCTTTTAGTTGCAATTACTTGCTCTGAGGATTTCCGAGCTTTAGGCCCTGATGTGTAAGGAGTCTTATTTGATTTTTCACAGAGACTGGGTGGCTCTTACATCTAATCCTAAATTTCTCCTGAAAGTTGTTCCAGAGACTACTTTGAATCAGTTTCTTTAACTGCGGTAAAGTACCCGAGCATGCTAATCAGGGGAAGACAATCATTCATATGTTAGATGTTCACAGACTTTTAAGTTACTACACCTACAGTACAAAAGTTGTCTGAAAATGGACTATCTTTTGTTTTTGTCGACCCAAGAGAGAAGGTGCAGCAGTTTCCAAACAGTGCCTTTCCAAATGGTTAAAGGATATTCTACCAGGGCATGGCTGCCTCTACAGCCTGTTTCAGAAATATGTCAGCAGCAGAAATTTGCATGGTCATACTTGGAGTTCTGTCCACACTTTCACTAAACATTACAGTTTGACATCGCCTCTAGGAGCAGGGCTGGTTTTGGACTGGCTGTCCTTCAGGGACTCCTGTCCTAAAGCTTTCATTGCTTTTCAGCGGATTTCTTCCAGCCCCGGTTTTTTTTTTTTACTGTCCTCTTACTCTTACTGCTTGGGACTCAGTCCTAGGTAATTACCTACTGCTAAAGCCTCTCTAAGTAAGATAGTACAGTTACATAAGAACTTACTGTAACAGTGGATCTTCAGAGGCTCTTGCAGTAGGTAACCTTTTTCCTCTCTTCTTCTCCCATCAGTCTGTAGCTCTTTTCCTTGAGCCTTTCTTTGCTCTAGAAGCCTCTTTCTCCATTCTCCTGTTGCCTCTAGGAGGTCTCCAGCAGGAGAACTGAAGGGCGGACATGGGGGCCGCCCACTAGATAGTGTGACACTGACATTGGTCACATGACATCGGGTCCCTGTCGGACACTGCTAGCTAACGCTTTCTGTGTGGTCCTGACGCCTAGGGGTGCAGTCCTACAAGTAATTACCTACTGTATAAGCCTTTCTTGAAGACTTACTCTTATGGCAAGTTCTTACGTAATTGTACTTTTTTTTTCTCTCCAGATAAGAACTGATCAGGTGCCAACAATGTTCCAGAAAATGTTGGCAAGTAGGAATAATGTACTCACCAGTTTTAAAATATAGTGAGTAAAACAAAACCGGATGCATACAAGTGCTGTAAATCTGGAAAACAAAATGCTTCTTTGAATCACCAGTTACGGATGAAGCACTATTCCGTGGAATATGGAGCATTTACAAATGTTGGGTGAGTACTGGTACTCATTAAAAAATTTCTGAAGATTATTTCCTAAAATGAGGTGAGTAAAACAGGTCGGTACTCACCTTACCTGGAGCCCTGGGTCTCTCCTGACAGAAGCCCGCTGTCGGACTCTGACTCCGCCCACCTTGCCTCGGATTTGAGAGACCCCTTCCGGAGAATCCAAACCCAAAGACTCTTCCCAAGTCACCTCTGAGGACCCTCCTTTACAGACATCCTCAGGGTGATTCAGGAGGTGAACGGGTGGAAGACTGAGGATCAGGATCCCCAACGCAAAAGGTTGGTGGTACACCTGGATATGCCAGAACTGCCCCTCTGCTCATCCATCTATGGATTGGTCCACATGAGGACCTGGCCTCCACGGTCTGGCAGCAGCCTTTGTCAGTGGTCACAGTCGCCAGGAAGGTTGATAGACTGTATCGGGCCCCGGGATAAGGACCACCTTATTTCTCACCCGAAGTGAAATCGGTGGTCATTAATGCAGCCCTATGACCATACGGCTAAGCTTAAACACATGAGCACCTCTCCTCCGCCTCCGGACAAAGAGTCATGGCAAATAGACCAGTTTGACTCAAGGTTTATTCCTCCTCCACTCTGGCTCTCAGAGCTTTGGATTACCTGGCACACATGATTGTGAACCAGAAATCTATTCTGTGACAGTTGAAGTCAGAATTGAGGCTTTGCTGGATTCCGAGACTTAAATCAAATTTTCACAGTCTGTCAGGACAGCAGAAATCTCCTGCCATCATTCCCTCAGAGCATTCTATGATGCGGTAGATGTCTCTACCCAGAGTACCGCCACAGCTATTAGCATGCGCCAGTACTCCTTGTTTGCGGGTATCCGAATTGTCCCAAGACGCCAATTCGCCATCCAGGATGCCCCTTTCAGAGGACCTGTCCTTTTCGGAGGCGGCGTCAAGGACATAATTACTGAGCTCCAGGACAGTGGCAAGACACTGTGCTCTGTCCAGTCTATGTACCGCCTAACACCAAGCCAAAACAGCCATTTCAAACAACATGAAGTCTTGCTGTATTCTGACTATTGCAGTTAGGTCCTGCCTTTCAACTGCCCCGAGAACAATGAGTTAAACTTTCCATGGCCAGCATGGAATGTTCACCGCGAGCTTGGTTGAACTCTGTCTGCTGTTGTTTAAACTCCAACCCGATCAGATTCTTTACTCCGCCTCACTGAACAGTCGCTCTGGAGATTTCTCCTTTGCTTTCGGTTCAAAAATCGGTTTAAAGTGTCGTTATTCGCCGGTTTCTACTGAATTTCTGCTACCAAATCTGTCTGTTTAAGTCTCTGTCTGTGGTACCGTGAGTACTAGATAGGTTTTACATTTAGTTTCTGTGTGGAACTTGTAATTTCGATCGGTTCGCTGAACCGATCAGTTTGGTTTAAAAAGTTTGTGAATTTAATTAGTGTGTGGTAACCAGTCTGTATCGGTTCTAAAAAACAACAAAAACAGATTTTATTCGTTTTTTTCCAAGACTCAGAACACGGCCAGGAACCGATAGGGGAGTCTTGCCTGGCGATTGCCAAAAAGGGTACGCTGGATAGGATTGGCCATGTCTGAGAAAACCCAAGACAAAAACCGGCCCACTGGGTTTCAGCACTGCAGTGTGTGGGGAAGCTTTTGCTAAGGCTGATCCTTACACCACCTGTGTTTATTGTCTGGGGTTTGACCACCTCGGTTTAGACTGCCAAATTTGTAAGAATTTTCCCAAAGCTACCCTGGATAAGAGAGTAGGCAGACTGAGGGAAAGGGAGGCCGAAAAGTCCGCTGACCCGATGGTAAGCCTGGTCCGGTTCCGACTCGACCAGGAGTGCCTCTGACCAGGGCAAGACTTCTTCGGCAAGAGGAGAGCCAATTCTGAGGAGTTGGTTCCGTTAAAAGGAAGAGAAAGATAAATCGTCCAGTTCGGATCTAGAAATTCATACTCCGACCGCTGATGAGATAGCCAAAGCGATAAGAATAGTGCAATCGCTGACTTCGTTCCGCCGAACCAGCACCATCTGGCAGGGGCTCGGTCGGTCGATGCCCCGGTTCCTGATTACACTTCAGAAGAATTTTATGAACCGGAGGAGGAGGAGGGAGAGTATGAGGATGATGATGGTAATTATGAAAGTCTGATGTGCCTATTGACCCGGACATCTCCTCAGACAGACCTTTCAGGTGTTTCTCCTCCTAGGCTTTCTGAGTCCCCTTCCCACTTTATGTTTTACAAAAAGTGGCTGAAACCTCCAGCGTCCAATGGAAGAAGCAGTAGAGGATCAAGAGGAGCCTGATTTTGTTGAAATGATGGACATCCCAGAGTCCAGGAGACTGTCTATTCACCTCCAGAAATCTTTTGGGAAGCAGACAAATAAAATTTTAAGACTCCTAACTCCATATCTCCTGTGGACAGACGAATGGACAAGAGGTACACCCTTTCAGGCTCGGACACGGAGTTCCTTTCTCAGCAATGCAGTCATGTTGGGTAGTGCAGGCTGCTGCCTATGATGAGGCAAATATCCCTTGGCATCACACCCCAGATAAAGACTCCAGGAGGATTGATGCCATGGCAAAGAAGCAGTACATGGCAGCATCTTTGGGACTCAGGCAGGCTAACTATATAGCCTACACAGCTAGATACCAGAAGTCCAGATGGGACTCTGTGCTGGCTCTGGCTAAACAGGCCCCTGACCAGCTGGCCAAGGAGCTGGAGCAGGTGGTTGCAGATGGGATTGAGGCATCCAAGGTGCAATTTCATGCTGCTGTGGACTCCAATGATGTTTCATCAAGAGTCATGGCTACATCTGTGGCCCTTCGAGGATGGCTTGGCTCAGATGTACTAGCCTATCACAGGATACCCAGGCTAAGGCCATGGATTTCCCTGTTATTAGTAATTCTGTTTGGGGAGCAGACAGAGAATTACATGAAAAGATGGATGAGTACAGGACCACTTACAGGAGTGCTCAGGCCAAAGAAAGGCAAGCCACCCTCAAAGGCAGCAGTCCAGGGGAGGGCAGGCCTTTCCAAGGCCTTTTACCCAGCTCCGGCCTCCTCTTCTTATGCTTAGAGGGTTCTTCAGAGGAGAGAGGCAGACTGGGAATGAGCAGGCCTGCTTCCACCCCTCAGCCTAAAGCTCCTGCCAAGCAGACACCTGATGGGTCTGCCTGGCCGATTTTCCAATACCTGTAGGGGGCAGGTTGTTCACTTTGTCCAGGACTGGAAATCTCTGACATCCGACAAGTGGGTCCTGGAAGTAGTAGCCAGGGACTGGTTCTCAGCTTCAAAAATTTCCCAAGATGAGAACCAGATCCTTTCCACCTGCAATCCATCAGAGACCCTTGCCCTAGAGGCAGAGGTTTCTTCCCTCCTGCCTCAGACCAATAGAGAGGGTTCCTACTCCTACACAAGGGCAAAGGATTGTACCCAGGTACTTCCTAACCCCAAAAAGACAGGAGAATGGCGGCCCATCCTGGACCTAAGATATCTGAACAAGCACCTTTAAAACCAAAGTTCAAAATGGTGGCTCTGGGAATAATTCTGCCCTCTCTAAGGCCAGGGGACTGGCTAGCCTGCCTGGACCTCAAAGATGCCTATTTTCACATTCCCATCAGGTGCTCCCACAGAAAGTACCTCAGGTTCAGCGTGCCCTCAGGCCACTATCAATTCAGAGCAATGCCCTTGGCCTAACATCAGCCCCAAGGGTGTTCACAAAGTCCCTGGCAGTAGTGGTTGCTTTCCTAAGGAGAAAAAGATCTCCATCTTTCCATACTTGGATGACTGGCTCATAGTGGGTCAGTCTCCAGACCAAGTAAAGTCACATCTGCAAATAACTCAGCAAGTGCTCACTTCCTTAGGATTCCTCCTCAACCTTCCAAAGTCAGTTCTCGAGCCAGTACAGCTCCTCACCTTCATAGGGCGGAATTGGATACAATAAGGGCAAGAGCCTTCCTTCCTCTGGACAGGGCAAGGACCCTTATGGAACTGGCCTCTTCATTCACCCTTCAGGTGTCTCACCAGCAAGGCATTTCCTGCAGCTTCTGGGCCACATGGCAGCCTCTACAGCAGTGGTCCAGGAAGCAAGATTTCAGATGATGGACATTCAGTTCCACTTAAGAGCCTTCTGGTCCCAAAGAAAGGATTCCCTTACCAAACTAGTCCAGTGACTCAATCCTGATCCAGGCTTTGCAGTGGTGGCAGGATCAGGACAATTTGAGACAGGGAGTTCCTTTGTCACTCAGTCTCATTCAGTGATACTCACCACAGATGCTTCCTTGCTGGGCTGGGGAACCCACTTGGGGATCTTACCACCCAAGGGCTGTGGTCACCTCAAGAATCTCTGCTTCACATCAGTCTCTTGGAACTCAGAGCGTGTTTCTGGCACTGCAAGCTTTTTCCAAATCTGTACAGAACAAGGTGGTCCAGATCAGAACAGACAATACCACCACAATGTGGTACATCAACAAGCAAGGAGGCACTGGGTCCCACGGCCTTGTGCACCAAGCAATGAAGTTGTGGTCCCTGGCCTATTCCTGCAAACCTCTCGATAGCAGTTCACCTCCCAGGGAAGGACAATGTCCTAGCAGATGCTCTCAGCAGGATATCCCAGGGCCATCACAAATGGACCCTAGATCCCTAGTTTTGAAAGTGGTTTTCTGAGATGGGGCACTCCACAGATAGATCTTTTGCAGCCCCAGACAATCACCAACTTCCTCTTTTGTTACAGACCCCAGTCTTGGGCTCAGTCCCTGGATGCTCTGATTCTGAATTGGGAGGGAATTCCTGTATGCTTTTCCCCCTTCCTTCTCCTGTTCAAGGTGTTAGTCAAGATAAGGTCACAACCATGCAAAGTGATTCTGATTGCTCCAGACTGGGCCAGACAGCCCTGGTACCTCCTGTTGCTGTCCTTAGCAGTCCACCTTCCCCTGTCTCTTCCCAGGAATTACAACCTGTTGACATCTCTGAGGAGGATTTGGTACCCAAACCTCAAGTCTCTCAATCTCAAGGCATAGCTCTTGAAGAGTTAGTTTGCTGATCTGCACCTCTCTCAAGGGGTTCTGGATATCCTTATAGGCTTCTGAAAGCCTTCCACCAGAAAGACTTACAACTCCAATTGGAAAAGATTCACTATTTGGTGCTCTAATAAGATATTTCTCCAGAATCTGCTGGGTTGTCTACAGTTCTGGACTATATGGGCCATCTTAATGGCCCAGGCCTTAGGCCAGCTACACTTAAAGTGCATTTGGCAGCTGTTTCTGCCTTCTTGTCAGTAGGCAAGCCCTCTCCTCTGTCAGCCCATCCTGTGTTTTGTAAGTTCTTCAAGGGATTGCTGCACACCAATCCCCCTTTAGGGACCTTGCTCCTGCTTGGGACATTAATGTTTGCATTGCTCAGCTTATGCAACCACCCTTTGAGCCTTTGTCCTCTGCAGAGCTGAAGTACTAGACTTGGAAAACTGTGTTTTTGGTAGCCATTACCTCTGCCAGATGTATCAGTGAATTGCAAGCCCTGTCAGTGGAGCCTGATTTCATCTCTTTCCATAGAGATGAAGTGGTCCTAAGAACTAACAGGAAGTTTTTGCCTAAGGTGGTTTCAGAGTTCCACCTTAACCAGTCTATTTCTCTCTCTGTTTTCTTCTACTGACCATTCCTCCTCTGAGAGAGGAAGCTGCACAGCTTGGATGTTAAAAGGGCCTCAGGTACTATGTAGAACGCACTAAGGGTCACAGGTTTGAGTCCCTCCAATTGTTCCTCACATATGGAGAGGTTGGTAAGGGCAAACCTGCCACTAAGAGATCTATTGCCAGGTGGATTGTCTCTGTATACAATTCTGCTATGAAAAACTGGTAGAACTCCACCCTCAGGCCTGAGGGGCTCACCTACTAGAGGTACAGCTGCTTCTGGCTGCTGCCAAGGATATTCCTATCTTAGAAATCTGTCAAGCAGCCACCTGGAAAACAGTCCATACATTCACCAAGCATTACTCTCTGGATATCCAGGCTAGGAGTGATGCCTGTTTGCACAGCAGTACTTCAGAGCCTATTCCCAAAGTAGGTTCTGTCCTCCTCCATGGAGGTACTGCTTGGTAGTCTGCAATAGTCAGAATACAGCAAGACTTCATGTTGTCTTGAAGAAAAATTACTCACCTTAGTAATGTTGTTTCTTCTAATGGAGTCTTGCTGTATTCTGATTCTCCCTCGCCTCCCTCTCAGAACCTGGTTTTGGGATGTGGGTGGGCAGGAGCAGTGTTGGCACCCTAGGGATGTCCCTTTTCACCTTCCTTTACTTTGGTGTGTGTTGTGTTTTGTTTTTGGGGTTTCTGACTTGAGTCTTTGCTTTGAAACCAAAAACCCTTTTAATAAATTTAGTTGCCAGTTGGCTAGTGTGAGTTTTACAGTTTCCACATAGAACTTCTAGTGAGTATTGCTCGTAAAGATCTGATGGTTGGAGTTTAAACAACAGCACAGGGGCTTCAACCGAGCTCAAGTGAACATTCCATGCTGGCCATGGAAAGTTTAACTCTTTGTTCTCCGGGCAGTTGAAAGGCAGGACCTAACTGCAATAGTCAGAATACAGCAAGACTCCATTAGAAGAAACAACACTACTAAGGTGAGTATTTTTTCTTAATCACCATCAGTGGCACCAGAAATAGGCAACAGCCAGCCCGATGTCAGCATAAGCGTTGGGCCACATCGAGCGGGACCACCCTCAGCCAAGTCCCAAAGGGCTACAAGTGGCACTCCCCACACCTCTCCGCCTCCTGACTTGTGGCAGGGCCCCAGCCTCGCCACCAGCTCCGGAGGAACCAGTAGTGGGCAGGTTCACTCACCACCTGGCTGGGTGGGAGGCTATCACTACAGGCATGTGGAACCTCCATATTCTAATTTTTCCTCCCTCCACCACTTCTTAGCTCTTCCAGGGGAACACTTCCAGTTCAGAGTGCTCCCCTTTGGCCTCTCTTAGGCACCCAGAGTGTTTGCCAAGTGCCTAGCGGTGGTGGCGGCTGCTTCACATTGCTAGGGAATTTATGAGTTCCCGTCTTAGATGGCTGTCTTCTGTCGGCACCATCGAGGGACAGCCTGGTGGCCTCCCTGACTGCTACCCTGACTCTCTTCAGGCAGGTGGGATCACGATACATCCCCCCAAATCCCACCTTATACCTTCACAATGCCTCCAATTTATTGGGGTGGTACTGGATACTGTTCAGGGTTAGGTTCAGCAGGCCATTCAAGTGGCAACCTACCAGTGGACCACGGCCTGTTCAGTCTTGCATCTTCTGGGCCTTATGGCAGTGGCTATTCCCACTGTCCCCTAGCCAGGCTCCAAATGCGGATCATGCAGTGGACCCTTCAAGTTCAGTGGGACCTGAAGTCCGACCTGGATCACAGGATTCTGGTGTCTAGTCTCATGCGCCAGGACTTCCTTTAGTGGCAGGATCTGTTCAATCTCACCAGAGGGGTTCCTTTTCAGATGCCCCGCCGGCTCAGACTCTGACAACAGATGTGCCTGACAGCTCTAGTCCTAATGGTTAGTACCTACTGGAAGAGCCTTTCTCAAGATCTACTGTTACGGTAAGTTCTTGGGAACTATTTTAGGTAGGGGTGAAGTAGCAGCTGGCTGAAGACATTCTTTGTGGAGCTCTCTTTCATGTGTCAAACAAAAGGGGAAAATACTGAGTCAAACCTTTCCACACATTTCTTTCTTTAATACTGTTCAACTGTGTGAGTTGTGTGCTTCTTCAGGATATCTTTGTTATTACTTGGCCAACGGAAGACCTCAGCAGGACCCGGAAGGGCAGATTGATGAAGACTGCAAGATGGCGCAACCAAAGATGGAGTGAGCCTGCACTCCAGTGGGAAGCTCAGTGGTGTATTCAGTATGTTACAGTGGGGGTGTTGATAGTGTGCATATTTAATATGCAATTTTTTCATTTTATCAATCCTTTATATTGTTTGCTATTGTCTTTTCAGTACTTTTTGACAGAAAATACACGTGTAATCTGTAGTTTTTAATATAAACTTTTATGAACAATAAATCAGACTTCTTCAAAAAGAGAACGCAACAACAGCAAGCATGTTATATCGATGGAAGAGTGGCTGCACCCTTTCGCCACCCCTTGGATCTGCGCTTGGGGAGCTGGAGCCATCCAGTTCTGCTGTCCTTCAGGCTGTAGAGGAGTTGGAGCAAGAAGTAAAATGAGCTGTCATAGACTTGGATAAACAGCTGGATACATTCACAACATGAGTGGACACTGTTAAAACAAATATAAAAATCAGCCACTGAATTTGTTACTAAATCTACTGCTGTTACTCAGATTTACTTTGAGCAAGGTATTAATGCTTAGGATTGGAGCACCTTGAAACGGGTTTTGCTCTGCAAATCTGCACCTTCTAGGAGTTGCTGAAGGGACAGAGGGTACAGACCTTGAAAGATGTCATCGACCTGCTGACATCTGTTTAAGAGCCCCTGATACCATTAGAAAAACTTGGAAAAACAATGTGAGATTTAGGCACAATTAAGTTTTTATTTGATATATTTTCTATAATGCTTTCCCTTTTTTCGTTATCCTCTTTCATACAACTGTCCTCAGCAATAATTGTCCTTAGGCTTCATCTGCTATTTCTGCTTGCCTACACCTGATGTCATAATCCCTGTTTCTAATCCCAGGAATTCTTCAATATGATTAACTGTTGCAGTCGGGTTCCTGTGTTGAACTGCCTCGAAGAAATGAAACTTATGCAAATGGTGGAACATCTATTGGCTCGTGCTACGTTCTGCTGCCCTTACCAACTGCTGCATTCTATAACGCTCAGATTCAATTCTCCGCCTGCTCAGTAAGATGCCTCTGAGGTCGGCTCCTCAGCTGACTGACTTTTTGCTTTTTCTGTGGAAAGTAAACTGTTTTTATTTCTAAATTTATTGCTGCCCTTGTTTTGAAGATTTATTTAGTTAGTGCTAGTTTTAGCTTATATTTATTTCACTTTGTGGTTCCGCGTAACTGTTACGGAACCAATAGCTTCATTATTATTTCTTTTACTTTTTGTTGCATTTACTTGAGTTCGGAACCTGTTCCATCTTTTTTGTTGGTTTTGTAAAAATTTCCTGTCAAATCATGGTTTCTTCCTGGCTGGGAACCGACTGTTCCACCCTTGTGGACTGACAGCAACCAACCGTTTATCTTTGAAATGAGCAAACTTGGTTTGGGAACAGAACTTTAGATCTTCCTGGACATAAGTCTCCACCACTCATTCACACTAGTGGGATTAGCGCCGAGGCACTCGGACCCATCGGGAGCAAACTTTTGCTGAGGGTGCGTAGAGAGAGCGGCGCCAGGCATGGCGCCACGAGCAGCGGCTCGAGTGGTACGACCATCTCGGGCGACTTACCTCCAACCGCCTTTCAGTTCTTTTTCCCACTGCCGAAAGTGCGCTTCAGTGACGACGCTGCCGCTATGTCGGGAGTCAAACTTCAAACTAGCGATAGTTTTCGTGTCTTATTTTTTGTAACATTATCTCGATAGTAGTATCGCTTAATTTTATTCTATTTTCGCTAAATTTTTCTAATATTTTAAATTTAATCTCATTTGAAGAAGTCTGCCCACTGGACCGAGCCCACCATGAGCAGGTCAGGTGACGGTAGGGAGACTTCAGATGAAAGCTGTTCAGTCAGCCGGGCTGGGTCCGTCAGCCTCCTTCTCTCTCAGCGGGTTCCGACAACGGCCAGTCCGATGCCCGGGATGGGCGTCCCTGCCGCATAAAATAAACGGGTCGTGATTTCTCGCACCGCTCGCCTCGAAGCCTTCCTTGGCCCACAGGTCAAAAGAGAAGGCATCACTGAGGTCGCTTTCTGGTATGTCTGCGCGCGACGGTCGGTTATCGAAGCTGGTTGCCGTTCTCCTTCTTCGGAGTCGCCAACTGCTGGTGACCGTCTGCCCGACATCGGAGCCCCTCCTCGCTTATAGGTAGGGCTCAGATGAGCAGTTTCATAGTGGGCTCTTATGGAGCGATGGGCTCGGGAGGTTGGTTCTCCTGCCTGGCTCGGTTGCCTCGGGCCCCCGGCTCCTCCAGCGTATCGGGTAGGCGGTTGGACCTTCTCAGTCGCGCCGTGCCGTCTTTCGTGCTGGTGACTTCGGCGCTAGGTGTTCCCCCTTCACATGGCTGGCGCGCAGGGGCCAGCACCCATGCCCTTATCTCTGTTTTTTTCCTTCTCTAGCTTTCCAGGTTCCTGGGCGTTTCCGCACCTTCCGGGGGGTCTGTTGGTTTGTCGGGCGCTCTTTGGTGCCGCTGGGACTTCTTGGCGCCGTCCGGCGGCACATCGGTCTTGCGGCGCCCGTTGGAGTCTGGCGGCGCCACTGCGGTGCCGCGTGCCTCTTTCGGGCGTCGTGCCCCTCTGCGGTGCCGTTTTCAACCTGTTTGCCTTCTCGGCGCCGGGGGCCTCGGGACTCTCCTTGTTTCTCTGCTATTTCCTCCTCTCCCATTTTCATCCTTTCCTGTCCAAACAGTCCTTCCTGGACCATCAGGAGATGATGTTGAGCCTGACCCAGACCTTCGGTTGGGTGATGAAGTGGAGGAACAGGATCTTCTTTGCTACAGAGCCTGTGGTCGAGGACCTGTCCTTTAAGTCTCTGTTGAAGAACCTGAGATCCTCTCTTCTCTCAGACTACAGACATTGATCCTGGGAAGATATTAAGACTCAGTACCTTCATGCTCGGAGATCCCTCGGTTTGATCCTCGATCCAGCCTTCCTTCGAGACGCTGTCTCAAATGGTATGGAATAATCCTGCTCTTATTCCCTCAGCGGCTAAATCCATTGATAAAGTATTCTGCTCCCAAGGATCGTCCCATTTGGCATCCCAAGGCTTTCGGATCCTATTGTAGTCCTGGCAGAGAATGATAATGTCATTCTTCCTCAAACTACTACTAGCTCGACCCATTAACAAAGAGTCTCATAAGATTGATACATTAGGTAAGAGAGTCTTTGCTGCCTCACTCTAAGTATGGTATTGCCAGTTATCAAGGTATTTTTCTCAGTATGAGTATATCCTGTGGCACTCTTTGAAAAGAATGGTTGAAGCTCTTCCGGATTCGGACTCCAAGTCAGAGCTTCTTCTGACCGTTACTAGAGGTATTGAGTCCAATAACCAACAGGTCCAAAGCAGCATATGGTTGCTTCGACACTGCTTCTCTCTCAGCAGCCTCGGTATTTTGTACTAAAGCGCCATTCCTGGCTCCCGTACTTCTGGCTTCACGATGATGCCCTAGCAGCAGGTAATGGCGCTGTCCTTTGATGGCTCCTTTCTTTCTTTTCGGCCCTCAGGTGGAACAAGCCTTGAGAGGCCACTCAGAAGACTAGGTCGGCTATTAAGTTGGTTGTGACCTCACGCCTGCTCCCTCTCGGGGGCATGGGAACAGACGTCCAGTTTCATAGTCGTCAGTCCTTCGAGGCAGAGGCAGAGGAAGCCCATAAAGCCAACCTGCCCAACCTCAAAAGAAGCGCAGGGGCTCAAGCCCCAGCGCCACCTTATGAGTTGCTGGCCCAAGTTCCATCCACATTGCCCGAGGTGGAACTTTCTCCTCCGTGGGAGGTCGTCTGATGTACTTCTACAGCGGTGGAAGTCCATAACCGGACAAATGGGTCCTTGGATAATTCCGTGAGGGTTATTCTCTCATTTTTGGAACCCCTCGAATTGTCCTCCCAGACGACAACCGGTTGTCGGCCTCCTCGATCAGACCTCCTCACCGCGAGATCCAGGGCCTTCTAGCAACAGGGCAATAGAACTGGTGCCCCTGCATCTGCGTACACAGGGTTCTACTCCCATTACTTCCTGGTTCCAAAGAAATCTGGGGAATCGCCCATTCTAGACCTCAGAAAGTTAAACAAATTTCTCCCCAGGGAGAAATTCAAATGATTTCTAGGTACCCTGTTGCCCTTGCTGCATCATCACGACTGGCTGGCCTCCCTGGATATGCAGGATGCACACCAGCATATCCCCATCCACCGACCCACACGCAAGTTCCTCAGGTTTGTAGCTCTGGGTCAGCATTATCAGTTCAGAGTCCTGCTCTTTGGGCTATCCTCGGCGCCTGTGAGTCTTTACAAAGTGTTGATGCAGTTCTCACAGCGCATCTCAGGAAGATTGGACTCAGTGTTTCCCTACCTGGACGATTGGCTTCTAGCAAGCCTTCCAGCCAAGGGACTTTGGAAGCCGTGCAAGCGACTTCTCGTCTTCTTCGTCCATGGAATTCTGCTGAATTTGAAAAATCACAACTGCAGCCCTCCCAGAGGCTCCTTTTCATAGGGCGCTTCTAGACACCTCTTCCGCAGGCTTTCTTCCAGAGGACAGAGACTCGACATCCTTCGGATGGCCCGTTACATCGGGGAGAACCAATCGTTACAGCTCTCTATGCGCGCATGTTGGGTCTCCACGGCGTCCTCGGTGTTCACTGTACCCCTGGCCGCAGTTGCACATGAGAACCACCCAATGGATGCTCTCCACTCAGTGGTCTCCGACCTCTCACCCCCAGTCTTATCCCATCAAGGTGGCGGAGCCCTTGAAGGTCTCTCACCTGGTGGACTCAAGAAGAGCAATCTCCTGGAAGGTTCCCCTTGCTCCCCCGATCATCAGATCTCCATCACCACAGGCGCTCGCCGCTAATGGGATGGGAGCTCACTGTCGCTCCCTCCACACCAAGGTGTATGGACTCAGTTGAAACTCTTCTCCACATAAATGTCCTGGAGATGAGGCGGTCCTCTACACAATCCGAGCTCTGAAGGATATCCTTTGTCACAAGAACATTCTCCTTCAAGCGGACAACAAAGCTGTGATGTATTACATCCAACAAGCAAGGCGTTACATTCTTACCCCTTTGCAGGAAGCAATGAAGGTGTGGGAGTGGTGCTTGGAGCACAAGTCTCTGATTCAGGCGGTTTATCTGCCAGGTATACAAAATGATCTAGCAGATCACCTCAGCAGAACGGAGGCAGACCTCACTAGAGTGGTCTCGATCCAGCCGTAGCTCCGGTCACTATTCAAGAGTGGGAACTCCAGACCTGGACCTTTTTGCATCCCCTCAACGCCAAAACCTGCCTCTCTTCTGCTCCAGAAATCCAGGGCCTGGCATTTTCCGTCAGGATGCGTTCCAGGCTGCGGTGGACAAAACGTTTCTTACGCCTTTCCACGCTCCCTCTAATCAGAAGTTCTCCTCAAGTTCAAGTCTCGGGACCAAAATGATTCTCATTGCTCCTCCTGGCCTCGGCAACTTATGGTTTCCTCTGCTCCACAGTATGTTGGCAGCCTCTCGAGACCACTTCCCTTGCAAATCAACCTTTTGACTCAGGGTTCGTTGGTCCATCCCAACCTGAAATCACTTCACCTTCATGCTTGGCTCCTGAAGAGGTAGAAGTGAATCGATTCAACGTCTCGTGAGAGTCTCGGACATCCTTCTGGCTCGCTGGAAGCCAGCCACCAACATCGACGCTCCAAATGGAAGCGCTTTTCTCTGGTGTGCAAAGTCCTCTTGGAATCCCTTTTCCTGTCCTCCTGACAAGGTTCTGGAGTATCTTTTGGACCCTATCAAACTCAGGTCTCCAGTACTCCACAGTTAAAGTTCACCTTGTGCCATCTCAGCGTTCCATGAGCGGTTTCTTCCTTGACTCTGGCTCAGCTTCCTATGTGAAGAGATTTCTTGAGGGATTCTTCATACCAGACCCCTGTTATGCGTCCAGTTGCAACCTGGGACATTAACCTGGTGCTGGACATGCTCACCGGAAGCCTTCGAGCCCCTAGCTACCTGTGAGCTAAAATTTCTTACCTGGAAGACTGCCTTCCTGGTGGCCATTACCTCAGCCCGCAGGGTCTCGGAGATTCATGCCTTGGTGACGGACCCTCCGATATACTGTATTCCATAAAGACAAGGTAGTTCTCCATATTCATCCTAATTTCTTCCCAAGGTTGTGTCAGAATTCCATCTAAACCAACCTCTGGTACTTCCTCTTACTTGCTAATTTCCAAAATGAAGGGAGCGATCTCTTCATTCCTTGGATGTTAAGAGAGCCTTGCAGTTCTATTTAGATAGAACCAAGAATTTTCATAAGACTCAGCAACTGTTTGTTTCTTTCAACGACACCGGCTGGGTCAACCCGTCGCTATTAGATGCATCTCATCATGGTTGGTGGCATGCCTTGACATTGCTACTCCATGGCTCAAGTTAAATTGGAGGGTAGAGTGTCGCTCACTCTACTAGGGCGGTCAAGGCATCTTTAGCGGAGATTCGCAATGTTCCAAGTGCGGATATCTGCCAACGCCGCCACCTGGAGCTCAGTGCATACCTTCATTAAGCATTATGCGCTGGATGTTCATGCCAGGCGACATTCCGCGTCGGCAGAACTTATCCTTAATGGGCTTCTATCCCAGGCGGCGTGAGCTCTGGCTCTCCTGCCAGCCCTTTGGGGATTATCAGCAGTACTCTCACTGATTGTGAATGAGTGGTGGAGACTTGTGTCCAGGAAGATATGAAAATTAACATGCATCACCAGATTCTTGATCTTCTTGGACGAGTCTCCACCACTCATTCACACGCCCACCTCCATCCCGATCACCGCTGTGTTGGTCTTCACTCCTCAAATCTTTAGGCCGTGAGGACTTCTTTGCTGACCCCTTCTTACACGACAGTCGTGGGACTATCTTATGTCCGTTTTTAAGGTTAGATTTACTCTTTACATTAGTTGCGCTTCACTCCTTGGTAAAAACGTATTGAGGTGGTTGGAGGGTCGTCGCCGAGATGGTCATTGCCGCCGAGCCGTGCTCGTGGGCGCTGCCTCGGACCGACCCTCCAGCAAAAGTTTGCTCGATAGGTCCTAGTGCCTCCGGCGCTAATCCCACTAGTGTGAATGAGTGGTGGAGACTCGTCCAAGAAGCACAAGAATTACTGGTAGGTACGTAATTTTCATTCTCAAATTAGATTTGAAGTGGGTTGGTTATGTCCAATAGGCTTAAAAGAAACTGGGCCTACTGGTTTTAAAATTGTCCAAGTGTGAGAGGTATTCGCTAAAGCAGATAAACATGAATGGTATTTATTTTGCTTGGGTTCTTCACACTTCAAAGCAGACTGTGAAATTTGGAAAACCTTCCTGCTAAAACATCGAAAAGAGTTTTTATTTATTTATTTTTTTCAATTCTGTTTATTCACCATCCTTCAGGGAACTCTCTCTGGCATCCTCTGAACTCGGACTCTACCTCCCACCTGAAACACCTCCTACTCCTTGCTCCAAACCGACATACCCTGGCTCTGAACCTCCCGGGTGGGTCTACCCTGTCTGCCCAGGGCGCCTATCTACAATCTAGAGGGCGGGTGAGCAGGGCCTGGAGAAGAGAGTTTTCTGTGTTGGGAGTGTGGCCTGGGGCAGAGGTGCCATTGCTATCCCAGAGTACTGGATTTTTCCTTGTTTCCTCCTGAGCAGTGTGGTGTGCAGTGACGCCTGCGCATGGCTGCCTAACTGATGTCTGCCGCACTCCCCTTATGTCAGCTGGTAATCCTGTAGTGCCCCGACTTCCATCAGGGGCTGCCAGGACACTGAGCATCCCTGGATCCCTCCCAGGGATGAGAGCTGTCCTCTGGATGCTCCATCCTCTCCCTCACCTGCCGACTCCCGCCATGCGAGTCCATCACCGAACCCGGTCGCGATGTGGCATCCAGCGCCTCAACCTTCTGTGCCACCAGGCTGGCATCGAACAGAGAGTTGAACAATTTAAAAAGAAAATGTCAACTTCTTTCAGATCGGGTGAGCCCTCAGAAAGGAACTTTGGGGGCTGGACGACAAACTGGCCTTGCCATTGGCCAAAGTGTTATAAGGCTTGCAGACTGCTGCATCACAAGAACTTATTCCGGCTCCAGTGCAACCGGTACGGGCTGAACCCTCTGTTCTAGTACCAGTGCCATCAGCGTTCCCTCATTGATTTTTGCTGGAGCTCATTACTCCCAGGATCCCTCCTATGAAGAATATGAGGAGGACGAAGAGGAGGAGGACATCAGAGAACTGATCGAACTGGAGGTTTCTCTGTATCAGGAGTTTGAGTCCCCTCCCAGGTTACTGGAGGATTATTCCTCACATTATACTCTTGTGACGCAGATGGTAGAAGCCCAGGACCATGCCAGCCTCGAAGAGGTGGAAGATGAGGAGGAGGCAGAATTTATGGATATGATGAGTTTAGCACCCACCAAACATTTGCTGCTTCCAGTCAGTAAATCCTTAAGGAAGCAGGTGATGAAAGTTTTAGAAACTCCAAATTCTGTGTTGCCAATAGGTGGTAAAGCTGATAAGAAATTTCAGTTAGACAGATTAGGGCAGAGTTTATTTTTCTCACCCTGATTGTGAAGGGGTAGTCCAGGCTGCAGCTTGCGACAGGGCTAGGGTGTCACTACTTCTCGCCCACCGAGAAAGACTCCAGAAAAATTGACAGCATGGCTTGTGCTGCACAATACCAAAAGACACTGGAATTCAGTGGAATCCTGTGCAAGCAGTGGTAGATGTGGTACCCCGGCCTGGCTGCTGACCTGGCAGAAATAGCCAGATGTGGATTAGAGGCCACAAAGTACCAGTTTCACATGACAGTAGATGGCAACAACATTTTCTGCCAGATGGATGGCACTTACAGTGGCAGTGAAAAGGTTTGATTAGTTTAGGGCACAAACCTTTCCCAGGATACTCCAACTAAAGCCATGGACTTTCCATGTGAAAATAACTCTGGTGATAAAACAGAGGCTTACATGAAAAATGGATGAGTGTGAGGCAAACTACAAAGTAACACTACAAAGGAGAAACCATCCACCTCCTATAGACCTCAGGGAAGGGAGGTAGAGGTAGGTCAGGATACAGCAGACCATTTTTCTAGGCCCAGACTATCCGTGATTATCAGCAGCAGAGAGGATACTTAAGAGTCAGGGGCAGAAGGAGCTCTAGGTGTGGGGATCAAGCCTCCCAGGCTAAGCGCAACCAAAAACAGAATCCCTGATGTGCTTACCAGGGTCACCTCCCTATTACCAGTAGGGGGCAGGCTGGCTCACTATTTCCAGGCCTGGGAAATCATTACCACAGACAAGTGGCTCCTGGAAGTAGTCAGGGCCTAGCCCTCAGCTTCAGATCTTTCCCCAGGCTAAGGTCAAAACCTTTCAGACCAGCATCCCCTACAGAAAGGCACTTCTGGAAGCAGAAGTCTCAACCTTTGCAATCAAAGCAGTGGAACCGTTCCTCTCTCCAAAAGGAAAAGGTTTACTCAAGATACTTCCTAATCTTAAAGAAACATTGGGAGTGGCGACCCATTTTAGACCCAAGAGCCTGAACAAGCACTTAGCAAATCCAAGGTTCAGAATGGTGACCTTGGCAGTGATCCTTCCCACTCTTCAGCAAGGCGATTGGCTGGCATCACTGGATCTGAAAGATGCCTACTTTCACATTCCATCAGGGAATCCACAGAAAATACCTCCGGTTTGGACTACCTTCAGGTCGTTACCAATTTTCAGACCTGCCATTTGGCCTAACCTCCACTCAAGGGCATTCACAAAGTGTTTGGCAGTGGTGGTGGCATACCTCGACAGTAGGGCATCACTGTGTCCCCTACCTGGACGACTGGCTAGTCGTGGGAGTCACCCCAGCAAGTAAAAGATGCTTCAGTTCACCCAGGACACCTTAGTGTCCCGGGGTTCCTGATCAGTGTCCAAAATCAGTACTTCAACTTTGCCCTCATAAAATTCTGTACTTGAACAGGCTGCATTCCCTAAGGGCAGGGCCTTCCTGCCTCAGGACAGGGTAGACAGCATTCTGCACATCTAAGGTAGTTCAGTCTCAACAGACCAAGGTCAGCAAGACACTTCCTACAGTCACTCAGCCACATGGCAGCAGCCAAAAAGGTTCTAGCTTCCAGATTTCAGATGAGGGACATTCAGTTTCACCTCAGGGCACACTGGTTCTAAAGGAGGGATTCTCTCACAAAACTAGTACCAGTGAAAAGACCCTGTTGCATGTCCTGCAGTGGTGGCATGACAGAGACAACTCAGAGAAGGGTCCCATTCAAGAAGAAATCTCCAATGTTAGTACCAATAACAGATGCTTTCCTTCTAGGGTGGGGGCACACCTGGAAGAGCACACAGTGCACAGTAACTGGTCCTCTGCAGAGTCACTCTTACAAAAACTTGTTGGAACTTGGGGCAGTGTTTCTGGCCCTACAGTCTTCGCAACCTCTGGTACAATGCAAAGTGGTACAGGTCAGTACAGACAATACCACCACAGTGTACTACATCAACAAGCAAGGAGGGACAAGGTCCAGCTTGCTGTGTACTAAGGCAATGAAAGTATGGAGTCTGGCGTACTCTTTATAGGTGTCCCTGTTGGCCATTCACCTTCCAGGGAAGGACAACACCCTGGCAGATTACTCAGCAGAATCGAACAAAACCACAAAGAGTGGTCTCTAAACAAGTACTGGAAGTGGTGTTTTGAAGGTGGGGCACTCCAGAGATAGGTCTCTTTTGTCTTGAAGAGAACCACCAGTTTCCCCAATTCTGTTGCAACCACCAGCACAGGGCACAGTGCCCGTGGATGCCTCTGGTGCTGGACGGGTCAGGGGAAGAGCCTGTATGCATTTCCTCCTTTTCCTCTACTGCTCAGAGTCCTGATCAAGCTCAGGTCCTAGCCAGCTACAAAGATTCTGATAGTGCCAGATTGGGCCAGGTAGCCGTGGTACTCACTACTGCTCTCCCTGTCAGTAGCCTAGCCTGTACACCTCCCTCAGAGGCACAACCTCCTCACAAGGGGGGATCCTGTACCCTAACCTTAGGTGACTCAGACTCTGAGCATGGCTCTTGAGGACCTAGAATATGCTGACCTACACCTCTCTGAAGGTGTCTTTAGTGTTCTCAGGAGTTATGCTTCCAAATGGAAGAGGTTTTCCATATGGTGTGATTCTAATGGTATAGTACCTCAACAGGCAGGGTTGCCAGTCCTGCTGGACTATCTCACCCACCTGCATTCGCTGGGCATACAGCCCACCACCCTAAAAGTCCACTTGTCATCGGTTTTAGCCTATGTCTTGGCAGGTATGTTCTCTCTGGCTTCCAACCCCATTTTCAAGAAATTCTTGAGGTTAGCCTACCTGCACTTTCCCACAGGGAACTGGTGCCATCTTGGGACCTCCATGTCTGTATTGCCAAGCTCATGGAGCCCCATTTGAGCCATCAGCACATCTGAAATTTGTAACTTGGAAAGTTATCTTCCTGGTGGCTGTTACCTCAGCCAGATGGATTAGTGAACTACAAGCCCTGTATATAGAGCAAAACTACATCTCCTTCCACATAGATAAAGTGGTCCTCAGGACAAACAGGAAATTCCTTCCAAAAGTAGTCTCTGACATCTACTTGAACCAGTCACCTTGCCAGTCTTCTTCACTGACCACTCCAGTTCAGGTGAATGCAGGCTGCATAGCCTGGATGTCAAAAGAGCTCTGAGTTACGCGGGAGTCATGTGGTGGATGTCCTGTAGTTGGACTTCAACATAGCCTTTGATTCCATGCCGCATGGGAGGCTGGGGGAGAGCTGGAATACATAGGGTGGGTATGGAGATGGTCGGATGGATTGTCAGCTGGCTGAAAGGAAGGCAGCAGAGGGCTGCCAGTATAGCCTAGAGGTTAGAGTAATGAGCTGTGAACGAGCTTGGTACATCCAGCAGACCAGACCTTGGTTTGATTCTCTCAACTCCACTGGCATACTGTGCGACTCTGAGCAAGTCACTTAACTGCCCAGTGCTCCCAGGTCGCCCTGAAAACAGGCACTTGTGTCTAGTGGGCCTTACTCGGTTACCAAAGACTAAAACAAAATAAAAATGGTGGGGAGGAACTCTTGTCACCGATGTAAATGATGAGCGGGGTGCCACATGGATCGGTACTGGGACCACCAGTACTGTTTGGGATATTCATAGCTGCTATCTCACGGGATCCGGAGTAGGATAAGTCTGTTTGCTGACGATATGAAGATGGGAGCTGTGGTAGATGACATTGAAGAGTGGAAGGGCTGCAGGAGGATCTGACCAAACTACAGAAGTGGTCGGAAACATGACAGCTGGGGTTCAATGCCAAGAAGTGCAAGGTACTGCATTTCGAGCTAAGAACCAGGGAGGAGCTATCAGCTAGGTGGGTTGCAGCAGGAAACGCTGTGGAGGAAAGGATTTGGGGTGCTTATAATGGGCAACACGAACAAGTCGGCTTTAGTGCAGGAAGCGGCAGCAAAAGCCAACAGGATGCTGGGGTGTATAACGAGGGAATCTCCTCTAGAAATGGGAGGTGATCCTTCCCTTGTATATCTCTGGTCAGGCTGCACCTGAAGTACTGTGTGCAGTACTGACACCCATTTCTGAAGAAGGACATCAAATTGTTAGAGGGGTGCAACATAGGGTGACCAAGATGATCCAGGAATTGGAGGGAAAGTCCTGCGGGGCTAGATTAGGCAAGCTGAACATGTACTCCCTGGAGGAGAGGAGGGATGGGGATACGACTGAAACCTTTAAATACCTTAAGGGATAAATAAGGCTAATACAGAAGGGCTTTCCAGCTTAGAAGAGGGAGGAGGGATACAGAGGGCATCAGCTGAGATTGGAGGGAGAAGATTCAGAGAAATTGAGACATTTTTCACTGAACAGGTGGCAGACAGGTGGAATGTTCTGCCGAGAGGTGGATCCTGTAGAAGCGGTGGGCGGCTTTAAGAGGGGTTGGGACAGGGTGGGGGTTGTGATGAAGAGGATGGGGCAGCTGCAAGTTGAGGGTTAGCTGCATAATCGAGCAGACTTGATAAACCGTAGGACTGCTTCTTCTGGCATTTTCGGATGTTCGTATATTACTATCTTGACCACATCAGGGCCCACAGGCAGGACAGACAGTAGCTGTTCTTGACCTATGGGGATGTAGGAAAGGGTAAACCAGCTTTGAAAGGATGATTTCATGCTGGATAGTGGCATGTATCCAGTTCTCCTATATTAAAGCTGGTAAGAAGCCCCAGTAGGTCTGAGGTGCACTCTACAAGGGGCACAGCTGCTGCACTAGCAGCAGCCAGGGATAATCCCCATTTGGAAATATGAAAAGTAGTTGCATGGAGAACAGTACACACTTCTACAAAGCACTACAGTTTGGACATTCAGTCCAGAAGTCGTGCCAGGTTTGGCACAGCAGTGCTGCAGAATCTGTTCCCCAAATGAGGTTCTGTGCCGCCCTCCAAAGGTGCTGCTTTGTAGTCTGCTGTAGTTCATCATATTGAAGAATTCCAGGGTTTAGAAAAAAAATGAATAACTGTATTAATCTTGTTTTTCCAAGGTATTCTTCAATATGATTAACTCTCCACCCTACCTCCTTTCAGAACTAGTTGGCCTCTGCATCACAGCTGGGATTCTATGTTTATGGGGGTTTATACCCTGGTTGTGTTACAAAGCTTTAAAACTAGATGGGGTGTTGTTCCTCTTGTTGGTCCTATGTGACTTTAATATGAGACATATTATGGGGATTTGTTATTGAATTATTATTATTATCATCATCACTATTATTGTTATTAGAATAGCTTAGGGATCTTACCCTGCAGGTTGTCATGAATCTGAGCATTACAGAACGCAGCAGTTGGTAAGGCTAGCAGTTTGAATGGTGGCACGAGCTAATGGATGTTCCATTATTTGCATAAGTTCCATTTCTCCAAGGCAGTTCATCACAGGAGGCTGACTGCTATAGTTAATCATATTGAAGAATACCTTGAAAGAAACAAGATTACTACTGTGAATATTTTTTTCTTATAGCATCATAATTATCTCCACAGCAACAAATTGTGATGTTATGAACAGAACTGTGGTGTCAGTTGTAGGCAAGCAGCCAGAACAGATAGGGCAGCTATCCTGTTTACATGCAAATATTCTTAGTAATAAAGAAGTAAGAATGAAATTACAGAAAAATGGTTACATATAAGCTAAATTGTGTCTAAATATTACATTTTCCAAAATTGTCAAAACAGCCTCAGGGGCTTTTGATCTGGACATATCTGCCTCTATTTACAAAGCATGCAGACTTACACCTCCCCCACTTCAGCCCTCATACCCTGGTCCAACCCTGTACTATTTTGAATGCTACCAGTGGGACTCGCGTCAGGACAAGGTGCTTGTTACAGCCAAAGACTCGGACCTCTGCAACTACAAGAATGGCACTTCAGTTTCTTTGTTCCCAGACATAAGTTTGTGACCCACCAGCATTGGAAGAGTTTTGATGCTGTGCTGGTTGGTCTGTGTGAGTTGGATATGTCTCATTCTCTGCAGTTACCAGCCCGATTGAAGATTACAAGTCTGGGGAAAGTTTGTATTTACTGACCCCATGGAAGCTAGCAAACATTTCGAAAAATAAAAGCAGACTTTGCAACTAGACCTGTAGAAGCAGAAGTCGATGGAGAAGACTGATGTGACTATAGTTAAAATAACTGCTGTTATATGAAATGTGCCTTTCTGTGACTTGAGCTATGTTGATGTTTACTCTGACTGGCCTCATTTCTTTTGTAGGCCTTAGAGCCAATTCAGGCAATTCTGGGGTAAAAGATGCTGCAGTATACTTTTCTCATGCTCGATTAGATATTACTTGGGCTCAGCTGCTGTGGTCTTGAACAGTCTACTGCAAGATGGCGCTGAATTGTGGCAGGTGCTGTAGCCATATGTGCTGCATGTGCTGAGTGCTTCTTTGGTCACCAGAATGCAGCATTTTTGTTAGTGCGCTGACCTTCCATATAGTGTGAGCCGAGGGCAGCTAGTTCTTTGTATTTAGCCCCAGCAATCTGGTAAGTACATTTCTATTTTGCCTGTTTCCGTCTTCAGAATTGATTGATTGATCTTTGGGGTATCTGTCATCAGGTTATACCGTCGAACCTTAGCTGTCAGAGAGAAATCCACATGGAAGATTTTTAGCAGTACATCTGGGGCCGCCCATGCTGTCAAAGTCAGGCGATGTCAGCAACCCTATATAGGTGTGGGTAGTCCCTCCGCCTCAGTTCTTTCCACCATTGACTTGTATGCACAGTCTCCACTGAACCTTCGTTGCAGTGTTTGTGCCATTTCAGCCTATGGCAGGTTTATTTCCTCCTATACCCTTTACCAAAATCTCTTTTGAGATTTCTTATTTTTGTTTGTCGAGAGTTAATCCTTCTTCCTGTCTTTTACGTCGCTGCTGCTGCGGAAAGAAGATTGCATCTACATCTGCTGTCTTGGGCCTGATCACATTGTCCCTGACTGTGAGCTCTGCCAGAAGTTTAACCAGATTACCTTCAGGCGACGCAAAAGCTCTCAAGAAATTGCTGATGGAACAGCAGGTAGCCAGCTCGGCAGGAGTCCAGCTGCTCAGTTGCCGACTGGATCTGCTAGAACCCAGGCCTCAGGGCCTCGGCAAGCCCTCGGGGAAAAGTCACAAGAAAGACCAGGATTGCGACTGCTTCCCCAGCCGCTATCCGCTCCCCGTCGGCTTCTCCTTCAGGGGTCTTCATTGACGGCAGCTGCCCAGATGAAGAGACCAGCTGTCCAGGTCTGTATTCCCTCTAGACCCATACTGAAAGCTCCTCCAGCTGATGTTCAGGGTGCTTGGCTGTCTTCCTCCGGGTCATTGGCCCCTCCTCTGTTGAGGCCTGCTCCTTCTTCTCCCAGGGCTACAGGCTCATCTGACTCTGAGGGACGGTGGGCCGTCGGGTCCACCCTCTCCGTTGGCGACAATCATAGACCTGAATGAAGTTCTTGTCAAAGTTACTAATGTGCTCGTTCAGCAGCTGGGCTCTTTCAGTAGGCTCTCGTTGCTGGCACTGTCACCGGCAACCGTCGATGCCTGTTTATGGACCCCAGGAGGCTTCCTGCAGGGCCGCCGCTGGTGCCTGTGAGTGCCAGACCCAGATGAAGAGGTTGACGTTGAGAAGAAGGATCACCCTTATCTCATCCTCCCTGATGGCTTAGAGGATGAATGGGAACAGGAAGAAATCCCTCATAGCAGACAAGTCCACTGCCTCATCTTTCAGTGAGGAGTCTGTCAAGCATACTCCCAGGTCCTCTCCTGAGGATGCTGCCTTTTCAATGTCATGAAGTAGTTTTCTGCCACTATGGGTTTTCGGACTGAGGAGGGGAGGTCACCAGGAAATACCTGGTGGACTTCCTGGAGGTTTCTGAATCTCTGCCCAAGATCATTCCTCCTATGCTGCCAGCCCTGAACAATGCCACTATGGCAGTGTGGCACAGTCCAGACATGGTGCCAGCTAAGCCACAAAGGGCAGGCAAACTCTATAATGCCCTCAGGGCCTTCCTTATTTTGTGGCCCAGACCGAAACTGACTTGGTGGTCATCAAAGCTACCATGACAGATCTAAGGTGCCTAAGCACTTTAGTTCCCTTTCTCCAGACAAGGACCCTGGGATAAAGGTTTATGCATTCTCCACTTTGGGCCTGAGGATTGTAAACTCATCGGTCACACATGGTTAAATTCCAGAATGCCAACTGGAGAAAGGGTAAGGCTGCTGCTCGAGCCCTTCCGGATGGCTCCCAGAAGCAAGAGTTGCTTCAGTGCTTGCAAACTGTGGAGGTGTCAGCAGACACCTCCTTGGGTCCTCTGTGATATCGCGCCAACACAGTGGCCAGGGCGTCTGCCACTGGCATATGTCTTTGAAGGCACTCCTGCACATTGGCTGCAAATCCAGAGACCCTAAGCCAGAACAAGGTGCTTAATGCCCCTTTCAATAGCACCAAGCTTTTTGGCACTGATGTCCAGGACCTCAGAAATGATCTGCAGTCCTCTGGCTCCAGCCATTGTCTGTCCACTCTCAGCTCTGTGATAGAGGACACCCTACTTTTCATCGACAGACCAATAGGCCAGGCTCGGCAGAGCCGGAGTCTTCCTTTCCACCCCCTCCAATGCGGGAATGCGCCAAGCATCCCAGGCATGACGGACCAGCCTCCATGGCTGGTCCCACTTCAACTTGACTCCTTGCCAGATCCCACCCCGGTCCAGACCCAGGAGATGGTGGCCGGTTCTCCCTTCATATAAACCAGTGGAGAGTCATAACTTCAAATGCGTGGATCCTGCAGATCATAGAGACAAGTCATACACTGGAACTTCTCCTGCAACCTCCAGAGACCCCTTCCCCACCTTCCAGCTATCCCTGTCTGTTCTCGGGAGGAAGTACAGTCTCTTCTGCACAAGCAGGCAATAGAACTGGTGCCAAAATGACAAAGAAATCTGGGATTTTACTTCTGGGTCTTCTGATCTCACAAAGACCGTAGATCTGAGTCCCATTTTAGATCTAAGGACCTCCATATCTTTGTCCAGTACAAAAAGTTCTGGATAGTAACTTTGCTAGGCCTTATGCCCTCCTCAAGTCTGGGGGACAGGCTCTGCTCTCTGGACATGCAGGACACATACCTGCACATCTTGGTTTTCCTCCTTTTAGGAGGTTTCTTCATTTGCCTTTCAGGGTGAAGACTACTAGTTTAAAGTGCTGCCCTTGGCTTGTCCTCTGCACCGCGTGTCTTTACCAAATGCTTGGCAGTGGTCACATCAGCTCTCAGAGAGAGAACTATATGTTTTCCTTATCTGGATGATTGGCTTCTCAAGGCTTTGTCCAGGGAATAGCTCTTACTTACTCTGATGCGCATTCTCCAGCTCTTCCACACTCTGGGCATTACGGTCAACCTGCTCAAGTCTGTTCTAGTACTCCCCAAAGACTGCAGTATATTTGGGTGGTCCTGGACTCCGAGCAAGGGAAGACCTTCCTTCCCTAAAACAGGCGGGGATGCCTTATGGCCCAAGCTCAGGAAGTCACTCAGTTGGTACGTTCCTGCCAGACTGTACCTCAGGCTGCTGGTTCTAATGGATCCGGCCATTCCCACTGTTTCACTGGCCAGACTTCACATGAGCATCCTTAAGTAGACCTCAGAGTGCAATGGGACCAGCACATGGACGAGTTACACTAACAAGTCCTGGTCTCCTCTCCAGTTTGCAAGGTGCTGCAGTAGTGGATGGACCCCTTGAGTCTTCTTCAAGGGGTTCCTTCCAGATTTATTCCGTGCATCAGATTCTAACTACGGATGCTTTGGGTCTAGGCTGGGAGCACACCTGTGTCCTTCCAAACCCAGGGCTCTTGGGAAACCGCCTGGATATCCGTTTCCTGGAGATGAGGCGGTGCTGTATGCCATGTAGGCATTTCAAGAACATCTTGCTCCATGCCAGCTGCTGGTGCAGTCAGACAATTTGAGTGTTGTCTACTACATCAACAAGCGGGCGGGACTCCTCCATACACTTTGCAGGGTGGCCATGAGAGTGGTATTGGGCACAGGAGCACAACCTGACACACTCTGTGGTCCATGTGCCAAGCATCCTAAAAATCCTGGTGGACAGTTTCAGCAGGACTTGGTCCAGCATGCCACGAATGGGGAGCTTCTCTCATCCGTAGCAGAAGATCTGTTTTGACAGATGGGGTGATCCAGAGTCGGACCTTTTGCGTGCCACACATGCAAAACTGCCCAGTTTTTGCTTCGCTAGATTCAGGGCCTGGAGTTTTTCCTGGCGAGATGTGTTGTCCCACTCTTGGGCGGGAGGTTCTGTACGCATTCTCTCGGTTTCTGTATGCATTCCCTCAGTTTCCTCTGATGCAGAAGGCGTTGATCAGGCTGCAGATGGAAGGGGCCAGCATGATTCTGGTGGCTCCATTCTGGCCTCACCAGATTTGGTTCCTCTGCTTCAACAGCTGGAAGCAGAATCTCTGGTCACTCTACCTCTTTGCAGGTACCTACTGATCCAAGATCAAGGGACCCTGGTCCATCCCAACTACAGGTCCTTTCATCTGCATGGCTGGCTCCTGACACGTAGCCATTGCCAGGTTTGCGGTCTCTAACATGGTGACAGATGTCCTGGTGGTGACACGAGCCTTCCACATGTGCCACATATGTCATGAAGTGGAAACAGTTTACCATTTGGGCTGCCAAACACTCCCTGGACCCATTTACCTGCCCTATGTATCATATCATGGCCTATCTGATTTCTTCTTCTGACTCGGGCCTCCAGTATTCCTCACTCAAGGTCCACCTTTGGCTATTTTCTGCCTTTCATGTGCCCATGGGTGACGCACAATTGCTCAGCTGGATATCTCCTGCACTTTTCTTCGGGGCATCCTGCATATGAAACCCCAGTCCCTTCCCCTCTCCTGGCTTGGGACTTATATTTTGTTTTGGAAAAGTTGACCCTGTCTCCTTTTGAGCCAATCACAACTTGCAATTTCGCTTCTGTCTTGGAAGGTGCTCTTTTAGTTGCAGTTACTTCTGCTTGAAGAATTTCAGAGCTTCAGGCCTCTGTGCGAGGAGCCTTATTTAATTTTTCACAAAACATTGGTATCTTTGCATACAAATCCTAAGTTTTTGCCCAAGGTGGTTTCTAAGTTTACACTGTATCAGTCTATACATCTTCCTGTTTATTTTCCTGGGCGTGCCAATCCAGGAAGCACTGCTCAATACTTTAGATGTCGAGAACTTTGAAATATTATCTGCTTCGGACTAAAGAGTCAAAGTCTAAACAACTGTTTATTTCTTTTGCCCCGGTTGGGAGGACGCTCCAGTTTCTAAGCAATCCAAATGGCTGGCAAATTACATTGTGTTCCGCTACAGTAAGTACAGCAAAGAGTTGCCTGGTGCTCAGGCTGTCAAAGCTCATTCCACTAGAGGCATGCCAACCTCGGTGGCTTGTTTCAAAGTGATCTCAGCTGCTGCTGTTTGTGTGGCTGCCACCTGAAGTACAGTCTACACTTTTACCAAGAATTACAGTCTGGATATTGCCTCAAGAGCCCATGCAGGTTTTGCAGGGCTGTGTTACAAGGACAAGGGCTGTGTTACAGGACTCCTTTCTTAAGTTTATGGAGATCCAGCCTCCCAGACTATACATCTGCACTTGTCACTGCTTGGTATCGTTCCTATGAAGAAGATAGAACAGTTACATAAGAACTACCATAACAATAGATCTTGAGGAATCTGTCATCAGGTATATTTTCCCACCCCATCTCCCTTTAGGGGCTCCTATCTAGGACTTGGCTAGCTGTTGTATCCTATCTTTTTGAGAGCTGGGTCCCACTGTCTCTCCTCGGTTCTCCAGGGTGTGAATCTTGCTCCCTTCATCTCCAGAGGGAAAGAACTGGCGAGGAGCAGGGCAGCCCATGCCTATATAGGGTTGCTGACATTGGATGATGTAGATGGTGTGGGCGGCCCCATTTGTACTACTGAAAATCTTCCTTGTGGATTCCCTTCTCCTCTGAAGGTGCCTATGGTGTAGCCTGATGACTGAGAGCCCTTGAAGATCTACTGTTAAGGTAAGTTCTTACATAACTGTTCTTTTATCAACAGCATGGGTAGTTTGTTTTTTTGTTTGTTTTTACACCTGTATTAGACCTTTACTTTTGTTTTGTTAAGCGTTTGATGTTCCCAATGCTAAATGCTGTACATGGAGAAACTGACCCCTGTGTTACTCGTTGGAATATGTTTTGTGCAAGAGGAGGATTACTGCTGTGAAGTCTGTATTATAGAGTCTCACTTTTCTCTGGACTCGTGGACAGTTACTTGAGTGGGTCACCCAGTTCTGTAACTGTTTTGCCTCACTCCATAGTTTTGGTACAGAAGCTCATTCTGATCAAGCTGTAATTATACATATTTATTTTCTGTACTATAATTGCTATATCTCTTCCCTCCCCCACACTGGATAACAAAGCACTCGAAGGCCCTGTATACACTGCAGTAACAATTTTGAAACCATTCTAAAAAGTGGTTTTAAACTCACCATGGTTGCCCATCCGCACTGGTAGTCACTGTGTTCTAACCGGTGAAGATCGTCCACATGTCCGTAACATTTTGAGAACAGTTCTGAGGCTGCACTGTAGCACGATTTTCATTCAGCTGCATGTGTTTGCCTGTCCACACCAAAGGTAAAAGTTTTTGGTTTGAAACCTTGTTTAAAATCGGTTTTAAGACTAGGTCCCTCTTGCGGTTAAGCACGCTTTCAAACCGTATTTGATGTGGACACAAACCGTGTTTTGGCTTTTTTTTTTTTTTAACGTTTTAAACCACTTAAAATGTTTTAAAAAGCATAATGTGTACAGGGCCTATGACTCTTATCCGATTTTTGAGATTGCTTAAAATATGATCTGTTATCTCTAACCAGGTGTTTTCACGTACAATTTTATGTTGAAAATGAATAAACATAAATGGGAAAAAACAGTGTAAAATCCCTGGAGCGTTGGTGCATCTGTGGTATAGAGCTTCTGAACCAGGTGTTTTCACGTACAATTTTTTATGTTGAAAATGAATAAACATAAATGGGAAAAACAGTGTAAAATCCTGGAACGTTGGTGCATCTGTGGTGTAGAGCTTTGGGGTTTAAATGGTGAAACAATACAATGTTACCATTACCCTAATGTTGGCAGTGTCTTCTGAGACAAAGTATAATAGTAACACAGCAGTGCTTGCATTGAGGCTGCCAGTATTAGGATAACACCAGCATTGCATCACATGATGCTTCAGACCTCGAGGAACACAACACCACAGATAAGCCAAGGTACCAGTGACTTTTTATCCTAATTTTTCATTTCCTACTTTGTACTTCAACCCTGATAGATGCATTAACCCAGTTTTCTGTGAGAAGCAACTAACTCATAGAAACATAGGAAGGTGTCTGCAGAAGAAGACTTTTAGTCCATCTTGTCTGCCCGTTTTGTACCTGAGCTGTTCCAGCATACCCCTGGTCATGCCTGGACTGAATGCCCATTGGTAGTTTATCTCCCCTCTCCCCCGCCGCTCTCCATTTTCTTCTCCATCTTTGTTTTCACCAACCCTTTTAGCTGTCCTATGACTCTTGAAGCATATCATTATCTTGGTGTTTACCACTTCCCTTTGCAACCATTCCATCTAGCCACCTCCTTTCTGTGAAGAAGTACTTTCTTCCTTCCTTCCGTCCTGAATCTATCTCCACCTGTTTATAGTCTTGTCCCCTTGTTGATGATGTCGCGGTCGTTTAAAGAAAATACAAAATCACATGTAACCCCTAGATGGCGCTATCCCAGGGGCTACTACCCTGCCTGATTTGCCACTAACAGGTTGGGGGCCTGGATCCAATGGCGGGTGCCTCCACCCAGAGGTCAGGGTTTGCAATAGTTAAACTTACTTGGTCACAGCCCTCTGGGACACTGCAACCCCTTTCTTCCCACTAGTGGCCCACACAATATATCAGAATTACCTTCACAGTATACACTTACCCCAGGACTATTTCCGGCACTGGGACCCCCTGTAAAATAAGATACAGTGCAACAATCACAGTACAATATTTTAACATAGACAAATACCTCAGGCAGTATAACTTTGCTGAAACAAGCAGCTCTGATTTATTTAGGGGAATATAACAAGGACAGGGAAATCAGGTTAATTAGCTTATCACTCTACTCATCTACTTATGGCTCTGTGCACAGGCCTATCCCTATCAGTTACTGTCCCTGGGTACCCAAGCCCTAGTGGCTAGTCCAACCGTGGCAGCTGGTAGGGGCCCTTTCACACAGAGAAAAGGAGAATTAAACAGTCAGCAGTACAGTAATTCCATTTGGATTTAATGTGGCAATTCAACAGGGGCGACCCTGAATTAGTACTCACGACCTCCAAATAAGATAGGGTCCTTCAATGTCAGCAGGGCTCACTTGAGGTACACAAACCTCTTCACACATTTATATAAAAGAAAGCACTATACCAGGCAGGCTGCATCTGTATCCCGATCGCAATTACTGCACAATACCGGGAGAACACACAGCAGATTCAGTTCCTGACAGACCGATGCGATTTTCAGCAATTCTCCAGTCTTCTACAGGGTGAGCTGGTTTCTACTCTTCAGATATCCTTGATTCTCTTCACAGGACGGATTCAGTCCTAACAAGCTGTTACACAAGCTGCAGACCGGAACTCTGGGCCTTACACGCTTTTTGACTAAAACTGCACACTGAAAAAGCACAGGGCTCCTTCCTTCTTCACTGCCAAAGCTCAACTGAAACTCCAACCGACAAAACCGGGCACTTCCTTTGAGTTCCTCCCAGTCCTTGACTGGATTGGCTGTCACTCACAATAGACTGCTGCTGTTGGTCCAAAAGGTGCTGAAGTCTAAACTACATCTCCCAGAGTCACTGCCCATACAATCCTCTTGTGGCTGGCTCAGATTATGAGTCAAGTTCTGATTAGGTCAAGGCACCATTTTAGAGCTAGCTTCCCCACACTGATTGGTCCAGTTCAGCAGTTCAAAACCAGAATGGGGAACTAGACAGACACAGTTCTGACTGCAAAGAAAGCAGGTTAGACAAACTGTAATTTCATTATTACTGTAAATGATTTCTGGCAAACAGTTACATCTTTCAGATAGGTTCCTTTGCACTCCTAGTGACTGCAAAAATGGAGTAAATTGGCAGCAGTTCAGTGGTACTCAAACAGAGAAGCACACAGTCCCCCATACAAACTAATTATGTCTGCAAGCAGACAGCTCTTAAAGAGACAGTACCAGAGGTTCTAAAACACTCACTGATAAATGGCTTAAAAGCCAAACACCATTCAGGCTTGGAGCATTCAAGCAAGCTCCTGAAGTCTTTTGGGAACCCCCATTTGCAGGGGTTACACCCTTCCTGGCCTGGGAAAGCTTGGCGTCGCGTCAAGCAAGTACCCCATAAGTTTTAACTGCAACCGTTATACATTTGCATTAGGCTCACATGTAATCATCAGTCAATATATCATTTTACCAAGAACACATTTCTGAAACATTGCAGTCGTCACTCTTTACACAGTATTACACACATTATTGCCATAACTCAAGTTATTACCTCTTGTACATGAAACCTGAAGAGGGGGCCCTTCCTATCAGTTACCTTGGGGCTGGATGGGGCAAGGGCACCATACTTAGAGGGCAACACAAGTAACTTGAGTTAGCACTGACGCCAGTTTGGGCAATGAGCTCGGGGACACATACACCCTTTATGGACAACATTGAGAGGCAAATCCACAGGCCTCCCAAGGGAATCATAACTGAGGTGCACCACAGGCTTTACAGCTCGACCAGTCTTTCTAGGGGAACTGTTACAGTCTCTGCACTCTGAGCCTCATTTTCAGCATTGTCCTCACTTGTCAGGGAGTCTCCTGGGGTAGAGAGGCTAGAACTTGGGGCACTTTCAGCTCCAGGAGTTACAGTTTCTGAGTCCACAACATTTGGCTCGCATGGAGAGTTTCGGACACTGGCAATGGACTGTCAGGGCACTCAAAATACTCTTCTTGTTCGGGTGTATCACCAGTCTGCCCCAATCTATCATTTTCCTCCCTGAAAACTCAAACAGTTCAACCATGCACAATGATTCCATTTCATCTGATCTGATGCTTTGCACTTCACTTTCTGGGAGCAGTGGCTCCAGGGATGAAGCTGGGGGCTTAGACAGTCCAGAAGGCCCAGCTTTGTCTCCAGTATTGACTAGGGATTGCCCGAAACAATTGACTCAGTTCGTAAGAAGGATAGTATTCAAAGTCACTCTCACTTTCTTCTGATATGGACTGACAGTCATGCTCAACTGGGACTTGTGCAGAGGAACACTTTAACTCTGCTTCTGTAGGTGCAGACTTCCTGATCTTTTCTTAGCAGTAGCTCTAGTCACTGGTCCAGAGGGCATCTTCTGGGGGCTCAGACTCAATCAGGATTTGTCCAATGGGCAGTAAATGATTTCTATGCATTGTTTTTACATCTTTTGAATTATTCTCAGGCCTTACTTTGTACACTGGCAGATCATCTAGTTTGCCCACTACAATGTGAGGGAGATGGTGCCATCTGTCAGCAATCTTGTGCTTGCCATGCAGTCCCAGATTTCTTAGCAATACCTGATCTCCTCCTGGAGTTCCTGTGCTTTCACCTTTTTATCATACCTTCTTTGTTGGCCAGATTTCTTTTTGGCAGCCATGGTTTGAGCCAGTTGGTATGCATGAGTTAGCTGGGCCTTTAACTTTGCACATACTGTAAATAGTTGTCAGCTTGAACCCCATCAGGAGAGACCCCAAAACACACATCTACTGGTAGTCGAGCTTCTCTTCCAAACATCAGGCGGTGAGGGAGAACCAGTAGCCTCACTTTTGGTGCAGTTATAAGCATGTACCAGGGTGCTAATTTGTTGGCTCCATCTAGGCTTGTCCTTTGGGTGCAAGGTGCCTAGCATATCTAGCAAAGTGCGGTTGAAACGTTCAGGCTGTGGGTCCCCTGGGGTGGTAAGGAGTGGTTCTGGACTTTCGCCTCCCCACAGAGAAAGCATCTCTTTGATCAGACGACTCTCAAAGTCTCCCTTGATCAGAATGGATTCTTTGTGGAGCCCCATAGTGAACAAAAAGTTTTCTACAAGTACTTTGGCTACAGTGGATGCTTTCTGGTCTTTGGTGGAGAAAGCTTGGGCATATCTAGTGAAATGGTCAGTGACCACCAGCACATTACTGATATTTCTTTGATCTGACTCCAAACTTAGAAAATCAATACAGACCAGCTCCATGGGTGCACTGGTGGTTATGTTAACAAGGGGCAGCCCTCTGGGGCAAAGCTTTCCTCTGTAAGCAGCGACCTATAGGTCTTAATGTTGCTCCACATCAGCCCCCATCTTAGGCCAATAGAATCTGGATCTCACCAAGTCAAGTGTTCTGTCTATACCAAGGTGCCCATGTGGTTGTGCAAGGACCTCAATACTGAGTCTCGAAGGCAGTGGGCAGCACTAGTTGTTGTTTGTCTACTTGTCCCCTCTGTCTACTGTTTCTCTGTATAACAGTTTATTGATCAGTTTCAATTTAGGACCTTCTTTGTATAACAGTGCAGTTCTCAAATCAGTGGAGCGTAATTTGGACACATCTTTTCCTGCATAGAGGGCTTCTAAAGCTGCTTTGATCATGGGATCGCGGGATTGAGCCGCGAATACTGTCATTGTCCAGCTGAGGCAGTGCACCAATGTCTATTGCAGAAAAGTGGCAATAAGCGGCAGGTATGCAATTCTCAGAGGTCCCAAGCAATCCACCATGCAGTCCACTGCGTCCGTGGACATTTGTTCCTCCCTGTCAAACTTCCGGCAGAGTTCCGAATGTCAGGTTCTGCCAATCGGACCCAATCATTCTGGGGAACAGGCCTCCTGGAGAGAGCATCAGCATCTATGTGGTTCAGACCTGCTCGGTATTCAGAGCATAGTCGCATGTAGATAATGCAGAAAGCCACCTATGGCCAGTGGCATCCAACTTAGCTGAGGTCTGCACATAGGTTAAAGGATTATTGTCAGTTTTACTAGTATTTTAGCCCCATACAAGTACTCATGGAATTGGTCAACAATAGCCCACTTCAAAGCTAGAAACTCTAACTTATGTACAGGATAGTTCTTTTCAGATGGGGTCAGACTTTACTGGCAAAGGCCACTGGTCTCAGGCCATTCTCGTGCTCTTGGTACAACTCAGCCCCCAACCCTTGCAAGCTAGCATCAGTGTGCAGGACATAAGGTTTTCTTGGATCGGCATAGGCCAGCACTGGAGCATGGGTAAGTTGATAAATGATCTCATGAAAAGCAGTCTCACAATCAGGAGTCCAGCGGCCCCAAATACTTCACTCGGATGAAAATACACTCTTTCAGTCTTGAGGACGCTGACTTTGGTATTTTTGTGGGTTGGGGATACCCTTGAGTAAGGTTAAGTAAAGGCGGATCACTCTTGAATAGTCCTTGATGAAGCATCGATAATAACCACAGAATCCCAGGAATCTTTGCAGTTCTTTTAGATTTTGGGCTGCGGCCAGGTGGTCAAGGCCTCAACTTTACTTGGGTCGGTCTCTATTCCCTCAGTGGATACTGTGTGTCCCACATACTTTACTGATGTTTGAAGAATTGACACTTATCAATGGACAGTTTAAGGCCAAAGTCCTCCAGTCGGTCCAATACCTTAAATAATCTGCTCTCATGTTCCTCCAGTGAGCTGCCAAACACAATAACATCATCTAGGTATACCAGGCACTCTAGTAAGTTCATGTCCCCACTGCACGCTCCATCAATCGTTGAAAAGTGGCTGGGGCACCTGAAATCCCTTGAGGCATCCTCCTCATGAATTCATAGAAGCAAGCGGACAGATAAAGGCTGTCTTTCACAGTCCTCTGGGGCCATCGGGATCTGATAGTACCCACTCACGGAGATCCAGCACAAGAACCACTTGCTCCCGTTTAGGCAGTCAAAGCATCCTGAATCGGGGCATTGTGTACTGATCAGGGATAGTCCGCGGTTTAAGGTGCGATAATCCACACACATCCTTACTGTTCCATTCTTTTCCTCACTACCACAATGGGGGAAGCATAAGGGCTTCTGGATTCTTGTATTACACCAGCAGCTAACATCTCTTGCAGATGCCGTCTCACATCATCTATGTCAGCAGGTGCCAGGCATCGAGACCTCTCACGAAATGGTCTTCGTCATGCAGCCGGATATTGTGCTCAGCTCCTTGCACATCCTACATCCCATTCCTTTAAAGAAAACACCTGGTCTCTCTGGGCAAGCTTCTCACTGATCCTCACTTTCCATTCAGCTGGCAGCGGGGGAGTCGCGAAATCAAACAAGTCAGGCGTTACTCTGTCATTCTTCCTTGAACTCTTGCTGCTGGGTAGCACTGCAGTGTCTGCACAATGCACATTAGCCAGGATGCAACCTCTGTTTACTCGAATGTCTCTTTCAGACACATTATGAACTTGGACCATTACCCTTCTGGCATAAGCATGGGCTCTAGCGGGCAAAATACTAGGCTTGACCAGCAGTCCCTCTGGCAATTTTCCATCGCCTGGTGCATCCAACATTAATATTTTATTCTTAACATCCTTTCTGATACGGACCTCTCCCTGTAAGGTACACTGGGCATTTGGCGCCAGGATCAGAGACTCAGGATCCTTCTTCCATACAATTCCGACCGGTTCCTCTGGTTCTATTTTTTCAGCATCTCTCTGTGCCTCATAGGCCTTCTTAATTAAAGCGAACTCTTAAAGCTCTACTAGTCTTTGACCCTGTTTTCATAACACAACTGTGCCAGCCTTCCGAACATATGAGCATTTGTTCCAATCAACAAAGGGACACCATCATACAGTCCAGTGGGGGACACACTAAGGCTAGGGTCTCTACTTGTCGGCCACTCCAGCCACGGAGGTGGGGAAAGACAGCCAAATTGGATATACCCGAATAGGGGTAAGCCTTCTCACTTAACCCCATACATGCAGTCCTTCTAATGGTTGTAAGTGCGTCTGACAAATGCTGCTGATACCAATCCTGGAACATAATTGTCACTTGGGAGCCACTGTCTAATACAGCTCTTGTAGACACTCCATTCACCTTTACAGTGGTCTCCATGGAGGAACCCACTATTCTGGACCAGTCTGAGAGGCGATAGTGGGGGCCTGGGCAACTGACCTTGCCACAAAGGGCGTGAGTTAGCATTTTGGTGCCCTCACGGGATCATTTCGTGCACCTCTTAACCACTGATTTGTTCTCCAAGCTCTCCTTGTAGCCTATATGCAACTTTGTCAGTGTCTTTTGGGACTGGCATTCCCTTTTCATGTGTCCATCTTTCCCACAATTATAGCAAAACATACTTTCTGGAGTTTGAGCTGGCCGAGGCGCCACACTGGGAGCCAGGGGGGGGTATTACTAACTGAAACCTGGGTGCCATCTCTGTCTGCGGCGTGATAAGAATTTGGAGACATCTCGTCAGTTTCTCCACTTCCATGGTCAAGGAATTGAGTTTGGACCTGTTATCAGCAGGAGATACATGGGTGGGTACCCCCACCCCATAGCAGATGCAGTTGGATATAGGTCGGGCCGTCCACTTGCAGGCGTGGCCTTCATAAAGGGACTGTTTTGAATTCGGATCTCTCTCAACAGTTAGCCCCATTGTGGCATATCTTTTTCCTCGTCAGAGCACTCATTGACTGCCAACCTCTGCCCCTGAACTTCACTTGATGGGTCACCCTCAGTCACTCGGGTCGTAGCCGCAGCTATTGGTGCAGGTCCCTCCGAGGTCGTCTTTTCTCAACTCCTCGAATTTCTCTCATTAACTCATCATAGGAGGTGGGATTCCAGTCGATCTGCCAGGCGTAACTGAAGCAACAGCAGTTCTGAGAAGGGGCAGACTTAAGGATCCTGTCCAGCCTGGTTCGGTCCAGTTCAATCGCTGGCAAACTACCTTTCTGAGGCATTCTTGCAACAATTTTCCAGCCGAGATACATACACAGACAACAACTCCTGGTACTGTTGTGCATCTCTTACTCTCCACCATAGGTCCTCATCAGAATCTGGGCTCCCATACACATTCTCCAGGGCCTCAAGATAGGCCTGTGCAGTCACTTCAGGGTTACTGGCCCGTTTAGCACGAATGGTAGCCAGGGCAGGACCTCGGAGCTCTCACTAACCCTCTTTAAGCTTTTAGGCTACCGAGCATTGCCGTTCTAGCACTTGAGGCAACATAGTCTATCCAGGTCTCCCAGTCATCCTCCCTTGGGGGTGGGGAGGTGCAGAGAAGATCCTCAACCTTGGTAAGAGTCGTGACTAATGGCAGGTGCAGAAATTGGAGTCTGCATTGGTTCAGCCACCATTACGGGCACTGGGCGGGAGAAGGTGTTGAGGAGGAACACCCCAGGTGGCAGAATAGTTTCTTCAAGTCCTCCACCGTTTTCCCTTCCCCAGCAACCATTTAGCAAATTTCTCCTCAAAAGTTTCAGATAGTGGTGGGGCTCATTCCCCTGGTCTTTACTGTCCTTAGTTATCACCTCCAAGCAGTGAGGCTCCCTCTGGGGTAATGGTCTGTGGCACTTTGAGCTATCTATGGGATCCTTAAACTCTGCTAGGGCCAGGAAAGTGTGGGTGAGCAGATTAGCATGCCGACCCACCACCACAGGGTTTATAACCTTCCACCTTGGAAAGTACTCCCTGCACAGTGTCCGTATTGATACCAGGGGATGTCCAGGATAAGCATAGCATTTTGGGGTCGATCTCCTCCCAGTACACCACTCCACCAGCCGGTGCACAGCCACTTCTGTCGGGTACCCATTTTTTTCTTAACAGTGGTTCTAATATGGCCACTAGAGGACACACAATCCCAGCGGTGAGCCTCCAAGATGTAACCCCTAGATGGCGCTATCCCAGGGGCTACTACCCTGCCTGATTTGCCACTAACAGGTTGAGGGCCTGGATCCAATGGCGGGTGCCTCCACCCAGAGGTCAGGGTTTGCAGTAGTTAAACTTACTTGGTCACAGCCCTCTGGGACACTGCAACCCCTTTCTTCCCACTAGTGGCCCACACAATATATCAGAATTACCTTCACAGTATACACTTACCCCAGGACTATTTCCGGCACTGGGACCCCTGTAAATAAGATACAGTGCAACAATCACAGTACAATATTTTAACATAGACAAATACCTCAGGCAGTATAACTTTGCTGAAACAAGCAGCTCTGATTTATTTAGGGGGAATATAACAAGGACAGGGAAATCAGGTTAATTAGCTTATCACTCTACTCATCTACCTGTGGCTCTGTGCACAGGCCTATCCCTATCAGTTACTGTCCCTGGGTACCCAAGCCCTAGTGGCTAGTCCAAACCGTGGCAGCTGGTAGGGGCCCTTTCCACACAGAGAAAGGAGAATTAAACAGTCAGCAGTACAGTAATTCCATTTGGATTTAATGTGGCAATTCAACAGGAGGCGACCCTGAATTAGTACTCACGACCTCCAAATAAGATAAGGTCCTTCAATGTCAGAGGGCTCACTTGAGGTACACAAACCTCTTCACACATTTATATAAAAGAAAGCACTATACCAGGCAGGCTGCATCTGTATCCCGATCGCAATTACTGCACAATACCGGGAGAACACACAGCAGATTCAGTTCCTGACAGACCGAGTGCGATTTTCAGCAATTCCTCCAGTCTTCTACAGGGTGAGCCTGGTTTCTACTCTTCAGATATCCTTTGATTCTCTTCACAGGACGATTCAGTCTAACAAGCTGTTACACAAGCTGCAGACCGGAACTCTGGGCCTTACACGTTTTTGACTAAAACTGCACACTGAAAAAGCACAGGGCTCCTTCCTTCTTCACTGCCAAAGCTCAACTGAAACTCCAACCGACAAAACGGGCACTTCCTTTGAGTTCCTCCCAGTCCTTGACTGGATTGGCTGTCACTCACAATAGACTGCTGCTGTTGGTCCAAAAGGTGCTGAAGTCTAAACTACATCTCCCAGAGTCACTGCCCATACAATCCTCTTGTGGCTGGCTCAGATTATGAGTCCAAGTTCTGATTCAGTCCAAGGCACCATTTTAGAGCTAGCTTACCCCACACTGATTGGTCCAGTTCAGCAGTTCAAAACCAGAATGGGGAACTAGACAGACACAGTTCTGACTGCAAAGAAAGCAGGTTAGACAAACTGTAATTTCATTATTACTGTAAATGATTTCTGGCAAACAGTTACATCTTTCAGATAGGTTCCCTTTGCACTCCTAGTGACTGCAAAAATGGAGTAAATTGGCAGCAGTTAAGTGGTACTCAGAGAACACACAGTCCCCCATACAAACTAATTATGTCTGCAAGCAGACAGCTCTTAAAGACAGTACCAGAGGTTCTAAAACACTCACTGATAAATGGCTTAAGCATAAGCACCATTCAGGCTTGGAGCATTCAAGCAAGCTCCTGGAAGTCTTTGGGAACCCCCATTTGCAGGGGTTACACACATGCTCACACAATGCAAAGCATCATGGGCTGCATATGCAAATCACCACAGAATGTTTTGCTGGTCCAACTTTAACAAAATTGCATGGTGCGAAAGGCCTCTCACAAAGTTTGCAAAGGGTCCTACCAGGACTCATCAGTATGCCTCGTCTGTTTGACACCCCAGTGGAATGGACCAGCTACCCTAAGACAGTGTGTCTTGGATATGTTGTGGTGAACCCATTAAAATAAAAAACATTTAAAAGACAAAGAACCTCTGTGCGTAAACACTGAGGCAAGGGTTACCAAAAGGGCATTTGGCTGGGAAGCCAAGTTTCAAGAAAATACAAAATCTCACATGCCCACACAATGCAAAGCATCATGGGCTATATATGCAAATCACCACAGAATGTTATGCTGGTATGTTTAAGCAGGTCATGGCACTCTACTCTGTATATCCATTTAGATACTTTGAGGTTTCTGTTGTGTCCCCACTCTCTTCTGGCCCCCAACAAGTTCATGTTCAGGTTGATTAAACACTCCCACGTATGATTTTCCTTTCTGACCCACTGCCATTTTGTAGCCCACTGTTAGGCGGATTCTCTGCAGTCTTTATCCATTTTCAAATGCAGGTCCAGAACTGGACACAGTACTCAAGGTGTGGCCTCACTAATGATCAATAGATAGGCAACAGTTCCTCTTTTCTTTTTCTGGGAACCACTCCCTGCACATTTTAAACTTCCTGCCTGTCTTCCCGAGTGTAATGGTGCACTATGTTGTTGACTTAATGCTTTCACTTATGACAATCCCAGATCCCTTTCTTCAGTGGTCAGACTGTTTTGTTTTTTTCTCTCCATCGTACTTTATAGGGTGGAGCTGGCAGGCAACATGGCTCCTCTATGAAGGAGCTCATCTCTCGGTCCCTGCATCCCACTTCAAATCTTCCTGGGAAATCTTCCACGGTTTCGCCCCCAGTGATGGGGCGGGGTGAGGAATGTTAGCTTTCTCCCTCCTGGAAAGCCATCATCCAGATTCGGGAACTGCACAGGCACAGCAGTGCCATCACTGAGCCTGCCAGCTCAATTTTTTACTTTTCTCCGTGACCTCACGACATCAAATGCGCCAGCTATGTTCCCCAACCTGTATTGCCTCCAGCCATCGCTAGAGAGGCAATTAGCAGCAGGATGGCAGATCCTCCCTCCCGAGACAGGAGAACAGTCCTTCAGACCCTCAATCCTCTCTACGCCCTTGCTGACCCCAGCGATCTGGGCTCGTTCGAACCGGGTCACTGGCGTGCGCGAGGTGTAGCATCCAGAGCCTCAACCTCCGGTGCCACGGGCTGCCCAGACTGATGTTTTCCTCCCTGGTCAGTAACCTGTCTTTGGGTTACCATTACTGTGCATAACTTTGCACTTCTTCACACTAAACATCAGTTGCAATACCTTGGAGTAGTCTTCCAATTTTCTAGGTTCTTCCTCATAAACCTGACCCCCTCTTGGGGGCTTGCTCTTACATAGAGTTTAATGTCCTCCACAGAGATGCAAACTTTTCTCTGAATTCCTTTCCTTACATTGCAAATGACCACATTAAGAGTACTGGCCTAGTACTGATCCTTGTGATCTCCCAGACCTCTGAATATCCCCACTTACAGTCACCTGGCTCGTGCCTGGTTAGCTTTGCTCAACCACTAGATTGCCAGCTTCTTGATAAGCCATCTATGGGGTACAGAATCAAAGGTTTTATTGCACTCTAGATACAACACAATTGACTGCCTTGCTCTTGTTACATCATCGAAGAACTCGATCAGGTTAGTTTATCATGACTTTCACTTTACATAGCTGTGATGCCTTCCTTTCTGGGGACATGGCTATGATGTTCTATCCACACTCTTGGCAGTGTCCTTTCCATTTAAGGCTTGCTGGAAAGTCTTCAAGCTGGCTCCTCCCACCTACCGGGTGGTAACTCCCCTAGCACTGCCCTATGATGCAGATCTTCCTTTCTGCTGGAAGAAGGTGGTTCCTACTTATCTCTCTCATGCTGAGTAGGCCCTTTGCTATTAAACTCTTGAATTGCTGAAAAACTTGTCTTCAGGTGACTCCTTTTCTCGTGGTGTGGGCGATGCAAAGTCGATGCTGGGATTTGGAAATGTGCCTGCGGGCAGAACATATCTCTGATGGATCTGCATACCATGTGCGTCTACTGCCTGGGCCACGAGCACTGTCTCCAGGCTTATGGCCTGTGCCATACATTTCACCCATCCACCTTGGGAAGCCGGCATGCCAGTCTTCTTCTAGGTTGACGGACAACCGGGATCCTCTCATTAAGTCCAAGGACACCCATTGGGTGGTTTCTGCGGCTGGGGGTCCGTTGAACAACTAGTGGCTTTTGATGAAGTTGTGCCTTGGCCTGCGAGACACGTTCCTCTGCTTCAGCCTTTTGCTGCTCTCTTTGGGTGCTTCGTTCATGGGGGCATTCAAGGAAGTGTGCGAGACCCTTCCACCCATGGGCAGGGGTCCCTTGGGCACCAAATCAAAATCTTAAGTTTAAAAAGAGACCAAACAAATGAGTAAGTAGAGTAGTTAATGATTGGGGCGTCTCGGGCCTCCGATTCCCGCACTTCTCCAGAGGTTCTTCTGTTGACTCCTCATCCCATGGTCTCCCCATTGGGCCAGTTAGTCGAGATGCAGGTCGACCTTCCGGCCAAGATTGTTCTCGAGTCAGTTGACCCGATTGTCGCCCAAAGAGGCTGACACTTCCTTATCCAGGACTCCAGTCCTATTACTTACATCCCAGGGAGAGATGGATCAGTCCACTGATCCACCACCTACCAGGATCTCTTGGACCTGGAGGGCCTCAGCTTTCGCCAGCTCTCTCTGAGACCCACTGTCAAGATCGCGGTCCACTCCCACCACTCAAGACGGCGGCATCACTGCTAGGCTCTGGCACAAGTTGCGTTGGTGCTACGAGGATTTGATGTGGCAGCAGCTTTTGTTCACCAGGGTGTAGCCCATGCTGGCCTCAGCCGAGCCATGTAATAGGATCTCACCACAGAGGCTGAAGCTATCCTGCCTCAGCAGGAACGACCCTTCAGGTCACGGTTTGGCCTCCCATGGCTCCTCTGCCAATTTTGGTGGAGCCATGTCCCAAACGGACAAAGCCCTGCCCTCTGACTAAGGAGACTTGCCTAGTGTCAAGACTTCCCCATCGGCTGTCAGTCACCATTACCCCAGACTGACCCTTTAGGGTCAGCAGGGATTCTAGCGGTCAACCGTTATTCAATGATTCCTCAGAATTGGAGGGCTCCTCCTTGCACTCCACGTCCAGTGAGCGTGGAGTCGGCTGAGGATTTGTCGGCTAAGCAAGGCCCCGCTTCTTTTATGGGTCTTCTCCACCTCATCTCGAGTCCATGGGTCTCCCAATGGAGCCTGTTCAGAAGCAGGCTCAGTACCTGCTCACTGAGATCCTTGACTGGGGTGACTCTCCTGGAGAAGCCTTCCCAGTCATGGAGGCCATTCTTGGCCCTGCCCTGAAGCTGTGGCATTATCCAGCCTCTTGTCCTCGCCCTTGGCCTGGATTTGGCCCACAAGTCCAGTTCCTACTGATTCCCTTTCAGTTTAGGTTTGGTGGCTGAATCTGTGTTCTGGCTGCAGACAGCGTGGGTGATGTTGCCAAGCCTCTGACGAGTCAAAAACTAGACCACATAGCCAAAAAGTAAGTTTGGCCCTTTAATGACCCACTTCTCCCATGCCCTTTTGGGCACGCTTGATGAGGGGCTTCCTCATCTTCCAGCAGACCTTCAGACCACAGTCAAGCAGGTCCAGGATCAAGGCTGAGCGGTGGCCAAGCAGCAGCTCCAGACTGCCATGGACATAGGCTGATCCTGCACCATATGGTGGCCACATGCCGCATGGCTTGGCTGCAGATCTCTGCCTTCACGGCAGATACCAGCATAAGCTGGTGGGTGTCCCCTTCTGGGCACTGACCTGTTCGGGCCTGGGCTGAGGGCACCTCACCCGCGATGAAAAGTCCAATGCCACCTTGGACTTGGTGACCTCCGTCCAGAGAGTCCCGGTGGAGAGGTCAGGGTGGGATCTGGCCCACCAGACCTGCGTCTGTCTTGGCCTCTTAGTCAATGAGGCCAAATCGAATGCTGCCCTCGTGGGTGATGCTATTTATTGGGGCAGAGCTCGACTCTTGCAGAGCCAGGGCTAGGCTTTTGGCAGACCGGAGTGAGCTGTCTCCTCCTTTGCCCGAGCCATGGGCTCCAAACAGTAGAAGAAAACTCCCTTTCAGCCCTCTCTGCCCTGCAGCAAAACTGGCCCAGACTCAGTCTGGACAACGAACTGACATGACAACCATGACCAAGTCTGTGGCCACGGTCCTCCCAGAAGCCGGAGGCCAAGGTCTCGGCGGCTCCCTCAGCCGCCCCTCTTCCACCTCCAAGCCTGCCCAATGGCGGGATGAGGGCACCTCCCTCATGCCCGTCCTGTCTCCTCTGGGTCCTCCCATGGGGGGGGCAGCTCAACCATTTCCTTTCCACCTGGTCCACTGTCACCACAGACAAGTGGGTCCTCGAAGTGGTTGACCAGGGTCTGCCTCTAGAGTTCAAGGCTTATCCGCCTTGCTGAGCCCGTGTCCAACAAAAGGACATAGTGTCTGTCCATTGACATCTTGTTGGCCCTTAGGGACATCACCCAGCTCCTCCGCAAGGAGTCATAGCTCCTGCCTTGGACCCGCTAGCACAACCAGGGTTTGTCTCCAGGTACTTCCTGGTGCCAAAAGCCGGACCATGGGGGGCTGGTGCCCCATCTTAGATCTGCATGACCTGAACAAGTTTCTCAGGCTGTGCACCTTCAGGATGGTCACTCTATCTCAGATCATACCATCTCTCAAGCAGAACATGTGGTTTTGCTCTCTGGATCTTCAGGAAATGTTCTTCCATGTCCCAATCCATCTGTCCCACCACGGTTCTTCTGTTTCTGAGCGGAGGGGATCCTTTGCGAGTTCAGGCCATGCCATTAGACCCATCCTCTGCCCCAGCGTCTTCACCAAATGCATTTCAGTGGTGGCAGCTTACCTGAGGTGCAGAGGGTCCAGGTATACCCTACCTGGACAACTGGCTAGTGCGGGTCCCTCAGGGAGGCGGTGGAGAGGTCCAGGGTGGGATCTGACCCACCAGACCTGCGTCTGTCTTGGCCTCTTAGTCAGTGAGGCCGAAAGCAGACTGCCCTACGTAGGTGATGCTATTTATTGGGGCAGAGCTCGGCTCTTGCAGGGCTAGGCTTTTTGGCAGACCCGGCGAGGCTCTCTCCTCCTTGGCCCGATCATTTCAGGTTGGGCAGTTACGCCCTGCTCATGACTTCCTCGCCTCCTGGGATACATGGTGGCATGTACCAGCGTGGTCCATTGGGCTTGCTGGAGAATGCACTTTCTGCAATGGGAGCTGGCTGCCAATGGTCTCAGTGCAAGGGCCACTTTGGTCAGCCAGTCACTCTGACCCAGTTGATGTAGGATACCCTGCAGTGGTGATTGGTCCTGGAACATCTGCAGGTAGGTATCCCATTTGTCTGCCCAGAGCTGACGGTCAACATGATAACTGATGCCATCCTGATGGCCTGGGGTGCCATCTAGAGGGACCACAGAGTCCACGGTCTCTGGACCCTGAGGAGTCCGATGGCATATCAGCCTGCTGTAGCTTCAAGCAGTTTGGCTGGCGCTGATGGCCTTTGCCCGCACATTCTGGAGCAGGTCGTTCAGGTCCAGACGGACAACACCATGACCATATATTACCTCAACAAACTGGGCAGGACATACTCCCTTCCTTTGTGCAGGAAGCTGTCTGTGTTTGGACCCTCGTGTGCAGCCTGTAGTCCGATCTTCTGGCTATCCATGTGGCCAATGTCTCCAACCAGCTGGCAGATGCTCTCAGCCATGTGGGTGAGCGTCTCACAAGTGGTCTCTCCCCAGAGGTAGTACACAGCCTGTTCACCCAGTGGAGCACCCTCTGGCAGACCTGTTTGCTTCCAAGGAGAATGCAAAGCTAAGGCTGTACTATGCCCACCCCTCAGCAGGCAACATTGCTTGGGAATGCCTTCCTCCATTTCCCTTGATCCACAAGGTGATGAGGGACAAGTGCGGATGAACCTGGTGGCTCCGGACTGGCCTTGCTAGTTCTGGTACCCTGATCTCCTCCGCCTCAGCAGCAGGCTCACAAAGCATCTCCTCTCGCCCAGACCTGCTCTTGATCAATCAGGGAAGGTACGTCACCTGGACTTTCAATCCCTGCACCTGACAGCCTGGTTCCTGAGTGGCTACAGTTCTAGGCCTTGGGTCTTTCTGGCGAGGTCCTCAGCGTCGTTGAGGCATCCCGTGAGTCGACCAGAAAATGCTATGCCTTCAAATGGAAGATATTCTCCATTTGGTGTCAGGACAAGGGTTGGACCCTTCTTCCTGTTCCTTGGCTAGCATTCTGGACTACCTCTGGTCCCTTTCTCAGCTAGGGCTTGTCGGCGGCCCTCACGGTGCACCTGACAGCCATCTCTGCTTACCCGGGCACGGGCGGCAAGCAGTCGGTGGCGCAGGAGAAGGTAGTTGGGCTTTTTCAAGGCCTTGATCACATATCCCCTCCGATTCAAGAACCTCCATTTCCGTGGGATCTACTGCTGGTATTGGCTAAGCTCATGGGCAAGCCATTCGAACTGATGCACAGGTGTGACATCTCTCACCTGTCGTGGAAGACCACCTTCTTGGTGGCTATTACGTTAGCCAGAAAGATGGGAGGCTCCAGGCTTTCCATGAGTCTCCTTATCTGATCTTCCACAGGGACAAGGTTGTCCCTCGCCCCCACTCGAAATTCCTTCGAAGGTGGTGTAGGAGTTTCACCTTAACCAGGTGTTGACTCTGCGGTGTTCTACCCAGTCACACCTCGGAGGCGAATATAGGCTCCATACTCTGGACCCTAGAAAGGCGCTCTCATTATAAGGGCAGGCGGCTGAAGTTAGAGGGATGTGCGTAGCTGTTTGTCACCTACGCTGAAAACGCACCTGGCAGACCTGCAGCCAAGCGGACCGATAGGCAGGTGGGTCACCTCCTGCATAGATCTCTGCTATAGGTTGGCGGGCATGGAGCCTCCCAAAGGGATAAGAGCTCATTCTACCCGCCATACCGCTGCTTGAGTGGCTGCTTCTAGGGACGTCCCTATCCAGGAAATCTGCAGGGCTGCTACCTGGAAGTCAGCACACCTTCATTACTCATTACCACATCGACCTAGAGAGTCACGCCGGGATGCTGGTTTGGGACCTCGGTTCTCAGTCCTTATTCCCTAAGTAGGGGGTCTTGCGCCTTGCCTCCCTCCTCCCGGAGAACTGCTAGAGAGTCTGCCAATAAGTGTGGATTGAACAACATATCCACGCCCTGAAATACAGGTTACTCACCTGTAACAGGAGTTCTAGGAGTGGTATATGTTGTTCATCCACACAACCAACTCGACCTCCCGGCTCGACTGCAACCTGGCTTCCAGCGGGCTAGATCTTGTGTCATGGGGGCGGGCCGAGAGTTTTACCACCGGGTGAGTGGGAGGAGCCAGCTTGAAGACCTTCCGGCAAGATTTAAAGCGACAGGAACCTGCCAATAAGTGTGGATGAACAACATATACCACTCCTAGAACTCCTGTTACAGGTGAGTAACCTGTATTTTTCGACCATCAAGCACGCCCACGCTGTTTCTATCCTCACGTCATCCCAGATCCGGCGCCTTCACTTTTATGGCGCTCTAATGTAAAGTGCCCCCTTGCCTTTACTGCTGTCCTTTCTGAATAGGGCATATCTTGGGATAGTGAGGTTGCAGTTGTGATTCTGCATTGCCCATGTTTCAGTGATTGCTGTTGACTCCGATTGGGCTTCTTCCACTGTCTGGAGAACCTAGATATTGTTCTGGAGACTCCTAGCATTATTTCAAACTGCCTTCCACAAGCTACATTTGTCCTTCCCCGTGACATAGAAACATAGACAGTGTCAGCAGAAGAAGGCCAGTGGTCCATCCAGTCTGCCTGTTATACCCCGAGCCCTTTTGTCAGTGCAGGGTTTTGTCTACACTGCTAATCCCATATGGAAATATGAATTGCCAGTACTGAAAAGGTAGCTCCACTTCCACATGAGAGCAGTAACACATGGCAGGTGTGTGTTTATTTAGGAGATGTAGGCACGCCTGTGTGTGGGCTGAGGCATGAGACCGCAGTCTGTGTATTCCCTCTTCTGCACACAGTGGACTGTTAGGGCGCAGCACCCTGTGGTGTGTTATTGCTCTGATAACATAGCCTGACATTATTAAACATTTATTTATTTGAACATATTTTACCAGGTGAGAGCAAGAAGAGTCCAGGAAGGGCTCATTTCCAGTATCGGGAGTAAGGAGGTCACTTTGCAAATGATAATACACATGATACAAGATGTCACAGTCAGATATATACAAACAAATATCATAAAATACATGGGACAGTTTACAGGAACCTGGAGAAACATGGAGAACAGTTACAGCATACGTCATTGTAATGGAGTACATTTGCAGATAGATACCATAAATTCAAAAGGCTGTACTGTAGGGTCAAAATTACCTGAAGTGTGATGCAGCTAAATGCAAGACTTTAATGATTTGCCCCAGTAACAATCTACAATGCAGGAAAGACCCATGAGGATATGAGAGCTAGCCACTCAAAGTGCAGTTTGGCATGTCTGAGAAGCTCCACAGTACTGTTGGATCCAGCCATTCACAGAGTGCTAGCTGTGGGAGGTAGTTAGTGTGGCAGGAGGCTATTCCAGATGCTTGCCAGTCTGTACCTAATTGAGGCTTGACCTGCTTGGCTTGGAAAATGCAGAATCGTTTGTATGTGAGTATGTATGGGCATGGAAGGTGATCCGGTTCTTTCAGTGGAAGATCAGCTTTTGCAGCGGCTACCTTTGAACATTTCATAAAGTTGTTATTTTAATTATTTCCCTCCCCATTTCTGCCTACCCCAGTTCCTCACACTGACAATTGGGTGGACCCCACCCACATCCTTCTTCAGCAAGGAAGATGGGAGTGCCATTATCTTTAGCTGATGCCTTGGTTGGCCAGCATGGGTGCTGTTGATGGTACCAGGTGAACCATGCCATTCCTCTGCTAGAGGGTGTTTTACACCTGCTATGTGCCTTTGTGGGTTTCTGGTATTACTGGGTCATAGAAGGGGTATTATGTGTCATGACCTGAGTATAGTTGTAAGCCCTCCTTCAGTGATTATATCATAAGGGTGCTGGGTTACAGAGAGGCAGTTAGCTGTGGTAGAGTTTTTCCTACTGGGAGTTGCTCCCCCATAATTTCAGCGTGGTGCTGTTAAAGACCATGCTAAAGGGGAATTCAGGTGCCTCGGTGCAATTGTGAATGACTGTGATAAGTGCATTCAGTATGTCTCTGTGAGCAGTTATTGTATCTGATAAGCGTGCAGGAATGTTTAAAAATAAACAGTCCTGTTCTATGGTCCTGTCCTGCCTTGGTTCAGTACTGGGATGATATCTAGACTTACTGACACATCATGATACCTCTTCCACAGATCGAGACTCTAAACTTGGCCTCCTGGGTATCCTTCAGCTGATACCCTACTGACCGAATCAGGTCACCGAGGCAAATAGTGCCTTCTCTGCAGCTGAAAGACTCCCTCCATAGGTGGAGGGACCCTGAGCCTCCAGTCCATGAGAGTGGGAGATCTTCTGACACTAACTGCCAAATATGAGATACTCTCCCACACGGCTCAAAATAAACAAGACTGTACTCTGTAGTTTTGGGTCCATACCTTGAATCACAAGAGCCCTACTCAAACTCCCACACAGGTGAAACACCCTGGGTAGTACCCCAATCCTTGAGAGCACCTCTGGTAGGCCCAGTGTCTCGAAACACCGACTAAAACCTCTGTGATCCCTAATATGGGAACATGACAGCTTGTTTGTTTGTGCTGTGTTTCTGCGGCAGAGCATGCTCTTTGATGACGTCTTTCCCCGCAATCGTTCCCACTGCCTGTCATTCTGGAAATTCTACATCCTCCCTTCTTTCAGCATTAACCAAGGTTCTAAATCACTAGCAGTCCACTGGAATAATTGGCAAGTAGCAATTTTAGGTATACTGGTACCATTGCAGGACCACATGTTATGCGTACATACCCTGAAGACTCAGGGAAGAGTCTGCATTGCTTGATTTCTTGTTGTGGACTTGTTTTCCCTCATGTTACATACCTCGAAGGTTATATAGGGATGACATGGCGTCTACCCTTGCATGGTCATATCTATAGACATATTCCAGACATGCAGACTTTTATATTTTCTTTATTGGTTGCATGTATGAAAAAACTGTACAACAGGGTTATCCCGTCATTTATAGGTGTTCAGTGTTGTTCAGAACACTTGCTGTGTTGCAGTGCTGGTATCCTGTGTGACATACAAATGCAACTTTCTGGCACTTGTACATTTTCTGCTGAAAAAGCTGAAATATAATAAAAACATTTATGATAAAAAAATATACAATCCAAACTGGCTAAGAATGATTTCATGATTTTATTTATATTTCACGACCTTCGTTATACCTTTTGCACATATTTTGTTAGTAAATTTTCATGAATGAGGATCTGTGTCACTTTGTCATCATCTGTTCTGGCGACTTGTCTGCAAGCGATATTATAAATTTTATTGCTACAGTGACTTGTTGTGATGTTACAGGCAGAGGAGGATGATGTCACTTGTAGACTGGTAGCAAAAGCAGATGAAGCTCGTGTGGCTGAGAATCCGATTTACCATGCACGTTCTTAGCAGCAGAGAATATTAGGAAGGTAGTAGACACAAGGAATATTTATTTAAAATTGTTTTGCGAAGGTAAGCATATGGAGTTAAATAAATAAATAACCTATTCTGATGTGGCGGGAGGCAACAGGATAATATAGATTAGTTCAACGAAAATAAAATGGTCCATCAGTACAATGTCAGAACAAAAACATAATATAAAAATAATGTATTGGTTATGGAAGTGGAGGAAGAAGGAAATGATAAGCGTGAGCTCAATAAGCAGGGCAGGGATGTGAATCATGATACAGGGTATACAGTACAATGGAGGCCTATATTGTAAGGTAAATTGTGCCAAAGTAATATGCATTCAGAATTTTCCTGCAACTTCAGAGACTTGTTAACACTGTCATGCTGCAGTCTGTTTTTATCTGTAATGGTGTTTGGTTTCACTTCTTAAAAAAAAAAGGTGATATGGGAATTTATTTTTGGTCTGTTTGGGAAGCCATTGTGGTTGGCCAGCACTCTACACAGGAAATTTCAGACCACTCCCTGTTGGCCAATAAGTCTTCATCAAGAACCAAAGTCCATGCCCCTCCTCCAACCCCTGAATCCACAATCTCAGACTTTTGTACTCTTTTTCTTCCTTTTCTTTTCACCCCTTTTCATTCTAATTTTCCTCTGTCTTGCTTTGTATCTCTATCTCTCTCCGTCTCCTCTCCAGTTCTCCTTTTCTATATTTTCAGGATTGTGGAATATTTTCAATCCAGTGGCTTACAAAACCGAGGCAGCATGGATTCACTAGAGGAGGTCATGTCAAACTAATCTTTAGATTTCTTGACTGGTTGACGGGTAATAAATCAGGGTGGTGCAGTGGATGTGGCCTACCTAGATTTCAGTGGGCCTTGACACTGTTCCACATAGGAGACATTTTTTTTCATTTTCTATTTCATCTCCTGCGGCAGGAGGCAATAGCAACTCTCTCAGGCTGTTCACGCACCTGCCGCTCTACCACCCACTGTGGCCCTGCCTCCTCAAAGTCGTTGGCACTCCACGCGGGCCCCGGCAAAAGCCCGTGAGGAGATCAGGGCAGAGGCCCAGTATTGGGCATGTGGTGGCTAGGCTCTGGGATGCCATTGCCTATCCGGCCCCAAAGGGAGGGTTCCGTGCTGTACCCTTCCCAAGCGTGGTGTGCAATGACTCCATGGCACTCGGCAACTCTGCCAGCATCTACCATGCTCAGCCCCACACAAATTTTGGTCCATGGTCCTGCACTACCCTGATCTCCACCTGGGATCACTGGGACACCGGACATCCCCATTGCCCCGGAAGGAGAGCTGTCCTGAGGGGCACTCGATCCTTTCCCAGCCTGCCGTTCCCCAGTGTCCTAGTTGCTCCTGAACCCGGGTCACCAGTGCAGCACGAGGTGTGGCTGCTCAGTGCCTCAACCATCAGCACCGGGCCAGAATACACATAGGAGACTTGTAAACAAGATGGGCAGCCTAGGGAGTGGGACCAAAAGTGGTAAACTGGTAATAACTGGTTGGAGGGTAGCAACAGAGTGGTGGTAAACTGAGTTCACTCTGAGGAAGGGAGGTGACTAGTCGAGTGCTGCAGGATCAGTACAGGACCAGTCCTCTTTTTTTTTGCTCCTCCCCACCCCTGGCTGGCCACTTTTTCGGGCCACCAGGACCCTGACCACCCTCCTCTGCCAGTTGCCATCTGCTGCTCCACCGCTACTGCATAGTGATCCCCAGGATGACCCAATGTAACCCTTAGTCAGATGGGGTTCCCCCAGAAGAATGGATACCAAGAGCACCTTCCTTGGCCGGGGATCGGCTTGGCGGGGTAGTCAGCTCCAGTTTTGCTGTGCTGCCCCAATCAACCCTGTATGTGGGAGTGGCAACCTGAGGTAGGGATGTGTTGGGGGGATGTTGAGGCTGCTACGTCCCCTAAGCGCATCTCCCAGGCCCTGCCCACCCCCCAAGAAGCGTCCGATAGACGCTCTAGGTTCCCCTCCCTGCTGGTCTCCACTCTAGTACCTGGGCTTGGGGCAGGTACCGGGTCTCCAGAGTCCTTTTTAATATCTTTATAAGTGACATTGCAGAAAGACTGGAAGGGGAAGGTATGTCTTTTGCAGATGACACTAAAATCTGCAATAGAGTCAAGATGGGGGTGAATAGACATCTAGGTAAGCTTGAGTAGTGGTCAAGAAAGTGGCAACTAAGTTTCAGTGCAAAAGATGCAAAATCATGCACTTGGGGCATAAAACCCAGAGTCAGAGTACAAAATGTGGGGTGGTACAGCAACCACCAAACAGGAAAGAGACCTGGGTGTTATCATTTCTGATGCCCTAAAAAGTGGCCAAACTCTGACAAGGCAGTGGGAGAGCCAGTGGGATGCTAGGGTACATATGGAGGGAGTATCTGCAGCAGAAGGGAGGTGGTGATACCTCTGTATAAATCTCTTGTGAGACCCCACCTAAGTACTGTGTCCAGATCTTATCTGTGTCCGTCTTCACCATTCATCACCTTTGGGTTCTGGCGGAGGTCACGACCCCGCAGAAGTTTTTTTTGGATGAGCGGAGTTGGCGCACGGCACCGCCCTCAGGGCCATCGCACTGCATGGCGCTCGATGGGTTACCGCTGGGTGTAGTTGACCCCACCCTCCCGCCAGTTCTTAGTCTCCCAGCGTGAGGTTGCACATCATGTGGAGCTATCAACAGGTCTTCTTTGTCTCGACTCAGAGTGTTCGGCGCCGAAAATAGTTTCCTACCAGTTCGTTTCGCTACTACTTGGCCGCTGTGGTAAGACTGTTCCATATTTTAATTTTCAGCAACGTCAATTCTTTGTTTGAATTGTTTTCTGTCGATCATGTATGTCTTGGTGGGGTCAAGAAAATCGATTGAAAATGGGGCGTCCCCTATCGTCGAGTGCATGTAGGCCTCAAGTACTCGTTACCAACCAGCATGATCGTTGTCTTGGCCTGCTTCACAACATGGATTAGTGTGGCGCCTGCTTCTCCATGGACTGTCGTGTCATCGAGCAACATGTGTGGAAAGTTGGAAGAGCTCCGGCGACTTTGGGAGGACGGGTGTGCACTCGTCAGGCCAAGCGCGGTCTCTCGCCTTTCCTCCGGGTCCCTCCCAGTTCTACAAGAACACTTACGAGGGGCTTCTGCTTCTAGTAGCCTTGCTGTGGCAAAGCCCATTCCGCGGTACAGGAGGCCCAGTCCATTCCCCTAGAAGTGAGGAGGCACGCTCTGGCAGTCACCTCCGGGGGTGAAGGCTCCCCTGGTGTCATTTCCTCGGACTGGGAAACCTGGGTTGGCCCGTCCTCGGCGCTGTCAGTCGTTGCTGTCTTGGGCCTTGGCGACATTTGCGGCGCGTGGGCTGATAGCGCCATGGTGGTGCTTTCCTGCCGCTCAGTGTCGCGTCTCCGCTATCAGTGCGTTTGTGGCGCTGATGCTGCTGATGGAGCGTGGGAGATTCTGCGGTGCCATTTTGGCAGTTTCGTGAAGGTGCTGAGGCCCAGGGGCGGTGCCGTGTCTAGCTCTGGTTCCGCTTGCGGCGCCGAGCGAGGAAACTGCGCCATGGGTGTCTCCTAAGCACCGTGGGTCAGGACAAGCGCCGTGGCAGGCATCGATTCTAGTTCTGCCTTCGCTCTGTGCCATCTCTTCTTTGGGCACTGTTAGCGGTGCCGTTGGGGAAGATCGAGCCAGCTCTGGTGCAGACACCGGACTGGGCTCATGCCGGTCTGGACAGGTGGGCGTCTGCGATCGGTCTGGCACACGGACTTCAGTCTCTACCTCTTGGAGAAGGACTCCAGTCTGGTTGGACCCGGCTGTCCGGCCTCTTCGAGTTGGCCCCATGTGGATACAGTGGTAGTTTCCTCAGCTGACCAGAGCCAGCTTCCCTCTGAGGAGTGGTGGCCCCCGAGTCTAAGGTCAGGGGTGCTGACCAGCAGGGTCGTAGTGCAGGCCACTGTGCCCTGCAGCCTGGGCTTGGAGGGTTTTCTGTCCCTTCAGTTGGGGTACCCCATCAGGAGGTGTGCCTGGATCATCCCAACTCTAGGGTCGACCGGCAACCTAACGGGAGGGGAGGTGCTACTCCCTGGGTGGTCCCTTGGGAACTGACCAGGGCTGTCAGCTGCCTAGGCTGCTGTTTGCGGAGGAAGGCTCTTTCAGTTCCGGGGGGGTTTGAGGGGGTTCAGTGTGGCAGCCCTTTCCAGGACCCACTCCGGGTTCAGGAAGGAGTCGCAGCGTGGACCCCTGTCCTTCCTTCTCAGTCTCCTCGAGAGGGCCCTGGTCTTTGGGAGTAGGGACCGTCCTTTGAAATTCACGGTCCTGGTCACCCTCACAGGGGAATCTTAAGGGCACAGCCTAGGCAGTTCCAGCATGGTTGATCAACTCTTGGCTTTTGGGTTTCCGGGCCCCTTCTTCCCTTGAGGCTCCTGGTGCGCTCCCTTACCCTGACAGAGGGCGGTCGCCTTCTGTTGTTACTTGCCCCCACTCCTCTGTCACCATCTCCTGCTTTCCCAAACATTCTTGGTCCTGGGGACACCTCTCATGGTAGCAATTCAGCGGTGCGGCTGCTCACTTCCCTATGTCGTCAGGGCCATGAACAAGCGGGTGTTCCAGCCTCCCCGAGCAGCCAGCGTCTGGATCTCTGGGTCCTCCACTTCCTCATCCTCCTCTCGGAGGAGAGGAGCCCTCTGTCCATATCTCCCCTGCTGCTGATCTCAGCAGAGTCTCAGCATTTCCTCGTGAGTTTGATGGAGGACCTGCATGTCACCCCACCACTCCAGCACAATCCAGAGCATTACGTGTGCCTCCTGAAGTATTCAGTGCGGACACCCTTGTGGTGCCCGCCTGGCCTGCTCCTTTGCAGGAGGTGTTGTTGCGATTCTGGCAAGACCCTTTTGAGTCCCAGCCCCTAGGGATCTGAGCCAGAGGAGGTGTGCCCTCCCCTCCCCCAGAGTTTCCAGATCGGTCTTATGCCTCATCCTCAGTAGGACTGATGCAGCTGGACACTCCATGGTCTTCATTCCCTCCACCGTGACTGGCCCTCAGATCAAGATTCCATGGATTCTGACTTCTGGGGAGGACCTTCACTTCAGCACGGCTGCTTCTTCAATTTCTGCACATCAGGCCCACTATACTACCTGTGATAGGTTCCTGTGGTCCAGGCTAGGTCAACTCCTCAGCCTCTATGCCTGATTCAGAGGTAACCAGACAAGCCATTGCACGCTCTGCATGTAGCCTGGAGCTAGCAAGGCACCAAGCGAGGGCATCTTACGCGCCAGTGAGGTAGCTTCCAGGGTTGTAGGGACAGCGATCTGCATTAGACGGATGTCATGGCTGCGTCTTTTCCCAGTTGTCACCCTCGGCCCGGCATAGGGTGACTTCCTCACGTACAGAGAACCCATCTTTCTAGTGACATGGATATGTTGTTCATCCACACTGTCTGGCAGGTTTCTTGCCGCTTTAAATCTTGCGGAAGGTCTTCAAGCTGGATCCTCCCACCCACCGGGTGGTAAAACTCGGGTCCGCCCCATGGCCTTGAATCTTCCTTACCGCTTGGAGCTCAAGTTTCCCTCCTTAATGCTCTGCGTATAGACTGGATCCTAATTCTTGGGTTAGCTCGAATATAATTCTAAAGTTTTCAAGACTTGGTCCTAGTACTCACTAAATGGCGATGGACAAATTGGCTCCTGGATTTGGCCGGTGCCCATGCGGGTAAGAAAATGTCCAGGACAGACCGCGCTCTACTACCTCTGCCTAGATCATGACCCACAGGCCTGTGAGTTATGTGGTCGTTTTGACCATCCTAGAAGACCTTCACGCTGCCCGGTTGCTTGGGTGCCCCGAGAGAGGCACTACCGCGGTGAAGTTCAAGGCCCGTTCAGGCGGTGTCCGCGGCTGGCTTCGGCTGAGCAGCTCGAGCAGATGATCCTTTCCGAGGAGGCGGCCAGACGCATCCTCGTCCTCATGATCGCGGCATTTATCTCGCTCTCTGGGATCCTCCTACACAGCCTTTTTAAGGAGCTTTGCCAATCCCTTTCCCACGAGGGGCCATCGGGGCACTCTTCTCGGTCCAAAAGAAGGACTCAAAGGTAAGTCCCACTGTCAGCGTTCCTGGGAGGCGGAGAGGTCCCTTCCCGGACAGTCGAGCACTCACTCGGTGCGAGTTCTGCGGCTAGACCACTGGCTTCACCGGTGTCCCCATCAGGTCAGCCGTCCTGAGACATCCGTCGGCACGGTCGAAGATTTTCTTGACCCGTTGGGCGGGCTGTCGACTGAGTAAACCCGACAACCCTTCTTCACGAGTTCCCCAGTGGAGACCGAGACTGCCTGTGCCTCCTGTGCGGAGTTCCCGGTCATGGCTCGAGCCGAGGAAAGTGGGTGTCCCCGCTCCTTCCCAGACCGCCCTGAAAACACCCGAGGTCTCGGTCTCTGACCTCGTCTCGGTCCAGCCGATCCCACCGACATCGTGGTCTCGGTACCATGCTCGAGGCTGGCAACGCCGCCGCCCGCTCTCTCTCCTTGAAGAGGAGAGGCTTCGCGCAATTGCATCAACGCCACGAAGACTTAATGCGGCAGCAGTTACTTTTGTCTGGGAATAAGCTGGCGCCGTGCTTCTTCCCTGGCCATCAAGTGGCTGTCACCCAAAAGGCGAAACAACCCTCCGCTGTAGTTGAGGTGCCCAAGCCTGGGCGGTTGTTCGGCTGAGCCAGCTTCTTACCGGTGTGGTGGAACCTCCGCCTCCACAGCAATCAGGCGCCGACCAAGAACTTCGGTCATGTCATGGTCTGCCCCACAGGTGCGTCGGTCACCCTCCTCCCGACCGTCCTCGGAGGTGGAGAGTGGCTCAAGCCCCAGGCAGCTCTTCGCAGACTCTTCGGGTCTGGCGACGACTCCTCTTGTTTCCAGGCCCTTGACCTGGAGTCTCCGGGGGCAGTCGGTGGGCGAGCCCATCGCCGCTCATGGGTCTGCTTCATCATCTCTCAGAGTCCACGGGATGCAGCTTGAGCCCAGATCCGTGGGCCAATGTATCCCTCACGGAGATACTGGACGAGGGATTTGCCCGGAGGCCTTTCGGTGGCTGAAGCCATTGTTGGCCCAGCCTTGGAGCTCTGGCAGTGGCGGCTTCTGCCCTGCACCTTCCGGCCAGGATGGACAGGAAGTATCACGGTCCCTACCCGGCTCTTTGTCCGGTTTTCAGAGCACCCGTCTGCGGAGGGGTTAGTCACGATGGCGTTTTTCGGCGTTCGAGGCAGCTAGGGATATGGATAAGCCCCCGACAAAGTCAAAAGCTGGACTATGCGAGGCGCGGGGTATGCGCTGCGTCCTCCTAGGCCTCGCCAGGCCAGCTCGGCCGTGCTGATGGCACACTTCTCACGCCTTCATGGGCTCCCTGGATGAGGTGATCCCTCATCTCCGGCCGACCTACAGACCACGGTCAAGCAGGTGCAGGATCAGGGAAGGACAGTGGCAAAACAGCAGCTCAAGCGCTCTGGACATTGGAGACTCCTGTGCCAGATCAGTAGCAGCGCAGTGGCCATGCACTGTAGAGCATGGCTGAGGATATCCACTTTCACGGGCGGATACCCAGCATAAAGTGGAGGGCCGTCCCTTCTTGGGGACTGACCTGTTCCAGCCATTGAGTGGAAGGCCACCTCCAACGGATCGAAAAGTCAGTGCTACTCTGGACTTTGTCACCTCCGCCCAGAAGGACAAGGGCCGTTGTCAACATAAGTCCTTTCATCCTTCTCGCCCTGCTGACATGTCCGACCCAACAGCACTAGCATCAGGGGCCAGCAGGCTCAGCTTGGCATCCCAAAGCCAAGCCTGTGGCTCCTCTAACAGGAAACAGGAGGGAGAAAAGCCCAGGAGGTATCCGGCGGTCCCTCCTCCAAAGCGTGCCCAGTGACGGGTTGAGGAGTGTCGCCCTGCTTCCTCAGCATTCCCCTGTCTCTGGGGACAGCTCCGCCACTTCCTTCCGGGCCTGGTCTGCTATCACCACGGACTGCTGGGTGTTGTAGGTGGTAGGAAAGGGCCTGCCTCTGAGTTCGAGCAGGCCCGCCCTTCCAAGCCATCGCCTCTTTGGGGTCTCGGGGTCTGCAGCCTCTCTCGGCTCGCCCGAGCCGACATTGCCCTGCTCCTTGAAAAAGAGGTGATCAGGAAGGTGGTGGATCCTCCACCAGACCAGGGTTTGTGTCCAGGTACTTCCTGGTCCCGAAATGGACGAGGGCTGGCACCTATTCTAGACATGCACACCTGAACAGGTTCCTAAGATCTCGAACTTCAGGATGATCACTCTGGCTCAGATCATTCCATCCTTGGAGCGAGGCATGTGGTTCTGTTCTCTGGACCTCCAATTCCACGTTCTTTCCGTCCCAATCCGTCCCTCCCACCAGAGATTCCTCCGCTCAGGGCAGATGGATCCCTCTGCGAGTTCCAGGCCATACCCTTGGCCTTTCCCTAGCTCCCAGGGTCTTCACCAAATGCATGGCAGTGGTGACGGTGTTCCTACGGCCTTGAAGGGTCTGGGTGTACCCCCTACCTGGACGACTGGCTGATTGCAGCCTCCTCCAGAATGGAGGTGAGCAGTCCAGAGATCTGGCCCTCCGGGTTTGCTCTCAGGTTGGCCTCCTCATCAACAGGGCCAAGTCAGAACTTCGTGCCAAAGCAGGTGATACAATTCATCGGGGCAGAGCTTCGACTCTCTGAGCCAGAGCACGGCTCCGGTGGACAGGGGCGAGGTTCTTTCCTCCTTTGCCCAATCATTTCAGGTTAGACGTTCATGCCGGGACTTCTCGCCTCCCTGCGCCTCATGGCAGCCTGCACCAGCGTGCTCGTTGGTACATCGTCCCCTTCAATGGGGGCTGGCCAGCCAATGGTCACAGCACTCCGATCCCTTGGATCAGCTAGTGACAGTGACCCAGGGGATGTGGGCGCCCTCCAGTGGTGGACCGTTCTTGCGTCTGCAGGAGGGCATCCCATTGTCCGCCCTGAGCCAGCGGTCTCTCTATTGACCGATGCCTCTCTGATGGGTTGGGCTGCCCATCTGGGGAGCACAGAGCGCCACGGCCTCTGGTCCCCTCGGGGAGTCCCGATGCCACATCAACCTGCTGGAGCTCGAGCGGTTGTCTCAGCCCTCACCGCCTTGGCTCCATTTCACTTGGTCAAGTGGTCCCAGGTCAGGCCGGACCATACCATGACCATGTACTACCTAAGCGGCCAGGGTGGGGCGCACTCCATGCCTCTGTGCAGGAAGCTCTCCGCATTTGGTCACTCGTCGCAGCCTGGAGGCGGATCTCCTTGCCATCCATGTGGCAGGCCTCCAATATTCTGGCCGATGCCCTAAGCCGGATAGGGCTGCGTCCCACAAATGGTCTCTCCTGCCGGAGTGTAGTACATGATCTGTTCTCCACTGGGGCATGCCTCAGGTGGACCTGTTTGCCTCAGGGAGAATCAAGCTGAGACTGTTTCATGCCGCCCCCTCAGCAGGGCTCGCTGCAGGGGATGCCTTCTCGAGGCTGTGGACCCCGGGCCTCTTCTATGCCTTTCCCCATTTTCCTTGATCCACAAGGTGCTTCTCAAGGTGAGGAGGGACAAAGGCGCAGGTGATTCTGGTAGCCCCAGACTGGCCCGCCAGCTCTGGTGTCCATATCTTCTCAGTCTCAGCTCCAGGCTGCCGGGCGGCTTCCAGCCGCGCCGGGCCTGATCTCAGTCAATCAGGGAAGGTATTCTATCCGGACCTTCAATCCCTGTACCTGACAGCCTGGTTCCTGAGCAGATAGAGTTCCAGGCCTTGGATCTTTCCGGCGAGGTCCTCAATGTTGTAGGCGTCCCGTAAGGAGTCGACCAGGAAATGCTATGCCTTTAAATGGAAGAGATTCTCCATTTGGTGTCAAGCGCAAGGGCCTGGACCCTTCCCCTGTTCCTTGGCTAGCATTCTGGACTACCTTGGTCCCTTTCTCAGGAAGGGCTTCGATCAGAGCGACCCTCAAGGTGCACCTGGCAGCCATCTCTGCTTGCAGGCGGGCAGGAAGGAGTCAGTGGCGCCAGGAGGTGGTGGTCTGGCGCTTTTTCAGAGGCCTTGATCACATATCCCTCGGTCGAAACCTCAGTTCCGTGGGATCTACTGCTGGTATTGGCTAAGCTCATGGGCAAGCTATTGAACCGATGCACAGGTGTGACATCTCTAACCTGTCATGGAAGACCGCTTCTTGGTGGCTATCCGTCAGCCAGAAGGATGGGAGAGCTCAGGAGCTGTCCATCAGTCTCCTTATCTGGTCTTCCACAGGGACAAGGTTGTCTTGCACCCCCACCCGAAATTCCTTCCGAAGGTGGTGGTGGAGTTTCACCTTAACCAGGTGTTGACTCGCTGGTGTTCTACTAATCACACCTCGGAGGCCGAATATAGGCTCCATACTTTGGACTCTAGAAGCTAGCTTATTACAAGGAGCGGCTGACGTCCAGGAGAGGTTAGCCAGCTGTTTGTCACCCTACGCTGAAGCCGCACCTGGCAGACCTGCAGCCAAGCGGACGATAGGCAGGTGGGTCACCTCCTGCATAGATCTCTGCTATAGGTTGGCGGGCATGGAGTCTCCCAGAGGATAAGAGCTCATTCTACCCACCATACCGCTGCATGGTGGCTGCTTCCAGGGACATCCCTATCCAGGAAATCTGCAGGCTGCTACCTGGAAGTCAGCACACGCTTCATCACCCACTACCACATCGACCTTGAGTCACGCCGGGATGCTGGTTTTGGGGCCTCAGTTCTCCAGTCATTATTCCCTAAGTAAGGTGTGCTGCCTCCCTCCTCCCGGAGTACTGCTAGGAGTCTGCCAGACAGTGTGGATGAACAACATATCCATGCCCCTAGAAATACAGGTTACTCACCTGTAACAGGAGTTCTAGGAATGGATATGTTGTTCATCCACCTAGCTACCAGTCTCCCCAGCCTCGACGCACAACCTGGCTTCCAGCGGGCTAGAATCTGGCGTCATGAGGCGGAGCCGAGTTTACCACCGGTGGGTGGGGGAGAGCCAGCTTGAAGACCTTCGGCAAGATTTAAGCACAAGGAACCTGCCAGACAGTGTGGATGAACAACATATACCATTCCTAGAACTCCTGTTACAGGTGAGTAACCTGTATTTTCTCCGTAGGGTGGCGGCATCTGTCGAGCACTCCTGCCCCTTGCGGAGGGTCCCTGTCTCACTCTTCCCAGTCTCGGGCCTCACCAGGCCCATAAAGGTTCTCCTCCCAGTGTCTTACCCACTGAGAGCTAAGGGACTTAGTCCTTTGGGGTCTAGGGTCCCTTCGGGAGGGCTCAGTACTCACCCAAGGAGGATAAATGGTGAAGATTGACACAGATAAGATATGAAAATTATGTACCCACCGTAATTCCTGATCTTGCTGTGTATCTTCACTATTCATCACAATCCCACCCTCCATCCCCCTTGGGCCTCGGTCTCTGGTCACCCTCCCTCTGTGTGCCCCCCTACCTTTCCTCTGGTCAGGGCCGGGGTGACCTTGGGCACACAGGGGATTTTTACCTTCTGACAGGAGGGAGGGCACTTTCTCTTCAATGCCTCGGCTCCCCCGCCATGGGGTGGGTTGGCGGTGCCCTCTCTCTCTCTTCCTCTATTCTCCTTCGTTCTTGTCCTTAGGGACTCATCCCTCAAATTAATTTAGGAAACTTTTTGTTTCAAACAACATGAAGTCTTGCTGTATTCTGACAATTGCAGTGATTCCCAACCTTTGAACTGCCCCGGAGAACAAAGAGTTAACTTTCTATGCAGGGCATGAATGCTAAGCTCGAGCTTGGTTGAAGTCTCTGTCTGGAGTGTTTTGAACTTAAACCGTCAGATTCTTTTACTCCACCTCACTGAGCGGTCGCTCCGAGATTTCTCCTTCAGCTCGGTTCGAAAGTCGGTTAAAATCATCAGTTCTTTTGGCATCGCGGAGGGAGAGGGAAAATTGGATTCCACATCAGAGCTGGCTAAGAAATACTTGGTGCAGGCTAGGCAGGTAATTCAAACACCTGGTGTCGGGAGACCACCCCACGGTGGCATAATGGCACGCCTATCCATCAAGGCGCTGGCCTTGGAGCAGAGATCACACCAACTGCAGAATAAGGAAGATACATTTATTAATCAGTGGGCACCTTTATGGGTACACTTTCTGCAGGTGAGCTCATGATAATGAATGCAGGATAGGGGAAGAAGTGTTTGCAGGAGGGAAAGCTGGGTTGATAGGTCTACCCTTCAAATATAGATTGGTGGAGGGAGCCTCATGGACTCTCTGATGTTGTTATATAAATTAATATGTGGCATGTAAAAGACCTTGGTATGTATGTATATAGGTTAAGTAGACTATATAGTTTAGTATATATATTTTCTTTTATATAGATTCTTTTTTTCTGCCTTTTTTCTTTTCTCCTCCTTCTTTCTCTTTCTTCTTCTTCTCTAAAGAGATAGAATGTTATATGTAGGTTGAGGAAATAAGACTATAATGCTGCCTAGTAGTGATGTTTTCGTGTATTGGTGGTATGTTTTCTTATTTTTTTTTGCTAAGAAAAATTAAATAAAAAGTTAAAAAAAGAATCTTCAGTTTTCATCGGTTTTAAACTGTAAAAAGGTATCCGATAGTTGGTTCAGTCTCTGTCTGTGGTGCCGTGAGTACTAGATAGGATTTGTTCTGTTCTTCTGTGTGGAACTTGTAAAGTGCGGCTCGGTTCAGTCTGAACCGGCCATTTGTTAGTGAAATTTGTGTGTTTACTTAGTGTGTGGTTACCAGTTCTTATCGGTTCTAAAAAAAAAAAGCGATGTTTTGAACCGTTTTCCAATACCATTGACACGGTTAGGAACCGATAAGGGAGTCTTGCCTGGTGGTTGCCAAAAAGGGTAAGTTTGGTTAGGTTGGCCATGTCTGAGAAACCCAGAAAAAAAACGAGCCCACTGGGTTTCAACATCAGGGTGAGTGTGGAGATCTTTGCTAAGGCAGATCCCACACCACCTGTGTTATTGTCTGGGGTTTGAACACCTCGATTCAGACTGCCAAATGTAAAACTTTCCCAAATCTACCCTTGAGAAGAGATTAGGTAGGCTGAGAAATAGGCCGAGAAGTCCGCTGACCCGGATGGCCAGCCCAGTTCGGTTTCGACCGAACCAGAAAAGTGCCCGCTGACCAGGACGTACTTCTCCGGGCAAAGAGAGCCGATTCCGAGGATCTGTTCCGCAAAAGAACGAAAGATAAATCGACCGGTTCGGATCCAGAGGTTCATGTTCGACACTGAAGAGATGGCCAGAGCGATTCAGATTGTGGAATCGCTCCATCCGGTTCCTACCGATCCAGCTCCTTCTGGCAGGGGTTCGTTGGTTGGTTCCCCAGTTCAAGATTATGCCCTTGAAGATTTTTATGAACCAGAATTTGAAGAGGAAGGGAATTTGAGGATGATTATGTAAGTGAGGGTCTGGATGTGCCTGTGGAACGGACATCTCCCCAGACAGACCTTCAGATGTTTCCCTCCTAGGCTTTGTGAGTCCCCTCTCACTTTGTTTTACAGAAAGGTGGCTGAAACTCTCCAGCTCCCTATGGAAGAGGCTGTGGAAGATCAGAGGAGCCTGATTATGTAGAGATGTTGGACATCCCAGGTCAGGAGACTGTCTATTCCCTCCATAAATCTTTTGGGAAACAGACACAAACAATCTTAGTCTCCTAATACTATATCTCCTGTGGATAGAAGAATGGACAAGAGGTATACACTTTCAGGCTCAGATATGGAGTTTTATATCAGCAGTGCAGTCATGTTGGGGTAGTACAGGCTGCTGCCTGTGACAAGGCAAATATTCCTTTGGCTTCACACCCCTGACAAGGACTCCAGGAAGATTGATGCCATGGCAAAGAAGCAGTACATGGCATCTTCTTTGGGACTCAGGCAGGTGAATTACATAGCCCATACAGCCAGGTACCAGAAGTCCAGGTGGGACACTGTACTGGCACTGGCTAAACAGGCCTCCCCAGCTAGCCAAGGAGCTGGGCGGTGGCTGCAGATGGGATTGAGGCATTTAAAGTTCAGTTTCATGCTGCTGTGGACTCTAATGATGTGTCGTCAAGTCATGGCTACATCTATGGCTCTTGGGAGGATGGCTTGGCTCAGATACATAGATACATAGACAGTGTCGGCAGATAGGGGCCTATGGCCCACCCAGTCTGCCATTTAAGTTTGTAAGTTCAGTTTATGTTTTCCAGGAAGTCTGTTGCCCCTCCTGACCTCCAGAATTCCTTTATGTCTATCCCATGCATTCTTAAATCCCATGATTGTTTCAGCCCCACCACTTCCTCTGGCAGAGGTGTTCCACTTGTCCACCACCGTTCTGTGAAGAAATTCTTCCTCACGTTTCCTCTGAATCGTCCTCCTCCAACTTCATCCCATGCCCTCTAGTCCTGGAACATCTTTTCGCTTAAAAATAGTGCATTCCTGCACCTGTTCCTCCCTGTAAGATACTTGTATGTCTCTATCGTCCCCTCTCTCCCTCCTCTCCTCCAGGAGTACATGTTCAGTGCCTTCAACCTGTCCTCATAGGACTTGTGATGCAATCCATGCACCATCTTTGTTGCCCTCCTCTGAACCTTCTCTACCCTGTCTATGTCCTTATGTAGGTAGGTCTCCAGAACTGCACAGTGTACTCCAGGTGCGGCCTCACTAGTGTCTTGTATAGTGGAATTATGACCTCCTTTTCCTGCTGGTGATGCCCTGCCTGTGCATCCCAGCATCCTATTTGCTTTACCTGCTGCCTTGTCACACTGTTTCCTGCCTTGAGGTCATCAGAGATGATAACTCCAAGATCCCTTTCCTGCTTGGCATGCTATATCCTCACCCCCAACTGATATATTGTGCCAGGGTTTTGTGCCCCAAATGCATTATCTTGCACTCCTAGCATTGAATTTCAACTGCCAAACCCCTGACCATTCTTCAAGTTTCTGCAGGTCCCTTCTCATTCTGTCTACACCCTCTGGTGTGTCTACTCTGTTACAGAGCTTTGTGTCATCAGCGAACAGTGAAATTCTGCCTTCTAGGGTCCCTGCGCAATGTCACTGATGAAGATATTGAATAGTACCGGTTGCACTGATCCTGTGGTACCCACTGGTCACTCTTCCCTCCGTGGGTGACAGCCATTTACCACCACCCTCTGTGTCCTGCTGCCCAGCCAGTTACCTACCCACCCTCTACTGTCCTGCCCACACCATATTCCCCAGTTTGTGCAATAGTTTTCTATATTGGCACAGTGTCAAAAGCCTTGCTGAAGTCCAGATAGGCCATGTCCACTGCCCTCCCTGATCCACCTCCTAGTCACCCAGTCAAAAAATTCAATGAGGTTGGTCTGACATGACCTTCCCTGGTGAAACCATGCTGCCTTGGGTCCTGTAGTCCATTGACAACCAGATGTTCCACCAATCTCTCCTTCAGTAGTGCTTCCATGATCTTCCCCACTACCGAGGTGAGGCTGACTGGTCTGTAGTTCCCGCTTCCTCTTTGTTCCACTTTTGTATAAGGGGACTACATCTGCTATCCTCCAGTCTTTGGGTACCTCCTGTTTCTAGTGATCGGCTAAACAGGATAGCAAGAGGTTCAGCCACACCTCTCTTAGTTCTTTAAGGACCCTGGGGTGCACCCATCTGGCCCCATTCTTTATCAACTCTTATTACTTCCAGTTCCTTCAGGACCCTTCGTGTAAAGGGACTTGTGTCCATTTCTGCACCATTCTCACCCTTGTACTCCATTCAGACCCATTACCCTCCTCTTCCTCAGTAAAGACTGAGCAGAAATACCTGTTAAATATGTCAGCTTTACTAGCCTTACTAGATGTACTAGCCTCTGCTTGGGACACCCAGGCTAAGGCCATGGATTTTTCCTGTAGTGGGTAATTCTCTGTTTGGGAGCAGACAGAAATTACATGAAGAAAAATGGATGAGTACAGGACCAGTTTCAGGAGTGCTCAGGCCAAGAAGGCAGGCAACTCCTCAAAGGCATCAGTCTAGGGCAGGCCTTTTCAAAAGCCTTTTACCAAGCACAGGCCTCTTCTTCCCTTTTCTCAGAGGGTTCTTCACAGGGAGAGGCAGAAGGGGATGAGCAGGGCTGCATCACTCCTCGGTCTCAAAGCCTCTGCCAAGCAGACACCCTGATGGGCCTGCCCGGTCAACTCTCCTATTCCAGTAGGACAGGCTGGCTTACTTTGTCCAGGACTGGATGTCTGTTACATCAGACAAGTGGGTCCTGGAAGTAGTAAGCCAGGGACTGGTTCTCGGCTCAAAAATGTCCAAAGATGAGAGCCAGATCTTTTCCACCTGCAAATCTCTCGAAACCCTTGCCCTAGGGCAGAGGTTTCTTCTCTCCTAGCTTTAAAAGCTATAGAGTACCTACCCTACACTGGGGAAAAGGACTGTACTCCAGGTACTTCCTGACCCCAAAAAGACAGGGAGGCAACCCATCCTAGACCTAAGATATCTAAACAAACATCTTTTAAAACCAAAGTTCAAGATGATAACCTGGGAATAATCCTTCCCTCTCTAAGGCCAGGGGACTGCTAGCCTCCCCTGGACCTCAAAGATGCCTACTTTTACATTCCCATCAGGTGCTCCCACAGAAAGTACCTCAGGTTAGTGTGCCCTCAGGCCACTATCAGTTCAGAGCAATGTCCTTGGCCTAACCTCAGCCCCAAGGGTTTCACAAAGTGCCTGGCAGTAGTAGTTGCCTTTCTAAGAAGGCAAAATATTTCCATTTTTCCTTATCTGGACGATTGGCTTATGGTGGGTCAGTCTCCAGACCAAGTCAAGTCTCACCTACAAGTGACCCAGCAAGTGCTCACTTTCTAGGATTTCTTCTCAACCTTCCCAAGTCAGTTCTTGAACCAGTCCAGCTTCTTACCTTTATAGGGCAGAACTGACACACTCAGAGCAAGAGCCTTTCTTCCTCTAGAAAGGGCAAGGGTTCTTATGGAACTAAGCTTCTTCCTTCAGCCTTCAGGTATCTCGACCAACAAGGCATTTCCTCCAGCTCTTGGGCCACATGGCAGCTTCCACAGCAGTGGTCCAAGGGCAAGATTCCAGATGAGGGATATTCAGTTCCACCTGAGAGCTTTCTGGTCTCAGAAGAAGGATTCCTTACCAAACTGATCCCAGTGACTTGACCTTGATCCAAGCCTCCAGTGGTGGCAGGATCAGGACAATTTAAGACACGGTGTTCCTTTTGTTACTCAGCCTTGTTCAGTGGTCCTTACCACGGATGCTTCTCTCCTGGGCTGGGAGCCCACCTGGGGTCCTTACTGCCTGGGGCTGTGGTCCCCCAAGACCTTCTCCACATCAGTCTTCTAGAGCTCAGGGCAGTTTTTCTGGCTCTAAAAGCATTCTCACAGTCAGTACAGAACAAGATGGTTCAAGTCAGAACAGACACCACCACCACCATGTGGTACATCAACAAGCAGGGAGGCTTTCGTTCCACGGTCTTCTTGTGTCTACAGACGCCCATGAAGTTGTGGTCCCTGGCTTATCCCACACAAACCTCTCTTGTAGCAGTTCACCTTCCAGGCAAGGACAATGTGCTAGCAGATGCACTAAGCATGATTTCTCAGGGCCATCACGAATGGTCCTGGACCCTCAGGTGTTGAAAGTGATTTTTTCAAGGTGGGGCACTACAGAGATAGATCTCTTTGCAGCCCCAGACAATCATCAACTCCTCTCTTTGTTGCAGACCTCCAGTCCTGGGCTCAGCCCTCTGGACACCTGATCCTGAATTGGGAGGGAAGTTTCTGTATGCCTTCCCCTTCCCACTCCTGTTCAAAGTTTTGGTAAAATAAGGTCTCAACCATGCAAAGTGATTCTGATTGCTCCAGATTGGGCCAGACAGCCCTGGTACCCCTGTTGGTGTCCTTAGCAGTCCATCTTCCCTGTCTCTTCCCAGGAATTACAACCTGTTAACATCCTCTCAGGGAAGGATTTGGTACCCCAGTCTTCAGTCTCTCAATCTCAAAGCATGGCTCTTGAAGAGTTAGAGTTTGCAGATCTGCATCTTTTCCAAGGGTTCTGGATATCCTCAAGGCTTCTCAGAAGCCCTCCACCAGAAAGACTTACAACTCCAAATGGCAAAGATTCAGCATTTGGTGTTCTAAGAAGCATATTTCTCCAGACACTGCTGAATTGCCTACAGTTCTGGATTATATGGCCCATCTTAATGGCCTAGGCCTCAGACCAGCTACTCTCAAAGTACACTTGTCAGCTGTCTCATGCTTTTGTCTGTGGGTAGCCTTCTACTATCTTCCTATCCTGTGTTCTGTAAATTTTTAAAGGACTGCTTCACATCAATCCTCCTTTTAGAAACCCTCCCCTGCCTGGGATTTGAATGTTTGCATTGCTCAACTTGTGCAACCCTCTTGAGCCTATGTCTTCAGTAGAGCTTAAGTACTTGACTTGGAAAACTTGTTCCTGGTAGCCATTACCTCTGCCAGGTGTATCAGTGAATTGTAAGCCCTATCAGTGGAACCTGATTTTATCTCATTTCACAGGGATAAAGTGATCCTTAGAACCAATAGAAGGTTCTTGCCCAAAGTGGTTTCAACCAGTCTGTCTCTCCTGTTTTCTTCACTGATCATTCTTCCTCAGGAGAGAGGAGGCTACACAGTTTAGATGTCAAAGAGCCCTTAGTTACTACAGAGAGCATGCAGGGTCACAGGTTTGACTCCTCAGTTGTTTCTCACTTATGGAGAAGTGGAAAGGGCAAACCTGCCACCAAAAGATCTGTTGCTAGGTGGATTGTGTCTTGTATACAATTCTGCTATGAAAACTGGAAAAACTCCACCCTCAGGCCTGAGGGCTCATTCCACAAGAGGTACAGCTGCTTCCTGGCTGCTGCCAGAGGATATCCCTCTCTTAGAAATTTGTCAAGCAGCCACCTGGAAAACAGTCCATACCTTTACCAAGCATTACTCTCTGGATATCCAGGCTAGGAGTGATGCTCTGTTTAACACAGCAGTAATTCAGAGCCTATTCCCAAAGTAGATTCTGTCCCTCCTCCTTGGAGGTACTGCTTAGTAGTCTGCAATTGTCAGAATATCGGCAAGACTTCATGTTGTTTGAAGAAAAAATTACTCACCTTAGTAATTATATTTCTTCTAATGGAGTCTTGCTGTATTCTGACCTCCTCCTGCCTCCTCTCAGAACCTGTTTTTGGGAAGTGGGTGGGCAGGTGCAGTTGCACCCAGGGTGTTTTTGCTTGCACCCTCCTCCTTTTTATTTGGGTGCTTATGTATTATCGTTATTTTAGTACATTGGGTTTTGTTTTGGGTTTCCTGACTTCAGTCTTCCTTGGGAATCCAAACTTTTTCAACCAGTTGGCTAGTAAAATTTTACAGTTTCCACATGGAATTTTTAGTTTAGCTCTTAAGAATCTGCGGTTTAAGTTCAAAACACTCCAGACAGAGACTTCAACCGAGCTCGAGCTCAGCATTCTATGCCCTGCATAGAAAGTTAACTTTGTTCTCTGGGGCAGTTCAAAGGTTGGGAATCACTGCAATTGTCAGAATACAGCAAGACTCCATTAGAAGAAATATAATTACTAAGGTGAGTAATTTTTTCTTCTCACCTCCAGATATGTGGTTTCAGTGGGAGGACAACCCTGTATCCTGTCTTTCTTCCAGAATAGCCGCTTCTACTCATGTCGGAGTTTATTGCCAGTGATTCTGTGCTTTGAATTCTGGCAGTTCTGCCTTTGGCTACTCCATCACAGTTCTATACAATCTGAAGACGGTCACAGGTTCAGGGTATGTCCTTCCCTCCCCATTTCTAGTTTTTCACTTCTTCCTTCCGTCTTCGTTCTGCTTCCAGAGATTAGGGCCCCTTCCCAATCCCCTTAGATTTTCTAACTCTCCTTCTGTCCTCTCCGTTGTTTATTTCTCCTTGTAGTTTGTATATCTTTTCCTTTGTCTGTCCTTGGACTTCCTTGTCCCTCCCTTCAACCCTTTCTTACTCTACGGTGACTCAGAACTGGTGGGAGGCGGGGTTGATGACACTAACGGCCAACCCATGACGCCACGCGGTCGTCGGCCTCAGAGGGCGCGCCACCATCGTCAACTCCGCCCATCCAAAAAAAGCTCCCCGAGTTGTGACCTCGGCCAGAACCTAAAGGTGATGAATCATGAAGATACACAGAAAGAACAGAAATTACTGTAGGTACATAATTTTCACTTCTGGAGTCCTTGCATCCAGAAGGACAGGGTGTGGGATCTGCATCAAAGTCCTGAGGAGAGACTGAAGGTCCTCGATATGTACACTCTGGAGGAAGGGGATATGATAGACTTTCAGATACCTCAGGGTATAAAGTGCAAAAGCAAAGCCTTTTTTCAGAGAAATATGCTCAGGAACAAGGAGTCCTGTTATGAGGCTGGAGGGGTAGGCTCAGAGGAAGTGTAAGGAAGCACTTCTTCACAGAAAGGGTGGTGGATACCTGAACAGCCTCCCTGATGAGGTGGTGGGAGCAAAACTGTAATTGGATTTAAGAAAGCATGGGATAGGTATAATGGAACCTTAAAGGTAAGGAATGGGAGAGGTAAAGCCTGAGATCAAGTAGGGTCTGCTGTGTTAGTGTATGTTGGGAAAATGGGCAGACTAAATTGGACAAGAGGTCCTTATCTGCCGTTAAATTATCGTTTCTTCTGAGTTGTCCACTGACCCAAATGGCTTTGACTGCCTTACACAATGTTTGTGTATGATAATCTCAGAGATCCTACTAAGTCTTGCCTGCTGCTTGGCCACCACGGATACTAGAAGCAAATCCATCCATTCTGTCACTGGCTCATTTTCCATGACACCATGAGTGACAGACCAGAGGTCGTTTTCAAATCTGGGTCTCTTGCTTGGAAATCTGATGTGTGATGTCATCCCTGGATTTCTGTGTGCATGTTTCATAAGCGATGTAGATTCAGGTCGACATTTAATTTAGCTGAAATTATAGTAGCATTGTGCAAGGGATGGGTGAGGTCTTCACTCCATTTTGGGCACTGTGTTATAACAGTGATATTAAAGAGGTTGAAAAGGTACCAGTGGAAGAGCAAGATAGGGATTCAGGAACCTGGGGGTGCAGAGTTATGCAGGAGGACTAGAGATGAGGTCTGTAAACTTTGGAAATGAGGAGATGGGTTCAAGATGCAGAGAGAAAAGAGAAGATCCAAATAGGTTGTTTGAGTTGGCATCAGTTTTAATAACATGTTGCATACACTGAAAGCAGAGCGGGCCTGTCGGAGTTCAAAATTTGGGGCTATTTTTATAGGCTGCTTGGCAAAGCCAGCAGGCTTTTTGGCTCACCATAGTATGGGTCTGTGGAAGTGGAAGCGGAGAACTGCTAAACACATGCAAACGTAGACAGTGATAGCAGAAAAAGACCAAATAGTCCAGCCAGTCTGTCCAGTAGCACTCTTATCAAACCCCAAGGACCTATTGTCCATACAGGGTTCTAGCCCTCACTATCCACCCCATACTCCCTGCCTCACTACTTCCTGCCTGAGTAACCACTAAACCCTTCACTCTGCACCAGCCATGCTTGAAACCATTAATGGTTTGGTACCCACTACATCAGCTGACAGCCTATGTTTCCACAGCTCAACCACCCTTTCCATGAAATAAAACTTCTTGTGCCCCTGTGTTCTTGAACTGTTACTCATGGTTGTCATCGATGCACAGGTCAGGAAGCATAGGAAGGCCAGGAGCAAGTATAAAATTCAGAAGTAGCGTTTTATTTTTCAGTAACAGTAAAATAAATAAAATTGTTCAGTATAACTATTGTATTTACCAAGGCAGTACAAACACAGAAAACAAAGTCCTTCATCTGAGGATATCTCTGATTCCAAGTTTCAGTCTTGCTCTCTCTCTAGCAAAAGTATTGCTGCTCTTTTAATAAGTTTTTGCCTGGAAACTCGTTAAGGAGGACATCCTGTTTTTCACAAAATGTTTTTGTCAGTTTCCTTCCTTGCAGGTGCAGCAAAACAGTACATGGTATCCCAGAACTGACCTCCTGTTGACAGCTCTGCAAAAGAGCTAGTGTTGCATTCAGGTTAACCCCTAAGTTTCAAATAGCTTTTGCAGTCATTTCAACACTATATAACTATATACATTTTCAAACCCGAAGGATCCAGCTTAACAACCCAGTCCAGTATTCTGTTGTGTGTCCCAGTCGATGTCTAGAGTTTAGATCTCCCACTATTACAGTCTCCCTCTGCCCCCCACCACCACTTTGGCACCTGTTTCCTTATATCTCTCTTCTCCTTTCCCTGGTGTCTTGCAAACCACCCCATGCAAGTCTTTCGACCTGACAACACGTGAGCTGAACCCACAGTGATTCATCCTCCCTTCCCCAATGGTAGAATCTTTAACTGCCTTGTTTCCTTTTCTGATATAGATGTACCTCTCCACCTCTGTCCATTCCTCTATCAAGTCTGTATAAGGTGTAGCCTGGGATCGCTGTATCTCAGTCATTGTTCATACTGGCCCAAGTTTCTGTAATGTGCCCTAGATCCAACCATCTATCACCAAGCGTGGCACTCCACAGATCTTAATACCCAGACTCCTGGCATTGAGGTGGCTAGCACCCTCCAACATACCCCATCTTCTCTGTTCTCATTTGCTCTCCCCATCACTCCTCTTTAATAAACTTGGTGTCTTGTGTTTCTCCCCTCCTTTCATTTCTAGTGTGTCAGCCCTGCCCTGTCTCTTGGACTTTTCCTCTGGTCTGTTATTCCCTGAACCACCTTACCCCCATCCTCAGGTGAGTCCTGTTTAGGTTCACGCTGTTCTTCCCTCTACAATGGAATCCCCAGCCCCAGCCTCTTGTACCTAGTTTAACCATCTGTCGATGTAGATGTCAAATTTCTGCCCTAATGCACTAGTCTCCTCTTATCAATCATGGGCGGTGCTATTCTTGATTGCTATTACTTTGGGATGAAAAGTGTCTGCTGCAGAGCCTCCATACCTTATTTTTCCCTGATTTGGCTCTTTATGAACCATCCTCATTTTCTCCAAGAGGTCGTTTCTAACTTCACATTAAATCAGACTATTTACCTTTTAGTGTATTTTCCTTCCCTTTGGTTTTGTTGCATTCATTGGATGCCCATAGAGCCTTCTGCTTCTGCTTGGACTGCACTAAAAACTGCAGAAAATCCTCTTAGCTTTTTGTTTCCTTTGCCCACAGGATAGTGGGCTCTCCTGTTTTAAACAATGCCTTTTCAAATGGTATTCTCTATTTCTTTTGTTACTGGAAAATCGTTAAGGACCTTCCTGTTCATGCCCCTCAACCCATGACATGGCTACTTCTGTGGTTTCTTTTCATAATATGCTGGCAGCTGATATTTGCTTGGCCGCCTTTCCACACATACACTAAACGCTACATACAGTCTTGATATCATCTCTTGCAGGTGAGCTGGCTTTGTCCTTACTGTCCTTTAAGGCCTGTTGTCTTAGGGTCTTGGTGATCCATGGCATGATTCCTACCTCTCCAGGGTACCTGCTATACTGCTTGAGATTCATTTCACAGGTGTGGCTCAGTGGAGAGATGTCCTTGAAGAAGAGGTTCATTTACGTACAGTAACAGTAGATCTTAGAGAATTTCCTCCATTGAGCCACAGCTCACCCTCTCACCTTCCCTCTTATCTAGCTTTAGGTGGCATGTGCTGGACATCCTGCCAGTGTGGGCTACAGTTTCTGGTTCTGTCAATTCTCCCTTGTGCCTGTTTCTGGTACTGACTTTTGCTTGTATGATACATCCTCCGAGCTTGTCTTCAGAGGTAACTGAGAAATGGCAGGGCTGCCTATGTTTTATGTAGAAGATATTCAGGAACAAGCCTGGGTTGACAGTGCTGGTTGGGGAGGAGACTTGAGCATCCCAGAGAGATGCTTACGCCTCATGGTGTTATCACGGGTGGTTCAGCGGGGGAGGGAGATGATGGTTGATTTGTGCCCTGCATTCTTATGTGGCCTGTCACCCTATTTTGCTGACGTCACAGGTGGCGCTAAGGGTACTCTCTGTGAATCTGACTACTCATCCACTCCGTGGATTGGTGAATTTGTTTCCTAAAAGGGTTTGTGGTGTCATAATGGGCACTCTCACAGGGGGCAAGGTCTGGTGGTAAATTGAAGATGGGGTAGAGGTAGTAACAGAGCTGGGAGATGGCCAACAGCTGATGGGGAGCATTCCAGAAGTAGACAACAAAGTAAATAAAAAAATTGATCTTACTTGAGGAGGCTCTTGCAGCAGGTCAGCACCGGTAGGACTAAGCAGCTAGGTACCAGGACCACATAGAAAACTTTCTAGCTAGCAGTCTACCATGGGGGCCGCCCGACTGATGTCGCTCTCTGACGTTGGCCTATCCAGTAAAGGCAGGCAGTTCCCCACCCTCCTCAGTTCTTTTTTTTTTTTTATCCTTTATTTATGCTCCACCCTTACATGCCCAGTCCTCTCCTTCGGCCGCCAAGGACTGGTCGGTCCCTGGTCACCTGCCATCCACCCACCGCCCCACATCGCTGCCTCCAAGGGTAACCTGCTGTATCCCTTGCATCAGGTGGATCCTCTCCCTAGAGAGAGTAAATCTTACCAGTCTGCTCAGTTAGCCCTGGGTGCTGCTGTTGTTGGTCTGGTGGTCCGGGCTCCAGTGCAGCGAGGGTCCAGGCGGCCATCATCCAACTGGCAGATGCACCATTTTCCATTTTTCTCCACTCTCCACACCACGTTCTCGGCCTATGGTGGCAGCATCCTCGGGCAGGGGTGTGTCGGGGCCACATGTCCCCACAAGCACGCATCCAATCTGCCCATAGGTGCTGAGGCAGGACCCATCTCCCCCCTCGGGAGGACGTCCAGTGGATGCTTGTACACTTCCTCCCTCGGCCTCCTCCTCAGTTCTTTTCTCGCTGTGGCCCCATACGCCGAACCTTAGTGGATGCCACAGCTACAGTCACGCCATTATTCTTGCGCTGTCGCACCTTTTTATTTTACCCTTTTCTGCTAGTATTAACATCGATTTTTTTCGGTATTACAGCCATCCAGTTTGTCTTATACACCTGCCTTGTCATCCGACCATTCCATGAAGTATGCCTGTAAAACAGATTCCTGAAAAAGATGGACACTCTGCTTGTACCAGTGTCTAGGCCCCAGTCATGACACTGAAGCCTGCCAGATTTACCAGAAATTCAGCCAGACCGGATTCTGTTCTGGTATGGACCAGAGAATACCAGCAGCACGAACCCTCCCAGAATAACGGATAAAACAGTGACAATACAGCTTGATGTCCCATTTCAGAGAACTTCCCTAGGACAAAGATCCTTTATGTACCAAGCTCCACTATGGCTAAATGAGATCCTGCTGCAGCTCTTAATACGACAAATGTTCGGTCCTTAAAAGAGAACTGAAGCAATACCTGCTGAACTCAAATGCCTCATGACTGCCTTACCTGAATCTGTCTTCAACCTGTATACCCGCTCTTAAACACCTCTGACTCCCTTACCTGAGTCCATATCCTCAATCCGGATACCCCCTCGTCTGTCTGCACTTTCCTACTGTTTTACCTACCCTGGACCCCACCTGCCATCCCTTGTCACCCCCTCAAGCTCCCTCCAACTCCCTCCTCCCAAATATTCTCCTTCTCCCAGTCTCTTTCTCTCTTTCTCTCTCTCTCTCCCTGCCCCTCTCTCTCTCTCTCCTCCTCTGTTTCTTTCTCTCTCTCTCTCTCTCTCTCTCCAGTCTACCCCTCGTTTGTACTCTTCCCCCTTTCTTTCTCTACCCTTTCCGATCGCTACCTTGACAGGCCTCCCTGGGGCAGCTATGCATATAGTTGCTAATTGGGAATCTCCTCCCGCTGTTTAATTTCAGTTGTCTAGGTTACTCAAATGTATTATTTATCTATATTCTGTATTACATAGCAATCTTATATTTTGTGTTAACTGTCAAGTTTTTATGTTTCTGCAGTTTTACAACCTGATCGGAACCTTTGTAAAGAGTTTATACTCAAGGTTGTATTTGAATACCAAATAAATAAATAAAATTAAGCCAAAATAACCTGATCCCCGGTCTAAAACTTTGAAATTGCTAAACTGTACCTTGCGTTGCTGCAGAGCGACAGGTCACGTGGAGATCTCAGCCGATCATGGCTAAACAACAACGAAATCGCTACCACTTGCTCTCCGACTGGAGGACCACGAGGAGGGGCATGTGTGATCCGGAGCAGGCTGTTAAAGCAAAACAGACCCTGGTCCGTAAAGCAACTGCTTTATCTAAATCAGGTAGAAAGAAGGGCCAGGACCCCCAAATAGGGAAAATATTCTGTAAACTGTTTCTGAATTCGCAGTGAAATGCGGAATCCATTGGGGAACTGAAATCAGATATTGGGGCCCTCCAGCAGCGTGTGGGGAAGCTGATCAACAAATAGCTGCAAACACAAATCAGAGGTCATGGAAGATAGCATTCGCTGTATCCAAAAGAACAAATCTATTTGACAGCCAGGCAGGAAGACGCGAAAATAGAAGCCGCTGAAAAATATTCGTATCTATGATCTGCCTGAGGAGGAGGGGTCCAATCCAGTTGCCTACTCGGACTACCTTTTCAGCTTAATTTTAAACTTGGAGCTAGATTTTCCGATAGAGAAATTGAACCCTGTTAGATTATTGTTTTGTTTTGTACTGTAGTCATTGTTTTTACTATTTTTATTTTAATCTTTTGTAAAGCGCCTTTGATATTTGAAAGGTGCTTTTGTGAAATAAGTTGTTATTATTATTATATAGAGTGGGCACATCATGCCCTCGGTCCAAAACTGCACATGTAGATGCCAAACCATGATCTTTTTGATCAAGCTGCAGAGTTACCAAACAAAGGAACTATTACTAAAAAAGGCCTGGCGTGCTTTACAATGCTGGGGACACATCATTGATACTAGACAGTCCCTATACTCAAAAAATGAGGTGGAATACGACCCTTATTCCCTTTACTAAGGGCTCAGAAAATCAAATTTCGCACAGCTCATCAGTCAGGACTGTTGGTGCTGCTTCCTCGGTACAGTCTCCTACACCACGGCCCAAGAGGCACTCACGGAGCTGATTTCTCGAGGCATCCTTAAAGAGAAACCAGCAGCATTCATAAGATCCAGACCAACACTGAAACCACAACGGACTCAGATGACCTTCTTTGTAATACCCTGCTTGCTGATCTGCTGGAAAGGCTCGATCAATATCGGAACCCTACCCTGACCATCCAAGGGGGGACGGTAGGCTTGTTCTGAGCTTTTCTCATTTCCTCTCTGTCCGGATCTCCCTGTTTTTCCTCTACCCAGTCCTACTCGTTCTGGGGATGCTGGGGGGTTCATATAGTCCTGACTAGAGGCCCCTGCCTACTATATTTACCCTAGGCAGTCAATATATATAAACAATGTAATGAACATTTTGGCTTTACTAACTGCATTCTGGGAAAAGGTAGCCATTTGATGGTGAGGGGATAACTTAGGGGCCGAATAGCTAAGAGAGCAACATATTTCATTAAAGCCCAGGATGCCACGGGTTGGGGCAGACTCCCTCCCAGGGTTCAAATTTTGACCCTACCTTTTGCTCCTCTGAATTGGGGCCCCACAAGTAAACTGTTTTCTCCGGGTTGTGCCTGAAAATAGGTATTCTTACCTAGTGCACCTACCGGTTACCAAAAGCAAAATAAATAAAGGGGTCTGGTGGAACTTGGGGGGCTTGGATGGATGGAGGGATGGCTTGGCGATGACCCTGTCTTCCTCTGGTTAGCAGTGGTTCTGAGCTTTATGGCTCCATGACTGGTTCTTTGGGCTAATCCACTAGCAGAACTGTTGGAACGGCTATTTTAATATTGGAACTCTACCCTGGTCACCTGACGGATGGCGGCAGTTTTCGTTCTGAGCTCTCTGTACTTCTATTCCTATCTGGGTCTCTCTCACTTAAAAGCTCAGCCCTGTCCGGCTCGGGTGTTGCTTGGGGGTGTGTGGGTTCAAATACTCCTACCTCTGAGCTCCCGATAATACCATATTTATCCCAGGCAGCAAAAATAAAAAACATATTGAAAAACTCATATTATTTTACCCATGGGCTGCATGCTGGGAATGGTAGCCATTTGATGGTGGAGGTTCCCTCAGGCTAAATAGCTATGAAATTATTACCTTTATATCAAAAGAGATGCTATGGGGTTTGGAGGACGCGCCCCAGGATTTCTACCTCACACTCTTCCTGCTTCCCAGGGTCGTAGCCTCCCCAGGGTCTCCTGTAAAGGGGGGCTGATGGGACTTTGGGTGAGTGGATGAGACCTGGATGGATAGAGGGGATTGCTTGGGTGACCCTGTCTCCACTGGGCTGGTAATGGCTCCGAACCTCTTCAATTCAACATTTAGTTTCTTTTTGGATCTGACTTTTTGGACAGTAAAGAGGACTAATGCCATCTTTACTTTTGAACATTTGATTTTCTCCACAGTTAAACCACCTAGGGCAGGAGACTTTATGGTTCATTTGGTACATTACTTTAGGGAGCAGTCAGTTCGCTTCCTTGGTAATACTAAGCTCGTAATTTTAGTTCAGTTTTGTTTCCATTATCTTGATTATAGAGACTAGTTGTGAGTGTTCTTTATTTATTTAGGTGGATGGTTTAGGTAACATTGGTTACATTTTTAGTTTTGTTTTATAAAATTAGTTAGTTTAAAAGTTGAAATTTGGGTTTCACGCCAGACTTTAGTGCTTGAAATTTTACTACTTATACACTCGATCCTAACCTGACAGCGGGTATTCCAAGAGAGTTTATTTCTGCTTTGAAGATTCCTGTGTGCTCATGATTATGCATTCTGCACAGTAAGTCTCAATGGTTAAACTATGATATATATTAAATAGTAAGGCAAAGGTTAATTCATTACCAGGGTAGAGACTAGGATTGTTTATGCATCAGTAGTAAAATGTTGTTAAAAACTTGAAAGCTGACTGTTTTAACTGAGTGTTTAGATAAGTTACACCCTTTTTAAAGTTTAATTAGTCTGGGGCGAGCTGCAAGGCGTATAGTGCAGGGCAGATTGAGTTGAGGAAGGAGTTGTCGGGAGGCGAGTTGACGCGAGCGAAGAGACGGGAGCGAAGTTGACATTGACCCATTACTTTAATACTGAGACTTTTAATCTCCTTTATATTCCATCCCCAAGAAACAAAAGGTGGTAATGAAGATATCCTGGTATAATTGTTAACAGGAGGGATTGCTTGGTTATTTCCCCCGCCTTTTTTTTTTTTTATGCCCTGGAATAGACCGGGATAATGTACCATATTAATACCTGCAGGACCGGTTGGCCTTGGGTGGCGGAGATAGCAACGTCCAAGGTTAATGCTGGACCATACTAGTGGAGGTTTCCTCCAGGATACCCTCACTTTTTGGGTAATCTTAGGGTCCCTTAGGTGGCTTACCACCCACCAGGGGAAGAACCCAAACCTCACAGCATTCCCTTTTAAGGAGCTTCTTGTAAGTATCCACAGATAGACACTTTACAGTTGGAAGTCATTGTGTCTATAGTTAAGTCACCAAAGCTTTCATTGTTCATTAGGCTTGTATCACTAATTAGTAATTTAGTGTTAGGTTTTGTTCTAGGCCCCTCTGTTAAAGGGCACGTTTTATAGTTGAAGGGTTTAAAAGTTGTGAGTTAACACAGGGAATAAGTGGGGAGGGAAAGTATTGGTTTGGTTTATCTATAAGATATCTGAGGGAGGGGCTTGGGGATACAGTTACTGTGTGGTGGGGTTAGTTGAAAAAAACACATGCATAATAGGTATATTGTTTGCAGAATCTTTATTGTTGCTGGAATCGTCAGAGATATACTGGTGTCTCCTCTTCATATCGTTCTGGTCCTCAGGGAGAGTGGTCCAGATGGCTGGAAGACACGTTTTCCTGGGGGCAAACAAAGCGACTTCAGTCATTCAGTGAGCCATGGCTACTTTACCAGTAAAAATATTTTCCCAGAACATTAGTGGTTTACATAACCTGATAAAGTGCTCACGCTTTATGCAGTATGTTAAAAAAACAAAGTGCTGACATTTTTATGTTTCAAGAAACACATCTTTCTGATGACAAACAAAGAAGCTAAGTCGGGAGGGAGGTATAAAATGTATACCTCCCCCACCCTGGTGTGGTTGTCGAGGGGAGCAGCTATTTTGGTCCCAGCTTCTACACCACCGGAAGTTACTCAGTCCTATTTAGACAACAAAGGCCGATTTGTCATTTTACAGGAAATTATACTCCAATGAAGTGACATTGGTGAGTGCTTACTTACCTCCCTGTCAAAACCCTCTGTTGCTTGGCATTTAATGGAAGGGTAATGGACCTCCACCGAGGACAGCTAATCTTGGGTGGGATTTAAATATTACTGTGTCTACCCACTTGAAAGCTCCAACCTTGCCATAGGCGCCAAACCAGGCATAACCAAATTCTTAAACACACAATGGATCATTTAGGCATAGCAGATGTCTGGCGCCGCTTATTTCCATCGGACCGGGTTTACTTTTTTTCCGAATAGGCATCACACCTATTCTAGAATAGATTACTTTTTGGTAACCTGTGAACATGTAGGTTCAGTGCAGGACATCACAGTCAACCTTATGGTCCTCTCTGATCACCACCCCTCATTCTCAGACTAGATTTAAGTAGGAAGAAAAACAAACGCTATGGTGTTTTAATCGATTTTACTAAAAGGCAAACAATATGTGGAATACATCAACAAACGCACCCCCTTTTCCTTCAGGAAAATACCTCCCAGAGATTTTGGAGGCCTTGGTTTGGGATGCTTTAAAGGCAAAACTCAGGAGAAACTAGTAGCATATGCCTCTAGGAGGTGGCGGAGTTAGAATCTAAATATAACACTCTTTTGGAACACTTAAACACCTACCAACTATTGTATACAGAAGGAGGATCAGGAGGTCCAACAAAGATCCAAGATACAAAAGAAATACAGAAATTAATGGGCATGGAAATTCAGCAGGCCCTTCTCTATTTAAAACAGGCCAGATATGAAGGGGGACCGTGGGGCACCTGTAGACTCACTCAGCACCTTGAGGGACAGAAGGTTTCCACAACCGTCTTAAAGATTAAAGATCCAACTTCTGGGAAGCTATCACATAGGAGGTGGATATTATTCACTCTTTGTAACTTTCTGTCAACACCTACAGTATATCAGGAGACGACTTGTCTACCCTGAAGAGAATTTTAAGAGGTCTCCCAATCCCTCATCTACTATCATGCCCAATGGGCCTGCTGGAATCACCTTTCACACCTGACAAAATTTCTCATTGTATTAAATCTCTTTCTTCCCACCATTGCCGGGACCCGATGGGTTTCCGTCCGAATAGTATTAGGTATTTGACAGTGAGATTTCTCCCAAGTTACTTACTACATTTAGAGAGGTGCTAAGGGCTCCCCTCCTGGGCCTATGCTACACTGGCCACCTTTCTAAAACAAAACACTGACCCCACTAACCCCTCCTCCTACCGACCAATTTCAATCCTTAACACTGATTACAAACTTTTTACAGCTATATGGGCTTCTCGATTGGAGAAGATCCTGCCTACCTAATTCACTGCGACCAATTTGGCTTTGTTAAAAATAGAAACACTACAGACAGTATCCATGGGACCTTAATACTGATCGAATATATAAGGGACCGGCATCCTCCGGCGGTCATTAATTTAGATGCAAGAAGGCCTTCGACAGGGTGTCGTGGCAATTTTTGTGGGACACCCTGTCGAGGTTCCATTTTCCAGAGTCATTTTCGAATGGCTGAGGAGCCTCTATGCTGCGCCTCGGGCATATGTGAGAGTCAATGGAGGGCATCTCCCCTTTACCGTATCCCATGGTACCCAGCAGGGTTGCCCCTTCTATTTGCCCTTTATATGGAGCCGCTGGGCGACTCTTAGAATTTCTTCTGAGGTGGAAGGGACAACAGCAGTACAAAGTCAGTATGTTTGCTGATGATGTTCTTCTAACCCTCCTTTCCCCGGATACCTCTATCCCACAGTCTGGAAAATCCTTCAGAAATATGAGGCTATAGCAGGATTCCAATTAAATATTGTAAAATCAGAAGCCCTCCTTTTAATTTTCCCCATCAAACACCCTTTGTCGCCTTCTCCCTATGAGGTGGAGATCCATGAAAATAAAATATTTGGGAATACACCTTCCATTAAATCAGGAGATGTTGGAGATGGTGAATTATGAGTCACTAACATTACAATACAAAAGATTGGGAAAGATGGTCATCCTTCCATTGTCATTCTTTCAACAGATTGAAACTATCCATATGAATGTCCTCCCTGCTCCTATACCTCTTCCAAAGCATCCTTACTTCCGTCCTCTTTTATCTTAAGTCCTGGGACAGCCTACTTTCTAAATTTGTATGGGGCAGACAACCCCCAGAGTTCGCCTCTCCATTCTCCAGCTATCTACCGCTCAAGGGAGCAAACTTACCTAATCTTAAACTTACGCCTAGGCGGCATTCCTTCAGAACCCTCATTTATTGGCTGACTGACAGCTTTTTGACACCCTAGAAATCTCTGGAGTTCATTTTAAATGACATGTATGATATTTCTGCTCTTCTTTTTCATCTACCAATAACATGCCTTGCTTGAGACTTTTCACACAGATAACATCCCATACTGTCCAGGTCTGGTACAGGTTAAGAAATTAACCAGCAATAAAACCAATATATGATCTTTGTAGAATCATCTCTAAGGATGATCTTTACAGCCTTCCCATATGGATCTGTTTTTCCCATTGCGCAGATCTGGTTTGTCACACTTGCTCTAGTTCTTGGATGAGAAGGGTCTTACCTTTTGATAAGCTCAAAGCCCAATATGGACTCCGGTACAGAGTTTTTTTTAGATGCCTCCAAGTGAGGAATGATATACTTCGTCATCGGACGTTTGCTGCTAAACTCCTTCCTCAAACCCATCTTTACTAAAATTTTCATTGATTCCATTACGTAGGAACCAAAGTGCCACCTAATGAGGAACATAAGGAATTAAGAGACCTACTGGGAGATTGACACAGTCAATACTAGACAAATGGAATGGGGACCTGGCTTTGGAGGTTCAGTTTTCCGAATGGATTGCACGTGACCTTGCCAGCTATTAAGTGACCTCTTCCTCTTTTGTGAGGAAGTTTTCCTGGAAAATTCGATATTTTCAAGCCCCAGCTATTTTAACCAAATTCCTCCCAGCCGCATACAGTCATTGTTGGAGACAATGTGGATGCAGCAGCAATATTTTATGGCACTGTCCCTTCTAATGCCTTTTGATGCGGCCTTCAGTTGGAGCTAACTGTTTAGGGAACCAGTGGAACTGACGGAGAAATTATATTGCTCTCTATGTACCCAGACCACTCACCCCAATGGACCAAACGCTGTTGCCAGTATTTCTTATAACAGCCAAGAAGGTCATCACCAGAAGATGGATGTCCCAACGGTTTCCTTCCATTCAGTATTGGAGCTCCATCATGCTGGAAATTTACCAGATGGGAGAGCCTTACGGCCAGCCTTCAAAGACTACATGCAGGGATTTAGACCCAAGTGACAGGGTTGGTACTTTACTACTCAGGGATTGACTCATCTTTTGTTCCTTGAATTATTTAGTATTACATAGCACTTTTCAGCAGACTTAGGGTCTGGTGTTCTAGAAGTAATTTGAACTTTTGGGACTCCGGCTATGGTTATGTAAACTGAACAAATAATTGTATTCTGTGATCATACTGTATGCTGTATGAAGTATAGATGATGCATTGTCTATGGAAATACCTAATAAAAATAAATAAATAAATTAAATAAGAAAAAGAAATTCAACCAGACCACTCTGAGACGTCTAAATATCCTGAGAGCCATATCATCAAGAAGAAGTTAATTGCAGTGGAAAAGGAGCTGCAGGCCAAGAGCTCTTAGGCTTCTCCAGCCTGGTCTTCTGGGCTTCATCCTCCTCCAGTCCTGGGAAAGATCTGGTGGGAAGCATAAAGCGCAAGCACTGGGACTGATCTGATTTCTCACTCACAATCCCCTCACAAGCCTTCTCGACACATGATGGGGCGGCCTCCCTTGGGGTCAGCCCCTATGGCCCCACCTACCCTTACTTCTGTAGGGCTGCTGTGGCCTTGTTGCCCACCCTTATTTCTTGTTACGGCGGTGGCTCTTTGGGGCAGGGACTTTGTCTCCTCCTCCAGCCCCTGATGTTCAGGCCCATTACATCCACAGGTTCTCAGCCAGGAGGCTCGGCTGGCATGGGTTCTACTGGTGTCAAATCCTCTGCTGTCATGCCCACCCCGGCCAAGATGCTGCCTGCATCTGTCCCCTCTGTTGGGTCCAACGCCAGTCCCTGCAGGCTGCGCTCACAGCAGGCCATTGCCTTTCTAGCTTAGTGTTGCTGCTGCCTTCTCCAGGAGTCTCCTTTCCCCCAGGCGCCTGTGTTCCCTCTCCCAGCATTGGTGGACTCTCTTCCCAGGCACCTCGCCGGCGCCTGCTGTGCCACCGCCTGACCTACCACTGCCACAACCCACAGGTCTGGCACGGCTCTTCCTCTTCCACAGCCTGTGGACCTGATTGCCCTTCTTGCAGCCTGTGGGCCCGATGCTGGTCCCCAGCCTGCACGGTTGGCCCACACTGGCATACAAGGCGCCAGCTCCTCTGACCCTGATGCCGTCTTTTTTTCTTTATCCGGTGCCGGCTTACCCTTACCACGGCTGGTATACAGCTATCCTTCCCCAGTGGACTACAATGTCCTGTTTTTGGTGTGGTGGAGTCGTTCATGCAGAAGCAGACCCCGCCTCTCAAGATCCTGCTTGGCGTCCCTAGATGGCTTGCAGGGGACCTCCAGAATGGGATCTGGGAGGCTGTGAGGGTTGATTCTCCCTTCCCCTTGATGGGTGGTGAGGCATTACTGCAGACAGTTGGGTCCTGCAGATCATAGAACATGGCCACATGCAAGAGCTTCTGAGTGGCCCACAGAAAATCCTCTGGTACCCTCTGTTTATCCCTGAGCTCACGTGTCTCTCATCTGTGATGAAATTCAGACACTCATGCAAAAAGAGATAAGAGCCCATCCCTCCAGCTCAGTGGGGCAGGGGTACTACTCCCATTATTTTCTTGTCCCCAGAAAGACCGGGGATCTCTGGCCCATCCTGGACCTGAGTCAAGTTGAACTTCTATATAAAAGTACAAATGCTTCCAGAAGGTCACCCTTCAAGGGTTGTTTCCCCTCCTGCATTGGGAGGACTGGCTCTGTTCTCTGGACATGCAGGATGCATACCTGCATATCAAAATGTTTCCCTTTTATCTTATTTCCAAATCGAGGCTCTCCCTTTTGGCCTCTCCTCAGCCCTCAGGGTTTTACCAAGTGCCTGCCTGTGGTAGTGGATGCCTTGCAAAGACAGGGTTTCTCGTGTTCCCTTACCTGAAGATTGGTGATTGGCTGTTGGCAGCCCCTTCAGGGACGCCTGGTCCAGACCTCGGAGTTATCCAAGGCCTGAAAGAAGCTGAAGGTTGTCACCATCAACCAGCTGAAGTCCTGTCTTGTCTCCTTGACAGTGCCTCCAGTATATTGGGTGCAGTTCTAGATACCGCCAGAGACATGGCCTTCTTGCCCATGGACAGTGCGGAGCGGCTGAGGGGCCAGCCCCACCTGATCACCGGTCACCAAGTTCCCACCAGGGTCTTCCTGTGAGTCTTGGGTCACATAGCAGTGGCCATTGCCACGGTTCCCCTCGCCCGCTTTCACATGTGGATACCTCAGTGGACACTGAGGGTTTGGTGGGACAATGCATGGACGACCTGGACCAGATGGTCATGGTCTCTGATCCTGTCAAGAGAGCCTTGATATGGTGGCTAGAACTGGCCACCTGCTTGGGGGTTCTCCTTTCAAATCCAGGCCCTTGTCAGATCCTCACAGCGGATGTCTTGGGTCTGAGGCCGGGAGCTCATTTGGATGTTCACCAGACTCTGGGCACTTGAACAGGAGTGAACAGGGTCTCCACATCAATGTCCTGGAGATGGGAGTGGTGCTGTATGCTCTGGGCCTTCCAGACTCGACTCCTCCTCCCTGTCCTGCTGTTGGTGCAGACAGACAGCGTGTGTGTGTGTGTGTGTGTGTGTGTGTGTGTGTGTGTGTGCATTACATCAACAAAGGGAGGCACTCACTCTTGCCCCCCTATGTCAGGAGGCAGTGAGGGTTTGGTATTGGGCCATCAGTACAGTCTCAAGATCTCTGTCCATGTTCCAGGTGTCCAGAAACATCCTGGCTGACCGTCTCAGCTGCTTCTGGTCATGGGCTCACCAGTGGGAGCTTCTGACCCCGGAAGTGAAGACCTATTTGGCAGATGGGGTCAGCCAGAATTGGACCTCTTTAGGCGTCCCCTCAATGCAAAACTTCTGCCTTTTGCTTGGCAGTCCCAGGCCTGGGTTTTGCTGTAGGAAGCCTTGTCTCTCTTGGATGGGGAGGTTTCTGTTTGCCTTCCCTCCTTCCTTCTCCTTCAGGTGTACTATTCAAGCTCCATTTGGAGGGGCGGAGATGATTCTCATAGCTCCCTTCTAGCTTTGTCAGATTTGGTTCCTTGCTGCAGCAACTGGCGGTGGAACCTCCAGTGCCCTTGTCCCTGTGCACCGGCTTGCCCTCCCAAGACCGGGGCACTCTAGTCATCTGGATCTGAAGTCTCTGCATCTCTATCATAGCTCCTGCAGACTTGACCATTGCTTGCTTTGGGTTTCCCCTAGGGTTGCCAGTGTTTTAGTGGCCACTAGGAAGCCTCCACCATGGCCACTTGCACCCACGAAATGGAAGTGCTTTTCCTATGGGCTACTTCAGACAGCTGGACCTCTTCACCTGTCTGGTGAATCAGGTGCTGAGTACCTTTTCTCCCTTTCAGATGCACCTATCGAGGCAAGGCCGTGACTCAGCTTGAGGTGTCTTGCACCTTCCTGCGGCACATTTTACATCTGAAACCTCCTGCTCAGGACCCAGTCCCTTCATGGGACCTTTATTTTATGTTGGACAAACTCATGTTACCTCCCTTTGAACTGGCTGCGAGTTGCGAGCTGTACTCTGTCATGAAATGTGCTGTTTTAGTTGCTGTTACCTCTGTCTGAAGAAGTTCCAAGCTTCAGGCTGTCATGTGTAAAGAACCTTGTTTGGTTTTTTCAAAAGATAGGGTGTCTTTGCGTACTAATTCTAAGTTTCTTCCTGAGGTGGTGTCTGAGTTACTTGAACCAATCCATCCACCTACCAGTTTATTATCCTGAGTATTCTAATTAGGAGGCTTTGCTCTGGTATCCGTCACCGCAGTGTGGAAAGAAAAACTACTCACCATAGTAATGTTGTTTCTTCTAATGGAGTCTTGCTGTATTATGACTATATGCAGTTAGCCCCAGCACTTGAACTGCCCGAGAGGAAAAGAGTTAACTCTATGCAGAAGCATAGAACGCTGAGCTTGACCTCGGTTTTCAAACCTTGTCTCTGGTACACTGTAGTGTAACGCCAGATTCTTACAGCACTAAACTAACTAACTCAATAGGTAGAAATTGTTTCTAAAATGTTTGTGCCAAATGGCAATAACAGATTTTAGGTCAAAGACTCAAGTTGAGAACCCCAAAAAGAATATAAGCAGGTAGTGAAACAACCAAAAACATTCATAATAAAACCAGAAACCCTTAATAAGATAAGGGCATGCCGTACACCACTGGGGTCAGCACTGTGCCTGCCAGACCACATCTCAAAACTACTAGGTTCAGGAGGGAGGCAGGAGGAGGTCAGAATACAGCAAGACTGCATTAGAAGAAACAACATTACTATGGTGAGTAATTGTTTTCTTCAAACATGAAGTCTTGCCTCATTCTGACTATATGCAGACTACCAAGCAGTACCCCCTTGGAGGAGGGAGTCACAGAACCTATTTTGGGAACAGGCTCTGCAGCACAGCCATGCCAAACCTAGCATCACTTCTGGACTGAATGTCAGAGGTAATGCTTAGTAAAGTGTGAACCGATTTCCAGGTGGCTGCTTTACAGATGTCCACTAAAGGTATATCTCTAGCTGCTGCAACCAAGCAGTTGTGTTTCTGTAGAAAGAGCCCTGTACCTGAGGGAGGCTCTTCCAAGTTTTGAATAGCAGAACTGGTTACAGGAGACAATCCACCTGGCAATTGTTTTCTTGGTAGCAGGTTTTCCTTTCCCACTTCTCCATAAGTGAGAAACAACTGAGAACAGTCATTCCTATGTGCCTTAGTATGCTCCACATAGTAGCTAAGAGCCATTTTACATCAAGACTGTGTAATCTTCTCTCCCCAGAGGAAGAATGATCAGTGAAAAATACAGGCAATGACATAGACTGATTCAAATGAAAGTCTGATACCACCTTAGAAAGAAACTTCTGTTGGTTCAAGGACCACCTTGTCCTTGTGAAATTAAATGAAATTAGGTTCTACTGATAAAGCCTGTAATTCACTGATTCTCCTGGCAGAGGTGATGGCTACCAGGAATACAGTTTTCCAAGTCAAGTATTTCGGCTCAGCTGAGGATAAAGGCTCAAAAAGGGTCTGCACAAGCTGTACTATACAGATACTCAGATCCCAAGAAGGGTAGGCTCCCTAAAGGGAGGATTAACATGTACTAAACCCCTGAAAAATTTCTTGAAAACTGGATGAGAAGCTAAGGAAGTGCCCTTACCAGCAGAAAGGAAGGCAGACACAGCTGCCAAATGTACCTTGAGAGTAGTAGGCAGAGGCCTAAACTATTAAGATGCACCAGATAGTCCAGTACAGTGGCAGTATCCGCCAATTCTGGCTGAGCATGTTTCTGGGAACACCAAAACCCAAATATTTTCCATTTGGAGTTGTAAGTCTTTCTGGTAGCAGGTTTTCTGCTAACTTTTAAAATGTCTAAGACCGATTGAGAAAGGTGTAGGCTTGCATATTCGAACTCTTCAAGAGCCAGGCCTTGAGCCTGAGAGTCTGATGATTTTGGTAAAGGATCCTCCCTGTGAGGAGGCAAGAAGATTGAACTGTCTGGGAAGACACAGAGGCCTTGTTACTGACAGTGACAAGAGAAGAGGGCACCAAGGCTGTCTGGCCCAGTCTGGAGCCATTAGAATCATCCTGTAGGGCTGAGCCCTGATCTTGATCAGGACCCTGAATATCAGAGGAAAGGAGGGAATGCATATAGAAACCTGTTTGTCCAATTCGACAAAAGAGCATCGTGATGGACAGAACCCTGAAGAGGCGGTCGTAGCAAGAGAGAGGAAGTTGGTGATTGTCCGGGGCTGCAAAGAGATCTGTCTCTGGAGTGCCCCACTCTCTTGAAAATGACCTGAAGAATTAGAGGATTCAGGGTCCATTCGTGATGACCCTGAGAAATCCTGCTGAGAGCATCTGCTAAATGTTGTCCTTCCCTGGGAGATGCACAGCTGCTGAGAAGCCTGGTTGGGAATAAGCTAGAGACTATATCTTCATGGTCTCCGTGCACAAGTGTCGAGGACCAAGTTCCTACTGCTTGTTGATGCACCACTTTCCCTTGAACAACAGTTGAGAATGTGTGAGTGCTACCAAGACAGTCCTCAATTCGAGAAGGTTTATGTGTAGAAGGGACTCTAGTGCGACCAGGTTCCTTGAGCTGTAAGCTAAGGAGCCTCCAAAATCTAGTAGGGAGGCTTCTGTGGTGGAGAGTCACTGAAGGAGCCTAACTGATAAATGGGATACCTTGTCAAGATTGTCCTCCTCCAGCCACCACTGGAGGGCCTGAACTAGAGTTAACATACAAACATAACATAGAAACATAGACTTTGACGGCAGATAAGGACCTGCTGGCCCACGTAGTCCCTACCTACAGGATAAGCAGATCCTAGTTAACCAACAGCCTATTTCTTTCTACCCCTGCAAGAATTGCCTTATGTCTGTCCCATGCATTCTTGAATTCTCCCACTGTTTTAGACCCCATAATCTCCTCAGGAAGGCTGTTCCATGCCCACCCACCTCTCTGTGAAAAAATATTTCTCAAATTGCCCCTGAGCCATCCTCCTCCTATCTTCGAATTGTGTCCCCTTGTTCTGCACATCTCTTTTCTGAAAGATGCTACCCTCTTGGACTTTGTTGATTCCACTGAGGTACTTGAAAGTTTCTATCATGTCCCCTCTCCCTCCTTTCTCCCCGAGGGCACATATATTAAGCTGATTTAGTCTCTCCTCATATGGCTTGTCTTGCAGACCCTGCACCATTTTAGTTGCCCTCCTCTGAACTGCCTCCATCCTGTCTATGTTCTTGCAGAGATGGGATCTCCAGAACTGGACGCAGCACTCCAGATGGGGTCTCACCAACTGTCTGTAAAGAGGGATAACAACTTCCTATTTTCTACTGGTGGTGCCTCTCCCTATACATCCCAGTATGCCCTCAGCCCTCTCTACTGCCTTCTCACATTGCTTGCTAACCTTAAGGTCATCTGATATGATTATCCCCAGGTCCTTTCCATTTTGTTGCTGTTACTACCTCCCCATTGTGTAATCTTCCCTGGTTGTTGTTTCCAGGTGCAGTATTTTGCACTTTTGCATTGAATCAAGCTGCCATACTTCTGACCCTTCCTCCAACCTTGCCAAGTCCCTTCTCCTCCTTTCCACACCTCCTTGTGTATCAGCCCTGTTACAGATCTTTGTATCATCTGCAAAGAGGCATACTTTTCCTTCCAGTACCTCTGCAGTGTCTCTTATAAAGACATTAAAAAGGACTGGACCTAGTACTGAACCCTCAGGTACCCCACTAATAACCCTCTTTCTTCAGAGGACTCCATTTACAATTACCTTCTGTGTCCTGTTGTCCAACCAGTGTTTTACCCAGGCTACCTCCTGTTTCAGACACTGGAACCAATTTGGACACTTTTGGAACCAGTTTGAGACACTGGAACCAATTTGGAGAGAGGGTCTCTTTTCTGAGACCAATAAGATCTGAGATGAAACTGAATATCTCTCATCTGAAACCTTGCTCCTGGACCACAGCCGTGGATGCTGCCATGTGGCCCAGCAACTGTATAGAGTGTCTGGCTGGATGAGAAACTAGAGGATGAAAAGAGGAAGCCAGAGTGACTAGGGACTGAACCCTTGAGAGAGGAGAAATGCTCTTGCCTGAATAGTGTTTACTTTCACCCCTATGAAGGTGAGAAACTGGGCTAGTTCCAGAACAGACTTTTCTAGGTTCAGAATGAAGCCTAAGGACTCTAGAAGTCTTTGAGTGACCTCTAAGGCTGACTTGACTTGCTCTGAGGACTGGCCCACTAGGAGCCAGTCATCCAGGTATGGGAACAGAAGGATACCTGTCTCCTGAGGAATGCCGCAACTACTGCAAGACAATTGGTGAACACCCTGTAGCAGATGTGGAGGCCGAAAGGCATACCTCTGAATTGGTAATAGCCTGAGGGCAACTGAACCTGAGGTATTTCTGTGGCAATGTCCGATAGGTATGTGGAAGTAGGCATCCTGAGATCCAGAGAGGCTAGCCAGTCTCCTGGTCTCAGAGAGGAAGAATTACTCCCAGAGTCACCATCTTGAATTTTGTTTTGTTAAATGTTTGTTCAGGTACCTTAAATCTAGGATGGGTTGCCACTCCCTGTCTTTTGGGGTGAGGAAGTATCTGGAATACAGTCCTTTTCCCCTGTGACAAAGAGGTACCTTTTCTACTGCTTGCAGAAGCAGAAGAGAGGAGACTTCTGCCTCTAAGGCCTTTGTCTCCAAGGGAGAGGAGGACTGCAGAACCTTGCTCTCATATTTGGGAATCTTTGTAACAAAACAAGTCCCTGGCTCACTACTTCCAGGACCCATTTGTCTGAAGTAATAGACTCCCAGTCCTGGGAGCAGTGAGCCAACCTGCCCCTACTGGAACTTGGGAGGTGTCCCTGACCTACACCTCAGGTTGTCTGTTTGGCAGGGACTTAGACTGCATGATTAATGGGGTCGTGGTCACCCCATGCCTACCTCTTCCCCTAAAGAACCCCTCTGCTGGAAAGAAGAGGAGGAGGCCTGAGCTTGGTAGAAAGGCTTTTGAAAGGCCTGCCCTTGCCAGCTCTAAATTGCTGCCTGGAGGAGTAGTCTGCTTTTCATTGGCTACAGCACTCCTATAGTTGGTCCTATACTCATCCATCTTCTTCTCACGTAGTTCTCTGTTTGCTCACCAAACAGAGAATTACCAGTAACAGGAAAATCCATGGCCTTATTCTGGTATCCATGTAAAGGCTGGTACATCTAAGCCAAGCAAACCTTCTCATAGAGATAGATGTAGCCATGACTCTAGAATGGACATAATTCGAGTCCACAGCAGCATGAAATTGCACTTTGGATGCCTCTATACCATTCTACAGCCACCTGCTCCAGGTCATTGGCTAGCTGGGTGGGCATTCTTAGCCAGCTCCAGAACCATATCCCACATAGATTTCTGGTACCTGACTGTATATATCATGTGGTTTGATTGCCTGAGCCCCAAAGAGGATGCCAAGTACTGTTTCTTGGCCATGGCATCCACTTTCCCTGGAATCCTTATGGGGGTGAGATGCCAGGGAATATTAGCCTTGTCACAGGCTGCAGCTTGTACTACCCCAACATGGCTGCTAAGCACTGAAAGGAATTCCGTGCCAGGACCTGATAAGGCATACCTCCTGTTCATTCTTTTATCCACAGGAGGTATGGATGTGGAATTGCAAACATTTCTGTGTCTGTTTCCCAGGGATTTATGCAGAAGGATAGACACTCTCTTGGACTCTGGAACATTCATCATTTCCATTTAATCAGGTTCCTCCTGATCCTGATCAGCCTCTTCCATAGGAAGTTGAAGAGCCTCAGCCACCTTCTTTAAAAAACAAGAAGTGGAGGGGACTCAGAAAGCCTGGGAGGAGAAACACTGGAAGGCCTGTCTGGGGAGATGTCAGGCTCTTCTGGCTCATCTAGGCTTTCATATTGCTCTTCTTCATATTCTCCTCCTCCCAATCTCCCTCATAGTATGCCTCTGGGTGAAAATCTGAGGCAACCATTTCCTCGACCGAACCGATCGCATCTGAACCCGATGCCAGTTCGGTCAGAACGAGTGAAGCGATTTGCATTATAGAAATCGTTTCACTATCTTCTCAGCCGGTCGGAACATGGGAAGTCTGATCCGAACGGCTGATTTTCTCTTTTTAGGCGGAACTGATTCTGCAGAATCGGCTCCGCTTGCCTGAGGAGGTATCGCCCAGGTCAGAGGGCACTCCCCACGGTTCGGTCGCAACTGAACCGGCTGGCCATCCGGTCAGCGGACTTCTCAGCCTCCCTCTCCTCACCCTACTCAAACGTTTTTCCAGAGTGGCTTTGGGAAGTTCTTACAGATTTGACAGTCTTCTTTGAGGTGGTCAAACTCCAAACAGTACACACAGATGAGGTGAGGATCAGCCTTAGCAAAGGCTTCCTCACACTCAGTACAGTGCTGAAACCCAGTGGGCCGGTTTTTCTTTTTAGGTTTCTCAGACATGCCGAAAATTCGAAAAGTTACACTTGTCAGCGTTTAGCTAGGCAACTAAAACTTACTGGTTCCAATCATGTCACGGGTCGGTTAAAAAATCCCACAAATGCCGGATTTTTAGGAACCGATAAGTACTGGAAACCACAATATAAATGAAGAAAAAACAAACCAATAACAATGAATTTCAGTTCTGAACTGGACCGACTGAAAAGAACCTAAAGGCAAAACAATTTCCAACAAAATCAACAATTTTAACACTACCTACTACTACCACTTACTGTTATCGAGACAGAGGTAAGAATATCAAAAGTAAAGAGTTGCGGTTAAAAAAATGACCGATTTGAACTTACACCAAACCAAGCACTGGGGATCTCTGGAGCAACTCTCAGTTAGAGGGAGTAAGAAATCTGACGGTTACGCTGCAGTGTACCAGAGACGGAGGTTTGAAAACGAGCTCGAGCTCAACGTTCTATGCTTCTGCATATAGTTAACTCTTTCTTCTCCGGAGCAGTTCAAGTGCTGGGGCTAACTGCATATAGTCAGAATACAGCAAGACTTCATGTTGTTTGAAATGGAGAATATCATCACAGCGCCAGTATCGGCAGTTTGATGTGATGGTCGCTGGGTTCCTGATGGTGCTGTCTCTGGGAGTTCGCCTCCTCGAACCAGCTCCAACTCTGAGTTGGTTATCTGTAGTGTTGGGGGTGCGTGGGGCAGGAGCCTCCCGCATGGGGATTTTTCACAGTGACGGCACAATGCCAATTGCATTTTGCCATCACCGTACTGATGGATGACACATTTCCTGTTGCTGCGGCGACATGGAACCCTTTGTTTACACTTTGATGTCATAGAATCTTATGATACTATATGCACTGAACCAAGAGTTCTAGGAAGTTTGACCGGTTGTTTATTTCATTCCTCTTGAGAGAGGGCACTCCAGTTTCCAAATAGTGTTTGTCCAGGTGGTTAGCAAATTGCATTGTTCATTACTACCATAAGTACAATAAGGACCTTCTGGGAGTGGTTAAAGGCCATTCCACCAGGGGTATAGCTGCCTCCACAGCTTGTTTCCGGAATGTTTCTGCTGCGGATATTTATGCAGCTGCCACCTGGAGTTCCGTCCACACCTTCACCAAGCATTACAGTGTGGAGATGGCCTCTAGGCGCAGGGCCAGTTTGGCCTCACTGTCCTGCAGGGCATTCTCTTGTGGGTCATTAGCTGTCTCTCCTTCTCCCAGTGCTGCTTCCTTTACACTACCGGAACTGCTAGGGACTCTGTTCCACTGGTGTTTGTCTACTGCAAGAGACTCTCTTGAAGAGAGAATACAGTTATGTAAGAACTTACCACAACAGTAGATCTTCAGAGGTGCTCTTGCAACAGGCCCTAATTTTCTCTCCTCCTTTCCCCTTCGTTTTCTCTGCTGCTTTCCTCTCCCATTAGAATGGGTTTTCTGCATCGCTTATTCTACTTGGCTCTTGGGAACCTCCTCAGTCCTTCTTTCACTGCCTGCTCTGGGTCTCCGGCGGAGAACCAAGAGGGTGTGGGGATCACCCGCTTTATAGGATAGGGCTGATGTCAGAGGGTGACGCCGGCAGTGGGCGGTCCCCCATGGTAGACTGCTAGCTAGGAAGTTTCTGTGTGGTCCTGGTACCTGGTGGCTTAATCTCACCGCTGTTGTCCTGCTGCAAGAGCTCCTCTTGAAGATCTACTGTTACAGTAAGTTTTTATGTAACTGTACTGTCAACCATTTAGGTGCCAAACTGCAAAAATAGGTCGCCATGACTTGCTTTTTATGGTTAACTTCTAATTAAACACTTTTGCCTTATTTTCTCTCCCAATTGCCACTATTGTCACATCGAGTGCACTGCAGTAGGTTTCAAGGTATACAGTGCTTAAATTTTGGGCGTTGATGTGCAGAACATGTGTGGTACAAGTCTTCCAAATGCACTGTACTGGAGTTTCAAACATGAAGTCTTGCTGTATTCTGACTATTGCAGTTAGCCCCAGCACTCAAACTGCCCTGGAGAGTAGATGGTTAATTTTCTGTGCAGAGCATAGAGCGTTGAGCTCGAGCTCGTTCAAACCTCTGTCTGCTGCACTTGAAGCACAACTGTCAGATTCTTTACTCCGCCTAACTGAATGGCCGCTCCAGAGATTTCTCCTTTGCTCACGGTTCATAAGTCAGTTAAAGTCCTCGGTTTTACCGATTATTTTTCACAAGTTTCGGTTCAGATCTCTGTCTGTGGTACAGTAAGTACTAGGTAGTGAACTAGACATAGTAAACTTGTGGAAATTGTAAAATCAATTTTTCAACCGGGCTGCTGAACCTATTTAGTGATTTATATATTCTGTCTTTTGTTTTTAAACTTAGAGTGTGGTTATCGCTTTTTTTTTTTTTTTTTTTTAAACTGCATTTTCTTGTGGTTTTCCAATACCCGTATATGGTTAGAAACCGATAAAGGTGTCTTGCTTGGTTGTTTGCCATAAAAAGGGTAAGTTTGTGGTTAGATGGCTATGTCTGAGAAACCCAAAAGAAAAACTGGCCCATTGGGTTTCAACACTGCAGTGTGTGTGAGGAGGTCTTTGCTAAGGCTGATCCCACACCACCTGTGTTTATTGTCTGGGGTTTGACCACCTCGATTCAGACTGACAAATCTGTAAAATTTCCCTAAGTCTACCCTGGAAAAAGATTAGGTAGGCTCAGGGATAAGAGAACCCGTAAGTCCGCTGACCCGATGGCCAGCCCAGTTAGGTTCGACCGAACCTGAGGAGTGCCCTCTGACCAGGGCGATACTTTTCGGGCAAGAGGAGAGCCGATCCTGAGGGATCGGTTCCTACAAAAAAAAGAAAAATTGGCCGTTCGGTTCCAGAGACCCATTTTCCACCGCCGAAGAGATTGCCAATGTGATAAGGATTGTAGAATTGCTTCGCCCAGTTCCCGTTTGATCCGGCGCCTTCTGGCAGGCGCCGTTCCTCCGGTTCAAGATTATGCCCTGAAGATTTCTATGAACCGGATTTGGAGGGGTTGAAGATTATGATTATGATGATGACGATGACGATGGTGTGGGAGGTCTGGTTGAGCCCACTGAACCGGACATCTCCCCACACAGGCCTTCTGGTGTTTCCCCTAAGTTTTCTGAGTCCCTTCCCACTACATGTTTTACAGGAAAGTGGCAGAAACCTCCAGCTCCCTGTGGAAGAAGCTGTAGAGGAACAAGAGGAACCTGATTATGTGGAGATGATGGACATCCCAGAGTCCACTAGACTGTCTATTCCCTTCATAAGTCTTTTGGGAAACGGACACAAAAGTTTTAAAACTCCAAATTCTGTACCCCCTGTTGACAGAAGAATGGACAAAAGGTACACTTTATCAGGTTCCGTACAGAGTACTTGTATCAGCAATCCAGCCATGTTGGGGTTGTGCAGGATGCAGCCTGTGATAAGGCTAATATACCCTTGGCTTCACACCCCAGATAAAGATTCTAGGAAGCTGGATGCCATGGCAAAGAAACAGTACATGGCATCTGCCTTGGGACTCAGGCAGGCTAATTATATGGTCTATGCAGCCAGGTACCAGAAGTCCAGGTGGGACACTGTAATGGCACTGGCTAAGCAGGCCTCCTCCCAGCTAACCTCGGAGCTGGAGGGGTGGCTGCTTATGGGATTGAGGCATCTAAGCAGTTCCATGCTGCTGTGGATTCTAATGATGTGTTCTCTAGAGTCATGGCTACATCTGTGGCTCTTGAGAATGGCTTGGCTCAGATGTATTAGTCTCTCACAGGACACCCAGGCTAAGGCCATGGATTTCCTGTAGGTAATTCTCTGTTTGAGGAGCAGACAGAGAATTACATGAAAAAGATGGATGAGTATAGGACCACCTATAGGAGTGCACAGGCCAAGGAAAGGCAGGCAACTCCTCAAAGGCAGCAGGCTAGGTGCAGTTGCAGGCCTTTTCATAGGCCTTTCTACCAAGCACAGGCATCTTCTCCCTTTCCTCAGAGAGGGGTTCTTCAGAGGAGAGGAAGAAGGGGATGAGCAGGGCTGCATCCATCCCTCAACCTAAAGCTCCTGCCAAGCAGGCACCCTGATGTGTCCCCTCGGTCGACTCCCATTCCTGTAGGAGGCAGGCTGGCTTACTTCATCCAGGACTGGATGTTTGTTACCTCAGACAAGTGGGTCCTGGAGGTGGTAAGCCAGGGGCTGGTTCTCAGCTTCAAAAATTTCCAAAACTGTGGGCCAGATCTTTTCCACCTGCAAGCATCTCCGAAACCATTGCCGTGAGGCAGAGGTTTCATCTCTACTGGCTCTAAAGGCTGTAGAGAGAGTTTCACATTGCACAGGGCAAAGGTCTGTACTCCAGGTACTTCCTTAACCCAAAAGACAAGGAGTGATGCACCATCCTAGACTTAAGATACCTGAACAAACATCTTTTAAAACCAAAATTCAAATGGTGACTCTGGGAATAATCCTTCCTCTCTAAGGCCAGGGACTGGCTAGCCTCCTTGGACTTAAAAGATGCCTACTTTCACATTCCCATCTGGTGCTCCCACAGAAAGTACCTCAGGTTCGAATTGCCTTCAGGCCATTATCAGTTCAAAGCTATGCCTTCGGCCTGACATCTGCTCCAAGGGATTCACAAAATGCCTAGCAGTAGTAGTGGCCTTTTAAGAAGGAAACATATTTCCATATTTCATACCTGGACGACTGGCTCATTGTGGGTTAGTCCCAGACCAAGTCAAGTCAGACCTTCAGGTGACTCAGCAAGTGCTCACTTCCTAGGATTCCTTCTCAATCTTCCCAAGTCAGTTCTCAAGCCTGTACAGCTCCTCACCTTCATAGGGGCAGAGTTTGATACAGTCAAAGCAAGAGCTTTTCTTCCCTGGAAAGGGCAAGGGCTATTGTAGAGCTGGCTTCTTCATTCCACCTTCTGGTCTCTCGGCCAGCAAGGCACTTTCTTCAACTCTGGGCCACATGCTAGCTTCTACAGCAGTGGTCCAAGGGGCAGATTTCAGATGAGGGACATTCAGTTTCACCTGAGGGCCTTTTGGTCTCGGAAGAAAGATTCTCTAACCAAACTAGTTCCAGTGACCCAGACTCTGATCCAGGCTCTCCAATGGTGGCAGGATCAGGGCAACCTCAGGCAAGGAGTCCCATTCGTCACTCAGTCTCACTCTGTGGTGCTAACCACGGATGCTTCTCTGTTGGGGCGAGGAGCCCATCTGGGGGCTCTCACAGCCCAGGGACTGAGGTCCCCTCAGGAATCCCTCTTCATATCAATCTCTTGTAACTCAGGGTGGTCTTTCTGGCCCTGCAAGCTTTCTCTCAGTCAGTGCAGAACAAGGTGGTTCACGTCAGGACAGACAACACCACCACCATGTGGTACATCAACAAGCAGGAATGGTCTCTGGACCCTCTGGTGTTGAAAGTGATTTTTTCAAGGGGGCACTCCAGAAATAGATCTCTTTGCAGCCCCAGACAATCACCAACTTCCTCTGTTTTGTTGCAGACCCCCAGTGTTGGGCTCAGTCCCTCTGGATGCTCTGAATTTGAACTGGAAGGAAATTTCTATATGCCTTCCTCCCTTTCTCTACTGTTCAAGGTTCTGGTCAAGGTAAGGTCACAACCTTGCAAAGTGATTTTGATTGCTCCAGACTGAGCCAGGCAGCCTTGGTACCCCTGTTGCTGTCCTTAGCAGTCCATCTTCCCCTGTCTCTTCCCAGGAATCACAACCTGTTAACCTTCTCTCAGGGAGGATTTGGTACCCCAGTCTCCGGTCACCAATCTCAAGGCATGGCTCTTAGAGAGTATGCAGATTTGCATATGTCCCATGGGGTTCTGGATATTCTCAAAGCCTCTCAAAGCCTGCCATCAGAAAAACGTTAACTCCAAATGGAAAAGATTCAGCATTTGGTGTTCCAAAGCATATATCCCAGACACTGCTGAATTGTCTACAGTTCTGGATTATATGGTTCATCTTAATGGCCTAGGCCTCAGACCAGCTACTCTCAAAGTACATGTGTCAGCTGTTTCTGCTTTTCTGTCAGCGGAAAGCCTTCCTCACTGTCATCTCACCCTGTATTCTGTAAATTTTTCAAGGGATTGCTTCATACCAATTCCCCTTTAGGGATCCTACCCTGCTTGGGATCTTAATGTTTGCATTGCTCAGCTTATGCAACCCCTTTTGAGCCTTTGTCCTCAGCAGAGCTTAAGTACTTGACTTGGAAAACTGTGTTCCTGGTAGTTATTACCTCTGCCAGGCGATTAGTGAATTGCAGGCTCTGTCAGTGGAGCCTGATTTTCTCAAACCATAGAGATAAGGTGGTCCTTAGAACTAATAGGAGGTTTTACCTAAGGTGGTTTCAGATTTTCATCTGAACCAATCTATGTCTCTCCTGTGTTCTTCACTGATCATTCTTCTTCTGGAGAAAGAAGTTTACACAGTTTGATGTTGAGAGAACCCTTAGTTACTACATTGAGCATACTAAGGCTCATAGGTTTGACTCCTTCAGTTGTTTCTCACTTGGGGAAGTGGGTAAGGCAAACCTGCCACTAAGAGAACTATTGCCAGGTGGATTGTCTCTTGTATTCAATTCTGCTGTGAGAAGCTAGGCAAAATACCTCCTCAGGCCTGAGGGCTCATTCGGCTAAAGGTACAGCTGCTTCCCTGGCAGCGTACTGCAGAGCCTATTCAAACAACTGGTACAACAACCCACAAGAGACAGGGCTATCCTAGATCTAGTACTGACTAACAGGGAAGGGATCACAGATATCCAGGTAGAAGGTCACCTGGGGGCTAGTGACCATCACATGGTATGGTTCAATTTGGCCACTACATCTAAATCATCATTCCAAAGGCAAAAATATGGGACTTCAGAGGAGCTGACTTTGATAAGATGGCCAACAGAGTTAAGCTAGCCCTGGCAAAAGAAACTCAGGTGGGGGTACAGGCAAGTGGGCAAGCATTAAGGATGCAATACTTGAAGCAACATCCCATTGTGTTAGACAGAAAGGAAGTGCAAAAGAAGAAGGAAACCACTTTGGTTCTCAAATACAGTAGCAGAAAAGGTCAGAGCCAAAAGACTGGCCTTCAGGAAATATAAGGAACACAGCGAGATGAAGATAGGAGGCATACCAAACTGCCCTAAGGGAAGGCAGTAAGGCAGGCAAAGTCCCAAACTGAGGAAACACTAGCACTAACAGTAAAAGAAGGTGACAAGACTTTCTATAGATACATTAGTGAAAGGAGAAAGTCCAGAGGGGTATTGCTAAGCTCAATGAGAAAAGGGGGCATGTGAGAGGAGGACCCTGTAAAAGCATCTATCCCAAATAGATACTTTTGCTCAGTATTTACTGAAGAGAAGGTAGGGCAGGGCCCACAGCTCAGCACCATGGACACAGGGGGAGGGAGGTAAGCACTACTCCCTTCACAAAAGAAAGGGTCCTACAAGAGCCTCGCTAATCTCAGGGTGGATAAGGCAATGGGACCTGATGGCATACATCCCAGGGTACTTAAGGAGCTAAGGGTGAACTAGCAGAGCCATTTGCAGAACTGTTTAGTGAGTCTCTGAGCACAGGAGAGGTCCCAGAAGACTGGAGAAGGGCTCATGTGATCCCGCCCACAAGAGTGGTAGCAGGAGGAGGCAGGGAACTACAGACCAGTCAGTCTTACCTCAGTAGTGGGCAAGATTATGGAGGCACTCTTAAGGAAAGGATAGTGCAACACCTGGAATCCATAGGGCACAGGATCCAAGACAGCATGGGTTTACAAAGGAAGGTCCTGTCAAACTAATCTCATAGATTTCTTTGACTGGGTAACCAGAGTGGTGGACCAAGGGGAGCAGTTGATGTCACCTACCTTGACTTTAGCAAAGCTTTTGACACTGTTCCACATAGAAGATTGATAAATAAGCTGGGTAGGCTCGGGGTGGGTCAGAAGTTGGTCAACTGGGTGGCAAACTGGTTGACGGGCAGAAAACAGAGTGGTGGTAAATGGTATACAGTCAGAAGAGATGAAAGTCACAAGTGGGTACCTCAGGGGTCAGTCCTGGGGCTAGTCCTCTTCAACATCTTCATTAGTGACCTTGCAGATGGACTAGAGGTGTAAGGCTTGTCTGTTTGCAGATGACACCAAGATCTGCAACAGAGTAGATGATCCAGATGGGGTGGCAGAATGAGAAGAGATCTGGATAAACTAGCAAAATGGTCAGAAGAGTGGCAACTGGATTTAATGCAAAGAAGTGCAAGATCATGCACATAGGGAAGAGAAACCCTGAAGCCACCTATAGGCTGGGAGGAGTTGCTAGCAGTCACAAAGGAAGAAAGAGACTTGGGCATCATCATCACTGATGACCTGAAATCATCCAAGCAGACCTCTAAAGCAGTAGGTAAGGCTAGGGGGTGTTAGGGTGTATTAGTAGGGGTATCACAAGTCGTAGAGAGGTAATAATCCCTCTTTACAAGACACTGGTTAGGCCCCATCTGGAGTACTGCTTGCAGTATTGGAGGCCACACCTTCACAAGGACATTAACCAAATTGAGGCAGTCCAGAGAAGGGCAACCAAAATGTTGCAGGGACTGCATCAGAAGACATATGAGGACAGATTAACAGAGCTCAATATGTATACCCTAGAGCAAAGGAGGGAGAGAGGTGATATGATCGAGGTATTCAAACACCTTAAGGGCATTAACAAGGTGAAAGAGTCTAATATGTTTAAATATAAGAAAATAGCAGGACAAGAGGACACAGCATGAGATTAGAGGGAGGCCGATTAGGGGGAATGTGAGGAAATTCTTTTCACAGAAAGGGTGGTGGATGCATGGAACAGCCTACCTCAGGAAGTGGTGGCTATGGATACAGTGAAGGGCTTCAGACGGGCATGGGATAGGCGTAAGGGAGCAATACAGATGAGTATGAATAGATAGGCCACTGACAGAGCAAAGGCCGATGGCACATTTATAAGGTAGAAAAGAAATGGGCAGACTGAATGGGCCTTATGGTCCTTATCTGCACTCAACTTCTATGTTCCCAAGGTAGGTTCGATTCCCTCCTCCATGGAGGTACTGCTTGTAGTTTGTAATAGTCAGAATACAGCAAGACTTCATGTTGTTTGAAGAAAAAATTACTCACCTTAGTAATTATGTTTCTTCTAATGGAGTCTTGCTGTATTCTGACCTCCCTCCTCTACCTCCCTTCTCAGAACCTGTTTTTGGGAAATGGGCTGGCAGATGCAGTGTTGCACCCCAGCAGTGCATTTGGGTATTCCTCCTTTTAGAGAGGGGAGGAATATTATTAATTTAACAGTCTTAAGTTGTTCACTACCTGGTTTTTGATTTTGGATTTCTTGACTTGAGTCTTTGGGATCCAAAATAATTGGTTACCATTTGGCTAGTAAAAATTTACAATTTCCATAGTAGTTAGTTAGTATTAGCTCGTAAGAATCTGACAGTTGCACTTCAAAGTGCAGCAGACAGAGGTTTGAAACGAGCTCTGAGCTCAAAGTTATATGCTCTGCATAGAAAATTAACCATCTACTCTCTGGGGCAGTTTGAGTGCTTGGGCTAACTGCGATAGTCAGAATACAGCAAGACTCCATTAGAAGAAACACAATTACTAAGGTGAGTAATTTTTCTTCTGGGTGCATTGTACTGAGTTTCTGGGCACGTGACACTGGGTTTCCAAATGCACTGTACTGGAGTTTCTGGGCACGTGGCACTGGGTTTCCAAATGCACTGTACTGGAGTTTCTGGGTATGTGGCACTGGGTTTCCAAATGCACTGTACTGGAGTTTCTGGGCACGTGGCACTGGGTTTCCAAATACACTGTACTGGAGTTTCTGGGCACGTGGCACTGGGTTTCCAAATGCGCTGTACTGAGTTTCTGGGTGCATGGCACTAGCTTTCCAAATGCACTGTAATGGAGTTTCTGGGTGTGTGGTACTGGGTTTCCAAATACACTGTGCTGGAGTTTCTGGATGTGTGGCACAGGGCTTCCAAATGTACTGTACCAGAGTTTCTGGGTGTGGTACTGAGTTTCCAAATGCACTGTACTGAAGTTTCTGGGTGTGTGTGGTGCTGGGTTTCTGTTGATGTGCAGGTCTTATGTGGCAATGAGTTTCTAGTTTTCTGCATCACAGTGTCTAGATGTGTGGTGCTAGCCTTGTGGCAATTCCTGTGCAGAGATTTCAGCGCTATACAGAAACACGCAGGTCTCAGTGAGTTACAGTGTTGGGGATCCACAACCACTGAAAGTGGCGACAGGGGTAAGGGCAAAAGGCAGAGGGTGTTGATGTAGGCTGGGGAATCTGTTGGGGGAGATACCTAAAACACTTAAAAATACCTTGCATTTTTGTTTTAGATAACAAATGCTTATGGTGCTTGTTCTCATGAAGGTAAACTTAATTAAGAATTGTTTTATTGTATATGTGAACTTGGGCTTCACTCTGTGTAAATGTTTACTATTCCCTAATTTCTTCTTTCTTGTTTCTTCTTTCAGCATCCTTCATCATCTCATACATCAGTAGAAGCAAGAACACACCATGTCACTTCCGCAGCTCCTCCAACTTATGATGAGGCTGTTGCTGGGACTAAGGACCAGGCGCACCATTCCACCCATGGCATGCATCAGCCGCCACCCCTCAACCACCACCACCCTCAGTGCCCATTCACCCTAGCTGGGCTTTTGTACACACCAGCCCCAGTAAGTGCCTTTCTACTTTGTGTGATTCTTCTTTAATTAATGTTAGATGGATATATAGGGAGACGGACATCAGTTTGCTTTCAGTCAGAAATGCTTTGCCTTTGGTTTCATGTTTGTGTTCCTACCTCTCCTCCAAATGGTATTAAGTCAGTAGAACAAGTACTTTCGGACTGAAGGGGTTTTGGAGCGATGCCACTCTCTGTGGGATTCATTCAACCTATAGTCATGTAAATGTCATGATGACTCAATGATAGATGCAGTGGTGGACAACACAGAGGGGTGGCTGAGACTACAGGAGGATCTGGCCAAACTCAAGTGCTGGTTGGACACATGGCAGCTGGGGTTCAGTGAAGAAGTACAAAGTCATGCACTTGGGGCCATTACAAGCTGGGGGTTATCCACTACAGAGGAGGAGGAGGAGCAGGATCTTGGGGTGCTAATCACAGGGCAAATGAATCATTCAGCACAGTGTAGAAAGGCAGCAGCTGAAGTTAACAAGATGTTGGGGTATATTGCCAGGGAAACGCCTCCAAGAGGAGGGAGGTTATCCTACCACGGTACAGGTCGCTAAGTCGGACCGAACCTGGAATACTGCATACAGTTCTGTCTGCTTAAAGAAAGATGTCAGGCTGACAGAGGGATCCACGTGAGCAACCAAGATGATCATAGGAATGGAGGGTAAACACTGTGAGGAGATGCTACGGAGCTCAACATGTACCCCTGGAGGAAGGAGGATTAGGTGGATATGATCGAAACCTTCAAATATATGAAGGGCATAAACAGGGTTAGTACAGAGGGATATTTAGATTAAAGGGAGGGAGAAACACTAGGGGCACTATCTGAAATTGAGGGGGAAGATTCAACAGGGAAATGAGAAGGCACTACTTCACGGAATGGGTGGTAGTTGACTGGAAGCCCTATTAGAGGAGGTGGTAACCTTAAAGTCAGTGAGCAGTTTTAAGAGGGTGGGACAGGGTCAGGAGACGGTCCCTACTGTTCAGGAGGGGCAGCTACAGAGTAATTAACTGATAGTTGCGCACTTGAGCAGACTTGATGGACCTTAAAGCTACTGGCATTTTTTGTATGTTCATAAATAAGTAAGTAGTATAGTATGGGCTAGTGATGCTGTTGGATAGAAAGTTTTTGAGTACCCTAGTCAGGACCTGCTCTTGTTACCACAGTCTGTGAAGAGTACAGTGATGGTTATTGATACTGTTGATTGGAAGGTATTTTTGCTCACGTAACCTGGTCTGGATTCTCTTGTTACTATGATGTGATTAAGTGAATACTATAATGAAGACCAGTGATTCTTGTTTGAAGGTATTTTTGCTAATAACCTGGTCTGGATTCACGCTTGTTGATATGATGTGATTAAGTGAATACTATATTCTAGGGACATGGATATATTGTTCTAACCACACATCTGGTAGTTGCCTTTCCTTTAAGATTTACATAGAAACATAGAATTTGACGAGATAAGAACCGCTTGGCCCACCTAGTCTGCCCATTTTCCTACCTAACAGATAAGCTGCAGATCCTAATTAACCAACAGCTTACTTCCTCCTACCCCACTAGGACTGCCATATGTCTGTCCCATGCATTCTTGAATTCCCCCACTGTTCTTGACTCCATGACCTCCTCAGGGAGGCTGTTCCATGCATCCACAACCCTCTCCATGAAAAATACTTCCTCACATTACCTCTGAGCCGCCTCTATCTTCAAATTGTGCCCCTTGTTCTTGCACATCTCTTTTCTGAAAGATGCCACCTCTTGGACTTTGTTGATTCCTTGAGGTACTTGAAAGTTTCTATCATGTCCCCTCTCCTCTTTTCCTCAAGGGTATACATATTAAGCTCCTTTAGTCTTTCTTCAGATGTCTTTTGGTGCAAACCCTGCACCATTTTGGTGTCTCCTCTGAACAGCCTCCACTCTGTCTATGTCTTTATGGAGATGGGGTCTCCAGAACTGCACACAGTACTCAGATGGGGTCTCACCAACTGTCTGTACAGAGGGATAACAACTTCCTGTTTTCTACTATTGATGCCTCCTATGCATCCCAGTATCCCCCAACCTTCCTTACTGCCTTCTCACATTGCTTGCCCACCTTTAGGTCAGTCATCTGATATAATTACCCCAGGTCCCTTTCCATTTTTACTGTTGTCAGAAAGTCTCAAAGCTGGCTCCTCCCACCCACCCGGATGGTATATCACTCAGCTCCACCCCTGACTCCAGATCTTCCTTTCTGCTGGAAGAAGCAGGTTCTCTCCTTACTGCTCCTGCACTGAGTAGGCCCTGGCATTCAAATCTTCAGATTTTCTTCCAAATCTCAAACTTAAACTCACTAGAGTTTGTCCTACATGATCTTGATTAGGCTAGATGGAGGACAAGTCCTCTCCTGAATTCCACGGTACCCTGCGGGCAGAAGGTGTTGCGCACCGACCCGCACGCCTACATGCATTTATTGCTCGGCACACGTGAGCATGTGTCGCTTGCTTCACCCGAATGTGCTAGACGACTGCCTTGCTCGCAGCTGGGCCGCCCGGAAAATCAGAACCCGCCAGTCAAATCTAAAGAAGTCCAGTGGGTGGTCTCTACAGCCAGGGTATGCTGAACAGTTAGAACAGATGAAGGCTTTGAGGAGGAGGCAACTCGGCCGCTGAGCAGTCCTCTATGGCTTCTGCCTTCGCCTCTTTAAACTGGGCTCAACCTTTTCCGCTCCTTCAAGGAGTTGTGCCAGTCTGTCCCAACTAAAGGTAGAGAGGGCTCTTCGGGCTCGCACAGCTCATGCTCTAAGAAAAAGGAGTCAAAAGACAAAGAGAAGACTCACTGTCGACGCTCTTAGGACAGAGAGCGGTCTTGGTCCCAGGAAACTTTGGTTTTGATCATGGTCAAACCGCAGCCTTAGCCACTGGCTTCCTACTGCCATCGTCAGGCCAGCCTAAGCCGAGACGCAGGCCTACAATCTGGATGAGATTTTTCTTGACCCAGTCGACCTGCTTTCTCTCGATGGAGGCTGACATTTCTTTCTTTAAGACTCGGTCCTACTGGTCGACGATCCGATCCAGCCCAGTGGGCTGGATTCAAGGCTCCAGCAGATCAGCAAGAGTCGTGGCACCCCCAGCTCCCACCAAGCAACCCTGCCTGTCCCCCGACGGTCTCTGTCCCAGTCATCTTCCTTCAGTGGGTCACATAGGTCCCACAGGTGCCACTCTGCGCCATAGAAGCAGCACCGCCACTATTCTCCTTCTTCCTTGTCCTCCTCGCTGAGGGGAGGCTTCAGCAAGTTGCATCGATGCTACGAGACCTCATGTGGCAACAGTTGGTTCTGGCTAGTCAGAAGCAGACACTGGCTCACACCCCAGCCATTACCTGGTTGTCTCCTCCTGGTCATTGCCTATGCCTCTGGAGTTCCTGGCCGGTCGACACCCCTCTTTCCGCGGAGACTGTGAAGACCATTCTGGCTCGGCCTAAACTGGCCTCTCCTCCAATCATGGTGGAGCTACCACCTTGTTAGCCACCATCCGGGGCTCCATCCAAGGAGTCTTAGTCAGCTAGGGGCTTCCCCATTGGCCATTGTCACTCTCATGGCCGACCGTCCACGGCGGGTCGAAGGTGACACGGGTGGTCGATTGCTGTATGGGGACTCTTCAGAGTCTGACGATGGCCTCGCTCAGTCCCGCCTGGTCGACATGGAGTCAGCGGGATCCCTCTCCACAGAAGAGGGACCTCGTCTTCTTGGGCATCCTCCGCCTCATCTCTGAGTCTATGGGGATGCAGTTGGAGCTCATTCAGAAGTGGGTCCATTACCCCTCACCGATATCCTAGATAAGGGGGATTCTCCAACAGAGGACTCCTGGTGGCCGAGGCCATTGTTGGTCCGGCCCTGAGCTTTGGCAGCACCTTGCTTCCTGTCCCCGCGCCATCTGCCTGTATGGCCACTAAATATGCAGTACCCATTGGTTCCTTTCGGTTCACGGATCACACCTCGGCCGAGGGATAGTGACCGATTCTGTGTTCTGGCATTCAGGTCATAAGGATGTGGACAAACCTCTGGACAAGGAGTCCAAGAAGTTGGACTACTCTGCGAAAAAGGGTTACACTGCCTCTTCGCCGGGTCTCCACTAGGCGAGCCTCGGCCTCCCATGCCCTCTAGGGGTCCCTGGATGAGGTGCTTCCTATCCCCACAGACCTCCAGACCACGGGTGAGCAGGTCTGGGATCAGGTCATGCTGTAGCCAAACAGCAACTCTGGACAGCCCTGACACTGGGGACCCTTGTGCCCGCTCAGTGGCGGTGCCATTGCCATGCATCATAGGGCCTGGCTGAGGATCTTGACCTTTAACGGCAGATACCCAGTACAAATCGGTGGACGTCCCTTTGTAGGGACCGACTTGTTTGGACCTGGAGTTGACAGTCACCTCCAGCGCATTGAGAAGTCTAGTGCCATCTTGGACTCTGTCCAGTCTGTCCAGAAGGACTCTAAGGACTCCAGGCAGCAAAAGCGCAAGCCCTTCGGCCTTCCACCCCTGCAGCCAAACCAGCCCAGTACCAATCTGGGCAGCAGGCTCAGTCTTGTGCCCCGGCCCAAGTCAGTGGCTTCGGTGCCCAGAAAGGTTGGAGGCAAAGGTCCCAGCAGCTCCTCGGCCGGTCCTCCTCCTCCACCAAGCCTGCACATTGACGGGATGGAGGTTGCCAAACCCATACCCGCCACGCCTCCCCTGGGTCCTCCTGTGGGGCTGGTCCTGCCACTTCCTTTCTGCCTGGTCTGCTGTAACCACGGACAGGTGGGTTCTGGAAGTGGTCGGTCAGGGTCTGCCTCTGGGTGGGCAGTACCCTCAAGCCGAACCAGCGCCTCACGGGAGGCTTAGTATCTCTACAGACACTCGATGCGTCTCGAGACAATATAGCAGATCCTCCCTGCGCTCAGGGTTTGTCTCCAGGTACTTCCTGGTGCCAGTGCGGTCGGGGGCTGGTGCCCCATTTTAGATCTGCACGACCTGAACAAGTTTCTCAGGTCCCGCACCTTCAGGATGGTAACTCTGTCCCAGATCATCCCATCTCGAGCAGGGCATGTGGGTCTGCTCCTGGATCGTCAGGATGCATTCTTCCACGTCCCGATCCGTCCGTCCCACCAAAGGTTCCTCCACTTCTGGGTAGAAGAACACCTGTACGAGTTCCAGGCCATGCCATTCGACCCTCCTTGGCCCCTGAGTCTTCACCAAATGCATAGCAGTGGTGGCGGCACACTTGAGGCATCGAGGGGTCCAGGTACCCCTGCCTGGATGACTGGTTGATAGCAGGTCCTTCCAGGCAGGAGGTGGAGTGGTCCAGGGATCTGGCCCTTCAGACCTGCATTGACCTGGGCCTCCTTGTCAACAAGGCCAAGTTGGAACTTACACCCAAGCAGGTGATCAGTTTCATCAGGGCAGAGCTCAACTCCTGCTGAGCCAGAGCCAGGCTCCCATGGACAGGGCAGAGGTTCCTCCTCCCATGCCCAATCATTTCTGGTTGGGCACTTGCACCCACCTGGGACTTCTCGCTCTTGGGTTTCATGTGGCCTGCACTACCGAGGTCCGTTGGGCCCGGTGGCAAAATGTGCTGCCTGCAGTGGGTGCTGGCCAGTCAGTGGTCCCAGCGCAGAGGTCACCTCGACCAGCTGGTCATGGTGACCCTCCCAGAGGATGTGGGACGCTCTCAGTGGTGGCCTATCCTGGAACATCTGCAGGAAGGGATCCTGTTTGTTTACCCCAAGCCGATGGGCATCATGATGACCGATGCCTCTCTCACGGGCTGGGAGTGCCCATATGGGCCATGTACTACCTCATTAAGCTGGAGGAACGCATTCCCTGCCTTTGTGCAAGGAAGCTCTCTGCACTTAAACCCTAGTGCACAGCCTGAGAGGATCTCCTAGCCTTCCATGTGGCAGAAGCCTCCAGTCAGTTGGCAGACGCCTCAGCCGGGTGGGCGGTGTCTCGCGATTGGTCTCTCCATCCAGAGGTATGCTACAGTCTGTTCTTCCCGTGGGACACCCCTCAGGTGGACCTGTTTGCCTCAAGGGAAAACGCAAGCTGAGGCTGTATTGTGCCCACCCACCTCAGCAAGGCTGTCTGCAGGGGATGCCTTCTCGAGGCCCTGGACTCCAGGCCTCTCTATGCCTTCCTTCCATTTCCCTTGATCCACAAAGTGCTGCTCAAGGTTAGGAGGGACAAGGCACAGGTGATTCTGGTGGCTCCGGACTGTCCTCACCAGTTTTGGTACCCAGATCTCCTTAACCTCAGCAACAGGCTCCCGAGGCATCTTCCAGCATGCCTGGACCTGCTTTCCATCAACTAGGGATGGTTCTCCATCCCGACCTTCAATCCCTGCACCTGACAGACTGGTTCTTGAGCGGCTAGAGTTCCAGGATTTGGGTCTCTCCAAGATCTCTTCATTGTTGTGGAGGCCTCTGAAGGAGTCGAATAGAAAATGCTATGCCTTCCAGTGGAAGATATTCTCCATTTGGTGTCAGGACAAAGTGCTGGACCTTTTGACCTGTCCAGTGGCCAGCATTTTGGACTACCTGTAGTCTCTCTCAAAGGGGTGTGGAGGGAGGGGTGGTGTGCCTGCCTCCCTCCTCCTGGAGAACTGCTAGGAGTCTGTCAGGCGTGTGGAGAGAACAGCATATCCGCATCCCTAGAAAAACAGGTTACTCACCTGTAACAGTAGTTCTAGGAGTGGTATGTGTTGTTCACCCACATGGACCCACCAGACCTCCCCCAAGCTTCGCACTCACACTCTGCCTTCCTGGGCAAGATCTGTCATCAGGGGCAGAGCTGAGGGACACAGGAGCCAGCTTTGAGTCTTTTCGTGAATCTTAAAGGGAAGTATTGTAAATACAATACTGTCCTAATGATTCTCCCATCCTGCCCCCCTCCCCGCCATCCCACTCACCACTGTTCTCTTTGCAAACTCTTTGCTCCGCACTGACTATGGATCTTGCTCCAGCCCCACGCCTGGCCACTCAGGATATCAGTACATGCTTCTTACTGCTGGCTTGACTTCACCTCAGATTCATGGACCCCTGTCATGCTAGGCATCCCTCTCTGACGTGGCCACAACCTGGGATGATTTCTGCACTATCCTCCTCCATTGTAGTTGTCCTCTTCCCCTCTTCTATATGCTCTCCTCCTCATCCTTGTCACACTCCCATTCCCTTTCCCCTGTGTTGTCCAATATTTAGTGTATATATTGTTTATTTAAATGTCTCTTTTCCTGTAATCTACTACAAAATACGTAACTGATGTTATGTATTGTTTGCTGTCTGTCCTTGGAACCTATGTAATGAGCCTGTTCTCAATGGTTTAATCCGAGATTATCAATAAATAAAGGCAACTGCCAGACGTGTGGATGAACAATATATACCACTTCTAGAACTACAGTTACAGGTGAATAACCTGTTTATAAAGACCAGTGATTCTTGATTGGAAGGTATTTTTATATAATAACTGGCTATGGCCAATATCAACTCATTTTCACGCTTGTTAAAAGTTGTATCAACTCGCAGGTTGATACGAAAAAGTCGTATCAACCTGCGAGTTGATATGACTTACATCCTCGCACGAGAATCATTAAAAATCAGCTTACAGGCAGCGCGAGACATCTCCAGAACGGAAAAAAAACACACAGGCAGTTCTTAACTCTGAAAGCAGCACAAATAAACAGAGACTCCCCATCTAAAGCGTATAGTACAATGGAGCTACAAGCTACTGTTATGTTTAGCAGTCTAATGAACTTTGACCTTTCCCTCGGATTTAAAAAATCCCATACTTCTGCTATGTGAAACCTAGAAACTAAGATTAAAAAGGTACCAAATTTACATGTTATACCATTCTGTTCACGCCTCGCTTAGAAAAATTTGTCCTGAAGTAATAAACGCTGCATTTGAAGTTATGTGGGAGCTGTTTGTGTTTTGTACTGATGCAGAGATTTTTAGCACCATAGCCTGATATTAATCATAGCCTGTTATTATGTAAAATAAAACATATGAAGGGTGGTTAAAATGGAGTTTGTTTTTAAACACCCTTGATGTGTGATAAAGAAAAACCTCTCGAGCTACGCTCGAGGTTTTTTTATTATCACACATCTTGGGTGTAAAAAAAAAACCCATATCAACCACCTGCATATGCATTGTTCTATATTTAGTATCCCGCCAGGGTGCTTTGTGAATTGGTAAATAGTGAGAGCAGTGATATTGTTGACTGAAGTTATTGTTGCTGAGTACTCTGGCCATGATTCACTCTTTAGGTCAGTGATTTTCCGTTTCAATAGAAACACCAGTAAAAAAATTTTTGTAATCTTTAGACCAGCACTTGGGAGTCAATTTTCATAACAAAACCCATTTTGCAACAGCTTTTATTTATTTTATTTAATTTTTGTAACCAGGTGGGTGCACTAGGCAGATGAATGCCTATTTTCAGGCATGACTTGAAGGTTACAGTGCAAGAACAGTAAAGACAGTCATAGTACACAATACACTTTATACAGTGTGTTTCAGACAGGATATCATAAAGACAAGTGGCATACATTAGAAAGATAACCGTGAACAGGGCTCAGTAAAGATAAATGTTTGAGAGAGCTACACTAGTTATAGTACACGGTTCAGGTAAGGGTAGATTAACAAAAGTCAGGACACAAGGTTTGGTAACTACACAAGATCTAAGATCCGCTAAGGGTAGAGTGACATAAGCAGGTCAAAATTGTTCCCTAGTCACTGATTGAAGAGAACTGGTGATGGAAAGGAACCAAAGTAATCAGGGAGGAATGGTACAAGTTTGGTGATTGGTGCAAATGCATTGGTGACGCTGAATAAGATAAGAGCGTGAGCTGGCAGCTGAAGGAGGCTGCTGTTTGGGTCAGCCACAAAGAAGGGGGGAGCTATTCCAAAGTTTGGGGCTGTGGATGAGAAGGACATCCCACCAAAACTGGTACAGGACCGGGGATAGTTTAGCAGTATCAGATGATCTAAGGAGTAATCTAGTGCAAGTCTTGAGGTGTGAAGAAGGAGAGGGGTTTGTTGGTGTTTAGTACATTGTAGCCAAGTTTCACCAGGATTAGGTCCATTAGAGCAGAGAGGAGGGCCAGCCTAAGTTTTCATACAGAAGGCAGTGGTGGTGGGACAGTGACAACCCGTGCGAAAGCGGCAAATATTATTATATCCCACTGACCATGTATGCATGAGGGAGTTGGAGGCATTGGCGAAGATTGGAAGGACATATGTGAGCCTTGGGAGCATTAGGGTATGTGCTATAGTGAGCACCTGGCTGAGGACAAAGCCCTCTATTTTAAAACCACATTTTTTTTTTTTTTTTTTTACTGAAACTTACTGATTTTCCCTTGGTCTTGGGGAAAGAATAGAAAAAGAGATTTTAAGATTTTGCCGAACGGAATTAGCTGTTTTGAAAATTAGCTCTACTTTCCTTGTTACTGTAATGTGAACATGTGAAGAGAGTAGTAAGGGCCAGTGGTGCTGTTTCGTTGGAAGGAATTTTTGCTAAGTACCCTGGTCAGGATTTGTTCTTGTTATTATGACATGACTTAGTGAACAGTGTAGTGAGGACCAGTGATGCTGTTGATTGAAGGTGTTCTTTGTTGAGTACACTGGTCTGGTCAGGATTCTACCTTGTTACTATGACGTGACTAAGTGAACAGTGTAGTGAGGACCAGTGATGCTGTTGATTGGAAGGTGTTCTTTTGTTGAGCACGGTGGTCTGGTCAGGATTTGCTCTTGTTACTATGACGTGACTAAGGCCCTGTCACACACTGTGCCTCTGTAACGCTAGAGAGGACCCAAACCGCTACTGTCACGGTTTACTATTAACCTGTAATGTTACAGAGGGCATTTTCGAATCGTTATGGGAAACCACATATGAGGTGATTTCAACAACTGTTATGAAACCAGTTCTGCCTCGGTAACATTACTGGGTGTAGTATGGACGGGTGAGTGTGTTGCTCAGCTGTCCCCAGTGCAGATCGCACTGCATTGTGGGATATGGCATGTATGTAATCTGTCTCACGGCACCCATTAAATGCGGATGGGCTGTCACGATTCCACCTGTTACGGTGACAGTTCACCGACAATGTGGACACACTGTACTGGTTACTGTCTATAACGGTATGGAACCGTGACAGCATTTAAGCGGCGAGTGTGGACTGGGCCTAAGTGAACAGTGTAGTGAGAGCCAGTGATGCTGCTGATTGGAAGGTGTTTTTTGTTGAGTACGCTTGGTCTGGTCAGGATTTGCTCTTGTTACTATGAAAATTCAGCAGAAGGGCAGACAGCAAGGAGAACCAGGGATAAAGGGACAACCAAGGAAGGGGCTGGAGTAGAACAGCCGAAACAGTCTAAGGAGGTCAAATCATGGAAAGCCATGTGTGCAAATGCCAGGAGCCTTAGCAACAAGATGGAAGATCTGGAGGCTGTCATGGTGCAGTCAGACCTGGACATTGTGGCCATCACTGAAACCTGGTGTAATGATAACCACGACTGGGAGTTGGCCATACCTGGCTACAACATATTCAGAAGAGACAGGGCAGGCAGGAAGGGAGGAGGAGGGCACTGTATATGAAAAATGACATAAGGGCCACAGAGATCCAGGAGGAACAAAATGGGGAGAGATACCATGGGTTAAGCTGGAAAGGAAAATGGGGTCAGCCATCCGCACAGGTGTGGTCTATAGGCCACCAGCCCAGGAGGAAGAAACAGATAGGAGTTGATGCAGCCATCCAGAGGATGGCAGACAAGGGTGAGGTAGTACTGGTTGGAGACTTCAATATTCCAGACGTGGACTGGAGCATCCCAGCAGCATCAACTAGGAGCAGATTTATCCTGACTCCTTCAGGGTGCCTTCTCAAGCAACTGGTCATGGAACCAACTCGCAGAAGGCAATACTGGACCTTGTGCTCACAAACAGGGACAGTGTGATGGGGGTAAGAGGGGGAGCACCTGGGGAACAGTGACCACCAGTCACTGTGGTTTGAAATCACAGAAAGAGCAGAACCAAACCACATAAAAACACGATCCTGGATTTTAGGGGGCAAACTTTGGGAAAATGGGAGATACTTGAAAGAGGCATTAATTGGAATGGGCAGGAATCAGGGGTTGAGGAACAGTGGGAAGTATTTAAAATGGGGATTACAAGAGCAACAGAATTATGTATTAAGCAGGTTAGCAAGAAGAAAAGGAAGAGGAGACCATTATAGTTTTCAAAAGAGGTAGCAAAGAAAGTGAAAGCAAAAGATTGCATTCAGGCAATACAGAAAACACAGGCAGAAGGGGATAGGAGAAGTACCAGGAGAAGCAAAGGGAGGCAGGGAGGTCAGTAAGGGAAGCCAAAGCTCAGACAGAAGAACACATTGCAAAATCAGTGGGTAGAGGGACAAAACCTTTACAGGTACATAAGTGAAAAAGAAAGGCAAAGGGAGGGATAAGCGAGACTGAAGGGGAGGATAGGGGCTGTGTGGAGGATGACAACAGTAAAGCTGACATATTGAACAGGTATTTCTGCTCAGTCTTTACTGAGGAAGAGAAGGGTAATGGGTCTGAATGGAGTACAAGGGTGAGAATGGTGCAGAAATGGACAAGTCCCTTTACACAGAAAGGGTCCTGAAGGAACTGGAAATAATAAGAGTTGATAAAGCAATGGGGCCAGATGGGGTGCACCTGGGGTCCTTAAAGAACTAAGAGAGGCGGTGGCTGAACCTCTTGCTATCCTGTTTAGCCGATCGCTAGAAATAGGGAGGTACCCAAAGACTGGAGGATAGAAGATGTAGTCCCTTATACAAAAGTGGGAACAAAGAGGAAGTGGAACTACAGACCAGTCAACCTCACCTCGGTAGTGGGGAGATCATGGAAGCACTACTGAAGGAGAGATTGGTGGAACATCTGGTTGTCAATGGACTACAGGACCCAAGGCATCATAGTTTCACCAGGGAGGTCATGTCAGACCAACCTCATTGAATTTTTGACTGGGTGACTAGGGAGGTGGATCAGGGAGGGCAGTGGACATGGCCTATCTGGACTTCAGCAAGACCTTTGACACTGTGCCACATAGAAGACTATTGCACAAACTGGAGAATATGGGTTGGGCAGGACAGTAGTGTGGTGGGTAGGTAACTGGCTGGGCAGCAGGACACAGAGGGTGGTGGTAAATGGCTGTCACTCCACAGAGGGAAGAGTGACCAGTGGGGGTACCACAGGGATCAGTGCTGGGACCGGTACTATTCAATATCTTCATCAGTGACATTGCGAGGACCTAGAAGGCAGAATTTCACTGTTTGCTGATGACACAAAGCTCTGTAACAGAGTAGACACACCAGAGGGTGTAGACAGAATGAGAAGGGACCTGCAGAAACTTGAAGAATGGTCAGGGGTTTGGCAGTTGAAATTCAGTGCAAGGAAATGCAAGATAATGCATATAGGGCACAAAACCCTGGCACAATATATCAGTTGGGGGTGAGGATATAGCATGCACCAAGCAGGAAAGGGATCTTGGGGTTATCATCTCTGTGACCTCAAGGCAGGGAAACAGTGTGACAAGGCAGTAGGTAAAGCAAATAGATGCTGAGATGCTAGGCAGGCATCACCAGCAGGAAAAGGGAGGTCATAATTCCACTATACAAGACACTAGTGAGGCCGCACCTGGAGTACACTGTGCAGTTCTGGAGACCTTACCTACATAAGGACATAGACAGGGTAGAGAAGGTTCAGAGGAGGGCAACAAAGATGGTACATGGATTGCATCACAAGTCCCATGGGAGGACAGGTTGAAGGCACTGAACATGTACTCCTGGAGGAGAGGAGGAGAGAGGGATATGATAGAGACATACAAGTATCTTACAGGGAGGAACAGGTGCAGGAATGCACTATTTTAAGCAAAAAGATGTTCCAGGACTAGAGGACATGGGATGAAGTTGAGGAGGATGATTCAGAGGAAACGGAGGAAGAATTTCTTCACAGAACGGGTGGTGGACTAAGTGGAACACCCTGCCAGAGGAAGTGGTGGGGCTGAAACAATCACGGATTTAAGAATGCATGGGATAGACATAAAGGCATTCTGGAGGTCAGGGTAAGGGCAACAGACTTCTTGGAAAACATAAAGTGAACTTACAAACTTAAATGGGCAGACTGGGTGGGCCATAGGCCCTTATCTGCCAACACTGTCTATGTATCTATGACTAAGTGAACAGTGTAGTGAGGACCAGTGATGCTGCTGATTGGAAGGTGTTCTTTGTTGAGCACATTGGTCTGGTCAGGACTTGCTCTTGTTGCTATAACATGACTAAACAGTGTAGTGAGGGCTAGTGATGCTGTTCATTGTTTTTTTTTTTTGAGTACACTGGTCTGGTTGGGATTTGCTCTTGCTACCACAGGGTGAACATGTGAAGAGAATTGTAAGGGCCAGAGATGCTTTGAATGGGAGGAGTTTTTGTTGATTACCCTGGTCAGGATTTGCCATTGTTACCACAGTGTAAACACATGAAGAGTGCAGTTAGGTCAGGGATGCTGTTGATTGGAACGTAGTTTTATTGTGTAACTTTGTCCTGCTTTCACTCTTGTTACCCTGATGTAAAAAGTGGAGTACAGAGAGGCTGTTGATAGGAAGATATTTTATATTAAGTGCCCTGGTCCGATTCATGATGTGAAAAGTGAGGAGTATAGTGAGGGTCATGAGGCTAATGACTGGAAGTTGTGTTCAGACAGTGGGGTCGGAACTCAGTCTCACATAATTCATGTGGACAGCAGAATGGAGAAGCGTGCACTGCACTTCCAGTTGGGCTGGTGGATTTACCCTCTTATTTAAAATGGCTTAAGGAAGCCATCCCATTGGCTCGGCAGTAGCATGCAGTTACCGAACGACCTCAGGAGAGCAAGGTTAAAACTTGTCACTATGTTATTACCATCTTATGCAGCAAACAGGTCTCTGGGAGGGAGGAGATCGCTTGGATGTGCAACAACACTCTTGAGACTTGGAGAAGGGAACTGTTGAACAAAAAGGAAGGAAAAACATGACATGTGGCTCCTAAATAAAAAAATAAATAAAAATGGATTTAATGGATGTGTTTTTTTTGTTTTTGTTTTTTTTTTTTTTTTTAGTTCCACTGAGGCTTTCAGGTCATGAATTGTCTGTTCTGTTCTGGACTTGACACAGTCTTTTACACACAGTGTTTCATGTAGTTCTAGCAAAAAAACTGAGTCACAGAGCCTGGTTTAAAGCATGACTCTGTATTGTCTCATTGATGGCCTTGATGAGTCCCTTAAAGTGCATTTGTTTCTAATATTACTTTTTTTTTTTTTTTTTTTTTTTTTGGGGTGCTCCTAAGTTAAGTGATGGAACATAAGCATAAAATAGATAACTGCTGGAGTCTCCTATGTGTCTTCTACACTTGTTTAAAACAATGCTGCTAGGACAGTGGAAGACCTGTTTTCCCGATCCAAACGCATCAGCAGCTCCACAACCATTAATGCCATACCATTGTTTGAGATTCGTTAACATCATTTCTTTTTCACCCCAGGTTGCCGAACTGGCACGTTTGTAATTTCCCACAGACCACCTCCCAGACCTGTTGCCTACTTTGCTTCCCAGAGGCTCCTTACCTCAACGCCTGTGGCCCCTCTCACCCCACGGCAGGTCCTCTGGGGCACCACCACCAGTGACTGAATCCAGTGGGGAGCCTGGGGTTGAGCCGTGAGTATCAGGAGTGCTGTTATCATGCCATGTTTGGGGTTTCAACCCTTTACTCCTTTCCTGAAACGCTGGTATTAACTGTATGTGAAGGCACACAGTGACATGCGAGAGCTGAGTTGTGCGCCTCCTGCCCAGCCATCCTACCTGTTTCTCTGCCTGTAGTACCCCAGGTGGCATTAGCATGGCAGGAAAAACACATCTTCTGCTGGCCTGCCATGGTCGTAGCATTCAGCATAACTTAATGGGCAGACTAGGTGGGTCAAGCTATCCTTTTCTGCCGTCCGCTTCTGTGAGCAGACTGCTTTCCACCTTGGAGAAAGTGTACATCCTCTGGGATGCCCAAACCATGTCACCTGCCAACCCTACGATCCCTGCTCAGCTTCCAAACCTAGATCGGCCAATCGCTAGCACCAAACAGGTCGTTTCTTTTTCCTGTTTCACTTGTCTATGTCCCCTTGTCACTGACCTGCCCACCTTCCACCCTTGGTCCCACCAGCCCTGCCATCCACCTTCTCTAGAACTTACTTTACAGGATCTTCCACAGATTACCTCTGGGTGGGGGCTGAAAGGGTGGCAGACCGCTTGGAGCACAATCCAGATGTGGAGGAAGCTTAGTCAGCTGTGTGGTGCCTGCAAGGGACGTGAGGCTTCATCCAGCTGCCATGAGGGGTTTCCACCTTTGAGGCCACCAGACATGCAGTAATGCATGCTCATGTGTACAGAAGTGCACGTGCATGCATCAGCACAGAAGGCAGGCCTGCAGGCCCCCTTCCAGAATGTGCGTCTTGACTGCTATCATCCAACCCCTGCTGTGTGGCAGGCGATAACGGACACAAGATACCCCTCCCAAGGGAGGACAGCTATCCTTGTCATTCTCGATCCTCCTTCCGGGCCTGTCCTCTAGTGACTTGAGTCTGTTCTGAAACCTAGTCACTGGCATAGCGGAGCAGTAGTGCTACTGCTGCAGTATCTGGCCAAGATCATTAACTGAGCCCTTATTGTGCAGATCGCTTGTTAACCTATAATAAAGGTTTATGGGTCCCTGCTTTGTACTTTAGACTCTTAATGAGGCCAATGGGGAGAGGAGGCCAGAAATATGCCCTGATTTTTCACATCCGCCATTCTGCTTCCAGTCTTGCATGCACTTCATATAAGTAATAGGCCCCAAATGTGTCCACTGGTAAAATGCTTGCTTACAAAGGGTCTAAAGTTGCAGTTTGCAGTCAAGTGACCAACACATGAATCTGAGTATCCATATATAAATGAGGTATTTTCCTTGAGAAGAAGTTCCAAAACATTTATGTGAAACCCTAAAATCCAAATCCACAAGTTGGGGGTCCCAGTCTACCATGTAACAGTTTTTCTAGCAGACATTCTGACTCAGAATCCTCTTCCCAGTGATAGCTCACCTGAAATACATCATCTTGTTTTCTTTACTTGCTCCCACTTCTACCCTGTTTTGTGGCTGGGAGCAGAAGCCTGCGTGGACAGTAAAGGGACTTTCCAGGTTTGCTCTCTGAAAGAAAAAAACACTGCATTCCCTGAGGGAATGATTAGGTACCTTCAGCCTCCAAAGTGTTTTAAGATAAATGTAATTATGTTTGTGTTGCTGATTGCCCAACGTGTCCAGGAGCACTCTCCCAACTCCTGCTTGTCAGCACCAGGACTCCTGTGCAGTGCAGGAATGGGGACGATGTGTTTTCAGTTACTAAGGTCCAAGTCGCAGCATTGGAAGCATTGTATGTTCCATGTATCATCCTCGCTGCCACTACAAAAAACGAGCATTGGAGCCACCAGTGGGGAAAGGGGGTCCTAGCTGAGTTGGAGCCAAATGCTGAGTGCTATTGATGCAGACAGCTCTGCTCTGCCTCCTCTCCTAGTTTTTAACAATTTTGTTCTGGGATTGCAATACAGTCCGCACTCACTAGGACAACAGGCCCAGATTTTAATACAATTGTAATTTGTTGTGATTTGAAGTAGTGGTGACCAAAACCCAACACAATAGAAACATAGAATTTGATGCAGATAAGGACCATGGCCCACCCAGTCTGCCCATTTCCTGCTCTACTGGATAAGCTGCAGATCCTAGTTAACCAGCAGCCTACTTCTTCCTACCCTCCCCAGAATTGCCTTTATGACTATCCCATGCATGCTTGAATCCTACCACTGATTTTGACTCCACAACCTTCTCCGGAAGGCCGCTCCATGCATCCACAACCTCTCTGTGAAAAATACTTCCTTAAATTACCTCTGAGCCGCCCCCATCTTCAAATTGTGCCCTCTTGTTCTTGCACACCTCTTTTTTGAAAGATGCTACCCTCTTGGACTTTGTTGATTCCTTGAGGTACTTGAGTTTCTGTCATGTCCCCCTCTCCCTCCTTTCCTCGAGGCGATACATATTAAGCTTCTTAAGTCTCTCTTCATGTCTTCCGTGCAGACCCTGCACCATTTTAGATTGCCCTCCTCTGGACAGCTTCCATCCTGTCTGTGTCTTTATGAGATTGGGTCTCCAGAACTGCACACAGTACTCCAGATGGGGTCTCACCAGCTGTCTGTACAGAGGGATAATAACTTCCTGTTTTCTACTGGTGATGCCTCCCTATGCATCCCAGTATCCCCAGCCCTCCTTGCTGCCCTCTCACATTGCTTGCCCACCTTTAGGTCATCTGATATGACTACCCCAGGTCCCTTTCCATTTTTGTTGTTGTTAGTATCTCACCCCCATTGTGTACTCTTCCCTGGTTTTTGTTTCCCAGGTGCATTACCTTGCACTCTTAGCATTGACTCTAAGCTGCCATCGCTTGACCATTCCTCTAACCTTGCCAAGTCCCTTCTCATCCTTTCCACCCCACCCTGTGCATCAACTCTGTTGCAGATCTAGTGTCATCTGCAAAGAGACATACTTTCAAACAACATGAAGTCTTGCTGTATTATGACATATGCAGTATAACCCCAGGTTAGAACTGCTCCGAGGTGAAAGAGTTAACTTCCATGCAGGGCATGGAATCTTGTCTTGTGAGCTCAGTTGAACACTCTGTCTGTTGAAGCTCAAACTTAAACTGTCAGATTCTTCTCTCCCTCACTGAACAGTCGCCCGGAGATTCCTCCTGCTGCTCGGTTTGTTTGTCGGTTTTAGTGTAATTCTGGTTTATTTTATCAAATTTAACCGCAATCATCGGTTCAAGCTCTGTCTGTGGTATTGTAAGTAATAGATAGGCTTACTTTTTATTTTTCTTCTGTGTGAACTTGTAAATGTCTTTTCGGTTCGGTTTGAACCGATCAGAGGGTTTAAAATTACTTTCTAGTCCTTTAGAGTGCGGTTCCCGGTTCTTATCGGTTCTAAAAACTGATTTTATTACGGTTTTTCCATGACCCGTGACACTTGTGGGAACCGATAAAGAGTCTTGCTTGGTGGATTGCCGCTAACGGGCAAGTTTTGGTTAGGCTGGCACTATGTCTGAGAAACTCAAAGAAAACCGACCCACTGGGTTTCAGCACTGTGGCTCTGTGGGGAAGCCTTTGCTAAGGCTGACCCACACACCATATGTGTATATTGTCTGGGGTTTGACCACCTCAATGCAGACTGCCAGATTTGTAACAATTTTCCTGCTGCCACCGTGGAAAAAAGAGTTGGTAGGCTCAGGGAAAGGGAGGCTAGAAAGTCCGCTGACCGGATGGCCAGCCCGGTTCGGTTCCAACCGAACCTGAGGGAGTGCCCTCTGACCAAGGCGATGCTTCCTCGGCAAGCGAAGAGCCAGTTCTGAGGGCGGTTCCAACTAAAAGGGCTAGAAGGTCAGCTAGTTTGGCAAAGTTCTTCTCCAACCGCTGAGGAAATAGCCAAAGCTATTCAGATTGTCCAGTCTCTTTTCCCAGTCCCATCTGAACGGCACCATTGGGTAAGCGCCGTCTAGTCGGTTCCTCAGTTCAAGATTATGATTTTGAAGATTTTTATGAACCAGGGAAGGGGAGGGGTAACGAGGAGAGTGAGTGTGATTTTGACAGTCTGGATGTGCCCATTGAACCGACATCTCTCCAGACAGACCTTCAGGAGTATCCCTCCCAGGCTATCTGAGTCCCTCTCATTTTTGTTTTATAAGAAAGTTGTTGACACTCTGCAACTCCCTGTTGAGGAAGCTGTTGATGATCAAGAAGAGCCTGATTTTGTGGAAATGATGGATATTCCAGAGTCTAGAGACTGTCTATTCCTTGCATAAATCTTTTAGGAAACAGACAGTAAAAATTTTGAAAACTCCTCATTCTATCCTCCTGTGGATAAAAGGATGGACAAGAGGTATGCTTTATCAGGCTCTGATACGGAGTTTCTATCTCAGCAGTGCAGCCATGTGGGGTAGTGCAGGCTGCAGCCTGTAGCGAGGCTAATATTCCTCTAGCTTCTCACCCTCCTGAAAAGGATTCCAGGAGGATGGATGCCATGGCAAAAAAGCAGTACATGGCAGCATCTTTGGACTCAGACAGGCAAATGATATGGCTTACGAGCTAGGTACCAGAAATCCAGGTGGGATACTGTCCTGGCCCTAGCAAAACAGGCCCCTGAACAGCTTGCCAGGGAGCTGGAGCAGGTGGCTGCAGATGGTATTGAGGCATCCAAGGTGCAATTTCATGCTGCTGTAGACTCTAATGATGTTTCATCTAGAGTTATGGCTACATCTGTGTCTCTTCGCAGAATGGCCTGGCTCAGATGTACTGCCCTGTCACAGGATACCCAGTCTAAGGCTATGGATTGTCCTGTTGTGGGAAATTCTCTGTTTGGGGAGCAGACAGAGAATTATATGAAGAAATGGATGAGTATAGGACCACCTATGGGAGTGCACAGGCCAAAGAAAGGCAAGTCACTCCTCCAAAGGCAGCATGTCAGGGGCAGGAGCAGGCCTTTCATAGGCCATTTTACCAAGCCCAGGCCTCCTCTTCTGCTTATGCCCAGAGGGGTTCTTTAGGAAGGGGCAGAAGGGTTCTAGTAAGCCTGCTTCTACCCCTCAACCCAGAGGCCCTGCAAACAGGCTCCCTGATGGGGTAGCCAGGCCGATTCTCCACTACCGGGTCAGCAGGCTGGCTCACTTTGTCCAGGACTGGAAGTCTTTAACATCAGACAAGTGGGTCCTGAGGTAGTGGTTAGGGACTGGTTCTCAGCTTCAAAAATTTCCAAGATGAGAGCCAGATCTTTTCTACCTGCAAACCCATCAGAGGCACTTGCCCTGGAAGCAGAAGTTTCTGCCCTCCTGGCTCTCAAAGCCATGGAAAGGGTTCTTCCCATACACCAGGGCAAAGGGTTGTACTCCAGGTACTTTCTTACCCCAAAGGACAGGAGAATGGCGGCCCATTCTGGATCTCAGGTATCTAAACAAGCACCTTTTAAAACCAAAGTTCAAAATGGTGACCCTGGGGATTATTTACCCTCTCTAAGGCCAGGGGACTGGCTAGCCTCTCTGGACCTCAGGGATGCCTACTTCCATGTTCTCATCAGAAGCTCCCATCGAAAGTACCTCAGATTCGAACTGCCCTCAGGCCACTACCAGTTCAGAGCAATGCCCTTCGGCCTCTCCTCGGCTCCAAGGGTGTTCACAAAATGCCTGGCAGTAGCAGTTGCTCATTTAAGAAGGAAAAGATTGCCATCTTCCCTTATCTGACGACTGGCTCATTGTAGGCCAGTCTCCAGAACAGTTAAACTTCATTTGCAGGTAACCCAGCAGCTGCTTACATCTTTAGGTTTCCTTCTCAATCTTCCAAAGTCAGTTCTGGAGCCTGTCCAGCTTCTCACCTTCAAGGCGAGAACTGAACACAAAAGAAGCCAGAGCCTTCCTTCCTCTGGAGAGAGCAAGGACCCTGGTGTCTCTGGCCTCCTCTTTCACCCTGCAGGTCTCTCGACAGCAAGGCATTTCCTACAGCTCCTGGGGCACATGGCTGCTTCTGACAGCAGTAGTGCAGGGAGCGAGATTTCAGATGAGGGACATTCAGTTCCATTTGAGAGCCTTTGGTCTCAAAGGACGGATCCCCTAACCAAATTGATTCCAGTAACTCAACCCTGATCCAGGCCCTTCAGTGGTGGCAGGATCAGAACAATCTGAGACAGGGGTTCCCTTCACCCCAGTCTCATTCCTTGACCCTTACTACAGATGCATCCCTCTGGTGTGGGAGCTCACTGGCTACCTTTCCACCCAAGGGCTGTGGTCCCCTCAGGAATCCCTGCTCCCACATCAATTTGCTGGAGCTCAGAGCAGTTTTCTAGCACTTCAGGTTTTCCACATCTGCTCCAGAACAAGGTAGTTCAGGTCAGAACAGACAATACCCACAATGTGGTACATCAACAACAAGGGGCACACTCGGTCTGCCTTGTGCACGAGCGATGAAGTTGTGGTCTCTGGGCTACTCTCTGAACGCCTCCCTACGGCAGTTCACCTCCCAGGCAAGGACAATGTCCCAGCGGATGCTCTCAGCAGGATTTCCCAAGGCCATCACGAATGGGCACTGTATCCCCTGGTACTGGAGGTAATATTTGCCAGAAGGCACTCCGAAAATAGATCTCTTTGCAGCCCCAGACAATCATCAACTTCCCTTTTTTGCTGCAGGCCCGCAGTGTTGGGCTCAGTCCTCTGGATGCCTTCCTTCTCAGTTGGGAAGGAAGTTTTCTATGCTTTTTCCCCTTCCCTCTTCTTTTCACAGTGCTAGTCAGAATCAGATCTCAATCCTGCAAGATGATCCTGATTGCTCCAGATTGGGCCAGGCAGCCCTGGTACCCACTCCTCATGTCCTTAGCAGTCCACCCTCCCCTATGCCTTCCCAGGAAACACAACCTGTTAACCTGTGCCCAGGGAGAGTTTGGTATCCGAACCTCAAATCTCTCAATCTCAAGGCTTGGCTTTGAAGAGTTAGAGTTTGCTGACTTACACCTTTCTCAAGGTGTATTGATATCTTGAAGGCCTCTAGGAAGCCTTCCACCAGGGCTACCTATAATTCAAAATGGAAAAGATTTTCCATATGGTGTGCTAGTAAACATATTTCCCAGAATCTGCTGGTGTGCCCACAATCCTGGATTATTTGGTGCATTTGAATTCCTTGGGGCTGAGACCAGCTACCTAAAGTGCACTTGGCAGCTGTGTCTGTCTTCTTGTCAGCAGGTAAGCCCTCTTCTTTATCAGCTCACCCTGTGTTCTCCAAGTTTTCAAAGGGTTGCTTCACACCAATCCCTGTTCAGGATCCTGCCCCTGCTTGGGATCTTAATATTTGCATCGCTCAGCTTATGCAACCCCTTTGAGCTATTGTCTTCAGCAGAGCTGAAGTACTTGACTTGGAAAACTGTGTTTCTGGTAGCCATCACCTCTGCCAGGCGCATAAGTGAGCTACAAGCCTTGTCAGTGGAGCCTGATTTCATCTCCTTTCATAGAGATAAGGTAGTCCTCAGGACTAACAGGAAGTTTTGCCTAAGGTGGTTTCAGACTTTCACCTTAATCAATCCATGTCTCTCCTGTGTACTTCACTGACCATTCCTCCTCTGGTGAGAGGAGACTGCACAGTTTAGATGTCAAAAGGGCCCTTAGTTACTATATAGAACGTACTATGGTCACAGGTTCAATCCTCCATTGTTCCTCACCTATGGTGAGGTTGGTAAAGGAAACCTGCCACTAAAGAGATCCATTGCCAGGTGGATTGTCTCTTGTATCCAATTCTGTTAAAAAAACTGGGTAAGGTTCCTCCCTCAGGCCTGAGGGCTCACTCTACCAGAGGTACAGCTGCATCTCTGGCTGCTGCCAGGGACATTCCTATCCTAGAGATATGTCAAGCAGCTACCTGGAAAACAGTTCACACTTTTACTAAGCATTACTCCTTGGATATCCAGGCTAGTAGTGATGCTCGATTTGGCACAGCCGTGCTTCAGAGCCTATTTCCCAAGTAGGTTCTGTCCTCATCCATGGAGGTACTACTGTGTAGTCTGCATATGTCATAATATAGCAAGACTTCATGTTGTTTGAAGAAAAAATTACTCACCTTAGTAATGTTGTTTCTTCTAGTGGAGTCTTGCTATATTATGACCTCCCCCAGCCTGCCCCTCTCAGAACCTCTGTTTTTGGGATGTGGGTGGGTAGTGCAATGTTGGCACTTCTTTGATGCCCACTTCATTTCACCCTTATGGGTGCTTAGGTGTTATGCTTAAGTTTCTTCTTGAATCCCCGACTTGAGTCTTTGTTTTGGGATCAAGATCAAAAGGTGTTTTTAGTTAGTAGCCAGTGGCTAGTGTAGGTTTACGGCTTCCACACAGAACCTTAGTGAGTTTTTGCTCAGAAGATCTGGCAGTTTAAGTTTGAGCTTCAACAGACAGAGTGTTCAACTGAGTCAGGCCAAGATTCCATGCCCTGCATGGAAGTTAACTCTTTCACCTCCGGAGCAGTTCTAACCTGGGGTTATACTGTATATGCATATGCATTGGCCTAGATCCATCCTCCCTTAAGTGGTTCAGATGCTACCTCTCCGGTAGATCACAGCAGGTAAAAGCTGAAGGTGACCTTCCCCATTAAGACCACTGTCAAGAGGAGTCCCCAAGGCTCTATTCTGGGTCCTATCCTTTTGCCATTTATATAAATAAAATTGATTCAACCCTTACCAAGTCCTCAGTACATCTCTTTGCTGATGACACTGTACTGTATGTCAGCAACCCTTCACCTAAAGTTGCTCATGAAATCCTACAAGCAGAATTCTCCTGTTACAACATCAGCTTCTCAAGAAAAAGCTTCTCTAAATGCAAAGAAAACCAAAGCAATGATGTTCACAACCCAAAACTCCACCAACACATCCTCTTCAGTCAGTCTCCCCAGATATGCACTATACTTGGAAAATCTGGAGTATGTTGAAAATTTCAAATACCTAGGTGTGTGGATTGACAACAGACTTGACTTTACTCAGCATCTAGAACAACTGCTGAAAAAGCTTCGCTAAGGCTTGGCCTCCTCTACAGATTAAAACCCTTCCTTAATAGAGATTCAAAGATGAGATTAGTCCAGGCCATCTTTCTATCAGTCATTGATTACGCAGACTTCCTCTATAGTCACTGCTCCACTCCCTACCTTCAAAAGTTGGATACCTTATACCATAGAGCAATAAGGTTCATTACAGACCTGCCATATAATACTCACCATTGTTCCCTCATGATTCAGTTGGATGGGTTTCCTTCATGTCAGGAGGAGCAGAAATGCAGCTCTATGGATCTACAGAGCTTTATCAAAAACTCCCAAGCTATATCCTGACTGCTTCACCTGACCACTCCCAGCCAGCTCCTATGCCCTAAGAAACAACAATATCATCCTGCTCAAATTGCCCAGAGTCAACACCAAAATAGGGAGGGCAGCAATCAGCTACTCTCTAGCCATAGCATGGAACACCCTACAAAAATCCCTAAAACTGTCCATTATCATTCCATTTACATCCTTCAAGCAGCACTGTATAGCCTTCTTCACAGAAATGCAGTTGCTACCGCTAGAGATAGAATAGTCATCCCACAAAACTTTATTCCAATCACATATGGCATATTCCTTCCAGCCAGACACCGCCAGTATATGGCACCCAATATTCCCTTCACCATCCTTGTACTCATTATGTGAGTGACTGTCATGGCCCTCCTTGTGATATATATGTATTGTACATATTGTAGATGTTAGTTTTAACTTTCTCGCCAAGCTTTAACATGTGAATTCTCTGTATATTATTGTGTTATAAATAACATTTTCTTGTTTCTGTATGTATAACTGTCTCATAAGTATGTGGTTTAATTGCTATGCACCAACTCGAACCTTGACCTTATCAGGTCCATCTTGTAAATGAGCCTTACTCAATGATGATCGCCTGAATAAAGATTTGATTGATTGATTGATTGATATGTCATAATATAGCAAGACTCAATTAGAAGAAACAACATTACTAAGGTGAGTAATTTTTCTTTCCTTCCAGTCCTTCTGCAATGTTGCTTATAAAGACATTGAAGAGGACCGTCCTAATACTGAACCTCGCGGTACCCCACTAGTAACCCTCCTTTCTTCTGAGTGGACTCCATTTACTATTACTCTCTGTGTCCTATTCTCCAGTCAATTCTTTACCCAGGCTGTCATCTTGGGACCCACTCCCAGGCTGGCTAACTTGTATATTAATCTTTTGTGTGGGACTGGGTCAAATGCCTTCAAAGTCTAGGTAGGCCATGTCCACAGCCCCTCCCTGATGATCTACTACTTTGGTCAATGTGGCTCACTATTCAACTGAGAATATTTCGGGGTTGACTCAACAGGCTTTGTTCTTCTGAAAATGGCCAAAAGCAGACCTCTGTAGCCAGCTGTGTGGTGCTGATTTGGGGGCCACTCTGGGTGGCTGTAGATTGAAAGTGCAGATCATGGTGAGATGGGTGGGACTTAAAATACCCTCCTGCACAATGAGGGCCCAGCACCTCTGCGACTCCCCTAGCCCAGAGGATGCATGTAGTTGCCGCCCACTTCACATTGCCACTATTTTCATGCCTTTCCCCTTGTGGCTATATGGAAAGGGGATCCCCCCTCAGGGGTGGAAAGCCGAGGAGCTCAGCAGTATGGATGGTGGTGCTTGAATGAGTGTGCTTGAAAAAACTCCTCTGGGGAAGATGGGTTAGAATGCACTGCTGTTGAAGTGACACCTAGTGGAGATGTTGGGGTGGTGCCATTGACAGTATGTGTGACCCAAGTGCAATCAGGTGCCCCACCCTCAGGTTGCTTTGTGTGCACATCCATGTATGGTAGGTGAGGAGACAGAAAATGGACAGTGACCCAAGCATGCTACATGACAGACACCTCCCCACCCCACGTAACCTTACCCCCAGCCATCACCACAGACAGTACAAGTCAAGTCAGTTTTATTTATAAAGCTATTCCACAAGTGATCAGAGCTCAGTAGAGAAATAAAACCATAAAATATAATGGCATATAGCTAAGATAAAAACCATAATAAATTAGTCTGGGTCTGTGAAAGCCAAATTTAAAAAGCAGATTTAAAGCTTTCCCACGGTCAGGCACTCTAATCTGACAAGATAGAAATTACACAGGTTGGGGCTGTAAAAGCAAAGCGCAGAGCACCAGATTTATAAGCCGAACCCTGGGAATCTCTGGCAATCCCTCATCGGTGGAATGGAGAGGCAGGAAGGGCAGAAAGGACTGTCACAGTGTGTGGGAATAAACTTCAGACAAGGCAAATTTACAGGTTTAAACATACTTGGTGCGGTTATTTATTTTTCAAAAGTGAGAAAAATAATAAATGAAAACAAAAATTGCAAAGAAAATCACTACTTAACAAGAGTTGTTTCTTACATAATACAGTCCTGGATCTTGGAGCTCCTAAGAACCTTCTCATCTGCATTCAACAGCTTGTCTATAGTAGCACCTCTCTTTCTCAAGACTGAACTCTACTGGACCCGTGAAGAGGTTTTATATCTTTTGGTGGGATCATCTGACTGAGCCCTTTCTATTTATATGTCTGACATGTTTCAAAACCAAGGGTTTTTGTTTCAGGGACTTCCTGGTTCAATTATATCTACAGATGTTGACACTCTATCTCTGATCCACAGTGACTAACCACTTTTATGAAGCATACCACGCTTTTTGTTTGGCCTAATACATAGAACCTTATAAAGTAACAAGTTTATAGTGTGAATTTATGAAAATACCTTAAGGGTTTCTTATAACTGTACTAATTATGAAATTATTGTTGTTTTATATGGCTTCTGAATCCTTTTATGTAAAAAAAAAAAAAAAAAAATGCTTTAACTGTATTTATTCCTATTAAAAATAGCCTTCATTCTTTTTGTACACAAAATGCACTTATGCACTTTACACAACACCTCTCCGGGTGTTTGGCATCATTCCAGGGACTGAAGGGATGTAAATGGAAAAGAATGAAAAGAGAGAACTAGTAGGAAGTTTAGCAGGATAGTAATGAGCTACACTAGGTGGCTGACCTAGGGTGGGGGAAGAAAAGCAAAGAGAAAAGCATTAACTGTTGCGCAACAGAAGTTTTGGTAGCTAGGAAATATGGAGATAGAAAAGTGGTCCATCAGTCACAGCGAGGTGTAGCTTAACTCCGCCACAAGGGCAAAGAAGGTCTTGCAAGTAGCACGGTACCTGACCATGTGGGCTTTATGGTCAGTAACCAGACCTTGAAGGTGATCCTCCAGAAACGGCAGCCAGTGCAGACTGGCGGAGCACAGGTGTGATGTGGCAGGATCAAGGTAAACCAGTCAACAACCTGACAGCCGCATTCTGTACCAGCTGCAGATGGCGGATATCAACCCCGGAAGCCCTAGGTAGAGGACATTACAGTAGTCAAGACGGGAGGTAACAAAGGCAAGGACCAGAGTGGTAGATTGCCGGGAGGGACCAGGTGCTTAATTCTGGCACTGTTCCTCAGATGGTAAAGAGTAGCAAGAGTAGTAGTAAAGTAGATGGTATATGGAATAGCATCATGGGGGGGCAGTCAAGGGTTATTCATAATCTGCAGCTGTTAAAGGACCTTGGGAGCCTGGAGGCCACTGTGGGTGAATCCGCAGTAACTGAGATATTAGGACATGGCCTTAATGAGGTGCCTGTGGACAACGGAGGAGCAAAAACCAAAATGTCAAGGTTATACTACCTCAGGTATCCAATGTGGATTCACTATGAAATCTCAAAATTCAGTCTCCCGAACTTCATAAGCTAGATTTTGGAAGACCGACAGAGTCTTAAGTGTATCACGGGGGGCTTTGCCCTCCGCACCTGTAACTACAACCAACTCCAAGGGGAGTGGACCTCGGAGGAAAAAGTAAGTTACGGAGTGAAGTGCAAAACAGCAGTGACCAGTCACAGAATCCATGTCTGCTGCACCATGCTGTCCAAGCTGCTGGTGGCTTAGTCCTCCATGCCACAGGAGCAGCTTGGCCAGCTTCTGCATCCTCAGTTCACTTGTGGTGCCTGACTAGGGGTAGGGTAGCAGTTCATCACATCCACTACCTTACCACTGATGGCACCGGCTTCCTTCCTGTTGGTCAAGCAGTGTGTAGGGCTGTCAGACTCTGGATCCTACATGTCGATTCTGAGTGTCTGCATTTAGTAATACTCTCTCCATGGTCGAGGGTCTTAGCAAAACAGCTTGTGAGATGTTGTGACTGAGACCTGAATGATCTGAATTATGTGCTTGAACTTTCTGGCCAAACCCAAAAGCACTGAGTCTGTCGTGTTAATATGTTAGAGCCACACCACGCTTAAGATGAGTGGGTTTATGTTCTCCAGTGGAAGACATGTAGGATCCTATAACTGATCTGCTTGAAGAGAGCTGGGTGAGACATATGGATGCAGTCAAGCTTTGCACATACTTCAACACAGATCGGGGTGGGGGGACATCGTTGAGCACTGTAAACCTTGAGACTCTGTTCACTTCCAAACCAGGGTACACAAAATTGGCAGAGCATTTGGCCAAGACAGTATCAGAGGAACCTGTTAGGACAAGTGCTTATAGGATCCCTGTGCTAGTGTCAGAGACCAGATGTGCAAAGAAATTGCAGAGATGAGACAACTGGGGTGATAAAGAATTTTAAAAGCCCTTGGTGATGTAATGGGGGCAATTTTGGTTTTCATTTGTACTTTTTAATTGCCAATTTTGAAAGCGAGGCCACCATTTAACTAACAAAGTTCTTGTTAGTTGAGTGGTGCCTTCCTTCTCGAAATCTGCACTTAAAAGTACAAAAACATGTAAAACGTGTCTCCCATTAAAGTTCTATGGTGCGTGGCTCTCTGAACATTTTTGTAATGATGTCACAAACGTATGCGGGTTCGTAACTTATGCGAAGGCTTCAAAAACCATGCCGACAGAGCAAGTTTACAAGTATTATAACTAAAATATACCGGCAAAATATTAAGCTATTTACGGCACCCTTAACTGGAGGACGAGGCATCCTATATGTTGAAAGGGAGGGGGAGAACAGTAAGTACTGAAAATCTGCTCCTTAGGCCCTTTTATTTCTCCTATTCCCAAACTTTGCTTGCTTTAAGCCCTTTTCTGCCCCTGCCCCAGATCCAGAGTTACAACTAGTCACAATTTTTTTTTTTTTTTTTGTGCGGGCCCTAACACTCCACACCCCAGAATTGTATCTCAGTTTTCAGGTAGACTTCCTGGTTCCTGCCTCCTCCTGCTAAGTCCTGATACCTATTTCACCCCTTTACTGTACCCCTTTCTATCTGCTGAGGAGCAGAATGTCTGTCTGTCTGCTGGCTGCCTCGTTATGCTGACTCCGGTGGGCAGATTCCAATGTCTAGCCCGCTGGTCCTTTCACACAGGGGGGTGGGGCAGCATGGGGGTCCACTTGAAGGCCCAGTCCTTATGGAGCCAGAAGTGGATGTAAGGACACCTGGATAGCGTGACTGGATTCGGCCATGGGTGGAGTTTGGGTGGATCTGTGGGCACCGATTGACTCTCCACTAGCCCCTCTTCAGTGCTCTGGTGCCACTCTTGGAGTTCCCGGGTTGGATTTCAGCTCTTTTGTGAGAGGGTGGGCTCCAGTGAGAATAGGGCCCCTCTAGCTGGCAATCGGTGGCAGCCAGCATTTCCTGGGCGAGGGGCGCAGGGTTTGAGCTCACGGGCCACTTCCTGGTTTCCTGCCCACCTCTTCTGATTGGCTGCTAGCGGAGTTTGGGGCGGATCTGTAGGCGCCAATTGGCTGTCCCACTAGCCTTTCTTCAATGCTCAGTGCCGTTCTCCGGAGTTCCGGTTGGATTTCAGACTCTTGAGTGAGAGTAAAGTGCCCTCCCTAGTTGGTGCTCGGTGGCTCTTTGGCTTGTCATCTGCGCCTTGATCTTTACCAAATGTTTAGCAGTAGTGGCAGCAGCCCTTCGAGGAAGGCCTGTATGTCTTCCCCTACCTGGATGACTGACTTCTCAAAGCTCACCCAAGGAGCAGCTTTTCCACACACTAGACTGCACCAGACACCTGTTTTAGGCTTTAGGAATTACTATCAGTGTGACCAAGTCAGTGCACTGACCCCTTGCCAATGCTTGCAGTACATAGGGGCAGTCCTGACACAGTCAAAGGCCCAGCCTTCCTACCACAGGACAGGGACGAGCACCTGATTGCACAGACCCAGGTGGTTTACAGTAGGTATGTCACAGCCAGGACATTACTGAGACTTCTAGGCCTGATGTGGCCTCCTTCCCAAACCCTCCCTCCTCCCTTCAACCTCTCCTCTCTATCTCCTCCCCTCCACAACTTCCTCAGCCTCATTCCCATTCTTCCTTCATCCACTTCCTCCTCCTCTCTACCTTCTCCACTGTCCTCCCCTCCCTATCCTTTCCCCATCAATTTGTCCCCCTCCATTCCTCTATACTGGCTATTCCCAGCGGTTCTATGTCAGTTAGTGACATCCAATAACAGCTGCTAAATTCAGCGTGGCAGTATCATCGCGAACCAAAAATGCGTCCTGATTTCTCAGCCCGTTATGTTGAATGAAAATGTAAATTAAAACCCATGCTGATTTCAACAGTTGTTTTCCCAGTTTGAACATCTTTTTTTTTGTACAGGGTTCTGAATAATTGCAGAAGTTATACTTCCGACATATGATTGATACGATATTTTAGTAAAGTCCTTACCTGCATTACATGCAGCATCACTCCAGAAAAGGCGTCCGCTTATCTTCGTAAAGTTCCATGGGTGTCATCATATGCGACTCCAAGTTTAAAATCTAAGGTCAGCACGTCATTGAATGACTTACAGTGTTTTAAGATTAAGTGGTCTGTTAAGGTGCTAAAAAACGTAACTTTATTTCTTCAATTTAAAGTTATTTCTGGGTGTGCATTATGGAGTGCTATCACACTTGTCCAGGTGCTATCACACTTGTCCAGGTAAATGTTCATCTGCTAAAACTTATCTTTCTTTATTAGTTTTACTCTTAGACCTAAAGTTAGAAATTATATGTTATAGCTCTTAAGTAGTCAAGCTTGGAGCAGGATCCTAACTGCCTACCACCGCAGTGAGACGTTTAGCGGTGTCTCTATACTTTCTCCGTGGCACTGGGGTTCCTGGCCAGCTAGGTATTGCTCCAGTTTAATTTTATTCAGGTCCTGATCTGTTTTGATAGCCTGAATGAATTTCCAGATATTGGGGTGGCATGCTCTGAGTAAGTTGTTAAAACTACGATGCCATCCCTCGACAGAATTTATAGTGCGAGGGAGGCTGTCAGTAACTGCGCTATGGCAGTTCCAGAAATCGATGTAAAGAGTGGTCTGCGGCATCCACATCTGCCGATTGGTCGCCCAGCCACATATCTTCAAAATAGTCGAGTTAACCTGAAAGTTGGTCTTCATGGTCGATGTAAAAGAGCAGCACCTCAGTGACTCAAAGGCAGACAATACATTGTGTGTTGGCACATATGCCAAAGCAGGAAGCATACAGATGTGGAGTGCAAAATGTTAAACATGTCGCTTTTTTAAATGTCAGGCAGATCCTACACTTTGCGCCACACAGCCTGGCGAAGGTGAAAGAAACATACTCTAACTGCAGAACCAGGGAATTCAGAGGTGAAGGCTTTGCAGCAGCCAATTCAAAATCTGTCATTACGGACAGTGACGCAAGGTCTGGACAGAGGGATTTATTGCTGACAGTACTCTGACATAGGCAGAATTTGATCTGGAAGACATCCGAATGAACACTGTTGGGATCACTGCTGTTTGTTGAACACCATGGATTGTGTACAACTGTGACAACAGCAGGGATGTGGACTTAAATGTTCCATCTGCGTACCAATGCTTACACCCAGCCATGTAATGTAAATTTCTGTGTGCGCCAAAATCAAAAATCTTCACTGTCCTGCAGCAGAAACAGATCCCCACGATCAGTGACGCTGTAAGGGAGGGATTTGTAGTTCAGAGAGGCATGCTGGCAAATACCTAGAGCTACAGAAGCAGTTTGCCTAGCTCTTTGTGTGGTGCGTTTTGGACTGGAAATTGATGGCAGTTTGTTTGCTCTTGCTGTGTCTAGAGTGCTTGTGGCTCCTGCCACTATCTGATGCGCCCCTCCGCGAGGACACAGCCTTCACTTTTAAATTTTGTAATACCCTTCAACAGCAACCGCATCCAGCATGAGGGTATGATTATACCTCATAAATTTGGTTATAGTGTCATTACTGACATGAGAGCAGGCAGAACAATCGAATTGAATCAGATTTGCTGCATTTCATAAGTGGTGTCTCCATGCTGCCTCTCCATGCAATATAGATATTCCTGTGGTAGTTGCTGCTGTCCTCTTTGGCTGCTCATGAACTCCAAAGACATTGTGAAAGTTAATAAATGGAGTAGTGGCTATCTGCTATTGGTTTAAATAGCTTGCACAATTGAAAACTACTGATTGCATGAACTGTGATGACGCACAACATCGCTTGCAATTGATTGAAAACTGATTGTATGAACTGTGATGACACACAACATCGCTTGCACTGATTGAAAACTGATTTCATGAACTGTGATGACACACAAGAACTGTTTAACTCAGCATGGGTTTTAATTGAAAGTGCTCGAACTGTATAGCTGTCGCGAATAATTTGTTTATGCAGCTATTTGAAAGCCGCACTTGCATTGTGATAATGCTGCTAATTATTGTGCTGTATTGCTCTCGCTGAAATGTATGCACGGTATTGATGCTACCATTCCAATCCTAATGCATCTTCCTCTCTCTTCTTTCCTCCTACTGTCTCCCTCCTGTGGTCCCTCCTGTTTTTTTTTTTTTTTAATTTCTTTTCCCCACATCCCCCTAACTCCAACTTCCTCGGAGCCCCCAAGGAGTCATTCCTCTGCTGGCCATCTTACCTGATCCGCCTCATCTCCCATGGAGCTGCGGTTTACCTCTGGGTGGGATGAGGAGCCCAAGCTTTCTGAACACTCTTGCTTTGCCGGTCGGAGGATGGCCAGGCAGGTGGCAGCACATCGAGGTCAAGCTCTGGGGCTCTGTCTCCTTCAGAGCTGGGAGGCATTTTCCACTTTTCTGTGTTGTGGACGCTGCATGTCCCTGACGCCAAGCGCGAGTGCCGACGGCCCACAACATCCTCCCCTACTGCCTTCAAGCTTGTCAAACCCCAGACCTTTGTCCAAGGCCAGCCGCTTCCTGAGGCCCAACGTGTAGCCAAGCCTCCTGCCTTAATTTATTTAGACTTTGATAACGGTAGGTGCACTGATCCCAGGGACCGCTTTAGGCATGACCCGGCCATAACACATGGCATAGGGTTACAGTGATACAAGGATTACAATATAACACACAAAAGATTAGATACAAAAGCAAGAATCATATAAACACAATGTACAAGATATGATACACAAGTCAGATGAGTATTTAAATACAGAGAATATACAGTAAATATACAATATATACAAGGCAAGGAAATCACAGCCCTTTCCTTTTTTACTCTGCATCTCCAGTGTCTCTATATCTCATTCCTCCACCCTGCACACCCTCCTCCCCTACCCTCCTTGTTTTTACTTAACACCCTCTCAGTCATTCCCCTTCCTCTCTCTCCTACCCTCCCTGTTGCCCTAGTGTTTTAGTCTACTACATTAATTAACCCTGCCTTCCTTTCCGTATTTAGTTATTGTGTGTATGTTACATGCTGTTCGTGACCTTGTACTTTTGCCTGTACTACTTCAAGCTTGTATAAACTTTTATTTTTTATTTTGTGCCTTGTATTATAATTGTAACCATTTTGTATGTCTGTAAATACTTGTGTTGCCTTGTATAAACATGTGACTATGCTCCACCCGGTCCATCTTGCAAATGAGCATTGCTCAACAATGATCGCCTGGATAAATAAAGATTTTGATTGATTGATTTGATTGAGTTGTTTACTGTTGGTAGGTGGGTAACCCCTGGGAGCAGCGCAGGAGGAATTTGCTAGGAGCCAGAGTTTGAGGCGGACTTGAAACTGGAGTGAGTGTCAATGGAGCGGAGTTCAGCCAGCAGTTTGTTTTCACTGCGGTAATACTGACAAAGCTGTGCTACCTATGTTTGTGGATACCCCAGGAACAGCTAGAGGGAGTACTATTTGGGCGGAGGCAGCGGTGGAGAGTTCGGGTTCTGAGGAGGGCAGTTAGGAGGATTTGGGACCAGGGCGGATGACGGTATCCACCATGCTGCAGAGGGCTAGGTCGAAGCGACCTTGCCTCCGGAGCCATCCAAGGGTATTATAGAGGGTGCAGTGGTGGGTAGAGAACAGGGCCAGTAAAGCAAAACGACAGGCACTGTTGTAGGCAGCGGAGAGTTTGGCCATGGCGGTAGCAGAGGTTCTGGCATATATAATGCCGGGCTGCTTCCCACCCTCCCCGGAGAAGGCGAACCATTGTGGAACGCCAAGCTCACTCCCCGCCGCCCTTCTGGCAGTACTCGAGTCCGCCTCCGAACCCGGGTTGCCAGCATCACAGACGGAAATCTAACCGCTGCGCTGGTGGGCCAGCATCCCCCTGTTTTAATTGGACTCTTCCTACCCTGTCCAGTTCCTGACATTACAGCCTAGGAGTGCCTGGTACCTCACAATCTTGAATGTAATCAATTTGTATTGTTATTAATTATGACAATTATGTTATTGTACATTGCTGTGCCTTCTTGCATTATCATATTACTGCACTGTTTACTTGTTATTATCCCTTCCCAGGACATATCTGGAAATGCACTTTATGGCGTGGTATGTCTTTCCTGGTAAATCTCTTTAAAATAAATAATTCATCACAGTGCCATTGGCCAGACTGCACATGAGAATCCCACAGTGGGCACCAAAAGTCCAGTGGGATCAGCATTCAGAAAACCTAGAACAGAAAGTCCTAGTAAACTCTCCTGTACAGAAGGTTCTTCAGTGGTGGATGGAACCCAGCCATTTTCTGATGGGTTTCTCCTGATAGAAACATAGACTATGACGACAGATAAGGACCGCTGGCCCACCTAGTCTGCCCATTTCCTACTCTATTGGATAAGATGCAGATCCTAGTTAACCAATGGCCTACTTCTTCCTACCCCCACCAGAATTGCCTCTGTCTATCCCATGCATTCTTGAATTCCTCAATGTTTTGACTCCACGACCTCCTCAGGAAGGCCGCTCCATGTGTCTACCACCCACTCTGTGAAAAATACTCCTCACATTGCCCCTAAGCCATCCCCTCTATCTTCAGATTGTGTTCCTTGTTCTTGCACATCTCTTTTCTGAAAGATGCTACCTCTTGGACTTTGTACCCCTCTCCTTATCAGATCCTCACTATAAATGCCTCGAGGATGGGCTGGGGTGGCGATCTAGGATCCCATCAGACACAGGGTACATGGACCAAATGTCCTAGAAATGAGAGCTGTCCTGTATGGCCTGCAGGCCTTCCAGACCCATCTATCCCTGGGTCCTCTGTTAATCCAAATGGACAATATACTGTAAGTGTGATGTATTACATCAACAAGCAAGGGGGAACTCATTCCTACCTCCTCTGCAGGAAGGCAGTGAAAGTTTGGTATTGGGCTCTGAACACAATCTAGAACTGTCACCAGTGCACGCTCTAGGGTTCAAAACATCCTGGCAGACAAAGCCAGTCACAGTCCAAGATGCACGAGTGGGAACTTTTGACCTTGGTCGTAGAAGACCTGTTCAGCAGATGGGCCGCCCAGAGTTTGACCTTTTAGTCCCCACACAATGCAGAACTGCCACTTTTCTGCTTGCTCATTCTAGGCATGGAGTTTTCTGATGAGACGTGTCGTCCCTCTTCTGGAAAGGGAGGTGGCTGTATGCCTTTCCTCATTCAGAGAGTGCTAATCAAGCTTCAGATGGAGGCCTCACAGATTTGATTCCCTTACTGCAGCAGCTGGAGTTGGAACCTCCAGTACCTCTGCCATTATGCCAGGGCCTTCTGTCACAGGAACAGGGAACCCTGGTCCATCTGAACCTCAGGTCTCTCCATCTCCATGCAGGGCTCCTGAAAACATAGCCTTTGCTCAGTTTGGGGTGTCACAAAAGGTGGTTGAGCTCTTGTTGGCTGCCAGAAAACCGAACACCCGAGCCACTTATTCTAAGAAGTGGAAGTAGTTTGCTTTGTGGGCTGCTTCTCACCAACTGGATCCTTTTACCTGTCTGGTAAATCAAGTTCTGGAGTATTTGCTGTCCTTGTCAGATGCAGGCCTGCAGTACTCTTGTATGAAAGTGCACTTGGCTGCCATTTCAGCTTTCCATGTGCCTGTTGATGGTTGCACAGTTGCTCAGCCGAGGCGGCCCACACATTTTGGAGAGGCATTCTGCACTTGAAGCCTCCTATCTGCAATCCAGTCCCGGCTTGGGACATGAATTTTGTGTTAGAAAAGCTTACTTGCACCTTTTGAGCCAGCTGCACTTAGGCCTATGCTTTCTGTCTAGAAAGCATTATTTCTAGTTGCTATTGCTTCTGCTCAAAGAACTTAGAGCTTCAGGCTCTGTGTGAGCCTCCTTATTAGATTTTTCACAAAGACGGGTGTCTTTGCATACCAGTCCTAAGTTTCTACTAAAGGTGGTGTCAGAGTTTACTTTAAATCAAACCATCCACCTGTTAGTTTATTTTCCTGAGCATGCCAGTCCAGGGGAAGCATTGCTCCATGCTTTGGATGTACATAGAATACTCAGGTACTTTATTTATTTTTATTTATTTATTTATTTGGTAATTTGGATACACTTTATGCACTGTACAAAGGACTGCATTAAGTCCTTGCAGCTTTTGTTTCCTTCACCCTTGGGAAAGAGGGCTCTCCTGTTTCTAAATAGTTCCTGCCAAATGGTTGGCCCCACTGTATTATTTCTGTTACAGGAAGTACAATAAAGGAACTTCCTGGGGTTATTCATGGCCATTTGAATTAGAGGCATGGCCACTTCGGCTGCATGTTTCAAAATGTGTCTACTACAGAGATTTAGTAGCTGCCACCTGGAGTACTGTTCCACGCCTTCACTATACATTACAGTCTAGAGATTGCCTTGCGAGAAACGGCAGGCTTTGGCCTAGCTGTGCTCAAGGCCAGCTTACCCCTGTAGGCTTCAACCACCCAGACTGTTTTATTGTCAATACTGCTTGGTACTGTTCAGTAGGTGTGGCCTGATGAGAGATATCCTTGGAGAAGATAGAACAATTACATATTTCCGTAACAGTGGATCTTTGAGAGAATCTTCATCAGGCCACTCCCCACTCTCCATCCCCTTAGGATTTAGAGCTCTGTAACTCTTGCCTCTTTTCTCCAAAATGTTCTGCCTGATGCTTCCTACTGCCTGGTAGGCAGAGGCATAGGTTCCTCTTGTTCAGGGAGGTCCTCGGAGCATGATCTCTGGCAGGAACTAAGATGGGAAGGACCACCCATGTTTATATGGGAAGTGTCAATGTAGGACATCGCCATGGCAGCCCCTAGTGGACAGCTTGCAAAAGTTACTGTGTGATCCTAGTGCCTGATGGCTATAGTTCCACAAGTGTGGCCTGATGAAAGGGACTTCTTGAAGAGCTACTGTTAGGTAAGTACATAACTGTTCTTTATAAATAAAATTGTTACACAATGTTTATTTTATAGTTTGTTTACCCAGTATAGGCTCTCTGAGATGCATCATCTTGTTAGTGTGGTTGTGCTTCTACCTATTCCACAGCTGGGTCAGTTGGAGCACTAGCCATTTGAGTGACTTGCGAAAGTCACACAGTGTGTATTTGTCGCTACTGGGGTTTGATCCTGCAGTGTTCTAGTTACAAAGTCCATGCTCTAAGCACTAGGCAGCACTGCCTCCCAATTACAGGTGCTGGACCTCGATCACCTGCCACACAGGGAAAATAACTGTCGCTGCTGATAAAAACTAGACCCAATAAGCCGCCCAGTGGGTGGAGGGCTGAGGCATCACTTTACCTCCTGTCATGCTGGCCACTTGTGTTCAGTGGTGAGCACGGGTTGTTGGGTGTCAGCTGGGGAGGGAGAGGATCGAGCATCTGCAGGACAGCTCTCTCCGGGAGGGTGGCTTACTAGTCCCGCTGAATGACTGCCCCAGGTAGAGGCCTGAGGGTAGAATGGGTCAGGGTTGCCAATGAAGGGAGGGTGCTGGACTTCGTAGCATGCGATGCCTCCACATGTGTGCACCGATGTGTCGCACCCCAGCCATGCTAGGAAGGGATCGAAATGGTGGAAAAACACCCCAGGTGGCAGGATAACTATCAACCCTCCTGGCAGACTCCGCACAGGTGGCTGGGTACAACTCACAGTCCTGTGGCAGAGGACAACGGGTAAGGTAAGTCCTGGAGGAACTGGGTGACGGGCTGGGGGCAATCAGATGGGGCCTGCCGGGAGAACTGGGAGATAAAGAGAATATAGGAAAAAACGAGACCAAATATATTTACCTTTCTAATGCTCTGTTTGACATATTGAGATAGAAAGCTGTCCCCAACTGCATTAAAAGAAATCCTGTACTACCTTCCCTTTGGCAGGACTGGTAATGCAGTATATATGTGATAAATTAAAATATCCCATGATTACTGTAAGACCCTTAGATGCTGCCATTCTGACTTCATCCCTTAATTTGTGATTACACTCACCTGCTTGGTCAGGAACTCTACAGCATACTCCCTGTAATGTTTTACTTGTATCCCCCATTACCACCACCAATAATGATTCAGTTTCTTCTAATGCTCTCTTAATATCCTCCCTTACTAAAATGTCTAATACTTGTTCGGTATACCATCCTACTCCCCACCGTTCCATGGTGGAACATAATCACTTTTACTTTATTGTGCTTGGATATTGTCACGAAGTCATCATTCATGGACATTTTAATTTTGGTAAAATACAAACTGTTCTTTCAAATTGAAATTTGAAGTTTCACAACAATAAAACTAATGATCCCCAGATCAGTGTGCAGCATATATGTTCTGGGCATAGTGGGTGCCAAGGGGTCCTTTACTGCTGACAGATTGTGTTTCTGTGTTTACAATGGTTGTGATGTTGCCATGCATGGGGGAGTTGCCTTCTAGAGTGGTGTCACAGAACCTTCTGTGATATCATGTACCTTATTCTACTAACACAAGGAAGACTGGAGAGGCTAATCACAGTCATTTAACAGTATTAGGCCTGGGATCAGCACCAGCCTAGGACCTACTGCAGATTAACTTGATTCTACGAGGCACTGGGATCTCCTTTGGAGACAATAAGCAAGGGAAGACAGACAGATCACCAGTTAGCTTGTTTCTTACATTTTATCAAGAGGCCTTAAAGGGAAGGATTACTGCAGTCTTATGGCTATTGGGGCCATGTATTTGGCAGACAATGTTAAATCCATGGTCAGCAATAGACCAGCCTTGCTGTGCAGCCATGTGCAGACTCAGGTTTGATTCTGGAACAAGATTACTAACTAAGCCTCGAGGAAGTTTAGGAAAGTTGTGAAGGCATTGTGCTTGAGTCCCAACAGAGTGGACAGAGAGCTTCCTCAGTGTCTGCACCCCTGTTGACCTAGTAGTGCTTTCTGAATGTGCCCACATTGGGAGATGCCACAGCTAGTAAAGGGTGATTGTGTATAGGCATCTTAAATGGAAGGAGGGGCAGGATTGGTGGGGGTTCAGACTGTTTAAAGAAAATCTCAGCTACATGTGTGATGACTCTACTGTGACTACCTGCTTTCCAGGTGACAGTGGGTCCTGCATACTTGCCATCTCCCAGTCGAGGACCTGTCATGGGAGTGCATGCCATGAGACTAGAGGTTAGGAGGTGTGGAAACTTGGAAGCTAAGAGTGTAGGTGTGGGTAGTTGGAGGAGTAAAAGAGAATAAAAACTCATTTTAAAGGTGGCAAGAAGGTATTTTTACATAGTTAACTGCCCTCCCATCTTCCTTTCCATGCCAATTATGTATTCTGATATGTCTGACCAATTCTTGATAAATTATCTAGCACTGGAGTGCCCTCAGGTCTACATAGAGTTCCACTCTCCTCACCAGCTACTGCTATTTCTTTTCATATTTCTAAGACAATCCATGGCATTGTGGGTGGTGAGGGATGGAGCCAGAGATAGTCTGGTCTGCACTGGTAGTATAGGCAGGGACAAATTGGCAGAGTGGTGGGTCAAGCGGTCCTCATCTGCCATCAAATTCATTGTTTCTGTGTTTTATACACGCCTTATGCATTTCATCTGAATGACCTGAATGGTGTTACTGACTTCGAGATTGTTCGGCAGTGTGAAGAGAGAGAGAGAGAGAAGCAATTGCTGAGAAGAGGGGGACTTAGAGTAGTAGTTTTAAAGGCAGAACTACTTGATTATTAATTTACCCTCAAAAAATTCAGAATGTGTCAGCTTATTGGAAAGATGATACAAGGAAAACAGGAAGGCATCTAGAGTCGAGAAGAATTTCCTATCACCTTTAATGGACCATAGTATTTGTAAGGTTCATTAACAGGGGTCAACCTTAATCTTTTTGCACTAGCTTGCAGGGCAAGTTGATTCAAAATTGCACTAGCCCGCAGATGGTTGCACTAGCCCTTAATTACAATGGTAAATTTTGATCACTTATACATGAAACAATGCAAGCAAAGCCAAGAAATACTCTGATTATTGCACATTTATCCTGGTCCTCATTGCTTCCAGCTCCCCAGCAGAAAACAAGACTACAGTGCTGTCACAGACAGTGAGCCCTCTCCCCAATTGTTTTGTACCATGGCTCTCTCTTCCTCTTGCTGCCCCCCACAAACAAAGAGGACATCACAACAGCAAATGTTCAATCAAGCAGTCCTAGCTCTGTGCACACAATAGCTGACATCATCATGCACCTCACCACACTGTTACCACCACCCACAGGGCAGTGAACAGAGTCAGGCAGAGAAGGCACTCTCAGCCCCCACCCTATAGTCAACTGGAGACCTGCATTTCTGAAAGTTTTGTACAGTCTCAAGTGAGCCAGGAGCACTTCTAAGGTTTCTTTGGGTGGGGGCTAGACAACCCTAAGGGGCTTGGGAAATAGAAAACTATGATATTTTTATTTGTAAAAGCATTGATTTTAATATACTCTATGCCAACAATAACAGATTTTTTTTTAACATTGTCCTTCCATCAGCCCAGGAAATAGTACATAGGCATAATGCTATACTATCTCTGTTTCTGTATAGGATGATCTATGTACCCAGGAATTCCTATTTCAAGGTTTCAAATTATGTATTTTATCAAGGTTTATTTGTGTACCATACATGATCCAAAGTTTTGTTTTTAGGCTGAAAGGACATGTCTGACAGTAGCGTCTCTAGCCACAAATGGTTACCAGGGCACAGCTGGGGCACAACAGATGGCAGCCAAGGCACTGATATATTGTTACTATGGGGGAAGCTCTGCACCATATGGGCACAGCATTTTTAGAATGGGCACGTGTTCTGGTGGGCCCTGGTGGTAGAGCCACCGCATGCTGAGTGGGATATGGGTGGAATTGTATGGGTGGTGATGGCTGGCATGGTCCATTTAGAAGAGATGGGGCCTCTACACTTGCCAGTAATGGCAGCTATCTATGGATGATCACTTCAGAGTCTGGTCTACAGTGGTATCCAGGGAAAGAACAGAGTTAAGAGATTTGGAGGAGAGGGAAGTTATGGTGAGGCTGGAATAAACCCACCACCTGCAGGGCCAATCCTGTATACCTCTTTGCATTTTGTTACTGAAATGTTGGATACAAACACTCAAAATGTAGAGAAATGAGGGGCACTGGTCTTAATAATATTGGACAAATTGTTAGACATAGACACATTCAAAAAACTGGAATTTAGTGGCTTAACAGCACTCTACCCTTGATCACACCCTTGACACTAGCTGAAAGTCTTAGCAGTGGAGTGATAATGACTCACATTGAGTCTTTTTGTGGATCCTCTCTTGAACTGCCAGATAATTGCAGCTCTTAATGAGCTGTTAATCACACCTGGCCATCTGGAACATTGAGAGAGATTAACATAAGGATTAGAGAATGCTAAAGTAGAGACTTTTTAATTACATTAACAGCCATGAAAATCTGCACTAGTCAAGGCGGGCATTTAGAGGGTTAGCTGCACTAGCCCTGGTCAATTTAGGTGCGGCTCAGTAAAAGCGCATTGCATTTCAAGCGCCGTCCTGTTCAGCGCTTTCATTACATCGCGTTAATTCTAAGCGCTGCAACAATTGACAGGTGCTTCAGTTCGACGCTGCTTTATTTCAGCTGCTTTCAATTGTAGCTAAGTAATCATGAAGCAAATGTAAACAGATGTATCTAACTCCTTCTGAAATTCTGTGGGAGAGCATAACCATGAAGCAAATCCCGACGCAGCATTCCAACAAGGTTCCTCTCTGTGCTAAAGGACTAGGTTGCAGAATCCACTGCACCAGTACCAGGCATATACGACAAACATGCTCAGACTGCACTTACCGAATCATTCGTGCAGCCATCCCGACATTTGGCTCCATGGTGCCTCCTGTATCTAAGCGAGACAGAACGACTTGCCCCTAATTCCTGCTGAGATCAGCTTGATCCCTGCAAGCTACCAGATGCATTCAGTGACACTCTAAATGGGCAACGCTTCCTGTTATTCCAGCGGCAGGACAATGATGCAATATGCTTTTGCACTGATGAAAGTTTGAGGCTACTGGCTAGTAACTCTGAATGGTACATTGACGGACTTTCAGTGCCGCACCAGTTCCTTTGCACAGCTGTTTACTATACATGCATTTATTGGTAGTAAGCAAGTCCTTCAGTGTATCTACTGTTAGCAAATAAATCCCAGTAACTATACTGTGATGCACTACAGAAATTAGTTTATGAAGCAGCTGCCAGAGGATATGACCTTAGCCTACAATAATCGTTTCAGATTTGAATCTGGCCTTATAAGTGCATTGCGAAGGTGTTCCCCAGTGTAAACCATCGAGGCTGTTACTTTCATTCTCACAAGCAATAATAAAGAAGTTAGGTGCACTATCACTAAAATGTCTATATCAAAATGAACCTGCTTTTAACCTTGAAGTGAGAAAGCTGCTAGGGTTAGTATTTTTACCCCACAGATAGTACAACTGAATTTTAACAGTTTAGTGACATATGCATTAGCAAGAAGGCCAGAAGCAAAAACATTTTATGAGTACTTCCACAAACAGTGGCTTGTAGACTGCCCAGTGCGTTATTGGAGTGTGTATATGGTTGCCTGTCGCACAAATAGTGACCTAGAATCATGGCATAGACAGTTTAACTGTAAGGTCGGTAGGTACCATCCTAATTTGTGGCAATTGATAGGGTTCCAAAGGATGAGCAGGCTCTAACAGAGGTGATAATTACCCAGATTATGAAAGGTCATGTAGTGGTTAGGAAGAGACGGAAGTATGTGTCGCTAAACAGTAGAATAGCAGCAATAACAAATGAGTACAATGCTGGTAACCGAACAGCTGATGAGCTCTTGGAGGGTATAGCTAGAAATGTCAGGGACTTATAGGATTTCATTGAAACCTACTGTACTGTATTCAGTTTTATTCTGTATTGTAGCATTAAATGTACAGCCATGGATTGTGTAATGAATAAATTATTTTTACACTACTTTCCAATTCGCTCTATTAATTGCAGTACTAAGAGCTAAACAATCAGATTTATCTGTAAGGTTTATCGCTCACATACATTGTAAAAATTACAGGCATAGGGTTATAAACGCTGTTCTGTGTTTGTGTAGGCTGCTGTTTCGGAACCTGTAATTTGGCATGCTGTTTTCTGTAAATGTCGAGACAGCTGGGTCAGCTCTTTGAGTTCTAGAGGGTTGAAAGGTAATATTTCAATAAGTACACCAGTGGGGCACACTAACTAACCGTCAATAATTGCAGTACGAAGAGCTAAACTGTTGGCGCTGAGATCGAGCAAAGCGTGTAGTAACACAGCGGCTATAAAAGGTACCGCTGAACTGAGCGGTGCTGTATTATCCAGGCTACAATGTGAAGTGCTGAAGTGGGCTACACCCCTTGTTGACAGCTCTGTAAAGTTTGCACACCAGCATCTCGGTTTAACCCTTGAGTTCCAAATAGTTTTTTTAATTATTTCACAGTATAACTCAGTGTTCCCCAATCATTGTTTTAGTGAGGTGGGCCACCACCCTATATTTTTCTACCACCACTCTGTATTTTTACCACCACCTATATTTTCTGCCATCACCCTAATATTTTTTTATAAAATCCTCCAAAATGGTCTTTTGTCACCTTTCCTTGCTATAATTCTACCCGCTTTGATACCAGTGTTCTATACTTTACTAAAACCACGTATGCATATGCACAGCATATAGGAGTCCACAGAATAATGCACCTCTGGCCCCGATCACGATCACCATCGCCACCGCCCTATATTCCAAGAGAGTGAGAACCCTGATAACTATATACAGTTTTAAACAAAGGGATCCAAGTATCCGTGACATTTCCACATAAAATTCATATTTTTATAACTGCAGATATGCAAGGGAAGAAAAGACAGAAATAGTAAGGGAAGGCAGAGAGCTACCGAGAGGTGGAGAATTATGAAACCGCCAAGAGTGATCAGTTCCTAGGTCTCACAAGAAAATTTGTTGTGAACCAGACAGAGAAGAGATGGAAAAGGAGAGGATAGAACAGATCCTTACATTTAACCTCTTTCTGCTTAACAAATGGGCAGGGCCTTATTCAGCTCTGTCATGCACAAGGATGAGCGTATTTTATGTCTCCTCTGTACCAATTCTTTGATCAGAACTGAGCACAGAATTCCATGTGTGACATCACCAGTTTGTGTGCATTGCTAGAATCATTTATAAGGACTTGCACACTACCTCTATAGACCCAGCCTAAGATTATGTTCTTTTGTAATTCATACTTTCTAACTCCAGTAATACTCAGGTATTCATAACTTTCTGCAGTAAGCCTGAAGGGTTGAACTGCCCGGAGAGATGGAACATATGCAAATGATGGAATCATCTGCACGTGACAACTTTTCAAATGCTGCCCTATGGTAACTGTCAGTGTTCTAAACCTCTTCAGATTTAACTCTCCGCTTGAACAGTTTGGTCGCTCGGAGTGTCCTTTTTCTGAAGTGAAAACCTATAAAACATATAAGTATTTTATTTTCATTTGCTGCCTTATATTAATTGTTTAGCTTAATTAAACTTGTTTTTGTGGTAAATTTGTTATTTTCTCTGTTCCTCCGGTTCGGTATAACCGTGGGGAAAACAGAGTTAGTTCCTTGATTTTTAGCCTATTTTCTTTTAAGGATAGTGTTTATTTTCATTTTATTTTACTTATTCTTTTGTAACTGTCTTTTTCGGTTACTGAACCACTAGTACCGGTTCCAGAATATTTATCAATTCAGTTCACCAGTTCCTTTTCGGTTCTGGAACCCACCAAAACCGCAATTGTTATTATTTAAAAATTTTTTTATGTCTCTGTTTCGCTTTAAAATGGCAGAAAAACGAAGAAAAGACTGGTGAGTCCGGTTTTAAAAATTGTACTCAATGTGGGAATGTTTTTGCGAAGCAGATAAGCACATTATGTGTGTGGCTTGTCTGGGCTACGAGCATCTGAAGGAGGAATTGTCGGATCTGCCTGACTTTCCCTGAAAAACTGTTGAAAAACACCTGGAACGGCTAAAAAGAAACTCCCAAGGGTCCCTCTGGCTCTGTCCAGCCAATACCCTCTACTACTGTGGCTGAACCCACAACTGTTGCAACTTCCACCCCTGAGACAGGCGATAAGACTATAAAGAGGGGCTCTAAACCGCTAGCTCCCTGGTTCTCTAAAAGGCACATAAGCTGAAGCATTCAGAACCCTTACTATTAATCGGGACTTCTGTGTCAACTAATGTTATGCCAACTCCTGAGGAGATTGCACAGGTGGTCAAATAATTCAGGCATTGCAGGGTTTGGTGCCCCTGCACAGCAAACCCTGTGCCAACAGGACAGCCTGCCAGGATTCCTTCTATTGAAGAGGAGGAGTATAGTGATTATGAGGAGGATGAAGGGGAACCCATTTTACCAGAGGTATCCCCAGAGCAAGACTTTGGGTTCCCCCCTAGGGCATTTGAATATTTCTCTTCTCATTTTACTTTTGTGAGAAAGATGGCAGATGCCATGGACATCTCCACAATGGAGGAAATGGAGGATGAGGAGGAAATAGAGTACCTGGAAATGATGGGTTTGACTCCACCAAGGCCCTCCTCCTCCCAGTAAATACATTTTTCAAAAAGGATGCTACAAAGCTGTTGCAGACCCTAAATTCTGTCCCTCCTCTGGATAAGAGTCTGGACAAGAAATATCAGCTGGAAAGAGAAGGGCAGAGTTCCTGTTTTCTCATCCAGACCACCAAGGGGTTATTCAGCAGGCGGCCTGTGATAAGGCTAGAGTCCCTCTGGCTTCCCATCCACCAGATAAGGATTCTAGGAAGATAGACAGCATAGCTAGGAAAGGTTACCTGTCAGCCTCCTTAGCCATGAGACAGGCTAATTTTCAGGCCTATGCTGCCCAGTACCAAAGTCCTGTGGCAGTCAGTATTGGCCATCTCTCAGAAAGCTCCCTCACCCCTATCAGACGACCTGCAGAGACTGCTGGGTTTGCGCTGGAGGCAGCTAAATACCAATTCCAAATGGCTGCTGATACCAATGACACTGCAGCCAGATGGATGGCTAATACAGTAGCCCAGAGGAGATTTGCTTGGCTGAGGGCCACAAATCTCAGTGTCACACAATCTAAGGCCCTGGATTTTCCCTTGGAGGAAATGTTCTTCGGGAATACACTGTGGCATATATGAAGAAGGTGGATGAGTATAAGGCCACTTACGGAGCAACTCTAGTAGAGACAGAGCTTCTCCATCCACCAGGCCCTATGGAAGGGGGGCCAGGCAGGCCTTTTCATTCCAGGCCCTTTTTCAGCCAATGGCTATACTCAATACCAACAGTATCCACAGCAGGGATACTTTGGGGTAGGCTCAAGGGCTCAGGCGTGGAGCTCAAGCACAACCTCCATCCCAAACAGACCCCTGAGGACAGGCTGCCTCCTCACTTCCAGTTGAGGCAGACTCTCCCACTCCTTCAGAATTGGCTTACCATCACCTTGGACAAGTGGGTCCTGGAGGTGGTGGGTCAGGGTCTGTCTTTGATTTTCAAATCCTTCCTCCTCTAGCAGCCAGGGATTTCAGTATACCATCCCGGCAGAAAACACCTTGCTGGAGGCAGAGGTTCAGAAACTACTGCTTTTAAAAGCAGTGGATCCTGTTCCAAGTACCTTCAGAGGAAGGGTTTTATTCAGATACTTTCTCAACACAAAAGAAAGTGGGGAGTGGCGGCCTGTATTGGATCTCAGATCCCTGAACAAACATTTAAGAAAGCTAAAGTTCAACATGGTAACTTTAGCATTGATCCTGCCAACAATCCAGAGGGAGACTGGTTGGCATCACTGGACTTGAAAGACGCCTACTTCCACATCCCCATAAGGGAGTCTCACAGAAAATATCTCAGATTCAAACTCCTTCAGGTCACCACCAGTTTTCAACCTGCCTTTGGCCTTCTTCGGCCCCAAGGGTGTTCACAAAGTGCCTGGCTCCAGTGGTAGCATACTTCAAGAAAGGTGTAACAGTTTTTCCATATCTGGATGACTGGCTGCTGGTGGACAGGTCACCTCAGCAGGTTTCCCAGTTTTTAGGCCTTGCAAAAAATCTGTTGGAATCCTGGGATTCATTGTCAACCTCGAAAATCAGTCCTCATTCCTACCCAAAAGTTGCAGTTCATAGGGCAGAGATAGACACCCTGCAAGGCAGGGCCTGTCTCCTTCTGGACACGGTAGAAAATCTCCAATTGGTGGCAGACTCCTTCATTCTGAACAAAAGCAACCCTGCAAGGCACTTTTGCAGCTTCTGGTCATATGGCTGTATCCACAGCCACAGTACTGGGTTCAAGAGTTCAAATGAGGGACATTCAGTTTCATCTCAAGGCTCACTGGAATGAAAGAAAGATTCCCTATCGAAGCCCATTTCGTTACAAGAACTCTTCTCCAAGCTTTGCAGTGGTGGAAGAGGTATCCAATCTAAGGAAGGGTGTTCCCTTCAGAGGATCTTCCCCGATGGTTCTTACAACAGCTGCATCCTTATTGGGCTGGGGTGCCCACTTGGGAGAACACACAACCCAGGGCACCTGGTCAACATCAGAGTCCCTGCAGCACGTAACTTGCTGGAACCCAGGGCTGTCTATCTGGCTGTAAAGGCTTTTTCAGGGCTGGTACAGTCAAAGATGGTAAGAGGTCAGGACAGACAATACCACCGCGATGTACTACATCAACAAGCAGGGAGGCACCAGGTCAGGCCGATTTGGACTCTGGCATACTCTTTAGAGTCTTTCTCCAGGCAGTCTACCTACCAGGAAAGGACAATGCCCTGGCAGATGCCATAAGTTGAATCAACCAGGCCCATCACAAATGGACCTTGAACAAGCAGGTGGTAAGCGTAACTTACCGAAGGTGGGGTACTCCAGAGGTGGACTTGTTCAGATCCCACCAGAACCACCACCTGCCTCAGTATTGTTGCAGGCCACTGGATCAGGGCACTCTGCCATGGGATGCTTTGACTCTGGATTGGTCGGGAGGTTCTTACGCTTCCCTCCTTTTCCTCTGGTCTTCAGCGTGCTACTCAAGCTCAGGTCCTATTCAGCATCCCTGATCTTAATAGCACCGGATTGGCCCAGGCAGCCATGGTACTCTGTGATGCTTTCAATGTCAGTGGCCATGCCAATACGGCTACCTCTGACATAGTCTATTGACTTCCAACCAGGGACCCTGTTGTACCCGATCTCAAATCCTCAACCTCAAGGCTTTGCTTTTGAGGATTAGAATATGCTGGTCTGCAACCAGTACTCCATATTCTAATGAGCTATAGGAAAACCTCTACTAAGAAAACCTACTCTTCTAAATGGAAAAGATTTTCAATTTGGTGCTCCTTTAGGATTTTACCCTTTACAGGCTGACATTCCAGTTGTTTTGGATTATCTCTCCCATTTGCATTCCTTGGGTTTGCAGCCCAATTCACTTAAGGTACACCTTGCAACTTTGTCTGCTTACATTTCTGCTGGTACTACAGTATCTTTTGCCTCAGACCCTATTTTTAGAAAATTCTTTAAGGCCTGACCCATTTGCACCCTCACAGGGCACCAGTGCCTGCATGGGATCTTAATGTTTGCATTGCTAAGCTCGGGGCATCCATTTGAGTCTATGGCCACGGCTCAGCTCAAATATGTCACTTGGAAGACAGTTTTCTAGTAGCAATCATGTTTGCCAGAAGGATAAGTGAGTTGCAGTCTTTGCCTCTAGAGCAGGATATATATCTTTTCACAGGAATAAGGTGATACTGAGAAAACAGAAAATTCTTACCAAAGGTGGTCTCTGATTTCCATATTAACCAATCCATCACCCTACCTGACTTTTTCACTGAGCACTCTTCTCATGGTGAAAGAAGGCTTCATAGCCTTGACATGAAGAGGGCCCTTAGTTACTATATCACAGCCACTAAGGATCACAGGCAGGACAAGAAACAACTGTTTCTGACCTATGGGATGTGGGAAAGGTAATCCAGCCTCTAAAGGTCCATTTCTCATTGGATTGTCCACTGTATTCAATTTTGTTATACAAAGGCTGGTAGGGAGCCCACAACAGGTTGAGAGCACATTCTACCAGAGGAACAGCTACCACCTTGGCAGCTGCAAGAGATGTCACTGGTTGACATCTGTAAAGCAGCTGCCTGAAAGACAGTACACACCTTTACTAAGCATTACAGTTTAGATATCCAGTCTAGAAGTGATGCTAGGTTTGGCACAGCAGTCCTGTAGAGTCTATTCCTAAATAAGTGTTCTGTGCCCACCTCCTGTGATACTGCTTTGTAGTCTGCAGAAAGTTATGAATACCTGAGTATTACTGGAGTTAGAAGTTGGAGCTATCCTCTATTTCAATTGGGGTCAACCTTTTAATTATCTCTTTCAATAATTGAAAAAGTTTTACTTTAGCATTTGTCTATTCAGGCTCCTAGAAATCTAAAGAGGTTTAGAACATTGACAGTTACTATAGGGCTGCATTTGAAAAGTTGTCACATGCAGATGATTCCATCATTTGCATATGTTCCATCTCTCCAGGCAGTTCAACCTTCAGGCTTACTGCAGAAAGTTATGAATACCTGAGTATCACTGAGAAGAGAAAGAATTACTAAGGTGAGTAATTTTTCTTCTGGGAGTGGATATGTTGTTCATCCACACTCTTGGCATGTCCCTTTCCCTTTAAATCTGGCCAGAAGTCTTCAAGCTGGCTTCCTCCCACCCACCCACCGGTGGTAAATACCCGCTCCCATGACGCCAGATCTTCCTTTTCCGCTGGAAGATTCGGGTTCTCTTGTGCTACTTTAGCATCAGAGTTCTGGATTTGCAATGTTTTCACCGCAAATTATTCTTAAACTTGTCAGAGTTAACGACTTTGATTACAGCGCATCGGACATGGAGGACAAATCATCCCCTGATTTCACCGGTGTACCTGTGGCCAGAAGATGTCGCACCGATCCCCTCATCTAGTGTGTCTATCGCCTAGGTGTCGATACATGACACCACGCCTTGTACCTTTTGTTTGGCCTTTCATCCCAACATTCTGGACGACCACAAGGCGGGCCTAAAATTGGGGAGACTGAGCTTAGAAACCCGCGGTGAAATCGAAAGAGGCAAGGTGGGTGGTTTCCGTGGCTCGAAGGATCCGCCGAGCAGCTGGAGCAGATGAAGACTTTCGAGGAAGAAGCTGCTCAGGGTTTCGCCAGTCGGGGCTTTTTCGCACTCCTCTCAACCTTTGCTCTTCTTTACAGGCTCCTTTAGGGAGTTGTGTCAGTCTCTCCTCACCAGGGTGAGGCACCCTGGCTCGCGACTCCTTCCACCCTCAGAAGAGGGATAAGGACCCAAAGTCATCTTCTTCTAAAGGAGATGCTCCTGGGACCGGAGAGGTCCGGTGCCAGGAATATGTGGTCTCGACTTGGTCGAGATTGCTTCCCCGTCCGCTGGCTTTACTGGACCTTCCGCCTGGCCAAGGGACGGGACCGAGGAAACGGCAACCGCCGAGATTACTCACGATCCGATCGAGCCTTTGTCGCAACTCCGGTCGATTGATCTCTTACAAAGGACTGCTGTCCTTTCCTTCCCGATGAGACACATGACCTCGGGTGTTCCGACCGGGAAAAGGTGCCGGAACTCGGTTTCACTGACTCCAGTGTCTCCCGATCGTCCAACCAACCCTGTTGGTCTCTATTAAGGACCAGGACCCTTCGATTCGAACGGCGAAAAAGGGTCACAGACATTCAAAAGAGGCGCCACCAATCCTCAACTTCCTCGGACGAGGAGAGGCCGACAGAAACTCTGTCGGCGCTATGAGGATTTGATGTGGCAACAGCTGATTTTGACTGGGCAGAAGCGGCTCTGCCGGCCGCCCGACCATCATTGGCTGCCGCCTCCCTAGGCCAACGCCACCCTCCAGAACCAAAGGCCTTAGTTCCACCGCCCATGGGGCTGGCCGTATCCCGCTCCGCCTATTCCAGTCTCTCCACCAATTTTGTGGAGCCACCGCCTAAGCAGCCTCAGGAGGGCCCCTCGAAGAGGACCGACCAGACACCGGCTTCCCGACGCCTGTCAATCACGGTCGTCCCAGATCTCCTCGGTGTATCGAGGGAGACCTAGGCGGGAGACCTTTGTACCGACTCTTCGGACTCAGACGACACTGGATTACACTCTCATCCGAGGATGATGAGTCATCCATGGCAGGACTGGAGGAAGGCACTTCCTCCTTTCAGGGCATTCTCCGCCTGATCTCCGAATCTACCGAATGCCCTGGAGCCCATCCGGAAAAGGCGGAGTACCCCTGACGGATATTCTCAAACGGGGATACCCGACGGAGACTTTCCAGTGGCCGGGCCATCGCTGGGTCCGCCTGAGCTTTGTCACGCCCTGCTTCCTCGCCCAGCTCCATCTGCCTGCATGGCCTGCAAGTATATGGTGCCCATGGGGTCCCTGGCAGGGTTCACAAGCATCCTTTGGCCGAAGCCTAGTGACTGCTCTGTGTTCAGACGTACTGATAGCTCGGCCGACACTGACCAACCCCGGACAAGGAGTCCAAGAATATGGACCATTCTGCCGTGAGGTCTATGCGGCCTCCTCTTTAGGCCTTCAGCAGGCTAGCTCGGCTGTTATCATGGCACACTTCTCTTATGCCTCCTAGGGTCATTGGATGAAGTTCTTCCATTATCTCCCGCGGACATTCAAACCACTGTGAAGTAGGTCCGTGATCAGAACCATGCTGTTGCAAACAGCAGCTCAGGCGACCCTGGACATGGAGATTCCTGTGCCCGCTCTTTGGCAGCCGCAGTGGCCACGCCGCGGGGCTTGGCTGAGGCTGTCCTCCTTCCGCGGATACCCAGCACAAGCTAGCTGCGTGACCTTCCTAGGCACTGACCTCTTCTGTCCAGGAGTGGCTGGTCGCCCAGCGACATAGAGCAGTCCAGTGCCACATTGGATGCTACGTCTGCGAAGGGTTCTTCGGCAAGAACCAGCAGAAGCGCAAGAAGAAGCCTTTTCGGCACTCTTCCCTGCGTGTTAGCAGCCCTCCTATCAAGGAGGCTAGCAGCAGCAGGCTCAAGCTTGGTGCCCCAGGCCCAAGCAGGGTCCTCAACAGCCTCGAAAGGGAGGCAGAGGTGCCGTCCAGGAGCCTCCTCCTCCTCCTCCTCCTCCTCTAAGCCTGCTCAGTGACGGGTTGGGGTTGCCACCCCTACACCCATCATGCCAGCTCTGGGTCCTCCTGTGGGGGGCTCCACCACTTTCTTTCCGCCTGGTCCGTTATCACCTCAGACAGGTGGGTTATAGAAGTGGTCGGCCAGGGACTGCCTCTGGAATTCGAGCAGTACCCTCCCAGCCGAGCCCGTGCCCCTCGGGAGAAAGCATCTCAGCTTGCACTCAGTTGGCTCTTCGAGATGACATTGCTCAGCTTCTCTGCAAAGAGGTGGTAGCTCAGTGCCGGATCCTCCTACAGACCCAGGCTTCGTGTCCAGGTATTTCTGGTGCCCAAGTGGACGGGGTTGGCACCCCATCCTAGATCTCCACGACCTGAATCAATATCTCGGTCTCGCACCTTCTGGATGGCAACTCTGAACCAGATCATACCATCCCTGGAGCGAACGTGGTTCTGTTCACTGGATCTGCAGGACACGTTCTTCCACGTCCCAATCCATCCCATCAGCGGTTCCTCCACTTCAGGGTCAGGGGACCCTGTATGAGTTCGAGCCATGCCATTCGGCCTGTCGACAGCCCGAGGGTCTTTACTAATTAACGCCGGTGGTGGCAGCCATCTCCGGCGTTGAAGAGTTCAAATTTACCCTTATCTCGATGACTGGCTCTTGGCAGGTTCCTCCCTCAGGAGGTGGGGAGATCCAGGGATCTGGCTTCTCGAACTTGCTCCCAGCTAGGCCTCCTGATCAACGATGCCAAGTTGGAACTCGTGCCCTCTCAGGTGATGGGCTTCATCGGGCAGAGCTCGACTCCAAGCCGGAGCTCGGCTCCCAGCGGACAGGGCAGAGGTTCTTTCCTCCTTGCCCAATCATTTCTGGTTTGGCACTTGTGCCCTGCCCGGACTTCCTGCGCCTTCTGGTTACATCGTGGCATGCACCTCTGTGGTCCGTTGGCCAGATGGCACATGCGCCCTCCAATGGGAGCTGTCCGCTCCAGTAGACTCAGCGCCTCAGTCAGTTCAACCAGTCAATCACTGTGACCCAGAAGATGTGGGACGCTTCAATGGTGGACCGCCCCAGACCGGTTGCAGGAAGGGATCCTGTTTGTCTGCCCCAAGCCAATGCTCATTCTCATGACCAATGCCTCTCATGGGCTGCGGAGCCCACATGGGGACAACAGAGCCCAGAGGTTCTGGACCCCTGAGGAGTCCCGATGCCACATCAACCTGTTGGAGCTCAGAGCAGTCAGACTGGCACTGTCAACTTTCACTCCTCAGCTCCGGGATCAAGTGGTTCAAGTCCAGACGGACAATACCACGACCATGTACTACTTCAAGAAAGCGGTGTACGCACTCCGTCTGCTTTGAGAGGTGCTCCGCATCTGGACCCTTGTCCACTGGTTGGAGGCAGATCTCTAGCCGTTCATGTGGCAGTAGTCCGAACCTGCTGGCGGATGCTCTCAGCCATATAGGCCAGACATCCCATTAGTGGTCTCTCCATCCAGAGGTAGCTCACAACTTGTTCTCCGCTGGGGCAAACCCTGGTGGACCTGTTTGCTTCGAGGAAAACACCAAGCTGAGGCTGTTTCATGCCCTCCCCTCAGCAGGGCCTGCTGCAGGGGATACCTTTCGAGGCCGTGGACCCCAGGCCTCCTTTCACACCTTCCTCCATTTCCTTTGATCCACAAGGTGTTACTCAAGGTGAGGAGGGACAAGGTGAAGGTGATTCTGGTAGCCCCAGACTGGCTGTGCCAGTTCTGGTACCCAGATCTCCTCAGCCTCAGCTGCAGGCCCCTGGAGCGCTTTGTACACGCCAACCTGATATCTCTCAACCAGGGAAGGTATTCCATCCGGACCTTCAATCCCTGCACCTCACAGCCTGGTACCTGAGCGGCTAGAGTTCCAGGCTCTGGGTCTTTCCGAGGATGTTTACACCATGGTGGAGGCATCTCGTAAGGAATCGACAAGGAAATCTTATGCCTTCAAATTGAAGAGATTTTCCATTTGGTGTCAGGGTACAGTCTGGATCCTTATCCTGCTCTGTGGCTAACATTCAACTACCTTGGTCTCTCTCCAAAGGAGTCTACAGTCATCGACCCTTAGGGTGCACCTGGCAGCCATTTCTGCTTACGGGCGCGGGCTGGTCAGCTGACACTGGCGCAGGAGACAGTGGTCAGGCACTTCTTCAAAGGCCTGGATTACATATCCTCTGGTGCGTGAACCTGCACCTCTGTGGGATCTTTGCTGGTTTGGCAAAGCTCATGGGCAAGCCATTCGAACCCATGCAGAAGTGTGAGCTTCACACTTGTGGGCGGCCTTCCTGGTGGCTATCACATCAGCCAGAAGGTCAGGGGAGCTCAAGGCATTCTCGTGGACTCCCTCATCTGGTCTTCCACAGGGACAAAGTTGTCCTGCGCCCTACCTGAAATTCCTTCCGAAGGTGGTGTCAGAGTTTCATCTTAACCAGGTACTAACTCTGCCGGTGTACTACCTTAATTACACCTCAGATGCCGAGTACAGGCTCCATACTTTGGACCTGAGATGTGCTGTCTCCTATTATAAGAAGAGAACGGCAGAAATTCATGGAGAGGTTCGCCAGCTGTTTGTCACCTACGCTGAAGCTGCTCTGGCAGGCCTGCAGACAAACAGACCATTTTACATCATGCATAGGTCTGTGCTATGAGTTGGCAGGCAAGGAGCCTCCCAGAGGATAAGAACTCATTCTACCCGCCATACTGCTTGCATCGGTGGCTGCTTCCAGGGACATCCCTATCCAGGAAATCTGTCGGGCTGCTACCTGGAAGTCAGCAAACACCTTCATTACCCACTGCCACATCGACCTTGAGTCCACCAGGATGCTGGTTTGGGGGCCTCGGTTCTCCATCTCTATTTCCCAAGTAGGGGTGTGCGCCTTCCCTCCCTCCCCAAGAACTGCTTGGAGTCTCGTTAGTGTGGATGAACAACATATCCACGTTCCTAGAAGAACAGGTTACTCACCTGAACAGTAATTCTAGGAGTGGTATATGTTGTTCATCCACACGCACCCACCCACCTCCCTGGCTTTAGGCGCACAACCTGGCTTCCAGCGGCTAAGATCTGGTGTCATGGGGCGGAGCCGAGGTATTTACCACCCGGTGAGTGGGAAGAGCCAGCTTGAAGACTTCCGCCAGATTTAAAGGAAAGGATATGCCAGAGTGTGGATGAACAACATATATCACTCCTAGAACTACTGTTACAGGTGAGTAACCTGTTCTTATGCTCCTCTCTCTCTGCCCCATCCATTAGCAAACTCCTAGCCCTATGCTCACCTTCTCTTATACTTATCTCTTTACCCCATGGCTCACCCCCTATGGCAGAGTCCTTGGGTCAGTATACCATGTGAGATACATACATAAGAACATAAGCATGTGACGGCAGATGGGGACCATGTGGCCCATCTAGTCTGCCAATTTGACTACCCCCACCCTTGTAGATTTCTTACTTCAGGGTGCTGTAATGTTTATCACAAGACAGCTTAAATCCACTGACTGTCTTTGCTTCCACCACCTCCTGTGGAAGTTTTTTCAAGGCTCTATCACCTCTCGGTGAAGAAGTATTTCCGGTGTTAGTACGTAAATTTACCTCCCATCTGTTTGTGGCCTCTGGTTCGTACTTCTTTATTTTCATGGAAGATGCTCTGATCTTGTACAGAGTTTATTTCTTTCACGGTATTTAAATGTTTCAGTCATGTCTCCTTGTTCCTTCTCTGTTCCAGTGAGTATATGTTCAGTTTCTTGAGTCTGTCCTCATAGTGTTCCTGGTGAAGGCCCTGAACCATCTTTGTGGCTCTTCTTTGCACCGCCTCAAACCGGTCTATATCTTTTTTTGAGGTGAGGTCTCCAGAACTGGACGCAGTACTCAGGTGAGGCTTCACCAGGGTTCTGCACAGCGGATTATCACTTTGCATCTTCTGCTTGAGATACCCTGCCTATGCATCCAAGGATGCGACTTGCTTCTGTGCTGCCTTTCACACTGCTTCCCCGCCTTTAGGTCACTGGAAATCATAACCACAAGGTCTCTTCTAAGTTTGTAACAGCTAGATCTCACTTGAGGAGGAGCTTTGCAGCAGGTAATACCATTAGGACTAAGGCTGCCAGGTGTTGGGACCCCGGAAAAATTTTCTAGCTAGCAGTCTGTGGCGGAGGACCTCCCCAACGTCGGCTCCCCGACGTCAGACATGGTATAAAGGGTGGTCCACCGCACCACCTCAGTTCTTTTCCTGCCGTTGACCCATGAGCATCGGATCTATGGACACCATAGTTGCAGTTCAGCGCCTTTTTCTCACGCTTCATGCAGTATTTTTCTCAATAACAACCTTTTCTTTTACATTTTTTCCCATCAGAGTTTAATATCTTCATCGTCTCAGCAGTGAAAATCTAAGTGTGCATGCGGAAGCAGATCCGGCAAAGACTGCCATTCTGCCTGCCTGATCCACTGGCCGGACGATTGCCCGCATTGCATAAATTCAACAAGACCAGGATTCGCTGCACCAACACCTTAAAGGCCCATCTTCTCGAGCAGCAAATAGCTGCCATGCAGAAGGGACACAGTTCATCCTCTTCAACCAGGGACTCTTCCCCAAGGAGAAGAGATCGAGAGGGCATCACTACCGGGAGAAGGAGGGGCCAGATCCGGAGTCCCACCGAAGTTGCCTCACCGGCGCTTACTACTTCCACCTCCGGGCGGAGGTCTGAATCTGTCCCCCAGGTACCAAAGCAGCATCTGGGGACATAGAGAGGAAGCCCACCACCTCTACTGAGGCAAAAGGTAGGAATCTTCCTTACAGGACAGCCATCTACCCAGATGCCCTTGGCCCACTGACCCCATAAACATGGGTCGACCCATGAGGGACAGGCGTTGGCTTTGGGCACATCCACTGTGCCCACCACCCGTAAGCCTTCTGGGGCGTCCAATAAACACAAGAAATGGGGCGAATTGGAGAAAGCGCCGGAGGTAATCAGGTACGGACGCCTCCCTACCTAAAACACTGTCTGCTTCCCAGATGACAGGGCATTCTGACTCTACGTCAGACAAAGAAGCGCCTGGCCTCTTAAGACTGACCATCAGCCCTGAAGGATCGTCCGTTGGCCCCGCGACCGATCACCCAGACACTAGGGTACCAGACGCCCAGCAGCTCTGTCAGAGGAACCGGACGTCAGGCCGCCAAACACCGAAGGTCTGACACCGATATACCAGTTGACACAGTGCCAGAGGACCAGTTGTTACCACCTCAGGACCAGACACACGGACCTCAGGTGCCTCAAACCAGACGCTCCACCGCCAGTCGCTCCACTAGCTGAGGTGGGAGCACTTTTAATGCGTGGTGGAATACTGTCAAAGGCAATCTTCTCCATAGACCCAGGAACCATCCCCAGTATGCCTCCACCTAGAGACCTCACACCTGAGCAGCCTTTACCGTGAAGGAGCCCTGGCACATGATAAAGAAGACAGGCGGATGCCTGGTTCAGACGGCTGCAAGAGGCACTGCCATCCGTCCCATCATCCAGCGGACGCCCGCCATCATCTTCAGGGAACGACACAGGGGACTCCGCTTCGGACTGTTCTTCAGAGGACGAAGCTTCCCATTCAGTCTCCAAGTCCAAGGGACTCGCTGAGGTTACCCTGGATAACCCATCCTTTTTAGACATTATGCACCATATTTAGGCACTTTACCAATGGGACACTGAGAAATTATACCCAGAAAGGCGCAGACTGGCCAAATTCTTGGGAGCCACAGATCCCCAAACCATTGGTCATCCCTCCTTTGGTGGAACCATTTCAGGATGTGACCAAGTCCACATGGAGACACTTGGCCACTACAACCGCAGTTCCTCGTAAGGCCGATAGACTGTACAAGACACCAAAAGGGGAGCCTTTTCTGGGCAAACACCCAAAGGCAGACTCAATGGTCCTGATAGCTGCCCATGGCAGTCATCAACAACCACGCCACATGAGTGCCCAGCCAACGGACCCAGAATCAAGAAATTGGACCAGATGGGCGCCAGGTGTACTGCTCAGCAACTTACACTGTTCGTCACCAACTTCCTAGCCCACATGGTTCTCCTACCAAAAATCCCTGTGGGCAAAGGCAATGGACCAGGCCAAAGCACAGCCAGATTTGGAGGTAAGGTGGAACACCTTGGTGTGATTCAGTCTGGCATGGACATGGATAAACATGTCCTCAGGAGTTCTTATGACTCTGTGGATACAGCAGCAAGAGCAGCAGCCACTGGTATTTGCATGCAGAGGCATGCTTGGCTCAGGGTTTCGGCTTCCGCAGGATTTTCAGGATGCCATCCTGGATGCTCCTTTCAAGGACCAGTCCTGTTCGGTCAGGACACAGAAAAACTGATCACCGACTTCAAGACTCTGGTAAAGCTGTGTCTGAAGTCCACAGAATGTACCGGTCGAGCCACAGTCTACACGCCACCGTCCCTTTCAGAAAAATTAGGACGGCAAGGAATGTGCCAGACTCCACATAAGGGAGGCTTCAAACAAAATAAAAGGCCACCCTGTCACTTCAGGCACCCAGGGCCCCCAAAACTCCAAGGCACCAAAACTCCCTGTCTACACCTCCAACACAGCATGACTCCCTACTGACCCCCCACCACCGCAGACTGTGCAGGGAGGCAGTAGGAGGGAGATTTCCCTCTAGCTATCCAGATGGTCCAGTATAACATGGGACCAATGGGTCCTCCAGATAGGAGAAGGAGATGCTTCCTAGAGTTCACCCAGTTTCCACCGACAACACACCAGGCCCCTCCCACTGCTCACCTTCCCATGCACTCCTCCTGAGGGCAGAGATACAGGCCTTACTGGACAAAAGAGCCATACAGGAGGTTCCTTTTGCTCAAAGGAAAGGATTTTATTCCATTTATTCCTTGTCCTGAAAAGACAGAAGACCTCCGTCCCATTCTGGACCCGAGTCAACTGAACACCTTTATCGAATACAAATGGTTCAGAATGGTAACCCTGGCGAGCCGTTACCAATGCTCCACCAAGTAGACTGGCTTTACTTGCTAGACATGCAGGATGCCTACATGCACATCAAGATCCTGCCGCCTCACAGGAAGTAGTTATGCTTCACTTTCCAAGGAGGACACTACCAGTTCAGGGTGCTGCCATCTGGCCTATCCTCGGCAGCAAGGGTCTTTACCAAGTGCCTAGCAGTGGTAGCGGCGGCCCTCAGGAGAGGGGTCACTACGATACCTCTGCCTGGACGATTGGCTTACTGCACCAACAGAAGTCCAATTGAACAGGACCTTGGAGGAGACATTCAGCCTATTCCAGACTTCTGGCATCACCCAAACCTGCCCAAGTCACAACTATGGCCAGCTCAAAGGGTGCAATACATTGGAGCAGTCCTGGACACAGTCCAAGGGAGAGCTTTTCTGCCCACAGACAGAGCAGCAAGGCTAAGAGAAGTTGGTCGCAGGGTACAAGACTTGGACTTGGTTCCAGCAAGAGTGGTTCTGCAACTGTTGTGTCACATGGCAGCAGCTATTGTGACAGTTCCACTCTCACGCCTGAACATGAGAATGCTGCAATGGCACCTCAAGGTTCAGTGGGATCAAGTGCGGACAAGCTGGAAGAACCCATTCAGAGCTCCATTGCAGTCTGACAGTCCATGACCTGGTGGCTCACCCCAGCCCATCTGAGCATAGGGGTTCCTTTCAGTGATCCAGTCCACTGCAGACTCTCACTACCAATGCATCAGGACTGGGATGGGAGCACATCTTGCTCGTATCAGACAAGGGCTCCTGGAATTCAACAGCACGAGCTCTACACATAAACATTTTTTTTAACTTTATTTATTAATTTTCATCATAGAAGACGAACATGTACATAAACATCATACATATTCCAGCAATGGATAGTTGTAGCACAATATCTGTACAGGCATTAAACAAGTCTATACCCTAAGATTTAAGGGAGATCCAGACCTGAGCCCACTACCATTAATTACATTAGGAAAACATTACAGGATAATAAGTTCGTAGAATTTAGCACTCTCACTACAGGGTTGATGCTATCAATTTACGAACTCTCATCCCACTAGCAGGCAGCCATTTATGGTGAGGAGAACTAATACAAAAGAGCAGAGGTTTTATTAAACAGGTTGTCCGAGCTCAGTTAAGCCAAGGTTTAGCCTAAAATTAAGCTCCATAAAGGAACTGTGTAGGGGAAAGATTTCCGCCCATAGATTATACAGTTCACAAACAGAGCGGCGTGTGTTAGCATGCCAATAAGTCTCATCAAATGTATAAACAGTTTATATAACAGCATGTGATTTTGTATTTTCTTGAAACTTGGCTTCCCATCCAAATGCCCTTTGGGTAACCCTTGCCTCAGTGTTTGCTGACAGAGGTTCTTTGTCTTTATATAACAGGTAAGATGTAGGGGTCAGAATCAAAGCATAATAAAATTATTCAGAACATTACCACCAACCCTCCTACCTATTCAGACATGAAATAAGGATACCTATTCAGACATGAAACAAGGGCACATGTCAGGTACTTCGTATACATTGGGTCCAAGAGAACCTGTTAAGTCACTTTGGAACTACAGAGAGCGACAGTTCTGCTACAGTCACTCAGCTCCCGTCTGTGGCTTGGTCTGAGGCCCTGGTGTCCATAGTGGAGAACAGTGTTTCTGCAAAGATGGATGCAGCCTCCAGGTCGGTAAATACATGGGTTTCTGCTGATGTGTAATGTGTAGTCACGCGGAAAAAGCATCTGGGCCTTCACCCTTTAGCTAGAAGTGCCTTCTTGGTCTCCTGCAGCTTTTTCTTTCTGTCCTGCGTCTGTGAGGAGAGGTCAGGGAAGAAGCCCAGTCGACTTCCTCCCAGATAATATTCCCTTTCTTTCTGGCCTCCTGCAGCAATGGGATTCTTCCTTCAGGGGTAGATAAGGTCATTATTGCAGTCAGTGGACGAGAAGCAGGGGATCCCCTACCTCCAGGTCGTGTAGGGATCGTGAAGGCTTGCACAATAGAGATCTCGTGTCCCGGTCAAGTAAATTTAAGTCCTCAAGCGATCCGATTGAGTGCCAACAGGAGTTCCGTGGCTTGCAAAATGGGGAGAAATCCCACTATTCTTATATTCCTCTGTCTAAGGCCATTCTCCAGTGTCTCCACTTTAGGCGGAGAAAGTTAACATCACAATTAGGCCAGCATTAACTGAGACTGCCACTCCGATGTGGAAGTTAATCGAGATCAGCGGTGGAGTTTTCTGCGATCTTCTGATCGAGGTCAGCAAACTTTTCTCCATGACAGCCAGGCATTTGTTTGTCTCATCGCCCGATCTCCTGCAGTTTGGTTAGGAGTGGAAAAGTTGTGAAAGTTCAGGCGACTGTGCTGAAGGGGGCCTTCAGAGTTAGTTGAGCGCTGGTCCCTTGGCCACCAAAATGCGAATCGAGCCCTGATGACTTATGATACGGTTGCTTTTTGGGCTCATTTTAACTAGGAGTCTTCAGAGTTTAAATCGGTCCCCAAAAGTCAGCTTTCAGATCAATAAAGTAAAGATTTTAGTTATAAAATATAAATGCGTGTACAGAGCTCAAGCAAAGCACGTCTGTCCTGTTGGGTGCTCCACAGCGCCCACTACACATAAACATTTTGGAGATGAGAGCCATTCTATGCACCCTTCAAGCTTTCCAAGTAGCTCCTTCCCGGGCCTCTACAAGTCCAGTTGGACAATACCGGTAGTCTTCCATCTCATCAAGCAAGCGGGTACACATTCGTATCCACTATGCAGAGAGGCGATGAGAGTTTGGTCCTGGGCAGTGGATCACAAGCTGGACATCACAGCAGTCCATGTTCCAGACATCCACAACATCCTCTTGAGACAGCTTAAGTCACCTCGATGTCAGAACCATGAATGGGAACTACAGCAAGAAGTCATAGAAGGCCTCTTTGAAAGGTGGGGTCAGCGAACTGGATCTCTTTGCATCCCCACACAATGCCAAACTGCCCAATTTCTGCTCACTAGATCCAGGGCCTGGTGTTTTCTGGCAAGACACATTGTCCCTCTCTTGGACCAGGGAGGTTTCTGTATGCTTTCCTCTTCTTCAGAGGGTTCTGCTCAGGTTGCAGTTGGAAGAGACCAGGATGATACTGGTAGTACCATTCTGGCCTCAACAGATTTAGTTCCCGCTGTTGCAACAGCTGGCATCAGAACTGCGGTTCCATTGCCCTCTCCTTACTTGCTCTCCCAAGAGCAAGGGCTTAGTCCATCTGGCCCTCAGGTCCCTGCACCTGCATGCTTGGCTCCTGCAGACTTAGCTAGGGATAGGTTTGGAGTATCCCTTAGAGTGGCAGAGGTGCTCGTGGCAACGAGAAACCCTCTACCAGGGTGACCTATGCCATGAAATGGAAGCATTTCTGCTTATGGGCAATTCCACGTTCTATGGATCCCTTGGGTTGTCGGTGGAATCTGTGCTGGAGTATCTTCTCCACCTGTCAGACTTGGGTCTCGGTTACTCATCCGTAAAGGTGAATCTCTGTGCTCTGTCAGCTACCATGCACCAATAAATGGGAAGACTCTGGCACAGCTGGACATCTGCAAGACCTTTCTTAGAGGTATCTTGCATATTAAACCCCCAGGAGAGACCAGTACCATCCTGGGGTCTCCTGTTTGTTTTAGAATAGCTCACCTTGCCACCTTTTGAACCAGCCAGAAGCTGTGAGCCTCGCTTTCTCTTGGAAGGCATTATTTTTAGTTGCCATTACCTCAGCCCAGAGGATTTCGAGCTGCAGGCTGTGATGTGTAAAGAGCCCTATCTTGTTTTCACAGGGACAGAGCTGCCCAGCGTACAAACCCAAAGTTTTACCAAAGGTAGTGTCTGAGTTCACGTTGAACAGGACATCCAACTACAGTTTATTACCAGAGTACCCGGAACAGTGGGAGGCACTGTTACATGCTCTGGCTGTTCATAGATTTTTGCGTTACTATCTGGCTAAGACCAGTTCCTCCAGACAGACCAGTTGTTTTCTCCTTTGCCCACAGAAAGCTTGGAGCACCAGTCATAAAACAAACCCTAACTAAGTGGCTCATGCACTGCATCACCTTTGCTACCAGCACCACAACAAACCCCTACGGGACGGTGAGGTCACTCCTAGAGGGTGGCGACATCTTCGCTTCCCTCGAAATGTATCATCAGCAGACCTCTCTGCACACGCCACTTGGAGTTCAGTGCATACCTTTGTGAGGCATTGCAGTCTGGACATTGCTTCCAGAAGGAGAGCAGGTTTCGGCCTAGCAGTCCTTCAGGGACTTCTCTCCCAATTTCCCACAGTTTTTATTGTCTTCCACCCTTTTGGTCTGAGTCTCTCCTTGGGCATTGCTTGGGACTCAGTCCTAATAGTATTACCTGCTGCAAGAGCTCCCCTCAGGTGAGATAGTGCAGTTACGTAGAACTTACCGTAACAGTAGATCTTGAGAGGAGCTCTTGCAACAGGTGGCTTCCACCCACCTGCCCCTGGGGACAAAACATTACATCTTCTGATTGTGGATGGGAGATCCTCCTCGGTTCTCCATCTGTATTTTCAGCGGGTCTCTGGCAGGAGAACTGAGGTGGTGCCGGGGAATGCTCCTTTATACCACGTATGACGCCGGGTGGTCCTCCCGCCACAGACTGCTAGCTAGAAAATTTTTCTGTGGGGTCCTAACGCATGCCTTAGTCCTAATGGTATTACCTGCTGCAAGAGCTCCTCTCGAAGGTCTGCTGTTATGGTAAGTTCTTATGTAACTGTACTTTGTTCTCCCCAGAGTGTAAACTTGTTGTGGGTTTCTTTTCCCAAGGTGCATAACCTACATTTCTTGGTATTGAACTTCAACTGCCAAGTTCTGGACCATTCTTCTAACTTCTTTAGATCTGATTCAGTCACTGAGTTACCCTCTTGTGTGTCCCCTCTGTTTCAGAGCTTTGTGTCATCAGCAAACAGGCACACCTTACTCTGCAATTCATCTGCAGTGTCGCTGATGAATATGTTGAAGAGGACTGGTCCCAGCACTGATCCCTGTGGGACACCACTAGTCACTGTCCTGTGACAGAGTGCTGTTTACCATTACATTCGGAGTTCTGTTCAGAAGCCAGTTTCTAACCCAATTTACAATTTTTCAGCTACCTCTGTACTCTCCAGCTTGTTAATGAGTCTCCTGTGGGGACGGAGTCAAAAGCCTTGCTGAAGTCTGGGTATACAATGTCAACCGCTCCCCCTGATCCACTATTTTTGTTACCCAGTCAAAGAACTCAATCATGTTTGTCTGGCATGACCCTTCCAGTTGTAAAGCTGTACTGCTTTGGGTCAAGCTTCCCGCTGTTTTTAGGGTAGCCACTGTCCTCTCCTTTAGTATTGATTCCGTCATTTTCCTCACAATAAAGGTGAGGCTGACTGGGTGGTAGTTCCCTGCCTCTTCCTTGCTTCCACTGTTGTGCAAGGGTACCACGGTGGCCTTCTTCCAGTCTTCTGGCACCTTACCATTCTCCAGTGACTTATTGAAGAGCTCGGCTAGAGGAGCAGCAAGTTCTTCCTCAACTCCTTTAGTATTTGTGGATGTTTTCCATCTGGCCTCATGGCTTTACCAGTCTTTACTTCTTTAACTCCTCTAGGATTCTTTCTCTGGTGAAGGGACTCATGTCTGGCTCCATGTTTTGGCATTCCTATCTGTTCAGTGTAGGTCCGCTTGCATTATCATCTTGTGTGAATACAAAGCAGAAATATTCATTCAAAATCTCCCTTGTTGTCTTCCACGTGCTGTCCTTTTGTTCTTAGTTGAACTATTACGCCCCCGGTCTTTCTTTTTCCCTAATGTATCTATTGAAGGTCTTATCGCCTGTTTTTATTCCATTGGCAATTCTCTCCTGTTTGTGCTTTTGCCACTCTGATTGCTATGCATGCCTCTTTAAGCTTAGCCCTATATTCCTCTCCATCGCTTTCGCTCTTTGATTCTTTGTATTTCTTGAATGCTTTTTCTTTTCCTGATTTTGATGCCACTTCTGTAGTAAACCAGAGAGTTTCTTCTTTCTTTTGGATTTGCTGATCACCTTGTGCACTGTGCTGTGACAAGGTTTAGTGCTCTCTTTAGAGCCATCCAGCAAGCTTGACATCCCATGTGTTTCCTTTGCATGTATACTTGTAAAGGTGTATCGCATTTTCTGAAAGTCTACATTCCTAAAGTTGAGGGTCTTTAGTGTGGTATGGCTGATATCCTCATGTCTGGTGACTGTGAACAGACTGACCTGTGGTCGCTGGAACCCAGATTGATTCCTACTGCCACGTCTGATACCCTGGTGCTATGAGTTGCTACGAGGTCCAGGATGCTTCCTCTCAGTTCGGAAGCAACCGTCTGAGTCAAACCCGTCTCTTGCAGGACAATGAGGAATTCTTTACTTCTTTCTGACAAGGCTGTATAGGAGGCCCAGTTTAAACTGGGTAGATTAAAGTCCCTTACAAATCAGCATGTCACCCTAGATGGCCATTGTTTGGATGGATTCGAAAAGTTCTTTGTCTTTTCAACTTCTTGAGATGGTGGTCTGTACACAACTCAACAGCCTGACTGGGGCCTTGTGTCGTGTTCCTGTGTTAGCCGATAGGGTTTCGGTCTCGCTGTGATTACCCTGGATCTCCGTGGCTGATGTCCTCCTGATGTATATTGTGACACTCCCCTCACCACCACCTCTTTTTCCTTTCGGTCTCGCCTGAACAGAGTGTAACCTGGGATGGTGACATCCTAGAGTGTGGTTCTCGTTGAACCATGTCTCTGTTACTGCTGCCAATCAGATCAGCTTCAGCCGCCAGGGCACAGTGACCTCCTCAACTGAAAGATCAGTTGGTGAACTGGGGTCTAGAGTGCCAAATGTCATTCAGCAGCGCATTTGAGCTTTTTCTGTAGTATTTGATGCTCCCTTCCTCTGGGATGCCAGCAAATGAGGAGCCAGGCCTGGCATGCAGAGTTTGTTACAAGAGCATCTGCCAGCATCCCCCTTCCTGCTCACCTGGCTGCTTGTAGTACCACCTGTGGCAAGCTGTACTGCAAACTTACAACCTCAGAGGAGGAGAGCATTCACCGTGTTACCGGTCTCTACAGTTCTCTGTCTCGCTCTGTCAGGAGGTGGGAGACAGGGACATCCGCTTGCACAGAACTGCCTCGCCTTCACAGGGCTCTGCCAGCAACAAAACTACTGCTAACGGCACTTCACACTGTTGCAGCACCTCTCCCCTCGTCCCACTTTGAGGATATCTGCACTCTGTGTGTCTCTGTTGCAGTCACTTCATTTAACGTGAAGAGACAGACACAGACAGATGCACTGCCGCAATTCTGCATTCCCTCTGCCGATCGCGATGTGACTGTGTGTGGGTCTCTGTGACTCGCTTTGTAGAGGGGTTGGGGAATCCTCCACATACAGGAGGGGCAGGAAACAGGAGACATTCATAGCTCACTGTCACAAAGTAAGACTACTTGATACGGACATGGATACTGCCACGCGCGCAGTTCGATCACTAACCAGCATTGTATGGCTTGCCAGCAGCCTGTGCTGTCTAATGCAGAGAAGGTGACCGCGGCGGATCTCCAGAGTTGCTCCGTGCAACCGTGGATCAATGCTAACTAATCCACAGGCACACAGAGTGACTCCACCAATAGGATTCCACGTTTTCTACTACCCGTGTTATAAATCACTTTAACAAGTACTAGAGATTGGAGCCTGATGTTCTGGCCTCCACTAAATAGCTCTACTTAAATATTTTGTTGTGTGCATCAGGTCTAGCCAGCAGGAATAAATGTTTTGCTTTTGAAACTTTTCATGTCATCAAACTACACTCAGCTATAAAAGCACACAAATCACCCAAATCATAAATGCTATTAGTAGTAAAGACTCTAGCTGTTTTCTTGAATAACCCACCCAATTAGCCCTCAAGTATTTGCTAAACTGTAAATGTAGTCATTAGTGCTCACTGGATAAGGAAACTTATTAAACAATGGGGTCTCTTTTTTCAACAATCTGATTGGTCACCGATGGTCTTTACCTGTGGGTAAATCCAGCAATAACCCACGGATAATGATCTAGTAGCCGCTTCACCAAGTATAACCATAATGAAATCTGTATGACCCACTGAAAATGAAACGTAATCCACCATCTTAGATCCCGTGAAATGGACAACTCCTGGTGCAACACACAAAGAGTAGAACAACTTCTGCATAGTTGGAATACCAGATCGGAGCCAAACCTGTCTCTTCCAACTCTTCCCGTGCGCTTCCACCGGCTCGCATGTAGGCGATTTTGTTGTCTCACTTGCCTCCATTACATTCCCCAAACCTTCATGGCTGCTGAAACGCTTTGTTCTACTTCACTTGTAGTAAAAGTAATTACTCCCCTTCAAAAAAAAACAACAACATGGCAGGCACGAACATATATAACCCGACTGAAACCGCTACTTGCTCCTGACCACAAAACTGACATTCAGCCTGGAACCACACAGTGAATGACAGAGCGCATTCACCACACTGCCTCATATGGTCACTTAAAGACTGAGACAGTTGTTACTCATAGGCTCTGTCTTAAAAAATAAATAAATAATACATACATAAATAAGTCATGGATACATGAACTTTGTTAAAAAAAAAATCACAGCATATCACTGTGTCTCTGTGAAGCTGCATTACGAGCTCTGCAGCACATCTAGTACACAGATATTCTTCTTAGCAACAGAGGACTATTCCATGTAGAGGAAGGATATCACACATTAAAATCAATAGAAAGGTGTTTTTTTTTTTTTTTTCTTTACTTTTATTTTCTAATCCTTCACTTCCTTCTCATTGTGTAATCGCAATAAACCACTCCAGGGTATTGCTTAACTATACCACAGCTCTGCTGTTGTAAATTGACTCTAAACCAGTGCTTGCTGAATCCGTGGTCCGGACATATCATTGTCACATGGGACAGGAGGCATTGTAGAAAACAGTAAACTACACTAAGACTGCAATTCCCAGGTGACATAAAACTACTGTTAAACTAGCAGGCTAATTTAGAAACAAGTTCCTAATAGCAGAGAAAGGGAAGGACACACTAGGACTACACACACAAATCAAAACATACTGCACAACATATGTTTTGCAAATTCTGACTGTACTACTCCTTTAACCCCTTTATATTTAGTGATGTCTACTCAGCCAGTTAGTTGTAATAGCTTTAAGCACAACAGCTGTGATTAATCTGTAAATTTAGTAATCGTGTTGATTTCAATCCCTATATTGTATGAACCGAGAGGAGATTCTGGAAAGGTGACCCTTCTTTTAAATATGTACTGTAATTTCTAATCTTTTTCCATACTGCCCCATACAGCTCCCTTTTCCTTCTACAAGTGACCTTCCAACCCTGTCACTCCCTGTCTCTACCATTCCTTTTACCTCCACAACCTACCTGCCACGATGTTGCTAGCCTTGCTTATGGAGAGAAAGCAGCGAACTAAAAGAAGCTACATTTTCTTATTAATTTAAAGCGTATATCTCAGCAGGAGTCAGTGTCTGTTGAGATTAAGTAGACATACTTTATTAGAAGTAGAAGGGTTTTATTTAGGGTTAAAAAGAAAGAAAAGGAAGAAAGTCAGTGTGTGTTCTGTGCTGGGAAGGGTACTGTATCAGCTGACTTTGCTAAACCAATAGGAGGAAAGAAAGCAATCGGGGTGTGCTTAGACACTATAAAAGCAGGTGACTCAAATTACAACTTCCTGTTGCTAGCCTTGCTCGTAGAGGAGAAAGCAGCTAACTAAAAGAAGCTACATTTTCTTATTAATTTAAAGCATATATCTCAGCAGGAGTCAGTGTCTGTTGAGATTAAGTGAACAGATACTTTATTAAAGTAGAAGGGATCTTATTTAAGAAAGAAAAGAAAGTCAGTTGTTCTGTGCTGGGAAGGTACTGTATCAGCTGACTTTGCTAAACTAGTAGGAGGAAAGAAAGCTAATTGGGGTGTGGCTTAGACACTATAAAAGCAGGTGACTCAAATTACAACTTCCTGTTGCTAGCCTTTTTCTTACTAATTGCCCTCCATCCCACCCTTCCACCCACCCACCTAAGCCAGTTCTGCTTTTATAGCCACTGGATTTGACTGTCAACAGGAACTTCCTGTTTGGCAGTAGGAAGGAAGGATCATAGAAAACACTGGTTTTGTCAACCCTAAAGGAAAAAAGTAGCTCCCCAGCTGCTGGTGGTCTGACATTGAGCAAGGAAGAAGGAGGCTACTGAAGAAGATTGGAAAGTTGCTGTCCCAGAACAGAAGGGTGAGAGTTGTAAGGAGAGGAGAGAGTAGGCATACAGAGAAACAGTAGAGGGACACAAAATAAGACATGCTAGAGTGGTGCAGTGCAATGGCTGTGGGGCGGCAGTGTTCCGGGAGACATTCTGGAGGCTGCAATGCTGGCCCATTTGTAAGGCACCTCTCTGGTCTGAGAGAGGAGGTTGCCAGTCTCCAGGCTGACCTGGCTAGGATTAGTGAAACCTCCTCCCCACCCAGGGACCACCAGGAACAATGCCACTACCTCAGAGGTTGCCAAGAAGAGGAGAGGCTGGACCAGGGTGGGCTCAGGAAGGAGAGGTGGTGGAACAGAGTTGCATCCCTCCAGCTGTACCTCTCCACAATTCATTCGCTCTTCTGGTGGATAGTGGTTCCTCTATGGAGGCACCTGCAGTGGAGACCAAGGAGGATGCTGGGAACCTTCACAAAGGAGACCCACAGGAGGGTGGTATGGGACCCCACAGGGGAAGGAAACAACTCCTGGTGGGGACTCAATCATTAGGGGTAGAAATGGAATAAGGAAGAGGGAGGTAAGGTGCCTTCCTGGCGCTACGGCTTGGAGGGACAGGCGAATCCTCAGGATCGTGAGGATAGCTGCACAAGGGAGGGAACTGGATGTCATTGTCTACCTAGGGACAAATGACCTGGCTAGGAATGGGATCAGAGCAGTGCAAGAGGAGTTTGTAGAGTTGGGGAGGGGCCTTAGACAAGTAGCGCATCACGGTAACCTTCTCGGAGGTGCTGCCTGTCTATGGCAAGGAGATCTAGGGCACTCCTCACCAGGGATTTCAATGAGTGGTTGAAAAACTGGTGTGGAGCTCAGGGTTTAGCTTCATCGGGGACTGGGGAGCCACCTGGAGGATGCAGACCCTATGCAGTGCGATGGTCTGCATCTGTCCAGGGGGAACCAGGATCCTAGGTGAGGTTTAAATGCTTCATTGGCAAGCATTTAAACTAGCCAAGGGGAGGCACTGAAAAGGAGCAGGAAATCCCAGCCTTCCCCACAAAACATGGTGATTAGTGAGGTAAACACCAAGGTAGAGAAGTTATTAGGGAGCAGAACTGAGGTAAATGTAAAAAAGGTAAAGGCAGTAAGGACAGGAATGGGGCTAAAAGGGGTAAGGCTATCAAAAAGTGGAGGGTGATGAGTACCAATGCCCGTAGTCTGTGTAACAAGCTCCCTGAACTAGCGGCCTTGATGGAAGAGGGTTGTCTGGATATTGTAGCAGTCACAGAAACATGGTACACAGAGAACCATGACTGGGATGTCAACATACCAGGATACACAATCTACAGGAGGGACAGGGAGGGTAAAGAGGAGGAGGAGGAGTAGCTCTCTATGTAAGGAAGGGATCAAGCAACAGAACTAAAGAGTAAACAGGGAGCAGATGAGGCACTCTAGGTCACCCTGGAGACAGGAAATGGCACGAGAATCTGCATGGGGGTTGTATACAGACCCCCATCTCAGAGGGAGGAATGGACAAGGAAATGATAGAAGGCTTTGGCAGAAAAAGGGAGATATTGTTGATGGGGGACCTGAATATGCAGATGTTAACTGGAGCACCTTTGCTGCAGGCACACCCAAAAGCAGGGTCATTCTTGATGCTCTACGGGGCATGCCTCAGACAGCTAGTATTGGAATCCACTCGGAAGGAGCAATCTTAGACCTGGTACTCTCAAATGGGGACGGAGAAAGAATCTCAGATTTAGAAGTGGGTAGCCATCTGGGAGCAAGCAACCACCAAACAGTGTGGTTCACGATAAACACAGCCATACAATCAAGCCATACAAAAGCAAGAGTATTGGACTTTAGGAGGGCTGACTTTGGGAAAATGAGAGAGTGCCTCAGAAAAGCACTAGCAAACAGGCAAGAAGGAAGGGTGAAGGAACAATGGGAGTAATCAAAACAGCCATCACAGAGGCAACAAGCCTTTGTGTAAAGCAAACCAATAAAACACAACGAAGGAAAAAACGCTATGGTTCTCAAAGAGGTGGCAGGGAAGGTTAAGGAGAAAAGGACAGCATTCAGGAAATATAAGGAAACACAGAAGGAGCAGGACAGATAACTTTATCAGTTAAAGCAGAAAGAGGCTGGGAAGGCAGTCAGAATAGAAGGCCCAAACCAAGGAAAGGATAGCCAATTATGTTAAGAAGGGATAAGACCTTTTATAGGTACATGAGGGAGCGAAGAAAGACCAAAGGAGGGATACCAAGGCTTAATAAAGGGAGGGAACGTGGGTGAGGGTGACAGTGAAAAAGCAGGATACTGAATGAATATTTCTGCTCAGTATTCACAAAGGAAGAGGAGGAGGTACCTAAACTAAACAAGAGAAACACTGTGAAGACTGGGTCGATACCAGTCCATTTACAGAAGAAAGGGTTCTGAAAGAACTAATAAAATTGAAGGTGGACAAAGCAATGGGGCCTGATGGGATTCACCAAGAATTCTAAAAGAACTAGGGTAGAACTAATGACAGCTACTACTCTCTTTAACAAATCATGGGATGATGGGGTGGTACCGAGGACTGGAGGAGGGCAGATGTGATTCCTCTTCACAAAAGTGGGAGCAGGACAGAGGCAGGAAACTACAGACCAGTTAGTTTGACCTCAGTGGTAGGAAAATGATGGAATCACTTCTGAAGGAAAGAATTGTTGAGTACCTAGAGGCCAGTGGGACACAGGACCCAAGGCAGCATGGATTCACAATGGGAAGGTCGTGTCAGGCAGATCTAATAGATTTCTTTGACTGGGTGACCAAAGTAGTAGACCAGGGAGGGGCTGTGGACATGGCCTACCTAGATTTTAGCAAGGCATTTGATACAGTCCCACACAAAGATTAATACACAGTTAGCCAGCCTTGGAGTGGGTCCCAAGGTGGTAGCCTGGATAAAAATTGGCTAGACAACAGGGCATAAGCGGTAGTAGTAAATGGAGTACACAGTGAAGAAAGGAGGGTTACTAGCGGGGTACCTCAGGGTTCAGTACAGGGACGGTTCTTTTTAATGTCTTTATAAGTGACATTGCAGAGGAACTGGAAGGAAAGTATGTCTCTTTGCAGATGACACAAAGATCTGCAACAGGGTTGATACACAAGATGGAGTGAAAAGGATGAGAAGGGACTTGGCAAGGTTGGAGGAATGGTCAAATGTATGGCAGCTCAGATTCAATGCAAAGAAGTGCAAGGTAATGCACATGGGAAACAAAACCCAGGGAAGAATACACAATCGGGAGTGAGATACTGACAACATTAAAATGGAAAGGGACCTGGGAGTAATTATGTCAGATGACCTAAAGGTGGGCAAGCAATGTGAGAAGGCAGTAAGGAAGGCTGGGGATACTGGGATGCATAGGAAGAGGCATCAATAGTAGAAAACAGGAAGTTGTTATACCTCTGTACAGACAGTTGGTGAGACCCCATCTGGAGTACTGTGTGCAGTTCTGGAGACTCCATCTCCATAAAGACATAGAGTGGAGGCTGTCAGAGGAGGGCAACTAAAATGGTGCAGGGTCTGCACCAGAAGACCTCTGAAGAAAGACTAAAGGAGCTTAATATGTATACCCTTGAGGAAAGAAGGGAGAGAGGGACATGATAAAAACTTTCAAGTACCTCAAGGGAATCAACAAAGTCCAAGAGGGTAGCATCTTTCAGAAAAAGAGGTGCAAGAACAAGGGGCACAATTTGAAGACAGAGGGAGGCGGCTCAGAGGTAATGTGAGGAAGTATTTTTCACAGAGAGGGTTGTGGATGCATGGAACAGCCTCCCTGAGGAGGTCGTGGAGTCAAGAACAGTGGGGAATTCAAGAATGCATGGGACAGGCATAAGGCAGTCCTAGTAGGGGTAGGAGGAAGTAAGCTGTTGGTTAACTAGGATCTGCAGCTTATCTGTTAGGTAGGAAAATGGGCAGACTAGGTGGGACAAGCGGTCCTTAACTGCCGTCAAATTCTGTGTTCTATGTTTCTATGTGGCGGTGGTAAGTGGGACCACCAGAGTTGAGTCACGTGCTGGGGTCAAAAAAAAAAGTATGGGGATGCAGGGGCCAAGATTGTTCTGGAGAAGGGAACCATCATCCTGTAGCACTTGGTGTTTTCCTCCAGGTGTTTTGTTCACCAGACCACAGGTCATCAGTAGCTTAGGAGTGCCACGTGCCTGCACATTACCCGTGCTGACATGAAGCCTGACCAGCAATCTCCTCTCATTATGCTTCCACTGCACTACCACCTGGTGCCACCTACATGGAAGTGCTGCAGCAAAGCAGTCGTTCTCTCCTCCTGAAGGAGAAATAAGCATCCAGTGGGATGCTTGTTCCACCTTCCTTCCACCAGCCCTCCAGTGGCCAGGGCTCATTTCAAGCCTAGTTTGCCAGTGTTGCGAGCAGCAGCTCTTCCACTGTACCAGTGAGCCAGGCTCTTGTCGTGTTTTTTTTTTCCTTCTAGGTTTTCTGCCTCCAGTGGGCTGCCGTCTATCTGGATATACCCTGTTCACATGGATATACAGTACTGTGGTCAGGTCCAACCAAGCAGTCATGTAGATGGCTGCCAGTGTTTTCTCCTTTGCCTTTTTACTTCCTTTGTCCCCTGGTGGGGCCGATGCCTCTGGAGGCCTTGCACAACCATAGTCGCCCCTCAGCAGGAGCAAGCTGCCTGGCCTGGTTGCAGGGGTGGCTGTGATAGCGGAACCCACTGCCAACCCATCCCAGCCGAGATGGACTGCTGAGCAGCAGCTGTCTCAGCCTTGGCCTGCCTCTCCCTTCATGACATCGTGTGTTCACTTCTGAAGCCAGGTTATCAGCATGGCAGCACTATACTCTGCTGCTGATCCACTGGGGCAGGCAGTTTTATTTTTTCTAACAGTATCAGTGCTTTACAGTCGTGGCCAAAATATTGGCGCTTGCAGTTTTTCTAATAATGCACCATTCCTTCCAGAAAATTGTTGAAATTAAAAAATATTTTGGTATCCACGTATGTATTTCTTTGGTTTGCAGTGGAATAAAACACAAAAAGCGGAAACATTTATTAAGTCTTAGCTTATTCCACAGAAATCCTGACACGGCCCGGACAAAATTATTGGCACCTTTTAGAAGTAGTTAGAAATAATTAGATTTCAAGCAGGTGATTCTCCTTCACTTTGAATTGAACTCACCTGTGGTGAGTTGCAGGTGCCTGCAATATAAAATCACTCATTCAACCAGTTTGAATAGAGAAAGGACTCATTCTCCTGTTTTGTGTCACTGTGTGTACCGAATGAGCATGGAGAAAAGAAAGACAGCCAGAGAATTGTCTGAGGTCAGACAGAAGATTGTAGCTAAGCATGGACAATCTCAAGGCTACAAATCAATCTCCAGAGACCTTGATGTTCCTGTTTCCACCGTGCGTAATGTTATCAGGATGTTTAAGGCCCATGGCACTGTAGCCAACCTCCTGGACGTGGCAGCAGAGAAAACTTGATCGAAGATTGCAGCCAGGATTGTTCGAATGGTGGAGAAAGCACCTCAATCAACTGCCAAACAGATTCAAGCTCACCTTCAGACACAAGGTACAACAGTTTCAACTAGCACCATCCGTCGCCAACTCAATGAAAGGGGTTATATGGTAGGAGGCCCAGGAGGACCCCACTGCTGAGAGAGAGACATAAGAAAGCCCGACTGGGGTTTGCCAAACACACCTGAACAAGCCAAAATCCTTCTGGGAGAATGTCCTGTGAACAGATGAGACCAAATTAGAGCTTTTGGTAAAGCACATCATCTCTATGTTTACAGAAAACAAAATGAAGCCTTCAAAGAAAAGAACACCTTCCTACAGTCAAACATGGAGGAGGTTCAGTGATGTTTTGAGGGTTGCTGTGCTGCCTCTGGCACTGGGTGCCTTGAATGTGTGCATTGCATCATGAAATCTGGAGATTACCAGGCCATTTTGGAGCACAATGTTGAACCCAGTGTCAGAAAGCTGGGTCTCCATCGAAGGTCATGGGTCTTCCAGCAGGACAATGACCCCAAACACACTTCAAAAGCACCCAGGAATAGTTCAAGACAAGACGCTGGACTGTTCTGAAGTGGCCAGCAATGAGTCCAGATCTAAATCCCATTGAAAACCTATAGAGAGATCTGAAAACAGCAGTTGGGAGAAGGCACCCTTCAAATCTGGAGAACTGGAGCAGTTTGCACAAGAAGAGTGGGCCAAACTGCCAGTAGAGAGGTGCAGGAAGCTCATCCATGGCTATAGGAAGCGGTTGATTGCAGTTATTTTGACCAAAGGCTGTGCTACCAAATATTAAGTCTAGGGTGTCAATAATTTTGTCAATGCCATTTCTTTTCATTTTCTGATTTAAAGGATATATTAAATTCTGACTCAAAAACAAAGGTACTGTAATATTAACAGAGAAATAAAGAATTGTGGAGACCAAATACTGTACTGTTTTTAATTTCAACGTCTGTTTAGAGGAAATTGTGAGTTATTTGAAAAGTGCAAGGCGCCAGTATTTTGGCCACGACTGTATCTGTGTACCACTGTATGTATGTGCTCACTGCCCTGGAATATTTGTGGAGATTTGAACCAGTCCCAGTACCAGTCCATGCAACCCGTGTCTTAATTGCAGATCATTTTCAGTCACATTTGCAGGGGTCACTACTAGCTCAGTTACCCTTCCTTTTGTCTCCCTGGGTGTATCCCCAGGCAAAGTATCTGATCCCCAATCAGAAGTGGCTTCATTCAGGGTCGGCTCTGCTGCTTGCCGCACTTTTAGGGAGAAATCAGGATTAAGGATGGGGAGATCTCAGGATCTGGGTGTCCAAAGATTGATAGCTGTTGGGCGTTGTAGTTTCATGTGCTGGGAGGGCCCCATTTTGGATTTTTCTTCCGTCTCTAAGGGCGTAGATGCATGTGTTGGAGTCCACCCTGCTAGCACTGCCAACCTGCTGTGCCACCTGTGGTTACACAGAGGGCATTAAGGCAGCCAGATCTACTACTCCATGTCCCTGGAGGAAGAGTAAGGCCTCCTGTGGCAGTCGGGATGCACATGATTCCCCTGGACTTGGGACACCAATGGGGATCATCAGTATTGAAACTAGAGCATGCCACCCCTCGGGTCTTATGCAAAAATAACTTGTTTGTATGGAAATGGTAACTAGGAAAAGTAAGTTGAGGGATTTCATTTTATATGGTGCCTTTCAAACACATTGTGTTCCCCAAGCACTTTACATGCCATGAAGAGTGATAGCAGCTATAGGGCATGAACAGGGATAATGTGAGATTGTTGCAAGTTAAGAACACTTGGGAGTTAAATAAGAGAGAGAACTTGCAGGACAGGAGATGAAGAGGATTGGGTTTGTGTGAGAGAAACCTTCTATATGCCAAATCGGGCAGTTTTTTTTTTTTTTTTTTGGGGTGGCATCTGTTGCAGCAGGCCTTAAAATCTTGTTTACCACGAAGCATATTAGTCACAGCATGGAAAATTACTCATGTTAATCAATATTAGTACTATGCTATGCTGTGACATTCATAGCTAATAACTGAAGTCATGTGTAGTTTCACTTACACTGCTTGCTATCCAGGCACTCGAGCTGATCCGTGTTTTAAAATCCAGACCTTGTATTTACATCTCTAGTCCCCACCCCACCACCGTGTCAGTTTGATCAGTTGGCCAAGTATTCACTAGATTCTAGGATGGTTTTGCCACCTGATTCAGACGGAAGACCCGATAACGATGTAACTTGGCAGTGAGTCAGCTGCATGCACACATGGCGAGTGACTCACCAGTAGGCGTGTGTCTCTGTAAACGATACTAATGAATCTCCAGTGAGATTATCCTAATGACATGACAGGCACACCATTAACACTAATTAACCCTGCAGGTTCAGAAGCTCATTATCACGTGGATTAAGAAGCGAGCCACTGTATGTTGGGTGGGAGGAATGGTGTAGTATTCTATAAATATACATAACATTTGGTTTTATGTAGTGCCTTCAACTGTAATACTAAGCTGCCTAAGTGACTCTCGCTGTTGCTTTTAATCTCTAACCAGGCAGCGGTTGATACATGTGTAGCTGCACTACGATGCTTACCCTGCACGTTTGGTACCTTTCTGTATTGTCTATGCCTGCATGAATTACCGTGCTGTGCCTCTGGCATGTACTGCATTTGTTAATTGTATTCTGTAACTATGTGCTCATGATATAACCTATGCATTTATCTAACCAGGCCACCCTTGGAAAAGAGACCCATTCTCAATGGGAACCTGCCTGGTGAACTGAAAATTAAGTGAAATGCATGCAGTCTCAACGCTCTTTGCAGAGCAGTGAGCTAGATCTTGGTGGTGTAGGGACTTCCTAGGAAATGAGGAGCAGCTGTTTTGTGCACAGTAACATACACAGCTAGAAACAGTTGCATGTGATCCAGCTTTATTTAGAGGATTGTAGGACACGGGGATTTTCCTACTGTTTACTGTATTTACTCACCCATAAGTTGACCTCAGATTTAGTCCACCATCCTTTATTTACCTTGTCAATTTTAGCAACATTTCATATATAATTTTGCTGCCCATGTTGGGTGCAAAAATCTGTTTTGTGACTAACATTTAGCATAGAATCTGTTTTTGTGGCCAGAACACAAAATCTGTTACGCAGTTGCTTAAACAAATCTGGGACAAGGACCAAAATCAGGACACATCTTCAAAATTAGTGATATCCATTCAAAACTGTTAGAATAAAGGGCTTAGTGTAAAATGCATTTTCTAAGGAAGAACAAGTCTGTAGCTTTAATGTTTGACATTATTTTGTGCTTGCAACCCCACTGTTTGGTCACAGAAACACAATTTCAAACAACATGAAGTCTTGCTATATTATGACATATGCAGTGAGTCCCAACCTTGAACTGCTCCGAGGTGAAAGAGTTAACTTTCCATGCCAGGCATGGAACCTTGAGCGTGAGCTCGGTTAAAAACTCTGTCTGTTGTTCTTCAAACTCAAACTGTCAGATTCTTTACTCGCCTCACTGAACAGTCGCTCGGAGATTTCTCCTTCTGCTCGGTTCGTTTGTTGGTTAAAAGTATTTTTTCGGTTTTGACGAAATTAAACACTAACCTGTCGGTTCAAGCTCTGTCTGTGGTATTGTAAGTAATAAATAGGCTTACATTTATTTTATTCTGTGTGGAACTTGTAAGCGTTTTTGAGTTCGGTTTGAACCGATCAGGTTATTTTAAAACTTTCTAGTCCTTATTTAGAGTGCGGTTCCGGTTCTTATTGGTTCTAAAAAAAGCGATTTCATTACTTTTTTCCACGACCCGTGACACGGTTGGGAACCGATAAGAGTCTTGCTTAGCGGATTGCCATAAACGGGCAAGTTTGGTTAAGCTGGCACTATGTCTGAGAAACCCAAAAGAAAACCGGGCCCACTGGGTTTCAGCACTGTGGTGTTTGTGGAAGCCTTTGCTAAGGCTGACCCCCACACCACCTGTGTATTGTCTGGGGTTTGACCACCTCAATGCAGACTGCCAGATTTGTAAGAATTTTCCTGCTGCCACCGTGGAAAAGAGAGTTGGTAGGCTCAGGAAAGGAGGCCAAAAAGTCCGCTGACCGGATGGCCAGCCCGGTTCGGTTTCACCGAACGGGAGGAGTGCCTCTGACCAGGCGATACTCCGGCAAACGAAGAGCCAGCCTCTGAGGAGCCGGTTCCAACTAAAAGGACTAGAAAGTAAGCTAGTGTGGAGCCAAAAGTTCTTTCTCCAACCGCTGAGGAAATAGCTAAAGCAATTCAAATTGTCCAGTCACTCCCGGTTCCATCCGAACCGACACCATCAGGAAGCGCCGGTTCGGCGGTTCCACTGGTTCAAGATTATGATTTTGAGGATTTTTATGAACCGGAGGAGGGAGGAGGATGAGGAGAGTGAATGTGGTTTTGAAGGTCTGGATGTGCCCATTGAACGGACATCTCTCCAGACAGACCGTCAGGGTTTCTCCTCCCAGGCTATCTGAGTCCCCTTCTCATTTTATGTTTTATAAGAAAGTTGCTGAAACTCTCCAGCTCCCAGTTGAGGAAGCTGTTGATGACCAAGAGGAGCCTGATTATGTGAAATGATGGATATTCCAGAGTCTAGAGACTCTCTATTCCTTTATAAATCTTTTAGGAAACAGACAGTAAAAATTCTAAAACTCTCGCACTATACTTCCTGTTGATAAAAGGATGGACAAGAGGTATACATTATCAGGCTCTGATACGGAGTTCCTCACAGCAATGCAGCCATGTGGGGTAGTGCAGGCTGCAGCCTGTGACAAGGCAATATTCCTTCTAGCTTCGCACTGGCCCTGAAAAGGACTCCAGGAGGATTGATGCCATGGCAAAGAAACAGTACATGGCAGCATCCTTGGGACTCAGACAGACAGGCAAATTATATGGCTTATGCTGCTAGGTACCAGAAATCCAGATGGGATACTGTGCTGGCCCCTAGCAAAACAGGTCTCTGACCAGCTTGCCAGGGAGCTGGAGCGGGTGGCTGCGGATGGTATTGAGGCATCCAAGGTGCAATTTCATGCTGCAGTAGACTCTAATGATGTGTCATCAAGGGTCATGGCTACATCTGTGGCACCTGCAGAATGGCTTGGCTCAGATGTACTACCCTGTCACGGGATACCCAGTCTAAGGCCATGGATTTTCCTGTTGTGGGCAATTCTCTGTTTGGGGAGCAGACAGAGAATTACATGAAGAAAATGGATGAATATAGGACCACCTATAGGAGTGCACAGGCCAAGGAAAGGCAAGCCACTCCTCAAAGGCAGCATCTCAGGGGCAGGGGCAGGCCTTTTCATGAGCCTTTTACCAAGCCAGGCCTCCTCTTCTGCTTATGCCCAGAGGGGTTCTTTAGAGGGAGAGGCAGACGGGGTACAAGCAAGCCTGCTTCCACCCTCAGCCCAAAGCCCCTGCAAGCAGGCTCCCTGACGGGGTGGCCAGTGCGATTCTCCACTACCTGTAGGGGCAGGCTGGCTTACTTTGTCCAGGACTGGAAGTCTTCAACATCAGACAAGTGGGTCCTGGAAGTAGTAAGCCAGGGACTGGTTCTCGGCTTCAAAAATTTCCAAAGATGAGAGCCAGGTCCTTTCCACCTGCAAATCCATCAGAGGCACTTGCCCTAGAAACAGAAGTTTCTACCCTCCTGGCTCTCAGAGCTGTGGAAGGGTTCCACCCCTACACCAGGGCAAAGGTTGTACTCAGGTACTTCCTTACCCCAAAAGACAGGAGAATGGCGGCCCATCCTGGATCTCAGATACCTAAACAAGCACTTTTAAAACCAAAATTCAAAATGGTGACTCTGGAATTATTTTACCCTCTCTAAGGCCAGGGGACTGGCTAGCATCCCTGGACCTCAAGGATGCCTACTTCCATGTTCTTATCAGAAGCTCCCATTGAAAGTACCTCAGATTCGAACTGCCCTCAGGCCATTACCAGTTCAGAGCAATGCCCTTCGGCCTCACCTCGCCCAGAGGGTATTCACAAAATGCCTGGCAGTAGCAGTTTCCCATAAGAAGGCAAGATTGCCATCTTTCCTTATCTGGACGACTGGCTCATAGTAGGCCAGTCTCCAGACCAAATCAACTACACCTTCAGGTAACTCAGCAACTGCTCACATCTCTAGGTTTCCTTCTCAATCTTCCAAAGTCAGTTCTAGAGCCTGTCCAGCTTCTCACCTTCATAGGTGCAGAACTGAACAAAAAAGGCCAGAGCCTTCCTTCCTCTGGAAGAGCAAGGACCCTGGTCTCTCTGGCCTCCTCTTTCACCCTGCAGGTCTCTCGACCAGCAAGGTATTTTCTGCAGCTCCTGGGGCACATGGCTGCTTCTACAGCAGTAGTGCAGGGAGCAAGATTTCAGGTGAGGGACGTCCAGTTCCATTTGAGAGCCTTTGGTCTCAAAGGAGAGACCCTCTAACCAAATTGATCCCAGTGACTCGAACCCTGATCCAGGCCCTTCAGTGGTGGCAGGACCAGAGCAATCTGAGACAGGGGTCCCTCACCCCTCAGTCTCACTCTTAATCCTTACTACAGATGCATCCCTCTTGGGGTGGGGAGCTCACATGGGCGACCTTACTACCCAGGGATTGTGGTCCCCACAGGAATCTCTGCTCCACATCAATCTGTTGGAACTCAGAGCAGTTTTTCTAGCACTTCAAGTTTGTTCCACATCTGTTCAGAACAAAGTTGTACAGGTCAGAACAGACAACACCACTACAATGTGGTACATCAACAAGCAAGGAGGCACTGGTCTACGGCCTTGTGCACGAAGCAATGAAGTTGTGGTCTCTGGCTTATTCCTGAACGCCTCCCTTACGGCAGTTCACCTCCCAGGCAAGGAAAATGTCCTGGCAGATGCTTTCAGCAGGATTTCCCAGGGCCATCAATGGCGTCACTGATCCTCTAGTACTGAAGGTAGAGTTTGCCAGATGGGGCACCCCGCAGATAGATCTTTTGCAGCCCCAGACAATCACCAACTTCCCTTTTTGCTGCAGGCCCCAGTGTTGGGCTCAGTCCCTCTGATGCCTTCCTTCTCAGTTGGGAAGGAAGTTTCTCTGTCTTTCCCCTTCCCTCTTCTGTTCAAGGTGCTAGTCAAAATCAGATCTCAACCCTGCAAGATGATCTTGATTGCCCCAGATTGGGCCAGACAGCCCTGGTACCCTCCTCATGTCCTTAGCAGTCCACCTTCCCCTGTGTCTTCCCAGGAATCACAACCTGTTAACCTGTGCCCAGGGAGAGTTTGGTACCCAGACCTCAAATCTCTCAATCTCAAGGCCTGGCTCTTGAAGAGTTAGAGTTTGTTGACCTACACCTCTCCCAAGGTGTATTGGATATCTTGAAGGCTTCTAGGAAGCCTTCACAAGGCTACTTATAATTCCAAATGGAAGAGATTTTCCATATGGTGCTCTGGCAAGCATATTTCCCAGAATCTGCTGACTTGCCCACAGTCCTGGATTATATGGTGCATTTGAATACTTTGGGGCTGAGACCAGCTACCAAAAAGGGCACCTGGCACTGTCTGCTTTCTTATCATCAGGTAAACCTCTTCTCTTTCAGCTCATCCTGTATTCTCCAAGTTTTCAAGGGGTTGCTTCACCAAACTTCCATTCAGGGACCCTGCCCTGCCTGGGATCTTAATATTTGCATTGCCCAGCTTATGCAACCCCTTTGAGCCCTTGTCTTCAGCAGAGCTTAAGTACTTGAGTTGGAAAACTGTGTTTTGGTCGCCATCACTTGCTGCAGGCAAGTGAATTACAAGCATTGTCAGTGGAGCCTGATTTTATCTCCTTTCATAGAGATAAGGTGGTCCCCAGGACTAACAAAGTTTTGCCTAAGGTGGTTTCAGACTTCCACCTTAATCAATCTATGTCTCTTCCTGTGTACTTCACTGAGCATTCCTCCTCTGGCGAGAGGAGACTGCACAGTTAGATGTCAAAGAGCCCTTAGTTACTACATAGAACGTGCACAAGGGTCACAGGTTTGACTCCTCCAACTGTTGCTCACTTATGGTGAGGCAGGTAAAGGGAAACCTGCCACTAAAGATCCATTGCCAGGTGGATTGTCTCTTGTATCCAGTTTTGCTATGAAAAACTGGGTAAGGTTCCTCCCTCAGGCCTGAGGGCTCACTCTACCAGAGGTACAGCTGCGTCTGGCTGCTGCCAGGGACATCCTATCCTAGAGATATGTCAAGCAGCTACCTGGAAAACAGTTCACACTTTTACCAAGCATTACTCCCTGGACATCCAGGCTGGGAGTGATGCTCGGTTTTACAACAGCTGTTCAGAGCCTATTTCCTAAGTAGGTTCTGTCCTCCTCCATGGAGGTACTGCTGTGTGGTCTGCATATGTCATAATATAGCAAGACTTCATGTTGTTTGAAGAAAAATTACTCACCTTAGTAATGTTGTTTCTTCTAATGGAGTCTTGCTATATTATGACCTCCCTGCCTGCCCCTCTCAGAACCTCTACTTTTAGGATGTGGGTGGGCAGTGCAGTGTTGGCACTTAGTAGATGCCCACCTTATTTTTCACCCTCCTTTTGGGGTGTTTGGGTGTTATGTTTTTAATTTTCTTTCTTGGATCCCCTGACTTGAGTCTTTGTTTTGGGACCAAGAAAATGTGTTCTTGTATTTAGTAGCCAGTTGGATAGTGTAGGTTTATGGCTTCCACACAGAACCTTAGTGAGTTTTGCTCGTAAAGATCTGACAGTTTGAGTTTGAAGAACAACAGACAGAGTTTTCAACCGAGCTCAGCTCAAGGTTCCATGCCTGGCATGGAAAGTTAACTCTTTCACCTCCGGAGCTGTTGAAGGTTGGGACTCACTGCATATGTCATAATATAGAAGACTCCATTAGAAGAAACAACATTACTAAGGTGAGTAATTTTTCTTCTAGGAGGGACAAGTGAAATTTTGAGGCAAAATCGGGGACAGTTGAGCAGTTTGCCATTGTGAATGCATTCGATAGGTCCACATGACATAGTGTGCTTGCTTTCATTTTTGGCTTCAGCCACCATTTTGACAGAATGCGACTGAAGCAGTATGACCTGGTGATGTGGAAGTTACTGACACCACCCACCTGCTCAAGATCATGTTGCTGCTACCGAAGCCAGAGTGGCGCATGATTCAACCCTTGCTTTCTATAATAACGCTGATAACATCGAAAGTGGAGCTGCTGCTATAGAAATGAAAGTAATTGACAACTGCATCTTCCATTTCAATTCACTTTTAAGCATTAGAGTTGGTGTTTAGTTACAGGATTCCTCTACTTATAGCACCAACATGATCTCTAGCAGGCAGTGGGTGGGATCTAAAATAAGCTGCATGTTCACCCGCTGCCACTGCTCACCACCTCATGCTACTCAGCTGTTGTGGCAGTCTTGCCTCAACACACCTCTGGACAAAGTTATCGATGCTATTCTTGAAAGCAAGGATTAGAACCATTATTCCCATGGCAGCTAATCTCATTTATTTCTCTGGGGCAGGCTGCTTGTTCTCAACCGCCTACTGATCTGTTTCTTGGGTGTTCCTGTAGATTACTGTATTTATTTATTTATTGGTCAGTGTGGGGAAAGGTTGCTGCATACTTGGCTTCAGGTTTTACTAGGAGTCGCAGGTGGGACTCAGCCCTGGGACTGAGAGATGTACTTAATGGGTGAGTGGCTTATCACTGACTAATTGCTGGTGTCATGATGATGCTATAAATAATGAGTTGGGCCACCTGAAAGGAAAAGGAAACTGCTTTGTGTAATGGTGCAGTGGGACACTGGTGCCTGCAATCCACGCCTTCATTCTTTGGGCATGCAGGCAAAAACTGGGCCCTGGGAAAGCATTCCACAGCATTTTTGTTTGGTTCCTTGGGTCGTCCGAATGAGTAAGTTATTGTAGGTATGTTGTTGCTGCGGTACTGTGACAAAATAGTCCTCACAGTAACTGTGTTAGCCACATGGGCAAAGTATCTCTTCTACTAAACCTGTAGAAACCCAAGAAGTCTCTCCTGAGCACCTCCTGCAACTTTAAAATGCAAATGGTCTGGTCCAGTGGTGCAGGGACAGTGCATCATACTGTCACCTGGGAGACAAATGCATACATGTCCCAGAATCCAGTATAGAGCTGGCTGTAAGCCAGCTGCCTCTGAAGCTGAGCACTTGGTTCATGGGAGGGTGTGTGGTGCTGCCTGGTGGTGTTTGCGCTACCCCAGGCATTATTGGTGATGGCTGTGTAACAGCTACTCACCCACTTGCCCTCTTAGCCAGTGGGAGTGTGTAACCACGGAGGCACGAATTATTTGAGCTGGGACATCGGGACTAAATGGAAGAGAAGTAAAATATAATAACTAACACAGAAACACATTTTAATTTCTTTCCTGTTTTGAACATCTTATCTGAAACTCCTTAAGATTTCTTTAGTTGGACTTCTTGCAATTTAGAGATAGCAGTATAGGTAACGCCTATATTCAATATCAGAATCATTAGTAATAATCTTTTAGGTTTTCTCCATCTATGTACATATCTATTTTTTATAAAACACATTAGAGTTCTCGGTCTACAGTACCGACAGGTAGAAACATAGAAACATAGAATTTGACGAGATAAGGATCGCTGGCCCACCCAGTCTGCCCATTTCCTACCTACTGGATAAGCTGCAGATCCTAGTTAACCAGCAGCCTACTTCTTCCTACCTCACCTCTAGAATTGCCTTATGACTGTCCCATGCATGCCTAATTCCACCACTGTTTTTGACTCCACAACCTCCTCCGGAAGGCCATTCCATGCATCCACAACCCTCTCTGTGAAAAAATACTTCCATAAATTACCTCTGAGCCGCCCCCCTCTATCTTCAAATTGTGCCTTCTTGTTCTTGCACACTCTTTTTTGAAAGATGCTACCCTCTTGGACTTTGTTGATTCCCTTGAGGTACTTGAAAGTTTCTATCATGTCCCCCTCTCCTTTCCTCGAGGCTATACATATTAAGCTCCTAAGTCTCTCTTCATATGTCTTCCAGTGCAGACTCCCCACCATTTTAGTTGAGAATTCCATATACCTATTAGTCTCTGAGTATAGTACATTTTTCTCTTGTCTGATTTGAAACTGTTGATTTTCAGCTATCTGGACTGAATTCTTGTGAAATGGATGTTATTTACGGATACAAAGTCCTAGATCTTCCATCACTTCCTGTCGTTGTGCAGATTATAGAATAGCAATAGGTCCTTTTTATCCTCCTTCTGTGTAAGCTGTGTAGTGATTAGACATTTAGTCTGCTGTACTCATGTGCTCTAACCCCTCATCATTCTTGCTGCCTTTTTGGGATCCTTTCCAATTTATTTCAGTTACCATGATTTTAGTCCACCCCAAAACAGAGATCAGTAATCTGACAAGGGTTCAATATATGATTTGTAGATTGCAGGGTTTTAAATAAGAGTTTTCAATTAATTATACGTTTAGTGGAAAATGCTGTAATGTAGCTAATGTGCAGCGAGGATCAAATTTGTGTAAAATGAAAAGTTGTCATGTTACATGACATATTATGCATTGTAACACGACTCTCTGCAGGCAGGGGAATACACCAGCCGAGTGGCCGAACTGGCACAGCTGACTAAAACCGAGTAGGTATTAACCCACGATAACGCCAGCCGGTCAGTACCAGCTGTCACCACGGAGGCAGCAGAGGAGCCACCCGCTCGGTCACCACCCCTCAGGCCACCAGCGGCTCGAGAACGTGGCCTGCCACTCATTACCTCCGAGCACCGCGCCGGCCATCACAGCCGGTTGGATCTGGCGAGTCCTTTCCATAATGGAGAGTAGCTGCGCTTTCCTTGAGAGGTGAATCCCAAATCTGCCCAATCAACCTCTCCCAGGAATACATGCTGAATGAATCGACACCAGCGTCCTGTTCACAAACCGAAATGAAAGACAGTAATAAACCTGAGCTGCAACTGCGACAGTCTTCTCTAACTCTTCTCCCTTTCCTGACGCTTGACACGCAGCTGTGCAGCGGTCTGAGTGACCCCAACTAGAACCAGCTGCAGCACACCTGAAGGCGAACGACACAGCCTCCGGGTTACAGGGGGATAACTTTGGCAGCACAGCAGCAGGCAGGTTTATCAGCACTGTTCGTGTGACAGAGTGAGTATAGCTGCTATATGTGTCTCGCAACGAATCTCCCTCGTCTCACGTCCTCACAGTAGAAGAGCCAGGTGAAAACAGCCACAGAGACCACAGTTACCCTAGGAACATTGTCAGTCTGTGAACGCTCCTCATTGCCATCTCCCCAGTATTCCAGAGACTACTCCCGTTATGCTTGCCGTGTTACAAAGCGCATTAATCACCTCAAGTCGGGCTCTACCGGTGATTAATACCGCTGGAGGGTTGGAACCCCGGGCTCGCCCTTGTGCACCGATCCCCTTAGTGGGCATTAATTCACCGTAGAGCTCTCCTCTGTCGATGATTAATGCTTCTTGTGCTATTTCTCATTTGAAATGCTCCTCCCTCAAAAAAGAAAACACAAACAAACCGACTGTTTTCTCTTCCACCCTGCTTCCGTTTTGCTGAGCAGGGCTCATTTCGAGACATTTATCTATGTGGGGCACTGACTAACTGTATAAAAGTAAGGATCAAATGAAAAAACTGTGGATCATATTGCTCAACAGAGCCCAGATTAATAAAACAGCTGTTTAAAACCTCTATAATAGTGAACAGGTTGTCCCTAAGGTACAAGAAAAGGTGGGTCAAAATTAAAAACTGTGTGCCAGTTGTCCCAGTCCCCACCAGAAATGAATCCTGCTTAAAATTGCATCTGTGCTCGTTTGCCTGGTGGAGCGAAAGTCGGATACTGTTTGTGGGTGCATGGATGTTGTTTAAACAACATTTTTGGCCCTGTGTCTGCAGCATGTATGTTGAGGTGTGCAGAGGTACAGGAGGAAATGCCTTTTTCCTAGGCTTGGTTAGGTTGTTAAAATCTGAGGGCATATCTGACAATGCATGTCGGGGTTGCAGTGTTGAACCACCCATTCCCCTGCTCTTCCTTGCAGTGCTTGGTTTCTCTTTGTCAACATGTCTTTCTCCCTTTGCGCTTTTACCTCAATGCCCTACAGCGATTCTGAATCTGGGCAAATGTTTTCAGGGCACTCTTGGGGAGAGACAGCAGTAGGATGTGCACTGTGAATATGTTTAACGCTATGCAAACTTTCTTCATTTGCATGCCCATTGGTACCAGACTCAAGCTTATTTAATCTGTGCGGCTAGTTAGAATTATTTGGGATGCTGATGTCTTACTATTGAGTAATTTCTAAAACACAGGCATACAATGTATATAACTATGCATAATGTTTGCGTCTCCTCCCTTCAGTGCTCCAATTATATTGGCAAAGATTAGATGGTGGAAGGGACAACATATTCAGATTAACAGTACTGCCAGGACAAGAGGACACAACATGAAACTGAGGTGGCTGCATAAGGAAATGTCAGGAAGTTCTTTTACAGAAAGGATGGTGGATGCATGGAATAGCCTGCCCCAGGAGGTGGCGGCAGTCAGTACAGTGGCAAGCTTCAAACATGCATTGGACGGAAACAAAGGAATAATAGAGATAGGAAGAAAAGCTAAAGCCAATAACCAGATAGGGTCACTGGACGCTTCGTTAGGTAGCTTAAATGGGTAGACTGGATGGGCCTAGTGGTCCTTATCTGCCAATAGTATCTATGTATCTATGATGACTATAATTCAATAAAACAGGTTTTGGATGTGTGTTACGTACATTTGGCTCATACTATTCACACTGAGCTACTTTTCCCTTGGCACCAAGACATTTTGAGACCTGTCACTTCTGGAGATGTAAGAGCTGTAAAAAGAGGACCTTTTCACTTCAGTTCCCTTGTCTCATTGTGTTTGTGCCACAAGTTAATATGTCTCTTATGGTTTTCCCCAGTTGGACCTCTGACCTGGGGGGCGGGGTGCACGTGGTGTATGAGTGGCAAGTAAATTGCGTAGGCGCTCTTTTTGCTTTATAAGAACTTCAGCCTTTGATGTTCTGCGGGACAGCTCTTCAGTCACACCCAACCCCAACCTGGACCCCTTTGGTCGTGGGGGCCCACAGGCCATCCAGATGCGCTGCAGCAGGACTTTGCTGGGGGGCAGGATGAGGACTTTGGGGATTTGAGGGTGAATCCTGACCCAAAGAAGTTACATGATGTGAGGAGGAGGGGACGTACCCTCTAGGAAAGAGGAGGCAGGAGTGGACAGAGCCAAAGAGGGTGATTCTGTCCCTCCCTGTTTTGATTCAAACTCTTTGTCCTGAGGCATGTAGGACATTGCAGCTCAAGGCGGTGCAATCTGGGAGGCATTGAATGTCAGTCCTCTTCTAGCCACGTCCTTGTCCATTCAAAGTGTTTTCTCAAACCTTATTCACTGTGACCAACTTACTGAATAGAAATGGGCAGGTGCAGACCAAAGAAAATATCTGCTGAAGTTTAAGGTATATAGGGTACATGCTCAAGTGGACCCCCCAAGCAGATGAGGCGGTTCATGAGTCCGACAGGCGCACCACTATGCCTATTGAAGGATCTTTGACCTTCTCGTAGTCACGTGACAGCGAGTGGATGCTGCGTGCAGAGCGCCTTTGCCTCCAGCAGTGCAACCCTGTGCACCTTGTGCCTCCTTTTTATGGTTGCCAGAGCCTCGGTCTTGTGGTTGACACCCTGTGCAGCTTACGTTCCCCCAGATTCGAGGGGGATGACAGGTATGTTGCAGTTGGTATCCATGGCCTTTACCTTCTGGGGATGCTGCAGTGAGAATCTTTCTCATGTCGGCTTATTCCACCGATTGCATTGGGTCACCTAAGAAAGATGCGTGGCGTCGAGGGAGACTTGTTAGGTTCTGGCCTGGATGATATTTTGAGGATGTCCAGGATAGGAAAAAAAAAGCCGCCTTTCAGTGTCAAGTAGCAGAAAGGCCACATCAACTCCAACAGTCATGGAGGCAGCCGACAGAGGCAGTTTCAAAGAAACATAGAATTTGACGGCAGATAAGGACCGCTTGGCCCACCTAGTCTGCCCATTTTCCTACCTAACAGATACGCTGCAGATCCTAGTTAACCAACAGCTTACTTCCTCCTACTCCCCACTAGGACTGCCTTATGTCTGTCCCATGCATTCTTGAATTCCCCACTGTTTTTGACTCCACGACCTCCTCAGGGAGGCTGTTCCATGCATCCACAACCCTCTCCGTGAAAAAATACTTCCTCACATTACCTCTGAGCCGTCTCCCTCTATCTTCAAATTGTGCCTCCTTGTTCTTGCACATCTCTTTTTCTGAAAGAGGCTACCCTCTTGGACTTTGTTGATTCCATTGAGGTACTTGAAGTTCCTATCATGTCCTCTCTCCCTTCTTTCCTCAAGGGTATACATATTAAGCTCATTTAGTCTTTCTTTGTATGTCTTCTGGTGCAGACCCTGCACCATTTTGGTTGTCCTTCTCTGGACAGCCTCTACTCTGTCTATGTCTTTGCGGAGATGGAGTCTCCAGAACTGCACACAGTACTCAGATGGGGTCTCACAACTGTCTGTACAGAGGGATAACAACTTCCTGTTTCCTACTATTGATGCCTCTCCTGTGCATCCCAGTATCCCCCAGCCTTCGTTACTGCCTTCTCACATTGCTTGCCCACCTTTAGGTCATCTACCATAATTACCCCAGGTCTCTTTCCATTTTACTGTTGTCAGTATCTCACTCCCCATTGTGTACTCTTTCCTGGGTTTTGTTTCCCAGGTGCATTACCTGCACTTCTTTGCATTGAATCTGAGCTGCCATACATTTGACCATTCCTCCAACCTGCAAGTCCCTTCTCATCCTTTCCACTCCATCTTGTGTATCAACCCTGTTGCAGATCTTTGTGTCGTCTGCAAAGAGACATACTTTCCTTCCAGTTCCTCTGCAATGTCACTTATAAAGACATTAAAAGGACTGGTCCCAGTACTGAACCCTGCGGTGCCCGCTAGTAACAATCCTTTCTTAACTGTGGACTCCGTTTACTACTACCCTTTGCATCCTGTTGTCTAGCCAATTTTTTATCCAGGCTACCACCTTGGCACCCACTCCAAGGCTGGCTAACTTGTATTAATCTTTTGTGGGACTGTATCAAATGCCTTGCTAAAATCTAGGTAGGCCATGTCCACAGCCCCTCCCTGGTCTACTACTTTGGTCACCCAGTCAAAGAAATCTATTAGATTCGTCCTGACATGACCTTCCATCTGAATCCATGCTGCCTTGGGTCCTGTGCCCCACTGGCCTCTAGGTACTCAACAGATCTTCCTGGACATAAGTCTCCACCACTCATTCACACTAGTGGGATTAGCGCCCGGAGGCACTAGGACCATCGGGGAGCAACTTTTGCTGGAGGTGTGTGAGGCAGTAGCGCGAGGGCATGGCGCCATGAAGCAGCGGCTCGGCGGCAATGACCATCTCGGCGGCGACCCTCCAACTGCCTCAGTTCCTTTTTTCCCGCGTCAAGTGCGCTTCAGTGGCGACGTGTCATGCCATGTCGGGAGTCAAACTCAAACTAGCGATAGTTTTCAGTTTATTTTTTATAACATTATCTCGATAGTAGTATCGCTTAATTTTATTCTATTTTCGTTAAATTTTCTAATATTTTAAATTTAACTTACTTGAAGAAGTCTCTGCCTACTGGACGGAGTTGACCATGAGCAGGTCAGGTGGCGTGGAGGAGACTTCGATGAAAAGCTGTTCAGTCAGCGGGCTGGGTCGGTCAGCCTCCTTCTCCTCAGCGGGGTTCCGACAGCGGTCAGTCCGATGCCGGGGATAAGCGGTCCCCGTCCAGCATAAAATAAGCGGTCAGCATTCTCGGCACCGTTGGCCTCAACTCTTCTTGACCCACAGGTCAAAAAGAGAGAGCATCACCGATGCGCCCTGGGTATGTCTGCATGTCGGCGGTCGGTTATAAGTAGCTAGTTGCCGTTCTCCTTCTTGAGTTGCCAACTGCTGGTGACCGTCATCCTTGACATCAGGCCTCCCGCCTATAGGTAGGGCTCCAGATGAGCAGTTTCATCAGTGGGCGCTCTTATGGGCGATGGGCTCGGGGTTGGTTCTCCTGCCTGGCTCGGTTGCCTCGGGCCCCGGGGTCCTCCAGCGATCGGGTAGGCGGTTGGACCTTCCTAGTCGCGGCGCCTTCTTCGGTGCCGGTGACTCAGCAGCCAGGTGTTTCCCCCTCACATGGCTGCTGCGGCGCGGGGCCACACCGATGCCCTTATCTCCTGTTTTTTCCTTCTCTAGCTTTCCAGGTTCCTGGGCGTTTCCGGCGCCTTCCGCGGGGTCTGTTGGCTTGTCGGCGCCATTTTCGGTGCCGCTGGGCCTTGCGGCGCCGTCCAGCGGGCCAGCGTGGTCTTCTTGGCGCCGCCTGCGGTGCCGTTAGGTCTGGCGGTGCTGTCGGCGGCGCCGGCAGTTCGACAGTGCCGCTTAATCGGCCGGCGCGCTGCGGTGCAGCGTGCCTCTGGCGCCATGCCCTCTCGGGTGCGTTTTCAACCCGTTTTGCCTTCTCGGCGCGGGGGCCTCGGGGACTCTCCTTGTTTCTCTGCTATTTCCTCCTCTCCTAATTTTCACTCCTTTCCTGTCCAAACAGTCCTTCCTGGACCATCAGGAGATGATGTTGAGCCTGACCCAGACCTTCGGTTGGGTGATGAAGTGGAGAAACAGGATCTTTCTTTGCTACAGAGCCTGTGGTCGAGGACCTGTCCTTTAAGTCTCTGTTGAAGAACCTGAGATCCTCTTTCTCTCCAGACTACAGACATCGATCCTGGGAAGATATTAAGACTCCAGTACCTTCATGCTGGAGATCCCTCGGATTTGACTCCTCCGATCCAGCCTTCCTTCAAGACGCTGTCTCAAATGGTATGGAATAATCCTGCTCTTATTCCCTCAGTGGCTAAATCCATTGATAAGTATTCAGCTCCCAAGGATCGTCCCATTTTGGCATCCCAAGCCTTTAGGATCCTATTGTAGTCCTGGCAGAGAATGATAATGTCTCTTCCTCAAACTACTACAGCTCGACCTATTAACAAAGAGTCTCGTAAGATTGATACATTAGGTAAGAGATCTTTGCTGCCTCCACTCTAAGTATGCGTATTGCCAGTTATCAAGGCTATTTTTCTCAGTATGAGTATATCCTGTGGCACTCTTTGAAAAGAATGGTTGAAGCTCTTCCGGATTCAGACTCCAAGTCAGAGCTTCTTCTGACCGTTACTAGGTATTGAGTCCAATAACCAACAGGTCAAAGCCGCTATGGACGCTTTCGACACTGCTTCTCGCTCAGCAGCGCGGTGTATTTGTACTCGGTGCCATTCCTGGCTGCGTGCTTCTGGCTTCCGAATGATGCTCAGCAGCAGGTAATGGCGCTGCCTTTGATGGCTCCTTTCTTTTCGGCCCTCAGGTGGAACAAGCCTTAGAGGCCACTCAGAAGACTAGGTCGGCCATTAGTTGGCCAGACCTCCGCCTGCTCCCTCTCGGGGGCATGTGAACAGACGTCAGTTTCATAGTCGTCAGTCCTTTCGAGGCAGAGGCAGAGGAAGCTTCCATAAAAAGCCAACCTGCCCAACCTCAAAAGCGCAGCAGAAAGCGCAGGGGCCTAAAGCCCCCAGCGCCACCCTTATAGTGCTGGCCCAAGTTCCATCCACATTGCCGAGGTGGAACTTTCTCCTCCGTTGGGAGGTCGTCTGATGTACTTCTACAACCAGTGGAAGTCCATAACTCGGACAAATGGGTCCTTCGGATATTTCGAGGTTATTCTCTCAATTTTGAAACCCCGAATTGTCCTCCCAGGCGACAACCCAGGTTGTCGGCCTCTCGAGTCAGACCTCCTCACGCCGAGATCCAGGGCCTTCTAAGCAACAGGGCAATAGAACTGTGCCCCCGCATCTCCCGAAGCACAGGTTCTCCCATTACTTCCTGGTTCCAAAGAAATCTGGGGAATGCCCCATTCTAGACCTCAGAAGTTAAACAAATTTCTCCCAGGAGAAATTCAAAATAATTCCCTAGGTACCCTGTTACCCTTGCTGCATCAGCACGACTGGCTGGCCTCCCTGGATATGCGGGCGCTTACCAGCATATCCCCATCCACCCGACCACCGCAGGTTCCTCAGGTTTGTAGCTCTGGGTCAGCATTATCAGTTCAGAGTCCTGCCTTTTGGGCTATCCTCGGCGCGAGTCTTTACAAAGTGTTGTGCAGTTCTGCAGCGCATCTCAGGAAGATGGGACTCAAGTGTTTCCCTACCTGGACGATTGGCTTCAGCAAGCCCTTCCAGCCAAGGGACTTTGGAAGCCGTGCAAGCGACTTCTTGTCTTCTTCGTCCATGGGAATTCTGCTGAATTTGAAAAAATCACAACTGCAGCCCTCCCAGAGGCTCCTTTTCATAGGGACGCTTCTAGACACCTCTTCCACGAGGCTTTCCTTCCAGAGGACAGAAGACTCGACATCCTTGGATGGCCCGTTACATCGAGGAGAACCAATCAGGTTACACTCTCTCGATGCAGCGCATGTTGGGTCTCATAAGCGTCCTCAGTGTTCACTGTACCCTGGCCGGTTGCACATGAGAACCACCCAATGGATGCTCTCCACTCAGTGGTCTCCGACCTCTCACCCCAGTCTTATCCCATCAAGGTGGCGGAGCCCTCAAGGTCTATCACCTGGTGGACTGAGAGCAATCTCCTGGAAGGGTCCCCTTTGCTCCCCGGATCATCAGATCTCCATCACCACAGGCGCGCTCAGCTAATGGGATGGGAAGCTCACTGTCGCCCCTCCACACTCAAGGTGTATGTACTCAGTTCAAACTCTTCTCCACATAAATGTCCTGGAAATGAAAGCGGTCCTCTCAGCGATCCGAGCTCTGAAGGATATCCTTTGTCACAAGAACATTCTCCTTCAAGCGGACAACAAAGCTGTGATGTATTACATCAACAAGCAGGCGGTGCTCATTCTTACCCCTTTGCAGGGAAGCAGCGAGGTGTGTGGGAGTGGTGCTTGGAGCACAAGTCTCTGATTCAGGCGGCTTATCTGCCAGGTATACAAAAGCGGTCTAGCAGATCACCTCAGCAGAGCGGAGGCAGACCCTCACAGTGGTCTCTCGATCCAGCCGTAGCTCGGTCACTATTCGAAGAGTGGGGACTCCAGACCTGGACCTTTTGCATCCCCACTCAACGCAAAACTGCCTCTCTTCTGCTCCAGAAATCCAGGGCCTGGCATTTTCTGTCAGGATGCGTTCAGGCTGCGGTGGACAAAACGTTTTCTTTCGCCTTTCACCGCTCCTCTAATCCAGAGAGTTCTTCTCAAGTTCGAGTCTCAGGGACCAAAATGATTCTCATTGCTCCCTCCTGGCCTCGGCAACTATAGTTTCCTCTGCTCAACAGTATGTTGGCAGCCTCTCGAACCACTTCCTTGCAGATCAACCTTTTGACTCAGGGTTCGTTGGTCCATCCCAACCTGAAATCACTTCACCTTCATGCTCGGCTCCTGAAGAGGTAAATGAATCGATTCAACGTCTCTCGTGAAGTCTCGGACATCCTTCTGGCTGCGTGAGCCAGCCACCAACAGCACGCTTCCAAATGGAGCAGCTTTTCTCTCTGGTGTGCAAAGTCCTCTTGAATCCCTTTTCCTGTCCTCCTGACAAGGTTCTGGAGTATCTTTTGGACCTATCAAACTCATGTCTCCAGTACTCCACAGTTAAAGTTCACCTTAGTGCCATCTCAGTGTTCCATGAGCGGTTTCTTCCTTGACTCTGGCTCAGCTTCCTATAGTGAAGAGATTTCTTGAGGATTCTTCATACCAGACCCCTGCTAAGCGTCCAGTTGCAACCTGGGACATTAACCTGGTGCTGGACATGCTCACTCGAGCCTTCGAGCCCCTAGCTACCTGTGAGCTAAATTTCTTACCTGGAAGACTGCCTTCCTGGTGGCCATTACCTCAGCCCGCAGGGTCTCGGAGATTCATGCCTTGGTGATGGACCCTCCGTTATACTGTATTCCATAAAGACAAGGTAGTTCTCCGTACTCATCCTAAATTTCTTCCCAAGGTTATGTCAGAATTCCATCTAAACCAGCCTCTGGTACTTCCCTCTTACTAGCTAATTTCCAAAATGAGGGAACGATCTCTTCATTTCTTGGATGTTAAGAGAGCCTTGCAGTTCTATTTAGATAGAACCAAGAATTTTCATAAGACTCAGCAACTGTTTGTTTCTTTCAGCGACACCCGACTGGGTCAACCCATCGCTATTAGATGCATCTCATCATGGTTAGTGGCATGCCTTGACATTGCTACTCCATGGCTCAAGTTAGATGGAGGGTAGAGTGTATGCTCACTCTACTAGGGCAGTCGTCGGCATCTTTAGCGAGATCGCAATAATTCCAGTGCGGATATCTGCAACTGCCGCTACCTGGAGCTCAGTGCATACCTTCGTTAAGCATTATGCACTGGATGTTCATGCCAGGCGACATTCCGCATTGCAGAACTATCGCTTAACGGGCTTCTATCTTAGAGCGTGAGCTCTGGCTCCTCCAGCCGCCCTTTGGGGGATTATCAGCTTGGTACTCTCCACTAGTGTGAATAGTGGTGAGACTTATGTCCCGAAGATATAAAATTACGTACCTACCGTAATTCTTGATCTTCTTGGACGGTCTCACCACTCATCTCACCCCCTCCTCCATCCCCGAGCTCACCGCTGTGTTGGTCTTCACTCCTCAAATCTTTGGGCGTGAGGACTTCTTTGCTGACCTTCTTACGGGTCGTCGGACTATCTTATGTCCGTTTTTGAAGTTAGGTTTACTCTTTCGTTAGTTGCGCTGCACCTCCTTGGTAAAAAGGTACTGAGGCGGTTGGAGGGTCGTCGCCGAGATGGTCATTGCCGCTCAAGCCGCTGCTGTACAGCGCCATGCCTCACGGCCGTCTCTCGCCCGACCCTCCAACAAAAGTTTGCTCGATGGGTCCTAGTGCCTCCGAGCTAATCCCACTAGTGTGAATGAGTGGTGGAGACTTGTCCAAGAAGATCAAGAATTACGGTGGTGCGTAATTTTCATTTCTTTCCTTCAGAAGTGATTCCATCATTTTCCCTACCACTGAGGTCTAACTAACTGGTCTATAGTTTCCTGCCTCTGTCCTGCTCCCACTTTTGTGAAGAGGAATCACATCCGCCCTTTCTCCAGTCCTCGGGTACCACCCATCCTCCCATGATTTGTTAAAGAGAGTAGTCAGTGGTGTCACTAGTTCTACTCCTAGTTCTTTTAAATTCTTGGGTGAATCCCATCAGGACCCATTGCTTTGTCCACCTTGATTTTATTAGTTCTTTCAGAACCCTTTCTTCTGTAAATAGACTGGTTTCGACCCCTGTCTTCAGAGTGTTTCTCTTGTTTGGTTTAGGTACCTCCCCTCCTCTTCCTTTGTGAATACTGAGCAGAAATATTCATTAAGTATCCCTGCTTTTCACTGTCACCCTCTGCCCATTCCTCCTTTATTAAGCCTCAGTATCCCTCCTTTGGTCTTTCTTTGCTCACTATATGTACCTATAAAGGTCTTATCCCCTTCTTAACAGAGTTGGCTCTCCTTTCTCGGTTTGGGCCTTTGCTATTCTGACTGCCTTCCAGCCTTTTCTGCTTTAACTAATAAAGTTCTCTGTCCTGCTCCTTCTGTGTTTCCTTATATTTCCTGAATGCTATCTTTTCTACTTGACCTTCCTCACACCTCTTTGAGAACCATAGTGTTTTTTTCCTTCGTTGTGTTTTGTTGATTTGCTTTACACAAAGACTTGTTGCCTCTGTGATGGCTATTTTGATTACTCCCATTGTTCACCTCCACCCTCCTCCTTGCCTGTTTGCTAGTGCTTTCTGAGGCACACTCTCATTTTCCCAAAGTCAGCCCTCCTAAAGTCCAATACTCTTGCTTTTGTATGGCTTGATTATATGGCTGTGTTTGGTGGTCGCTGTTCCCAGATGGCTACCCACTTCTAAATCTGAGAATCTTTTCATCCCCATTTGAGAGTACCAGGTCTAAGATTGTTCCTCCCAAGTGGGTTCCAATACTAGCTGTCTGAGGCTTGCCCCTTGTAGGGCATCAAGAATGACCCTGCTCTTGATGTGCCTGCAGCAAAGATGCTCCAGTTAACATCTGGCATATTCAGGTCCCCATCAACAATATCTCCCTTTTTCTGCCATTCTAAGGATGCCTTCTATCATTTCCTTGTTCATTCTCTCCTGAGATGGGGGGTCTGTATACAACTCCCATGCGGATTCTGGTGCCATTTCCTGTCTCCAGGGTGACCCAGAGTGCCTCATCTGCTCCCTGTTTACTCTTTAGTTCTGTTGCTTTGATCCCTTACTTTACATAGGCTGCTACTCCTCCTCCTCTTTACCCTCCCTGTCCCTCCTGTAGATTGTGTATCCTGGTATGTGGACATCCCAGTCATAGTTCTCTGTGTACCATGTTTCTGTGAGTGCCACAATATCCAGGCAACCTCTTCCATCAAGGCCACTAGTTCAGGAGCTTGTTACACAGACTACGGGCATTGGTACTCATCACTCTCCACTTTTTGATGGCCTTACCCCTTTAGCCCCATCCTGTCCTTTCTGCCTTTGCCTTTTTAACATTTCCTCTGACCTGCTCCCAATGACTTCTCTATCTTGGTGTTTACCTCACTAATTACCATGTTTTGTGGGAGAGGCTGGGATTTCCCTGCTCCTTTTCAGTGCCTCCCCCTTGGCTAGTTTAAATGCTGGCCAATGAAGCATTTAAACCTCTCACCTAGGATCCTGGTCCCCCGGACTGATGCAGACCATCACGCCGGTATAGGTTTGCATCCTCAGGTGGCTCCCCAGTCCCCAATGAAGCCAAAGCGCTGAGCTCCACACCAGTTTTTCAACCATTCATTGGATTCCCTGGTGAGGAGTACCCTAGCATCACCCTTGCCATAGACAGGCAGCACCTCCGAGAAGGTTACCAGTGCGCTTCTTGTCTAGGCCCTCCTCAACTCTACAAACTCCTCTTGCACTGCTCTGATCCCATTCCTAGCCAGGTCATTTGTCCCTAGGTGGACAATGACATCCAGCTCCCTCCTCATGCAGCTGCTCCCACGATCCTGAGAAGTTGCTTCCTGTCCTCCAAGCCATGGCGCCAGGCAGGCAGGCACCGTGATATCCTTCTCCTCCCTTCCTCCCCACTTCTACCCCCCTAGTGATTGAGTCCCCCACCAGAGTTGTTTCCTTCCCTGTGGGGTCCCATGCCACCCTCCTGTGGGTCTCCTTTGAAGGTTCCCAGCATCCTCCTTGGTCTCCACTGCAGGTACCTCCATGAGGAACCACTGTCCACCAGAAGAGTGTATGAATTGTGGAGAGGTACAGCTGGAGGGATGCAAACTCTTTTCCACCACTCCTCTCCCCTGAGCCCACCGTGGTCCAGCCTCCCTCTTTCTTGGCAACCTCTGAGGTAGTGCATTGTCCCTGGTGGTCCCTGGGTGGGGAGGAGGTTTCACAAATCCTAGCCAGGTCAGCCTGGAGACGGGCAAACTCCTCCCTCAGGCCAGAGAGGTGCCTGCAAATAGGGCAGCATCGCAGCCTCAGAATGTCTCCCGGAACACTGCTGCCCCATAGCCATTCTCGCTGCCACCACTCCTATCATGTCTTATTTTGTGTCCCTTCTCCTATTTTACTGTATGCTACTCTCCTCTCCTTACAACTCTTACCCTTCCTGTTCTGGGACAGCAACTTCCTATATTCTTCAGTAGCCTCCTTCTTCCTTACTCAGTGTCGGGCCACCAGCAGCTTGGGGGGGGCGACTACTTTTTCTTTAGGGTTGGCAAAACTAATGTTTCTCTATGATCCTTCCTTCCTACTGCCAAACAGGAAGTTCCTGTTGTCAGTCAAATCCAGTGGCTATAAAGTAGAACTGGCTTAGTGTGGGTGGGTGGGTGGAAGGGTGGGATGGAGGGCAATTAGTAAGAAAAAGGCTAGCAACAGGAAGTTGTAATTGGAGTCACCTGCTTTTACATTGTCTAAGCTAGACCCCCAATTAAGCTCTCTCTCCTCCTACTAGTTTATCAAAGTAAGTTGATACAGTACTCTTCCCAGCACAGAACACGACTGATCGCTCTTTCTTTTTTTAACCCTAAATAAGACCCTTCTACTTCTAATAAAGTATCTGTCTGCTTAATCTCAACAGACACTGACTCCTCTCGAGATAGAAGTGTTAAATTAGTAAGAAAATTGTAGTTTCTTTTAGTTAGCTGCTTACTGCTCTTCTGTCTTCCACAGACTAGCAAAAGGGTCTTTTGGAACCTCGGGATCCAGAGGAGTTCAGGAGTCTAGTCTGATTTTAAGAGCAATAGTAGCAAAGGAGTCCTTGTCCAAGGTGGACAGCGGAAGCAATTAGGATATGCAGCCCTTTCTGCTTCTTTTCCTTGGTGGATAGCCGCACAATTTTGCACAAGACAGGTCCAGATAATTTCAGATGCTTGGATCTGGTAAATTCTTGATCTTACTATGAGATACAGCTCTTGCAGCAGGTTACACCATAAGGACTGAAGCCAGCAGGTTGCAGGACCCCACAGAAAACTTATAGCTAGATACATATAGCGGGGACCACTGACATCGGCAACACCCACGACGTCCCATACCTCATAAAAGGGCAGTCATCCAGGTTCCTCCATTCTTTTTCTGTTCGACTCGTAGCATCGCTCCATGGGCGCCTTTCAGCAGCCGATCGATGCCATACTAAGTATTCTTTATTTTCTCAAAGTTTGTTTTCCTCGCTTTAAATTTCCTGTATGTTGTCTTCCTTGACGCCCTCCACAGAAAGGCACTCTTCCAGGTGTGCTTATGCAAACAGATTCCATTCAAGGATAGCCACTGGTCTGTGTGCAGTGCCTGGGTGCAGAATGACACCAAGGCCTGTCCTATTTGCCAGAAATTTAATAGAACGAGGATCTGCCACCAAAAGTATTGGAGACTTTCCTCCTTGAACAGAAACTTGCAGCAATGCAGAAAGCACCTCCTTCAGGGAAGGCTCTTCTCATAAGTCGGGAAACGCAAAGAAAAAAGGAGGAAAGGGAAAAGAGCACTCCCCATCCAAATCAGGGACATCTGACTCCAGGGGAGTTTGGACTTGGCTCCGGTGGTCGAGACTCTCCATCTCAGTTGAAGGCCCAAAACCTATGGCTAAGACCCAGATGTTGGGTGGTTCTGGTTCGGGAACACACTCCAGCCTTGAAGATCCTGCCCCAGGGCACTCCACCAGCCGATCTTCAGGTACTACCGGCCGGTCTTCCTTCATAGACTGCCCGCAAAGCGCCATCCAAGTTGGCCTCAGTAGCGGGTTCAGACTTCCTGGACTGACGCCGGGCTCCGACCAGTCTAGGTTGGCCTCTCAGCCCCCAAGTCTCATGTCCCTGGTGACTTCAAGAAATAATCCTCTGACCAGACGCCTGCCAAGAGGACCTAGGACCAAAGACTACTGACAGAGGTCTGCACTCATCATCGGACGATGGTACTGTGGAAGGGGTGTGGGAAGAGATAACAGACACAGCAGTAGTTTTAAAACACACTGGTTGCTTAGTGTGAATTTTATTTTCTTTCAAAATTACCTCGAAAACTAGAAATAAAGAAAATAATAAACGAGCTCTAACCTGAGCTTTCAGCACTACTCTTCCCAGTAAATGCTGCCATAGAGTAAAGATATTTGCATCAGCCATCTCCACTGTCATCTGCATATTAACCAACAGTACATATAAAAGGTACTACCTCTAGGTTAATCTGCATGAAATGAGCACAGAGATGCTTTTTTATTGTCTAGCTACAGCCTCAAACAGGTCACATGGTCTATTGATCCACCCCTACACTAGTACATGATTTCTCGCTAATGCAAACATTTGGGGGATCAAATAGACTGAACACAGTTTATTAAGAGTGTATTATATGCTTAGGTATTTATATTTTTATTCTACCTTTTATTTAAAAGCTGAAGTTCAAGTTGCATAAACAAGGGTTCATTATAGTACTTAGCCCTGCCTATTCTGTATTATCATAGGCTTGAAGGTTGCTATAAAAAGCCTCTGTCTGGGCTGTTGGCTCCTTAGAGCAGACCTAGACAATCTACCATCAGATAAGCGTCTGTCTCCTGTTTTCATTTTATTATTTATTTATTACCTAAAACAAATAACTTTCCTCTGGCACCAGTAAACTGTCATTTTATCTTCAAGTTTATTTGTGAGAGGGCCAATTAGTTGTCGGCTGAAATATACAGCCGATGGCAAATATTTCATTTGGGCACTTTTTCCCATTTATAGTATATCAGCCACCCAGCAGTCTTCTAAACCATTCGTTTCAGATTTCTTTCCTTGTCCATTGGCTCTATGCCGTTGGAACACTCCGGGGGCCGTGTGCTATTTGGTGCGTTATGTACAAAAACAATCGCGCATCGTGGCAAGGTCAGAGCTCTCCTTGCTCTGACCGATGCTGAGGAGACATGGTGGCACATTCATATGCCGCAAGCTGCAACAAACCCAAAAGCGGTTAGATATATCAGTACTTAAACCACAAGCAATGGTTTCATTTTCATGACTGACTTTATAGTACCAGCCCTCAGAAGCATCACGGAAAAGACATTTTAAACAACACTTTTAAAGGGACTGTTATGGGTGTGCATTTGAACATTTCACCAGCACACCCTGTAACTAAGTTAGTTTACCAGATGCCTCTGCCAAGCACCGGACAGCTACAGTGCAATACCTATGCATGCAGACACGCGGTCTGGTGTGGGTACCAACAGAGCACCATAAGGTGTCTCTTAAATGAGGAAGTTTCTTTCTCTGCTTTCCCCACTGTAACAGGGACATTTTACAAACTACAACATCGGGACCGGCGTGCACTGCAGATGCTTCTGCCATGGCCGGTGCACATTACCATCTTTCACTACATGGTGAGTTACTCTGGCCCCTAATAATATCACATCTATAACTACATCAGGGCACTATCACTATAAGGGCATGACATTTTTTTTTTTTTTTTGTTATTCCTCCTCCTCTGCTCCCCGGCTGGCAGCACCTCGCCCGGGCCCTCAGGTACCTACCTGGACTGTCCGCCATCCCCACGAGCTGCCTCGACCCCAGATCGCAGCCCCTGGAGTAGCTCGAGATAACCTTTCACAGTGGGTCCCTCCTCCGAGAGGGGAAGGCACTGGCGGAGAGGGCATCCAGCACACCGCGGCATCGGCTCCAGGTGCTGCTGGGGTGGAGGTCGTGACGGCAGCCAGGCGACCAGAGGGCCGTCATCTGCCAGCCAGGGGTCCGATTTTCCGTTTTCCCCTGAGAGTGACATAGGTGACGCCATGGCGAACGCGACGTCCGTCCACTCCCCAGCTATTTTGAGCTCTGACATTCTGCTATGCTCCGGCCTCCGCCAGAGCTGCAGGTGCCCGCTCACATCGCCCTCCCCTGGAGAAGGCGAGCTGTCTCGGACTCTCCAGCCTTCTCCCCGGCTCACCGACGACCGAGTCCGCCTTGAACTCCGGGCCGCCGCGCTGCAAGCGAAATCCAGTCACTAGGCTTGATGAGCCGGCCAGGGCATGACTTTTAACGGAAGACACCTGAGACCAGGAAAAGAAATAAAGAGGGGCAGAATAGATAGGAGAATCTGGTAGGAGGCCACCCTACTAAAGGTGACTATGATAGTAAATAAGAAAGAATTAGATGCTGCTGCAGCAGGCTTTGAGGGAAAAGAGAAGGGTAGAGTCTCGAGGTGCTTTCCTAGATTCTGGGGAGGGGTCCACCTGCCACAGGTACCTCCGTTGCTACCGAGGTCCGTGTGTCCCACGGACTTCATCCAAAGTAGGTATATCCTGTCGTATCTATACCAAAAACACCGACACCGGTGTCAACCATCTGAGCGACCTGATGTCGGTTGGGCTCGAGGATGCAGACCTCACCCAGGAGCCCAGATAGATGCCTGATGACCGATGACTGGTGCATTGCGTGATCGTCAAAGGGCACAGGTAGTCGGCCAGACATCCCAGCTGCTGAAGGCCCGCCACAGGCTTCCAGATGTCTGAGGTCAAAGATTTATTCTCCTTGGTGGAGACGATTCAAAGGATGTTGTCCCCACTAAGACACCACCCAAGGACCAGCCACCTCCAAGGTCCCTAGCCCTCCTCCCAAGGAGAAAAGCCCCATTCCAAAAAAGGGGCCGCTCTAGTGAAAAGCAGCGGCCGAGGACCCCTTCCTGCTCACCAGCAGGGCACAGAAAGAAGCGCCATCATCGGAAGGCAGAGTCTTCCTCAGAAGAGGCATACTCATCCTCTGCTTCATCTTCGAGATCCAGCTCTCCATTTAGCATTCCCTCCGGATTCTAAGGATTTGCCAATGTTCCTCCCAAGATGATCCTACTATTATGGATATAATGAGGTATATCCAAGACAGCATGGGTGGGACACATAGGACTTGGACCCTGAATCTATGCCTATCTGGCAAAAGCATCATGCCCAGAATGAGACTAAGCTGATAGTGGTCCCACCACTGGTGGATACCTTTCAGGACATGACCAGGGCTGCCTGGAAGCATCTTTACACATCCTCAGTGGTCCCCAAAAGGTTGACCGTCTCTATAGGGCACTGCTGGAAGAGCCCTCGTGGGAGGTAACCGGTGGCAGATTCTGTTATCACTGCCACACATGATAGGTCCCAGAGGCCGAGACACCTGAGCACTCAGCCCTGGACCAAGAATCAAAGCAGCCTGATTCTTTAGGCCAAAGATCTATGCATGTGCCACATGCTCCATCCATCCTTAAACTCCTTAACCCACATGGTCCAGTTTCAGAATGCCCTGTGGGAACAGTGGCTGGATTTGGCCAAAACCTGCTAGAAAGGGAGCAGAAAGAGGGATTCATCAAGCTTTACAACAGGCTCTGGCGAGGGCACCCAGGTACTCAGGCGCTTATGATTCCAGCGGATTCAGCTGCCAGAGGGGCAGCAGTGGGCATGTTCCTTCGGAGACACTCTTGGTTGAGAGTTTTGGCTTCAGCCACATTCAGACTGGCATTCTGGATATCCCTCTAAAGGGACAGTGCTTTTCAGAGAAGAATTGAAAAGATTATCACTAAACTACAAGATGCAGGTAAAGCTGCCAGGTCAGTACATGGCATGTGCAAACCAAAGCCATTTTGGAGACAGCAACAGCGTTTCATGGAAAACAAGGACAACAGTCTAGATATGGCCAACAGCAGAGAGGTAGCTTCACCTGCAAAGGCCCTCTCGAGCTGCAGGTGGCGAAAATGCACAAAATACCCAGTTCCCCAGGCAAACCTCCCTCTCCTCCACAGCCTAACTCCTTCAGAGCCCTCCTCTCCCACCTGTTCAGGAGGAAGAGGCGGTTGGGGGTTGCTTCTCAAAACATCGGAAGGGTGGCAGTGAATTACCTCCAACCAATGGGTTCTTCAGCTGATTCAAAGAGGTCACTCTATTGGGTTCACCGAAGACACCATCCAGGTCACCCCTGCTATCCCAATATTCCCAACATCATGCCACGCTCATCCAGGAGGAAATCAGAGTTCTCTTAGAAAAAGAGATCATAGAACCTGTCCCAGGGGTTCAGCGAGGGAGGATACTATTCCCACTTCCTCCTAGTACCCAAAAGGCAGGGGATCTACGCCCCATCCTGGACCTCCACGATCTCAACACCTTTATGGCATACAAACGCTTTCAGGATGGTCACTCTACTAGGGTTGATCCCGATGCTATGCGCAGATGCCTGGCTAGCATCACTGGATATGCAAGATGCATATCTCCACAATCCAATCACATAACACCACCGGAGGTTTCTGCAGTTTGAATTCAGAGGCCAACATTACCAATTCTAGGCACTGCCATTCGCCTGTCATCGGCACCCAGAGTCTTTACCAAATGCCTGGCAGCAGTAGCTGCAGCCCTCAGAAGAATGGGATGTTGCGCCTTCCCCACCTGGACGACTGACTTCTCATGGTGTCAGCTCAGGAGGGGACTCAGTCAGGCATTACAAGACACACCTTTTCTATCTTCAAAGAAGTAGGTGTCACCATTGACCTGCCAAAGTCGTTCCTCACCCCATGCCAGAGAATACAGTTCATACTAGCAGTCTTGGACATGACCAGAGGGAAGGCCTTCTTACCAGAAGACTGGGCAGACGCCTTAGAGGCTTGATCAGACACATCCAGGGACAGAAACAGGTCACAGCAAGGACCATGCTAAGACTGTTGGGCGATATGGCAGCTACCATAGCCACAGTACTCCTTTCTCGCTCCATATGAGGACTGCTCAGTGGACCCCTGCAGTCCAATGGGACCAACGCTGGACGACCTCGTCTAATGGTTTCGGTCCCCATCTCCATACACACAGTCCTTCAGTGGTGGCTAGTTCCAGATCACCTAGCAGCAGGAGTCACTTTCCTTTTTATTTTTAAACTTCTTGTTATTATATGAAAACAAACATACAGTTTGGTCACCAGCTCTTGATCTGACAGGTTATACTTTAAAACTGAGGGCCGCCACTGCTCTTAATACATTCTATTTAAACCATCAAAAGCTTACAGATATCATCGATGGGTACTCCTGTAAAGCAAACTCAGAATTTAATAATATACAGAATTAAAGCTGTGGGGAGGAGCCCATGAGCTGCATAGTTAGTTCTGAAAAGTCTTGGTAAATACTGTCCTTTATACTTCACCCTCCAAGAGAGGCTAGCTAGGTGAAGAAACAAACTGTTAATTTGGGGGAGTGGCTTAGAGAGAAGGAAGCCAGGTGTTTGCATCTAAAAGCTGACCCAGATAGCCTGTGGCAGAGAACAGCAAGAGGAAGGAGGTGCTGTTAAAACTATACTACTCTACTGGGACTATATTGCTCTCCATCTCCCTCAACCCCCACCGCTAGCAGTTCTACTTTTATAGGCACAGGATTTGACTAACAACAGGAACTTTCTGTTTGGGAGCAGGAAGGGAGTGATCACAGAGGCACAAAAGAATCACCATCCTAGAAGGAAAGAGTAGCTCTCCATCACCCCCTAGTTGCTGGAGGTCTGACTCTGAGCAAGTAAGAAGGAGACTACTGAGGAATATAGGAACTTACTGTCCCAGAACAGGAAGAGCAGGAGCTTTAAGGGCATGGAGGCAGTAGGAAAGTAAGGGAAAAAATATATATATATATAAAGAAATAAATGAATAAAATAAACAGAGGAAAGAGTAAGTTTACAAAACAACAGTTAAGGACCACAAATAAAGACATGATGGGAGTGGTGCAGTGCAGTGGCTGTGGGCAGCAGTCTTCCGAGGCGTTCTGGAGGATGCGGTGGTATCTCATCTGCAGGCACCTCTCTGGGCTGAGGGAGGAGGTTGCTTATCTCCAGGCTGAGTTGGCCAGGATTCTGGGGACCTCCTTTCCCACCCAGGAACCACCAGTGCCACCGCTGCTGCTTCAGAGGTTGCCAAGAAAGAGGAGTGGTTGGACCACAGTGGGCTCAGGGAGGGTGAGGGTGGTGGAGCAGAGGCACATCCCTCCAGTTGTACCGCTCCACATTCATATGCCATTCTGGCAGAGTGTAGTTCCTCTATGGAGGCACCTGCAGTGAGACCAAGGAGGATGGTGGGAACCTCCACAAAGGAGACCCACTGGAGGGTGGCATGGGACCCCATAGGGAAGGAAACAACTCCTGGTGGGGAATCCATTATTAAGAGAGGGTATTACTGGGGAGGGAAGGGAGAAGGAGGTAAGGTGCCTACCTGGTGCCATGGCTTGGAGGGACAGGGAGCGAATCCTCAGGATCGCGGGAGCAGTTGCATGGGGAGGGAGCTGGATGTCATTGTCCACCTAGGGACAAATGACCTGGCTGGGAAAGGATCGGAGCAGTGCAGGAGGAGTTTGTGGAGTTGGGGAGGGCATTAGACAAGTAGCACGACGGTAACCTTCTTAGAGGTGCTGCCTGTCTATGGTATAGGTGAGGCTAGGGTACCACATCATGGGATTCAATCAGTGGTTGAAAATCTGGTGCGGAGCTCAGGTTTAGGATTCATTGGGGCTGGGGCTCCACCTGGAGGATACAGGCCTATGCTGGTGCGATAGTCTGCATCTGTCCAGGAGGGAACCAGGATCCTAGGTGAGAGGTTTAAATGCTTCATTGGCAAGCATTTAAACTAGCCAATGGGGAGGCACTGAAAAGGAGAAGGAAATCCTAGCCCCTCCCAAGAAAAAATCAGGGTAGTTAGTGAGGTAAACACCAAGATAGAGAAGTCGATCGGGAGAAGGGCAGGGGTAAATGGAGAAAAGATAAAGGCAGTAAGAATAGGGATGGGGCACAAAGGATAAGGCCATCAAAAATGGCAGGTAATGAGTACCAATGCACGAGTCTAGGTAACAAGCTCCCTGAACTGGTGGCCTTGATGGAAGAGGGATGCCTGGATATCGTGGCAGTCACAGAAACATGGTACACAGAGAACCATGACTAGGATGTCAACATACCAGGGTACACAATCTACAGGAGGACAGGAGGATAGAAGAGAAGGAGGAGTAGCTCTCTATGGGGAAGGATCAAAGCAACAGAACTGAAGGGTAAACAGGGAGGAGAGAAGGCACTGTGGGTCACCCTGGAGACTGGAAATGGCACCACAATCCGCATGGGGTTGTATACAGACCCCCATCTCAGGGGAGGAAATGTACAAGGAAATGATAGAAGGCATCCTTAGGATGGCAGAGAAAGGAGATATTTCTGATGGGGACCTGAATATGCCAGATGTTAACTGGAGCACCTTTGCTGCAGCCACATCCAAGAACAGGGCCATTCTCGATGCCCTACAGGGGCATGCCTCAGACAGCTAGTGCTGGAACCTACCCGGGAGGGAGCAGTCTTAGACCTGGTACTCTCAAATGGGGATGGAGAAAGGATCTCAGATCTAGAAGTGGGTAGCCCGTCGGAGACAAGCGACCACCAAACAGTGTGGTTCACGATAAACTTAGCTGTAGAGTCAAGTCATACAAAAGCGAAGGTACTGGACTTCAGGAGGGCTGATTTTGTCAAAATGGAAGAGTGCCTCAAAAGCACTAGCAAACAGGCAAGAAGGTGGGTTAGAGCAACAATGGGAAACATCAAAACTGCCATCAGAGAGGCAACATGCCTTTGTGTGAAGCAAATCAAAACAAAAGCAAAAACACTATGGTTCTCAAAAGAAGTGGCAGGAAGGTTAGGGAGAAAAAGACAGCATTCAGGAAGTATAAGGAGCAGGAAAGAGAACTGTACCAGTTAAAGCAGAAGGAGCGGGAAGGCAGTCAGAATAGCAAAGGCCCAAACTGAGGAAAGATAGCCAACTCGGTTAAGAAGGGGATAAACCTTTATAGGTACATTAGGGAGCCAAGAAAGACTAAGGCAGGGATGCTGAGGCTGAGTAAAGAGGAGGTGCTTGGGCAGAGAGGACAGTGAAAAAGGGTACTGAATGAATACTTCTGCTCAGTATTCACAAAGGAAGAGGAGGGGAGGTACCTAATCCAGTCAATAGAAACAGTTTGGATAGGGAGTTGATATCAGTCCTTTCACGGAAGAAATGGTTCTGAAAGAACTTGTAAAACTGAAGGTGGATGGAGGAGTGGGGCCTGATGGGATTCACCCAGAATTCTAAAAGAACTAAAGGGAGAACTAGTAACACCACTGACTACCCTTTTAACAAATCGTGGGAGGATGGTGTGGTACGGAGGACTGGAGGAGGCGAATGTGATTCCCCTTCACAAAAGTGGGAGCAGGGCAGAAGCAGAAAACTACAGACCTGTCAGTTTGACCTCAGTGGTAGGAAAATTATGGAATCACTCTGAATTATTGAGTACCTAGAGGCCAGTGGGGCACAGGACCCAAGGCAGCATGGATTCATAGAAGTATAGTCATGTCAGACTGATCTAATAGAGTTCTTGACTGGGTGACCAAAGTAGTAGACCAGGGAGGGGCTGTGGACATGGCCTACCTAGACTTTTAGAGGCATTTGACACAGTCTTGCACAAAAGATTAATAAACAAATTAACCAGCCTGTGAGTGGGTCCCAGTGTGGTAGCCTGGATAAAACATTGGCTGGACAACAGGACACAGAGGTAATAGTAAACAGAGTCCACAGTGAAGAAAGAGGGTTACTAGTGGGTACTGCAGGGTTCAGTACTGGGGCGGTCCTTTTTAATGTCTTTATAAATGACATTGCAGAGGGACTGAAGGAAAAGTATGTCTCTTTGCAGACGACGAAAGATCTGCAACAGAGTTGATGCACAAGGTGGGGTGGAAAGGATGAGAAGGACTTGGCAAGGTTGGAGGAATGGTCAAATGTATGGCAGCTTAGATTCAGTGCAAAGTAATACACCTGGAAACAAAAACCCAGGAGAAGAGTACACAATGGGGGTGAGATACTGGCGACAACAACAAAATGGAAAGGGACCTGGGGGTAGTTATATGACCTAAAGGTGGGCAAGCAATGTGAGAAGGCAGTAAGGAGGGCTGGGATACTGGGATGCATAGGGAGAGGCATCACTAGTAGAAAACAGGAAGTTGTTATCCCTCTGTACAGACACAGTTGGTGAGTCCACATCTGAGTACTCATGCGAGTTCTGAGACCCCATCTCTGCAAAAGACATAGACAGGATGGTGGCTATCCAGAGGAGAGTAGCAAAATGGTGCATGGTCTGCACCAGAAGACATGTGAAGAAAGACTAAAGGAGCTTAATATGTATAGCCTCGAGGAAAGGATGGAGAACATGGCAGAAACTGTCAAGTACCTCAAGGAATCAACAAAGCCCAAGAGGGTAGCATCTTTCAGAAAAGAGATGTGCAAGAACAAGGGGCATAATTTGAAGATAGAGGGGAAGGCTCAGAGGTAATGTGAGGAAGTATTTTTTCATGGAGAGGTTGTAGATACATGGAACAGCCTTCCTGAGGAGGTTGTGGAGTCAAAAACAGTGGGGAATTAAAGAATGCATGGGATAGACATAAGGCAATTCTAGTGTGGGGTAGGAGGAAGTAGGCTGTTGGTTAACTAGAATCTGCAGCTTATCCATTAGGTAGGGAAATGGGAGACTAGGTGGGTCAAGTGGTCCTTTGTCTGCCATCAAATTCTGTGTTTCTAATTGTTGGCACTCCACGCCTCCTTGCTCCAGCTGGGGTGTACCATTGATGTGCTACTCAGCTCAGCTGTCCATTGCTTGCAGAAACTATGCATCTGACTCCTGCAACTGGTGACCCCCTGCACTACCTGGCTCTCATACTCCTATCCTTTAATTCAGATCCCACAGATAAGACTGAGTGAAGTTAGCAAATTCCAGTTTAATGGAATTTTCATGAAATTCCACAATTTTCACAGACTCGTGGAATTTAAGTAAAGTACATATGTTGTTTTGCAATTTTGGTAGCAATTAATTAATAACTTTGACACACAATCTCCTTTTAAGGTCTAAGAACCTGCCAAATCTAATGGCATTGTGTTCTCTAGTTTTTAAGTTTCAGGGATTTGTAAATTTGCAGCTTTCATTCTTGCAAGATTTTATTTTAAAATGTTGTTAAAGTTTGACTACTTTTAATGCAGTCCCATTTGAAGCTGTAAATATGAACTATGTCAGAAATAACCATGTGGTATAGTAGTTTAATGTTTCAAATCTGGTTAAATTTGATATGTTGTTTTAACAGTAGAAGGAAATAACTGAGATTTAAATTTTGGCTACATATTTGGTAGGCTAATACTCAGTCCCATTTGAAACTAGAAATCTAAAACTATGTACATATATAAATATAGTGATTCTCACAAGCCCAGCCCTGTGGTATGGCAGGGCGTCCTGTTTGCAGGGATGTCCCCTTTTTATGGAACTCATAAGCAGTTGTAGGGTTCAGGAAGATTCACCAACCTTACTTTTCTTAGTGGGAGGGTGGAACTGTAGTCTCGAGTTCCCCTGACTCTTGTATTACGCTCTTGGGCTAGAATCCTCCCAGCTGGTAGCCTCTTGCTAATGGTTTGTAGGACTGCCGAAGCGTTTTCTATCTTAATTAGCAAGGTGTATAGTCCATACAAAACCCATCTGTTAAAATGTTATATCACACAATCAAACCCCAGGCAGAGTTGATAAATTATAAAAGTTTACTTCAAGAAAAAAAACACAGTAAATTCTACAATTTGGAAGATTTGAAATGCAGGCAATACAAAAATAACTATTGGATGGTTATACAGAAAACACTGTACACTGCTATTTCTAAACTATACCTTGAATTGGTGCCTGGAGTCCAGAAAGATCAAATGTCCTTTTTGAGAGAAAATTATTTCTGTAGGTGAAGTTCTTTAGAAAAACATGATTGTTGAAAAGAAAACTTGACTCTGAGTTTCCTTTTGATCAAACTCAGGGTTGTCTTGGTGTAAGTCTTTGTTCTCAAATTCTGATTTAAAATCAGAATGTTTTGTTCAGAATGTGAAAAGTCCTTTCCACAAACCCAGGTCTTTTTCGGGGTTTCTCAGACCCACATATACTTTCAAACAGTATGTAACAGCTTGGTAAGTCCTCCTAGCTCTGATATTTCCAAGGAATACCCTTCCTTCTCCTATTTTAACTTCAAGCTAATGCTTTGGTTTTTAAAGGTGTGTGCAAGGGATGTCCTATTCAGGCCCCTCCCTTTATGATGGGTGTGGAAGGGTGCAACAGTTCATCTTTCCTGCAGATGTCACTGTGATTCCATGTTAAAACCCTCTAACATTTCTTATGCCCCATGTATGTTTTTTTCCTGTTGCTGCAGAAGGCTGACCACCCACTGGAGGCCTTTTCTTTTGGACTGGCTAAGTGCCCTTAGATGTAAGGGATATAATCCTTGGAGTATACATACCCTGTCTGCTAATTCCTAGACATGCCAGACCTTAAATGTTAAGTACCTTTTTTTTAAACTCGGACAGTGTTTTAACTCTGGAGCACATCAAACACATTAAATATATGAACATAAATAAAGTGGTATAGGCCTATCCTGCCACAGTGATAACCTGTATACCTGTAACATTTTACAACAGTTCAATGAATACTATCAAAATTTACTAAAATACCAAAATCTAAATTTTGGTCAAATGTTTAGCTACCTAAAACTTGGCCCTTTGAATCTTGAGACTGAAAACTTGGTGCACATAGAGGATAGCGTATAGGCAACAGTGTTGTTCACTTGAGAGGTTGTCATGACAGCCATTGAAACCTTGAGAGCGAGTCGAGAGGTTTGAGGGTGTCATGACACTGAGAAGTGAATGGCACTGTTGTTCACTGTTACCCTACACTGTCTTTTATAGTGTATGGGCAAAAGTAACAACAAAACAACTTGTGGATTCTTCGCGTTGTAATGTCTGGGAACCCCCGAACCGTGTCGTGACAATTGAGCCTCTTACTCCGTCCACATTTGAAGTTTAAATAATTTGTTTCATGTGTGCCGCCAACAAAACGGCACTTACTTTTTAAATTAAGATGTCCCAGTGCCTATGCTGAAGTGCTGTGGCCATTTTGGACATGAATATGAGGCGCCATCTGCACATGCGCAAACATGGCAGAGCTGTTGTAATTATCGATGTGATGTACTCACGATGGTACAGCAACAACGTGACGCCACATCGATGGTACAACAAGACTAGGTAACATTAGATTTTCACTGAATACAACGTTCTAATATACAGTATATACCCATAATGTATGTTTCTCTAAATCCTGAAATTGTGGAGAAATTTTGATAAGAAATTTTAGAATTGGATCAAAATAACTGAAAATTTAATTTTGATTAAATATTTGTCCACCCATAAATCTGCCCCTTTCCACCAACGACTCTAAAATTTGGTACACTTATGTAAGCCATACCTTTCTGTCTGCATACCAACATTGATGTAATTCATTTACATACGCTTGAAATTGGAGCAAAATAACTGAAATTTAGATTTGGCAAAATTCTATGGAATTGTCATGAAATTCCACAGAATTGTAATTGTAATTCCACAGACATTCTGCCAGTGGAATTTTGTGTTCTGCACAGCTCTACCTACCAGCAAGCAGGCCAGAGATTTCTGTTCCACCTATATCGTGGTTCACAGGAAGTCTTTTTAGGCTTATCCTCTATCTGAAACACCACAGTGGGTTTGCTCACCGCATGACTTTCAGATGGAGTCCCTGTTTTCAATCCTTTGAGCTGTCTAGCCAGAGTTTCTCTAGTTTCCATAGATCTGACGGATGAGTATCTCCTCATCTGACTGTCTTATCAGTTTTCCTCCGGTCTATCCTGGGACAGCGCTTCCAGTTCAGAGCATTGCATTTTGGGCTGGCAACTGCCCGAGGTCTCGAATATGCTGGACAGTCATGGCGAGTCAGTTCTCAAGAGGGACATCTGTCTGTCCCTACTTGAATGATCTGCTATTTTTTTTTTTGTGTCAAGTCGACTGGTATGGTTTTTATTTTCATATTTGGAGGCACTGCTAGGACAAGAGTGACTAGATAGTTGCTGCTGTTTGGAATCCTCACGTGCCCAACATTCTAGGGTTTTGGGCTGTGCCATTTCCCAGTAGTGGTGCAGAAAACCCAGTGGTAATGAATGCCCATTGGCAATGAGGAGCTAAAAGGAAAGGAAACTCTAAGTAACATACATAGAATCTGTCAGCAGATAAGGACCATACGGTCCACCTAGTCTTCCATTTCCCTACTCACTGCTGCAGCCCCAGATCCTATTTGATCATGCGCTCTCCTGCTCTGCACATCTCAGGGTACCCTTATGTCTAGCCCATGCACTCTTTAACCCCTGTATTGTTTTCGCACCCCACCACTTTATTTTTATTAATTTATTGAAATGTTTCACCAGGAAGGCATGCTGAGCAAAAGTTGCTCGTCTTCCCAGTGCGATCTGGGGGAAGGGGAACATGAAGATAATTACATAATTTGAACACTTAGAGAATTACATGTAGGTTACATATGAAAGAACAGTGAGAAAAAACACAGTAATGCTGCAATGAGACAACAATGTGCAACAGTTTGGGACTAAGTGGGTACAGTGAATAACAGCGTAGAACTTAGAAGATACAATAGCATAACATGACATATTTTTGAAATTTCTCTTTTCCTCCTACAACCTCCCAGCTCCGACATCCTCGGGAACCCTAGAGTCATCCCTCTGCTGGCCGCCATACCTGATCCGCCCCCCCGACACCCCATGCAGTCACGGTTTACCCCCAGGCGGGGGCGAGGGGTGGGCGCGAGCACCCCAAACACTTGCGTTTGGGTTGGCGGGGGCCAGTCAGGCGAAGCGGTAGCACATCAGTGGAGTGCGCTCCGGGGCTCTGACTCCCTCGGAGCTAGAAAGGCATTTTCCACGTTTCTTGTGTTGGTGTCATGAGTGCCCTGATGTCATGGCAGAGCACCGGCGTCATGACGATTCTCCCCATTAGCTTCCTTCGAGCTTAGGACCACCGACCTCGTCTGTGGCCAGTCAAGCCCTGAGGCGCCCGATGTGATGTCTGACCTCCAGCCTCCGCTGAGAGGTCGGCATATGCCGGATGCTTCCCCCTCTCCCCGGAGAAGGCGAGCCGTCATGGGGCGCTTAAAGTCCACTCCCCTGGCCAGCCCTCCAGTGACCTGGGTTCGCTCCCTAACCCGGTCGCCGCATCGCCATGACAGAAATCAACCATTGCGCTGGCGGGCCGACTATAACATGACATTAATGGTATACTCTGTGTCCTGTGAAAGGGAAGCTTGAACACGGTTGAGGATTCTAATAGTTTGCTAAGGTGGTCTAATAGGGGTCATACAGACAGTACAAGGTAGCAAGAGAGTTCAGACAGTACAGGGTAGCAAGGTAAAACAGTACAAGTTAGCTAAGTTGAGACAGAAGTGCAATTTTGTTTAGAAGAGCAAAAATAAAAGATTAGGGTGAGTCATAGCTGTGGCTAAAAAATGAAGGAGGGTGATAATGGGAGGGAAAGAAGGAGGAGGCAGTTGAGATATGTGACATAAGAAAGGAGGACCCAGTCAGAGGTCAGTTTCAGGAAGGTAGGGGAGCTAGGAGCCCATTAGGGGACGGGATGAAGATGAGTGTGGGGAAGGGAGAAGGAGGAGGAGGGGAAGGTCTGCCAGGGCCAGATCCTCCCAAGATGCAGAGAACCCTGCCTGCACAAGGCAGAGGTGGAGCATGTAGGGAGAGAGTAGGTCATCAGGCAGTGAGAGTGAGACAGAAGCTTAACCCATTCAGGCCAATTCAAGCTGTTGAGATCCTGTCTGGGGACAGTCCAAGGCAAGCATTTGGCAAATGAGTGGGGATGGTAGAGGAAGGGGGAGGAGTGTTATCAAAAGCTTAGGCTAATCCTGATAGACCAGAACATTATCACCTCAACAGTGGTCTTAGAATTATGTTCTCCTGAAAGATAAGTACCTATTGTTTTTGCATTGGTTTTGCCACTGTATTTTTATTTGTGTATATCTTGAGAATCATGGATCCAGTTGTGTTCAAAGTTGGAGTGGATGTTGCTCGCTATGACTTCTTGAGGCTGTTAGCATTTCAGCATGGTGACTGAATAATGCAGAAATTATGACTTCTGATTGTTTTTTCCCACACTTAGGCTGTACCTCAAGAGGCGCTTTATGAAATTCTAATCAAACTTATAGTTTATATTTTTTACCTATTCTTTCGGCTTTCAGTCTCTCAGCTTTCATCAGGCCCCACAAAGCCCCAACTCCATCACCTTGCCTTCTCCTAGGTCTTACCTGCTGTCATGCTGTGCACCCATGATATCTCCTCTCCCTAGTTGGAGGTCTTTGGGCTGGTCAGGACTCACAGAAGAGCTACATTTGTGTGCAGGGGAGCTAGCCTGGGTGGAGTGGGGTGTGAGTTCTATGAGGTCCCTGAAAGAAACATAGAATTTCACAGCAGATAAGGACCACTTAGATCACGCAGTCTGCCCATCGGAAGCCACTGTTCTGTGACGACTGAAGGCTTTTCCACTGTTCTAGCCCATCCGGACGCACGCTGGAGCTGACGTAGATGGATGGTGTCTGCACTGGCTCAGCCAGTGGCACTCCCCTATGCACACTCCTTCCTGCACTGTCACCTGCAGTCACGTGGTAGTAGTGGTTTTGCTTCCCCTCCTAGGGGGAGGAGAGCATCCTCTTGGGATGCTTAATGCTTTCTCCCTGGCTGGCCCTCTGACGACAAGGGCTCATTCCCAAACTCTGGTCTCAGTGGCGTGAGTGAGTAGCACTAGCGCTGTGCCAACTAGCCAGCCCTACATTAGATTGTTTATTAAGTAGTAGAAAAAGCCATTGAGCAAAATATCATTTTAAAGCAGCAGTGAAATGAAAATTATTTTACAAAGAACTAGTTTTAGCTTCAGTTAAAACCCATTCTTATGGTTAGCACCATATGATGTCAGAACCTTCCATTGGTTAGCCTGACTAAAATGGCGGCACCAGATAGAAAAATACTTAGCATACCCATCAGATCTGCTTTTCAGATACATCCTGTGCTCGCATATGATTTTTTAAATTGATTCTAACCCTTGCCAGCTCTTGCCAGGTCTACAATGCCAGCTTTAAACCAAATGTGGCAGCCATGTTTGTTTCTTGAGGACAAAAATGTTTATAAAATGCACACATTTTGGTGGAACTAGAAAATCTCATCCCCAAATAAAACTGGAAGATGCATGAAATAGTTTATAGTGAAAAAGGGTAGGGTCATATTTTTGCTCACTGCTGCTTTGAAAGACATCTAGACACAACAGCATTGCAACTAAAGATAAAATACCGTATACAGTACGGTAATTATATCTAAAACCAATAATGGACATTTATTTATTTAGAAATTGCTGACCGGAAGGCACTTTGAGCCAAAGGATAATTTCCAGGTGTAAACCGGGGAAGTGGGTACAAGGGAAAATTCATGAAGCAGCATACCTCTTAGCATTAAATGCATAGCAGTGGCCTCCAAAATTCAGAACAAATGGTCAGAATGTGTAGCAGTTTCTTAGTAAGATTAATATGTCAACAGTTAGTGAACCCTATATGTTTAGTGTTTAAGGAATGTTTTTGTCAAGTTCAGTGTTTTAATAGTTTGTGTGTCCACATATAGCTTCTAACCCTTGCAGTACTGCAAGAGTATATACGTCCTGAACTAATGTCTTTTGAGCGAGATAAAAATGGACTCCAAGGAGGCTGAAGTGTAAACAATGTTGAATAATGAGATTTGCATTAAAATATAGAACAGTGTTGACTTATCATCGTGTCCTTAGTGTGTAACAGGTTTTGTCTAACTCATTCATAATGATGGAAAAAATGGCCCAAAACAGAATCTTGGGGAACACAGTATGTACAGTGGAAGGCTCACTTTGACCCTTAATAGCAACCAGTTGTTCCCTATTGTGTAGGAACACAAAATGCTGGGGAACAAATCCAAAGCTTTGTGGGAGGAGGGGGCACGGTCTCAGGACAGTAAGCAGCATGTATTTGTGGCAGGAAGGTTTTGTCAGACTAACCTGATAGTTTTCTTTGACTGGGTGATGAGGGAATTAGCTAGGGTCACGCTGTGGCTATACTTCAACTTCAGCATGGCTTTCGACTTGGTACCTCACAGTTGCTTGCTGAAGTAGATTGAGGATCTGGGTTCAGCTAAGGTCATAGTAAACTGGGTAGGTAACTGGCTAAAGTAGAGGCAGCAGAGGTTAGTGGTCAACAGACTTGAATCAGGAAAGAGGAGGTCTTCAACAGGGTTACAGGGATCTGTCCCGGTTCGATCCTCTTCATTACATTCATCAATGACATTGATGAGTGGATCCAGGGCAGGCTGTGTCTCTTTGCAGATGACACTGATCTCTTTAGGCGGGTGGATAGTGATGAGGGAATAAAGGAAATGCAGAGAGACTTACAGAAGCTGGAGGGTGATTAAGGGTTAGGCAGTTGAAATTCAAGGCCAAAATGTGTAAGGTGATGCACCTAGGAATAGGAACCCCAGGATGGAATACTGGATGGAAGGGTGAGGCGTTTACCACGGCTGAGGAATGAGACCTTGGCATTATCATCCGCAACTCCCCAAAGCACTTGAGTCAGTGCAACAAAGCTTAACAGGCACATAGGATGCTTGGATGTATCAAGAGGATATTGATAGCAGAAAAAGGAGGTAATACTTCCTCTGTATAGAGCCTTGGTGACGCCACACCTGAGTACTATACCCAGTTCTGAGGTCCTCACCTCAGGAAGGATAGGGATAGGCTCGAGATGGTGCAGTGCAGGGTAACAAAAATTATTCAGAGCCAGCAGGGCATGTCCTATGAGGAGCACCTCAAGCACTGAACAGGTACTCGCTGGAGATCAGAAGAGAAAGGGGAGGTATGACCAAGACTTTCAGATTCCTAAAGGGAATTAACAAAGTGAGCTGCAAGGAGCTAAGTAACTTGAATATCTGCGTATGGTTATTAGTGGAATCTAAGAGGAGGGAGTTTCAGGAGGGGTGGGGAAATACTGTTCTACAGAAAGGATGGTGGACCTGTATAACAGGCTGCCATCTGATGTGGGTGCAAAAACTGTTAATGGTCTTAAGCATGGGTGGGACAGAAAGAAGGGTATAGTGGTTGCTCAGGGTGTCAAAATTGGGGAGCAGAATTGGGGGGTTGAGAGGGCTAGGACCTTGGAGGAACAGTAGGCCCCAGGGATAAATGGGAACTCTGACAAACTGGGTAGACCTTTGGCCTTTTTTCTGCTGTCATTATCTGTGTCTGTTCACTTAGCAACAAATTGTGATTAATTCTATCAGATACCTTACAAAGGGCAAGGTCAGAATGTGATATAGGTAGTCGGTGATCTCAGGGATGTGGGGCTCTGTATCCTTAGCAATCGAGGCAAGCTTTTTCTGTGTGTGTGTGTGTGTGGGGGATCCTGAACATCCAAAGGTTCATTCCTGCTGAAAGCCCTGGATATTTCTTAGTAAAGCCTGTTGATAATTTCACTGTATGATGCTGCTAGAATCTCTGCATTGGGCTGCAGTGATGCCTAGCAGTTGAGAACTTCTGCCTTCCTCTTGGACCTTGGCCTCAGTTCCCAACCTTGAGTCCCAGTCAGCAGCGGTTGACGGTGAAGAGGCTGTCCTAGGGAGGCACCCTTTTATTTATTTCTTAGAACTTTAGTAACCGGGTAAGTCCACGAGACCTTGCAGTCCCTTTTCAGTGACAACCCAAGTGACAAGGTGAACAGAGTACAATAGATAAATACAATAATAATATACAGGATACAGGTAAGCATTAAGCCACGATGAAGGTGGCATCTAATGGCGGATTAATGCATTGTTGGGAGGGTTGTGGCTGAGGCTGCAGGCCGACTGCCTGCAATGGCTCAACCATGCATTAATCCACCACTCAGAATGGCTTAATGCGCTTTAACATGGCTTCTAGGAGGCTATAGTTCCTCTGACTCTTATTTTCATACTGTGCATGGTACAATAGAAAGACTTTTGCTGTCCTTACATTTCTTCTATGCACTTTTGGAACATTTGCCACACTCGTATTTATATAGCGATGTTGTCAAAACATAGTTGACATAACTCTTAACACAGTATGTCTTAACATTTTCTTCTGATAATTTAGGAGATCTGAGCGCTAATATTTCTGTACACGCCCGGAGGTCCATGAGGAGGAATTGCTGCCTTCCTGTATATCGCACTCATTCTGATTTGCATATTTCTTACCCTGTCTGTGTAATCAGCGTCTCGCTCTGATCTCCCTACCTGTCCTGTTTGATGTCTGCGTTCTGTTGACCGTTTGTTCCTTTTGTCACTGACTTCCAGCTGCGGTAGGTCTCCTCTGTCCATTTTCAGGATGATTACTTTATATTGGCCGTCAGAGATATCAAAAATGTTTGCAAGTTTACCACATCATAATTCGACTTGCACTCGCTTGGCTGCAGCATTGCCTGCTGGACCGAATCGGTGGTTGCTCCTCTCTACTTTGGTTCCCTGAAAATTCCCGGTCTACATTTCTATGTATTATTCCTCACATGCGAGAGACACTCATAGGTATTTGGGTGGGATAGACAAGTACCTCTCACCTGGGACACAGTGCTGTTCTCTATATGCTGCTTTTCTGGCTCTGTGGCTGACCCTGGTACTTCACTTTAAGGACGGCATTACTGGTGGATTAATGCAGTCTCCAAACTACACCCACCCTGATGCATTTTAAGTCCAGCTGCGTGGTGACGATTTCCTCATTCATGTCTATGCCATGTTATGAAGAGGTTTAACAATGTTGCAAAAATTATTACAGTGGAAAGCCAGGTAAGCAACTTAAAATAGATTAGGCATTAACATATATAAATAAACAGGATACTAATATTATTATTTATATATATATATATATATATATATATATATAGAGAGAGAGAGAGTAAGAACACAAGAGCAGGTGGATTACAAAATACATCTATCAGAGTACCATAGACTGGGCATTAATGAGCTGTAAGGGTTATTTAAAGCAATTACAGAGGAGGGAATTAGTAGGAAAGAGGTGGGCTCTTTTTTAAGGAGGATAGAGTGGGCAGAAGAGTAGTTAGGGGAGGGAATTCCAAGCAGAAGTTCTGAGAAGGCGATTGAGTGCTTACCCATATACGGTGCATCTTCTGGATTGCTAATAAGGTAAGGAAATAGATCTAAGCGGGCATGTGGGTGCTTTTTGTAAATGATTCCCTTAGGCAAGGGAGTTAAAGAGCTTAGTAAGTTTGAATACAAGGCATAAGTGTGAAACTGTAACCCTGAGTCGGAGGGAGGCCATTGAAGAGAGTACAGGGCATCACAGTGGTGTTTTCCGGAGTCCATCCCTATGATAGAGCTGACGCACCTGTGCAAGGGAAGAGATCACCGAAAGCAGTAGAGGGGCACCACAGAACAAAATAGGAGAGAAGGGATGTTGATGCAGTCTTTTACAGTCTCGTTGGATAAAAGAGGGTGGAGGCAGTATAATAACCCAAGCTTCTGGTTTACCGTTTTGGTACGCTGAGTTGCATGATGTTTCATTGAGAAGGAGGCATCTAAGTGAACCCCAAGGTATTTAAAAGTACTAACCACCTCTAAGGGGTCTCCTGACTGTGTTTACCAAGGAGAAGGTGGTGGTTGACTAGATCGAAGGCCTTAGTCAAGTCGACAAATCGCCATCGGTTAGAAGACCAGCATCACTTGCATTAAAAATGTCAGTCGAGACTTTGACAAGGGCTGTGGTAGTGCTGTGGCCTCCTGAAGCCATGCTGGCAGTCTGTGAGAAGATGATTTAAGTCTAGGTAGGATTGTAGCTGAATGTGCAGGATCTGCTCCAGGATCTTAGCCAGTGGAATTTTCCACAGCGTGGGTCCCCTTATGGAGAGGGACCACCACAGCCAGTTTCAAAGACTTGGCACTTCACCAGAGAGGATGGATCTGTTTAGAAGATCACAGACAGGTGCAGCGAGTGCTGCTGCCCTTAGTTTACGAAAACCTGGGTTAAAATGTGTCATGGCCAGGGAAGCTCTCTGCCTTGGATTTGATAACAGACTGAGGACTTCTCTTCTAGTGGCTAGTTTTGGGTGGAAAGGGGTCGGAGCCAAGAGCGGCATGATGCTGGGTATGGATAGAGAAATTGAGACTGGCGGTAGGTGTGCTGTGTACCTAACTAGGTCAGTGAGGAACTGATTAATTCCTTCTGCAAAGGACGGGGATCTTGAAGGAGGTAGCCCGGACGATATGGAGCTTGGACATTGGGTCGATTTTACCTTTGATCAAAGAATTGCTATGTTTCCAGAATTTTTGGGCTTGCTGAGATTCTCAGTCTGAAGTGAGAGGAGATAGGTAATGCTTAGCACCCTGTATCCTATTTTCTTCTCCTATCCAGGGTAGTTTCTCTTGTATAAGATCACAGAATGGCTGTCCCACGTGAGTGGGGGTGGATTTCTTGACAAACACTCTTCATTCCACCACCATTATTCCTGATGGTGTCAGTAAAGGGTGTCCATCGTGGGGCATGAGTTATTATACCAGTCTCCGCCCTGCTGCACAGGACACAAGTCAAAGCCACCTCCATCCCTGCCCACTGTGGTTTTAGTGCTGAAGGCACCCCAGTCCAGCCTGTCGACCAGCAGCATTGCTGAATAGCCTGATTGGACCCAGTCTACAGTGGACATGCTGGGGCTTGCAGAAGGTGGCTCAGGGAGACCAGATGGGGAAACAAGTCTATGTTTCATGTCTGCAGGGAATACAGACTACTCTCCTGGGACAGTTTCCAGTCATAGGGGATCCAGACTACTGGCAGGAAGGAATGGCAGGAGGTGGCAGGGAGAAAATCAAGTATCTGACCAAATAATGATAAAATAAATTGCATCTTCATTGATGAGCCAATTATATATACATGTGTCCTGTCTGTGACTGGCTTTTACAGTTTGACTCTGTTTTGCAAAAATACTTATCCTGTTTTGAATGTTGTGTTTATATTACAGTAGAATGATTCCTGACAAAATAAGAATTTTGCTTTTCTTGTTTTGTTATTTTTGTCAACAGGTCCTGGTTATAGTAACCCTTATGGCACAGATATGTACTCCCCATATTCCGATCCCAGCAGCCACAGCAGCTCTGATGGATTCAGTGGTGAGAACTGGGAAGACAAAATATCCGCACATGTTTATCAGAAAGGTGGGTGATGTTGCGGTGGTTGACTGGGGGAGGGGCAGCTGTATGTTGATTGGAATCGTAAGTGATACAGGGCTCTCAGTAGGATTTTATATTTAAGCCAATGGCATTGTGGGCCCCCAGTATATCTCGACTGCATCATATTTTTATAAGGGATTTCATTTTATCCCAAAGAGTGCTGTAAATGTGGGCTTTTAAAGGACCCCACACACACACACACACACACACATATATATATATATATATATATATATATATACACACATACACACACACACACACACACACACACACACATACATTCTGGCTGGTTTATCCATGAAAGCCTAGCGGAAATGCACAGTCACCTTCCAGTTAGATCCTGCTACAACTGCATAGTCACGCTTCCAGTGGAGTCCTGATACAACCTAGTTTCACATCTTTGTGAACCAGAGCACTGAAGGTTAAGTAACTTGCCCAAGGTCACACAGTGAGTATTTGACTTGCCGAGGTTTAAACCTGTGATTTCCTAGTTCCCAAACAGGTGTTATAATCACTAGAACCATACTGTCTCCAGTGAATATATTAAAATCACCCTCTTGTCTCACTTCTTAAAGTAAGGTTCAACCTATTGCCATAAGGTATTGGGCTTTATATCCCAATACCTCGGCAACGTTAGCTGACGGATGATAAAATGTTAATTTATAAGTGTATCCTTTTGGTATGGGAAGGATCATAACTGGTGCTGAACCCACTGCCAGCTGATCCCTTCCAACTTCCCAGATGTGCCTGCTTCTGCCCCAGTTTAGTGACGTGAGAACAGGGAGAGTGCAGGGACTTGTCCCCACAAGTCAGTGTGGACTTTTAAATGCTGTTTTTGTAACTTTAAGCACTCTTAGAGGAAAATTAGTTACTAAAGCCACCGCCAACTAATAGAGGTCCTATTAGTTGAACGGTGTCTTTAATTAACGCTGTTTTAAGGTATTGGGCTATGAAGCCCAATACCTTATATCAGAAATTTCCTTTAAAACCCCATATCATACTTAATATCATGTTAAAATCCATTCCTTCAAACCCCAGGAATCTTACTGTATTCTAACTTCTGCAGTATGATCTCACCATAAGACTCGTCTCAAGAGCCAAATGGTTAATAGAATCTATGCTAATCATGAAATGTGGGCTTGAGCTCGGTTTTCAAACCACTGTCCCTGGTAAACATTCTACAACTGTCAGATTCTTTACTCCGCTTGCTTAGTACAGGCTCCTCGGAGAGCCTCCTTCATCTTTCTTGAAGATTTTATTTTCTCAGTTTTCTGAAGTAATATTTATTTCTGTTGGTTTTAAAGCACTGTCCTTCAGTTTGCAGGTAGATAAGCCTAGATTTAGTTTTATTCTCGTAAGTTTTTCGCTTTCTCGGTTTGTCTAACCGGGAGGAAACCGACCGCTTATTTACATTTTAAAGTTGAATTTATGTATTTAAACCTTACTTGGGCCAGTTATTTCATTTTGAGAGAAAACTGTGGTAACGGTTGCTAAACTGACTGCGGTAAAAAAAGTGTTTATTTGTGTGGCTTTTGGCTCACAGAAAACCCACTTTTAGGGTTTTACTGGTATGTCACTACCCAGAAAAGAACTGTCCCAGCAGGTTTTAAGCATTGTACAGAGTGGGGAACCATTTGCTAAAGCAGATTCTCAGTTTGTGTTGTCTGTCTGGGGTTTGACCACTTTAAGGCAGATTGTGAAATCTGTGAATTTTCCTCAGTCAACGCTTGATGGGTGTTTGAACAGCTGAGGGGAAAAATGTCCGAAAAGGCTGCTGCTGACACATCGGATAAAAGCGTCCTCTTAGAAGGAGAAACCCATGGAACTGGTTGAACAACCCTCTGACCAGGGTGATGGTTCCTTGAGGTAAGAGAACCGCAGACACTGCCACTGAACTGGCAAGTTCTGCAAAGAAAAAGAGGAAGAAAAAGCACTCTGTTAAGGAACCGCAACCAATTAATCCATTGGTTCCAACCAGAGAAGCAATAGCTAACGCATAAGCGTTCTTCAGGCGCTGCAAACTGGTACCGAACACGTTCAGAGTCCCGGTTCAGGACCTGGGTTTGTCCTCGGTTCCCAGGTCACTTGAACAGTTTGCTGTGGTTTATGTGGAGGAGAGGATGAGGATGAAGATTACGGGGAACCTCAAGTATCCCCGATCCTCATCGCCCTGACTCCCGAGAAGGGAGCTGAGGATTTTTCATTCCACTTTGCCTTTATGAAGCAGTGGCAGACTCTGGACCTCTCCACCCAAGAATCCACAGAGGAGGAAGAGGAACCAGACTATATGGAAATGATGGGTGTGCCAGCAACAAAAGGCTGATCTTCCCTTGTCAATCTTCACCATTCCATTACTGCTGGGTGTAAGCCAGGCGGCGTTGCCCTCAGAGCAACGCATTACATGTTGTGTGAGGGTGGCCGTTAGGCACCGCAGACTCCTCCTCCATCCCAGTTCTGTTCTCCCACTGTCGAGGCTACACCTGCTGCGCGAGAGTTAGTTTGTTACGCCACTAGGCCTTTCGGTCTCTAGAAGCTTCTACCTTCGTCCTTTCGATTTTTCTCGACGCCGCTGACACCGTAAGACTGTTCTTTTCTTTATTTTGACGGTGCTGGGAGCTTTGGTTTATTGTTATTTTCGCATCATGTCTGGTTCAGGAGCTAAATGTAAGTCGAAGCAGGCCGTGCCCCCATGCGCCGGTGCTCCTGTGGCTGGTATTTTCCATTATGGACCGGCATGATGTCTGCCTTTGTTGCCTGGGACCCAACCATGATATGGATAGATGTCGGGACCTGTTTCTTGATGGACCGCCGTGTTCTCTAAGTCCACAGCGTTCAAAATCAGCAAGGCCCGCTGACTTTTGGAGGTTCACGTCGTTCTCGGGCTTCTCAGGTCAGATCTTTAGACTCTTCCTCCGGTCCCCTCTCAGGCCCATATGGTCTGGTGAGGAGGAGTTCTCTTCATCTTCAAGCCTTGCCGAGGAGGAGGCCTCTTTTGCCATGTCGGGAGAGCGCCGTGGCCCTCCCAGGGTCGCATCGGGGACACCACCTGGGCAGTCACTTCGGAGGTGCAGGCTCCCCAGTGTCATGACCCATGGTTTCTGGGGCCGGCACTGGGTGGACCCTCGATGCAGCCTACCAGCGCCGTCTGAGATCCCGGCCCCATTTGTGGTGCCATTGGTCGGGAGCAACACCGGTTTTGGTTCTCCATGCCACTTCGTGCCGCCGTGGACTCTGTCAACTCCGTTGGTGGCGCGTGTTGAGTTCGGTTGCCGCAGGCGTGCGAGGACTCAACTGGAGCCAGCGGCGGGTCAGGACCAGTTTCTGGAGCAGCGGGCGGTGCGCCAGGTGTGCGACTAAGCGTCGTGGGTGACACCGGCGCGCTGTTTGTGGCGCCGTTTAGGGAACTCTTGGGGTGGCCTGCATTGAGGTCCTTCTGGTCTGCCTCTTCTTCGGAAGCAGACGATTCAGAGAGTTGACCCAGCCTGGCTCCTGATTCTTTGGAATCAGAGTCTTCTGTGGAGCGCGTGTCAGGCAGCCCAGTGCCCCATTCCTGAATCTCACAGCAGTCTTCCTCTGAGGACCCCCAGACTGGGGGTGGTCTGGAGTTCATGGGGAGGGTGGCTTGGGGGTCAGGGAGGGACTGTCCTCCCAGAGGGGCTGTGACAGCTGCCAATTCCGTGTGCTGCGCCATCTTGGGGTGGACTGAGGTTCCTGTGTTCGGGGGCCCCTCGGGAGGCCTCAAGATCGATGAACCCTGTCACTGGGGTCGAGGAGGAGGGTGTTCTCAGAGTCTGAGGGTTGAGGGGGCCAGGATGAGGCGTCAGCGTGCCCCTGCCACCTCGGGTGCAGGGAGGAGTCGTAGCACCAAGCCCTGCCTCTCCCTCTACGTTCAAGGGACCCTTCCGTGGCATTGCCGTGGGTTGCCCTTCTGGATCCACGCAGCCCCAGATGCATCAGAGGGAGATTCCCTTCTAGGCTGTTCCAGAGTTCGCATCCCCAGGGTTCCGTCTTGCGACCTGGTTTGATCTCCGGGACCCTGCCAGCTTGGGCTCCATTCCCTGGATTTCAGAGCCTTAGCAGAGGACAGTTGCCTCCTCATTGGTGCCCCTCTCCCATTCCCTGCAGCCACCCCCTCTCTTCCGGGCCATGTCGGTTACCGGGCCGTTATCCTGGGAGGCGTTCAGAGGCACTGCGTCAGACCTTCCCGTCATATATTAGATATATGCATGAGTGGGGTTTTCACCTCCCCACCGCCGCAGGAGTCTTCTGGACATTCGAGTTCCTATCCTTCTCGACTCCCTCCTCGGAGGAGAGGAACCCTCTGCTCACCTTTCATCAGACACTGATTTCATTGAATATCAACACTTCCTATCGAGGATGGTTGAGGATCTTCATATCTCCTATGTCAGACGTGACAATACTGAGCGGGAGGCGTGAATTCCTCAGTGAATTCAGTGCCCAGCATTTAGTGGTGCCATCCTGGCCTATTCCCTTCCAGGAGGCGTCTTTCCACACCTGGCAGTCTCCAGCCGACCCTATCCCAGCCCCAGCAGACTGCAGGAGGAGGTATTGTGCCCAGTCTGAGTCCCTAGGTTTCTCTCCCAACCCGCCTCGGGTTTTGTGTCCCTAGAGACTCCTTGTGGGTGCCGCCACCTGAAGCACGACCGACCACCGGACTCAGATTCTCAACAATTTGACTGGTGGGGGTGAAGAGTGTTCTCTTCCTCTCGTGCGATGCTGTGCATTGCATCACATCAGGCACATCATGCTGCCTATAACAGGCATTTATGATTGATGCTATCCCAGCTTCTAGCATCAATGCCTGATATGGAGCAATCTAAACTAGGCCATTGCCCTCGCTGCTGTAGGCCTGGAACTGGCAAGGCACCAAGCAAGGGCATCATCACAGCCAATGAGGTGGCTTCCAGGCTTGCGGGATAGCAATCTGCATTAGGCGGACAGCATGGCTTCGCCTATCAAGATTGTCACCCCTGGCCTGGCATAGGGTGATTTGCTCCGCCTTCTGAGGGACCCGCCTCTTTCCAGGGCTAGAAGGCTTCTTTCTGCAGGGCTTCCCCTGTCTTCAGGGACACCTCCTAGCTCTCCTCGGCCTTAGGCTTCCAGTCTAATCGGCCAGGGTCTCTTCTTTCTGTTTCTCACCAGCAGGAGGCTGAGGGTCTTGTTCCTTCAGGGTTACTCTAGTCACCCTCCGGGGGCTTATACTGACCAGTAGTAATGAATGGTGAAGACGACAAAGGAAGATATGAAAATTACGTACGTACCGTAATTCTTGATCTTCTCTGTATCATCACCATTCATTACTGAATCACGCCCACCTTCCCTCATGGGCCTCCTTCTTGGGTGTCCCCTCCACCCTGCTTGTTCCTTCTTCCCTTCTCCTCGTAGCCTTAGAGCCTAAAGCCCTAAAATTGGGTCTTCCGTTCTTCTTTCAGAACAAATAGCATAAATCTAGAAGGCGAGGGAGCAGGTAGGATTTGTCTTTCTCCTGAGGAACTCTTCCTGATTACCCTTGAAGGTGCCCTCATGGCCCCTTAGCCATGTTTGCTCAATCACCAGTTTGCTACTCTTAAATGGTCCTGTTCCTTGGTCCAGGACCCGTTCGGCATCTCTAGACATTGTCCTGTCTTCGCCAGTCTGTGCTAGTCTAACATCTATTCTAGCATTTTTCAAATTGCCTTTGAAACTGGTGATCTGATTTTGCCTCTGCCTCCCGGGAAGTCAGAGCAGTTTCCTACTCTATCTTGTCCGCCTTCCCAAAGGGGTGCCCTTAGTAGGCTCAACCCCCACACACATACCAGTATTGGCATGCAACAATGCGCTAGTGGGGTCCCTTCTCCCTCTCATAGTTGGACGCTCTCCCTCAGGAACAGATTAGGTGCCTTGGCAATCTGTGAGCTCTCAGCTCGAGTAAGGGGTTGGGGATAGCGGGAGCTGTAGAAAGTCTACCTTTTGTGTATCAAGTTGTGCAAAAGGTTCTGCTGAACCTTCTAGGCCAGTTTTTGTTGATGGGATCCTTGCTCCCTTGCCTTGGTTCCGAGCTGATAAGCCTTTGCCAATTTAACTCATAACTTGGCAGAATTTTTCCCTCCTCCCAACATCCCCTCTCTTCTTCTTCTTTTCTTCTTCTTCCTCTTCTTCCTCTCCTCATCTGTTCCTCTCGAGCCACCTCGGAGAGAGGCCTCCGTCCCTTAGGATAGGGTTCTCCTCTTTCCTGTCCTCTCATCGGCTTATCCTTCTTCAGTTTGTATCCTTTCCTTGCTTATCCCTCGGCTCTCTTGCCTCGCTGTCTCTTCTTAATCCTTATTTCGCCTCTCCAGCTTACAGAACTGGGATGGAGGAGGAGTCTCTTGTGCGCTAACTGCCGCCCCTCGCGCTTCCACGTGGTCGCGTCCTCTGAGGGCAGTGTCGACTCCTCCCTAGAAAAAAAAAACAAAACTCCCATAGCGGGTGCACGCCTGGCTTACACCCAGCAGTAATGAATGGTGTGGATCAAGAATTACAGTAGGTACGTACTTATCATTTGTTGCCCATCCATAAGTCCTTGAAGAGACGGGCCTCCAGATTTTGCAGACCCCACTCCATTCCCCAGTGGACAAGAGGATGGATAGGAGTACCGGGTGGCCAAGTCTGGAGCAGAATTCCTTTGGACACCCAGCCATGAAGGGATGGTGCAGGCTGCTGCATGTGATAAAGCAGGAATCCCCTGGCATCACATCCACCAGAAAATGATTCTAGGAAAATTAATTCTATGGCTAAGAAACTTATTTGGGTGCTTCTTTGACTATTAGACAAGCAACCTACACGGTTTGTGTCCAGATACCAGAATAGCCTTTGGAACACTGTTTTGGAGCTAGCCAGGCATGCCCTGCACCCATGGCATCAGACTTCTCCGAGCTGCAAAGGGGCATAGAAGCTTCTAAATGCCAGTTTTGGATGGCAGTGGATGTAGATGACATTACAGCCAGGCAACCGGCAACCTCAGTGTCCCTGAGGAGATTTGTTGGCTAAGGACCACTAATTTGTCACAGGACACACGGACAAAGGCACTGGACTTTCCTTGTGAGTCTACATCTCTTCGTGAGCAAACTGAGGCTTACATGAAGAAGATGGATGAGTATAAGGTGGCCTATAAGAGTGCTGCTGCAAAGAGAAGGCATCAACACCACAGAAGTACCAGGGAAAAGGGCAGGGTAATCCCATTACAGGTCCTTCTACCAGGCCCAGGCATCACCAGCCTACCATCCTCAGAGGTTACTTCAGATGCAGAGGCAGAAGGGCAGCATCCTGGTTGGCGCCAGCACTCAGCAAAGTACATGACAAAGCAGACCCCTGAGGGTTGGCCAGGGTCGCCTCCTCACTTTCAGTAGGAGACAGGCTGGCCCACTATCTCCAGGCTTGGGAATCCATCACCACAGACAAGTGGGTCCTGGAGGTAGTGGGACAGGGGCTTGCCCCAGTTTCAAGGTTCTTCCTAAACTGAGGGCAAGACTTCTCAGACCTGCCAGCCTAGCAGAAGCAGCTCTGTTGGAGGAGGAAGTAGCAAAACTATTTCAGGAAAAAGCAGGAGCCAGTTCCTGGGCCCAACAGGGAAGGGTCTCTACTCAAGATGCTCCTCACTCTAAAGAAAATAGGGGAGTGGCGACCCATACTGGATCTCAGACACTTAAACATTTGACAAAGCCAAAGTTCAGAATGATCACTCTGGCTACCATTCTCCCTACACTCAGGAGGGAGTTGACTGGCATCTCTGGTTAAAAGAAGCTTACTTCCATATTCCCATCAGGCAATCGCAGAAAGTACCTCAGGTTCAGGTTGCCATCAGGCCACTACTAGTTCAAGGCCATGCCTTCGGCCTGACTTCTGCTCCAGGAGTGTTTACCAAGTGCCTAACATTAGTGGTGGCACACCTAAGGAGACAAGGAGTTAGTCTTCCCATACCTGGATGACTGGCTAGTGGTAGGCCAGTCTCCTCAGCAGGTAAGGAAGGTTCTGACCATCACACGGGATACTCAGTGTACACTGGGCTTCCTGGTAAACTACAAAATATGTGCAACGCCAGTTCAACTCCTGGAGTTTATAGGGACGGAACTGGATACTCTGAGAGGAAGACTTCTCCCAGGGAAGGTAGACAGCTTGGCACAGCTGGCAAACCCCTTCCAGCTTCATACCCCCAAACCAGCAAGACATTTTCTCCAGCTGTTGGGTCACATGGTTGCATCAACAGCAACAGTGTCAGGTTCAAGATTTCAGATGAGGGACATTCAGTTTCACCTCTGGTCTCGGAGAAGAGACTACCTGTCAAAGATGGTACCAGTCACAGGAACCCTGCTTCAAGCTCTGCAATGGTGGCAGGAAAAGGACAGCCTCAGGAAGGTGTGCCTTTCCTCCAGCTGCCACCAGTAGCATTCAAACAACATGAAGTCTTGCTGTATTCTGACAAGTGCAGTTAACATAGAAACATAGATTTTGACGGCAGATAAGGACCGCTTGGCCCATCTAGTCTGCCCATTTCTACCTACAGGATAGGCCGAGATCCTAGTTAGCCAACAGCCTATTTCTTCCTACCCCCTACAAGAATTGCCTTATGTCTGTCCTATGCATTCTTGAATTCTCCACAGTTTTAGGACCCCAAACCTCCTCAGGAAGGCTGTTCCATGCATCCACTACCTCTCTGTGAAATACTTCTCACATAGCCCCTGAACCTCCGCCTCTATCTTTAAATTGTGTCCCTTGTTAGCCCCAGCCTTTAAACTGCCCCGAGAACAATGGGTTAACTTTTCTATGCTAGGCATAGAATGTTGCTCTTGAGCTCACTTGATGTCTCTCTGCCTGTTCCCTTTTGAACTGCAACCGCCAGATTCTTTATTCTGCCTCACTGAACAGTCGCCCGAGATTTCTCCTGCAGCTCGGTTCGAATGTCGGTTGAAGTGTAGGTTTTCGGCCGGTTTCTAACCCAAATTTAGTTTCCGATAGTCGGTGCAAGTCTCTGTCTGTGGTACCGTGAGTACTAGATAGGCTTTGTTCTTTTCTGTGGAACTTGTAAAAGTGTGGATCGGTTCGCTGAACCAATCGTTAGGGTAATTTTTGTATCCATCTTTTGGTGTGTGGTTACCGGTCCTTGTGGTTGTAAAAAAAAAAAAAAGTGTTTTGGCTTGTTTTTTTTTTTTTTTTTTAAGACCTGTGACACGGTCAGGAACTTGATAAGGGAGTCTGCCTGGCGGTTGCCGTAAAAAGGGTAAGTTGGTTAGGTTGGCCATGTCTGAGAAACCCAAGAAAAAAACGGCCCACTGGGTTTCAACATTGCAGTGAGGGGTGGTCTTTGCTAGGGCGTTCTCCACACCACCTGTGTTTATTGTCTGGGGTTTGACCACCTCGATTCAGACTGCCAATTTGTAAAATTTTCCCAAATCTACCCTTGAAAGAGATTAGGTAGACTGAGGGAAAAGGAGGCCGAGAAGTCCGCTGACCCGGATGGCTCAGCCCAGTTCGGGTTCCGACTGAACTAGAAGGAGTGCCTCGACCAGGCGTATACTTCTTCGGCAAAGGAGAGCCGATCCTGAGGGGTCAGTTCCGGGTTAAAAGAAACGCAAAGAGAAATCGTCCGGTTTGGATCCAGAATCTCATGTTCCAACCGCGAAGAAATAGCCAGAGCGATTGGAATGTAGAATCGTCACCAAGTTCGACTGATCTGGCACCTTTGGCAGGGGTTCAGTGGTTGGTTCCCCTGTTCACGATTATACCCTGGAAGATTTTATGAACCAGAGTTTGAGGAGGAGGAGTTTGAAGATGAAGATGGTGATGGTGACTGGTCTAGATGTGCCTGTGGATCCGGACATCTCCCAGACAGATACTTCAGGTGTATCTCCTCCCAGGCTTCCTGAGTCCCTTCCCACTTTATGCTTCTACAGAAAGGTGGCTGAGACCTCCTCAACTCCAATGGAGGAGGCAATGGAGGACCAAGAGGAGCCTGATTTGTGGAAATGATGGACATCCCAGAGTCCAGGAGACTGTCTATTCCTTCACAAATCTTTTGGGAAACAGAAACAAAAAATCCTGAAGTCTCCCAATTTTACCCCTCCTGTTGATAGAAGAATGGGCAAGAGATATACTCTTTCAGGCTCAGATACGGAGTTCCTTTACCAGCAGTGCAGCCATGTTGGGGTTGTACAGGCTGCTGCCTGTGATAAGGCAAACCTTCCCTTGGCTTCACACCCCCAGACAAGGACTACAGGAAGATTGATGCCATGGCAAAAAGCAGTACATGGCATCTTCCTTGGGACTCAGGCAGGCTAATTATGTGGCCTATACAGCCAGGTACCAGAAGTCCAGGGGGACACTGTACTGGCTCCTGGCTAAACAGGTTTCCCAGCTAGCCAAGCTGGAGGAGGTGGCTGCAGATGGGATTGAGGCATCGAAAGTTCAGTTTCATGCTGCTGTGGACTCCAATGATGTGTCATCAAGAGTCATGGCTACATCTGTGGCTCTTCGGAGAATGGCTTGGCTCGGATGTATTAGCCTCTCACAGGACACCCAGGCTAAGGCCATGGATTTTCCTGTATAGGTAATTCTCTGTTTGGGGAGCAGACAGAGAATTGTATTAAGAAAATGGATGAGTACAGGACCACTTACAGGAGTGCTCAGGCCAAGGAGAGGCAAGCAACTCCTCAGAGGCAGCAGTCTAGGGCAGGGCAGGTCTTTTTCTAGACCTTTTACCAAGCACAGGCCTCTTCTCCCTTTTCACAGAGGTTCTTAGAGGAGAGGCAGATGGGGATGGAGCAGGGCCACATCCACCTCAGCCTGCCCCTGCCAAGCAGGCACCCTGATGGCCCTGCCCGGCCTCTCTATTCCAGGCAGGCTGGCTTACTTCTTCCAGGACTGATGTCTATCACTCAGACAAGTGGGTCCTGGAAGTAGAGCCTAGGGTCTGGTTCTCAGCTTCAAAGATTTCCAAAGATGAGAGCCAGTTCTTTTCCACCTGTAGGTCTCTCGGAAACCCTTGCCTAGAGGCAGAGGTTTCATCTCTTTCTCACTTAAGAGCATCGAGAGAGTACCTACTCTACACTGGGGCAAAGGTCTGTACTCCAGGTACTTCCTTACCCTAAAAAGTCAGGGAGTGGCGACCCATCCTAGACCTAAGATATTTGAACAAACAGCTTTTGAAACCAAAATTAAAATGGTAACTCTGGGAATAATCCTTCCTCTCTAAGGCCAGGAGACTGCTAGTCTCCTGGACCTCAAAGATGCCTATTTTCACATTCCCATCAGGTGCTCCCACAGAAAGTACCTCAGGTTTCAATTGCCTTCTGGCCACTAACGTTCAGAGCATGCCCTTGGACTGACATCAGCGCCCAAGGGTTTTTCACAGTGCCTGGCAGTAGTTGTTGCCTTTCTAAGAAGGCAAAAATTTCCATTTTTCCATTTTGGACTGGCTCATAGTGGGCCAGTCTCCAGACCAAGTCAAGTCAGACCTGCAAGTGACCCAGCAAGTGCTCACTTCTTTAGGATTTCTCTCAACCTTCCAAAGTCAGTTCTCGAGCCAGTGCAGCTCCTCACCTTTATAGGGTCAGAGCTGGATACTGTAAAAGAGCCTTTCTTCCCTGGAAGGGCAAGAGTTCTTATGGAGTTGGTTTTCATTCAGCCTTCTGGTGTCTCGACCAGCAACACATTTCCTCCAGCTCTTGGGCCACAAGGCAGCTTCTACAGCAGTGGTCCAAGGGGCAAGATTCCAGATGTGGGACATCTGTTCCATCTGAGGGCCTTTTGTCCCAAAGAAAGGATTCCCTTACTCAAACTAATCCCCAGTGACTCAAACTCTGATCCAAGCCCTGCAATGGTGGCAGGATCAGGACAATTTGAGGCAAGGCCCCATTTGTCACTCAGCCTCATTCAGTGGTCCTTACCACGGATGCTTCTCGCTGGCTGGGGGAGCCCATCTGGGGACTCCTCACTGCCCAGGGACTGTGGTCCCTCAGGAATCTCTTCTACATATCAATCTGTTGGAACTCAGGGCAGTGTGTTTGGCATCTGCAAGCTTTCTCCCAGTCAATACAAACAAGGTGGTTCAGGTCAGAACAGACAACACCACCACCATGTGGTACATCACAACAAGGGGAGGCACTTCGGGTCTATGGCCTTGTGCACAGACACTATGAAGTTGTGGTCTCCTGGCTTATTCTCTGCAAACCTCTCTGATAGCAGTTCACCTTCCAGGAAGGACAATGTCCTAGCAGATGCTCTGAGTAGGATATCTCAGGGCCATCACGAATGGTCCCTGGATCCTCTGATATTGAAGGTGATTTTTTTCAAGATGGAGCACTCCGAGATGTATCTTTGCAGCCCCAGACAATCACCAACTTCCTCTCTTTTGTTGCAGACCCCAGTCTTGGGCTCAGTCCCCTGGATGCTCTGATTCTGAACTGGGAAGGAAATTTCGTATGCCTTTCCCTCTTCCTCTCCTGTTCAAAGTTCTAGTCCAAATAAGGTCACAACCTTGCAAAGTGATTCTGATTGCTCCAGATTGGGCCAGACAACCGTGGTACCCATATTGCTGTCCTAGCAGTCCATCTTCCCTGTCTCTTCCAGGAATCACAACCTGTTAACCTCCTCTCAGGGAAGATTTGGTACCCCAATCTTCGATCTCTCAATGTCAAGGCATGGTTCTTGAAGAGTTAGAGTATGCAGATTTGCATCTGTCTCAGGAGGTTCGGATATTCCCAAAGCTTCTCAAAACCCTCCACCAGAAAGACTTTATAACTCCAAATGGAAAGATTCAGTATTTGGTGTTTCAAAACATTTTCCCAGATACTGCTGGATTGTGTACAGTTCTGGATTATATGGTTCATCTTAATGGCCTGGGCCTCAGACCAGCCACTCTCAAGGTACACTTGTCTGCTGTTTCTGTTTTCTGTCAGTAGGAAAGTCTTCCTCTCTGTCATCCCATCCCATTATTCTGTACATTTTTAAAGGATTGCTTCACACCAATACTCCCTTTAGAGACCCTGCCCTGCCTGGGACATAAATGTTTGCATTGCTCAGCTTATGCAACCTCCCTTTGAGCCTATGTCCTTGGCAGAGCTTAAGTATGACTTGGAAAACTGTTTCTGGTAGCCATTACCTCTGCTAGAGACGTATTAGTGAATTGCAAGCCCTGTCAGTGGAATCTGATTTCATCTTTTCACAGAGATAAAGTGGTCACTTAGAACTAATAGAAAGTTCTTGCCCAAAGTGGTTTCAGATTTCCACCTGAATCAGTCTGTCTCTCCCTGTTTCTTCACTGATCAGTCTTCATCAGGGAGAGGAGGCTACACAGTTTGGATATTAAAGAGCCCTTAGCTACTACATAGAGCGTGCCGAGGGTCACAGGATTGATTCCTCAGTTGTTCCTTACATATGGAGAGGTGGGGGAAGGGCAAACCTGCCACCAAGAGAACTGTTGCCAGGTGGATTGTGTCTTGTATACAATTCTGCTATGAAAACTGGGAAAGATTCCACCCTCAGGCCTGAGGCTCACTCTACAAGAGGTACAGCCAGTTCCTGGCTGCTGCCAAGATATCTGTCTCTTAGAAATCTGTCGAGCAGCCACCTGAAAACAGTCCATACCTTTACCAAGCATTACTCTCTGAATATCCAGGCTAGAATGATGCTCGGTTTGTTACAGCAGTACTTCAGAGCCTATTCCCAAAGTGGGTTCTGTCCCCCTCCGATGGAGGTACTGCTTGATAGTCTGCACTTGTCAGAATACAGCAAGACTTCATGTTGTTTGAAGAAAAAATTACTCACCTTAGTAATTATGTTTCTTCTAGTGGAGTCTTGCTGTATTCTGACCTTCCCGCCTCCCCTCTCAGAACATGGTTTTTGGGATGTGGGTAGGCAGGCGCAGTGTTGCACCTCAGGGGTGCTTCTTTACACCCTCTGTTTTCTCATTGGGTGATATTTTGTTGTTTTCCTGTTTGAATTGGTTTTGTGTTTTTGGGTTTCCTGACCTGAGTGTTCCTTTGGGAACCCAAAATTTTACTGCCAGTTGGCCAATAGAATTTTACAATTTCCACATAGAATACCTAGTGAGTTTGCTCATAAGAATCTGAGCAGTTGCAGTTCAAAGGAACAGGCAGAGACATCAACTGAACTTGAGAGCAACATTCTATGCCCAGCATAGAAAAGTTAACCCATTGTTCTCCGGGGCAGTTTAAAGGCTGGGAGCTAACTGCACTTGTCAGAATACAGCAAGACTCCACTAGAAGAAACATAATTACTAAGGTGAGTAATTTTTTCGTTTTGACAGTGGACACCTCCCTCCTAGAATGGGGTGTCACCTAGGGGCATATCTGCTCCCGGTACCTGCTCAACAGGAGTCTCTGCTTCACATAAACCTGCTGGAACTCAGGCCAGTTTATCTGGGCATTCAGTCATTCACTTCAGTGTTGTAGGGCAAAGTGGTTCAGAGTTAGTACAGACAATGCAACCACAATGTACTACATCAACAAGCAAGGGACACAAGGTCTTCTCCCTGTGCACAGAAGCCGTGAAGGTATGGAACCTGGTTTACTCCTAGGAATCTCCCTCTCAGCAGTTCACCTCCCAGGGGAGGACAACATCCTTGCAGATGCCCTCAGCAAGATCAACAGAACCACCACGAATGGTCACTAAACAGGCAGATCCTGCAAGTGGTTTTCAGAAGGTGGGGGCAGCCCAGAGGTGGACCTCTTCACTGCCCTAGACAATCACGAACTGCCACTGTTCTGTTGCAGGCCTCTTGCACTGGGCACAGTGCCTGTAGATGTACTTCTTGTGGATTGGACAGGAAGTTTCTGTGCCTTCCCCCATTTCTCCTGCTGTTCAGGTACTGAACAAGCTCAGGATTCAGTCAGCGACAGTGATCCTCACTGCTCCAGACTGGGCCCAGGCCAGCCTTGGTGCTCACTGCTACTGACCCTATCAATCTCCAAACCAATCTCCTTGCCCAGGAGGCACAACCTACTGACCTCTTCCCAGGGCAGTCCTGTACCTCAATCTCCAGTCCATCAGGCTCAGAGCTTGGCTCTTGAGGACTTAAGCGTGTACTGACCTACACATCTCTCGGAAGGGGCGCTAGGCGTCTCTCAAGGTGTCTGAAAACCTTCCACTAGAAATACTTGCTTTCGTCTAAATGGAGGAGGTTTTCTGTTTGGTGCGGACAGAGCAAGACCACCCCAGGCTGGCTTATTAGTAGTTTTGGACTACCTGGCACACTTGCTTTCCCTGGGCCTTCGACCTTCCACCCTTAAGGTACATTTTAGCAGTGGTCTCTGCATACCTCTCTGCTGGAAAGGGACATCCTGGCTGCCAGCCAGGTATTCAGGAAATTTTCAAGGATCTACTGCATTTGCATCCCCTCACAAGGAACCCACTCCTGCATGGGACCCTAACATGCATTGACCAGCTAATGCCACCACCATTCAAACCCATGTCCTCAGCAGGGCTTAAGTATGTGACGTGGAAAACAGTGTTCCTGGTAGCCATCACCTCAGCCAAGAGGATCAGTGTGTTCCAGGCCTTGTCCACAGAGCCAGACTATATAGCAGTCCACAGGGACAAGGTGGTCCTTAGGACCAATAGAAATTACTCCCTAAGGTGGTCTCAGACTTCCATCTTAATCAGTCCATGACTTTACCAGTCTTCTTCACTGATCATTCCAGCTTAGGGGAATGAAGACTGCATAGCCTTGATGTCAAGAGAGCTATAAGCTACTACTTGGATCACACAGAGGACCACAGGCAGGATAGAACCCAGCTCTTCCTGACCTGTGGAGAACTGGGGAAGGGCAAACCTACCTCAGAGAGGACCATTGCCTGTTGGATTGTGGCCTCTATCCATTTTGCTACAACAAACTGGATAAAGAACCTCCTGTAGTCCTCAGGGCCCACTCTACAAGGGGTACAGCTGCTTCTGTAGCAGCTGCGGAGATATCCCTTTGTGGGAATCTATAAAGCAGCTACCTGGAAAGCCGTTCATACCTTTACCAAACACTACAGCCTGGATACCCAGGCCAGGAATGATGCCAGGTTTGGCACAGCAGTGCTGCAGAGCCGGTTTCCTAAATAGGTTCTGTACCCTCTTCCAAAGGTACTGCTTGGGTAGTCTGCAGAAGTCAGAATACAGTAAGATTTCCTAGGATTTTAAGAAAAAATTACCATAGTAATCCTTGTTTCTTCAAGGGAATCTTACTGTATTCTGAGCTCCCACCCTACCTCCCCTGCTAGAACCTATGGGCACTGCAACACAGCTGTCTGTGCTGTTTGAAACCTGTGGGTGTTTGTTGGGCTTGGTGACTTGAGTCTTGGTGCTGCCCACATTTTTAAATAAAGGGATTATTTGGTGTTGGGTGTTACTTGGTTATTTAATTATTAGTATAGTTTAGATAGCTTGTTATTATGCTGCTGCATAAGAATTTGATGGTTGTAGAATGTTTACCAGGGACACTGGTTCAAAACCAAGCTCAAGCCTAACATTCCATGATTATCATAGGATCTTACTTCGAGGGGGCTCTTGCAGTAGGTAATTACATATGGACTGGCGTCGGCAGGCGGCAGGACCCACGGAAAATTATTTAGCTAGCAGTCCCTGGCGAGGGACCGCCCCATGTCCGTGACCATCATCATGCGGCGTCGGTATAAAGGGGTCCCTGACGCCCGCCTTTCCAGTTCTTCCGCCGTAGCCTCGTGCAGCCTCATGAAAGCTTTGTTTCGTCAGCCCAACCTTCGCCGGGTTTTGCATCAAGTAATTTGTTTTTCAACTAACGTCAGGTACATAGTCAGTGTATGTCATCCCCACCCTCCAAGCACAAAATAAGTCGCGATTCATGCGGCCCAACTACTGCACAAGGATGGCCATTCTCAGCCTGTTCTGCCTAGGCCCGATCACCCAGTCGAGAAGTGCCAGCACTACTCAGCTTCAACGGCTACCTGGAAAGGCAGCAGCAATCCCTGGAAGCCCATATTTTGAAGAAAAGATGAGTTCGATGGAGAAGGAGCTCAGAAAACTGAGGCAGGTGTCCACTTCCCGAAGGCCATCGGAAGAAGAAGGATAAGAGAGGCACGGGTCAAGGGCTCCTCTACAGCATCTCCCTCAGGCGCACGGGTCACAGGTAGCGTCCTCTCTGGGGGACCGCTCCTCACGATGGCCACCTGGCGGTTTCCGGGCGTCTGCCCGCCATCCTAGTTTCCGCGAGACGCTGGCACCTCCGAGCAATGTAGGCCTCAGCCCCGGATCCGCCACAGGCTCACAGCTTACTGGTGTGGTGACCCGCGTCGGGCGTCTGCCTCTGACGCCCGCGCTGAGAAGGCCGGTAAGATGCACGACCCGCGGGTGGCCAGCGCCAGCTCTTTTCCTGTCGGACCAGGCGATCCTGCTCCTCTGTCTGCCTCCAGTGCAGGCTCCCATAAACCCGGATGCGGCTCCTCTGGCGCCATGGCCAGAGCTCGCCATTAAGCCGCCGCGTCGGTTTGTCTGACGCCTGGTCAGTGACTGAACCGACGACGGCCCCTCCTATCTCTGTCGCTCCTGGGTTCTCCGCATCTCGCTGACATCCGGGGATCTAGAGTCCCCAGCCACGGATTTTTCCTCCATCCCCGGGCGACGCTTGGGAACCTTCCTCCGCCGGACCGTCCCTGCAGGTGCGCCTGGATCTGATGCCTGCTCCCCGACGCCTGCCCCGACGTCCGGCATCTCTCCTACGCCAGGTCCCTGACGCTGGCCCCGACGCCGGCCTCTATTGACTCGCCGACATCCCGCCCGGATGTCCCCCATCGCCGGGCCCTCCAACATGGATCCGCCCTGTGAGGCCGCGCGGCTGGGCCGTCTGCTCCGCAGCTCTCCCGGCTCCTGGGTGCCCTCCGTCCTATCCGACACCGCCGTCCGGGACCACAGTATCCAGCGCGCAGTACCTGGCGCTGGTCTTTCCGATGCCGCGGTACCGGCGCCACAATACCCAATGCCGGGTTTTGATACTCTCCATATGGGTACAACCTGTACTCTTATCCCCTCCTCCTCCTCCTCCACCGCCCCACAGCTGCCGGTGGACTTGCAGGAGACTTGGCCTCTGGGTGGGCTGAGGCCAAGGCTCAGCTCACCAGGGAGGTCGAGAGCCACCTACCGACGATGGTGCCGCCTCAGGTTCCCTGTACGTCCGAGGCGCACACTCCTCACCACCTCCGACTCCAGGGCTCTTCTGTCTGGGTCCAGAGGGCAGGGCAGGCTTCGGGGGCTTCCAAGGGGTCCGTTTCTCCCTGGTCAGGAAAGGGAGTCTTTCCTCTTCCTCCTCCTCCTCTTCACCCTCGGACTCCTCTGATTCCTCCGACGGTTGCTCCGAAAGGGACGACGAGCCACGTTCTCCGTCGAAGCCCAAGCCAAGGGCTCCTCCAAAGTCTCCTCCGGAAGATCCTTCTTTTACAGATTTGCTAAGGAAAATCCAGGAGGTTCATCAGTGGCACTCTTGGAACCAGATCCTCAGCGTCTGAAACTGCTGAACATCTGGATCTGCCCGTGACAGCTCCTACCTTGGTGCCACCCTGATAGAGCCTCATGCCGACCTCTCACCACCATATGGAAACAGCTGTCGGCTTTAGCCCACTTCCAAGGAAGTAGATTAGGCTATATCAAGCTCCCTGAGGCGCTTGATTTCCTAGATTAGTCGTGATTAGCGCCGCCTCACGGCCGGTCGGCCAACCCAAAACACCTCAGCTCGCCGCCACCTGACAAAGAATCCTGCCTCTGGACCAGTATGGGAAGAAGATCTTTGCTTCCTCACGCTGGGATTAGGGCCCTGAATTATGTCGGCCATATGGGGACTACCAGAAGGCCATTCTGACCCAGGTGGAAGCCAAATTGGACTCCCTGCAGATTCCCCAAGTCAAGCAGGAGTTGGCTGATCTTATCCGCTCTGCGTATTCGGCCAGTCGACACATGCCCGTGTGATATACGATGCAGTGGACACTGCTGGAATGAGCTCAGCTTTCGCCGTAGGCCGCCGTCATCATGCTTGGCTCCGCGTGTCACGGTTGGTCCCAGAAGTGTAATCCGCTATCCAGGCGCCCTTCCGGGGTTAGTGCTTTTGGCGGTGATGTCAGGACATCATCACCGATTTGCAGGAGAAGGGGATGGCACTGAAGTCTGTCGACTCCATGTACCGCCTCCATCAGCAACAGCGCTGTCCTTTTCGTAGCTGGAATCGCCCAAGGCGAAACACCAGGAAGATGGGCCACAAAACACTAGGCCCCCACGGCTGCTAAGCCCCCCGCCCAAAAAGCAGCAGGTGCTTGGCTGCGGCACTGCCCCACACCACCTGACTCCTTCCTCTCCCAGAGCCTCCGGACTTCTGGAGGGAACCGTAGGAGGAGGGAGGTTTTTCCACCTTCCGGGCTTGGAGAGGATAACATCAGATTCTTGGGTGCTCCAGCTCATCGCAGGAGGACACTGAAAAGTTTCTTCAGAAACCACCTCGCCACTTTCTAAAGTCGTTGTATTCAAGGGAATACCTTCTCTTGGTCCAGGAGGAAATTTCAGCTCTCCTGCTGAAACAAGCAATAGAACTCATCCCCTTCATCTGCAAGGGACGGGTTACTATTCCCATTTCTTCCTGGTCCCAAAGAAGACAGGGGATCTCAGACCAGTTCTGGACCTCAGTTCTCTGAATCTCTTTGTGGAATACAAAAGGTTCAGGATGCTCTCTTTGCAGACCCTTCTGCCCCTCCTCCGGCGGGTCAATGGCTGTGTGCCCTGGATATGCAGGATGCTTACCTGCACATTTCCATTCACCCTGCTCACCTAAATACCTTCGTTTCTGCGTTCAGGGACCACTACCAATTCAAGGCACTTCCGCTTGGCCCATCCTCGGCGCCCAGTATTTACCAAATGCCTGGCAGTGGTGGCGGCCACCTGCATACCAGGGGGTGCAGGTTTTCCGTACCTGGACGATTGGCTCCTGGCGGCCTTGTCCAGGGAGGAACTCCTGCGCTGCCTTTCCCTTACCCAAGGTTTTGCCTGCCTGGGTATTACCATCAACCATTCCAAGTCTCACCTGATCCCATCCCAGAGACTATAGTTTATTAGGGCGATTCTTGATACGACCGCGGGCAGGGCCTTCCTGCCACCGGACAGGCGTCCACCCTCCAGACTCCGATAAGTCTGCTGTCCGGTCCAGGAGGGTCTGTGCAAGGCCGATCCTTCGCCTTCTTGGGCTCCATGGCGGCTGCTATCCCGACAGTTCTTCGCACTCGACTCCACATGAGAGTCTCAGTGGACTCTATTCTCCCAATGGGATCAGTTATTGGACGACCTAGATCACCCAGTTCTGGTCTCCTCGCTGATGCTTGAGACTTGCAGTGGTGGATGGTTCGAGAGAACCTGTTTTGGGAGTTCCTTTCTTTCGTCCTCCCCCGACTCTAACCACAGGCGCCTCGGACGAAGGTTGGGGAGCCCATCTAGGCCCCTCATTGGACCCAGGGCTCCTGGTCCAAGCTCAACAAACTCTCCACATCAATGTGCTCGAGCTTTGGGCAGTGTTGTATGCTCCAAGCCCTTCACCAATACATCCTTCCTGGTCACTTAGCCATCCAGACAGAGAACATGTGCTGGTTTGGTACATCAACAAACAGGGAGGGACTCGGTCCTACCTCTTTGCAGGAGGCAGTGAGGGTTTGGGATTGAGCAACACAACATGACCTTCACCTCACGGCAATTCACGTTCCGGGAGTCGACAACACCCTGGCAGACAAGCTAAGTCGCTCTTCTGCTCTGACTCACAGTGGGAACTGGACCAAGGGTCCTAGACAGTATCATCCGACTTTGGGGGAACACCACAGGCCAACCTGTTCGCATCCTCTAATCGCAAAGCTTCCCATCTTCTGCTCGCTTGTTCCAGAGCAAGGCGCTTCTGGAGAGACGCCTGTCTCTAGACTGGAAGGACAGATTCTCATGCCTTTCCCCTAATTCCACTTATCCCACGTAGTCTTGCAGAAACTAGCTTCAGAAAGAGTACGAATGATTCTGATTGCTCCTTTCTGGCCCAGGCAAGTTTGGTTCTCTCTTCTACAACAGTACTCAGAGGATCATCCTCTTCCTCTGTCTCGAGGTTTACTGACCCAGGATCAGGGGACCCTGGTCCATCCAGGCATCAAATCCCTTCAGCTACATGCATGGCTCCTGCAGACTAGCTCAATCCCGTTTTGGGGTGTCTCCCCAAGTGGCGGAGATTTTGTGGAGGCCGGAAACCCTCCACTAGATCCACTTACTTAGTGGAAAGATTCTCTATCTGGGCCGCTTCCAAGAACGCGAACCTTTCTCCTGTTCAGGGGCTTCTGCTGGAGTATCTCGTCATCTGTTTGACCTGGGTCTCAGTCATTCTTCTCTGAAGGTACACATGGTGGCCATCTCGGCCTATCATGTCCCCTTTGCAGACAAAACTTTCACTCAGTTGGAGGTCTCCAAGACCTTTCTCAGAGGTTCTCCATCTGAGACCCCCTATCTGTACTCCTGCTCCCCTTGGGACTTGAACTTTGTTCTTGAGAAACACTCTGCCTCCCTTCGAACTGGTGGCTTCATGGATTTGAAGTTCCTTCGTGGAAGACTCTCTTCCTGGTGGCATTACTTCTGCTGGAGAATTTCCAAGCTCAGGCCCTGATGTGTAAAATTCGTACTTGATTTTTACAAGGAGCGTGTTGCTCTTCACTACGAACCCTAAGTTTCTCCCTAAAGTAGTAGCAGAGTCTACTCTAAATCGGTCCATAGAGCTACCCACCTTTTCACGCAGTACTTTAATCAAGGAGTATTTACTCCATACTATAGATGTTCACCGGATTCTCAGATACTACACCAAAAGGACGAAGGATCTCAGAAAGACTGATCCATTGTTAGTCTCTTTTGCTCATAAAAGGAAGGCAAAGCTGTTTCTAAGCAATGCCTATCTAAGTGGTTGGCTCATTGCATCACTTTCTGTTATGATGAATACAACAAGACCCTCCCGAGTCAGGTAAGAGGCCACTCCACCAGGAGGAGTAGCTGCCTCAGCGACTTGTTTCAGAAATGTGTCTGCGGCAGACATCTGCGCTGCCGCCACCTGGACTTCCATTCATACCTTTACTAAACACTACAGTTTGGATGTTGCCTCTCACCGTAGAGCAGGCTTGGGCTGGCTGTTCTGCAAGGCCTCTTATCTTGAGACTTGCACAGCTAAAACTGCTTCTTGGAGTAGTTTTCCTCCTCCGGTGCCTCTCTTTGTTCCAGACTGCTTGGGATTCAGTCCTATATGTAATTACCTGCAAAAGCCCTCTCGGTAGATAGTACAGTTATGTAAGAACTTACCGTAACAGTAGATCTTCAAGAGAGGCTCTTGTAATGGTAATACCTTCCCTGCCTCCATCCCCTAGGCTTTTCAGCTCCTTTTCCAGTGATGGAAATATCCGCTCTCTCTCGTCCGGCCTTTCTGGCCTGTGGGGAAAGAACTGAAGGCGGGCGTCAGGGACCGCCCCTTAACCGGCGTCGCATGGCGCCAGTCTGACATGGGGCAGTCCTGGCCAGGGACTGCTGGCGAATTTTCCATGGGGTCCTGCCGCCTGCCCGGCGTCAGGCCTATATGTAATTACCTACGGCAAGAGCCTCTCTTGAAGATCTACTGTTACGGTAAGTCTTACGTAACTGTACTTCCATTAACCATTTTGGCACGGGGCAGTCTTATGGTGAGACCATACTGCAGAAGTCAGGATACAGTAAGATTCCCTTAGAAGAAACAAGATTAATATGGTAATTTTTCTTCTATCCGGTAGTGAGTACCAGGTCCAAAGTCACTCCCTCTCAGGTGTGCTCCATCACTAGCTGTCTTAGGTGCACCTCTAGCAGGACTTTCAGGATGTCTGTGTTCTGGCTGAGACTGCAGGCGTGGTTGCGCCAACCACATCTGGCAGATTGAAGTTTCCTACCAGCAGCACCTCCACTTCAGCTGTCATTCTGTGGATTGCTTCTACAAGTACCCTGTCCAGCTCTTCCCTTGTGTGGAAGGTCTGTAGATCACACCAGTACAAATAGCAGTGCCATTTCCATCTCCAGGGTGATCCACAGTGCCTCTGCCTCTCCCTGCATTCCCTGTACCTCAGTTGCCTTAATTCCTTCCCTGAGCGTAGATGGCCCTCCTCCTCCTCCTGTTTTACCCACCTGTCCCCACTGAATAGAGTGTAACCTGGTATTGCCATATCCCAGTCATGGTTCCCCGTGAAACATGTCTTGGTAATAGCAACACTGTCAAGGTCCGCCTCAGCCATCAGGGCCACTAGGTCCAGGATTTTGTTTCGGACTGCGGGCATTTGTGCACATGGCCTTCCAATTTATACAGCATCCTCCTAATAACTCCCTTCTATCCCCATCTTTCCTCCATACCCCTCTTGTCCTTGCTCCCATTCTGCCTTTTCACCTATTTTGGTTTTAGTTATATTTGGCGATTTTCTTAACCTTAGGGTCCTCTCTGCCATCTGTATCATTTTTTTTTGTGGGGGGGGCTGTTTGCTTCACCTAGCTTATTTCCGCCACCCGCTTGGCTAGTTTAAATGCTTGCTGATGAAACATTTGAACCTTTCACTGAGGATCCTGGTTTCCCCCTTGGATAGATGTAGGCTATCGCCCAGTATAGGCCTGCATCCCTCAGGTGGAACCCCAGTCCCAATGAACCCAAATCCTCTGCTCTGCACCAGTCCTTCAGCCTTGCGTTGAATCTTTGGTGCAGAGTACGCTGCTCTCCCTTGCCCTCGACGGGTAGTATCTCTAAAAGGTTACACAGCGTGCCACCTAAGACTCCTCCCCAGCTCCCGAACTGCTCCTGCACTACCCTAGCCTCACCACTTGTTAGGTCAATAATCCCCAGGTGGACAATGACGTCCTAGCTCACCCTCCAGTCCTGCTGCCCCAACTATCATTAGGATGCTCTCCATCCCTTCAAGCCATGGTGTCGGTTAGGCACTTGACCTTCCTTACTGGCCCTAAGTCTGCCCCCAGATGATAGTCCACCACCAGGAGTTGCGTCCTCCTCCTCTGGTATCATCTGCCTCAACCCTCTGTGGTCTCCGCCGTGGAGGACCCCTCATCCTCCTTAGTTGCCACTGCAGGTGCCTCTCTGGGACAGTCCTGCCTGCCAGGCAGCATAGGAGTTATGGAGTGGAACCATAGGAGGGATGTGTCTCTTCCCACCACCCTCACCCTTTCAAATAACATGAAGTCTTGCTATATTATGACATATGCAGTGAGTCCCAACCTTGAACTGCTCCGGAGGTGAAAGAGTTAACTTTCCATGCCAGGCATGGAACTTTGAGCGCGAGCTCAAGTTGAAAACTCTGTCTGTTGTTCTTCAAACTCAAACTGTCAGATTCTTTACTCCGCCTCACTGAACAGTCGCCTGAGATTTCTCCTCCTGCTCGGTTCGTTTTGTCGGTTAAAGTATTATTTTATCGCTTTTTTGACCGAAATTAAACCGCAACCGGTCGGTTCAAGCTCTGTCTGTGGTATTGTAAGTAATAGATAGGCTTACATTTATTTATTTATTCTGTGTGGAACTTGTAAACGCTTTTCGTTTGGTTTGAACCGATCAGGTTATTTCAAACTTTACTAGTCCTTATTTAGAGTGCGGTTCCGGTTCTTATCGGTTCTAAAAACGGATTTCATTACGGTTTTTCCATGACCCGTGACACGGTTGGGAACCGATAAGAGAGTCTTGCTTGGCGGATTGCCATAAACGGGCAAGTTTGGTTAGGCTGGCACTATGTCTGAGAAACCCAAAAGAAAACCGCCCACTGGGTTTCAGCACTGTAGTGTTTGTGGGAAGCCTTTGCTAAGGCTGACCCACACACCACCTGTGTGTATTGTCTGGGGTTTGAACACCTCAATGCAGACTGCCAGATTTGTAAGAATTTTCCTGCTGCCACCATAGAAAAGAGAGTTGGTAGGCTCAGGGAAAGGGAGGCCAAAAAGTCCGCTGAATCAGATGGCCAGCCCGCTTCGGGTTCCAACAGAACCGAGGGAGTGCCCTCTGACCAGGGCGATACTTCCTTGGGCAAGCGAAGAGCCAGCTCTGAGGAGCCGGTTCCAACTAAAAGGACTAGAAAGTCAGCTTGTGTGGAGCCAAAGTTCTTTCTCCAACCGCTGAGGAAATAGCTAAAGCAATTCAAATTGTCCAGTCACTTTCCCGGTTCGACCGAACCGACACCATCAGGAAGCACTGGTTCGACTGGTTTCACGGTTCAAGATTATGATTTTGAAGATTTTTATGAACCGGAGGAGGGAAGAGGAGAATGAAGAGAGTAAATGTGGTTTTGAAAGTCTGGATGTGCCCATTGAACGGACATCTCTCCAGACAGACCGTCAGGGTTTCTCCTCCCAGGCTGTCTGAGTCCCTTCTCATTTTATGTTCTATAAAAAATTGCTGAAACTCTCAGCTCCCTGTTGAGGAAGCTGTTGATGACCAAGAGGAGCCTGATTATGTAGAAATGATGGATATTCAGAGTCTAGGAGACTGTCTATTCCTTTGCACAAATCTTTTAGGAAACAGACAGTAAAATTCTAAAACTCCTCACACTATACCTCCTGTTGATAAAAGGATGGACAAGAGGTATACATTATCAGGCTCTGATACGGAGTTCCTCACACAGCAATGCAGCCATGTGGGAGGTGAGCGCAGGCTGCAGCCTGTGACAAGGCAAATATTCCTTTAATCGCACCCCTGAAAAGGACTCCAGGAGGATTGATGCCATGGCAAAGAAACAGTACATGGCAGCATCTTTGGGACTCAGACAGGCAAATTATATGGCTTATGCTAGGTACCAGAAATCCAGATAGGATACTGTGCTGGCTCTAGCAAAACAGGTCCTGACCAGCTTGCCAGGAGCTGGAACAGGTGGCTGCGAATGGTATTGAGGCATCCAAGGTGCAATTTCATGCTGCTGTAGACTCTAATGATGTGTCATCAAGGGTCATGGCTACATCTGTGGCACTTCGCAGAATGGCTTGGCTCAGATGTACTACCCTGTCACAGGATACCCAGTCTAAGGCCATGGATTTTCCTGTTAGGGCAATTCTCTGTTTGGGGAGCAGACAGAATTACATGAAGAAAATGGATGAATATAGGACCACCTATAGGAGTGCACAGGCCAAGGAAAGGCGAGGCCACTCCTCAAAGGCAGCATCCCAGGGGCAGGGGCAGGCCTTTTCATGGGCCTTTTACCAAGCCCAGGCCTCTTCTGCTTATGCCCAGAGGATTCTTTAGAGGAGAGGCAGACGGGTACAAGCAAGCCTGCTTCCACCCTCAGCCCAAAGCCCCTGCCAAGCAGGCTCCCTGATGGGGTGGCCAGTGCCGATTCTCCACTACCTAGGGGCAGGCTGGCTTACTTTGTCCAGGACTGGAAGTCTTTAACATCAGACAAGTGGGTCCTGGAAGTAGTAAGCCAGGGACTGGTTCTCAGCTTCAAAAATTTCCAAAGATGAGAGCCAGGTCCTTTCCACCTGCAAATCCATCAGAGGCACTTGCCCTAGAAACAGAAGTTTCTACCCTCCTAACCCAGGGAGGTGCCTGCAGATGGGACAGCACTGCAGCCTCAGAAAGTCTCCTGAAAAATGCTGCCGCTGCACCGCGCCACTCCCATCATGTCTAAACGTTCTTCCTGCTTTAGGGTATTTTTTTCTACGGACGTGGTTATGTTGTTCATCCACACTTCTTGGCATGTCCCTTTCCTTTAAGGATCATGAAGGTCTTCAAGCTGGCTCCTTCCACCCATCCGGGTAGTATAGCCCTCAGCTCTGCCCCATGATGCCAGATCTTCCTTTCCGCTGAAAGATTCAGGTTGTCTCTCTTTGCTCACACTTTTTGTAGGCCTTGGCTTCAAAACCTTCAGTTATTCTGAAACTACGACTCTTCGAGTTAGTGAAGGTGATTCTCATCGTTCCAACATGGAAGATAAATCTTCCCTCAGTTTTGCCAGTGCCCGTGTGGCCAAAAATGTTGCGTTTACTGTCTTGGTGTCGGCCATGACATCAAGACTTCGAGATGTCTTCTTTTCACCTGAACATCCTCGGCGATCGTCTCGCACACCTCAAATTGGGCAGGCCGAAAAACAGAATCCTCCGGTGAAATCTAAAGAGGCCCGGTGGGTGGTCTCACGGCTGTGGGATCTGATGAACAGCTGGAGCGAATGCAGGCCTTTGAAGAAGAAGCAGAAGCACGGCCGCAGAGTCTTCCTCTCAGTTGTTTTTTCGCTCCTCTCAACTTGGGCTCTACCTTTTCGGGTTCCTTCCGAGTTGTGCCACTCTCTCCCACTAAGGGCGAGGGACCTGCGGGCTCTCACTCCTCTTGGTCCCGTAAGAGGATAAGGATCCTAATCGGTCTTCGCCTCGGCAAGACATTCTTGGGATCATGAGCGATCTCTGTCCCAGGATCCAGCAGTATCGACTTTGGTCAAATTTCCTCCTCGCGCTGGCTTTTCAGTCTTGCCGTCTGGCCCAGTCGACCAAGGTCTCGATCGACGAGGTTGAGATCATTCTCAATCCCATCGATCCATTGTCGCCGTTCTGGTCAACTACTCTCTCAGTAGGACCCTGGTCCTGTCTTTTCCCGACAAGGACACCCAGCCAGTTGGGGATCCTGTTGAGGAACCGTCCCTAATCCCGAGAAGTCACCGTCCCACTGGTTTCTCCTGAGTGACCAACTCTGCCAGTCCAATCCAGGTCGAGATCTCGGACCCCTCGACTGACAGGCCGAGAAAGGCGCTAAGTGCTCCAAAGAGGCGCCTCCATCGGTCATCCTCGTCTCCCTCGGATGAGGAGAGGCTTTGCGGAAGCTCTGCCGCGCTATGAGGATCTGATGTGGCAGCAGCTGATCCTGTCCAGGCAGAAGCGACCACGGTCTCTACTCCGGACATTACTTGGCTTTTGCCTACCAGCGAGCCGTTACTCCTTTGGAACTGGTGAAATCGGTTCCCTCTACCTGCGGAGCCGCTAAACCTGCTCTGGTTTAAACGATATCAGTCTCTCCACGATTGTGGTGGCGCCCACCTAAACAGCCTTTGGGAGGCGTCCTACAAGGAAGCTCAGTCAACCCCGGTCTTCTTCACAGGATATCGGTCACCCTTACGCCTGATCGCCCCAGGCACGTTGAGGGCGACCTTGGCGCCTGACCGTTATATCTGGATACCCGGATTCAGATGACACTGACCTTCACTCTCACCCACGGATGACGAGTCAGCCGGTGATCTGTCGACAGAGGAAGGCACTTCATCCTTTGAAGGGAATTTCCGCCTTATCTCCAATCCAGAAGGATGCGCCTGGAACCAGTCTAGAAACGGGTGGACTACTCTCTCACTGACATTCTCAAGAGAGGGTATCCCATGGAAGCCTTTCCTGTGGCTGAAGCCATTGTTGGCCCAGCCTTGAGCTTGGCAGCATCCTGCCTCCTGCCCAGCACCATTTGCCTGGATGACCTCAAGTGTGCGGTGCCCATGGGGTCCCTCTCGGGTTCACAGAACATCCCTCGGCCGAGAGCCATGTGGCCACCTCTGTGTTCAGATGTACAGGCAGTTCTGCTGACACCGATAGACCCCGGACAAGGAGTCCAAGAAACTGGACCACTTCTGCCAGGAAGGCTCTTTAGGCCTCTTGTCAGGCAAGCTCGCCGTCGTCATGGCGCACTTCTCCCATGCCCTTCTGGGGTCCTTGGACGGAGTTCTCCCACATCCCCACGGACCTTCAGACTATGGTCAAGCAGATCCGGGACCAAGGCCATGCCATTGCCAAGCAGCAGCTTCAGACTGCTCTTGACATTGGGGACTCATCTGCGCCTGCGGTGGCAGCCACGGTTGCCTCATGCTGCAGGCTTGGCTGGGGCTTTCCACCTTCACGGCGGATACCCAGCACAAACTTGTCTGATGTTTCTTTCCTGGGCACTGATCTCTTGGTTCAGGTGTGGATGGTCACCTTTAGCGAATCGAACAGTTCAGTGCCACCTTGGACTTGGCTACTCTGCTCAAAGCACTCCTGACCCTAAGAAGTAGCAGCAGAAGAAGAAGCCTTTTGACACTCTGCTTCTGTGGCCCAGCAGTCCTCCTTTCAGGGAGGATAGCATCAGCAGGCACAGGCTTGGCGCCACGGCCAAGCCCGACCTCCCAGACCTGCAGAGGAGGTTGGGGTTCAGGCCTTGACCTTCTTCCTCCAAGCCTGCCCAGTGGCGGAAAGGGGTGACCAACCTTTTCCCATCACGCCAGCTCTGGGTCCTCCCATGGGGTCAAGCCACACTTCCTTTCCACCTCGTCTGCTGTTACCACAGACAGGTGGGTCTTAGAAGTGGTCGGCCAGGGTCTGCCTCTAGAATTCGAGCAGTACCCACCCAGCCAAGCCCGCGCCCAGCGGCAGGTGACAGTATCTGGCAACACTCAGTCGGCTCTGAGAGACGACATAGCTCGCTCCTCCTCAAGAGGCAGTGGTCAGTGGCAGATCCTACAGTCAACCCAGGGTTTGTTTCCGGTACTTCTGTTCCGAAGCGGATGGTGGGCTGACACCCCATTCTAGATCTGCATGACCTGAATCAGTATCTCGGGCTACGCACCTTTCGGATAGTAACTCTGTCCCAGATCATACCATCCCTGGTGCAAAACATTTGGTTCTGCTCACTGGATTTTCAGGGCACGCTCTTTCACGTCCCAGTCCGTCCGTCTCACCAACGGTTCCTCCGCTTCAGAGCAGAGGAACCTTTGATTCCGAGCCATGCCATTCGGCCTGTCATCAGCCCCATGGGTCTTCACCAAATGCATGGCAGTGGTAGCAGCCCACCCGGGCATCGAGTCAGGTTATACCCTTACCTCGATGATTGATTATCTCTTAGCAGATTCCACCCAGCAAGAGGTGGAAAGGTCAGGACCTGACCCTCCAGACCTGCTCTCAACTTGGCCTCCTGTTCAACGAGACCAAGTCGGAGCTCATTCCTTCTCGGGTTATGTGCTTCATTGGGACAGAGCTCGACTCTTGCCGAGCCAGAGCTCGGCTCCGGTGGACAGAGTGGAGGTTCTCTCCTCCTTTGCCCAATCATTTCTGGTTGGGCAGTTGCGCTCTGCCGGGACTTTCTATGCCTTCTGGAGTTGCGTGGCCTGCACCACCGTGGTCCATTGGGCAAGGTGGCATATGCACCCATTCAGCAGGAGTTGGCTGCCCAGTGGACTCCGTGCCATGGTCATTTCGATCAGCTGATCACTGTGACCCAGAAGATGTGGGACGCTCCAGTGGTGGACCGTCCTACACCGTTGCAGGAAGGGCTCCCATTTGTCCACCCCGAACCGATGTTGTCCTCATGACCGATACCTCTCTCATGGGCTGGGAGCCCACATTGGGGACAACAGGGCCCACGGGTTCTGGACCCCTGTTACCACATCAACCTGTTGGAGCGTAGAGCAGTCAGACTGGCACTGACAGCATCTCGCTCAAGCAGCTTTGGGGTCAAGTGGTTCACATCCAGATGGACAGTACCACGACATGTACTGCCTCAATAAGCAGGGGCACGCACTTCTGGCTGCTGTGCAGGGAAGCGCCCGCATCTGGACACTCATGAGCCAACTGAAGGTGGATCTCCCAGCCATCCATGTGGTAGGAGCCTCAAATCAACTGGTAGATGCCTCAGCCACATAGGCAAGACATCCCACGAGTGGTCTCTCCATCCAGAGGTAGTTTACAGCCTGTTCTCCCACTGAGGCAAACTGATGGCGGACTTGTTTGCCTCCAGGAAAACACCAAACTGTGGCTGTTTCATGCCTGCCCCTGAGCGAGGATCGCTGCAGGAGGATGCCTTCTCAAGGCCGTGGACCCCAGGCCTCTTCTGCGCCTTCTCTCCATTTCCCTTGATTCACAGGGTGCTCCTCAAGGTGAGGAGGGACAAGGCGAGGGTGATCCTGGTAGCCCCAGACTGGCCAAGCCAGTTCTGGTATCCAGATCTCCTCAGCCTCAGCAACTAGCTCCTGAGGCATCTTCCAGCATGCCTGAACCTGATCTCTGTCAATCAGGGAAGGTCCTTCATCTGGACCTTCAATCCCTGCACCTCACGACCTGGTACCTGGCGCTAGAGTTCCAGGCTGTGGGTCTCCAGGATGTACTACGTAGTAGAAGCATCCAAAAGGAGTCCATCAGAAAGTGCTATGCCTTCAAATGGAAAATATTTTCCATTTGGTGTCAGAACAAGTGCCTGGACCCTCTGTCCTGTACTGTGGCTAGCATTTTAGGCGACCTTTGGTCTCTGTCCAAAGGAGGTCTTGACCCTTAAGGTGCACCTGGCAGCCATCTCTGCTTACGGATGCGGTCCGGTCAGCAGGCGGCACAGGAGAAGGTGGTGTGGTGCTTTTCAAGGCCTTGATCACACATCCTCCGTGCGTGAACTTCCACCTCCGTGATTTACTGCTGGTCTTGGCAAGCTCATGAGCAAGCCATTCGAACCGATGCACAAGTGTGAGATGTCACACTTGTCATGGAAGACTGCCTTCCTGGTGGCTATCACTTCCGCCAAAGGCCAGGGAGCTCTAGATGCTCTCGGTGGACTCCCTTATCTGGTCTTTTACAGGGACAAGGTTGTCCTGCGCCACCAGAAATTCCTCCCAAGGTGGTGTTCAGAGTTTCACCTTCACCTGGTGTTGACTCTGCCTGTGTTCTACCTACACTGCACCTCGGATGCCAAGTACAGGCTCCATACTCTGGACCTGGGCAGGCTCTCTCCTATTATAAGGAGAGGACGACGGAAGTCAGGCGAGGTTTGCCAGCTGTTTTGTCACCTACACCAAAGCCACTTCTGGCAGACCTGCAGCAAAGCGATCGATCGCAAGATGGATTCCATCTTGCATTGATCTCTGCTATAGGTTGGTGGGCAAGGAGCCTCCCAGAGGATAAGAGCTCATTCTACCGCCACACCGCTGTGTCGGTGGCTGCTTCCAGGGACATCCCTATCCAGGAAATCTGTCAGACTGCCACCTGGAAGACAGCAAACACCTTCATCACCCATTACAACATCGACCTTGAGTCATGCCGGGATGCTGGTTTTGGGGCCTCAGTTCTTCAGTCTCTGTTTCCAAAGTAGGGTGTGTGCGCCTACCTCCCTCCTCCTGGAGAACTGCTAGGAATCTGCCAATAAGTGTGGATGAACAAAATATCCACGTCCCTGAAAAAACAGGTTACTTACCTGTAACAGTAGTTCTAGGAGTGGTATATGTTGTTCATCCACACGATCCACCGACCTCCCTGGCTGCAACGCATAAACCTGGCTTCCAGTGGGCTAAGCTCAGGCGCCATGGGTGGAGCTGAGGCACACTGCCTGGTGGGTGGGAGGAGCCAGCTTGAAGACCTTCTGGCGATCCTTAATAGGGAAAGGACATGCCAAGAAGTGTGGATGAACAACAGATACCACTCCTAGAACTACTGTTGCAGGTGAGTAACCTGTTTTCTCTCTTCCTCTCCTGCTTTATCTACTTTCCTTTAGTAGAAAACACCTTGCTTAGTTGCCTTTGTCCCTGTAGCTGTTGCTATGTGTTCCAGTAAACCCTCCCTTCCTGCCTTCACAGGAAGTATCCGTCCGCTGTCAAGAGCTTATAAAAGTGGAGCTAGCCTAGTTTCCCCACACCATCTGTTACAATTTAAAACCCAAGTTTCAAGGTAACCCAGTCACTGCTTACCAAGTTTCAAAGAGCCCCAACCACTGCTTACGGATCTTTTTCCCCATTTACCCTGCTACTTTCAAAAGGAAGAGAAGTATAAATAAATATTAATACACCTTTAAGGTAATGCTAGGTGCTTTCACTTCACTCTGTCAGCAAACTGAAATGACACTGTCACAATATACAGTGCCTTCAGAAAGTATTCACCCCCTCGGATTTTGTCACATTTTGTTGTGTTACTACCAGAATTTTAATGCATTGAAATGATTTTCCCCTTGATTCACACAGCATACTCAACAATTGAAAGGGCAACAATATTTTTATTGTGTAACAAAATTTATGAAACCTTAAAACTGAAATATCTTGTTTACTTAAGTATTCACCCCTGAGTCAATACTTTGTAGAAGCACCTTTGGGAGCAATTACAGCTTTGAGTCTTCTTGGGTATGTCCGTATCAGCTTTGCACATCTGGATTGGGGGATTTTTGCCCATTCTTCCTTGAAGATTTGCTCAAACTCTGTCAAGTTGGATGGGGGCGTTAGTGAACATCAATCTTTAAGTCTTCCACAGATTCTCAATGGGATTCAAGTCTGGGCTTTGGCTGGGCCACTCAAGGATATTCACCTTCTTGTTCTGAAGCCACTCCAGTGTTGCTTTGGCTGTATGTTGGGTCATTGTCCTGTTGGAGCGTAAATCTTCGCCCCAGTCCAAGGTCTATTGCAGACTGATGCAGGTTCTCCTCAAGGATGTGCCTGTATTTGGCTCCATTCATTGTTCCTCTATCCTGACAAGTTCCCAGTCCCTGCAGCTGAAAAGCATCCCCATAACATGATGCTGCCACCACCATGCTTCATGGTAGGGATGGTGTTACACGGGTGATGAGCTGTGTTCGGTTTATGCCAGGCATAGCGCTTTGCATTCAGGCCAAAGAGTTCAATTTTGTTTCATCAGACCAGAGAATCTTTTGCCACATGGTCTGAGTCTGCCACGTGCCTTCTTGCAAACTCCAGGCATGCTGTTATGTGGCCTTTTCTCAGGAGTGGCTTCCATCTAGCCACTCTCCCATAGAGGCTACATCTGTGAAGTGCTGCAGAGATTGTTGTCCTCTGGACAGTTTCTCCCATCTCAGCCATGGAACTCTGTAGTTCTGTCAGGGTGGTCATTGGGATCTTGGTCACTTCCTGACCAAGGTCCTTCTTGCCGGTTGCTCAGTTAGGAAGGACGGCCTGCTCTAGGAAGAGTCTGGGTGGTTCCGAATCTTTCCATTTCCTAATGATAGATTTGACTGTGCTCCTGGGAACTTTCAACACCCCAGAAATGTTTTTATACCCTCCCCAGATCTATGCCTCCTCACAATTCATCACGGAGTTCTACGGACAGCTCCTTGGTCTTCATGTTAGAGTTTCTGCTCTGACATGCACTGTCAACAGTGGGACCTATATAGACAGGTGTATTTCCTCTGAAATCATGTCAACCATTTGAACTCACCACAGGTGGACTCCATTCAAGTTTTAGAGTGATCTCACAAGGAAATTGGATGCACCTGAGCTCAACTTGGAGTGTCATAGCAAAGGGGTGAATACTTATCAAATCAAGACATTTCAGGTTTTTATTTTAAATTACATGTACAAAAATTCCTGAAGTTTCATTCCACTTTGACATTATAGAGTAATTTGTGTAGATACGTGACATAAAAATCCCATATAAATGTATTTTAATTTGAGTTTGCAACATCACAAAATGTGACAAAATCCAAGGGGTGAATACTTTCTGAAGCACTGTAATGTGGTCTAACTACTTCTAAATCTGTCTCCCTATGTTCCTTGGTGCTGCTTAACTAAGACAAGTCTTCATCACACCACCACATTTTAGCTTGGTGTCTATACGTTCGTGCTATGAAATGATATGACGTACTGTAAATGCACATATTTAAAGAGCAGCTGACCCTTCAGGAGAACTTTAGCCAAACATAATATTTAGACACAGTCAAGCTTGTATTTCACATTAGCTCTGTATTTCTCCTCCTATTATTTATTACTGAGGTAATTTGCATGAAACAGGATCTCTGCTCCTGAAGAGTTCGTCTATTCCTGTTGCTTTCTCTCTACCTGAGGTCATAATGCACTGCCTGTGACATCACATTTACTTCCATGGCAACAGATTGTAATGTCACAACAGATAATTATAACCTGAAGTAGGGAGTAAGCTGTCAAGGAAGAGGAAGATGAACCGTAAAAGACTCTAAGGGCTAAGGTCATGTATTCAAGCAAATGTCCTTAGTAATAAATAACGGGAAGGAGAATGATATAGAATATATGTGGAATGCAAGCAGGATTGTATATAGTTTGTTTTTTAAAGTTTTCTTTGAGGCGCCAGTAGCTCTTAAATTAGTAGTACTGTGTACCTGTGTGTGTCCCTGATCCTAGACCTGTAGCAGATAAAGTTATGTTACAGATCACTCCACTCCCAAGAAGTTGCTTACCATCTGTGACTGCTTGCTACATCCACCCCTGCTGTCCTCAGGCTCATTGACACTGCTGACCTTTCTCCCCTCACACTCAGCCATGCCCCTGCCATGCCCCGCACCCAGTCCATGATTCAGAGGGTCTTGCTGTCTGATGATAATGCAGGTGGCAGGCCAGGGTCCAGGCTCATTATCGTTACTGATCACTGATGCTGGCGCCACCCAGCCAGCCTGCCGTCCCAATTTAAATACACCCCTGTCCTCGTCGAATACCTGAATCCTGGTTATACCTGCAGTTGCACACTGTCCACAGAGCTGGAATGCTGCAGTGCTTACTGTAACGTCAGTCCCATGGAGAGTCTGAACGGTCAGGGAAATAGCATGGCTGCACTTGATCAGTCTCTTTGCTCAGCCAGTAAACAATGGCAGAGCTGAGACAAACTGGGCAAGAGTAACAGGAGCAGTGTGGCATATACAGTACACACACAGCCCTCCTCTGATACATGGAGGTTATGTAGCAGGCAGCTGAGTCACAGCTGCCCAACAAAATCAGGCATAGCTGATGAGCAGTGAATTTCAGTCATCTCGGGTGCCCCCTGAAAATCACTGAGCCCTATGCACATGTAGTTGCATTAGTAAATCCATCCCTGCAGTTATCAGGAAGGTAGGCAGTGACTCTAGGAAGGGAAGCGTGAGAATGCTGTGCCACCAAAAGGTGAGATGCACTGAATTTTGCCTTGGGTTTTGTTCATAAGCTGAAGTGCACTTAATAGAAAATGGGAATGTATGCACCCAGATATTGCAAATAAGGCAAAAGTGCATCTGAGAAACTAGGTAAGATAATTCTAGCGGTAGGTCAGTTATTCCATCGAGTACGAAGTCCGTATCAAATGGAGGCTATACCAGAGTATTTCTTATACTGCAGGGTGTGCAGAATGTCACCCAGTGCAGACCTAGGAAGAAGGATAGGTTGTGACAGGGTAAATAGATTGTTAGGGCACTCTTGGAGTATTCCAGACCAATGTTTTACCTAGGAGAACAGTGTTTAGGATGTACCTCGCCATTTCATTTATGGGAGTCAGTTGAGCACTTACATATTGAAATAAATGGGTGTCGGTGGTTTAAATGGGCTGATTTCTAGATATCATTCAGTGCATTTTTGAATTTTTCATCTCCCTGTTTTTTTCCATGGATCCTTCTGGCCCCACCTCAACTACCTGAGTTGTCATGATGGCATTCTTCCTTCACAAAGCAAAAGTGGTCCAGGTTGCCCACCTCTCTTAATGGGGGTATATACAGTATAGGTGCTGGTCTCTGGGGGACTGCCCATAGTTGGAACAGCTATGATTCAGAAGAAAGATAAAACTTTGTGAGGCTCACAAACATTGGTGCCAACGTTTCATGGCTCATTTGACATTTGTCAGGGCCACCGTGTAACTTAAATTGATGGGTTATGCTTATGCCTCTGCGGCTTCGAAAATCTCGTCTATCATATCTTGAGGTTTCTAGTAGGTTGCCAGGCTCTGCTTCTGTTCCACATTCAGTGATCCCATTTGAGTTGTAGATTTTGCAAAAGCAGAGCTCAGAAGCTGGCAGGTCTGCTCTTGCAAACTCTTCAACCTGAATGGGATCATTTAATGCAGGGACAGAGTGAGCGGGTAAACTGCTAGAAAATCACATAAGTATAACCTAGTAATTATGAGATACCAGTGACTGACATAATGGCATATGGAGCCATGAGACATTGGCACCAGTTGTTTGTTGTCAGTCAATAAAGGAAGTTTGTTGGAAGAAAGAGTGAGCCCCTAAGTTTTGTCTTTTGATCGCACCTATCCCCAGCTAGAAGGGTGATGGCAGTGCCTTCACAGCCTGTGCTGCTGCTTTTTCGGGTCCACCAGGGCTGCTGCTGGTATGATGTCCCAGCCTGGGGAGGATGCCGCCAAGTTTTACCACCACTGCATTAACCCCTGCGGTGGACAAAAGGCTTGCTCCTTTGAGGGATTCATCGTTTGTCTTGGCCACTAAAGGCACAGCTTGGTGCCATGCAGGAGGAGGTTTAGAAGGTAGGTAAGAAAAGCGGGAGGAAACATTGTGCCCACCAGAAAGAGGATGCTGGTAATATTGAGCTACTCTTCACTGGATTCCCCACAGTTCTCTTCGGATGTGGACAAATTGGTAGAATAAAATGGTTGACTTGGTGCATTGTTTTGCACTGCTGAAGACCCACGTTTGAGCTAAGAAGAGTTAACATGGTGGAGGTAATGTGTGTGCATTTGAGTGTTTGTCACTGTGCAATACACCATAGTGGTGATCGCATGATCAATGTTGCCACTAGCACCCATAGACTAGGGATGTTGATTGCAGATAATGGTGATACTCTAAATCATGTTGAAATAATGTAACTTTTTTTTTGGCTTACTCTTTCAAACAACATGAAGTCTTGCTGTATTCTGACTGTTGCAGTTAGGTCCTGTCTTTCAACTGCCCCGGAGAACAAAGGGTTAACTTTTCTATGCCTTGAATAGAATGTTCATCACTAGCTCTCGGTTGAAGCCTCTGCCTGTTGTTATTCGAACTGCAACCGTCAGATTCTTTACTCCGCCTCACTGAATAGTCGCTCTGGAGATTTCTCTTGCTGCTCGGTTCAAGAGTCGGTTGAGGTGTTGGTTTTGGTGGTTTCTTCCGAATTGTTGTTTCCCATAGTCGGTTCAAGTCTCTGTCTGTGGTACCATGAGTACCAGATAGGTTTTGTTCTGTTTTCTGTGTGGAACTTGTAAACTGTGCATCGTTTCGGCTGAAGCGATCATTTTGAGGTAAAATTTGTACTTTACTTTAGTGTGTGGTTACTGGTCCATATCGGTTCCAAAAAAAACAAAACTGTGTTTTAGTCGTTTTTCAAGACCACGACACGGTCAGGAACCGATAAGTCTTGCCTGGCGGATTGCGAGAAAAAGGGTAAGTTTGGTTAGGTTGGCCATGTCTGAGAAACCCAAGAAAAAACGGGCCCACTGGGCTTCAACACTGCAGTGTGGGTAGGTCTTTGCTAAGGCTGATCCCCACACCACCTGTGTTATTGTCTGGGGTTTGACCACTTGATTCAGACTGCCAAATTTGCAAGAATTTTCCCAAGTCTACCCTGGAAAGAGATTAGGTAGACTGAGGAAAGGGAGGCCGAGAAGTCCGCTGGCCTGGATGGCCAGCCGGTTCGGTTCGACCAAACCAGAAGGTGCCCCTCTGACCAGGGCAATACTTCTTCGGGGAAAGGAGAGCTGATTCCGAGATCGGTTCTGACAAAAAGAAAGAAAAGACAAATCGACCGGGTTTGGATCCAGAATCTCTACTCCGATCACCGATGAGATAGCCAGAGCGATTAGGATTATGGAACGCTTTGATCGGTTCCGACTGAACCGGCACCATCTGGCAGGGGCTCAGTTTGGTCGGTTCCCTGGTTCTGGATTATACCTTGGAAGAATTTTATGAACGGAGTTTGAGGAGGAGGGAGAGTATGAGGATGATTATGGTGATGGTGAAAGTCTGGATGTGCCTATTGACCGGACATCTCCCCAGACAGACCTTCAGGTGTTTCTCCTCCTAGGCTTTCTGAGTCCCTTACACCACATGTTCTACAGAAGGTGGCTGATACCCTCCAGCTTCCTGTGGAGGAGGCAGTAGAGGATCAGGAAGAGCCTGATTATGTTGAGATGATGGACATCCCAGAGTCCAGGAGACTGTCTATTCCCTCCACAAATCTTTTGGGAAACTGACACAAAAATTCTTAAGTCTCCCAATTCTATACCTCCTGTATACAGAAGAATGGACAAGAGGTACACTGTTTTCAGTCTCAGACACGGAGTTCCTTTTTCAGCAATGCAGCCATGTTGGGGTTGTTCAGGCTGCTGCCTCTGATAAGGCAAACATTCCTTGGCATCACACCCCCAGACAAGGACTCCAGGAAGATTGATGCCATGGCAAGAAGCAGTACATGGCAGCATCTTTGGGACTCAGACAGGCTAATTATATGGCCTATACAGCCAGGTACCAGAAGTCCAGGTGGGACACTGTACTGGCACTGGCTAAACAGGCTCCTACCCAGCTTGCCAAGGAGCCGGAGCAGGTGGCTGCAGATGGGATTGAGGCATCGAGTACAGTTTCATGCTGCTGTAGACTCCAGTGATGTATCATCAAGAGTCTTGGCTACATCTGTGGCTCTTGAGAATGGCTTGGCTCAGATGTTAGCCTCTCACAGGATACCGAGGCCAGAGCCATGGATTTTCCTGTGTGGGTAATTCTCTGTTTGGGAGCAGACAGAGGATTACATGAAGAAAATGGATGAATACAGGACCACTTACAGGGTGCTCAGGCCAAGAAAGGCAAGCAGCTCCTCAAAGGCAGCACTCCAGGGGCAGGGGCAGGTCTTTCCAAGGCCTTTTACCAAGCTCAGGCTTCTTCTTCTTTTCAGAGGGGTTCTTTAGAGGAGAGGCAGAAGGGGGATGAGCAGGCCTGCATCCACCCCTCAGCCTAAAGCCCCTGCCAAGCAGACACCCTGATGGGTCTGCCCGGTCAATTCTCCTATACCAGTAGGGGCAGGCTGGCTTACTTTGTCCAGGACTGGATGTCTCTTACATCAGACAAGTGGGTCCTGGAAGTAGTAAGCCAGGGACTGGTCTCAGCTTCAAAAATTTCCCAAGATGAGAGCCAGATCTTTTCCACCTGCAAATCTCTGAGACCCTTGCCCTAGAGGCAGAGGTTTCTTCTCTCCTAGCTCTCGGAGCTATAGAGAGTTCCCACCCTACACTGGGGCAAAGGATTGTACTCAGGTACTTCCTAACCCTCAAAAGACAGGAGAGTGGCGACCCATCCTGGACCTAAGATATCTGAACAAACATCTTTTAAGCCAAAGTTCAAAGCGGTAACTCTGGGAATTATCCTTCCCTCTCTAAGGCCAGGGGACTGGCTAGCCTCCCTGGACCTCAAAGATGCCTACTTTCACATTCCCATCAGGTGTTCCCACAGAAAGTACCTCAGGTTGAGTTGCCCTCAGGCCACTATCAGTTCAGAGCAATGCCCTTTGGCTAACATCAGCCCGAGGTCTTCACAAAGTGCCTGGCAGTAGTTGTTGCCTTCCTAGAAGACAAAAGATTTCCATTTTCCATACTTGGATGACTGGTTCATAGTAGGTCAGTCTCCAGACCAAGTCAAGTCACACCTGCAAGTGACCCAGCAAGTGCTCACTTCTTTAGGATTCCTTCTCAACCTACCAAAGTCAGTTCTCGAACTAGTGCAGCTCCTCCCCTCATAGGGGCAGAACTGGATCAGATAAAAGCAAGAGCCTTCCTTCCCTGGAAAGGCAAGGACCCTCATGGAACTGGCCTCTTCATTCAGCCTTCAGGTGTCTCGACCAGCAAGGAATTTCCTTCAGCTACTGGGCCACATGGCAGCTTCTACAGCAGTGGTGCAGGGTGCAAGATTCCAAATGAGGGACATTCAGTTCCACTTAAGAGCTCTTTGGTCCCAAAGAAAGGATTCCCTTACAAACTAATTCCAGTGACTCGAACCCTGATCCAAGCCTTGCAATGGTGGCAGGATCAGGACAATTTGAGCAAGGGGTTCCATTTGTCACTCAGTCTCATTCAGTGATCCTCACCACAGATGCTTCCCTGCTGGGCTGGGGAGCCCATTTGGGGATCTTACCACCCAGGACTGTGGTACGCCTCAGGAATTTCTCTTCACATCAATCTCTTGGAACTCAGAGCAGTGTTTCTGGCACTGCAGCTTTTCCAAATCTGTACAGAACAAGATGGGTCAGGTCAGAACAGACAACACCACCACCATGTGGTACATCGACAAGCAAGGAGGCACTCGGGTCTATGGCCTTGTGCACAGAAGCAATGAAGTTGTGGTCCCTGGCCTATTCCTGCAGACCTCTCTGATAGCAGTTCACCTCCCAGGGAAGGACAATGTCCTAGCAGATGCACTGAGCAGAATATCCCAGGGCCATCACGAATGGAGCCTAGATCCCTGGTGTTGGAAGTGATTTTCTCAAGATGGGGCACTCCAGAGATAGATCTTTTGCAGCCCCAGACAATCACCAACTCCTCTCTTTTGCTGCAGACCCCCAGTCTTGGGCTCAGTCGCCCTGGATGCTCTGATTCTGAACTGGGAAGGGAAATTTCTGTATGCTTTTCCCACTTCCTCTCCTGTTCAGAGTGTTAGTCAAGATAAGGTCACAACCATGCAAAGTAATTCTGATTGCTCCAGACTGGGCCAGACAGCCATGGTATCCCTTGTTGCTGTCCCTAACAGTCCATCTTCCCTGTCTCTTCCCAGGAATTACAACCTGTTACATCCTCTCAGGGGAGGATTTGGTACCGAATCTCAGTCTCTCAATCTCAGGCTTGGCTCTTGAAGAGTTAGAGTTTGCAGATCTGCATCTCTCCCAATGTGTTCTGTATATGCTTAAGGCTTCTTGAAAGCCTTCCACCAGAAAGACTTACAACTCCAAATGGAAAAGATTCAGCATTTGGTGTTCTAAGAAGAATATTTCTCCAGACTCTGCTGAATTGCCTATGGTTCTGGATTATATGGTCCATCTTAATGGCCTAGGTCTCAGACCAGCTACCCTTAAGGTACATTTGGCAGCTGTTTCTGCTTTCCTGTCTGTAGGCAAGTCTTCTCTCTGTCATCCCATCCTGTATTCTGTAAGTTTTCAAGGGATTGCTTCACACCAATCTCCCCGTGAGGGATCCTGCTCCTGCTTGGGATCTTAATGTTTGCATTGCTCAGCTTATGCAACCCCTTTCGAGCCTTTGTCCTCAGCAGAGCTTAAGTACTTGACTTGGAAAACTGTGTTTTTGGTAGCCATTACTTCTGCCGGACGTGATCAGTGAATTGCAAGCCCTGTCAGTGGAATCTGATTTCATCTCTTTCACAGAGATAAAGTGATCCTTAGAACTAACAGAAAGTTCTTGCCTAAAGTGGTTTGGTTTCCACCTCAACCAGTCTATATCTCTCCTGTTTTCTTCACTGATCATTCTTCCTCGGAGAGAGGAGGCTACAGTTTGGATGTTAAAAGGCCCTTAGCTACTACATAGGCGTACCAAGGGTCACAGGTTTGAACCCCTCCAGTGGTTCCTCACTTGTGGAGAAGTTGGTAAGGGCAAACCTGCCACTAAGAGATCTGTTGCCAGGTGGATTGTTTCTTGTATACAATCCTGCTATGAAAAACTGGATAGAACTCCACCCTCAGGCCTGAGGGCTTATTCCACAAGAGGTACAGCTGCTTCACTGGCTGCTGCCAGGGATATTCCTGTCTTAGAAATTTGTCAAGCAGCCACCCGGAGAAACAGGCCATACTTTCACCAAGCATTACTCTCTGGATATCCAGGCTAGGAGTGATGCTCGGTTTAACACAACAGTACTTCAGAGCCTGTTTCCAAAGTAGGTTCTGTCCCTCCTCCGTGGAGGTACTGCTTGGTAGTCTGCAATAGTCAGAATACAGCAAGACTTCATGTTGTTTGAAGAAAAAATTACTCACCTTAGTAATCATGTTTCTTCTAGTGGAGTCTTGCTGTATTCTGATTCTCTCCCGCCTCCCCTCTCAGAACCTAGTTTTTGGGATGTGGGTAGGCAGGAGCAGTGTTGGCACCCTAGTGGTGTCCCTTTTACACCCTCTTTTCTTTGGGTGGAAGGTTGTTTTTGGATGTGTTTTTGTTTTTGGGTTTCCTGACTTGTCTTCCTTTGAGAACCAAAAACATTATATATTTGCCAGTTGGCTAGTAAAAATTTTACAGTTTCACACAGAACACCTAGTGAGTTTTGTTCGTAAAGATCTGATGGTTGCAGTTCGAATAACAGGCAGAGGCTTCAACTGAGTGTGATGAACATTCTATGCAAGGCATAGAAAAGTTAACCCTTTGTTCTCCGGGCGGTTGAAAGCAGGACCTAACTGCAATAGTCAGAATACAGCAAGACTCTACTAGAAGAAACATAATTACTAAGGTGAGTAATTTTTCTTTTCTCCCAGGCTCCTGGTTGGCTATTCTGTCCGCTTCCTTGTTTTCGGCTGCCATCTGGTCTGCCCTCTGCTCCTGTTAGGGCCTTCGCCTTCTTCCCCGGTTGCCCTCGCAGTGCAGATGGTGGGGGAGCCCCTACTCTCCCACCAGGTCCGGATCCAGTTCCAGCGCTGCCCCTGAAGCTGGGCGCCCGTTGGACAGCCATCAAGCCACTGCGACCCTGGGATGCCTTTTCCTTATACCCCTTATGTGAGTGGGCGTTCAAAGATGCCAGTGGAAGGAGTGCACGTCTGCATGCGCTCTTCCTGGCGCCTGCCCCATCTCAGACCCTTTTGCACAGCATCTGCGCACTGCCCCCAGCCTCCACTAGGGGCCAGAAGTGCGCCAACCACTGGACACCCCCTTCCCGGAAAGGAGGTAGTCCCTCGGATGCTTAATCCCTCTCCTTCCTGCCAACCCCGGTGGCCTGATCACTTCGGACACGGGTCACGGCGTAGATGCGGTAAGGCGTCCAGAGCCTCAGCCCTCAGCACCACCAGGCCAACTAATTTTAACAAGTTTCAAATTCTTTTCTTTGGGAGCCCAGACATCCCAGCACCAACGGCGCACTGGCAGAGGCACTTCAGCCCCCATCGCCCGGGCTTACCCCTCACCATCCCCAGGATAAAGTGTCACGAGCCCTTCCTTACCCCCAGGATGGGGCTACAGGAGCGGACCCCCGCGGACTGTCATCTCTAAGGGGTGGCGAAGGCCGGAGTTTGCATGGGGTCGGTTTTGTGGATGCTGACCCCAGAGGCGGGGAGGTGGGGCGTGCAGTGACATCAACAGGCGTGCACCCGACATCTGTCCCAGCCTCCCATGATGTATGGCCCGGTACCTGTGGCTTCCCTTAGCCTCTGCCAGGGGCCTAATGTACCAGCCGCCCCTCCCGGAGATGGAGAGTCACTTGGAGGCACTCAATCCTTCTCTGCCCGGCTGGCCTCTGACTCCCGGGTCCGGTTCCTGAACCCAGGATGTTGGCGTCGCGGGCGGATAGCTTGCTGCTGCACCGGCGGGCGGCAGCTTTAAATTCTAATTACCATTGAAACCAAGTACTCCACAGCAAGTATAAATGGGCCAGTTTACTTATTTAAAGTATGTGTGTGAGGTACCGTTTATTTATCTATTGAAAGAGGGCAGTATAGCGCAGCGGTTGAAGGCTCTGAGCTGCAAATCTGGTGACATCCAGCAGACCAGATCTGGGTTTGAATCCCACAGCTTCCACTTACATACTGTGTGACCCTAGAGTAAGTCACAACTTCCCTGTGCTCCCAGGTCACACCTGTTAAAAGCTTTCAGCTTAGTGTGCTACTCCTGGTTAAACAACTAAATAAAGGCCTACTGAGCCATAAATAGCTCATTTAAGAGGCGTCCTGCGGGATGTGGTACATTGAAATACAAGCGCAGCAGCAGTCGTACAGAACTGGGTGCAGTGCTACAAGCAGCATAAACAGGAATGGGCACAGCATCATTAGAGCCATGTGCTTAGGAGTACTGAAAGGTGATTAAGTCGCGAGTGACGATTTATAATTAACTGCAGCACCTGATTATGTTAGCCAACACAGTGCACAAACAGTGGCAGTGAATGAATTACCTGTGAATGTTTTATAATTGCTTTATGAGGCTGACAAAATTGTTTTTTTTGTTTTAAACGGGCCCGTAAAATCACATAACCTAGTTGGTCGAAACACATTACATGACCATTATTTTCTGAGAACCGCTTAACCCACCTGAACTATATATTTTTAACAAATAAAAATCCATTTTAAAGTGGCATAACACACTCCAGGATGTGTGGTCTTAAGCAAGGCCACTGATTTAAGTAGTAAAGTAATGAAATACTGGATTGTACATTGTAATTGCTAGCATGTATAAATATTCAGAATAAAAGAAGGGTAAATATATAGCATATTACAAGAAGCTAAATGAAAATAATACAGGAAAGAATTAATAAAAACACAAGTTCTGTAGATTTACTGATCAGGTAAAAAATGCGAAATTCAGAGAAATGCTTTGTTTTTATTGGTATGTAGAATATCCAAATTCCGGAATGTTACTGGTTTTCTGTTAAAAACAAAAATCAGTGACTTTGGACTCCTAAGAGAATAATTATTTTCTTGGTTGGCTGTGGCACTAGACTATGCCTTGCATGTAATCACCGAGGCGTGTATTATTCCTTAAAATTTATAACGTACACCTGTCATGTGTTATCCCTTACTTATGCCACTCACTTTACAAGCTTATTAAGGGGAAGAAGAATTGCAGCATTCCCAGTTCATATTTGCTCACTCCTGTTTCTTTTTCTTCGTGTAGTTCCAGGTGTCTCCAGACTTTAAAACCAGCTCTGTATGGGCCATAGCCCTCCTTTATAGGTGCTGTGACCAGTGACATTGATTGCAATCAGTGAGTGGCTTCTGATGCTGATACTGGTAATTGCTAAGGCTGCAGCATTGATGACAACAGAAAATATTTATTTTTTATCAGTGTAGCTGCCCATGCAAGAAGTGGTATCTACATCATGAGCCAGTGATGGATTGCAGCTGGTGGTGCCACCGTAAAGGGCATTAAGTGGGCTGCATACAGATCTGATTTTAAGGACCAGGGGACATTTACAGGAAAAGAGCAGGGTTAAACAGATAAAATTTTGGAATGCTGTACTTGCTTCCCTTTAAAAACCTTGATTTAGTTAGAATAGCATGACAGTACCAAGTCTGCAGCATCCAGCACTCCTTTCTGTCCCAGGTCTAAAACTGGACTGTTCTGTGTCTCCATGCCTGATTGTCCCAGGTTTCCAGGTCCGACTGCCCCAAATCTCCAGCATCTGACTGCCCCAAGTCTCCAGCATCTGACTGCCCCAAGTCTCCAGCATCTGACTGCCCCAAGTCTCCAGCATCTGACTGCCCCAAAGTCTCAAGCACCCAACTGCCCCAGAGTCTCAGTGCCGGACTGCCCCATGTCTTCAGCACCCCAATGCCCGAATCTCAGCGCCAGGCTGCCCCACTCCTTTGTGTCTGACTGCCCTGTATCTCCGGCACCTGACTGCCCTACTTCTCCAGCACCTAACTTCCCTTGTGTCTGGTACCCGACTGTTGCAAGTCTCTGGCATTAGAGTGGCTCAGGTCTCCAGCACTGGACTGCTCCATTTCTCCAGAACCCAACTGCCATTAATCTCAAGTGCCTGGCTTTACCAAGTCACCAGTGCCCAGCTGTCCAAAGTCTCATGTTCCTGGCTTTTCTGAGTCTCCAACACTCAAGTATCCTAAGTCTCCTATATGTGACATTCCCACATCTCCAGTGCCTTGCTGGCCTGAGCCTCCAGTGCCTGGCTGTCCCGAGCCTCCAGCACCCAGTCCTCCAGAGTCTCCAGTGCACCACTGCAGTAAATCTGTGGCACCATTAATCCCAAATCTCCAAGTCCTGGATGTCCAAATCTCTAGTGGCCAGCTGTCCCAAGTCTCCAACTTCCGACTGCCTCAAATCTGCCACATTCAATTTTCGCATGTGTCCAACATGTGACAGTTCTGAGTCTCCAGCACCCAGCAGTCCTAATTATCCAGCAGCTGACTATTTCTCACCCCAGGAATACTCCAATATTCCTAACTCTTAAACAATATGCTTTTAAGCCAGATCTGCCAGGAGGTGGAACATTATGCTAATGATGGAATCATTGGCTCATGCCACTTTTCAAATGCTGCCACCTATCAACTGCCTACATTCTAACCCTCAGATTTCTCTCTCTCCGACTGTCAAGACTGGACACTCAGAGATCCTCTCCTCACCATCTCGCTGTGAAACTTATATAAGTTATATTTTATTTTCATCTGCTCCTTATCCTTTGTTTGTTAGTTAACCTTAGCTTTATTTTAGTTAAATGACTATTTTCTTGGTTTCTCCTAGTTTGGGATAACCAGTAGGGAACCAGGAATTTTTAGCCCTTAGCGGAGTTTTCTGACTGAAATTCCTTTAGTTTAAAGTATTTTGTGTTATTTAAACTATTTTTCTGTAACCGCTAGTATCAGTTACTGAACCGCTAATCCTGTTTCCTTTTTCCTTTGGTTCTCTGTTCCAATCAGTTCCTGAACCAACAGCAACTGATAGTTTTATTTTAAAAAGTTTAAATTTAATCACAGTTGTGTTTTTCTGCTGTATTGATCAGAATGTCAGAAAAACCTAAGAAAAGACCGGTGAACCTGGTTTCAAAACTGTACAGAAGTGACGGAGGCGTTTTGCCAAGGCAGATAAACACACTTCTTGTGTTGCCTGCCTTGGCTTGATCATTTAAAAGCGGACTGTGAAATCTGTAAGACCGTTCCTGAAAAATGCTTGAAAAACATTTGGAAAGGCTTAAAAGAGATTTCCTTCACTTAAGGGTCCCTCAGGTTCTGACCAGCTGACACCATCAGTGGCTGTGGGTGAAACCACAACTTCTACCCTGATATGGATGCAAAGGCCATCACAAAAGGCCTGCTGAACCGGCTAGCTCTTCGGTTCCTTCAAAAGACTAAGCACACAGAACCCCTTGCTGATCAGCGCCTGGGGAGTTCTGGTGTGGCAGTAAATTTGCCTTCTCCACTGGAGATTGCTCAGGTTTCAAGGTCTTGCAGGCCTTATGGGGATGCTGCCTGCTGGACACCAGTCAACAGTTCATACCCTGCTGAATCAACCCAGTCCTCTCTGTATGATGTCAGAGAAGATTATGGGGACTATGAAGAAGAGGAGGATGAGGGGAGCCCACAGAGCCTGAATTCTCTCCTGAACAAGAGTTTGGCTCATCTCTCAGGGCATCTGAGGATTATTCATCCCATTTTACTTTTGTCTGCAAAATGGTGGATGCTCTGGACATCTCTACTACTGAGGTGATATAAGATGAGGAGGAAGCAGAATACCTGGAAATGATGGGTTTAACACCTACCAAAAAGTTACTGCTTCACATAAATAAGTTCTTTAAAAAGATGTGATTAAACTCCTCCAGACACCAGGGTCTGTTCCTCCTTTGGATAAAAGGTTGAACAAGAAGTACCAGCTAAATAGGGAAGGGGCTGAATTTTATTTTCCACCCTGACCACCAGGGAGTGGTACAAGGTGCAGCCTGTGACAAGGCAAAGTTCCTCTGGCATCCTATTCACCAGAGAAGGATTCCAGGAAGATAGATAGATAGTATGGCCCGAAGGGCTATTTATCAACTTCTTTGGCCATAAGACAGGCTAATTTCCAGGCTTATGTAGCCCAGTATCAAAAATCCCTCTGACATTCTGTCATGGCTATGGCAGATAAGGCTCCTCCAGTCTTTCAGCCGACTTAGCTGAGACTGCCAGATTTGGTTTAGAAGCAGCTAAATATCAATTCCAGATGGCAGCAGACACCAGTGACACTGCTGCCAAGTAGATGGCTATACAGTTGCCCAGAAGGTTTGCCTGGTTAAGAGCCTCAAACCTTACTCAGGATACTCAGAACAAGGCTCTAGATTTTCCAGTTGAGGGTAATTCCCTCTTTGGAATACACACAGAGGCCTATATGAAAAAGTGGACAAGTACAAGGCCACTTACAGAAGTAACTCGGCCAAGGAAAGGCATCCCCATCCACCAGACCTTATGGAAGGGAGGCAGGGCAGACAGTTTCATTCCAGGCCTTTTTATCAGGCCATGGCCATACCCCAAGTGCAACAGTATCCTCAGCAAGGGTACTTCAGGGCAGGGCAGAAGGGGATCAGGCGTGGTCTCATTCTCTGCCACAGCAAAGCAAGACCCCGACATGTTTTCCAGGCTGCCTCCCACTTCCGTAGGGGCAGACTGACTCACTATTCCAGGCTTGGAAGCGGATCACCAAAGACAAGTGGGCCCTGGAAGTAGTGAGACAGAGTTTGTTCCTAAGTTTCAAATCCTTCCCTCTCCAAGAACCAGAGTGTTCAAGCCAGCTTCAGTGCAGAAAGAAAGCTGTTGGAAAAAGAGGTTCAGAACCTGTTGTTAGCAAGAGCAGTGGAACCTGTGCCTCCACAACAAAGAGAAAGGAGTTTTACTCGAGATACTTTCTCACAACAAAGAAAAATGAGGAATAGCAGCCTATTCTGGACCTAAGGGTGCTAAACAGGCACTTAATAAAGCCAAGGTTCAAAATGGTAACCTTGTCACTGATTCTGCCAGCTCTCCAAAAGGAGATTGGCTGGCATCTCGGGACCTAAAAGATGCTTATTTCCACATCCCCATAAGGGTGTCTTACAGAAAGTACAGTACCTCAGGTGCAGACTCCTTTGGGTCATTACCAGTTTTCAGTCCTGCCATTCGGTCTCACTTCAGCTCCAGGAGTGTTCACAAAGTGCCTGGCAGTGGTTGTGGCACACCTCCGAGGCAAGGTGTCACAGTGTTCCCATACCTGGACGACTGGTTGGTGGTGGGAAAATAACCTCAACAGGTAAAGGAACATCTGTAGCTCACCCAAGGACTCTTGGAGTCTCTGGTCTTCTGGTAAATGTCAAAAGTCAGTCTTTTTCCCTGCACAAGTGCTGCAGTTCATAGGAGCAGAACTATACCCAGCAGGGCGGGCTTACCTACCTCTGGACAGAGTAAAACGTATTCTGCAGATGGCAGGCTCCTTCAGCTAGAACAAACCAAAAACTGCAAGACAGTTTCTATAGTTACTGGGTCACATGGCAGCCACCACTGGCACAGTCCTGGGTTCAGGGTTCCAGATGAGAGACATCCAGTTCCACCTAAGGGCTCATTGGTGTCAAATAAAGGATTCTGTCTCGAGCTACTCCTAGTAACAAAAACATTACTCCTGGCCCTTAAGTGGTGGAAAGAGAAGCCAATCCTCAGAGAAGAGGTCCCTTTCAAAAGAGCCTCCGTCAGTGATCCTCGTAACAGATGCATCACTACTATGGTGGTGTGCCCACCTAGGGATCACACTACTCATGGCATTTGGTCCAGTGCAGAGTCGCCTCCAGCACATAAACCTGCTGGAGCTCAGGGTGGTGTTCCTGGCACTCCAAGCCTTCACACCACTAGTTCAGGAAAGGTGGTACAGGTCAGAACAGACAATACCACCATTATGTATTACATAAACAAGCAGGGAGGACGAGGTTGGATCCTCTCTGCACAGAAGCTGTGAGAATTTGGACTCTGGCGTACTCCCAAGGAGTTTCTCTTCAGGCCATTCATCTGCCAGGCAAGGACAATAGCTAGCAGATGCCCTGAGTCAGATCAACCAGGCCCCTCATGAATGAACCTTGAACAGACAGGTGGTAGAAGTGATTTAGAGGTGGGGCACCCCAGAGATAGATCTCTTTGCATCCTGCAGAGTCACCACCTGCCACAGTATTGTTGCAGACCCCCAGCTTGGGAACAATACATCTTCCTTGTCAATCTTCACCATTCATTACTTCCTGGGGTGTTAGCGGGCGCGCGCACCGCCACGGAGCCTTTTTTTTTTAAAGTTTGCCTAACGGCACCACCCCGAGAGTGACGCTCATAGGGGCGGCCGTTAGTAGCGACCGACTCCTCCTCCAACTCAGTTCTGTTTCTCCGCCGTCGAGGCAGCACCTGTCCGCGGCGTGGCGCTGGTAGTTGTAATAGTTTCCGACTCCGTTTTCCTGACACTCGACGCCCGATACGGTAAGACTGTTCTTTTTCTTTCTTTCGGCGCGGTGTATTTCCTACTGTGTTTTAGTCTCGTTGGTTTCGCGTTATGTCCGGTTCTGGAGCTAAGCGTTCTTGAAGAGCGGCGCCGCCTATCGTCGGTGCTCCTGTGGCGGCATTTCTCCGTCTCGGACCGGCAGCGTTTGCCTTCGTTGCCTGGGACCCAACCATGATATGGATTTGTGCGGCGCCTGTTTCTCGACAGACCGTCGGCGTCCTCGAAATCCGCGTGTTCAAGCTCAGCAAGGCCCGCCGACTTTGAGACGGCGTCGCTCACGAGGAATCTCGGGCGAGATCTTTAGGGCCCTTCCCGGGTCCCTCCGGGCCTATACGGTCCGAGGAGGAGGGTTTCTCATCCTATCTTGCCGAGGAGGAGGCCCTTCCATGTGTTGGGGGCGTCGTAGCCCCTCCCGGGCACATAGCGCTGACACCGCCTCGGCAGTCACCTCTTCGGGTGCAGGCTCCCCGTGTCGAGGCCCTTGGCTTTTGGGCCCGGCTTGGGTGGACCTCGACGCCACCGCGTTGATCCCGCACCGGTTTCGCGGGCGCCAGACTGAGCGGGACCGCTGGCGGCAGTCGCTGGCCTCGCTGCTCGGCGTCGGGCTCCGTCGGCGGTGCCGCTTCGATGGCGGCGCTGTTGGTTTTCCTTCCCCAGGCGGTGCCGGGCCTGCGAGCTGCTGGGGGTGTGGGGTTAGGCCTTCCTGCTGCCGGGCGTGGGCGGCGGCGTCGCCCTTGGTACGGGGCGTTCAGCGGCCCGTGGCCTGGGACCCTGGGTGGCCAGCATCGAGTCCTGCTGGTCTCGTCCTCCTCGGAGGACGATGACTCAGATGTGGACCCATCCTGGCACCCCATTCTTCGGGATCTGGGTCCTCGGTGGCTAGGGGTACCAGGCGGCGCAGCGGGCCCCTCCCACTGTCCCCTTACCATCGTCTCCTGAGGGTTCCTCGGCTGGGGTGGCCGAGAGTCCCGGGGGCAGACGGGGTGACGAGGGGGAGGCTCCCTCTGGAGGCTCGGTGACGGCTACCCCCTGGGGTGCTGTTGCTCTCTAGGACAGGGGCGTTGCAGTCGAGGAGGAGGGCCTCTCGGAATCCGAGGGGTTGAGGGCAGGCGGCCTGCTGCCGGTCTTCTTTGGCCACCTCAGGGGTGGCCAGGAGCCGTAGTGCAGAGCCCCGTCCCTCCCCAGGGTTCTAGGGTGTCCTCCGGCGGCGTTTGTGCGGACTGCCCTTCTGGATCCATGCAGTCCAGGTCTGCAGGGAGTTTCTCCCCAGGGCTCTTCCAGGCTCCGCTTCCCCAGAGTTCCGTTCTATGGCCTGGTTTGATATCCGGGATCCCTCCTACTAGGGCTCCTTTCCCGGATTCCAGAGCCCTCGGAGAGCAGCTGCCTCCTCGGAGGTGCCCTCTCCCATCTCTCTGCCTTCACCACCCCGCCTCCCGGGCCATGTCGGTCCCACGGGTCCGTTATCCTGGGAGCAGTTCAGACGTTCTGCAGCGCCTTCCCTCATATGTTAGATACATGCATGGCGGGTCTTCGACTCTCCCACCGCCGCAGGAATCCTCTGAGCATTCCAGCTCCCCATCATCCTCGTCTCCCTCCTCTGAGGGAGAGGAACCCCTGCTCATCTGTCCTTCGATGCTGATTTCACAGAATATCAGCGTTTCCTCTCGAGGATGGTGAGGATCTCGGATTTCCTATGTTCGAGAGACAATACCGAAGGAGATGCGTGAATTCCTTGGTGAATTCAGTGCCCAGCATCTGGTGGTACCTTCCTGGCCTATCCCTTCCAGGAGGCGTCTATCCGGTCCTGGCAGTTCCTGCCGCTTCTTCCCAGCCCCGCGGACTGCCAGCGTAGGTATTGTGCCCCTCTGAGTCTCTAGGTTCCCTTCCCAACCCGTCCTCAGGTTTGGTATACCTGGATACTCCTTCTGGGCGCCGTTGCCTGGCGACGACCGCCCACCGGATTCGGACTCTCCAGTTCGGACCGTTAGCTAAGAGTGTCTCTTCTTCTCGCGGCGAGTGCATGTATTGCATCACATCAGGCTCACCACGCTGCCTATAACCGCATTTGTGGTCGATGATGTCCCAGCTGCTGCATCTATGCCTGACACGAGCAAACCAGACAAGCCGTTGCCCTCTCCGCGGTAGGCCTGGAGCTGGCAAGACACCAAGCAAGGGCATCTTATGCGCCAATGAGGTGGCTTCCAGGCTTGCGGGTACAGCGATCTGCATCAGGCGGACGGCATGGCTCGTCTTTCCAGGTTGTCACCCCTGGCCCGAAGTAGGGTGATTCGCTCCGCCTTCCGGAGGACTCCGTCTTTTCTCTTCCAGAGCTAGGAGACTTTACAGGGCTCCCTCCGTCTCCTCGTCTTTGGGAGGCACCTCCTAGCTCTTCTCCCACTTAGGCTTTCTGAATAAGCCAGGGTCTTCTCCTTCTGTTTTCTCACCAGCAGAAGGCTGGGGTCTTGTTCCTCAGGGTATTACCTCTTCCCCTCCAGGGAAGAGAATGTGCTCACCCAGGAAGTAATGAATGGTGAAGATTGACAAGGGAAGATATGAAATTGCATTCCTACCGTAATTCCTGATCTTCTCTTGTATCTTCACCATTCATTACTTACTCCCCCCACCATCCCTCAGTGGCCTCTTCCTGTGGCTTCTCCACCTCCGTCTCCTTCCTCTCTCTGCAAAAAAAAAAAATTTTTTCTTAAAACTAGGAAAATTGCTTAATTTTTCAAAAAAAAAAACTCCTTCTTTTTGGGAGGGGTCTAATTTTCCAGAAAAATTAATTACTCTAAGATTCGTGGGCCATCTCGTGGATTGCATTGGCGATCAGACTGCACAACTATCTCTTGCCGTTATCCTGACAAGATATCTCTGGGGTTTTGGCCTGGTTCAGGCTATTCAGTTGATCCTGCAATCCGTGTTCCAGATATTGCCTGAATCAACTCCCCCATTCTTGCCCTGCAGAGCAGAGGAATGAGCCGCTCTGTTCCTTTTTCTTTTAAAAAAAAGGGGAAAAAATGCTGAGGAACTCTTTTAGACTACTATAGGCACCTTGGTTTTGGGGTCATGCAACCAACCTCAATTTCTTCTGTAAAAAAAAAAAAAAAGAAAACAAGCAAGAGGGAAATGAGAAGGTAATCTCCTTCTCGCTAGTTTGCATATTGGTTTCTCCTTTTAAGTGTCCTCCTGGACAATTTTTACAGAAGAGCTGTGCTGACCATATCCAATCCCGGCCAGCCTAAGCCTTGGCCAGTCTGTCTGAGTCCCATTTCTATGCTTAAAACGCCTGAAAGGCTTACATTTTCCTTTTCTAAGTCCCAGAGTAGCACTCTCCTGCTGCCTGGGGTTCCTTTTCTCCTCGGTGTCCTCAATTCTAGGCCTGTCGCGGCCAGGAACCCGAGGGGGTATCAAAACAATGGCATGTTGAGGATAAGGACTATGCCCTCCAGAGTCTGTCTAGCGGGTTTGGTGAACCTTCTCTTCAGCTCTATCTCCGAGGATTCTTGCTTCCCTCTTAGTCGAGCCTTCAGCTCTAAGCTAACTATGCTGTTGGGCATTCTGGTCCTTCAACATCCCATCTCTCTTCTCTTTCTTCTTCTTCTTCTTCTATTTTCTCATCTCCTTACTTTATCTCTCCTCCTAGAGTCGCCCAGGTAAGGAGGCCCTGCAGTCCCTAGGCTAGGGATACTTTATCTCCTCTGTCCTTCCTCCATCGGCTTATTCCTTTTCAGTTCATTCTTCCTTGCTATCTTGCCTCACTGTCTATATTCTCTGCTCTCACTTTTTGCCTCTCCGGCTCACAGAACTGAGTTGGAGGAGGAGTACGATACCTACTTGGCCGCCCTTGGCGCATGGCGAGAGCGTCACTCTAGAGGGCAGTGCCGTTAGGCAAACTTTAAAAAAAAAAAAAAAAAAAAAAGCTTCCGTGGCGGGTGCGCCTCCGGCTAACACCCAGTAAGTAATGAATGGTGAAGATACAAGAGAAGATCAGGAATTACGGTAGAGTACGTAATTTTCATTTCTGGATGCTCTGGTTCTGGACTGGTTGGGAAGTACCTGTATGCATCCCTCCCACCCCAAATTCCTCTGTGTACAGGGTGCTACTTAAGCTCAGGTCCCAGCCAGCTTCAATGATCTTGATAGCTCCAAGAATGGGCCAGGCAGCCATGGTACTCTCTGCTGTTCTCCATTTCTGAAGCCGAGCCGATCACCTTCCTCAGAGGCACAACCTGCTAACCTCAGTCAGGGGAGACCTGTACCAACCTCAAGTCACTCAGTCTCAAAGCATGGCTCTTCAGGACCTAGAGTATGCAGGCTTGCATCTCTCTGAACAGAAAACCTTCCACCAAGAAAACTTGCGCCTAAATGGAAACAGTTTTCCATCTGGTGCTCCACCAGGTATATGGTGCCAGCTCAGGCAGGGTTCCAGCTGTGCTGGATTACCTTACTTATTTACATTCACTGGGCCTGCAGCCCACTACTTTAAAGGTTTACTTAGTTTCAGTGTCTGCTTACACTTCAGCTGGGAAGAATGCCTCTATGGCATCAAACCCAATCTTCAAAGGTTCTTTAAGGGTTTAGCTCACTTGCACCCTCCTCACAGGGAACCGTGCCAGCCTGGGATCTAAATGTGTGTATTGCATAGCTCATGGGTCCCCTTTTGAACCCATGTCTTTAGCTCCTTTGAAATATGTCACATGGAAAGTGGTTTCCTAGTGGCAGTCACTTATGCTAAAAGGATCAGTGAGCTTCATGCTCTCCTGCATTGAACAGGACTACATTTCATTCCACAGGGACAAAGTGGTCTCTTGAACTAACAGAAAATTTCTTCCAAAGGTGGTTTCGGACTTTCATTTGAACTAGTCCATCACCTTACCTGTCTTCTTTACTGAGCATTCAAGCTTTGGGAGCATAGACTGCAAAGTCTTTTTTTTTTTTCTTTCTTTCATTATCTGTCTACCTTCACCTGTCACTCACGCTGTCGTCCTCTCCTTCAGGCGTCGTTACCTCCCGTCGACCAGCCATCCAGCTGCTCCAGCGTCCAGCTGTCCTGGATGTATCCCTTCGGCCGGGGGGCTTACCACTGGCTTCAGTAGGGAGACCGGAGTACACGAAAATTCTTTTCATCTTAACAGGGCGCGTGAAATGCAGCCTGGAGGCATCACGACTGAGTGGCACGGGAGGCGGGCTGCCATCATCCGGACGGCATGCATGCCATTTCTCTTTTCTTGTTCCCCTTACTGTGCCTGCCCTTGTAGTGCCCCGGTCTCCAGTGGGGGCGCTACACAGCGATGCTAGCTACCTAACCCACCCCAGGAAAGAGAGCAGTCCTCTGGATGCTTCGATCCTTTCCTTCCCCTGGCCCTTGAGTCCATTCCTGAACCGGGTCTGCATGGCTCGAGGTAAGGCATCCAGCGCCCAGCCCTCTGCACCACTGGGCTGGTGAGACTGCACAGTCTTGATGTCAAGAGAGCTTTAGCTACTACATGACAGTCACCAAGGCCCATAGACAGAACAGGAAACAACTGTTCCTGATTTATGGGGATGTGGGAAAAGGAAATCCAGCATCTAAGAGGTCCATTTTTGCTGGATAGTCCAGTGTATTCAGTTTTGCTATGCAAAAGCTGAGGAAGGAGGCCCCAGCAGGCTGAGAGCCCATTCACAAGGGTGTACAGCAGCTGCTACTATAGCAGCTTCCAAAAATGTCCCCTTGGTGGACATCTGTAAAGCAGCTATCAGGAGAACAGTGCACACCTTTACTAAGCATTACAGCCTGACACACACACAGGCTGGGGTGATTCAGGTTTGGCACAGCTGTCCTGCAGAGTCTATTTCCAAAGTAGGTTCTGTGCCCACCTGACAGCTACTGCTTCTTTGTCTGTTAAGACTTGGGAATATTGGAGTATTTCTGAGGTGAGAAGAAAAATTACTTACCATAGTAATCTTGTTTCTTCCAAGGATACTCCCAATATTCATAACTCTCCCACCCTGCCTTCCTTTCTAGAACCAGTGACTTCTGCATTCCATGTTGTATTACCAGGGTATGTTTGCCACACTCTGTCTTATATATTTGGAATTGTGTTTTCATTAGTTTTACCCTGTTCAGGTGACTGTGATGTTCGGAGTACTTTTGGTAGATTTGTCCCTCCTGTTGGAGGTTTTAGGTGTTTTATTATTATTGTTATTCTAGTGTTAATTATTAAATTCCTCTTGGGCCCTGTCTTGTCAGGCGTCCACAAAATCTGAGGTTAGAATGTAGGCAGTTTATAGGTGGCAGCATATGAAAAAGAGGCATGAGCTGATGATTCCATCATTGGCGTAACGTTCCATCTCCGGGCAGATCTGGCCTAAAGGCATACTGCTTAAGAGTTATGAATATTGGAGTAGCCCTGGAAGAAACAAGATTACTATGGTAAGTAATTTTTACTTCCTGTCTCCAGCAGACAGTTTTCACGTGTTTCTAGCAGCAGATTGTCACATGTCTCCAGAACCCAACTGCCATATGTTTCCAGCATTCATTAGTCACAGGTCTCCAGCACTCTCACTGCCTCAAGTCGCCATCACCTAGTTTTTCCATGTCTGCAGAGTCCGACTGTCACAAATCTCCAGTGCCCAGCTGTCCCATACTTTAGTGCTTGGCTGTCCTAAGTCCTCCTGCACCTGACTGTCCACATCTTCAGCACACAACTGTTGCATCTACAGCATCCAGCTGCCCCAGGTCTTCAGCACCAAGCTGTTTTACAGTATGACTCCAGTGCCTGGCTGTACGACGCCTCCAGCGTCCAGCTGTCCCAAGTCTCCCAATGCCCGACTGTTACAAATCTTCAGTACCCAGTGGTCCTAAATCTCAACACCCAGCTATCCGAGTCCCCAGCACCTTGCTGTTCTGAGACTCCTGCACCAAGCTGTCCTGACTCTCCAGTGCTCTACTGCAGTAAATTTCTAGGACTGGATGGTGGAGTCTTCAGCACCTGACTATCTCAAATCTCCAGTATCTGACTCCTTCAACTCCAGAGCCCAACTGCCCCATCTCTTTAACACCCACAGTCTCCAGCACCCTACTGTCACAGGTCTCCATCACTGACAGCCCCACCTCCAGCATTGCACTACCCAAGCTTTCAGCACCCTACTGCCCTATGTCTTTAGCACCCAGCTCTTCCATGTCTCCAGTGCCTGGCTGTTGCCAGTCTCCAGCATCTAGTGGTCCCCACTCTCTAATATTCATCACCCAACTCTTCCCAAGTGTCCCTCTCACTGCTTGTCTGTACTCAGAGTCTTTACCTAGGAGGTAAAGGATGGATCATGTTCGATTATGGACTGCCTCTCACAGCAGGGTGCTCACTCATCCCTTGTAGAACTGTGCATGAGCCCACCATCCACTCACTATACATGTCCATCCCTTCCTTTTTGTATAGTTAGTGTAGCTCAGCAGTAGCTGCACGAGGAGAGCCTGTAGCAACATCTGTAGACATTAACAGAAGTGTTTTACCTACTCTGTTTCTTGTCTTGTTACTCCTTATAAGGCAGAGACAAAATTAACTTGGATGTATAGTCTTTGGGGAAAGATCCGCTGCTTCTGTGGAGGCTTTAACATTCTGTTGTACCTCTTGTCTTCCAGGTTTACACCATTTTGATGGTTCAGCTGATGATCACGTTTGGGGTGGTGGCTGTCTTCACTTTTTGGTAGGTTATGAAGCAAATAAAATATATACTTATTTATTTAAATATTTTGGCCAGGAAAAGCACAGCTAATTGTAACAAATACAAGTCAGTAGCATACATAGAAACAAAGAAACTGGCGGCGAATAAGGGCTGCTGGGCCCACCCAGTCTACCCATTTTATTATTTTCCTTTTGCTGCAGACCCTACAATCTACCAATAGCATACCAGAAGTTATGTAACACGGAAGTCTGAGATGTCAGCGTGGTTCAGTTGGTAGCACATCCACCTCCAGACCAGAAGGTCGTGGGTTCTCGTCCCACACTGGGATAGACTTGCACCTAAAATCGCTGGCATCCGAGTGCAGTATTGGGGGTGCTGTACTGCTGGGGTGTGCCGTCCTTGATGGGAGCGTTAAACCGAGGTCCTTCTGCCCATCCTGGTGTTGTCCTGGTGGGTGTCAGAGTGGAAATAAAAGAACCCAGGGTACTCTTCAGTAAAGAGCAGGGAACATTCTCGGTGTCCTGGCCAACATTCTCCTTCCATAAACCGGTTCATGCAATTATCCAGGCTGTGTGGGTGATGATGTGCGATATGGCCGCCACCACACATTCAGTCACTTCACTACCAGTCTAGCATTGCTTGTAAAGCACTTTGGGATACTGTGTATGAAAAGCGCTATATAAATGCTGATTCTTCTTCTTCTAAATTCCAGGGACATGGATATGATGCACTATCCACACTTCTGGCAGTGTTTTCCTTTCCCCTTTAAAATCCACTAGAACGTCTTCAGGCTTGCTCCTCCCACCAACTGTGGTGGTAACTCCCTAACACCACCCTGTGACGTAAGATCTTCCTTTTTGCTGGAAGAAGAAGGTTCCTTCCTTATCACTCTCGTGCGAAAAGATCCTTTGCTTTATATTAAAACTCTGACTTGCGTCTTCTTTGACTTCGAGCAGCTGCTTTACCTCATCTGTGATGGACGATACAAAGTCAGAGCCGAGTTTCAAAAATGTGCCTGTGAGCATAAAATTTTGCGAATGGGCGTGCACACCATGTGCATCTACTGGCAAGGCCACTAGCACGATACCCAGGCTTCGCGGCCTCTGTCGGCACCTTGCATCCTTCTACCTTGAAGACCGGTATGTGCAACTTCTTCTCAGGCACCCAGATGAACAGAGTTCTCCCATGAAATCTAACGATGCCCATTGGGGCGGCCTCTGTGGCCTCTGAGGGCCTACCGAACTTTAACTAAGTGACGTCAAGGCTTCTGACTGTGGCTCAGGCTCCTCGGTCCGGCCTTTTTGCCGCTCTCTTTGTGCGCATCCTTTTCAGGAACTTTAGAGACCTCTGCCAGGCCCTTCCCACTCTTTGGCAGGGACCCTTTTCTGGTGCTAAGTCCAAAAGAAAGGGGCTAAGAAAGTCTCGCCATCGATCGTGCGCTCTTTGGCCTTGGATTCCTGCGTGTCCCACGGAGGTTTCGACTATGGTCGATCCTTCAGTGCAGGCTGCTGGCTCCATGATCTCTCCATCGGGCCAGTTGGTCAAGGCGCATGTCGACCTTCCTGCCAATATTTTCTTGAACTGGTCTACCCATTGTTGCCAGATGAGGCCGATACCTCCTCTTTGGGACTTGGTCCTGCCTGTGACTCCTCAAGGAGGGACGGACCAGTCCGCTCATCTGTCACCTCTTCCTCAGGATCCCATGGACCTGGAGGAGCCTCAGTTTGCCAGCTTCCTCTGAGACCCACGTTGGCAACCCGTTGGTCGCAGTCCCAATCCTGCAGTCCTAGGTTGAGCAGCCTGTGTCGATATAGACAGTCTCGCTTTTCACACTCTGGCAAGCAGCGCCGCCACTATTCTTCCCCTTCGACAAGAAGAGGCTCTATCACAAGATGTGTCAGCGCTTATGAAGAGCTTATGTGGCACCAGCTCAGAACTTCATGGGGTGAAGCAGATTCTGACCTCTACCCTGGCTTTCACATGGCTCTCGCCACAGAGGCCTCAACCTTCTCTGACTTGGCAGTCGCTGGCTTTGCTGGAACTTTTTGGCCTCCCCAGCTTCTCTGCTATCTTGGTGGAGCAGCATCGAAACAACCGAAGTCCACCTTTGTTCAACGAATCCTCGGTGTCTGAGGACTCTTCCTTGCACTCCCACCGGTGGACAAGGAGTCAACAGAGGATTTGTTGACAGAGCAGGGTCCCACCTCCTTCATGGGTCTCTCCATCTCATCTCAGAGTCTACAGGTCTTCCAATGGAGCCCATCCAAGAAACAGGCTAGGTACTTGCTCACTGAGATTCTGGACCACAGCGACTCCCTGGGAAGCCTTCCTGGTTGCAGAGGACATTCTCGGTCCTGATCTGGAACTTTGGCAGCATCCAACCTCTTGCCCTGCCTTCGGCCTGAATGGCCTGCAAGTATCTGGTCCCTACTGGTTCCTGTCTGGTTTTACTGAGCACCCTCGGCTGAGGATCTAGTGGCAGACTCTGTATTGCAGCACATGGGCAGTGTCACATGGGCAGTGTCGGGACATGGACAAGCTGCCCAAGAAATTGGACCACATGGCCAAGAAAATCTATGCTGCCTCATCTCCTCAGTCTTTGGCAGGCAGAGTTTGGCTCTTCTTATGGCTCACTTAGCTCATGCCCTTTTGGGCATGCTTGATTAGGTGCTTCCTCATCTCCTGGCCAACATGCAGACTACTGTCAAGCAGGTCCGGGATCAGGGCCAAGCATTTGCTAAGCAATAACTCCAGACTGCCATGGATATTGGGGACCCTTGTGCCCGGTCTGTGGTGACTGCAGTTGCCAGGCGCCGTAGAGCTTGGCTGAGGATCTCGACCTTTTACGGCAGATACCTAGCACAAACTGGTGGATGCTTCCTTCTTCGGCACTGACTTGTTCGGCCTGGTGTTAAAGGGCACCTCAACCGTTTTGGGAAGTCCAGCACCATCTTGGACTTGGTGACCTCTGCATAGAGGGATCCAAAGGGTTCCAAATCTCAGAAGAAGAAGCTCTTTCGGCCCTCTCTGCCCATGCGGCCAAACTGGCCCAGCATCAAGCTGGTCAGAAGGCTTAGGCCTGGCATCCCCAGCTGGTGCTTCCTCCACCTCCAAGCCTGGCCAGTGATGGGATGGGGTGCTCTGGAATTCAAGGCTTACTCTCCCTACCAAGCCCATGCCCTACGGGACATAGTACCCACAGGCGTTCAGTCGGCCCTTTGGGACGACATCACCCAACTCCTCCTCAGGAGGTTGTGGCTCCAGTCCCAGACCCTCAAGCACCCAGGGTTCATGTCCAGGTACTTCCTGGTGCCAAAATGGGAGCTGGCACCCCATTTTAGATCTGCACGAGCCTTGTGACAGGGTTGAATAAGGCCGCCCCATTTGTTATGCAGAAAGAGTTTAAACACAAGGGTCTGTCTATCTCTTCTTTTTTTGTCTCTTCTCTGTCTGGTTGCGCAGTCTAATTTTCTTGTGAGATCTAGAACTGACCACTCAGACAGTTTCGCAATTCTCCACCTCTCGCTATTTCTTTGCCTTCCGTGCTATTTCTGTCTTTCTTCCCCTTGCAAATCTCTGGGTATAAAATATATGTGAATCTTTGTGTGAAACTGTAAGTGATACTGGGATCCCTTTGTTTAAAACTGTATATAGTTACACTGTTGAAATTATTGCAAAGCTATTTAGAACTCAAGGGTTAACCTGAGATGCAGTTCTTAAGCCCTCTGCAGAGTTGTCAACAAGAGGTCAGTTCTGGGTTGGTGTGTTTTGTTTGTTGCACCTGCAAGAAACCGACAAGAACATTCTGTGAGAAGCAGAACATCTCTGAATGAGTTCCCAAACAAAGACTTAAAAATGAGCAGCAGTGCTTTTGCTAGACAGACAATGAGAGAGACTGAAACTTGAAATTAAGAGAGACCCTCAGAAGAATGACTTAGTTTTCTCTGTTTGTACTGCCTTTGTAAATAGTTATACTGAAAAAAAATTTTTATTTTACTGTTATTGGAAAAAAAAAAAAAAGCATATTTATTTGGTACCAGTCCCAGCTCAAACACACTTTAATGTCTCCTCCGTGGATGGCACGTCTGTTGGGGTGGTAAACTTTCATTCAAGTATCTTGGGATCACTCTTGACCCATCCCTGAGTTTCGACCTACGCATTCTTACCACCTGTAGGCAGGTCAGCGCCAACCTGGATAGCCTACCGAACTAGCTATGTGCCTACCCTCAGCCAGACTCGTGAATAGCCTGGATATTACTTCCTCTCTCACCCACGGTGGCTACATTTGTCTCCGCCACCAACCTCGAGTCTTCGAAAGTGGGATGTCACCCACAACAACTGTCGCTTTGCATCCAGCTCTCCCTGGCTCAAACATCGCCTCCTCTACTGTGATCTAGGATGGCTTCCACCACTTGAACTAAGGTCTCATGCGCTTGGGTCCATTACTGGCAAAATCATCAGATCCCATATCCCTAATTCACTGGCCTGTCTCCTTCCCTGCCAGAAAACCAACTGTGCACTGCGCCTGTGGCAAACATCCCTGTCCTCATCCCAAGACATCACATAAACAAAGGTGGTCGTGCTTTGCCTGTCATGCACCTCACTACTGGAACTCACTGCCTATAACCTTGCGAGAATCTGAATCCCACAACTCCTTTAAGAAAGAACTCTGACATCATCTCCTCTCCTCCTACATATGCTCCCTGCTTCAAACCACCCTAGCTCTTACTCTCCAACCCCATCCTCTGACTGTCTTCTTTCTAGGAACCTTGGGCCTACCCCTTCTGTGAAATTCCTACTCTCCACCTTTCACTCACTCATTCACTTTCATTTTATTACCCCACTTCCTTCTCTCCTCTTGGTTAATCCTTCTCCACCTTTCTCCCAATGCCCTCCTTTATCAGTCTTGTCTGGAGGCTATTGTCTCTCAACACCTCTTTCCTTAATTACTTGTACAGTTCCTGGTCGATAATTTTTGTGTAGTCTTGTGTAAATATTAATTACTATACTTTGATCTCACGTCTCATATTTTCCATTGTGACCTGAGTGTATTTTGTTTTAAGTTAACTTAAAAGCTTACTTTGTTAAATCTACCTCAATCTCTTTGTTACATTGCTACTGTTATGTAGTCTGTGCCATGTATCATAATGTTCCTGCATTTTGTGTTATGTATCATGATGTCCTTATTGTAGTTTGTCTCTGTACTCTCCGGGTCATGCCTGAAAATAGTCTTTCTGGCTAGCGCACCTACCCGTAAACAAAAGCTAAATAAAATAAATAAATCAATTTGTGAATTTTGAAACTGCTGCTGGTTTCATGTGCTTCCTGATCTGTGTCTCGATGACAGATCTGAACAAGTTTCTCCGCCATGCACTTTCAGGATGGTCACTCTCTCTCTCAGATTATACCATCTCTTGAGCAGAACATGTGATTTTGCTCTCTGGATCTTCAGGATGCATTCTTACATTTCCCAGTTCATCTGTCCTACTACCAGTTCCTTTGGTTCTGTGCGGAGGGCTTCTCTACAGTTCCAGGCCATGCCGTTCGGCCTGTCCTCGGCTCCCCTGGTCTTCACAAATGCATAGCAGTAGTGGTAGCTACATGCGGCACCCAGGGGTCTGGGATACCCCTACCTGGATGACTAGCTAATCGCAGGTCTCTAGGGCAGAGGAGGAGTGGTCCAGGATCTGGCCTCCAGAACTGCCTCCTGGCCTCCTGGCCGTGCTGTTGGAACTCAGGCCTCGCAGGTAATTCACTTCATTGGGCAGAGCTCGACTCCCGCAGAGCCAAGGCTCAAGCCCGCGGACAGGCAGAGGCTCTCTCTCTCTTTGCCTGATCATTTTGGGGTGTGGGCAGTTGCAACCTGCTCGGGACGCCCTGTGCCTCCTGGGATTTATGGTGGAATGCACCAGCATGATCTGTTAAGCTCAATGTAGAATGCGCCTCTGCAATCGGAGCTTGCCCACCAATGGTCTCCGTGAAGGGCCTCTTCACCAGCTGGTCACTGTGACCAGTTGATGTGGACACCTCCAGTGGTGGCTTGTCCCAGAACATCTGCAGGAAGGGATCCAGTTTGTCCGCCCAGAACCGGCGGTTACCATCACGACCGATGCCTCCCTGATGTGCTGGGGTGCCCACCTGGGGACCACAGAGTCCATGGGCACTGGACCCTCAAGGAATCCTGATGTGATATCAACCTGCTTGAAACTGGGGGCAGTTCGCTGACAATGACAGCTTTTGCTCTGCATGTTCGTGGTCAGTTCATGCAGGTCCAGACAGACAGCCCACAATCATGTACTACCTTAACAAACAGGACGGGACGCACCCTTCACTGTGCAGGAAGCTGTCCTCATCTGGACTTTTGTGCTGAGCCTGGATGCTGATCTCCTAGCAATCCATGTGGCTGGTATCTCCAACCAGCTGGCCGATGCCCTCAGCTGGGTGGATGAGGCGCCTCACATGGTCTCTCCATCTGGAGGTAGTACATAGCCTCGCTCTCCCAATGGGGCATTCCTCTGTAGACCTGTTTGCCTCCAGGGAGAATGGCAAGCTGAGGTGTACTGTGCCCGCCTCCTTAACAGGGAACGCTGCTGGAGGATACCTTCTCAGGCTCCTGGACCCCGGCCTTCTTTATGCCCTCTGTCTGTTCCCCTGATTGACAAGGTGTTGCTCAAGGCCAGGAGGGTCAAGGCACGGATGATCCGGACTGGCCCTGCCAGTTCTGGTACCCAGTCTCTTAGCCTTAACAGCAGGCTCCCAAGGCATTTCCTTCTTCGCCTCGGACCTGCTCTCTTACAGTCAAGGGAAGGTACTCCATCTAACCTTCAGTCTGCGCACCTCACAGCCTGGTTCCTGAGCAGCAGCTGTCCTCCAGGTTTTGGGTCTTTCTGACAATGTCCTCGCTGTGGTCAAGACATCTTGGAAGGAGTCAACCCGAAAGTGCTATGCCTTCAGATGAAAGAGGTTCTCCATTTGGTGCCAGGGCACAAGAGGATAGACTCTTATCTTGCCTGGTGGCTAGAATTCTCAACTACCTTTGGTCCCTCTGATGGTCCTTCGGTCAACGACCCTTAAGGTGCATCTGATGGCCATTTCTGCTTACGGGCGGCGGTCAGATAGTCAGTGGCACAAGCGAAGGTGGTCTGGCACTTTTCAAAGGCCTTGACCACATTTCCCCTCGGTGCGTGAACCACCACCACCTCGGGGCTTGTTGCTGGTATTGGCAAGGTCATGGGAGCATTTGAACCAATGCACAGGTGTGAGATGTCTCACTTGTCATGGAAGACCATCTTCCTGGTGGCTATCTTGTCAGCCAGAAGGATCCGTGAGCTCCAGGCACTGTCAGTGGAGTCTCCTTACCTGGTCTTCTACAGGGACAAGGTCGCCCTTCACCCCAGCCTGAAGTTCCTCCTGAAGGTTGTGTCGGATTTTCACCTTTCTCAGGTGATTAATCTTCCAGTGTACTTCACCAACCACACCTTGGAGGCTGTGCACAGGCTCCATACCTTGGACCTCGGCGAGAGCTAGCCTATTTATAAGGAGTGCACAGCTGGAATTCAGGGAAAGGTTGCCAGCTGTCACCTATGCTGAAGCTGCACCTGACAGACTGACAGTTAGGCAGATGATTGGCAGGTGGATTGTGTCTTGTATCGACCTCTGCTATAGGTTGGCAGGTAGGGAGCCTCCCGTAGGGCTAAGGACTCATTCCACCTGTCATACCACTGCCTAAGTGTCTGCTTCCAGGGACGCCTATCCAGGAACTCTTGCAGTGCTGCTACCTAGAAATCAGCACACACTTTTATTTCCCACTGCCACATCAACCTTGGGTCACGCTTGGATGCTGGTTTTGGGGCCTCAATTTTCCAATCTCTTTTTCCTAAATAGGGATGTCGCCTTGCCCTCCTCCTGGAGAAGTGCTAGGAGTCTCTGCCAGAGTGTGGATAGTACACCATATCCGCATTAAGCTAGAAAACAGGTTACTCACCTGTAACAGTAGTTCTAAAAGTGGTATATGATGTACATCCACACTGACCCACCTGAACTCCCTGGCAAGTGGCACACGGTCTTGTTTCCAGCGGGCAAGATCTGATGTCATGGGGCAGTGCTAGGGGAGTTACCACCCAGGTGGGTGGGAGGAGCCAGCTTGAAGAGAGTCTGGCATGATTAAAAGGGGAAAGGAACACTGCCAGAAGTGTGGATGTACACCATATACCACTCCTAGAACTACTGTTACAGGTGAGAAACCTGTTTTCAGAGTCCTGTAGCATTACAGTAATAACAATAAGTGCTGGAACAGTACAAATGGAACACAAAAGTGCAATAAGATAGATATGAGCCCTGCAAAACAGTGTAGTACTAGAATTCAGCACAGACACAGAACCGATGAAAAGGGACCAGGTTAAGGCTGGGGTGCCGGGTGGGGATGGAGCAAGTTTGTTAAGATTAAATATACACACAAAGTCTCAGAATTTTCATTAAAAATATACTCTATTGCCCATCCTTAACTAGTTTATATATATGAAATGACCCAGTGTTGATTTGTAAGACTTAAGAATGATAGAATAAAGAAAACAGACATTCTGAGATGAGCTCTTCATCATTTGAAGCCTTTCTAGCACACTGACCTTTGGTCTCCTATGAGTCGTTTCTGGTTGTTTCTTGTACCACACTGCCTAAGCAGCCTACTTTGGGTCATTTTGGGTTATTTCTAGTACCACACTGCCTAAACAATCTACCCTGGGTAATTTTTGGTTGTTTCTAGCACCACACTGCCTACAAAACCCACTCATACTTGGGTCATCCTGTGTCATTTCCAGCATCTTTTTTTTTTGTTGCTCCCACCATGCCCTTCCAGCATCCATCTCCTTCAGGCCCCTACATTGCCATGTTTTTCTGCCGCCATACTCTCCCATCATCTTGCACCTCGCTGGGCCACACTTCTAGTCCAGACCTCCAGATGCCTTCTAGTGCCAGCTTGTCTCTTGTTGGGGGCCCTTTCGCTTCCAGTCCAGACCACCAGATGCCTTCTAGGGACCGATGTGTCCCTACTGAAGGCCTGCCCTGGCTGTTGTCCTGAGGAATGTGCTTGAGAGCTCCTTATTTACCTCTCCATTGGCTTGCTTGTCCCTGCCAGGGTGACACGCCGGATCTGGTGGAGGAGCATATGTGCAGCATCCAGAGGGGCATTAAACTTTCAGGTGTGTTGCTGAATAAGGTCCAGGTGTGGCAGGGCAGGGCAGAGGGCTGTCATTTGGTTTGCCTGTATTTTCCCTTTTCTGTATCTCGCCCACCTCCACCCCAGTCGCCGTGTGCACACTGCTGATCAGTGGGGGCCTGACAGTGCATGGTCATCCATGCTGTCAGTGGCACCTCGCGATTCAAACAAACTGCATCCTCCAACTTCTAACTCTGGCATACTCTTGCTTCCAGGGGCAAAGGTACCTGTCATCAGATCACCACCCTAGCTAACTATGTCCCTGTAAGCATTGAAGATTGGTCTACACATGCCTTGGGTCGACACTGGAGCAGAAATCTCAGTTATCAGTAACTGTATACTGGACAGCCCAGCTATTCATTATTTACCCAGTGTCGCCTCAGCTGACCTAAAGTACATTATCACAACAAGTATCGCACAGTACCTATCACAGGCGTGGTCCATCTCAAGCTCCACTTTGGCTCACAGCAAGCTACTGTCAAGTTCTACCTAGTGCCTGATCTACAGCCAGCAGTGATTCCTGGTCTGTACTTCCTCAAAGCTCACGAAGCCATCCTGGACTTTGCCTCAAACAAACTGTCACTAGACCTCGGAGGCAGCACGCAGCTACAGACTCAGTCACTGTGCCTCCTGAGACAGAGATGGTTTTGATTGCCAAGATTCGAGGTGAACCACTTCCACAAGGTGTTGTAGACATCGTCACTGGATCCCCGCCTGCATTCATCCGTCTTTCCAGGAAACACCTTGTCTGCAGTGCATGGTGGCTCAGTCTTCCAAAATGCGGCAACTTCACAGATGAACCAGTTATCTCAAAGGGTGCCAACATCGGAAATTTTGTCTGCTTGTCTTACAGGGTACCAGCTCCATCTTATGCAAGAACATCAGCCTGGTTCCACCAACTCTAGTCCTGTCATTACTATCACGACTCACTACAGCTTCAACAGAGTTACCCTCAGTCAGCGAATATCTCTTCAAAACTTCCAGTATCTCCAACAGAGAAACTGCAACTTTTGAAATTCCTGGAGAATTACGCTGATCTCTTTGTTGGTCCAGATAACAAGCTCTGATGCTGGGATATCCTGCAACACACCATCGAGGTGCAGCCCAACCAGAAACCAATCTGTCAGTGAGCGTACAAAGTGGGACACAACAGAAACGAGTCCTAGAGGACATAATTAAAGACATGCTTGACCAAGACATTATTGAGGAGTCTATAAGTCCCTGGGGTGCACCTTTGCCTGCTGGTGGTAAAGAAAGACAAGGGTGTTGCTTCGTGGTAGACTACAGAAAGCTCAGTGCTTATACAGTGCAGGATTCTCATCCCTTACCTACAGCCGAGGAGGCCTTAGTCTTGCACGGCCAGCCCAGCTTACTTCACACTAGACCTTCAGAATGGGTTCTACCAGATTTCCATTGATATAGCTTCTCGTCCACACAGCCTGGTGCTGCCACTTGGGACTTTTTCAATTTAAAAGTCTGCCTGTGGGACTTCGGAATAGTCCAGCCAAATTTTAACGTGGTTATGGAAGCCGTACTATGTGGATTGTATTGGAAATCTTGCCTAGTTTACCTAAACAATGTTATTGTCTTCAGCAGAACTTTGCCAGAGCTCCTCCAACATCTGAGAAGTGTTTGAACATCTCAGACAAGCCAATCTCAAACTTCACCCAGAGAAGTGTTTAGCATCAAATTCATTACCTGGGACATGTTGTTCACTCTCATGGCATCTCCAGACCCAGACAAGCTCTCAGTAGTAAAATACTATCCAGAACCTACCTATCTCAAAGACTTTCTGAGCTTTCTAGGCTTATCTAGATACTACAGAAAGTTCATTTGCAACTATGCCAAGCCTCCACTGTATGCCCTCACCAAAATGGATGCGAATATACATGGACCTCCTGAAGTGCAAAGAGGCCTTGAAACCTTGAAAGAAAACTAATCCTTTCTCCAGTATTGGCCTACCCAAGGTTCGACCAGCTCTTCAAACTCTACTCAGATGCAAGTTCCTTTGCAGTAGGTGCTGTGCTATGTCAAATCCAAGATGGAACAGAACAAGTTGTTTCCTATGCCGGATGTTCTCTTCCTCAGCTGAGCAGAACTGTGACATCACAGAAAAGAATGTCTAGCCATGGTATTTGCTGTAAAGAAATTTGACTGTTACCTTCCACTGTTCCTTCAGAGTTATCATCGATCACTCTGCCCTCAGATGGTTATTGAAATGAAAGAGCCAGTAGGCAAGTTTGCCTGATGGATCACCATGCTGCAATACTACAACTTTGAAATTCATTATCAGCCAGGTCGAGTTCACTCTAGTGCCGATGCTGTGTCGGAGACGGTATCCCTCCACATCATCCTCAACACATGAAGAATCCTGTCTCACAAGCTCTTCCTTTCCACAGATGTGCTCCTGTGGACACACCTACAGCACCTCAAGTTGCTTTGTTGCTGCCAACTGCTTCTACAGAGAAAGCACCAATCCTCACTAAGTGCTAGTAGCCAAGAGCTTCTCACCTCCTCTACTACTGACATCTCCCTGGTGACGGTCAAAACGCAACAAAGAACTGATCCTCAATTCACAAACATAATCATGTACTTGAGTCTGGAACCTTACGCAACAAAAGTAGCATCTCCGGGATGTACTTTTTTCTTCTCAATATTTCCTCAACAACGGTGTGCTTTTCTACATTTGGACCAAGGAAGGCAGGGCCATAGCACAAATAGAACTCATGTTCAGTTAGTTGTGCCAGCCTCTCTAGTCAACAAAGATTTTGCTTGAGAAGGTTCCTTCAGTAGGTCATCACATATAGGACTGGCGTCACCTGGTGTCGGGCCGCACGGAAGACTTTTCTAGCAATCCCTGACGGGGACCACCCACCCGACATCAGCGACTGTATATAGTGGGCGGTCCCCACACCACGCTCCAGTTCTTTTCCGCTGTAGCCTCATGTCAGTCGTACACAGACTTCCATATAGCAATCGTTGTGAAAGTGTTCATGTTGGAATTTCCTTGATAAAATTCTCTCCTTTTTTATCGCTTTCATTGATGTCTTCACCCAAGAAGAAGTGCTCATCCTGTGGCACACAGATCCCACACAAGGACGGTCATCTCAAGTGCGTCCCTCTGTTTAGGCCTAGACCACCCTGTCTCCTCCTGCCCAGAGTGCCAGACCTCAACCAGGCCACTAAGAAAAGGAGACAGCAGGCTTTGAGGACCATCTCTTGAAAGCCCGCTTGGCTTCTCTAGAGAACAAGATGGATCGTTTGAGAGGTCCTCTGCAGATAAATCTTCTCATTGAAGAAACATAAGGAGAAGTCTAGGGAGCGGAGTGTCTGTGACATTATGCGCCCTTGACGAGTAAGGCCCAGCCACCGCCCAGGAAATCGGATGGCAAGTCTGGGAAGACCATAGCGGGTCAGACGATCGTCGGCTCCTCTGACGACTGCACTGGCCAGCTGATTACACCCCGGCCCTCCGGGGATCATGCGTGGAGCCGCGTCGGCTCCCCAGCCTATGGGCAACCAGACTGGCACCTGTCGATAAGTCGGCCGAGAGCTCCTCCCCTGCCCGCCCGACGCCACCTGCAAAGACCCCTGGCCTGAAGGCCGCCAGATGTGGTTCACCATCGGGCCTAAAGGCTCTCACCCGATGTCCGACTGAACCAGGGAGAAGGCCCTCTCCCCCTCTCCCTTGCCCGTGCCTCCACTTCACTGGCAGGTACCTCTGGTGAAGAAAGGAGAACCCTCAACGTAGTCGATTCCACGGGGTCTACTCCGCTCTCCTCTTGAGGTCAAAGGAAGGAGACTCTTCCTCGCCGCCGCCTTACTGTGGAGGCCCCTCCTCCTCCTCCTCCGGGCGGATCGCTATAGAGCCGACCCCTGGCCAACATCCTGTCAGAGGACCCGGGAACCATGTTCCTACGCTGGATGTCCTGACTACTGTTGATCAACTGGGACCCAGCGATCGGCCCCAGCCATTGGCTCAGACACCGGACATCCCGATGATGGTCCCTCAGCCAGGACCTATCGATCGGCCTCAGCCATTGGTCCCGCGCCAGATCCGGTCTTGCCTTAGGGCCCTTCGCCCGGTTCTGACGCTGGACCCTTTCCAGCACTGGATCGGTGGTGCTGGTTCTGACGCGGTCTCCCTGACATGGGCTGTCTCGACGCCGACCCCCAGCCTAGATATACTACGGCGGGTCCAACATGGGTACCCCTGCTACCAGACCTGACGGGATTTACTCCAGACCTGAACTGTCCCTCACTACCCATTGGGGGTTCCTTGGGACCACTACCTGGCTGGCCCTCCGACTGGAGTCACTATGGACAGTTTTACTCTGGGTTCAGTCCCTACTCTCATTACCAGGGATTCCAGGGCTATCATTACCCACCCCCACTGGTAATGCCACCCCCCGCCCCACCCCCAACCTCCTCCACCACCCCTCCACCTCCTCCAGTTGCACTGGACTTCAAGACCCTGATTCAGTCTTGTGGCAGGGGCCCAGTCCAGAGTTGGTGTCGGACCTGGAAGCGAGACTCCTTCTCCCATGGTCTTCTAGGTCCCCTTCCTGAGCAGTTCTTCTGTGGCCAGCTGGTGTGTCTCTGGGAAGACTTCGTCCAGAACGCTCACTTCGGATATCCGTCACCGTCCTGACCGAAGGGCGAGACGACAATGATGGGGGCCCACGATTCTGCTGAGGATGTCCTGAGGAGCCTGAGGGCCGCCAGGCAAGGTTTCTCTGAAATTCCCCCAGAGGACCCTGCCTTTTCGGACCTTCTGAGGCTCACGGAGGATTTCTTTGACTGGGAGTCAGAGGATCAGGACCCTCACGAGACAGAGACTGTAGAACATCTGGACTTAAGAGTCTCTGTCTCTGGTCCCCATTCCTCTGATTGGACCTCATCAGGACCTCCCTCTACCACCTGGCAGGTGCCTCATTCCCTCCCAGCTGTCCCCAAGAGAGGCGGACAGACTTTACCGGAGTACCAAAGGCCCGTTCTTGATAACGCACCCTAAGGCTGACTCTGTTGTCATTTCTGCTGCTCACGACTGCTCCACCCAAGCACATGAGCACCTCTCCTCCGGACAAAGAGTCGAGGCAGATGGGCCAGTTCAGGATAAAGATTTATGCTTCAGCCACATGCGCCATTCGGTCCCTTAACTATGTGACCCATATGGTGTCTCATCAAAAGCTACCTTGGCCAGGTTAGAGGCTCGGGTCTAGGCCATGGATCCCTCGACCTTAAAGGAGGAACTTGTCAGGATCTTCACCTCTTCAAGTTCTCTTGTAGGCATGCTTCTGCGGGCCACATACAACTCAGTCGACTCTGTGGCTTGCAGCCACGGCAACTGATGTTTCCCTTAGACGGCACTCCTGGCTTCGGCTTTTCTAGACTTGACTAATGAGGTTCAGTCGGCGATTCAAGATGCCCCCTTCAGAGGCTCAGTACTCTTGGTGGGGACACCATGGACATTTTCACTGACCTGCAGGACAGAGGTCTTGCCCTCAGGTCGGTGAGGTCCATGTACTGATCGGGCAACCAACAGCAGCAGCAGCCCTTTCAGAAAAGGACCTGGAGGCAGAGAAAGTAGCCCGCACGCCGCCAGGAAAGCGAAGGCCACAGGTACTGCCATCCTCCTGCCTCCAAGAACCAGAGACGTGCAGGGGTCCTCCCAGCATCTGGCCACTTCCTGACTTCCCATCCCACTGCCTCCTCAGTCTCCTGACGGGAGCAGGTGGCGGGAGGGTTTGCCTGCCACATGCAGGAGTGGAGGCCGATCACCTCCGATGAATGAGTCCTGCAGCTAGTGTCCATCGGACACACAATAGAGTTTCTAGACTTTCCTCCAGAAACTCCACCAAAGAGATCCTCCTATTCAAGGGATCAGGCTCTTCTCATCCGAGAGAGGGTGAACGATCTCTTGCTCAAGCAAGCAATAGGCGCGTTCACCTCAGCAAGGGAAAGGGTTTTACTTCGTTTTCCTGGTTCAAAAAGACTGAGGATTTTCAGACCCATACCTCACTTAAGCAACTTAAACCAGTTTGTCGAGTACAAAATTTTGGATGTTGACACTCCAGAGCCTCCTTCCACCCTTCCTGGAGAACCATTGGTTGTGCCTCTGGACATGCAGGATGCTTACCTGCACATCCCTGTATGCCTTCTATAAGGCAATTCTGTGGGGGCAGGAAGATATAGGCTATTGGTTAACTAGGATTCCGCGCCTATCCTGTAGGTAGGGAATGGGCAGACTAGACGGGCCCAGCGGTCCTTATCTGCCAAAGTCTATGTTTCTATGTTTCAGTCACCACCATTTCCTGCGGTTTCAGTTCCAGAGGCAGCTCCAATTAAGGGTGCTCCCCTTTGGTCTGTCTTTGGCACCTCAGGTGTTACCAAGTGCCTGGCAGTGGTTGCGCCTTCCTACGCCGCAGGGCATTGCGGTTTTAGCTTTTACCTGGACGACTGGCTGATTTCAACCCCATCCAGGGACTCCATTACTAGAGGCTCTTTCTTTCACTTTGGACCTTTTCAACAGGCTAGGGATTACCGTCAGTATTCCCAAGTCCTCTATGATCCCTGCCTAGAAATTTCAGTTCATTGGGGCAGTTTTGATACGGTCCATTGCAGACCTTCCTTCCTCCAGACAGGGTGGAGACACTGATCGGTCAGGCTTCCAGAGTGGTTTCTTCCAGGACCATCCTGGTCCGGGAAGATCCCACCTTCGGCCTGATGGCGGCCTCCATTCCCATTGTTCTCTCGCTGAGGCTCCACATGAGAGTCACTCAGTGGTCCTTAGCATGCAGGGATCAACTCCTAGATGACCTCAACCATCTGGTACTGGTCTCTCAGCAGTTCAGAAGGAATTGCTTTGGTGGAGGGATCCCTGCAATCGATCTTTTGTGTCTTCCTTCAGGAACCCAGCCCTGAGCATCCCTAACCACGGATGCCTCGAATATGGGATGGGAGCACATCTAGGGGAGCACCAAGCCCAAGGACTGTGGTCCAGCTTGGAGACTTCATTACATATCAACGTTCTGGAGATGAGAGCGGTCCTGTATGCCTTCCAGACCCTCCTTCCAAGTGATCACTGCTGGTCCAAACGGACAACATGTCGGTAGTTTGGTACCACAACAAACAAGGAGGAACCTGCTTGCACCCCTGGTGCAGGAGGCGATATAGGTGTGGAACTGGGCAGTCCAGCACAATCTGGGCCTCGTGGCCATGCAGTCAGTCAGTGTCAGACATGTCAGTGTCAGTGGCTCAGTAGGCAGCACACTCTCCTCTGAGGCCAGGCGATCAGAGGGCTGTGGGTTCAGTTCCCACATCTGGCACTTGGGTTAATATTCCAGTACTGACACTGTAGTGCAGCATGAGAGGGTGCTGCACTTGTAGGTGCCGCCTTCGGATGAGACGTTAAACCGAGGTCCCATCTGCCTATTCTGGTGGTAGTTCAGGTGGATGGTAAAGATCCCATGGCACTTATCGAAAAGAGTAGGGAATTTCCTGGTGTCCTGGCCAAATTTCCCCTATTCACTAAAAATACCACCAACAGCTTAATCTGGTTCAAGGTCAGTTGGCATTCATCTGTATCCTCCCGGTCATGCCTGAAAATAGACAGGATTTGTCTAGTGCACTTACCTGGTCAACAAAACTAAATAAAATAAATAAATAAAATAAATAAATGCACGCTACAGGCATTCTAAATGTCCTGGTGGACAGTCTCAGCAGATCTCGGACCCTAGCTCACGATTGGGAATTACATCAGGAAGTGACAGGGCAGAATCCATCTTCCTACTTTGGGAGTGTCCAGAAATCGACCTTTTGCCTCAAACTCAATGCAAAATTTCCCAGTTTTGGCTTGCTCGTTCCAGGGCATGGTGCTTTCTGGCACGATGCCTGTCTCTCTCTTGGACAGGGAAATTTTTGATGCCTTCCTCCATTTCCCATTCTCCAGAGAGTCCTCCTCATCTTCAGGCAGAGAGGCAAAGATGATTCCTTACTCCGCCCCTCTGGCTGAGACAGATCTGGTTGTCGCTGCTGCAACAGCTTTACTAGGAACCACCGGTTCCACTTCCAGTGACTCACGACCTCCTTACTCAGGATCAATGTTGATTACTACATCTGGGGCTCAGGACTCTGCATCTTCATGCATGGCTTCTGCAGACATACCTCTCTTGCTTCGGGGTCTCTCCGGGTTGCTCAAGTCTCATTGAGGCCAGAAATCCCTACTCATTCCACTTATGCCATGAAGTGGAAATGGTTTTCTGTCTGGGTGACTGCTAAGGGTTGGAACCCTTCTCATGTTCTGCCCTCAAGTCATGGAATACCTCCTTCACCTGTCAGACTCCAGTCTTTCATATTCATCGTTAAAGATCCACCTTTTGGCTATTTTGGCGCATCACGAGCTAGTGGATGGTAAACCCGTGGCTCAATTGGAAGTCTCTCAAACCTTTCTGAAAGGGATTCTCCATCTGAAACTCCCTATCCGCAGCCCAACTCCTCCTTGGGATTTGAACTGCTTTGGAAAAGCTCACCTTCCTCCTTTTGAGCCGGCTATGAGCTGTGATTTGCACTTCCTTCCTGGAAGGCATTGTTCTTGATTGCCATCACGCCAGCCTGAGGATTTCAGACTTCACGCCAGGTCTGTAAGGAGCACTAACTGATTTTCCACAGGGACAGGGCGGTCCTCAGAATGAATCCAGTTTCTTCCAAGGTGGTGTCAGAAGCCACACTGAACCAATCGGTAGGGCTTCCTGTATACTATCCGCCCTCTAACAGAGGTGAGGCATCCTCCATACTATGGATGAAGATCGGATTCGCTGTGTTACACTCACCTAACTAAAGAATTCCGTAGTTGTGACCAGCTTTTTATCTCTTTTGCTCCCAGATTCAAGGGCCTTTCCAAATGGTTAGGCAGCTGCATTAGGTATTGTTACCAAGTATGAAAACCTCTGCGGGTAATATCAGGAGGTCATTCTACTAGGGCATGGCTGCTTCTCCTGCCTTTTGCGAAATGTCTCTGCGCGATATCTGTGCCACTGCTACTTGGAGTTCTGTCCATACTTTTACCAAACACTACAGTCTGGACACTGCTTCTAGGTGGTGGGCTGGTTTTGGCCTAGCTGTGTTACAGGGCATTCTGTCCTAGGCTGGGTCCATTCTGGATTCCAGTTTTTTCTGTTGTAGTTACTTCCTCCTCTTAGTTTCTCTTGGTCTCTCTTTGGAGGGACTGCTTGGGACTCTGTCCTATATGTGATGACCTACTGAAGGAACCTCTCGAAGTAAGATAGTACAGTTACGTAGGAACTTACTGTAACAGTAGATCTTCAAGAGAGGTCTCTGTAGGTCATATTTTTCCTACCTTCCCCTCATTTTATTTCTTACACAGGGACCTCAAAATCCTGTTCGCTCTGCTGTCAGGCCTCTTCCTGGCCCCGGCAGGAGAACTGGAGGGCGGCTGAGGACCTCCACTATATACAGTCACGCTGACGCCAGTCACGTGATGTCTGGTTGGTGGTCCCCGTCAGAGTTGCTAGAAAGTCTGCCATGCCCAACGCCAGGTGGCGCTAGTCCTATATGTGATGGGCCTACTGAAGGAACCTCTCAAGATCTACTGTTACGGCAAGTTCCTACATAACTGTACTTTCTTCAGCCCGTCATGCATCTCCACTTTCTGGGGTCATATGGAATCCACAGAATTTTCAAAAGACATGGCTTCACTTCTTCTGGCCTCACATGAATAAGGACATTGTCCGATTTGTCAGATTCTTCCAGCCCTGCTCCCAAAGAAAGCCTCCTGCCAAGTCGACAGAGGTACACATCATTCCAGTGCCTGTAGCCACTGAATCATTTCAGAGAGTCAGCACAGACATTCTTGGACCTTTATCCACATGCTCTGACTCTGGCAACAAATACATCCTTGGTTTTGTAGACTACCTTACAAAGTATTTGGAACTAATCTCCTAAAGACATTAAAGCTACCACAGTATAAATGCCATCCCGAATACAATCATTTGTCGCCACGTTACTCCCTCAGAGCAAGACATTCAGACAGAGGAACTAACTGCCTTTCAACCATTGTGCGAAACATGCAAACTTCTCAACATAAAAAAGACTCGACAAGAAATTATCATCCACAATGCAACGGACAAAGTAAAAGAATGATGTCTACCATTCTCAACACGCTTTCCAAGTACCTGGATGAAACTCATGACACCTGGGACTGTTTTGTTCCCTTGTGCAATTTGCCTACAATACCAGCCTCTTGTGTCGGCTAGTACACACAATTTTTAGTCCATGGACACCATCCAGTAACTCCACTGGACAGGGATCTCCATTGCTAGAGGATCCAAAGTCAGCTTCTTCCTTCATTATTCCTATACTGGAACAGCTTGAACATAGAAACATAGACTTTGACGGCAGATAAGGACCATGGCCCACCTAGTCTGCCAATTTCCTTATCTACAGGATAGGCCGTAGATCCTAGTTAACCAACAGCCTATTTCTTCCTACCCCCACAAGAACTGCCTTATGTCTGTCGCATGCATTCCTGAGTTCTCCCACAGTTTTAGGCCCCACAACCTCCTCAGCAAGGCTGTTCCATGCATCCACTACCTCTCTGTGAAAAAATACTCCTCACGCTGCCCCTCAACTGCCCCCTCTATCTTTAAATTGTGTCCTTTGTTCTTGCACGCCTCTTTTTCTGAAAGATGCTACCCTCTTGATTTTGTTGATTCCACTGAGGTACTTAAAGTTTCTATCATGTCCCCTTCTCCCTTCTTTCCTCAAGGGTATACATATTAAACTCCTTTAGTCTTTCCTCGTGACGGCTTCTCTTGCAGACCGTGGCACCATTTTAGTTGCCCTCCTCTGACTGCCTCTATCCTGTCTATGTCCTTGCGGAGATGGGGTCTCCAGAACTGGACGCAGTACTCCAGATGGGTCTTACCAACTGTCTGTACAGAGGATAACAACTTCCTGTTTTCTGCTGGTCATGCCTCTCCATATGCATCCCAGTATCCCCCAGCCCTCCCTACTGCCTTCTCACATTGCTTGCTAACCTTAAGGTCATCTGATATGATTACCCCCAGGTCCCTTCCTTTTTGTTGTTGTTACTACCTCCCCCATTGTATAATCTTCCTGGGTTCTTGCTTCCCAGGTGCATTATTTGCACTCTTTGCATTGAATCTAGCTTCCATACTTCTGACCATTCCTCCAACCTTGCCAAGTCCCTTCTCATCCTTTCCACGCCTCCTTGTGTATCAACCCTGTTGCAGATCTTTGTGCAATCTGCAAAGAGGCATACTTTTCTTCCAGTCCCTCTGCAATGTCACTTATAAAGACATTAAAAGGACTGGACCCAGTACTGAACCTCTGTGGTACCCCACTAGTAACCCTCTTTCTTCAGAGTGGACTCATTTACAATTACCTTCTGTGTCCTGTTGTCCAGCCAATGTTTTACCCAGGCTACTACCCTGGGACCCGCTCCCAGGCTGGTTAATTTGACTATTAATCTTTTGTGTGGGATTGTGTCAAATGCCTTGCTAAAGTCTAGGTAGGCCATGTCCACAGCCCTCCCTGGTCTACTACTTTGGTCACCCAGTCAAATCTATTAGATTTGTCTGACATGACCTTCCCGCTGTGAACTCCATGCCACCTGGGTCCCAGCCCCACTGGCCTCAAGGTACTCAACAATTTTTTCCTTCAGAAGTGATTCCATCACTTTCCCTACCACAGAGGTCAAACTGACAGGTCTGTAGTTTCCTGCCTCTGTCTTGGTCCTCTTTTGTGAAGGGAATCACATCCGCCTTCCTCCAGTCCTCGGTACCGCAGCATCCTCCCATGATTTATTAAAAAGAGTAGTCAGTGAGCCTCACTAGTTCCCCCTTAATTCTTTAGAATTCTGGGGTGAATTCATCAGGCCCCATTGCTTTGTCCACCTTCAGTTTTAGGAGTTCTTGAGAACCCTTTCTTCTGTGAAAGGGCTAGCATCGACCCCTCTATCAAGAGTGCTTCTGTTAATTGGATTAGGCACTTCCTTCCTCTTTTGTGAATACTGAGCAGAAATATTCTGCTCAGTATCCCTGCTTTTCACTGTCCCCTCTGCCCACCCACCTTTCATTCTATTCAGCCTCACTATCCCTCCTTTGTCTTTCTACGCCTCTGATGTACCTATAAAAGGTTTATGCCCTTCTTAACCGAGTTGGCTATCTCTTCCTCAGTTTGGGCTTTTGCTATTCTGATTTCCTTCCTGCTTCCTTCCGCCTTAACTGGTACAGCTCTCTGTCCTGCTCCTTCTGTGTTTCCTTATACTTCCTGAATGCTGTCTTTTTCTCCCTGACTTTCCCAGCCACCTCTTTTGAGAACCATAGTGGCTTTTTCTTTCGCTTTGATTTGTTTATTTGCTTCACACAAAGGCTTGTTGCCTCTGTGATGGCAGTTTTGATGATTCCCCATTGTTGCTCCACCTCCTTCTAGCCTGTTTGCTAGTGCTTTTCTGAGGCACTCTCCCATCTTGCCAAAGTCAGCCCTCCTGAAGTCCAGTACCTCACTTTTGTATGGCTTGACTCTGTAGCTGAGTTTAACGTGAACCACACTGTTTGATGGTCACATGTTCCCAGATGGCAACCCACTTCTAGATCTGAGATCCTCTCACTGCCCCCATTTGAGAGTACGAGGTCTAAGATTGCTCCCTCACGAGTGGGTTCTGAAACTAGCTGTCTGAGGCCTGCCACCTGTAGGGCATCGAGAATGGCCTGCTCTTGGATGTGGCTGCAGCAAATGTGCTCCAGTTAACATCTGGCATATTCAGGTCTCCCATCAACAGTATCTCCCTATCTTCCCTTGTCAATCTTCACCATTCATTACTTCCTGGGTGTTAGCCGGAGGCGCGACCACCACGGAGCCTTTTTTTTTTTTTTTAAAGTTTGCCTAACGGCACCGCCTCGAGAGTACGCCATGCGCGAGGGGCGGCCGTTAGTAGCGACCGACCCTCCTCCAACTCAGTTCTGTTTCTCCCGCCGTCGAGGCAGCACCTGTCCACGTAGCGCCTAGTAGTTGTAGCAGTTTCCCGACTGCTTTTTCCTGACACTCGCATTGACACGGTAAGACTGTTCTTTCTTCTTTCAGCCGGGTATTTCTACTGTGTTTTAGGTCCCGCTATTTCAAGGCGAGTCCTGTCTCTGGAGCTTGCTGCCTTCTCGAAGACGGGTCACGCCTATGCTGGCCGGTGCTCCTGTGGCCTATCCTTCGCCCCGGACCGGCATGACGCTTGCCTTCGCTGCCTGGGACCCAACCATGATATGGATCTCGACGCCTGTTTCGATGTGGACCGTCACAGCCCCTCAAGTCCAGGCTTATGCTCGGCAAGGCCCTGCCGACTTTGGGACGGCGTCACCACGGGAATCTCGGGCGAGATCTTTAGGCCCTTCCTCGGTCCCTCCCGGCCTATACGGTCCGAGGAGGAGGGGTTTCTCTCCTATCTTGCCGAGGAGGAGGCCCCTTCCTGGTGTTGGGAGCGCAGAGTTCTCCTGGGCCGCAGCGCTGACACCGCCCGCAGTCACTGGAGGTGCAGGCCCCCGTGTTGAGGTCCTGGCTTTGGGCCCAGCTTGGTGGACTCGACGCTACCGCTGGCTCCTGCTTTCAGATCCCGCGCCAGATCGGGCGGCGCTGTTGTCGGTGTCATGGATCCCGGCGCTTATGCGCCTGTGATTGAGAGCGGCGCCGCGTGACGGTGGCCTTCGGGCGCCTGCTCATGTGTCAGGATAGCGGCGCTGTCGACGGTGCCGCCCGCCCGACGTTGCCGGTGGCACTGCTGGGTTCCTTCCTCGGGCGGTGCCGGGCCTGCCGGAGCGCTGGGGTGTAAGGCCTTCCTGCTGCCGGGCGGGGGCGAAGGGCGCCCTGGTACTGGGCTGCTCATGCCCTGGGCCTCGGGACCTCTGGGGTGGCCAGCACCAGGTCCTGTGCTGGTCTCATCCTCCTCGGAGGACGATGACTCAGATGTGGACCCATCCTGGCACCCCCATTCTTCGGATCTGGGTCCTCGGTGGCTGGGGGTACCAGGCGGCGCAGCGGCCCCTCCTCTGTCCCCTTACTGTCGTCTCCTGAGGGTTCCTCGGCTGGGGTGGCCAGAGTCCCGGGGCAGACGGGGAGTGACGGAGGGGAGGCCCTCTCTGAGGCTCGGTGACAGCTACCCCGGGGTGCTGTTGCCTCCTCTAGGGACAGGGGACGTTGCAGTCGAGGAGAAGGCCCTCTCGGAATCCGAGGGTTGAGGCAGGCGGCCTGCTGCCCGGGTCTTCTTTGCCACCTCAGGGGGTGGCCAGGAGCATCAGTGCAGAGCCCCGTCCTCCCCCAGGGTTCTAGGGTGTCCTCGGCGTTTGTGCGGACTGCCCTTCTGGATCCATGCAGTTCCAGCATCGTCGCAGGGGAGTTTCTCCCAGGGCTCTTCCAGGCTCCGCTTCCCCAGAGTTCCGTTCTGCGGCCTGGTTTGATATCCGGATCCCTCCTACTAGGGTCCTTTCCCGGATTCCAGAGCCCTCGCAGAGAGCAGTTGCCTCGCAGGTGCCCCTCTCCCACTCTCTCTGCCTTCACCACCCCGCCTCCGGCCATGTCGGTCCTATGGGTCCGTTATCCTGGGAGCAGTTCAAGAGGTTCTGCAGCGGCCTTCCCCTCATATGTTAGATACATGCATGAGCGGGTCTTCGACTCTCCCCACCGCCGCAGGGAATCCTCTGAGCATTCCAGCTCCCCATCATCCTCGTCTCTGTCCTCTGAGGGAGAGGAACCCCTGCTCATCTGTCCTCCGATGCTGATTTCACAGAATATCAGCGTCCTTCCCGAGGATGGTGAGGGATCTCCGGATTTCCTATGTTCGGAGAGATAATACCGAATGGGAGACGTGAATTCCTTGGTGAATTCAGTGCCCAGCATCTGGTGGTACCTTCCTGGCCTATCCTTCCAGGAGGCGTCTATCCGGTCCTGGCAGTTCCCGCTTCTTCCCCAGCCCCGCGGACTGCCAGCGTGGGTATTGTGCCCCTCTGAGTCTCTAGGTTCCCTTCCCAACCCGTCCTCAGGTTTGGTATACCTGGATACTCCTTCTGGGCGCCGTTGCCTGGCGCCGACCGCCCACAGATTCGGACTCTCTCCAGTTCGACCATTGAGGTAAGAGTCTCTTCTCTCTCGCAGAAGTGCATGTATTGCATCACATCAGGCTCACCACGCTGCCTATAACCGCATTTGTGGTCAATGATGTCCCAGCTGCTGGCATCTATGCCTGACACGGAGCAAACCAGACAAGCCGTTGCCCTCTCCATGGTAGGCCTGGAGCTGGCAAGACACAAGCAAGGGCATCTTATGCGCCAATGAGGTGGCTTCCAGGCTTGCGGGTACAGCGATCTGCATCAGGTGGACGGCATGGCTCGTTTTTCCAGGTTGTCACCCCTGGCCCGGCGAGGTGATTCGCTCCGCCTGGGGACCGTCTTTTCTCTTCCAGAGCTAGGAGACTTTACAGGGCCCTCCATCTCCTCGCCTTCGGGAGGCACCTCCTAGCTCTTCTCCCACTTAGGCTTTCTGAATAAGCCAGGGTCTTCTCCTTCTGTTTTCTCACCAGCAGAAGGCTGGGGTCTTGTTCCCTCAGGGTATTACCTCTTCCCCTCCAGGGAAGAGGAGCTTGATACTCACCAGGAGTAATGAATGGTGAAGATTGACAAGGGAAGATATGAAAATTACGCACTCACCGTAATTCCTGATCTTCTCTTGTATCTTCACCATTCATTACTACTCCCCCCACCATCCCTCAGTGGCCTCTTCCTGTGGCTTCTCCACCTCCCATCTCCTTCCTCTCTCTGCAAAAAAAAAAAAATTTTTTCTTAAAACTAGGAAAATTGCTTAATTTTTCAAAAAAAAATAAATAAATAAAAAATCCTTCTTTTGGGGGTTCTAATTTTCCAGAAAAATTAATTACTCTAAGATTGTGGGCCATCTCGTGGATTGCATTGGCGATCAGACTGCACAACTATCTCTTGCCGTTATCCTGACAAGATATCTCTGGGGTTTTGGCCTGGTTCAGGCTATTCAGTTGATCCTGCAATCCCGTGTTCCAGATATTGCCCTGAATCAAACCCCCCATTCTTGCCCTGCAGAGCAGAGGAGCGGGAACGTCTGTTCCTTTTTCTTTTTAAAAAAAAAAAGGGAAAAATGCTGAGGGAACTCTTTTCGACTGCTATAGGCACCTTGGTTTTGGGGTCATGCAACCAACCTCAAATTTCTTCTGTAAAAAAAAAAAAAAACAAACAAGAGGGAAATGAGAAGGTAATCTCCTTCTCGCTAGTTTGCATATTGGTTTCTCCTTTAAGTGTCCTCCTGGACAATTTTACAGAAGCGCTGTGCTGACCATATCCAATCCCGCCAGCCTAAGCCTTGGCCAGTCTGTCTGAGTCCCATTTCTATGCTTAAACGCCTGAAAGGCTTACATTTTCTTTTTCTAAGTCCCAGAGCAGCACTCTCCTGCTGTCTGGGGTTCCTTTTCCTCTCGGTGTCCTCGACCCATGCCAGGAACCCGAGGGGTATCAATAACAATGGCATGTTGAGGATAAGGACTATGCCCTCCAGAGTCTGTCTAGCGGGTTTGGTGAACCTCTTCAGCCTCTATCTCCGGGATTCTTGTTGCTTCTTAGTCGAGCCTTCAGCTCTAAGTTAACTATGCTCGTTGGGCATTCTGGTCCCTTCAACATCCCATCTCTCTTCTCTTTCTTCTTCTTCTTCTATTTTCTCATCTCCTTACTTTACTCTCCTCCTAGAGTCGCCCAGGTAAGGAGGCCCTGCAGTCCGTAGGCTAGGATACTTTATCTCTCTGTCCTTCCTCCATCGGCTTATTCTTTTTCACTTCATTCTTCCTTGCTTTTGCTATCCTCGCTATCTTGCCTCGCTATCTATATTCTCTACTCTCACTTTTGCCTCTCCGGCTCACAGAACTGAGTTGGAGGAGGAGGAGATCGATGCTACTAACGCCGCCCTCGCGCATGACGATGACACTCTCGAGGCGGTGCTGTTAGGCAACTTTAAAAAAAAAAAAAGTTTCGATATGGTGGCGCTTCCCGCTAACACCAGTAAGTAATGAATGGTGAAGATACAAGAGAAGATCAGGAATTACGGTAGGTACATAATTTTCATTTCTCTGCCATCCTAAGAATGTCTTCTATGATTCTATCATATCCTTGTCCATTCCTCCCCTGACATGGGGGTCTGTCATAACCCTGAACTTGTCAGATGTGTTGCAGTCAACACACTGGGCCAGAGAAATCTGCCATGCAGAAAATGTCAGCAGCAAGTTGCATGAGCCTTCATTTTCTGTTGGAGACATTGTATACTTGTACCGACCTGTCCTAGTTCCGGGCACCAGCAAGAAACTGCTTCACCCTTGGACTGGTCCTTCTACATCATAGAAAAGCTTCCTCCTGTTCATGTCCGTTTTGTGACACAAGTCCGATGGAAAGCTAGTACACAACAAAGTCCACATCAACCAACTGAAACATGGGTATCTGAGTAACATCCACCCAGATGATCCCAGTCCCCAAACAATGAAACTGCGCTTGAACCTGCCGTACTTCTTAGTTGAAATTCCTTCAGACAACTTGTGACCAGTTTCTCCAGATCCCCACGGTCCTGACCTCTCCAGCCGGATCTTATTTTGCCTCATCAGCCAGACGAACTTCCTGGGACTTCTCTGTCTTTTACGTCTTCTTCTTTCTCAGGACTCTCTCTGTACCAGATCGAGAAGATTCTTAGAAAGAAGTATACAAACGGATCCTGGACGCAAGTGAAGTGGTGCGGTTTTCCAGCGCACAGAACTCATGGGTTGCTTTTAACGACCTGACCCCGTCCTGTCAGGAACTGGTGCAAGTCACTCATGCCTCTATTGCCACTGACTGGAAAAGTCGCAGGAAATCGTGAACTTTTGGTAACCGGACTTAGTAAATGGTACTTAAATTGTATTCTTTATGCTGATATTTCATATTAGTGTTCTGCAGCAAAGTTCTGATTGTATTTCTATGTCATTATAAATGTTCTGTGCTTTGCAACTGTTAATGTAATGTTTAACCACATTGGGTATCCTCCAGCTGCTACCCTTCCCTCCCTTTCCTTTTCCCTTCCTTGCACCATAGCACTTGCCGCTGTGACCCAGCTTCAAGTTGCTGTGGTGTTTCCTCCCCTGGCACTACTCTAACTGATCACCATTGTAGTCCAGATCCCACCCCACCCCACCCCGCACTGGAATATTGTTTGAGGAAAAAAGAGGTTTTTCTTAAAGTTGGTAAACTATTTAATTCCATGCTTAGTTTTACACTTTTCTTATTGTCATTATGCCGTACTCTTTTGCTTTTTGTTCAGTGGTGCTCACACTTGCTGTCCGGCGGTGATGTGGAGTACAGGTTAAGCGTAGAGTTAATCTAGCTTCCTTTACCTAACAACACAAGACAATGTTGCAATTATAGAGTCATTATGGTAATTGTGGTATGCTAATTAGTGCCTTAGCAGGGCTAGAAACCCTTTAGCCAATTTGTTAGTGGGTCAGTCAGTCTGAACCTCATGTAGAGAAGAAATACCTACTGATGTCTCCAATAAACAATATTTGTTCATTACTTATGCGTCCGACTCTGTTTGTTCGGTATCAGCAAGATGTCTACTGCAGCACCAGATTGGCCTGGCAGAACAGAAATGTAAGGGTCCTTGTGGCAGACCAACACCAAAACGCCACACTAAGAAAAGAAAACCTTGATATAGCTTCTTCTGATGACTCTATACTTACGCAGAAAGGCCTTATCGGCCACTTTGTGTGCAGTGCTGTCCGGGTCAGGGTGCAGAGCCAGCAGCAGCATCCGAAGTTGTGTCTGGAGCAGCTTCACCGCTGGCAACTTCAAAACATAGAGCTGAGTTTCCACATTCGGCTGTGATATCTGAGCTAAAAGGAGGCTGTGAATCTACTTGGTACCTTCACCCAGCAAATGGAGGCAAAGCTTGATGAAATGACCTCTAAAGTCACTTTAGTTGAAAAGCTGCGCCTGAATCAGAAAAGAAAATTACTTATCTGCAAGAAGGCTTTCAGGCCACTGTAACAAGGATTCAGTCTCGTGAGGTTTTTATTGGTGTGCTCACCAGAGACATTTCCTTTGTTGTAAACTTGAAAAAATGGAAAATTGTACAAGATACAAAACTTACGTTTTTCGGCTTTCAGAGAAAAGTTTATTCTGTTTTTGCATCTACATTCAACATGGCTTGGGACTGAAAGACTCTGCACTTCCCTTCAGAGAATCTGCCACATATTTGTAAGGCATTTAGGTTCTGTTTTGATATTCGAGGGGAGTTATGCTGACCCAAGTTCTGAGGAATCAGCTTAATAACAAACATAGGAAGATCTTCAACAGTAATAGCAAGGTGTGTGTCTGACCGCAATTGTGATAATGTGATTTGGATGGCCAGGTCAAAGGGGTTTTCATGTACAGTATAAGAATGTTAAGAGTTATATACACTGTATATCAGGACGTCTCTTCTGCAACTCAAGCCAGACAGTGGCAGTTTTACTGTTTAAATCTGAGGTCTTAGAATCCAGAGGAAAAGTGGCAGTTCAGTATCCCTGCTGCTGTAAAATTAATTGTGGCTTAAAAAGTACTTATTTTTGATGTTTACAAGTTCAATGCTTTTTGGGATTGGCATTAGTGCCCGTAACACACAACCCCTTTACAAACCTCTGAGATGTAATCTCTTGAAACAAACGTATGTAACCCCCTGCAAATGGGGGTTCCCAAAAGACTTCAGGAGCTTGCTTGAATGCTCCAAGCCTGAATGGTGTTTGGCATTTAAGCCATTTATCAGTGAGTGTTTTTAGAACCTCTGGTACTGTCTCTTTAAGAGCTGTCTGCTTGCAGACATAATTAGTTTGTATGGGGACTGTGTGTTTTTGATTGAGTACCACTCAAGCTGCTGCCAATTCACTTCATTTTTGCAGTCACTAGGAGTGCAAAGGAACCTATCTGAAAGATGTAACTGTTTGCCAGAAATTATTTAGAGTAATAATGAAATTACAGTTTGTCTAACCTGCTTTCTTTGCAGTCAGAACTGTGTCTGCTAGTTCCCATTCTAGTTTTGAACTGCTGAACTGGACCAATCAGTGTGGGGTAAGCTAGCTCTAAAATGGTGCCTTGACTAATCAGAACTTGACTCATAATCTGAGCCAGCCACAAGAGGATTGTATGGGCAGTGACTCTGGGAGATGTAGTTTAGACTTCAGTGCCTTTTGGACCAACAGCAGCAGTCTATTGTGAGTGACAGCCAATCCAGTCAAGAACTGGGAGGAACTCAAAGGAAGTGCCCGTTTTGTCGGTTGGAGTTTCAGTTGAGCTTTGGCAGTGAAGAAGGAAGGAGCCCTGTGCTTTTTCAGTGTGCAGTTTTAGTCAAAAACGTGGTGTAAGGCCCAGAGTTCCGGTCTGCAGCTTGTGTAACAGCTTGTTAGGACTGAATCCGTCCTGTGAAAAGAATCAAAGGATCTCTGAAGAGTAGAAACCAGGCTCACCCTGTAGAAGACTGGAGGAATTGCTGAAAATTACACTCGGTCTGTCAGGAACTGAATCTGCTGTGTGTTCTCCGGTATTGTGCAGTAATTGCGATCGGGATACAGATGCAGCCTGCCTGGTATAGTGCTTTCTTTATGGATGTGTGAAGAGGTTTGTGTACCTCAAGTGAGCCCTGCTGACATTGAAGGACCCTATCTTATTTGGAGGTCGTGAGTACTAATTCAGGGTCGCTTCCTGTTGAATTGCCACATTAAATCCAAATGGAATTACTGTACTGCTGACTGTTTAATTCTCCTTTCTCTGTGTGAAAGGGCCCTACCAGCTGCCACGGTTTGACTAGCTACCAGGGCTTGGGTACCTGGGACAGTAACTGATAGGGATAGGCCTGTGCACAGAGCCATAGGTAGATTATTAGAGTGATAAGCTAATTAACCTGATTTCCCGCCCTTGTTATATCCCCTAAATAAATCAGAGCTGCTTGTTTCAGCAAAGTTATACTGCCTGAGGTATTTGTCTATGTTAAAGTACTGTACTGTGATTGTTGCACTGTATCTCATTTCACAGGAGGTCCCAGTGCCGGAACCAGACCTGGGGTAAGTGTATACTGTGAAGGTAATTCTGATATATTGTGTGGGCCACTAGTGGGAAGAAAGGGGTTGCAGTGTCCCAGAGGGCTGTGACCAAGTTAGTTTAACTATTGCAAACCCTGACCTCTGGGTGGAGGCACCCGCCATTGGATCCAGGCCCCTCAACCTGTTAGTGGCAAATCAGGCAGGGGTAGTAGCCCCTGGGATAGCGCCATCTAGGGGTTACATCTTGGAGGCTCACCGCTGGGATTGTGTGTCCTCTAGTGGCCATATTTACAAACCACTGTTAAGAAATAAATGGGTACCCGCACAGAAGTGGCTGTGCACCGGTTGGTGGAGTGGTGTACTGGGGAGGAGATCGACCCCAAAATGCTATGCTTATCCTGGACATCCCCTGGTATCAATCACGGACACTGTGCAGGGAGTACTTTCCAAGGTGGAAGGTTTACAAAACCCTGTGGTGGTGGGTCGGCATGCTAATCTGCTCACCCACACTTTCCTGGCCCTAGTAGAGTTTAGGATCCCATAGATAGCTCCAAAGTGCCACAGACCATTACCCCAGAGGAGCCCTCACTGCTTGGAGAGTGATAACTAAGGACAGTAAAGACCCGGGGAATCAGCCCCACCACTATCTAAAACTTTTGAGGAGAAATTTGCTGAATGGTTGCTGGGAGAGGAAAACTGTGGAGGACTTGAAGAAACTATTCTTGCCACCTGGGGTGTTCCTCCCCAACACCCTCTCCTGCTCCAGTGCCCGTAATGGTGGAACCAATGCAGACTCCTATTTCTTCACCTGACATTAGTCACGACTTCATCAAGGTTGAGGATCTTCTCTGGCACCCTCCCACCCCCAAGGGGAGGATGACTGGGAGACCTGGATAGACTATGTTGCCCCCAAGTGCTAGAATGGCAATGCTCGGAAGGCTAAAGCTAAAGAGGGTTAGTGAGAGCCTCCGAGGTCCTGCCCTGGCTACCATCCGTGCTAAACGGGCCAGTAACCCTGAAGCGACTGCACAGGCCTATCTTGAGGCCTTGGAGAATGTGTATGGGAGCCCAGATTCTGATGAGGACCTATGGTGGAGAGTAAGAAATGCACAACAGTACCAAGGGAGTTGTTGTCTGTGTATGTCTCTCGGCTGGAAAAATTGTTGCAAGAATGCCTCAGAAAGGGTAGTTTGCCAGCGATTGAACTGGACCGAACCAGACTGGACAGAATCCTTAAGTCTGCCCCTTCTCAGAACTGCTGTTGCTTCAGTTCGCCTGGCAAATCGACTGGAATCCCCACCCTCCTATGATGAGTTAATGAGAGAAATTCGAGGAGTTGAGAAAGGCGACCTCGGAGGTACCTGCACCAACAGCTGTGGCTACGACCCGAGAGTGACTGAGGGTGACCCATCAAGTGAAGTTCAGGGCAGAGGTTGACAGTCAATGAGTGCTCTGACAAGGAAAAGATATGCCACAATGGGGCGAACTGTTGAGAGAGATCCGAATTCAAAAACAGTCCCTTTATGAAGGCCACGCCTGCAAGTACGGGCCCTGACCTATATCCGACTGCATCTGCTATGGGGTGGGGGTACCCACCATGTATCTCCTGCTGATAACAGCTCCAAACTCAAATCCTTGACCATGGAAGTGGAGAAACTGAGCGAGATGTCTCCAAATGCTTATCACGCCACAGACAGAGATGGCACAGGTTTCCAGTTAGTAATACCCCCGCCCTGGCTCCCAGTGTGGCGCCTGCCAGCTCAAACTCCAGAAAGTATGTTTTGCTATAATTGAGGAAAGATGGGCACATGAAAGGGAATGCCAGTCCCCAAAAGACACTGACAAAGTTGCATATAGGCTACAAGGAGAGCTTCGAGAAGAAATCAGTGGTTAAGAGGTGCACTACATGATCCCAGTGAGGGCACCAAAATGCTAATTCACCTCCTTTTGTGGCAAGGTCAGTTGCCCAGGCCCCCACTACCGCCTCTCCAGACTGGTCCAGAATAGTGGGTCCCTCCATGGAGACCACTGTAAAGGTGAATGGAGTGTCTACAAGAGCTGTATTAAACAGTGGCTCCCAAGTGACAATTATGTTCCAGGATTGGTATCAGAAGCATTTGTCAGACGTCCCTTACAACCATTAGAAAGGACTGCATGTATGGGGTTAAGTGAGAAGGCCTACCCTATTCCGGTATATCCGAATTTGGCTGTCTTTCCCCACCTCCGTGGCTGGAGTGGCCGAACAAGTAGAGACCCTAGCCTTAGGTGTCCCCCACTGGACTGTATGATGGTGTCCCTTTGTTGATTGGAACAAATGCTCATATGTTCGGAAGGCTGGCACAGTTGTGTTATGAAAACAGGGGTCAAAGACTAGTAGAGCTTTAAGAGTTCCAGCTTTAATTAAGAAGGCCTATGAGGCACAGAGAGATGCTGAAAAACAGAACCAGAGGAACCGGTCGGAATTGTATGGAAGAAGGATCCTGAGTCTCTGATCCTGGCGCCAAATGCCCAGTGTACCTTACAGGAGAGGTCCGTATCAGAAAGGATGTTAAGAATAAAATATTAATGTTGGATGCACCAGGCGATGGAAAATTGCCAGAGGGACTGCTGGTCAAGCTTCAGTATTTTGCCCGCTAGAGCCCATGCTTATGCCAGAAGGGTAATGGTCCAAGTTCATAATGTGTCTGAAAGAGACATTCGAGTAAACAGAGGTTGCATCCTGGCTAATGTGCATTGTGCAGACACTGCAGTGCTACCCAGCAGCAAGAGTTCAAGGAAGAATGACAGAGTAACGCCTGACTTGTTTGATTTCGCAACTCCCGCTGCCAGCTGAATGGAAAGTGAGGATCAGTGAGAAGCTTGCCCAGAGAGACCAGGTGTTTTCTTTAAAGGAATGGGATGTAGGATGCGTGCAAGGAGCTGAGCACAATATCCGCTGCATGACGAAAGACCATTTCGTGAGAGGTCTCGACGCCTGGCACCTGCTGACATAGATGATGTGAGACGGCATCTGCAAGAGATGTTAGCTGCTGGTGTAATACAAGAATCCAGAAGCCCTTATGCTTCCCCATTGTGGTAGTGAGGAAAAAGAATGGAACAGTAAGGATGTGTGGATTATCGCACCTTAAACCGGGCGGACTATCCCTGATCAGTACACAATGCCCGCATTCAGGATGCTTTGGACTGCCTAAACGGGAGCAAGTGGTTCTCTGTGCTGGATCTCCGCAGTGGGTACTACCAGATCCTGATGGCCCCAGAGGACCGTGAGAAGACGGCCTTTATCGGTCCGCTTGATTTCTATGAATTCATGAGGATGCCTCAAGGATTTCAGGTGCCCCAGCCACTTTTCAACGATTGATGGAGCGTGCAGTGGGGACATGAACTTACTAGAGTGCCTGGTATACCTAGATGATGTTATTGTGTTTGGCAGCTCACTGGAGGAACATGAGCGCAGATTATTTAAGGTATTGGACCGACTGGAGGACTTTGGCCTTAAACTGTCCATTGATAAGTGTCAATTCTTTCAAACATCAGTAAAGTATGGGACACATAGTATCCACCGAGGGAATAGAGACCGACCCAAGTAAAGTTGAGGCCTTGACCACCTGGCCACAGCCCAAAATCTAAAAGAACTGCAAAGATTCCTGGGATTCTGTGGTTATTATCGGCGCTTCATCAAGGACTATTCAAGAGTGATCCGCCTTTACTTAACCTTACTCAAGGGTATCCCCAACCCACAAAAATACTAAAGTCAGCGTCCTCAAGACTGAAGAGTGTATTTTCATCCGGAGTGAAGTATTTGGGGCCCGCTGACTCCTGATTGTGAGACTGCTTTTCATGAGATCATATCAACTTACCCATGCTCCAGTGCTGGCCTATGCCGATCCAAGAAAACCTTACGTCCTGCACACTGATGCTAGCTTGCAAGGGTTGGGGCGTGTTGTACCAAAAGCACGAGAATGGCCTGAGATCAGTGGCCTTTGCCAGTAGAAGCCTGACCCCATCCGAAAAGAACTATCCTGTACATAAGTTAGAGTTCCTAGCTTTGAAGTGGGCTATTGTTGACCAATTCCATGAGTACTTGTATGGGGCTAAAATACTAGTAAAACTGACAATAATCCTTTGACCTATGTGCAGACCTCAGCTAAGTTGGATGCCACTGGCCATAGGTGGCTTTCTGCATTATCTACATATGACTATGCTCTCGAATACCGAGCAGGTCTGAACCACATAGATGCTGATGCTCTCTCCCGGAGGCCTGTTCCCCAGAATGATTGGGTCCGATTGGCAGAACCTGACATTCGGGCACTCTGCCGAAGTTTGACAGGGAGGAACAAATGTCCACAGACGCAGTGGACTGCATGGTGGATTGCTTGGGAGCCTCTGAGAATTGCATACCTGCTGCTTATTGCCACTTTTCTGCAATAGACATTGGTGCACTGCCTCAGCTGGACAATGACAGTATCAAGGGCTCAATCCCGCGATCCCATGATCAAAGCAGCTTTAGAAGCCCTCTATGCAGGAAAAGATGTGTCCAAATTACGCCCACTGATTTGAGAACTGCACTGTTATACAAAGAAGGTCCTAAGTTGAAACTGATCAATAAACTGTTATACAGAGAAACAGTAGACAGAGGGGACAAGTAGACAAACAACAACTAGCTGCCCACTGCCTTCGAGACTCAGTACTGAGGTCCTTGCACAACCACATGGGGCACCTTGGTATAGACAGAACACTTGACTTGGTGAGATCCAGATTCTATTGGCCTAAGATGGGGGCTGATGTGGAGCAACACATTCGAACTTGTAGTCGCTATTACAGAGGAAAGCTTTGCCCAGAGGGCTGCCCCTTGTTAACATCACCACCAGTGCACCCATGGAGCTGGTCTGTATTGATTTCTGAGTTTGGAGTCAGATCAAAGAAATATCAGTAATGTGCTGGTGGTCACTGACCATTTCACGAGATATGCCCAAGCTTTCCCCACCAAAGACCAGAAAGCATCCACTGTAGCCAAAGTACTTGTAGAAAACTTTTTGTTCACTATGGGGCTCCACAAAGAATCCATTCTGATCAAGGGAGAGACTTTGAGAGTCGTCTGATCAAAGAGATGCTTTCTCTGTGGGAGTGCGAAAGTCCAGAACCACTCCTTACCACCCCAGGGGACCCACAGCCTGAACGCTTCAACCGCACTTTGCTAGATATGTTAGGCACCCTGCACCCAAAGGACAAGCCTAGATGGAGCCAACAAATTAGCACCCTGGTACATGCTTATAACTGCACCAAAAGTGATGCCACTGATTCTCCCCTACCGCCTGATGTTTGGAAGAGAAGCTCGACTACCAGTAGATGTGTGTTTTGGGGTCTCTCCTGATGGGGTTCAAGCTGACAACTATTTACAGTATGTGCAAAAGTTAAAGGCCCAGCTAACTATCGAGTACTAACTGGCTCAAACCACTGCCAAAAGAAATCTGGCCAACAAAGAAAGGTATGATAAAAGGTGAAAGCACAGGAACTCCAGGAGGGAGATCGGGTATTGCTAAGAAATCTGGGACTGCATGGCAAGCACAAGATTGCTGACAGATGGCACCATCTCCCTCACATTGTAGTGGGCAAACTAGATGATCTGCCAGTGTACAAAGTAAGGCCTGAGAATAATTCAAAAGATGTAAAACAATGCATAGAAATCATTTACTGCCCATTGGACAAATCTTAATTGAGTCTGAGCCCCTAGAAGATGCCCCTCTGGACCAGTGACTAGAACTGCTGCTAAGAAAAGATCAAGAAAGTCTGCACCTACAGAAGCAAAGTTAAAGTGTTCCTCCACAAGTCCCAGTTGAGCATGACTGTCAGTCCATATCGGAAGAAAGTGAGAGTGACTTTGAATACTATCCTTCTTACTAACTGAGTCAATTGTTTCGGGCAATCCCTAGTCAATACTGGAGATGAAGCTGGGCCTTCTGACTGTCTAAGCCCTCAGCTTCATCCCTGGAGCCAATGCTCCTAGAAAGTGAAGTGCAAAGCATCAGATCAGATGAAATGGAATCATTGTGCATGGTTGAACTGTTTGAGCTTTCAGGGAGGAAAATGATGGATTGGGTCAGACTGGTGATACACCAGAACAAGAAGAGTATTTTGAGTGCCCTGACAGTCCACTGCCAGTGTCCAAAGCTCTCCTCATGAGCCAAATGTTGTGGACTCAGAAAGTGTAACTCCTGGAGCTGAAAGTGCCCCAAGTTCTAGCCTCTACCCCATGGAGACTCCTGACAAGTGAGGACAATGCTGAAAATGAGGCTCAGAGTGCAGAGACTATAACAGTTCCCCTAGAAAGACTGGTCGAGCTGTAAAGCCTGTGGTGCACCTCAGTTATGATTCCCTTGGGAGGCCTGTGGATTTGCCTCTCAATGTTGTCCATAAAGGAGTGTATGTGTCCCCGAGCTCATTGCCCAAACTGAGGCGTCAGTGCTAACTCCAAGTTACTTGTGTTGCCCTCTAAGTATGGTGCCCTTGCCCGTCCAGCCCCAAGGTAACTGATAGGAAGGGCCCTCTCTTCAGGTTTCATGTACAAGAGGTAATAACTTGAGTTATGGTACAATGTGTATGTAATACTGTGTAAAGAGGACGACTGCAATGTTTCAGAAATGTGTTCTTGGTAAAATGATATATTGACTGATGATTACATGTGCAGTCTAATGCAAATGTATGTGGTTGCAGTTGAAACTTATGGGGTACTTGCTTGACGCGACGCCAAGCTTTCCAGGCCAGAAGGGTGTAACCCCCGCAAATGGGGGTTCCTAAAAGACTTCCAGGAGCTTGCTTGAATGCTCCAAGCCTGAATGGTGTTTGGCATTTAAGCCATTTATCAGTGAGTGTTTTAGAACCTCTGGTACTGTCTCTTTAAGAGCTGTCTGCTTGCAGACATAATTAGTTTGTATGGGGGACTGTGTGTTTCTTTGATTGAGTACCACCAGCTGCTGCCAATTCACTTCATTTTGCAGTCACTAGGAGTGCAAAGGAACCTATCTGAAAGATGTAACTGTTTGCCAGAAAGTATTTAGAGTAATAATGAAATTACAGTCTGTCTAACCTGCTTTCTTTGCAGTCAGAACTGTGTCTGCTAGTTCCCCATTCTAGTTTTGAGCTGCTGAACTGGACCAATCAGTGTGGGGTAAGCTAGCTCTAAAATGGTGCCTTGGCGAATCAGAACTTGGACTCATAATCTGAGCCAGCCACAAGAGGATTGTATGGGCAGTGACTCTGGGAGATGTAGTTTAGACTTCAGTGCCTTTTTGGACCAACAGCAGCAGTCTATTGTGAGTGACAGCCAATCCAGTCAAGAACTGGGAGGAACTCAAAGGAAGTGCCCGGTTTTGTCAGTTGGAGTTTCAGTTGAGCTTTGGCAGTGAAGAAGGAAGGAGCCCTGTGCTTTTCAGTGTGCAGTTTTAGTCAAAACGCGGTGTAAGGCCCAGAGTTCCAGTCTGCAGCTTGTGTAACAGCTTGTTAGGACTGAATCTGTCCTGTGAAAAGAATCAAAGGATCTCTGAAGAGTAGAAACCAGGCTTACCTGTAGAAGACTGGAGGAATTGCTGAAAATTACACTCGGTCTGTCAGGAACTGAATCTGCTGTGTGTTCTCCCGGGTATTGTGCAGTAATTGCGATCGGGATACAGATGCAGCCTGCCTGGTATAGTGCTTTCTTTTATATGGATGTGTGAAGAGGTTTGTGTACCTCAAGTGAGCCCTGCTGACATTGAAGGACCCTTATCTTATTTGGAGGTCGTGAGTACTAATTCAGGGTCGCTCCTGTTGAATTGCCACATTAAATCCAAATGGAATTACTGTACTGCTGACTGTTTAATTCTCCTTTTCTCTGTGTGAAAGGGCCCCTACCAGCTGCCACGGTTTGACTAGCCACTAGGGCTTGGGTACCCAGGGACAGTAACTGATAGGGATAGGCCTGTGCACAGAGCCATAGGTAGATTATTAGAGTGATAAGCTAATTAACCTGATTTCCCCGCCCTGTTATATCCCCTAAATAAATCAGAGCTGCTTGTTTCAGCAAAGTTATACTGCCTGGAGGTATTTGTCTATGTTAAAGTACTGTACTGTGATTGTTGCACTGTATCTCATTTCACAGGAGGTCCCAGTGCGGAACCAGACCTGGGGTAAGTGTATACTGTGAAGGTAATTCTGATATATTGTGTGGGCCACTAGTGGGAAGAAGAGGTTGCAGTGTCCCAGAGGGCTGTGACCAAGTTAGTTTAACTATTGCAAACCCTGACCTCTGGGTGGAGGCACCCGCCATTGGATCCAGGCCCTCAACCTGTTAGTGGCAAATCAGGCAGGGGTAGTAGCCCCTGGGATAGCGCCATCTAGGGTTACACGAGACATTTTCCCTCTAGCTATGGCTAAAACTCAAATTATTTATAGCATGGTGTCTCATATGTTGACCTTTAGTTTGCGAGCTGTATATCTTTAAACCCTATATCAATGAATTTCTTTCCTCTGTTTTTCTTTCTTCCTCATTTCCCTTTATTTATCTTCGTATAATTTTAAGTTTGCAAGTGTAATATGCAATTAGCAGAGTATTCTCTGAGTTTTCATAGCAGTATTGTCTTATTGAAATTACAGACACGTTTCTTTTCTGAGATGTTAACTGATAGTATGCTTTAGAGATACTAAATGCTTTGTTTAATATTTTTTCTGCATCAATTTGGTTGCAGGCAGCTGGCTTTCAATTTAAATATAAAAATGTGGTTTCACCACATTTGATGCTAGTTAAATACCCTTGAATTGCTTATCATTTGGATGTTTAAATCTGTGGGTTTGACTTTTAGTCAGTTTAATTTAAAAATGCACTTTTAAGAACAGTATTTCTAGGGACATGGATATGTTGTTCAATCCACACTTACTGGCAGGTTCCTTGCCGCTTTAAATCTTGCGGAAGGTCTCACGTTGGCTCCTCCCACCCACCGGGTGATAAAACTCTGCTCTGCCCCATGACGTCAGATCTTCCTTACCGCTTGGAAGCTCAGGTTCCCTCCTTTGCTCTGTGTTTTAGGCCTGGATCCAAACTCTTCGGTTAACCTGAAACTGATCTTAAAATTTACAAGACTTTGGTCTTTATCTTCCCTCGCGGCTGCGATGGGCAAATCAACTCGGTTCGTCAGTGCCCCTGTGAATGAAGGAAATGTCCCTGACCGATCCGCACTCCCGTCGTTGTACCTTGGACTCGGCCATGACTCACAGGCTTGTGAGTTGTGCAACCTTTTCGGCTTCAGTCGGAGGACCGCTGCCCGATCAAAGCTGTTGGGGCGACCTGAGAAATATTATCCTTCGGTCAAGTCAAGGGAGGCCCTTTGCGTGTCAAGGGCGCGGGCTGGCTGAACAGCTGGAGCAGATGATCGCCTCGAGGAGGAGGCAGCCCAGGCCACATCATCATCATCCTCGGTTGCGCAATTATCCCGCTCTCCTTGGGCTCCTCCTACATAGCTTCTTTCAAGGAGCTTTACAATCCCTCTCCACCAAGGGAGAAGGCCTTGGGACATTCCTCTCGGTCCAAAAAGAAGGGCGCCAAAGGTAAGTCTCACCGTCGACGTTCATGGGAGGCGGGAGAGGTCCCTTCCCGGATAGTCGACACTCTGCCCGGTTGAGAGTTGCGGCTAAGGCGCTGGCTACTCAGTGTCCCCATCAGGTCAGCTGGCCGAGACACCCGTTAGCGCAGTCGAGATTTTCTCGACCCATTGGATGGGCTGTCGACTGGAGAAGCCGACAGCCCTTCTTCACCGGTTCTCCCGGTGAAACCGAGGACTTGCCTGTGTCTCCTGTGCCGGAGTCCTGGTTAAGGTCCCTGAACCGAGGAGGAGCAGGTTTACCCGCCCCCTCTCAGACCCACCCTCGGAAACATCGACGGTCTCTGACCTCTTCCGGTCCAGCCGATCCGCCGACATCAGACCCAGGGTTTGTGTCCAGGTACTTCCTGATCCCAAAGCGGACGGGGCTGGGCGCCATTCTAGACCTACACGACCTGAACAAGTTCCTAAGGTCTCAAACCTTCAGGATGGTCACTCTGGCTCAGATCATCCCATCCTTGGAGCAGGCGTGGTTCTGTTCTCTGGACCTTCAGGACGCGTTCTCCCATCCCAATCTGTCCGTCCCACCAGCAGTTCCTCCGCTTAGGCGGAGGGATCCCTACGAGTTCCGGGCCATACCCTTCGGCCTCTCTCCAGCTCCCAGGGTCTTCACCAAATGCATGGCAGTGGTGACAGCATTCCTGTGGCACTGAAGGGTCAGGCTGTACCCTTACCTGGATGACTGGCTGATTGCAGCCTCCTCCAGCTGGAGGTGGAGCGGTCCAGGGATCTGGCCCTCCAGTCTGCCCTCAGATTGGCCTCCTATCAACGAGGCCAATCGAGAACTCCTGCCAACGCAGGTGATTCAATTCATCAGGGCAGAGCTCGAGCTCTCTTCGAGCCAGAGCACGGCTCGCCAGGACAGGGCCGAGGTTCTTTCCTCTTTGCCCAGTCATTTCTGAGCTGGGCAGTTGCGACCTGCCCGGGACTTCCTGCGCCTCCTGGGCCTCATGGCGCCTGCACCAGCATGGTCCGTTGGCGGCAGCTGGCACATCGCTCCCTTCAATGGGGACTGGCCCGCCAATGGTCACAGCGCTTCAGTCCTCTGGACCAGCCAGTGATAGTAACCCAGGAGATGGGGAATGGTCTCCAGTGGTGGATCGCTCCGGCTCGCCTGCAGGAGGGTATCCTGCTTTGTCCGCCCACGACGGGTCACTCTAACGACCGACGCCTCTAATGGGTTGGGGTGCCCATCTGGGGAGCTCAGAGTGCATGGCCTCTGGTCCTCAACATTGTTGAGGCATCCCGTAAGAGTCGACTAGAAAATGCTATGCCTTCAAATAGAAGAGATTCTCCATTTGGTGTCAGGATAAGGGTTGGACCCTTCCTCCTGTTCCTTGGCCAGCATTCTGGACTACCTATGGTTCCTTTCTCAGCTAGGGCTTCAGTCGACGACCCTTAAGGTGCACCTGGCAGCCATCTCTGCTTCCCAGGCGCGGCGGCAAGCAGTCGGTGGCGCAGGAAAAGGTGGTTGGATGCTTTTTCAAAGGCCTTGATCACATATCTCTCTCCGATGCGAGAACCTCCACCTCTGTGGGATCTACTGCTGGTGTTGGCTAAGCTCATGGGCAAGCCATTCGAACCCGATGCACAGGTCGATATCTCCACCTGTCGTGGAAGACCGCCTTCTTGGTGGCTATTAAGGCCAGCCAGAAGGATGGGAGAGCTCCAGGCACTTTCCGCCGAGTCTCCTTATCTTGTCTTCCACAGGGACAAGGTTGTCCTGCCCCACCAAATTCCTTCCGAAGGTGGTGTCGGATTTTCATCTTAACCAGGTGTTGACTCTGCGGTGTTCTACCCCAGTCGCACCTGGAGGCCGAATATAGGCTCCATACTTTGGACCCTAGAAGAGGCCTCTCTTATTATAAGGAGTGACGGCTGAAGTTCGGGAGGGGTTCGCCAGCTGTTTGTCACCACGCTGAAGCCGCACCTGGCAGACCTGCAGCCAAGCTTAGATCTCTGCTATAGGTTGGTGGGCATGCAGCCTCCCAGAGGATAAGAGCTCATTCTACCGCCATACTGCTGCATCGGTGGCTGCTTCCAGGGTCATCCCTATCCAGGAAATCTGCAGGGCTGCTACCTGGAAGTCGGCACACACCTTCATTACCCACTACCACATCAACCATGAGTCACGCTGGGATGCTGGTTTTGGGACCTCGGTTCTCCAGTCCTTATTTCCCAAGTAGAGGGTGCGCTTGCCTCCCTCCTCCCGCCAGAACTGCTAGGAGTCTGCCAATAAGTGTGGATTGAACAACATATCCATGTCCTAGAAATACAGGTTACTCACCTGTAACAGGAGTTCTAGGAATGGTATCGTTGTTCATCCACACAACCCACCGACCTTCCCAGATTCGACGTGCAGCCCAGCTCCAGCGGCTAGATCTGGCGTCATGGGGCGGAGCTGAGAGTTTTACCACCGGGTGGGTGGAGAAGCCAGCTTAAAGACCTTCCGCAAGATTTAAAGCGGTAAGGAACCTGCCAGTAAGTGTGGATGAACAACATATACCATTCCTAGAACTCCTGTTACAGGTGAGTAACCTGTATTTCTTCTTCGTTCTCCTATCTAGGGGTCATGTAGTTAATTTGATTCAATACATTTCAGTAATGTATGAATTGTCTTATTATTTTTCTTTATGAAATAAAAAAAAAAGGTTTAAAACAAAAGAAACAGTCCCTCCACCGCTCATGCTCGATGTGTTCTCCTGGCCGCTTGACTTAGTCTTCACTTAGCCTTCACATAGAAAAGAACCAAAGACAGAGGTCCTGTTCTATTCATGTCACTCTGCTTCCAGGTTGTTGACTCTTCTAGGTGTACAGAATTTTCAACGTCACCCCTGCTCCTTCATCTTCTTCAATGAAGGAGGATAGTGCACTGGATTTCTCTATGCCACCAGTGTCAGCACCTCTGATTCAAGACACATTTGCCGCCTACCAGGAATCTTTTGGGTGAGCAGTTTAGTAGATGGATGGCTGTTATGGAGCAGTGGCATCCCCCCACCTCACACAGTACCATCTGCAGTGTCTGGGGCAGCTTAGCGTTTGGCCCAGTCAGTGTTGGTGTCATCCTCAGTGCTGAAGCAGATGCCATCTCTGGAATGTATCTGTGCTAACTGCAGGCTCTTTCCTGTGCCATCCTCGCCATTGGTTGCGGAACCTATCACATCTTGCAGTTTACTGTAATACAGTCTGGCGTGCAGTCAGCAGGCAGAGTGTCTGAGTTCAAGCACTAGGAATGGATCATTGCTACACTAATTTTCATAAGGACATGCTGATTCTTTGTACATATTCTAAATTTCTAACAAAGATTGCATCATGCTCCACTTTAACCAGTCCTTAGTGCTTCCAGCATTCTTTTCCCAAGCCAGAGAATCCAGAAGTGACTCTCCATTCTCTTGATGTTTCAGACATTCTTAGCTTCTACCTCTATAAAACCTTCTATCTTTGCCAGCCAGTGGCATGGAAGACTGAGGCAGTGATGCCTTACCTCTTGCCATGCCAGTGACCCGTGTTCGAGTGCGAGCTGGCGCTGTGAGTTGGCCGGGATGCAAGAGGATTGAGCGCCTGGAGGAAAAGCTCTCCTCCTGGGAGGGCAGGAACAGAGACTGGTGCCTGCCTGACACCTAGTGGAGGCTAGCTGTTGGCACACCAGGTCCTGTACAGTGGGGCTTAGAGGCAGAGCAGATGACTGCTGTGTGCAGACGTGTGCGTGGGTCAGCCATTGTCTGCTTGCATACTCCCCTCCCACAGAAAAGCAGAAAACAGCAGTCTGGGTCAAGTGGAATAATGGCCATTTGCCACATGCACTGTCCTCAGAAGACACCTCCCGACACTGGATCCAGTCCTGGTAGGTGGAGTTGGAGGCTCCCCAGCACCCTGCCATGGAGGATAACCCATAGGAGTTATCCTTCCCAAAGCCTGCTTTAGATACGGCATGTGAATGCTATATGTTTGATGTACACCGGCTCTCCTTTATTACCAGGAATGCACAGCAGGGGGTTCATGGAGAGGCTCACCAGCAGTTCATGACCTACACTGAAGCTGCCTCGGGAAGACCAGCAGCTACAGCTGATTGGTAGGCGGATCAATCCTGCATCAATCTGTGTTACAGATTGGCTAGTATTGAGCTGCCCATGGGATTGAAGGCTCATTCCATCAGGTATACTGCTACTTCTGTGGTTGCTGCCAAGTGCATTCTCATCGAGGAACTCTACAGGGCTACTTCCTGGGCCAGTGTTCTGTTTTCATATCCCATTACAACACTGACTGCACAGTCATTGTGATGCTGTGCTTGGGGCCTCAGTCCACCAGTCTTTTCGCCAAGTAGTTTGGGCACACACTTGCCTCCTTCTGGAGGATTGCTAAGTGTCTGGCTATGTGAATAGTGAATAATCTTGCTGGCACAAATAGTGGTTGCTACCTGTAGCCATAGTTCTGCTAGCAGTATAGAGTTTAAGGAGGGCCATTTCAGATCTTCCAGGAAGTCCTGATTCTGGCGAGATTGAGGAGTGTGACTGCAGAGATTTCTAGTTTGGGTTTGCACTACCACTATTGTTTGATTCACTTCAGCCAGCTGCTACTAGAAAGTATGAGTTTGGCTTCCAGAAGTGTTTGGCAGGTTGTAAGCAATGGTTGGCCAAAAGCTACCAGTATGAAAATCCTAAAGTGAACCCTGCTAATAGCTCAGTTATCATAAGGAGAATAAATTACCCTTTCTAACCCCAGTAATGCTCAGACCTTTCATAACTTTGTGCAGCCATCCTGATGGGTTGGACTGCCCGAGAGATGGAACACATGTAAATGATGGAATTCTTTGCACGTGAGCATCTTTCAAATACTGCCTCTACCAACTGTAGTGTTCTAAACCCTTCAGATTTTTCTCTCCGCCTTAAAAGTCTGGTCGCCGAGTCTCTGTCGCCTCTTTCACGTGAAAGAAGAAAGAAAAGTCATAAAACCATAAGTATTTTTAGTTTTCTTTTACTGCCTCTATTAATTGTTAGTTATTATTGTTTAAATTGTTGTTTTTCGGTTCTCACGGTTCGTATAACCGTGAGGGATCCGAAAGTTGTTTTAACTTAGTTTCGGTTCTCTGATTAAAGAACCTGTTCATTATCACTAAAATTTGGTCCTAAAGATTTTATTTGTAACCGCTTTTATCGGTTACAGAACTGCTGAACAGGTTCATTTTTCATCTCTTTCTCGGTTCCATCGGTTCCTTATCGGTTCAGGAACCGACCGCAAAAACAAAAAAGGCAAAGTTGTTTAAATTACCGATTAGCTTTGGCATTTATGTGTTGGAGGTTTTTCACTTTATCTTTCACCATGACTGAGAAACTTAAAAGAGAACCAGGGAGCCTGGTTTAAAAACTGTTTGAAGTGTGGAGATGTGTTTGTTAAGGCAGACAAGTACACCTTATGTGTGGCTTGTCTGGGTTTTGAATATTTGGACCAGGAATGTGATATATGTAAAACATTCCCAGAAAAACTGTTGAGAAGCACCTTGAAAGGCTTAATAAAAGTTTCCAAGGGTCCCTCAGGCTCTGACCAGCTGACACCCCAGTCTGTTGTGGTTGGATTAACCAGTGCTTCACCCCTGCTCCTGATACGGGCGAAAAGGGGCAAGAAGGAAAGAACCGCTGACTCTCCGGTTCCCTTAAAGAAATTAAAGAAGCTCAAACATGCAGAACCTCTCCTGCTAAACCAGGGACTTCTTGCAGCAGCCTGTAATGCCTTCAGCTCAGGACATCGCCCAGGCATTTAAAATTATTCAGGCTCTGCAGAGCATCATCCTCAGCCTCCTGCCCTTCCCAGGGTCCCAGGTTGCGTACTGTGTTGCCCCCTGATCCGGAGCAACACTATTTTGAAGAGGTTGAGCTTATGAGGAGGACGAACCTATTCCCCCAGAGCTTTCCCTGAGCAGGAATTTGGCTCGCTCCAAGAGCGCCTGAGGATTTTTCCTCTCATTTTCTTTTGTAAGAAAATGGCAGATGCTCTGGATATTGCCAACAGAGCAGATTGAGGATGAGGAGGAGATTGAGTACCTCAAAATGATGGGTTTAACACCCACAAAGGCCCTCCTCATCCCAGTGTATAAATTCTTCAAAAAGGATACTATAAAGCTCCTCCAAACCCCAAATTCTATTCCTCCTATTGGCAGTTTAATAGATAAAAATACCAGCTCGACAGGGAGGAGCTGACTTCCTTTTCCCACCCTGATCATCAAGGGTAATACAGCAAGCTGCCTGTGATAAGGCTAAAGTCCTCTGTCTTCACACCCACCGGACAAGGACTCCAGAAAATTGGACAGTATGGCCAAAAAGGGCTATTTATCAGCCTCGCTGGCCATGAGACAGGCCACTTTTCAAGCTTATGCTGCCCAGTATCAGAAATCCCTGTAGCAGTCGGTACTGGCAATGTCCATGAAGGCCACCCACCCTTGTCAGATGACCTGGCTGAAACTGCCAGGTTTGGGCTAGCGGCCAAGTACCAGTTCCAAATGGCTGCTGACCTGAATGACACTGCAGCCAGATGGATGGCTAACACAGTGGCTCATTGAGGTTTGCTTGGCTTAGGGCTACAAACCTCACTCAGGATACCCAGTCAAAGGCCCTGGATTTCCATTAGAAGGAAATGCCCTTTTGGGGAGTCCACAGTGGCCTATATGAAAAAGTGGATGAATATAAGGCTACTTATAGAAGTAACTCTGCTAGGGACAGAGCTTCCTCATCCACTAGGCCCTATGGAAGGGAGCTAGGGGTCGTTCCTTTTATCAAGACCCTTTTCCAGCCAGTAGCCATGCCCCAATACCAGCAGTACCCCACAGGGCTACTTAAGGGTAGGGGTAGAGGGCTCTAGGCAAGGGCTCAGCCACAATCTCAACCCCAGCCTAAACAGAACCCCTGAGATTCAACGCCTCCTCCCTACCTGTTGGAGGCAGACTGTCCCATTTCCTCTCCCTCTGGTCAACCATCACCACAGACAAGTGGGTATTGGAGGTAGTGGGCAAGGGTCTGTCTCTGTAGTTCAAATTTCTTCCTCAAGACACCCCCAGGGTTTCCACTTTCCCACCCCTAGCACAAATTTCGTTGCTAGAGGCAGAGGTTCAGAAGCTGCTTCAGCTCAAGCAGTGGAACAAGTCCCTACAACCCTGAGAGGAAGAGGTTTTACTCCAGATACTTCCTAACAACAAAGAAAAATGGGAGTGGCCAATTTTGGATCTCAGAGCTTTAAACAAGCACCTAAAAAGCCAAAGTTCAAAATGGTCACTTTGGTCTGATTCTGCCAACAATCCAAAAAGGGACTGGCTGGCATCTCTGGACTTACAGGACGCTTATTTCCACATCCCCATAAAGGAATCTTACAGAAAATATCTCAGATTCAGACTCCCATCAGGTCATTATCAGTTTGCAACCCTACCTTGGCCTTTCTCGGCACCAAGGGTGTTTACAAAATGCCTAGCAGCTGTGGTGGCATTTCTTCAAGACAGGGAGTGACTGTCTTTCCATACCTGGACGACTGGCTGGTAGTGGGCAAATCAAATCACCAGAGCAGGTCGAACTCTCTAAGGCTCACACAGGATCTTTTGAGTCCCTGGGTTCTATAGTAAGCCAGAAAATCTGTCTTCACCCCCTACACAGACTTTACACTTCATAGGGGCAGAGATCAGCACCTCACAGGCCAGGGCCTTTTTACCACTAGACAGGGTGCCTAGTCTTCAGACCATAGCAAACTCCTTCAGATTGCATGGTCAAAAACAGCTAGGCAATTTCTGCAGCTCTTGGGTCATATGGCTGCATCCACAGGCACAGTGCAGGGTTCCAGGTTTCACATGAGACACATCCAGTTTCACCTCAGGACTCATTGGAGTCAGAAAAGATCCCTTTTCAAAACTCATTCCAGTGACAAGGCCCTGTTACAGGCCCTCTTGTGGTGGAAAAAGGAATCCAACCTAAGACAGGGAGTCCCTTCCAGAAGGATCCTTCACTAGTTCTCACAACAGATGCATCCCTGCTGGGCTGGGGTGCCCATCTAGGGAGCACACAACTCAGGGTACTTGGTCAGAAGCAGAGTCCTCTAGCATATAAATCTGCTGAACTCAGAGCAGTGCGGCTGGCACTAAAAGTTTTCTCTGCACTGGTAATGGGCAAGGTGGTACAGGTCAGAACAGACAATACCACCACTATGTATTACATAAACAAGCAGGGTGGCACCAGATCAGGTCCCCATACACAGAAGCCATGAGAATTTGGGCTCTGGCATATTCTATAAGTGTCCCTGCAAGCCATCCATCTGCCAGGAAAGGACAATATCTTGGCAGACACACTGAGTCGAATCAATCAGTCCCATCACGAATGGGCATTGAACAAGCAGGTGGGGCATTCCAGAAATGGACTTGTTCACATCCCACCAGAACCACCAGTTGCCTCAGTACTGTTGCAGGCCACCAGCCCAAGGCACAGTCCCTCTGGACGCCTTTGGTACTGGATTGGTCGGGCAAGTTTCTCTGCATTCCCCCTTTCCTCTAGTTTTCAGGGTACTGCTGAAGCTCAGATCCTCTCAGCTTCTCTGATATTGATAGCTCCAGATTGGCCCAGGCAGCCATGGTACTCTCTTCTGCTCTCCATGGCAGTGAGCAGGCCAATAAGCTTGCCTCTCAGGCACAATCTTCTAACCTCCAATCAGGGACATTGCTGTTCCCAAATCTCAAGTCTCTTCACCTCAAAGCATGGCTCTTGAGGAGTTAGAGTATGCAGGCTTGAACCTTTCTGAAGCCAGATTAAACATCTTGAAAGGTTACAGAAAGCCTTCAACTAAGGAAACTTATTCTGCTAAGTGGAAAAGATTCTCTTACTGGTGCTCTACTAGAAACTTCACCCCAAATGATGCAGGGTCTCAGTGGTGCTGGATTATCTAACTCACTTGCATTCACAAGGTCTGCAACCCAGTTCCTTAAGAGTTCACCTTGCAGCAGTATCTGCATACCTGTCTGCTAGGACAAAGGTATCTGTAGCATCAGATCCTATTTTCAAAAGATTTTTCAAGGCCTAATGCATTTGCACCCCCTCACAGGGCACCAGTGCCGCTTGGGATCTTAATGTATGTATAGCAAGGTTGATGCGGGCTCCTTTGTAGCCCATGGCTACAGCCCATTTAAGGTATGTTACCTGGAAAACAGTTTTCCTGGTAGCAATTACTTCAGCAAGAAGAATCAGTGAGCTTCAGGCTCTCTGTGTTGACCAGGACTACATTTCCTTCCACAGGGACAAAGTAGTCCTCAGAACAAACAGACAGTTCCTTCCCAAAGTGGTTTCAGACTTTCACCTGAACCAGTCAATCACTTTGCCTGTCTTTTTCACAGATCATGCCAGCTCTGGTGAAAGCCTTCACAGCCTGGATGTGAAAAGAGCTGTCAGCTACTACATGACAGCTACTAAAGGCCATAGGCAAGACAGGAAACAACTTTTCCTTACACATGGGGATGTTGGAATGGGCAAACCAGCCTCAAAAGATCCATTTCGGTGGATTGTCCAGTGTATTCAATTCTGCTACACTAAAGCAGGTAGAGAGTCCCCAGCTGGGCTGAGGGCTCATTCAACAAGAGGAACAGCTGCCACTATTGCAGCTGCTAGGGAGGTGCCATTGTTGGACATTTGTAAAGCAGCTACTTGGAAATCAGTACATACCTTACAAAGCATTATTATTTAGATATTTTGTCCAGAAGTGATGCCAAATTTGCACAGCAGTCCTGCAAAGTCTGTTTCCAAAATAAGTTCTGTGCCCACCACTAGGTACTGCTTGGTAGTCTGCACAAAGTTATGAATAGTCTGAGCATTACTGGGTAAGAAGAAAAATTACTTACCATAGTAATCTTCTTTCTTCCCAGTGATGCTCAGACATTTATAACTCCTCCCATCCTCCCTTCCAGAACTTCAGCCTCTGCATTCAGCATGCTAGTGCCACATAGCCATTCCTTCTGGTTACATTTTCTCTGTGCTTAATAGATTTTAACAGAGTTTCGGTCTCTCTTAATAGTTTTTCTCACTGTATGGTGAACATCATTATTATATATAGATATAGTTCCTCCTCGGAGTTTTTGTAGCAAGTTTTTATTAGCTAATCCTAAGTAAAATGTTTATTAATTAGATCTAGGATTTTCCATGTTGCCTGACATCCAGGCTTCTTACAAATCTGAAGGGTTTAGAACACTACAGTGGTAAGGCAGTATTTGAAAGATGCTGACGTGCAAAGAATTCCATCATTTGCATGTGTTCCATCTCTCGGGCAGTCCAACCCATCAGGATGGGTGCACAAAGTTATGAATGTCTGAGCATCACTGGGAAGAAAGAAGATTACTATGGTAAGTAATTTTTCTTACTGTAAATGTATCTGTATTCTGTGAAGTCTAAACACTCAGTCCGGGGTTTGGAATGGTAGATGCTAATATATGTAAGGATTAAGCCACGAGAAAGGATGGGTCTACTGTGGATTAATCCATGGTTGGGGGTTGGACCACGAGGTCAAGGCCCATGGGTCCAACTAACCAACCATGGATTAATTCCACTGTAGACCCATCCTTTCGAGTGGCTTAATCTGCTTGTAACATGGCAAGGAACATAGTAGTTAATATGTTTTATAATAAAACACATGAATATGATTTGTTAACTGCAGTTAAAACATAACTTATCTCTTACTAATCTGTCCATAGCGTTCTATGCAGTTTGCAATGTGCGCATGCATGTTGCAGATCTCACACTTATTAATATACTTATGTTGTTTTGCTGCACATTACAGAGTGGGGAAAGTATCATGCACAACTACACATAATGCTCACTGTTTTTACTTTCTCCCTATGTCGCTTCTCTTTCCACGTAGCGCTCTGTCGTGAACTGTTTCTCTCGGTGTCTGCTGTTGCACCTGGCATGTCTGCAGATCTCAGTGTTGCCATAGACACCGCGTCCACAGGTTCAGGGACATTTATGTGCAGTTCACACTGTTTTCAGAATCGGACCTTGTTCTGCTGTGGGTGCCTATATATCCAGGGAACAAGTACCGTAACACATTTATGTACCATCACCGCTTTCCCGCATTCAACACTTTGCTGCTGTGCTTGTTTATATTACATTGCTTCTGTGGCTCTAACTTTCCCAGTGTACGACATCTGTCAGGTGCATGACTGGATGCCTCTTTGGGTGCCATCGCCGCTGTCCCCGCATTCAGCACTTTGCTGGTGTGCTTTTTGTATTTCACTGCTCCTCTGAAACTGACTTTGCCAGTGTGGTGTCTGTCGGCTGTGTTACTGGACGGCTTTTGGGCACAGCTGCTATCGGACGCATGCTTCTGACTCCGCTCCACAACCTTGTTCACCTGGCTCTCACCGATGCTCTTTAGCACGAGCTCCACAGAAACCGTTGTTCAATTATTTTTGCGCCACACTCGCCGCTACCATGATCTACTATGGTATTAAACCATGGTTTGTGCTGTACCACATGGTGTCTTTGCACCAATCTCAGTGCTTCATTTTCCTTCTGGTTTTTATGCCATGTTATAAAACACATTTAGGCTGCTGAGGCATGTACCCACTGACTGTATCTAACCCTGCAGCTGCACAGGGTATTTACACATTTGTTACAGGCAGTCACCTTTGACTGCTAAAAAAGGTGTCAGATTTAAATTAGTATTTTCTTTTGTTTTAGCCATCCAGGTAACTCCAGAACACTCCAAAACATTCCAGTTACTTAAGCTTTATTCCTTAATCCACTAAACAAAGACACAACCAAAGTAATATCATCATGAATGCCACGAATGTTACTTCCAAAGTAATATCATCATGAATGCAACGAATGTTACTTCCAAAGCCGCTTTCAGCGTGCTCCTCTTTGTATTTTCCAGCTGATCTCTTGGTGGTATGGGACTGCCTCATTTTATTAAATGTTTTTTTTTTTTAGCTTCTCTGAAGTCTTTCCTTTGAAGCATAAGCTTGTTGTATACCTCACGGGCGTTTCTGATGGACAGAGCTATGTCGGCTTAGTTCTCAGCTGCAGTACTGAGCTGAGTGCTGAAATGAACTGGCAGATACTAACAGGGCGTGTCACGGGGGTGGGCTTTTAATGTTGGTGGCACACAGATGATATTGTTAAAGGAAATGTAGTCTCATTAATGTAATTCCAGTGTGTTTATTTTATTTTTGCAGTGAGCCAGTCCGACTGTATGTTCAGTACTATCGTGCCTTGTATTTTGCCTCATAGTGAGTATACATACCATCTTATCTTGAATCTTTTATTTGTAGGGTTGAGGGGTTAAACTTAAGCTGACTGGATTAAGACAAGGTTTTTCACAGTAAATGATATGCATCTTTACAGAATGTTTTCACAGATATACTTTCAAGACAAAGTTGCATGGCAGGGTTATTTATTTATTTATTTTTTTTTTTGAGTTTTTCTCAGCCACTGCCATACTTCCAGTTCTTTGGGCTGGCAGCATTTCCCATGGCGCCTCCCCAACCCATCCACACTATCCCCACCAGTCTGTCTGGTTGGGATCCATGTGACATGGAGTCCAGGTATGCCACCGACCATCATCCTGATGGCGGGGTGTAGGTGATATACTGTTTGTGAGTGAACCCCAGCACAGGCTTACAGAAGGCCTCCTGTATGAGGACATGACCATGAGCAGTGTAATGTGTCTAAATGTACTTTTAGACTTTCTGTTGAATATTCTTTTGGGGAGAGGTGTACTTTAGAGAGGATGGTTATTAGAACTCTTTTTATGGTGATTTATGATGCTTTAGGCTGCTTACAAAGATGGACCCAAGGGTTATTAGAACCCTATATTGGAAACATTGGGCCCAACTCATAGCAGGCCCTGTTTGTCCCCAAATATTGTACTTGTTCGATGGGCTATGTTGGAAACATGGGGCCCAGCTACACAGCAGACCTTTTTGGCCTCATAGCATTTCTTGGCTCAAGGGGCCATATTGGAAACAAATGGGGCCCAGATATACAGCGGACCATTTTCGGGACCGTTATATTATGTCTGTGCTTTATGATCCGTGACAAAGTTATCAGCCAGGTGCAGATTATTTTGGTTCCCTACAGTGTGTCTAGGCTTTGAGGGGCATTATTGGAAACACTGGGACCAGCTACAGAGCGTGTAGTTATGGGCCTTTATAGTGTGTCTGGGGTTAGGGGCCATATTTGAAACATTGTGCCCGGCTACAACGTGAACTGTTTTGGGTCCCTTAATTTGTATTTCGTCTGGAGTCCATGTTGAAAGCATTGGGCCCAGCTGAATAGCAGGCTATTTTGGGTCCCTTATAGTATGTCTGTACCCTGGGTGACTGTATTGTAAATATCGCCTCAGCTACACATTGGAGCTTTCTTTGGCCCAGATTTTGTCTGTGCTAAGGGTGAGGGGTGCCATATTGGAAACATAGGGCCCAGGTACACTAGAGGCAATTCATTTGCCACCTATACAGTATTTTTAACTCTGTTCAGGGGGTCCATATTTGAAACCTACATTCCCAACAGGGATATAGAACTCCATTTATAACCCTGGAACATTCAGCTAAGTAATTCCAGATTATAAAAGTTCTATTTTGGGGTTTGCTTCCCATTACTGGCCTACAGTAGGGTTCCCTGTTAAAGGTCTCCTAATGTTTTATGGGCCCTTCTACCTCATGTATATTTTATGGGTTCCACTGACAGCATATCAAAGAGCAGGTCCCAGTTCACCTAACAGTTGGATTGGGGTTTCTACTAAGATATGTTGTCCCCAAACCCACAAAATATTCATCAGATTCAACAGCCCTTTGAACACTCCTCCTTCCTTAGAACCTGGACTTACCCTGAGTTATAGTGTGAAGTGCAGAGGACTTAAGGGGTTGCCCTTACATTCCTTCAGGAATATTGAAACAATATATTCTATACAGCTTAGATACCAGAAATGGAACCCATAGCCATCCTCTGAATGAGATCTGGTCTCTTGAACTTTTCCAAGTTATTACACAAGTTTGATTGTTGGTTCAGTAGATCTAGAATATGCTGCCTTTCATGTTTACAGGGTCAAAAACCTCTCTCACCCATGCAAAATTACCACCACCACCCCCAATGTGGACGAACAATGAAGTAAAAAGATTTTTAGCAGCAATTACACTAGATCTCCATGACCGTATTGTTTGTAATAGCAAACAAAACAAAACAAACAAACAAAAAAAAGCAACATGCTAGCCCTAGCTCTGCTCAGCATGCCTTCTCATACCAAACCTTTATAACTGTTATCTTCTAAGGGTCCCTGAGCCTCTCTTAAGCAGCAGCTGCCAGGGTCTTGGGTTTAAAGATTACTGCAGCCCCAAGCAGCTGTTCGAGTCCAGTCGGATCTTGAAGATTACCGCCACTCTATGCTGCTGCTAGAGGCCCAGTCAGGACCTTGAGGTTGCCACCACTGCCATTGGGCCATTGAGTGCACGCCCCCACCTGTTGCTATCAACCCACATTTATATGCAAGTATTTTCTCTGCTGTCTCGCTGTCTCTGGGGCCAACTAACCATTCAGATATGGGGCCTGTAGAGTCCCAAGATGACTGGACAGTGATCTGTGCAGATAAAAAGATCCTAGACAGAGCTGTGGTAATGAAACTTCTTTGTTTGTAGGTCAGATGGAGCTGCTGTATGTCAGATTGTAAATGGTCTCTCTTTTTTTTTCCCTTGTTTAAAGTGTAATTTTCATGTCTACATACCTCGCTTTGGTTTGCTGTTCAGGCGTCAGGTAATGTACTGTAGATCTTGAGTTATTTATTTATTTTTCTTAAATCTCTTGCATAAGTACTAACTACAAACTAGGAATTCTAACCCCAGGAATCCTCTCATTTAATGGTTACACGCTTAAGCATCATCTCCTAGGAGAACGATACCCAGAAATGGAACCCTATTCTAACTAGTAGAATTTGGAATTTAGAATAGAGGTTTGAAAAATTCTGCAGCCACCTTCCACTCTGGCAGTTGCCAGACTTATTTCTCTGCCAGGCAGAATGGTTGCCCAGTCACGCTTCAATACTACTGAGTCTCCAGTGTATTTATTTTAAAATAGTTTGTGTAAGTATATATTGTAATATTTTGCATTAGTTAGGTTATTTTATTTCTTATCTCTTGTCCTTCCGCTCCCATTTTGATTCCTGGGAACCGAGTCCATCCTGTGGCTACCTTTTTTTTTTTTTCAGTTTTTACTAAAAATGTTTACTTACTTGTCTCCTTTTGGTAAGTGACCCTGTTTTTTTCAAGCTGCGCTGTTCAGAAATGGAAGCACTTTCACTTTCTGCCATTGCCCTTACCCTAATTAATTGCTTCCTGTAGAGGAAGTTGTGATTTGACCTTTAGCACAGTTTTTGAAGGTAAGAGACATTTTCACTATAGAGATCTTTTGCTGTATTTTGGAATTGCAGCTTTTTTTGCCTTTTTAGTAGGATCTCTCAAATTTGCATATCTGACAGACCTATTAACAGGCTAAAAACCTATTATGCAACAATAACACACAATGAGGTTTGGGTTATATCCTGACAAAACATGCCCAGGTGTGTTATAAGGCATGAGGCGCCTGCGCCAAGTGCTTTATATGTACCTGGGCGTGCTCTTGTCAGGATATAACCCACCTCGGGTGTGAATTGCTGGCATATAAATGGGCCATCTGGTAAAGTAATCAATTTAAAAATGCAAATAGAAACTGTATATAGAAAAGACAAAAAATGTGATCCATGAAAAACAGAAAAAGTAGTCCTTTGTCATTGTATCTTAATGAAACTGATTAAGTCAGTAGAGGAACCTTGTGTCTGTTTCAAACAACATGAAGTCTTGCTGTATTCTGACATTATGCAGTTAGCCCCAGCACTTGAACAGCTCCGGAGAGGAAAGAGTTAATGCTATGCCAGAGCATAGAATGTTGAGCTCAAGCTCGGTTCAAACCTCTGTCTGCTGCACTTTGAAGTGTAACGTCAGATTCTTTACTCCACCTAACTGAACAGTCGCTCCGGAGAGCTCTCCATCGCTTTTGGTTGGTAACAGTAAAAGCGTTGGTTTTATACCGCCTTTTTCTTATTCTGCTTGGTTCAGATCCCTGTCTGTGGTACAATAAGTGCTTGGGTAGTGGACTGCGTGTTATTCTGTGTGTGGATATTGTAAAAATGTTTTCAATTGGTTCGATTGAACTGATTGTCTGGTTTACTGTATTCTATTTTATTTTTCACCGTTTAGTGTGAGGTACGGTCCTTATCAGTTCTAAAAAAAAAAAAAACGTGTTTCAGATGTTTTCCAATACCAGAATACGGTTAGGAACTGAAAAGAGGATCTTGCCTGGCTTAAGCCGATTAAAGGGTAAGTGTTAGGATGGCTACCACTGAGAAACCCAAACAAAAACCGGGTCCACTGGGTTTCAACACTGCAGTGAGTGTTGGGAGGCCTTTGCTAAGGCTGATCCCACACCACCTGTGTTTACTGTCTGGGTTTTGACCACCTTGATTCAGACTGCCAAATACGTAAAATTTTCTAAGGCCTCCCTGGATAAAGATTGGGCAGGCTTAGGGAAAAGAATTACAAGAGTCCGCTGACCTGGATGGCCAGCCAGCCGGTTCAACCGAACCTGAGGAGTGCCCTCTGACCTGGGCGAGACTCCCTCGGGCAAAAGGAGAGCCCGATGCTGAGGGGTTGATTCCATCTAAGAAAGAGAGAAGGAGAAATTGGCCAATTCGGATCCAGAACCGCATCGTCCAACTCCGAAGAAATTGCCAGGGCGATAATATTGTTGAATCGCTCCATCCGTTCCGACCGATCTGGCACCTCTCGTTGGCGTTCGGTTTGGTTGGTTCCTCTGGTTCTGGATTATTCCCCAGAAGAGTATTATGAACTGGATCTGGAGGAGGATGAAGACTAAGATGACAACAATGATGATGGTATAGAAGGTCTGGATGACCCCATAGAACCGGACATCTCCCAGACAGGCCTTCTAGTGTTTCTCCCCTAGGCTTTATGGAGTCCCTTCCCACTTTTGTTTTACAAAAGTGGCAGAAACCCTCCAGCTCCCTCTGGTTGAAGCTGCTGAGGAACAAGAGGAGCCTGACTTTGTGGAAATGATGGACATCCCAGAGTCAAAAATATTGTCTATTCCCTCCATAAATCCCTGGGGAAAGCGGACACAAAGACTGCTTAAAACACCAAATTCTTTACCTCCTGTGGACAGGCGAATGGACAAGAGGTACATGCTGTCAGGCTCCAGGTACGGCGTCTTGTACCAGCATTGCAGCCATGTTGGGGTTGTGCAGGCTGCAGCCTGTGATAAGGTTAACATACCCTTGGCTTCATACCCCCAGATAAAGACTCTAGGAAGCTGGATGCCATGGCCAAAAACAGTACTTGGCATCTCCTTGGGACTCAGGCGAGGCTAACTACATGGCCTACACAGCTGTTACTAGCCTTGCTTGTAGAGCAGAAAGCAGCTAACTAAAAAAGCTACATTTTCTTATTAATTTAACACTTGTATCTCAGCAGGAGTCAGTGTCTGTTGAGATGAAGTAGACAGATACTTTATTAGAAGTAGAAGGGTTTTCTTTAGGGTTAAAAAAGAAAAAGAAAGAATGTCCGTGTGTATTCTTTGCTGGGAAGGGTACTGTATCAGCTGACTTTGCTAAACCAGTAGGAGGAGAGCAGCTTAATTGGGGTGTGGCTAAACACACTATAAAAGCAGGTGACTCAAATTACAACTTCCTGTTGCTAGCCTTGCTTGTAGAGCAGAAAGCAGCTAACTAAAGAAGCTACATTTTCTTATTAATTTAACACTTCTATCTCAGCAGGAGTCAGTGTCTGTTGAGATTAAGTAGACAGATACTTTATTAGAAGTAGAAAGGGTCTTCTTTAGGGTTAAAAAGAAAGAAAAGAAAGAATGTCAGTGTGTGTTCTGTGCTGGGAAGGGTACTGTATCAGCCGACTTTGCCAAACCAGTAGGAGAGAGAGAGCTTAATTGGGGGTGTGGCTTAGACACTATAAAAGCAGGTGACTCAAATTTACAACTTCCTGTTGCTAGCCTTTTTCTTACTAATTGCCCTCCACTCACCCACCCTAAGCCAGTTCAACTTTTATAGCCACTGGATTTGACTGTCAACAGGAACTTCCTGTTTGGCAGTAGGAAGGAAGGATCATAAAGAAACATTGGTTTTGTCAACCCTAAAGGAAAAAGTAGCTCACTCACCCCCACTGCTGGTGGTCTGACATTGAGCAAGGAAGAAGGAGGCTACTGAAGAAGATAGGAAGTTGCTGTCCCAGAACAGGAAGGGTGAGAGTTGTGAGGAGAGGAGAGAGTAAGCATACAGAGAAACAGGAGAGGGGCACAAAATAAGACATGATAGGAGTGGTGCAGTGCAATGACTGTGGGCGGCAGTGTTCCGGGAGACATTCTGGAGGCTGCGATGCTGCCCTATTTGCAGGCACCTCGCTGGTCTGAGAGGAGGTTACCCATCTCCAGGCTGACCTGGCTAGGATTCGTGAAACCTCCCCGGGACCACCAGGGCCAATGCCACTACCACTACCTCAGAGGTTGCCAAGAAAGAGGAGAGGCTGGACCAGGGTGGGCTCAGGGAGGGAGAGGGTGGTGGAACAGAGTTACATCCCTCCAACTGTACCCGCCACAATTTATTAGCTCTTCTGGTGGATAGTGGTTCCCTATGGAGGCACCTGCAGTGGAGACCAAAGAGGATGCTGGGAACCTTTGCAAAGGAGACCCACAGGAGGGTGGCATGGGACCCCACAGGGAAGGAAACAACTCCTGGCGGGGACTTAATCATTAGGGGGTAGAAATGGGGAGGAAGGGAGAGGAGGTAGGTGCCTTCCTGGCGCCATGGCTTGGAGGGACAGGAGCAATCCTCAGGATCATGGAAGGAGCTGCATGAGGAGGCAGCTGGATGTCATTGTCCACCTAGGGACAAATTACCTGGCTAGGAATGGGATCAGAGCAGTGCAAGAGGAGTTTGTAGAGTTGGGAGGGCCTTAGACAAGTAGCGCATACGGAAACCTACTCGGAGGTGCTGCCTGTCTATGGCAAGGGTGATGCTAGGGCACTCCTCACCAGAGAATTCAATGAGTGGTTGAAAACTAGTGTGGAGCTCAGGGTTTTGGCTTCATTGGGGACTGGGAGCCATCTGGAGGATGCAGACCTATACTGGTGCGATGGTCTGCATCTGTCCGGGGGAACCAGGATCCTAGGTGAGAGGTTTAAATGCTTCATTAGCAAGCATTTAAACTAGCCAAGGGGAGGCACTGAAAAGGAGCAGGAAATCCAGCCTCCCCACAAAACATGGTAATTAGTGAGGTAAACACCAAGGTAGAGAAGTTATTAGGGAGCAGGACAGAGGTAAATGTAAAAAAGGCAAAGGCAATAAGGACAGGAATGGGGCTAAAAGGGGTAAGGCTATCAAAAGTGGAGGGTGATGAGTACCAATGCCCATAGTCTGTGTAACAAGCTCCCTGAACTAATGGCCTTGATGGAAGAGGTTGCCTGTATATTGTGGCAGTCACAGAAACATGGTACAGAGAACCATGACTGGGATGTCAACATACCAGAATACACAATCTACAGAAGGGACAGGGAGGGTAAAATAGGAGGAGGTGAGCTCTCTATGTAAAGGAAGGGATCAAAGCAACAGAACTAAAGAGTAAGCAGGGAGCAGATGAGGCACTCTGGGTCACCCTGGAGACAGGAAATGGCACCACAATCCGCATGGGGTTGTATACAGACCCCATCTCAGGGGAGGGAATGGACAAGGAAATGATAGAAGGCTCTTAGAATGGCAGAAAAAGGGAGATATTGTTGATGGGGACCTGAATATGCCAGATGTTAACTGGAGCACCTTTGCTGCAGGCACATCCAAGAGCAGGGTCATTCTTGATGCGCTACAGGGGCATGCCTCAGACAGCTAGTATTGGAACCCACTCGGGAAGGAGCAATCTTAGACCTGGTACACTCAAATGGGGACGGAGAAAGAATCTCAGATTTAGAAGTGGGTGGCCATCTGGAACAAGCGACCACCAAACAGTGTGGTTCACGATAAACACAGCCATACAATCAAGCTATACAAAAGCAAGAGTATTGGACTTTAGGAGGGCTGACTTTGGGAAAATGAGAGAGTGCCTCAGAAAAGTACTAGCAAAAAGGCAAGAAGGAGGGGTGGAGGAACAATGGGAGTAATCAAAACAGCCATCACAGAGGCAACAAGCCTTTGTGTAAAGCAAATCAACAAAACACAACAAAAGAAAAATGCTATGGTTCTCAAGAGGTAGCAGGAAGGTTAAGGAGAAAAGGATAGCATTCAGGAAATATAAGGAAACACAGAAGGAGCAGGACGAGAACTTGATCAGTTAAAGCAGAAAGAGGCTGGGAAGGCAGTCAGAATAGCAAAGGCCCAAACCGAGGAAAGGATAGCCAGTTCTGTTAAGAAGGGGGATAAGACCTTTTATACGTACATTAGGGAGGCGAAGAAAGGCCAAAGGAGGGATACTGAGGCTTAATAAAGGGAGGGAATGTGGGTAGAGGATACTGAATGAATATTTCTGCTCAGTATTCACAAAGGAAGAGGAGGGGAGGTACCTAAACCAAACAAGAGAAACACTCTGAAGACGGGGGTCGATACCAGTCTATTTACAGAAGAAAGGGTCTGAAAGAACTAATAAAATTGAAGGTGGACAAAATGGGGCCTGATGGATTCACCCAAGAATTCTAAAGGAACTAAGGTAGAACTAGTGACCCTGCTGACTACTCTCTCTAACAAATCATGGGAGGATGGGGTGGTACCTGAGGACTGGAGGAGGGCAGATGTGATTCCTCTTCACAAAGTGGGAGCAGGACAGAGGCAGGAAACTACAGACCAGTTAGTTTGACCTCAGTAGAAAATGATGGAATCACTTCTGAAGGAAAGAATTGTTGAGTACCTAGAGGCCAGTGGGCACAGGACCCAAGGCAGCATGGATTCACGATGGGAAGGTCGTGTCAGACGAATCAAATAGATTTCTTTGACTGGGTGACCAGAGTAGTAGACCAGGGAGGGGCTGTGGACATGGCCTACCTAGATTTTAGCAAGGCATTTGATACAGTTCCTCACAAAGATTAATACACAAGTTAGCCAGCCTGGGAGTGGGTCCCAAGGTGGTAGCCTGGATAAAATTGGCTAGACAACAGGACGCAAAGGGTAGTAGTAAATGGAGTACACAGTGAAGAAAGGAGGTTACTAGCAGGGTGCCGCAGGGTTCAGTACTGGGACCAATCCTTTTAATGTCTTTATAAGTGACATTGCAGAGGAACTGGAAGGAAAAGTACGCCCTTTGCAGATGACACAAAGATCTGCAACAGGATTGATGCACAAGATGGAATGGAAAGGGTGAGAAGGGATTTGGCAAGGTTGGAGGAATGGTCAAATGTATGACAGCTCAGATTCAATGCAAAGAAGTGCAAGGTCATGCACATGGAAACAAAACCCAGGGAAGAGTACACAATGAGGGGTGAGATACTGACCACAGTAAAATGGAAAGGGACCTGGGGTAATTATATCAGGTGACCTAAAGGTGGGCAAGCAATGTGAGAAGGCAGTAAGGAAGGCTGGAGGATACTGGGATGCATAGGAAGAGGCATCAGTAGTAGAAAACAGGAAGTTGTTATCCTCTGTACAGACAGTTGGTGAGACCCCATCTGGAGTACTGTGTGCAGTTCTGGAGACCCCATCTCCGAAAGACATAGACAAAGTGGAGGCTGTCCAGAGGAGGGCACAAATGGTGCAGGGTCTGCACCAGAAGACATATGAAGAAAGGCTAAAAGAGCTTAATATGTATACCCTTGAGGAAAGAAGGGAGAGAGGGGACATGATAGAAACTTCAAGTACCTCAAGGGAATCAACAAAGTCCAAGAGGGTAGCATCTTTCAGAAAAGAGATGTGCAAGAACAAGGGGCACAATTTGAAGATAGAGGGGGACAGCTCAGAGGTAATGTGAGGAAGTATTTTTCACAGAGAGGATTGTAGATGCATGGAACAGCCTCCCTGAGGAGGTTGTGAGTCAAGAACAGTGGGGGAATTAAGAATACATGGACAGACATAAGGCAGTCCTAGTGGGAGGGTAGGAGTAAGTAAGCTGTTGGGTAACTAGGATCTGCAGCTTATCTGTTGGTAGGAAATGGGCAGACTAGGTGGGCCAAGCGGTCCTTATCTGCTGTCAAATTCTATGTTTTTATGTTTCTATACCAGAAGTCCAGATGGGATACTGTTCTGGAACTCGCTAAACAGGCTTCCTCCCAGCTGGCCAAGGAGCTGGAGGAGGTGGCTGCTGATGGGATAGAGACATCTAAGATCCAGTTTCATGCTGCTGTAGACTCTAATGATGTATCATCACGAGTCATGGCTACAGCTGTGTTTCTTTGGAGATTGGCTTGGCTCAGATGTATTAGCCTGTCACAGGACACCCAGGCTAAGGCCATGGATTTCCTGTGGTGATAATTCTCTGTTTGGGAGCAGACAGAAAATTATATGAAAAAATGGATGAGTACAGGACCACCTACAGGAGTGCACAGGTCAAGGAAAGGCAGGCAACCTCTAAAGCAGCAATCTAGGGGCAGGGGCAGGGCAGGCCTTTTCACATGCCTTTCTACCAGGCACAGGCCTCCTCTCCTTTTCCTCAGAGGGGGTTCTTCAGAGGAGAGGCAGAAGGGGGATGAGCAGGGCTCCATCCTCCTTTTCAGTCCAAGGCTCCTGCCAAGCAGACACCCTGATGTGTCAGCCCAGGTCGACTCCTCCTTTCCAGTAGGAGCAGGCTGGCTTACTACTTCCAGGCCTGGAAGTCTGTTACCTCAGACAAGTGGGTCCTGGAGGTAGTGTCAGGGACTGGCCTCAGCTTCAATAATTCCCAAGCTGAGGGTCAGGTCTTTCCACCTGCAACATCTCCAAACCATTGCCCTAGAGGCAGAGGTTTCTCTCTGCTGGCACTCAGAGCTATAGAGAGAGTTCTACTACACACAGGGCAAAGGTCTATATTCAGATACTTCCTTACAAAAGACAGGGGAGTGGTGGCCCATCCTAGATCTAAGACACTTAAACAAGCACCTAGTCAGGCCAAAATTCAAAATGGTGACTTGGGAATAATTCTTCCTCTGAGGCCAGGGAATTGGTTAGCCTCTCTGGACCTCAAGGATGCCTATTTTCACATTCCTGTCAGGTGCTCCCACAGAAAGTACTCAGGTTCGAACTGCCTTCAGGCCATTATCAGTTCACAGCAATGCCCTTCGGCTAACATCTTTAGGGAGGCAGTATAGCACAGTGGTTTAAGGCTCTGAGCTGCAAATCTGGTGACATCCAGCAGACCAGACCTGGGTTTGAATCCCACAACTTCCACTTGCATACTGTGTGACCCTGAGCAAGTCACTTAACTTCCTGTGCTCCCAGGTCGCTCCTGTAAAAAGCCTTCAGCTTAGTGTGCTACTCCTGGTTAAACAACTAAATTAAATTAATTAAAATTAACATAAGCACCAAGGATGTTCACAAAATGCCTAGCAGTAGTAGTGGCCTTTCTAAGGAGACAAACATTTCCATATTTCCATACCTGAACGACTGGCTCATTGTGGGCAGTCTCCAGACCAAGCCAAGTCAAACCTGCAAGTGACCCAGTAATTGCTCACTTCTCTAGGATTCCTCCTCAGTCTTCCAAAGTCAGTTCTCGAACCAGTGCAACTCCAGACCTTCATGGGGTAGAGTTGGACACTGTCCAAGCAAGAGCTTTTCTTCCTCTGGCAAGGGTAATAGCCCTTACAGACCTTGCTTCTTCCTTTCGCCTTCTGGTGTCTCACCAGCAAGGCATTTTCTTCAATTCCTGGGCCACATGGCAGCTTCCACTGCAGTGGTACAAGGGGCCAGATTTCAGATGAGGGACATCCAGTTCCACTTGAGGGCTTTTTGGTCTCAGAAAAAGATCATCTAACCAAACTAATTCCAGTGACTCAGACTCTGATCCAGGCTCTCCAATGGTGGTTGGATCAGGACAACCTCAGACAAGGAGTCCCATTCATCACCCAGTCTCATTCTGTGGTACTAACCACAGATGCTTCTCTCCTGGGGTGGGGAGCTCACTTGGGAGTCCTCACAGCACAGGGAGTGTAGTCCCCTCAGGAGTCTCTACTTCACATCAGTCTTCTAGAGCTCAGGCAGTGTACCTGACTCTACAAGGTTTCTCGAATCAGTACAGAACAAGGTGGTTCAGGACAGGACAGACAACACCACCACCATGTGGTACATCAGCAAGCAGGAGGCACTCGGTCCACAGCCTTGTGCATGGAAGCCATGAAATTATGGTCCCTGACTATTCCTACAGACATCTCTGATAGCAGTCCACCTTCCAGGAAGGAAGTGCTAGCAGATGCCCTGAGCAGGATTTCAGGGCCATCACTTAATGGTCCTTGGATCCCCTAGTGATAAAAGTGATTTTTTCAAGGTAAGGCACCCAGAGATAGATCTCTTGCAGCCCCAGACAATCACTAACTTCCTCTCTTCTGTTGCAGACCCCAGTCTTGGGCTCAGTCCCCCTGGATGATCTACTTCTGGATTGGGAGGGAAATTTCTGTATGCCTTTTCCCCTTTCCTCTGTTATTCAAAGTTCTGGTCAAGATAAGGTCACAGTCTTGCAAAGCGATCCTGATTGCTCCAGACTGGTCCAGGCAGCCTTGGTATCCTCTTGCTGTCCCTAGCAGTCCATCTTCCCTATCTCTTCCCAAGAATCACAATCTGTTAACCTCCTCTCGGATGATTTGGTACCCCAACCTTCAGTCTCTCAATCTCAAGGCATGGCTCTTGAAGAGCTAGAATATGCAAGCCTGCATCTATCTCAGGGTTCTGGACATTCTCAAAGCCTCTCAAAACCTGCCACCAGAAAAACTTATAACTCCAATTAGAAAAGATTCAGTATTTGGTGTTCCAATAAGCACATATCCCCAGATTCTGCTGACTTGGCTACAGTTCTGGATTATATGGTTCATCTTAATGGTTTAGGCCTCAGACCATCCAATTTGAAAGTACACTTGTCAGCTGTTTCTGCATTTCTGTCAGTGGGGATGGCTTCCTCACTGGCATCTCATCCTGTTTTCTGTAATTCTTTAAAGGATTGCTCCATACCAATCTTCCTTTTAAGATCCTACTCCTGTTTGGAATCTTAATGTTTGCATTGCTCAGCTTATGCAACCACCTTTTGAGCCTTTGGCCTCAGCAAAACTTAAGTACTTGACTTGGAAAGCTGTGTTCCTGGTAGCTATTACCTCTGCCAGGTGTATCAGTGAATTACAAGCTCTGTCAGTGGAGCCTGATTTTATCTCATTCCATAAAGATAAGGTGGTCCTTAGAACCAACAGGAGGTTCTTATCAAGTGGTTTCAGATTTTCATCTGAACCAGTCCATGTCTCCCTGTGTTCTTCACTGGTCATTCTTCTTCAGGAGAGAGAAGATTACACAGTTTGGATGTTAAGAGGGCACTTAGCTACTACTTTGAGCATACTGAGGCACTTAGGTCTGACTGTCCTCAGTTGTTTCTCACTTATGGTGAAGTGGAAAGGGTAAACCTGCTGCTAAGAGAACTATTGCCAGATGGATTGTCTCTTGTATACAGTTCTGTTATGAAAAGCTAGGCAAAGTACCCCTCAGGCCTGAGGGCTCATTTGACTAGAGGTATAGCTGCTTCTCTGGCTGCTGCCAGAGATATACCTTACTAGAGAGATGCAAAGTAGCCACCTGGAAAACTAGTCCATACATTCACCAAGCATTACCTCTGGATATCCAGGCTAGGTGTGATGCTAGGTCTGGTACAGCAGTACTGCAGAGCCTATTCCCAAAATAGGTTTGGTACCTCCTCCTCCTTGGATGTACTGCTTGGTAGTCTGCATAATGTTAGAATACAGCAAGACTTCATGTTTGAAGAAATAATTACTCACCTTAGTAATTGTGTTTTCTAATGGAGTCTTGCTGTTTTCTGACCTCCTCCTGTCTCCTCTCTTAGAACCTGGTTTTGGGAAGTGGGTTGGCAGGTGCAATGTTGCACCTCAGGGTGCACTTGGCACTCTCCCCTATAGAGGGGGAGGGTTATGTTACATTGTTTTTATAGTTATGTTTGTTCACTACCTAGTTTTGTTTTGGAGTTCTCGAATTGTCTTTTGGGACCCAAAATATTTAGTTGCTTTGGCTAGTAGTTTTACAATTTCTACTTAGCAGGTGTAGTTAGTTAGTATTAGCTCGTAAGAATCTGACGGTTACACTTCAGAGTGCAGCAGACAGAGGTTTGAACCGGCTCGAGTTTCAACGTCGATGCCCTGGCATAGAGTTAACTCTTTCCTCTCCGGAGCAGTTCAAGGATGGGGCTAACTTCATAATGTCAGAATACAGCAAGACTCTATTAGAAGAAACACAATTACTAAGGTGAGTAATTTTTCATTTCTGTAGCTTTGATATTTTCATTGACATAAAGGGCCACTCCACCCCCTTTTGCACCTCAGTCTCTTCTGAACAGTACATAGCCAGGTACTGAAGTCTCCAAAGTGTTATTAGTAAATCCTGTCTCACGAATGGCTACTATGTCCAGTTTAGCCTCTGTCATTATTGCCTGCAGGTCTGGGATCTTGTTTCCCAGACTGCAAGCATTTGTAGTACATGATTTTCCATTGGCCAGATTTCTGTGTTAGTTGTTTACGAGGTCTGGCATGCTTCCCCAAAGCGTCATGATGGGGAGCCGGACCTTTTCCTTACTGGTGATGTAAATGGAACCTAACTTATATCTCATTTCATAATGATAAAGTGGTTCTTAGAACAAATAGAAGATTCCTCCCTAAAAGCAATCTCAGAGTTTCACCTTAACCAGTCTATAAACTTGCTGTCTTCTTCACTGAACACTCTAGTTCAGGGAATGTAGGCTGCATATCCTGGATGTAAAGAGGGCTAGTAGCTATTATTTGGATCTGACCATAGAGTGACAATAGCCATTTGCTCCTTACCTATGGGGAAGCAGGAGTAAGCCTGCCACTAAAAGGACCATTGCAAGATGGATAGTGTCTTATGCTCAGTTTTCATATCAGAAACTAGGGAAGGATCCCTGTAGGCCTCAGGGCTCATTCTACTAGGGGCACAGCTGCCACTGTAGCAACTGCGAGAGACATTCCCTTGTCAGAAATCTATAAAGCAGCTACTGGAAAACTGTACACATTTACCAAGCATTACAGCCTGGATGTGCAGGCAAGAAGTGATGCCAGGTTTGGAACAGCAGTATTGCAGAGCCTCTTTCCTAAGTAGGTTCTGTGCCCTCCTCCAAGGAACTGCTTTGTAGTCTGCATATGTCAGAATACATTAGGACTTGTTGTTTGAAGAAAAATTACTTACCACAGTAATGCTGTATCTTATCTGTGTCAATCTTCACCATTCATCACAGATGGGTACTGGCCAGAGATCAGGAGTCTCTGCGGAGCCTTTTTTTTTTTTAAAAGGATAGGCAAAACCGGCCTTGGCTGTCCGGCGCCCGCCCTCTAGGCCGATGTACTACATGGCGCTCGAGGATTAGCCATTAGGCTGCATTGACTCCCGCCTGCCTACCAGTTCTTCGTCTCCCGCCCGTCGAGTCGCCTCGTGGGAAGCCAACTGAAGAAAAACTTTGAAGAAATTTTTAGGCCTTAGCTTTTCGTTTGTTCGACAGTCGCTGTTACCTGACGGCTTCAAGGCCTCCACCGTGACCGGCCCCCAGATCAAGACTCCTTGGATTTTGACTTGGGGAGGAGGACCTTCTACTTGGCATGGTTGCTTCTCTCCATCTCTGCTCATCAGGCCCACTGTGCAGCCTACAACAGGTTCTTGTGGTCCACGCTAGGTCAGATCCTAGCTGCTTTGCCTGACTCAAGCAAACCAGGCAAGCCATCGTGCTCTCTGCAGCGACCTGAGCTAGCAAGGCACCAAGCAAGGGCATCTTACGACGCCAGTGAGGTAGCTACCAGGGTCGAGGGACAGTGATCCGCACCAGGAGATCAGCATGGCTTCGCTTTTCCCAGTTGTCACCTTGGCCCGCGAGGGTGATTTGGCTCCACTCACCAGGGAACCTATTCTTTCCCGTAGGGGCGAGACGTATCGCTTGGTCGGGCAGCTCTTCCTCCAGGGACCCCTGCCTCGCCTCCCCACCTCGGCCTCATCAGGCCCAGAAGGTTCCCCCCTTAGTGTGTCACCCACTGAGGGCTAAGGGACTCTGTCCCTCAGGGTGCACGAATCAACCCCTCGGGGCTTACCACTATTCAGATGAATGGTGAAGATTGACACAGATAAGATATAAAATTACGTACTCCACCGTAATTATGATCTTTCTATGTATCTTCACCATTCATCACAATCCCACCCGCCATCCCCCTGGGGCCTCAGTCTCTGGGTCCTCCTCCTCCCTCTGTGCCTCACCCTCTTCTTGAGCGGGTAAAGTTCGGACACACAGGGGGTAGTTTCTTCCCTAAGGGTTATAGCTGAGTGGCACCTCCTTCTTCATTACATATCTCACTCCTACGGGTGGGAGCTGGTGGTTGCCCTCCTTCCGTTATCCATCTAACTGTTTAAAAAAAATGTTCCTTTTTTCACCAAACATCTTTACAGAGAGAGTACTAAGTCCCTGTACCCTGTCTCACCCAGAATAGCTAATTCTGCTTTTGGGTATTGCTAGTTATTCTGTGCCTTGAATTCTGGCAAGAAAGCTTTGCTACTTTTGCAGTTCCTATACAGTCTGGTGACGGACAAGGGTCTTGGATCCTTGTTACCGCCACTTTCTCCTAAATTTTCTCCCCTCCTTCCCTCCCTTCTTCGCTTTCCAGAGATTGGGGCCCCTACCCAATCCCCTTAGTCTTACTTATTCTATGCTGTCCTCTCAGTCATTATTTCTCCTTTTAGTTCAGTTTTCTCTTCCTTTTTCTGTCCTTGGACTCTCTTGTACCACCTTCCATCCCTTCCTCTTACCTCTCCGGTGACTCAGAACTGGTAGGCAGGCGGTCAGCGCCAGCCTAACGGCTAATCCTCGAGCGCCACGTAGTACGTCGGCCTCGAGGGCGGCGCCTGATGCTGGGCCGGCTCCGCCTATCCTTTTTAAAAAAAAAAAGGCTCCCCTGGTCCTGATCTCCGCCAGTACGCATCTGTGATGAATGGTGAAGATGCACAGAAAGATCATAATTACGTGTAGGTACGTAATTTTTATTTCTTCTAAAGGAGTCCTAATGTATTCTGACCTCCTGTTCTGCCTCCCTGCCAGAATCTGGGGTCTCTGCACTCCAGCTCATACACTTTGTTGTGTTTACTTGAAGTTTGTTTTTCCCAGTGGGCATCTGTGACTTGAGTCGTTAGCCCATGTCGGGTGGTAGGTTTTAGAAAAGTTTCATTTAAATGCATAAGCATTTACTATTGTTTTCAAATCTTTTATAAGCTTTCTGGGGTTGCTCGTAAGAATCTGACTGTTGAATAGAATGTAGAAATTAGTCGAGCAGTGAGAGGCTCAGTAAAGTCTTTAATTCCACCCTCATATTGATAAGTGTGAGAGATTTATGTGGAGGGTGGATTATGAAACTATTTTCCTTGTATTTATTTTGGTTTCTTTAGTTTATTATTTGTATTGATGTGTATTTAATTATCTGTAAGATCATCCCCACTGATATTTGTGAGAGACTTCTAGAGGGTGATCTTTCAGACTATTTTTATTTTTATGTTTTATAATCTGTTTTGATAGTAGCACCAGGAAGTGAGAAGCCTGGGCATGTGAAAATAGTTTTTTCTTTTATATTTTGTCCCCAGGAAGTGAGAGAGGACCTGTGGGCTGAATTTAGGTTGTGGTAGGAAGTTAGGTTTTTAATCTTAAGTTATCTAAGTTAGTTACTTGTTATTTGTGCAGTAGGTATAGATTATTTAGCTGTGGGTCGGGAGGTGAAATCAAGATTGGCTGAATGATAGGGTATTATATTATTGTTTTAGATTGTTTAGTTAGACTTAGAGTGTAGGGTGAGGTTGTGGGCTTGGGATATGTGTCAGTTTGTTACCTGAGTCGTGCGCTATTCAGCCTCTGCTCTCATGCTCTCGCCCTTTACCCCTCCTCTGTTTTTTCCACCTATCAACGCTGTCGAGCCTTGCATGCCCAGGAGGGGGAGAGGGTGGGGCATGAACAGTGGAGGCTGGAAGAGCGGGACGCCCATTAGGGTGGTTAAGCCCAGAATATGCCCTGGGGTGAAGTGGAGCTTGAGCTTGGGCCATCTTGTTTGGTCCCCATACCCAAGGTCACCATCATGCGATGGGCAGGTAGTTGGGGCAGCCCAGGAGTTCTGTCCAACCTGGGTATTGTTGTGCAATGCCAGATCTGTCCAGAACAAGACCACGATGATTTCTGATCTTGTTGGTCGATTGATTTGGCTTGTATCACCAAAACTTGGCTGGATGATGATGCGGGCTCAATACTTGAGACCTCAATTCCAGCTGTGGGTATATGGTGACACAATCACCGAGGTTGGACTAAAAGGTGGTCTGTTTCAAGACCTAATTGGAATTCATTAGTGTTCCAGTTGAGGCCATTTCATTTGAATGTGCTGTTGTACCAGGTGTGGGCTATCAAATTGCTCTCATCTACGCCCACCCGGAGATGGGAAGCAGTTCCATAAGGAAGTGGTAGACTTCAGTGATTCGACATGGTGTTGTCACCCAGGCTGATGGTCCTGGGTGACTTTAATGCCTGGATCGACGACAAACTTTCGCACTGACAACACTTCCTCCAGTTGATGGATTCACTGGACCTGACACAGGTGGTTACCACTGCTACACATAAATATGGCCATTCTCTTGATCTGGTCTTCCTCCTGGGGATCGAGGCCTCTGGACGTGGGTGGAACCAGTTGGTTGGTCTGATCACTACACTGTGAGATTCAATTTTGCACCCCTCGTAGGGCCGACTCCTGTGGAGATGGTTAACACCGCCCTTTATGGAATATTACTTCCGATGGTCTTGCTGCAGTGCTTGACCTATCACAATTTCTGTGCATTGCAATGATCCGGAAGCACTGATTTTGGCTTATAATAATGCCATTATCTCAGCCCTGGATTCTATTGCTCCAGTACATGTCGTCCTCTCTCCTTCGACCTCAGGCTCTGTGGTTTGATGGAGCCTTGAGGGAGTTGTGGCACTAGGATGGGTTAGAACGCTGTTGGTGGAAATCCGCTTGATGACGACCATCTTAGACTGTTAGAACATTATTGGTTCTATCAGTCAGAAATCTTCATATGAAGGCAGAGTTCCTGTCCGGGAGGTTTCTGCCGCTCAGAATCGACTCAACTCAGGTTTTCAGAACTGTGTATAGATTGTGCAGCCAACCTGTCTACAGCTTCGCAGATCTTTTTTCACAATTACAGTGTGATGAGCTTGCTCGGTTCTTTGCCTTCTGTTCTAACAGTCTAAGATGGTCGGCATCCAAGCCGGATTTCCACCAACAGCGTTCTAACTTGCATCCTAGTCGCCACAACTCCTCATGGATTCATCCCGGGAAATCGTGTCAGACAAACCTGGTGGAATTCCTATGACTGGGTGACAAGTGCCTTGGACCTGGGTAGACCAGTGGATGTCCTCTTTCTAGACTTCAGAAAGGCATTTGACTCTGTTCCTCACGTGGGCCTGTTGGATAAGCTGGGAGAAATGGGAGTGGGGAACCAGATGATCAGCTGGATAGGCAATTGGCTCCAGAACCGGACCCAGAGGGTCGAGTTGGTGGGATAGTCTCATCCCAAGGAGGGTCATTAGTGGGGTCCCACAGGGATCAGTCCTTGGGCCCTTCTGTTCAACGCCCACGATTCGACATAAGGACAGGAATCAGGAGTGAGATGAGTCTCTTTGCAGATGACTCAAAACTGAGGGCTGTGGTGGATGGGGAGGAGGGGAGGGTGGCCCTACAGGGGACCTGGAGGCTCTGGAAAGATGGTCTAGAAAGTGGAAGCTGAGGTTCAATGCAGGAAATGCAAGGTACTCCACCTGGGGCTAGAAACCCAGGCCAAGTGTACACCCTGGGGGAATGCAAGTCTCGATGGCTGAGAAGGACCTGGGGTGGTGGTGGATGTCAAGATGAACAACTCTGAGACTTGTAGGAGGGCAACAGCCAAGGCCAACAGGATGCTGGGATGCATCGCTAGGATCACTTCCAGAAGGAGGGAAGTGATACTCCCTCTGTATAACTGCTTGGTGAGGTCGCACCTTGAGTACTCGTGCAGTTTTGGGAGGCCACACTTAAAGCGGACATTAACCTCCTGGAGAGGGTCCAGAGGAGGGCAACCAAATGATTTGGGGCTTGGGGACAGGACCTATGAGGAGAGGCTCAAGAGCTAAATATGTACACATTGGAAGAGAGAAGGGACCGGGGACATGATAGAGGTCTTTAGGTACATGAAGAGGGTAAATAGGGAGGAACAGTCGGGTGCTTAAGGAAGGAGGAAGGGGCCACTAGAGGGCATGGCTGGAAGCTGGAGGGGGAAGATTCAGGGAGAAAGGAGGAGGTGCTACTTCACTGAGAGGGTGGTGGAGCATGGAATGCACTGCCTAGGGGGCTGGTGGAGGCAGAGACAGTGGAGGGGTTCAAGAGGGGTGGGACAGGTACAGGGAAGGGTTCTGGAAGCAAAATCCAATGCAGCAAGAATATCCAGAACTGGGAAGGAGAAGCCAGAGAAGCGTAGGGACAGCAAGGTCAGCACCCAGGTTGGGGACTGACCAAACGAAGCAGACACGAAAGACCGTTAGGCCTATTCTGCTGGCATTTTAGTATGTTAGTATGATAAGGTGGCTGACATTAGGTCGGAGATCCACTTGACACATTCTGTGCAGTTGCTGGAGGTCAGGGCTTGGTCACCACCCCTCTGTTTTCCTGAGTACCGCTGACCGCCCAGAAATTGTGGATGCTATGATTGCCATGGGGATGCACCCTTACTTGCTGTAGTTTAGATCAGGACCCTACATCCCTGAACATGGGCTATGGCGATTCTATCGGCCTAGTTCTGCACAGATAGTCTGGTGTTCTCTCGACTCGGTGAATATCCCTGTTCCTTAAAAGAGGCGGTGGTGACACCCTTTGTAGAAGAAAGCTTCTCTGGACCCAGACACTCTTGCAAACTACAGGCCTATCTTGAATCTCCCTTTGTGGGGAAGGTGATCGAGAAAGTAGTGGCGGCCCAACTGAGAACCATTTGACCATCCATAGCATCTACGAACCTCTCCAATCAGGTTTTCGAAAGAGGCATCGCATCGAGACTGCACTGGTTCTGGTGCTCAATGATCTCCTGATGGTGAGAGACCAGAGAAAATGGTCCATTTTGGTACTATTAGATCTGTCATCAGTGTTTGACACCGTTGACCATGGGGTCCTTCTTGAGCGCCTGCGATGATCTGTGGTCTTTCTGGTTTGGTCCTCAGATGGTTTACTTCTTACCTCACCGGAAAAACTCAGAGGGTAGTTTCAGGGCTTTTTCCTCTGATCCTACCTCTGTTTTGTGGGGTTCCTCAGGGCTCAGTATTGTCCCCGTGTTGTTTATGTGTACATGCTTCCCTCAGAGACATTGTGAGACTGTATGGGCTGAGGTTTCATTGTTGTGCCGATGATACCCAGCTATACCTGTCTTTGCCCCCAGCCAGGAAGGAGCGGTCTCGGTATTTAATAATTGCCTCTAGGAAATCCAGGACTGATGAGGTCCAGTTGGTTGAAGTTGAATTCTGGGAAGACAGAGGTGTCGATTTTGGACCCTGATTGCTGGATAGGGGGACTTGAGGTAGGCTCCCATCAGGATTGTTTCTTAGGGGTGCGAGCTTCAGGTCTCTGAACAGGTGCAAGACCTAGGGTGATGTTGGATGCAGGGCTGACATCGGACTCAGGTGTCAGCTGTGGTTCAGTCATCTTTCTATCACCTAAGAAACATTGCTAGGATCAAGCACCTTGTTCCGCCTGGTGATCTGCCAACATTAATCCATGTCTTGTGACCTCGCTTAGATTACTGCAACTCACTGTACTTTGGGCTTCTGGGGTTGATATCTGCCGACTGCAGCTGATGCAGAATTCTGCAGCCTGGTTGTTGGTGGGGACTCCTAGATCTTCCCATATCACACCGGTATCATGGGAACTGCACTGGCTTCCAGTTTAGTGGTGGATCACCTTCAAAATCGGATTACTGACTTATAAAGCCCTGCACGAACTGGGCCCTGACTACCTGAAGAGCTCCTGATTCCTTACCCGTCCCTGTGAGACCGCTCCAGCTCGGCCGGCGAGGAGTTGCTAGAGATTCAAGGGTGACCTTAAAATCTGCTTTCGGCCGTGCTTTTATGTTCGGCCCCTGTCCCTCTGGAATTCTCTACCCTGGTCAGATTAGGGAGTGCACCGCGGGGGAGTTTTAAACAGGCCCTAAAATCTTTTCTCTGGGTCAAAGCATATGGTAGCGTTAATTGCTGATTTGTATTGTTATTTTATGATGATGATTCAGTTTTATGGTTTCTATTATCTTATGGTATTGTGCCTTGATTTTTGAAAGGCACATAATAAAGCATTATTATTATTACTGTAAAAAACACTATAGGGTTCACCATTCCACATCCTCCCTCCTGCTTATTTCTGTAAGTTGTGTTTTGTTTTATTGGATTCAACCTACTACCCCATAGGCCTTGAAAAAACACTAAGTAGTCTAGTTTCCAACCCTCAGGTATTGGGGAAAATATAACTAATATAAAGACAAAGGGGTACTAAGAGATTCTTTATAAGTAGCACTCTGAGATTCTTTTACCTTTCCATGTCTTAACCATTGTTTCCGCATTCAGCAGACATGGTTCCCAATTTTTCTGCCATCTGCTTTTTACTATGCATTACCCCTAATATTTTAATATCTTGTTCCAATATAGGTATACCTGCTATTCTGTCCTGAGTAGTGGAGAGGGGCTCACTTTCCCTATGCTACACCCAGTACTTTTATTGTAATTTATTTTAGCTCCTGACAGTCTTGAGAATTTCTCTAGTTCTTTCAACAGTTGTTCTCCTTCCGTCCTTTTTTTTTATTGTAATCACTATATAGTCTGCATAGGCTAATATTTTATTTTGGACTATAGCTATTTAATGCTATTCCACATATTTTTTCATTCTGTTGTATATGCCTAAGGACTGGATCCAATCCAAATACGTACAGCAAGGGACTCGTGGACATCCCTGTCTCGCTCCTCGCTTGATCTACATATTCTTTCCTAACCATCCATTAATGTAAAGGATTAATGTGGCCTGATAATATAAACTCTGTACCCAGTGTATAAATGTGTTGGGTATTCCATATTTTTCTAATACAGTAAATGGATATTCATGTGATATTCTGTGAAATGCTTTCTCTTGATCTTTAGAAAATGGGCTTTTTATTTCCTGGTCTCTGATTGGCTGCTACCCCTACTGGGGGTACATTAACTTTCAACAGGCGACCAGGAAATAAAAAGTGCCAGCATCAGTGCCCCTTCACCGCTAGCAGTATCTTTGTGCCCAGCCTGCTTTCTCATTAGCTGAAAGCACCTAATTGAATTCAAATCCCTTCATTTGTTTTCTCTCGCTTTGTGAGAGAAACTTCACCCAGTGCTCCCTACTTCATTGGCACCCCACCTATCTGCCCTAACAAAATTTACATAAACTACAGATTTACAGTTCTTTTTCCCTTTTTAATTTCTCCTTGTCCCATGCCTGGTACTCTGTTACCCGACAACGCTGACTTTGAGAGCAGCAGTCGCCCCCGACTCATGAGACAACTAACATAGCGGGTCAACGGACAAGGCTACTAACCCCCAGACCCCATTTTCACAATGTGTTTTGCGATCGTTAACATAACATAAAACAATTCTTAGAGCTGCACTCGCCACAGTCACAAACTAAAACAAATCCTGCTGTCGGTGACAGTCTCTGCTCACTTCTCTGGCTGCCCGCTCTGTCAGCACATCTCCATCTCTTGAGAGAGATGGGATCCGTCCTAATTCCCATAATAGAAAATACCGAGTGACAAAATCCCGAAAAAATATCTCGATTTAATCAAAATACAGAAACAAAAAATACGAATATCCAAATCCCGCCTCATTACATGTAAACCAGTAATAATGACTCACCAGACTCTGCAGTAAACTCCAGGCAGTAGCGCATCAAATCCTGGGCAGCAGCAGCAGCATCGTAGCTCTCTGCAGCAAAGGTGATATGCAAAGTAACAGATCACATTTTGCACCTCACTGAGAGTTCCTTGATGTTCCTTAGTCTAATTACACATCTTTTAATTGAAAAAGTTGTACCTTGTATTGCTGTAGTCAGGTGTTTCTGGCACTGAGAATCATCAATGTCATCACTACCATCATTATGGAGATGCCCGATTGCAATCCTTGGCTCTGCCAATGTAAGCCAATTAAGAAAAGGTAGCCGAGCACACAGTACCCGTTTCAAACAACATGCAGTCTTGCTGTATTCTAACTATTGCAGGTAGGTCCTGCCTTTCAACTGCCGGAGAACAAAGAGTTAACTTTCCATGGCCAGTATGGAACGTTCAGCGGAACTCGGTTGAAGCCCTGTCGGCTGTTGTTTAAACTCAACCGTCAGATTCTTTACTCCCCTCACTGAACAGTCGCTCCGGAGATTTCTCCTTTGCTCAGTTCAAAAAGTCTGTTAAAGTGTCATTTTTTCACTCTGTTTCTACCGAATTTCTGCTACTGAATCTGTCAGTTTAAGTCTCTGTCTGTGGTACCGTGAGTACTAGATAGGTTTTACATTTAGTTTCTGTGTGGGACTTGTAAATTTGGGATTGGTTCGGTTTGAACTGATCAGATTGGTCTTAAAAAGTTTTTGAATTTATTAGAGTGTGGTAACCGTCCGTATCAGTTCTAAAAAAACGGATTTAATTACGTCTTCAAGACCTGTAACACGTCCGAAACCGAGATAGTATCTTGCCTGGGCGGATTGCCAAAAAATAAAGTTTTGGATAGGATTGGCCATGTCTGAGAAACCCAATTAAAAAACGGCCCACTGTTTCAACACTGCAGTGTGTGTGTGGGGAAGCCGCTGATCCCCACACCACCTGTGTTTATTGTCTGGGGTTTGACCACCTCGATTCAGACTGCTAAATTTGTAAAAGTTTTCCCAAAGCTACCCTGGATAAGAGAGTAGGTAGACTGAGGGAAAGGGAGGCCGAGAAGTTTGCTGACCGGATAGCCAGCTGGATTCGGTTCCGACCGAACCGGAAGGAGTGCCCTCTGACCAGGCGAAACTTTTCGGGCAAAAGGAGAGCCACTCTGAGGAGTTCGTTCCGTTAAAAGAAAGAGAAGAGAAAATCATCCGGTTCGGATCCACAAATTCTTTCTCCGACCGCTGATGAAATAGCCAAAGCGATAAGGATAGTTCAATCGCTAACCGGTTCCGGCGAACCGGCACTTTCTGGCAGGGGCTCGGTTCGGTCGGTTCCCCAGTTCCGGTTATACTTTAGAAGAATTTTATGAACCGGAGGAGGGAGAGTATGAGGATAATGATGATGTTGGTGATTATGAAAGTCTGGATGTGCCTATTGACCCGGACATCTCCCCAGACAGACCTTCAGGTGTTTCTCCTCCTAGGCTTTCTGAGCCCCTTCCCACTTTATGTTTTACAAGAAAGTGGCTGAAACCCTCCAGCTTCCAATGGAAGAAGCAGTGGAGGATCAGGAGGAGCCTGATTTTGTTGAAATGATGGACATCCCAGAGTCCAGGAGACCATCTATTCCCTCCATAAATCTTTTGGGAAACAGACATTTAAAATTCTAAAACTCCTAACTCCATACCTCCTGTGGACAGACGAATGGACAAGAGGTATACCCTTTCAGGCTCGGACATGGAGTTCCTTTCTCAGCAATGCAGCCATGTTGGGGTAGTGCAGGCTGCTGCCTGTGATAAGGCAAATATTCCTTGGCATCACCCCCATAAGAACTCCAGGAGGATTGATGCCATGGCAAAGAAACCGTACATGGCAGCATCTTTGGGACTCAGGCAGGCTAACTATATGGCCTACACAGCTAGATACCAGAAGTCCAGGTGGGACACTGTGCTGGTTGGCTAAACAGGCCCTGATCAGCTTGCCAAGGAGCTGGAGCAGGTGGCTATGGATGGGATTGAGGCATCCAAGGTGCAATTTCATGTTGCTGTGGACTCCAGTGATGTTTCATCTAGAGTCATGGCTACATCTGTGGCCCTTGGAGGATGGCTTGGCTCAGATGTACTAGCCTATCACAGGATATCCAGGCTAAGGCCATGGATTTCCCTGTCATTAGTAATTCTCTGTTTGGGGAGCAGACAGAGAATTACATGAAGAAGATGGACGAGTACAGAACCACCTCCAGGAGTGCTCAGGCCAAAGAAAGGCAAGCCACCCTCAGAGACAGCACTCCAGGGGCAGGGGCAGGCCCTTTCAAAGGCCTTTTACTAAGCCCAGGCCTCCTCTTCTTCTTATGCTCAGAGGGTTCTTCAGAGGAGAGGCAGACTGGGAATGAGCAGGCCTGCTTCCACCCCTCAGCCTAAAGCCCCTGCCAAGCAGACACCCTGATGGGTCTGCCGGGCCGTTCTCCACTACCTGTAGGGGCAGGCTGGCTTACTTTGTCCAGGACTGGAAGTCTCTGACATCAGACAAGTGGGTCCTGGAAGTAGTAAGCCAGGGACTGGTTCTCAGCTTCAAAATTTCCCAAGATAAGAACCAGATCCTTTCCACCTGCAAATCCATCAGAGACCCTTGCCCTGGAGGCAGAGGTTTCTTCCCTCCTGGCTCTCAAAGCCATAGAAAGGGTTCCAACCCACACAAGGGCAAAGGATTGTACTCCAGGTACTTCCTAACCCCCAAGAAAACAGGAGAATGGCGGCCCATCCTGGATCTAAGATATCTGAACAAGCACCTTAAAACCAAAGTTCAAAATGGTAACTCTGGAATAAATTGCTCTCTCTAAGGCCAGGGAACTGGCTAGCCTCCTGGACCTCAAATATGCCTATTTTCACATTCCCATCAGGTGCTCCCACAGAAAGTACCTCAGGTTCGAGTTGCCTCTGGCCACTATCAATTCAGAGCAATGCCCTTTGGCTAACATCAGCCCCAAGGATGTTCACAAAGTGCCTGGCAGTAGTGATTGCTTTCCTAAGGAGAAAAGATCTCCATCTTTCCTTACTTGGACGACTGGCTCATAGTGGGTCAGTCTCCAGACCAAGTCAAGTCAATTCTGCAAATAACTCAGCAAGTGCTCACTTCCTTAGGATTCCTCCTCAACCTTCCAAAGTCAGTTCTCGAGCCAGTACAGCTCCTCACCTTCATAGGGCAGAGCTGGATACAATAGGGCAAGAGCCTTCCTTCCCCTGGACAGGGCAGGACCCTTATGGAACTGGCCTCTTCATTCACCCTTCAGGTGTCTCACCAGCAAGGCACTTCTGCAGCTCCTGGGCCACATGGCAGCCTTAACAGCAGTGGTCCAAGGAGCAAGATTTCAGATGAGGACATTCAGTTCCACTTAAGAGCCTCCTGGTCCCAAAGAAAAGATTCCTTACCAAACTAGTCCCAGTGACTCGAACCCTGATCCAGGCTTTGCAATGGTGGCAGGATCAGGACAATTGGAGACAAGGAGTTCCTGTTGTCATTCAGTCACATTCAGTGATACTCACCACAGATGCCTTCCTGCTGGGCTGGGGAGCCCACCTGGGGATCTTACCACCCAAGGGCTGTGGTCACCTCAAGAATCTCTGCTTCACATCAGTCTCTTGGAACTCAGAGCAGTGCTTCTGGCACTGCAAGCCTTTCCAAATCTGTACAGAACAAGGTGGTCCAGATCAGATCAGACAATACCACCACAATGTAGTACATCAGCAAGCAAGGAGGCACTCTGTCTACGGCCTTGTGCACAGAAGCAATGAAGTTGTGGTCCCTGGCCTATTCACTGCAAACCTCTCTGATAGCAGTTCACCTCCCAGGGAAGGACAATGTCCTAGCAGATGCTCTCAGCAGGATATCCCAGGGCCATCATGAATGGACCCTAGATCCCTTAGTTTTGAAGGTGATTTTCTCGAGATGGGGCACTCCACAGATAGATCTTTTGCAGCCCAGACAATCACCAACTTCCTCTCTTTTGTTGCAGACCCCAGTCTTGGGCTCAGTCCCCTGGATGCTCTGATTCTGAATTGGGAATCTGTATGCTTTTCCCCTTCCTGTCCTGTTCAAAGTGTTAGTCAAGATCAGGTCTCAACCATGCAAAGTGATTCTGATTGCTCCAGACTGGGCCAGACAGCCCTGGTACCACTGTTGCTGTCCTTAGCAGTCCACCTTTCCTGTCTCTTCCCAGGAATAATAACCTGTTGACATCCTCTTAGGGAGGATTTGGTATCCAACCTCAAATCTCTCAATCTCAAGGCATGGCTCTTGAAGAGTTAGAGTTTGCTGATCTGCATCTTTCCCAAGGGGTTCTGATATCCTAAGGCTTCTCTAGCCTTCCACCAGAAATACTTACAACTCCAAATGGAAAAGGTTCACTATTTGGTGCTCTAATACTATATTTCTCCAGAATCTGCTGGGTTGCCTACAGTCCTGGACTATATGGTTCATCTTAATGACTTAGACTTAGGCCAGCTACACTTAAAGTGCATCTGGCAGCTGTTTCTGCCTTCTTGTCAGTAGGCAAACCTCTCCTCTGTCAGCCCATCCTGTGTTTTGTAAGTTCTTCGAGGGATTGCCGCACACCAATCCCCCTTTAGGGACCCTGCTCCTGCTTGGGACCTTAATGTTTGCATTGCTCAGCTTATGCAACCAACCTTTGAGCCTTTGTCCTCTGCAGAGCTTATGTACTTGACTTGGAAAACTGTGTTTTGGTAGCTATTACCTCTGCCAGGCGTGTCGGTGAATTGCAAGCCCTGTCAGTGGAGCCTGATTTCATCTCTTTCCATAGAGATAAAGTGGTCCTAAGAACTAAGGGAAGTTTTTGCCACCTTAATCAGTCTATCTCTCCCTGTTTTTTCACTGGACCATTCCTCCTCTGGAGAGGAGGCTGCACAGCTTGATGTTAAGAGGGCCCTCAGCTACTACATAGAGCGCACTCAAAGGTCACAGGTTTGAGTCCTCCAGTTGTTCCTCACGTATGGAGAGGTCGGTAAGGGCAAACCTGCTACTAAGAGATCTGTTGCCAGGTGGATTGTCTCTTGTATACAATTCTGCTATGAAAGTTGGAGAACCTCACCTCAGGCCTGCTGAGGGCTCACTCTACTAGAGGTAATAGCTTAAGCCCCTGGCTGCTGCCAGGGATATTCCTATCTTAGAAATTTGTCAAGCAGCCACCTGGAAAACAGTCCATACATTCACCAAGCATTACTCTCTGGATATCCAGGCTAGAGTGATGCTCGGTTTGGCACAGCAGTACTTCAGAGCCTATTCTCAAAGTAGGTTCTGTCCCTCCTCCATGGAGGTACTGCTTGGTAGTCTGCAATAGTCAGAATACAGCAAGACATCATGTTGTTTGAAGAAAAATTAATCACCTTAGTAATGTTGTTTCTTCTATGACCTCCCTCCTGCTTCCCTCTCAGAACCTGGTTTTGGGATGTGGGTGGGCAGGAGCAGTGTTGGCACCCCAGAGGTGCCTCTTTTCACCCTCTGTTACTTTGGGTGTGTGTGTTGTGTTTTGTTTTTTGGCTTTCCTGACTTGAGTCTTTGCTTTGAAACCAAAAAACCTTTTCTTAATAAATTTAGTTGCCAGTTGGTTAGTGTGAGTTTTACAGTTTCCACACAGAACTTCTAGTGAGTATTGCTCAGAAAGATCTGACGGTTGAGTTTAAACAGCAGCAGACAGGGCTTAACCGAGCTCAAGGCTGAACGCTCCATGCTGGCCTGTGGAAAATTAACTTTTGTTCTCCGGCAGTTGAAAGGCAGGACCTAACTGCAATAGTCAGAATACAGCAAGACTCCTTTAGAAGAAACAACATTACTAAGGTGAGTAATTTTTCTTTTGTCTCTCCTTCCAAACAGATTTAGTGTAGAAATGATCATTTATGCAAGTAACAGCAATGGTGGTGTTTGTGAGGCATGATAGTAACCCCCCAAAAAAAACGTTGTTCTGCTCTGTCAGCGGGAGCCAATGAAGTACACACAGCACATTGCACATTATCTGCTTTCGCTCCCATTCACACTAATCCACAATTTCTTTTGGGACCAATGGTCACTTGTAAGAGTGACATGTAATGTTTGTGTTAGTGATCCATGACTGTCAAAAACTGTTTCTTCATCTCTGTAAAATTGAAGGAATGTAAGTAAATGAAGCCGAGTGCACAGTACTCATTGTTGGCTCCACTGCTATGTGATTTATGGTTTCTTTTGTGTACAAATGACCATTGGTGGTGTCTGTAATGTATGGGAGTCAAACAAAGTCACACAAAAAATAACTTTTTGACATGTCTGTAAATGGGAGCCAATGCAAGTTCATTGAGCCGAGTGCACAGTACCTATTTTTGATCACCATTTTCAGTCTTTCAAAATGTCTTTGATGGAGAAATGGTCAGTTCTGAGACTGACATCCAGTTGTGGTGTTTGTGTAGCATGGCTGTCAAATAACCACCCACACAAAACAGTGTTTTCTTGTCTCGATCACCATGTAGTCACTGGAAGTAGTGTACTGTACTTTTTTTAGCACCAATTCTCATTTGCTTACAATGGCAGGAGAAACTCTCAGTTTTGACAGTGACAGCCAATCGCCTTTTATTACAGCATTGTCCGATGGTATATGTTGCTCCAAATTTCAAGAATGGGGACAGCAGTGGCAAGTCATTCTTCACATTTGCAAAGCGCAAGAAACAACGATGCTTGGATTATGGCATGTTGCAGAAAACTGAGCATATTTCCAGTTTCAGTATTTTTATATGGATTTCGACTGTATTGGGAAATCTGCCGTTCAGGATGTTTTTCATGTAATTTACTATTCGGTATTTTTTAGACGGATTTGCATCAACCCGAGAGATCATGCCCGATCTCCACCAACTAGTTTTCCCTCCTGACATGTTAAAAATAAACACAAGTTGCACCTTGCTCGATGTTCCCTCATTCAGTGTCATAGTGCACTGCCCAGTCTTCTCACCATCACAGCTCTAAAAGCAGGTCATGTGCGATGATAAGACTAAACATTGCCACAGAATACAAACCCTCTAACATGCCCACAGCACGTAGCTCATTCTTGTCGCTGACTGATTTAACTTATGGCTCCTCTGTTCGGTATCTCATGCAGGCTCACTCTTGCTGGACAAACTGGACGCCTCGCCCCACTCCCCGGTCCTCTTGGAAGGCAGCGAGGATCGAGAGAACTCATAAAACAAACAAAAAAAAAACCCATAAATAACAGAGTCCTTCTGTGCTTCCGTAAACAGTGGTGTGTGGGGGAGGGTGGGATAATTACAACAGAATAGCTGGGGTGTGCAACACCAGATGGAACAGGACAAAAACAAAGGACTATTTTACCACAAAAATAGTTTTCTGCTGTTTCTATCCAATTTCAAAATAATGTCCTCTTTTATTCATTAACCTTATTAAAATTTACACAGATGCCCATTTTCTAAGCAATAATTCCTTTCCAGGTGGTATGTATAGACTGGGACGCCTAGGAGCAATAAGGCCCTCCACATGCGCGTGGGCTCTATTACGCCTCTGGGTGGTCCGTATGCTCTTATCACCGCCCACTCTGTCGGTATTATTGCTTGCATGCTTAACAGAAATCCATTAGCTATTCTCTGTGTTCCTTTGTAAATAATTCGGTAACTATAATACATTATCCTGTACAGTTCTATTTTCGATTGCACATGTTTGGTACGGTCTAATGAGTAATTCTGCTGTCTTGCTAAGTCTGGCTTGTAATATTTTAACTAAAATGTTGTAGTCTGTGTTTAATAAACATAATGGTCTTCAATTATTTAATTCTGCCTTATCTCCTTTTTATGAATCAGAATTATAATGCTTCATATTGTGTGGTGTTATCTGTCCCTCCTCTAAACAGTCGTTGAATACTTCTGTCAAGCTAGGAGCTATGTAATCTTCAAATTGGTTATAAAATGTAGCACTTAGCCTATCCTTCCCTGGTGCAGTGTCATTTTTAATGTACCACTACCTTCATAACTTCTTGTACATCTATCTTCTTGACTCATTTAACTCTGGCAAAAGTATCCCAGAATTCCTATCTTGCTTTTATCTAAGGTATATCCCAAACTGTTTATTAACATATTTGTCTACTGCTTTCAAAATTTCTTCTTTTGTAGTGCATGGATTCCATCCATCCCATACACTTTTTATTGATTTTTCTCAGTTCTCCTATGACAATCTTTAAACGGATCAAATTGTTTATTTATTTATTTATTTATTTTTTTACGCTTGTGGTGCTTGCACGCCACTTTATCCACCTGCACCCCTTGGTCCACTCCGGACCACTGATCGACCCGAACACCACTCTGAGTCTGCCCTTGAGTGCTCTCCTATTCTCCTTGTATTACCTTGATTCCCAGCAATCCCTTGGGTGGGGTGAGATGAACCTTCCTCAGCCTTACTGGAGGAGAACTTTTGGCACAGCGAGGTCTGCCCGTATCCGTGGATCGTGGGAGGCACTGATTGGTCTTCATCTAGGACCGAGAGGGCTTTTTCCGGTTTTCTTGTTTTCCCCATCCAACCCTAGATGCGCTGGGCGCCGACTGACGCTCCAGAGTGACATGCTGGACGCACGCCTACCTCCCAAGCACCCAACAGCTGCCTCCCCCTCCCTGACTCCACTGTATGGAGCCAAGAGCCCCTTTGAGAGCCCATGCCCACCGGCTCTCTTGGGGATGTCGGGTACTTCCTGGTATCCTCCCAAGGGAGGAGAGCATCTGCTGGGTTGCTCAATCCTCCTCTCCCCGCGACCCACGCTGCGACACGAGTCCATTCCTGAACCGGTCGCTGGCGTGAGCGAGGTGTGGCATCCAGCGCCAACCTCAGCACCACCAGGGTCAGCAATGTTTATTTTTAACGTTGTGTTCTGAATTCATTTTTGTTAGAGGGACTGAGCCCGTTACATTGTAGTTTTGCACTTCTTTTTTATTTTCTATTCTTTATTCACTGCACCAGCTGTCAGCATTTTCAACCGTGGTCACGGTGCCTCCTAGGCTTCCGCCTCCTGGATTGCTGGTGGTTCTCCCAGTCAACCCTGGCTTACCCCCAGAGGGAGGGGCTGCGCACTGCTCCCCAACCAGCGCCGCAAAAACTGAGACTAATTGGGAGAGCCCAGCTCAGAGGCTAATCAAAGCCCAGGGCAGGGCTTCATGTAGATGGACGGGCAGCACTTATCGCCTCATAGGCTAGGGTGGGGACGTGCAGTGACGACCAGCATCCGCCTCAGAAGTGATACTGGCACTGGTACCATGCTACAACCTGGCCTCCCGCCAGGTGTCGCGTTGTATGCAAGCACCACCCTCCCCCAACAGAAGGAGAGGTCCAAGGGACACTCAGTCTTCTCCCCGCCAGCCCTCGGATGACCTGGGTCCGTTTTGCATTTGTTTTGATATTCAATATTTGGAAACTATAATCCAAATTTTTGGTTTCAGTTCTGGAGATAAGATTCTGTAATTGATTTCTTAGTTGTAGGTATCTGATATACTCAGACCCAGCCTGATTTCCTGTAAAGGTACTAAACAATCCAGTATGTCTTTCGTGGTATCTTCCCACCATAAACTAGCCATCTCATACATACATCTGACTGACAACCTAGCTTTCCATAGCTCATACCATTTTGAATCGGTCTCTCATCTTTTAGTTTACTGCTATTCATGTGCCAAATACCCTTGTCATGTGCAGGAGTATTACCCTCACTGTAGTCTGCATTGTTGCATCCTGTGATCAGAAAATTCATAACCTTGTACCCTTGCATCTGTAACTTTCAGATGTTCCGATATAAATATAAAATCTATCCTTTTTGTATTTTTATCATGTAACATTTTCTCGTTTTCCCCTGGCTAGCTCCATCAGACCGACCCTCCGACTGGTCCCCAGGAATTACCAGGGCTTTCATCGGCATGGAGTGCAGTGCTCATGACAGTCAGTCACTATCCTGCTGCCGCGATGTTTCCACCATTTTCTACCAAGGCCCCGGGAGTGGGTACGCATGCGGTGGAGGCACACATCAGTCCCACGGCCCCAGTAACAGCCGCTTCCTCCCACCCCATTGGCTAGCACCAGGCTCCTCTCTTGGCCTCCACCAGGTGGCAGCCATCAGCCGAGAGGCACCATCCCACCTCCCAGAGAGGAGAGCGTACCTGTCTGCAGCTCCTCCGCTCCCGTTGCCGACCTCCGACAGCCTGGGCTCGTTCCAGAACCCAAGGTTGCGGTGCCGACATGAGGTTGGAGGCTTCAGCGCCGCCTTCAGCGCCACCGGCTGGCTAATATAAAATCTATCCTGGTTGAGGTTGCCCTCGTTAAATATGTATTTCCTTGCAGATGACACTGCCTAAAGGCATCCCTTAATTTAGCTGTGTTTATCTCATCTAAACTGTTTGTTTGTGTTGTTATATAATTTAGCTGCTTTTAGGCCTCTGTCTTCCTGTGTAGTGCCACAATTAAAATCCCCTGCCCAAATAACAGTTCCAGCAATGTGTAAATATGATTGTATTTTTAAAAACTTTAGTCTTGCAGCTTTAGTTTGTGGTGCATAAATTGTAATAATTCTTGACCGTTGATCTTCATAGTTGAGGTCTAATGCCAGCACACTCCTGGTAAAAATTTCAACCAGTTTTGTTAGTTTCAGCTTTTATCAGCAAATAATATGCCTACCCCATCACATGTTTCTGGTCCCACCGACCAAAATGAAGGCCCCTGTGTCCATAATCTTGAGGCCTTACTAATCTCATATTTCGCTTTTCAGTCTAGTGTCCTGTAAGAGAAATATCTGACTCTGTATGTTGGTAGGCTATGCATTACAGATAACATATTTCCACGGCTTTTCATACTAGTCACATTTATTGTTGCTATCTGTAGTGTAGCCATATGCCTGTAAGGGGACGAGGAACAGCAGGTTACTTAACTTCTTTTCAGGCTTCTTGTTCTGAGATCTTGTTCTCCTTCTTCCAGACATGTCTTGTAACTTATCAACTGGTTCTTCAGCCTTTGAATGTTGTTCTTTAGAAGATGCAAATGAAGAATCTCTGATTCTTCCCTTCTGACTCTGCATCTCCCCAATGTTTTGTCAGTGGCTGAAACCTATTTTTATAAAAAGTATTCGATGGGTTCTTTGTTTTCCTGTCTTTCAAACAACTTGAAGTCTTGCTGTATTCTGACAAGTGCAGTTAGCCTGAGCCTTTAAACTGCCCCGGAGAACAAAGGGTTAACATTTCTATGCAGAGCATAGAATGCTGAGCTCTAGCTCTGTTGATGTCTGTGGCTGTTTCCTTGAACGCTGCCGTCAGATTCTTTACTCTGCCTCACTGAACAGTCGCCTGAGATTTCTCCTGCAGCTCGGTTTGAAAGTCGGTTAGTTTCGTTCCGGTTTCTAACCGAAAAATGTTCCCGATAGTCGGTTCAGTCTCTGTCTGTGGTACCGTGACTACTAGATAGGTTTTGTACTGTGTTTCTGTGTGGAACTTGTAAAACTGTGGATTGGTTAGGCTGAATTGATGATTTTGTTTAATTCTTGTCTAATTTTAGTGTGTGGTTCTTATCTGTTCTAAAAACGTGTTTTGAAATGTTTTTTCCAAGACCCGACACGGTTAGGGAACTGATAAGGGAGTCTTGCTCATGGTTGCCGTAAAAAGGGTAAGTTTGTTAGGTTGGCTGCTGTCTGAGAAACCCAAGAAAAAACTGGCCCACTGGTTTCAACACTGCAGTGAGTGTGGGGAGGTCTTTGCTAAGGCCGATTCCCACCATCTGTGTTATTGTCTGGGGTTTGACCACCTTGATTCAGACTGCCAAATTTGCAAAATTTTCCCAAATCTACCCTTGAAAAGAGATTAAGTAGGCTGAGGGAAAAGGAGGCCGAGAAGTCCGCTGACCCGATGGCCAGCCCGGTTCGGTTCCGACCGAACCAGAAGGAGTGCCTCTGACCAGGGGGATATCTTTCTTGGGCAAAAGGAGAGCCGATCCTGAGGGGCTGTTTCCTACTAAAGAGATCGCAAAGAAAAATCGTCCGGTTCGGATCCAGAAGTCCATGTTCCGATCAACAAGAAATAGCCAGAGCGATTTGGATTGTGGAATCGCTTTGTCCGGTTCTGACTGATCCGCACCTTTGGCAGGGGCTCGGTTCCGGTTCCCCAGTTCACGATTATACTTTGGAAGAATTTTATGAACCGGAGTTTGAGGAGGAAGGGAGTTTGAAGAAGATGATGATGGTGATGGGGAAAGTCTAGATGTGCCTGTGGAACCGGACATCTCCCAAACAGACCTTCAGGTGTATCCTCCTAGGCTTTCTGAGTCCCTTCCCACTTTATGTTCTACAGAAAGGTGGCTGAGACCCTCCAGCTTCCTATGGAAGAGGCAGTGGAGGATCAGGAGGAGCCTGATTTTGTAGAAATGATCCCACAGTCCAGGAGACTGTCTATTCCCTCACAAATCTTTTGGGAAACGGACACAAAAATTCTGAAGTCTCCTAATTCTATACCTCCTGTGGACAGAAGAATGGACAAGAGTACACACTCTCAGGCTCAGAAATAGAGTTTTATATCACCAATGCTGCCATGTTGGGGTTGTGCAGGCTGCTGCCTGTGATAAGGCAAGCATTCCTTGCTTCACCCCCAGATAAAGACTCTAGGAAGGTTGATGCCATGGCAAAAAGCTGTACATGGCTTCTTCTCTTGGACTCAGACAGGCGAATTATATGGCTCTATACAGCTAGGTACCAGAAGTCCAGGTGGGACACTGTACTGGCACTGGCTAACTGACCTCCCCAGCTAGCCAAGGAGCTGGAGGCAGTGGCTGCAGATGGGATTGAGGCCTCTAAAGTTCAGTTTCATGCTGCTGTGGACTCTAATGATGTGTCATCAAGAGTCATGGCTATATCTGTGACTCTTTGAGAATGGCTTGGCTCAGATGTACTAGCCTCTCGCAGGGACACCCAGGCTAAGGCCGTGGATTTTCCTGTAGTGGGTAATTCTCTGTTTGGGGAGCAGACAGAGATACATGAAGAAATTGGATGAATACAGGACCACTTACATGAGTGCTCAGGCCAAGGAGAGGCAGGCAGCTCCTCAAAGGCAACAGTCTAGGGGCAGGGCAGGCCTTTTCAAAGGCCTTTTACCAAGCACAGGCCTCTTCTTCCTTTTCACAATGGTGGTTCTTCAGAGGGAGAGGCAGAAGGGGGATGAGCAGGGCTGCATCCACTCTTCAGCCTAAGGCCCCTGCCAAGTAGACACCCTGATGGGCCTGCCGGGTCGACTCTCCTATTCCAGTACAGGGCAGGCTGGCTTACTTTGTCCAGGACTGGATGTCTGTTACATCAGACAAGTGGGTCCTGGAAGTAGTAAGCCAGGGACTGATTCTCAGCTTCAGAAAATTTCCAAAGATGAGAGCCAGATCTTTTCCACCTGCAAATCTCTTGGAAACCCTTGCCCTAAAGGCAGAGGTTTTCTTCTCTTCTAGCCTTAAGAGCCATAGAGAGAGTACCTGCCCTACACTGGGGCAAAGGGCTGTACTCCAGGTACTTCCTGACCCCAAAAAGACAGGGAGTGATGACCCATTCTAGACCTAAGATACCTAAACAAACATCTTTTAAAACCAAAGTTCAAGACGGTAACTCTGGGAATAATCCTTCCTCTCTAAGGCCAGGGACTGGTTAGCCTCCCTGGACCTCAAAGATGCCTACTCTCATATTCCCATCAGGTGCTCCCACAGAAAGTACCTCAGGTTCAAGTTGCCCTCAGGCCACTATCAGTTCAGAGCAATACCCTTTGGCCTGACCTCAGCCCCAAGGGTTTTCACAAAGTGCTTGGAATAGTAGTTGCCCTCTTCTAAGAAGGCAAAATATTTCCATTTTTCCATATCTGGACGATTGGCTAATAGTGGGCCAGTCTCCAGACCAAGTCAAGTCTCACCTGCAAGTGACCCAGCAAGTGCTCACTTCTCTAGGATTTCTTCTCAACCTTCCCAAGTCAGTTCTCGAACCAGTCCAGCTTCTTAAGTTTATAGGAGCAGAACTGGACATACTCAGAGCAAGAGCCTTTCTTCCTCTGGAAAGGGCAAGGGTTCTTCTGGAACTAGCCTCTTCCTTCAGCCTTCGGGTATCTCGACCAGCAAGGCATTTCTCCAGCTTGTGGGCCACATGGCAGCTTCATCAGCAGTGGTCCAAGGAACAAGATTCCTGATGAGGATATTCAGTTCCACCTGAGAGCTTTTTGGTCTCAGAGGAAGGATCCCTCACCAAACTGATCCCAGTGACTTGACCTTGATCCAAGCCCTTCAGTGGTGGCAGGATCAGGACAATTTAAGACAAGGTGTTCCTTTGCTACTCAGCCTTGTTCAGTGGTCCTGACCACGGACACTTCTCTTCTGGGCTGGGGGCCCATCTGGGGTCCCTTTCTGCCCAGGGCTGTGGTCCCCAAGAATCCTTTCTCCATATCAATCTCTTAGAGCTCAGGGCAGTTTTTCTGGCCTTAAAAGCTTTCTCTGTCAGTACAGAACAAGGTGGTTCAGGTCAGGACGGACACCACCACCACCATGTGGTACATCAACAAGCGAGGCACTCGGTCCACGGCCTTGTGCATGGAAGCCGTGAGTTGTGGTCCCTGGCTTATTCCTGCAAACCTCTCTGGTAGCAGTTCACCTTCCAAGGAAGGACAATGTGCTAGCAGATGCACTGAGCAGGATCTCTCAGGGCCATCACGAATGGTCCCTGGACCCTCAAGTGTTGAAAGTAATTTTTCAAGGTGGGGCACTCCAGAGATAGATCTCTTTGCAGCCCCAGACAATCACCAACTCCTCTTTTGTTGCAGACCTCCAATCTTGGGCTCAGTCCCCTGGACGCCTGATTCTGAATTGGAAGGAATTTTCTGTATGCCTTCCCACCCTGTTCAAAGTTTTACTCAAAATAAGGTCTCAGTCTTGCAGAGTGATTCTGATTGTTCCAGATTGGGCCAGACAGCCCTGGTACCCCTGTTGCTGTCCCTAGTGGTCCATCTTCCCCTGTCTCTTCCCAGGAATTACAACTTGTTAACATCCCCTCAAGGGAGGATTTGGTACCCAATCTTCAGTCTCTCAATCTCAAGGCATGGCTCTTGAAGAGTTAGAGTTTGCAGATCTGCATCTTTCCCAAGGGTTCTGGATATTCTCAAAGCTTCTGAAAGCCCTCCACCAGAAAGACTCATAACTCCAAATGGAAGAGATTCAGCATTTGGTGTTCTAAGGAGCATATTTCTCCAGATACTGCTGGATTGCCTACAGTTCTGGATTATATGGTCCATCTTAATAGCCTAGGCCTCAGACCAGCTACTCTCAAGGTACACTTGTCAGCTGTTTCTGCATTTTTGTCTGTGGGAAGTCTTCCTCACTATCTTCTCATCCTGTGTTCTGTAAATTTTTAAAGGATTGCTTCATACCAATCCTCCTTTTAGAGACCCTGCCCCTGCCTGGGATTTGAATGTTTGCATTGCTCAACTTATGCAACCCTTTGAGCCTGTGTCTTCAGCAGAGCTTAAGTACTTGACTTGGAAAACTGTGTTCTTGGTAGCCATTACCTCTGCCAGGCATATCAGTGAATTGCAAGCCCTGTCAGTGGAACCTGATTTTATCTCCTTTACATGGATAAAGTGGTCCTTAGAACCAATAGAAGGTTCTTGCCCAATGGTTTCAGACTCCTTTAAATCAGTCTGTGTCTCTTCCTGTCTTATTCACTGATCATTCTTCCTCAGGAGAGAGGAGGTTACACAGTTTAGATGTTAAAAGAGCCCCTAGTTACTACATAGAGCTTACCAAGGGTCCTGGTTTGACTCCTCAGTTGTTCCTCACTATGGAGAAGTGGAAAGGGCAACCCATGCCACCAAGAGATCTATTGCCAGGTGGATTGTGTTGTATACAATTCTGCTATGAAAACTGGGAAAACTCCACCCTCAGGCCTGAGGTTTCATTCCGCAAGAGGTACAGCTGCTTCCCTGGCTGCTGCCAGGGATATCCACTCTTAGAAATTTGTCAAGCAGCCGCCTGGAAACAGTCCATACCTTTACCAAGCATTACTCTCTGGATATCCAGGCTAGGAGTGATGGTCGGGTTTGGCACAGCAGTACTTCAGAGCCTATTCCCAAAGTAGGTTCTGTCCTCCATGGAGGTACTGCTTAGTAGTCTGCACTTGTCAGAATACAGCAAGACTTCAAGTTGTTTGAAGAAACAATTACTCACCTTAGTAATTATGTTTCTTCTATTGGAGTCTTGCTGTATTCTGACCTCCCTCCTGCCTCCCTCTCAGAACCTGTTTTTGGAAGTGGGTGTTCAGGTGCAGTGTTGCACCTCAGGGTGCCTTTTTACACCCTTTCTTGGATGGCTGTTTATTTTGTTATATTCCTGTTTGGTTTGGGTTTTGAGTTTTGGGTTTCCTGACTTGTCTTCTTTTGGTAGTCCAAAACTTTTTGTTGCAGTTGGCTATTAAAAATTTTGTTTTACAATTTCCACATAGAATACTATGAGAGTGTTGCTCGTAAGAATCTGGTGGTTAGCGTTCAAAGGGAAACCGACAGACATCAACCGAGCTTGAGCTCAGCATTCTATGCTATGCATAGAAATGTTAACCCTTTGTTCTCCGGGGCAGTTTAAAAGCGTTCAAAGGGAAACCGACAGAGACATCCAACCCGAGCTCGGAGCTCAGCATTCTATACAATGCATAGAAATGTTAACCCTTTGTTCTCGGGCAGTTTAAAGGCTGGGGCCAACTGGGCGTGTCAGAATACAGCAAGACTCCAATAGAAGAAACATAATTACTAAGGTGAGTAATTTTTTCTTCTTTCCTGTACTACTTCATCCCTAGGCCTTTTTTGATTGTTTTCCTCCCTACTACCTGTATAAACTCATCAGGTTGTGAGGGAGGGGCATTGATCTATATACTGCGGTATTCCTTCCAATTCCTGCTTTCCAGTAGTTTCCATATCTACCTCAATCTCTTGGCCCTACTGTTATCCCTTGCGTTTCTGTCTGAGGTAGTGTTCCCTTTTCTTCCTCAGTTCCTGGTGCTGGCATTGTTTCCTGAGGTTCAGACATTTTCTCCTTTTCAGTCCTCACCATTTCCTCTAGCCTTTTTTCTGACACAAGAATCAACCCTTCTGTTGGGCCTGAGTAACTAAATTGTCAGGTGATACACTTATTTTGTGAATACTTAGCATATGAGTGTTCTCTCTGTTCACATAAATTACATTTAAAATGTTCAAAACAATCTTTTGCCAAATGTCCATACTCAGAACAGTGATTGTATTTTATACTATCACAGGCATTTCCAGATGACCCCATGACCCACACTTAAAACATGTCTTTGGTTGTCCCATATAGAATAATGAACCTCTGTCCCTCCCTCCAAAAAAAACTTCCAGGTAAATGCATAATATCACAATCAGTTTGCTTGAGTTTTATCTTGATTTTCCACCCCTGCTCTGTCCAAATCTGCTCAGAATGCATAATTGTAACTGGGGTTTCCAGTACCTCACACCGTTGTTTCAGCCAAAATAAAATATCTGATATGTCTACCCTTCATTTTTAAATAAAACTGTTATTGTTTGCACCATAGACTTTGTTGGGGGATTGATAGAAAAGGACTCCATAACTGTGATTTGTACATTGTATTATATTTTGCCCAGAACCTGTCCAGACCAGCAGTGGTTTTAAAACTTATATCATAGTTGGCATCTCCAGTATTTATTAATGCGCATATTTCAGAGGCAAAACCTCAAGAGTCCTTTAATAGAGTTCTGGCTATGTACAGTCTATCAGGTGGATGCTTAAGGCCTCCTTGTATATCAGCCCTCACCGGATTTCTTGTGGTGCAGGCTCTCCTCTTATGAAAAAGTTCAGTATATTTTTGGAGGAGAGATCTGTTCTGTATTTTCCTTTTCTTCAGGCATTATGTTTATGTCCTTTCTATCCTGAGATATAGGCCCCCTTTAGATGTGCTCGCTTTTTTCCTCCTCTAAGATTATTAACTTCTGACCTTCTGTTCGTATACCATTTTGTTTAATTTCAGCTATCTCTTTACTGTACCACTGGATCTTTACGTCTGGTAGCCACCCTCCTGTGTCTTTCTGGACCCATCCTGCTGATAGCAGTACATTTTCCTGTGGACCAATTTTTTTTCAGTCTCTTTACCTTTTACCTTCATTTTTCCCACTAATAAAGATCTTTTCCTGTATCGCTCCTCTCTTCAGTGGAGCATCTATAAATGCTACCGGCCGCATTAGCAGCAAGTATTAGTGTCATTTAAGTAATTCGAGTTTGTCTCTGTGGTACCCGACTCAGTTTTGTTGCTTAGTCTCCATAGCAGTGTTATTCTCCTTCTAAGCACTTTCTAACATTCCTGCTCAGATTCAAATTCGCGTGGATGCGGTTCCTCTGCTTCCTGACACACACTAATTGCAGCGTCCAGACCCTTTGATGTTCCAACGTCATCCTGTGTCAAATCCAGCTGAGTGGCTGTGTTTATCACCTGCTGCACATCTCTAGGCAACTTCTTACTAGGTCCCGATGATTGCTGTTGTAGCGCTTGTTCCGTTTCATTTAATAATACAAGCAATTGCTCCTTTTAGCTTTCAGTGCATTTACCAGTTAAGTCTCTCTCCTCTCCTGGCCTGTTTTCATTTTCACCAAGTATTTCTTTATCACACAGTCAGACTGTTACCTTCTGTTCATATTCTCATTGACTTCAATTACTTCACCTGTTTCTCCCAATAACAGGCCATTGAAGTCCATATCTTCAGCTCTAGCAAGTTTGAGACAGTAGGGAGGCTATCCCTCCTGTCTCCTCCACTTCCTTCTTCCTGTCTTCTCAACGGCAGCCCTCTTGGCCAGCAGCCAAATGGCCACGGGTTCCCCCACTGAACAGTAGGCTCCCTGGTGCCCTGGCCAAATTTCCCCCATTCACTAAAAATACCACCAACAGCTTAATCTGGTTAAAGGTCAGTTGGCATTCATCTGTATCCCCCAGGTCGTGCCTGAAAATAGGCAAGAATTTGTCTAGTGCACTTACCCGGTCAACAAAAACTAAACAAATGCTATATTTTAGATCCCACCTCAAGCTTACTTTTGCCTAGCCATTCTCCTCAGCCTGGGTCATCTTTAGAGTACTGTCACAGTGTACTCATGCAGGTAGCTAAATTGCTCCACCTCTTATGCATTTATTTATCACCTGCTGGTGGTGTACATTCTCTTTTCACTGACTGCATCCGTTGAGGTTGTGGGCAAGAAAATTTGAGTTCACTCTTGGAGGCTTTAACATTAACTGGCTCACTGTAAAGACTGTAGACCCTCAGCAAACTCAGTTTAACCCAGTTCATTTCTGAACCTACCAGATGATCCAACAATGACAACACACTAACCGTTATTGTTTGGATACTCCTCTCCCCCTGCACTGTCATGATAGAATTATATGCTTAGGTGTACTCGCTGATGCCATAAGGCGATCACTTGCCTGTTTTCTGTGTATGGCCTGCTAATCTAATCAAACCACCCCCAGAATTTATCCAGTTTTGTAATTACTCTGCTGTATTCTGGATCCAGCACTTTTCAAGGTGAGCAGTGTCTCAGACTGATTGGTCCTGTCTATATGAGACTTCTGCAACCAGCTCAGCAGTAACTGTTTTCACCTCTGCCTTCACAGGCTTGCAAGATGAATTTGCTTCTATTACAAAGAGGAGAGTGAGAGGTTCTGTTACTGAATGGTTGGACTGTCCCCTCCTCTCCAAGCTGATTGCTAGAGACAAAAATTGGCTTACTTACAAGGCTTCCTCCTCTAACTGATTGGGCAGCATATAGAGAGTGCCACAGTGAGTGTAAAGAGTTATTGGGCATAATAAGAGCTTTCATTGTAAGTAGCTCTTAATGCCACTGCTCACAACCCGAGACTATTTTGGAGACATGTTGGTAAAATGGGATCACCCCCGTGACATGATCCTAAATTATGTTAACTGTATCAATAATATTATTACACCAAGGCTCTCAACAGCTTTTTCTTAGACCTTTTCACTTGTACTAATGCCTTCCCTGACATTTCTGCACCATCAACACATTGTGACTTCCCTCTCAGACCTTCCCTCTCATTGAACATCCTTCCTTTTATTTTAAAAGGGTTGGCAAACTAGAGTTCCGTGAAAATCTTATGCATATTCTGGATTGAAATCAGTGGAATTGTGCCTCAACTTTAAGAGTGTGGCCTATGAGCTTGCCTCCCGTGCAAGCAGATTTACTAGCCTATTCCTATCCTCTGGTGTGGTGCCTGACCTCTGGAAAATCTCAAATGTAGTGTCTGGTAAAAAGGAGACCATAAGCTGATCAAGAACTACAGGCCCATCGCCATACTTCCAGATTTAAGTAAAAACTCAATAAAATCGTCTCCACCCAGCCAACCAGTTATCTCACTGCCCATGATCTCCCTCTCCTGTGCAGCATGGCTTCCATTATTTTTTTTTTTTTTATTTTTAATTTTTATTTACTATACTTTTTCTGCCCCAGCCGCCTGGTACTTCAGCCTGATCATGGACCCTTCAACTTCCACTCTGTCATACTGGCTGCTACTCCTGATACCCCTGGCTTGCTCTCCAGGGTGGGGTTGTGGCACCGACCCAAAGTGCCTTATCAGACGGGATAGGTCAGGGAGCCAGCCTGAGAGAGCTAATTGAAGCTGAGGGCAGGCTTCATCAAGGGTGTCCGCAGCTATTTTCTAGGCTGCCCCAGAGGTGGGGACATGCAATGATGTCCAGTGTCTGCCCCACCCTCTTGTGTGTTGGCACCATTCGCCTGTGGTTCCCCAGCCTCCTCCAGGGATCCCTCGGCACCAGATACTGTACCCCGGAGAAGGAGAGCAGTCCATGGGACGCTCAATCCTTCTTCCCTGGCCGACCCTCCGACTCCCCAGGTCTGTTTCTGAACCCGGGTCACCAGCATCGCAGTGGAAATCCAACCGCTATGCCGGAGGGCCTTCAGCATGGCTTCCATTATGAACACAGTACTGCTACTGCTGCTGCTCTGCTAACTCTCACCAGTCACATTGCCGCATGTACGGATAGGGGCAGCCTTATAAGAGTGGTTTTCATTGACCACACAGCTTTTTTTTTTTTTTGTAAACATTGTTTATCCTCCTTGCTTCGGGCCAGGTTGGAACCTCCTTCTGCCTGTTGCCAGCGCCCGTATACCATCCAGCCAAGATCCTGCCATTCATCCAGTGGGACCACCAGCTCACCCGCGACATACCACTATGTTTGCCCCCAGGCTGGGTACATCTTTGGCCTTTGGCATTTCTACACCGCAGACAACTGGCTACCCACGAGGAGGTGAAGATTGGTGGTGTCCCCGCTGGATAGTGGCGGATCAGGTGGTAGATGTGGTGGATCGGCAGAGACTTCATCTGCCTGAACCTGCACTACTATTTTCCTGTTCTTAATCTCCCACCTGCTGGGAGCATGCAGTGGGATAGGCTGACTGCAAGCCCAATACAGCCAGTCTGAGACTGCACTCCCAAGGCCCTCCTGTAAGCCGCTGATCTCTGCACCACCACCTGTGGTCACCCAGGTGGTGGTAAATAGTAGACGCGCAGCCTCCCTGAGAAGAAGAACGCCTTGAGATACTGTGTCTTCCTCCCACAGTTGGCCCTCCTCCCAGGCTCGTGCTCCCAAACCCAGGTTGGAGGCGATCAAGTGGTAGCTATATCACTGCTCTGTGGGCCAGCTCTCACTAAGGCTTTTTACCTTGTCGACCACTTCGCCTCCTTTGTGACAAACTCACCTGTCTAGGGTATGTCCCACTACACTCCATTGGTTCAGAAATTATCTTCGGTAGATTGCAGAGAGTTAAACATGGATCCTTCTTGTCTGAACCTGCCTCCACACTGGTGGCTGTCCCACAAGGCTCTATTCTGGGTCCACTTCTGTGCCCTTCACATAAATTTAATCAACCAAAGTCTGTCCCAGAGCTCTGTTTCTCCTGTATGCAGAGGACTTGGTCCTCTACACGAGCTCTAAAGAATATTACAGGTATTAACCCTGTTAACCAGCACCTTACCGCTGACCTATGAACTATGTAAAACTGGCTGTATGACAACAAGCTGATCCTCAGAGTGACCAAAATAGAGTTATTCGGACACCCTCTCGATTGAGACAGTGCCCAGGCTTGTTATCCATTGCATACCATGATAGTGCTCCAGTTCCCTTGGTCACCTTTTTCTCCTACCATGGCCATCTGTGATCCTCTGTAGACTGTTCGCTACATGTGACGGGCATTTGTAAAGCTGCCAACTCCATGCTTGGTGTCTGTTACAAAGTGGTCTGCAATCTGACCCCCCCACACACACACACACACACACACACACACACTGATAGCTTTTTGTCTGAGGAATGCTCCTCCCTAAACTTCTGTGTGAAGCTCCTGTTTTACTCGGTTCAAAACCATTCTTCTCAGATGGGTAGTGGCTTACAATAATTTGCTACTTTACATTGGCATCCCATAGACTTACACATCACTGGTCCCTCTATGAAGCACTTGGCTGGCTTCCTGTGTTACAGTCTCATGATTTCTCCTTTGGACACTATTTATGGCATCCTACACAACTGAATGCCACTATATCATGCCACTCTCTTCAATCCAGTACATAATGTATATCTTCTCAGGTCTGGGGAATCCTCCTTGGCATATGCTTCTTCAGCGCTAGGAACTCCATTCCATCAGATATCCGACAGTGTGATACAGTTGCCTCATTCCTTAGCAAGTACTGTGAACACCCACTTAAGGTGTTCCAAGTGCTTCAGTCCTTGAACTTGTAGTACTTGGTTATCTATTGTTTCCTGTTATGATGTAACTGTGCAGACCTGTAAAGTTAAATGTGCATCTCCCCACTACAAGGACATCGCATTGTTTCGTTGTCTGATATGTGTATTAGTTCCACTCATGTCTACTTATTCTTTTTTTTCCTTCTCTGCCTTTGGCACCTCCACAGGGCACACCCGTGGTTTCACCCTGTGCTTCTGGACCCTTTCCCCAGGCCCTCAGTACCTCTGTTGTAGTCGGATCTGACTTATCCATGTTGGGGAGCCTTCTGCTGCCACCAGAAAGAAGCCATTCTCCAATGTTTAGCAGCTGGAGTCAGAAGGGCCAACCCGCTTTGGGGTCTTGTGTCGGAGGGGCTTCCAAGGAGGCCATCACCTAGGGTGCCCAGCACCCTTTTTCCGCTTATGGGATCCCACCCATCACTGCATACATGCATCCGCTGTGGCATCCTGGGGGCGGGACGCCGACTGCATGTGGTCACCCACGCTGCCAGGAGAACCTGCGAGAGCCACCACCAGGAACACCTCCTGGAGGAAAGTGTCCAAAGGACGCTTCTGGATCTCTCCTGCTGGCCTCACTCCCACCGCCACAGGTCCGGGCTTGAACTCGGTCGCCAGCATGCTAGAGCAGTGCCCCATCAGTTAGTGCCATGGAGCCAGCCCTACTTATGTTTACTGTTTGCTGACACGCTTCTATCTAAATTTGATGCACTTCTGTATTTAACCTGTATTACACTCAGTATACTGTATTTGTGTAACCTCCTGGTCATGCCTGGAAATAGGTACAGTACTTGTTTGCCTTGTGCCCTTGTCTGGGCAACAAAAACTAAAGAGATTAATATTGTTTTGTTATGGAATAGCTGGAAAAATACCACTCAGAAGCCTAAGGGCACACTTCCACAGGGGATACCTCTGCCACTGTGACATCCACAAAGGGCAGCTCCCTAATGGACATTTGCAAAGCAACCACCTGGAAAACAATGCACACTTTCACAAAGCACTATTGTCTGACAGACTGTCCAGAAGGAATGCCAGCTTTGAACTGCTGTCTTTTCCCAAATAGTTTCTGGACCTAGCTCCAATGTGATGCTATATGCAGTAGTCTGCTTAGAGTGTAACCATTAGCTGAGGGATTCCTGGGGTTAGAAGAAAAAAAATACTCAACTCGGTGATGAAGTTTCCTCTTGGGGATTCCTTGCTATGGTTACACTCTCCCACCATGCCTCCCCTTCCAGAACCTGGAAGTAGATTCTCACAATAATCAGTTCCTTTTATTAAGGTTGCTTGAGCATTAATATTGCAGTTTTTCTACAGTGGTAAAGTTGATTTTGCTCTTTACGCTTTGATATATTTTTGCATTTACATGACTGATTCAGTTTGATTGTTGATTTTCAAAAATTTGAAATTTACATAATTTTAGTAGCCTTTATTTTATTTTTTTTGTAACTGTCAGGCCCACTAGGCACAAGTACCTGTTTTCAGGGGTGACCTGGGAGCACTGGGCAGATTAAGTGACAGACTCAGATTTGCACAGTATTCAATTGGAGGCTGTGGGAATCAAACCCAGGTCTGCTGAATGGACCTAGTTCATTCATAGCACGCTACTTTTAGCTAGATTTACTAGCCACTATTCCAATCTGGCAGCTGCCAGAGTGGAAGGTGCATGCAGAGTTTTTCAAACCTTTATTCTAAATTCTACTAGTTAGAATAGGGTTCTGTCTCCGGGCATCTGTCTCCTAGGAGATGATGCTTAGAGTGTAACCATAGTGAGGATCCCTGAAAAGAAAATTACGATGGTAAGTTCATTTTTCTCTGTGTTTTTGTTCTCTGCACCCTTTTTATAAAATCTGCATTCACCTCTTCTAGTCATTTATTTTTATTGGTTTACTATTTGTCTCCCCAGTGCCTAACCCCCTGCAGCCCAACTCCCCATCTTCTCTTGGGACTTTTCTCGCATCTCCCATGGCTTTCCCTTCATGATGGGGCCATCAGTGCTAAGTCAACCCCCGAAACTGAATTGAGCAGAGAGCTCAGTTAGTGGCGTGGGGCCCATCCTGTGAGGCACTGGCATTTTCTCCTCTGATTTTCTTCCTCCCCTGGGATAACCACATAGTATTTCTGTATTGCTCCACGTCGTCAATGGGGAAAGTAGTTCATACATAAGGGTAATGTGCTCCCCCAGTGGGGTAGTGGTATAGCTCAAAAGCAGTGACCTCAGCATAGACCTCCAAGAATATGGAACATTCCATCTGCAACAGCTATGTAAATTTCTGCTGTACCACTGAGGGTAAACAGCATAGACTGACCTCTCTGTAAGGTTTGAATTTCTACTCCTAGTTTATTTTCCTGAGGGAGTGTGTAACCTTAAGGCATGTTGGGGCACTCTGGTAACAGGGGTCTCCTAGATTTGAAAATCCTTGCCTGTTAAGCTGAGACTTGCAAACTGGCTAAACTGCTAGTGTTCTACCACTTTCAGTGCCTACAGTGTCTAAAATGGTGACCACGTGCCATAAGTAGGTGCCTTTATTATGGCTCTGCTTTCACTTCATCGTACCTGGTGCCTCAGGTAAGTGAGGGTATTTTCACTACTTGTCAAAGGGCTTAGACAGTCAGCTAGGTTGTGTTGTATTGTGTCACTGTGTTTTTATTTTCTTCCCTTTGTAGTGTTTCTTACCCTGTTTTTATTTTGTTTCCTTTTAGAGTTTCTGCCCTTTTAAGATGACAATTATATGTTTTTTGTGCAGTATTTACCATTGCTAAGCAACTGAAATCATAAATTGTAGCGAGGAAGAAATGATGCAGTCTACTGGAAATTGAACTCAGGCCCCTAGAACATCAACCTGGTGCTCTAACTACTGGGCTACAGGCTCACATGGTTGCATCTGGGGTTCCTGGACACACATCCTTTCTCTGGTATTGCATATCCTGAAACTAGGAATAATCAAGACAACAATTAAGATATTTTTGATGCAGTATTAGCCACTGCTAAGCAATTTAAATCACAAATTATAGTGAGGACCAAATAATGTGACTTGATGGGAATTGAACCCAGGCCCCTAAAATACCATTCCAGTCCTCTGACCACTGAAATACAGGCTTTGATTGAACCTAAGTAGCTAATGTAAAAATTTAACTTGGGAGCGCCCAGTAGCTGAAGGTTGAGGCGCGGACGCCACACCTCACACTGCGCCGGCGTGCGGGTTCGAGAACAGACTCTGGCATCGGGGTCAGCAGGGAGGGTTGAGGACTGAGCACCCTTGTGGAGCTCTCCTCCCCGGACTAAGGGGATGGGCTGGCCAGCGAAGCCAGGGACCCCGGTGGAGACCGGGGGCACTGCAGCAAGCCAGGCACCATGTACTAAGCGGGCCGATGCAGGGAGGTGCTATACACCTGCTGCTGGGGCATGCCCACGCACCGGGGTTACCCAGAGCACGGAAAAACTTCAGTCCTGGGGTAGGCGATGCACCGACCCCCCATGCCCACTGCTGGGTCCGACCTGGCCAGTCTTCAGGGTTCCTCCTCCAGGGGCCCACACCCACAGCCGAGTCTGTGTGCAAGTGCACCCTGACGTGGGAGGCGCCCCCCTGAGGGTCAAGCCGGGGTTCCTGCTGTGGGAGGAGGAGGAGAGGAGAGAGGAAGGTTCAGTCGTAGACTTCAGGTAGGGCAGTACTCAGTCGGATGACTGAGAGAGGCTCCCAGGACTGCAACAGAGGGGAAAAAAATTAACTTGAATGAGGCAACCCTGAACATGTTTACTAAAATCTATAGGCTGAGGTCCATAGGCCTAGCCATTCTTCTGTTGAAATTTTTATGTTCAAATCTTCTTCCCAGATAGATTTAGAATCTGATGTAGTGGGTTCATCTGAGTTCGTCAAATATTTATACATGATCCCCAAACCTTTAGGGATATCAGCAGTTCTAAGAAAATTATTCCATTAAAGAGTCCTGGGAACAAGTAGTCAGATTTTGAAAGTCTTTTTCCAAATGCATTCCCTAACTTGCAGGTAACTACAGAATTCAAATCTGTGAATTCTAGAATTTGTTCAGAGGAGCATAACGTAATCTTTATAACAATGATTCATCTATTGAACACGATTTGCTCTTTGCCAGGCTGTACAATCAATAGCATTTGTATTTAATATCAGTTTTGGGTTATCCCAGATGGGCATTAACTCAGTTAGAGAATGCAACCCACTTACGTATTTCCTTTATATTCATGTATATAGATTATATTTCATCAATAGCCTAGAAGCCACAAAGTAAATTAGGATGTTACATATAAATCAGTTTACACAGAAGCGTTGACCATATTTCATTATAATTGTTTAATAATTATTTTTTCATTATGCGTTAATGTAACCATATCTTTCCACCATAACTCCATGTCTAGGGGAGCATTATTTTCAGATTAAATAAAGCAATTTGTTTTCAGGCAAAAAGCTGCTACATAGACCCAGATTTTATGATATGAAAAGAAGGGATAAGTTTGGTTTCATCCAGTATCTACAATTCATGGTTGACAGGTAATTCAGCATTTTTTTATGTTGAGCAGATATCACATAGTATTTTTTCCAGATCTTTTCGATACAAGTCCAGTTCCATAACATACGGCTAAAGAAGCATGTTTCAATTTGCATCTTCGGCATGGACCATCTACCAGAAGACCCAGTGACTCAATTTGAAGTGACTAATGTAACCCCTAGATGGCGCTTATCCCAGGGGCTACTACCCTGCCTGATTTGCCACTAACAGGTTGAGGGGCCTGGATCCAATGGTGGTGCCTCCACCCAGAGGTCAGGGTTTGCAATAGTTAAACTAACTTGGTCACAGCCCTCTGGGACACTGCAACCCCTTTCTTCCACTAGTGGCCCACAATATATCAGAATTACCTTCACAGTATACACTTACCCCAGGACTGATTCCGGCACTGGGACCTCCTGTGAAATAAGATACAGTGCAACAATCACAGTACAGTACTTTAACATAGACAATTACCTCCGGCAGTATAACTTTGCTGAAACAAGCAGCTCTGATTTATTTAGGGGATATAACAAGGGCCGGGGAAATCAGGTTAATTAGCTTATCACTCTACTCATCTATTTATGGCTCCTGTGCACAGGCCTATCCTTACTAAGTTACTGTCCCTGGGTACCCAAGCCCTAGTGGCTAGTCCAAACTGTGGCAGCTGGTAGGGGCCCTTTCACACAGAGAAAAGAAAAATTAGTTAAACAGTCAGCAGTACAGTAATTCCATTTGGATTTAATGTGGCAGTTCAACAGGAGCGACTCTGAATTAGTACTCACGACCTCCAAACAAGATAGGGTCCTTCAATGTCAGCAGGGCTACTCTTGAGCTCCAAGAGACTCTCACACATTTATATGGTAAACAGTCACAGGCAAAAGTCACTTAATGGCAGCAGGATTCACTTGAGGTACACAAACCTCTTCACACATTTATATGGTAAAAGAAAGCACTATACCAGGCAGGCTGCATCTGTATCCCGATCGCAATTACTGCACAATATCCGGGAGAACACACAGCAGATTCAGTTCCTGACAGACAGAGTGCAAATCAGCAATTTCTCCAGTCTTCTACAGGGTGAGCCTGGTTTCTACTCTTCAGATATCCTTTGATTCTCTTCACAGGACGGATTCAGTCCTAACAAGCAGTTACACAAGCTGCAGACCGGAACTCTGGACCTTACCGTTTTTGACTAAAACTGTGCACTGAAGGAGCACAGGGTTCCTTTCCCTTTACTGCCAGAGCTAAACTGAAACTCCAACAGACAAAACCGGGCACTTCCTTTGAGTTCCTCCCAGTTCTTGACTGGATTGGCTGTCACTCACAATAGACTGCTGCTGTTGGTCCAAAAAGGCGAAGTCTAAACTACATCTCCCAGAGTCACTGCCCATACAATCCTCTTGTGGCTGGCTCAGATTATGAGTCAAGTTCTGATTCGTCCAAGGCACCATTTTAGAGCTAGCTTACCCACACTGATTGGTCCAGTTCAGCAGTTCAAAACCAGAATGGGGAACTAAGCGGACACAGTTCTGACTGCAAAGAAAGGTTAGACAAACTGTAATTTATTATTACTCTAAATGATTTCTGGCAAACAGTTACATCTTTCAGATAGGTTCCTTTGCACTCCTAGTGACTGCAAAATGGAGTGAATTGGCAGCAGCTCGAGTGGTACTCAAACAGAAAGCACACAGTCCCCCCATACAAACTAATTATGTCTGCAAGCAGACAGATCCTAAAGAGACAGTACGGAGGCTCTAAAAACACTCACTGATAAATGGCTTAAGCATCAAACACCATTCAGGCTTGGAGCATTCAAGCAAGCTCCTGGAAGTCTTTGGAACCCCCATTTGCAGGGGGTTACACCCTTCCTGGCCTGGGAAAGCTTGGCGTCCGCGTCAAGCCGTACCCATAAGTTTCAACTCCCAACCATATACATTTGCATTAGGCTCACACATGTAATCATCAGTCAATACATCATTTTACCAAGAACACATTTCTGAAACATTGCAGTACGTCACTCTTGACACAGTATTACACACACATTGTACCATAACTCAAGTTATTACCTCTTGTACATGAAACCTGAAGAGAGGGGCCCTTCCTATCAGTTACCTTGGGACTGGACGGGCAAGGGCACCATACTTAGAGGGCAACACAAGTAACTTGGAGTTAGCACTGACGCTCAGTTTGGGCAATGAGCTCGGGGACACATACACTCCTTTATGGACAACATTGAGAGGCAGGTCCACTGGCCGCCCAGGGAATCATAACTGAGGTGCACCACAGGCTTTACAGCTCGACCAGTCTTTCTAGGGGAACTGTTACAGTCTCTGCACTCTGACCTCATTTTCAGCATTGTCCTCACTTGTCAGGGAGTCTCCATGGGGTAGAGAGGCTAGAACTTGGGGCACTTTCAGCTCCAGGAGTTACAGTTTCTGGAGTCCACAACATTTGGCTCGCATGGAGAGCTTCGGACACTGGCAGTGGACTGTCAGGGCACTCAAAATACTCTTCTTGTTCTGGTGTATCACCAGTCTGACCCAATCCATCATTTTCCTCCCTGAAAGCTCAAACAGTTCAACCATGCACAATGATTCCATTTCCTCTGATGTGATGCTTTGCACTTCACTTTCTGGGAGCATTGGCTCCAGGGACTGAGTTGGGACTTAGACAGTCCAGAAGGCCCAGCCTGCTCCAGTATTGACTAGGATTGCCTCAAACAATTGACTCAGTTCGTAAGAAGGATAGTACTCAAAGTCACCTCACTTTCTTCTGATATGGACTGACAGTCATGCTCAACTGGGACTTGTGGAGGAAGACTTTAACTCTGCTTCTGTAGGTACAGACTTTCTTGATCTTTTCTTAGCAGCAGCTCTAGTCACTGGTCCAGAGGGCATCTTCTGGGGCTCTGACTCAATCAAGATTTGTCCAATGGGTAGTAAATGATTTCTATGCATTGTTTTACATCTTTGAATTATTCTCAGGCCTTACTTTGTACACTGGCAGATCATCTAGTTTGCCTACTACAATGTGAGGAGATGGTGCCATCTGTCAGCAATCTTGTGTTTGCCATGCAGTCCCAGATTTCTTAGCAATACCCGATCTCCCTCCTGGAGTTCCTGTGCTTTCACCTTTTATCATACCTTTCTTTGTTGGCCAGATTTCTTGTAGCAGCCATGGTTTGAGCCAGTTAGTACGCATGAGTTAGCTGGGCCTTTAACTTTGCACATACTGTAAATAGTTGTCAGCTTGAACCCCATCAGGAGAGCCCCAAAACACACATCTACCGTAGTGAGCTTCTCTTCCAAACATCAGTGGATGGGAGAACCCAGTGGCATCACTTTTGGTGCAGTTATAAGCATGTACCAGGGTGCTAATTTGTTGGCTCCATCTCACGCTTGTCCTTTGGGTACAGGGTGCCTAGCATATCTAGCAAAGTCTTGGTTGAAACGTTCAGGCTGTGGGTCCCCTGGGGTGGTAAGGAGTGGTTCTGGACTTTCGCACTCCCCACAGAGAAAGCATCTCTTTGATCAGGCGACTCTCAAAATCTCTCCCTTGATCAGAATGGATTCTTTGTGGAGCCCCATGTGTAAAACAAAAAGTTTTCTACAAGTACTTTGGCCACAGTGGATGCTTTCTGGTCTTTGGTGGGAAAGCTTGGGCATATCTCGTGAAATGGTCAGTGACCACCAGCACATTACTGATATTTCTTTGATCTGACTCCAAACTCAGAAAATCAATACAGACCAGCTCCATGGGTGCACTGGTGGTGATGTTAACAAGGGGGCAGCCCTCTGGGGCAAAGCTTTCCTCTGTAAGCAGCAACTACAAGTTCGAATGTGTTGCTCCACATCAGCCCCCATCTTAGGCCAATAGAATCTGGATCTCACCAAGTCAAGTGTTCTATCTATACCAAGGTGCCCCATGTGGTTGTGCAAGGACATCAGTATTGAGTCTCGAAAGGCAGTGGGCAGCACTAGTTGTTGTTGTCTACTTGTCCCCTCTTCTGTTTCTCTGTATAACAGTTTATTGATCAGTTTCAACTTAGGACCTTCTTTGTATAACAGTGCAGTTCTCAAATCAGTGGAGCGTAATTTGGACACATCTTTTCCTGCATAGAGGCTTCTAAAGCTGCTTTGATCATGGGATCGTGGGATTGAGCCCGCGAATACTGTCATTGTCCAGCTGAGGCAGTGCACATTGCAGAAAAGTGGCAATAAGCAGCAGGTATGCAATTCTCAGAGGGTCCCAAGCAATCCACCATGCAGTCCACTGTGTCCTGGACATTTGTTCCTCCCTGTCAAACTTCGGCAGAGTGCCGAATGTCAGGTTCTGCCAATCGGACCCAATCATTCTGGGAAACAGGCCTCCGGGAGAGAGCATCAGCATCTATGTGGTTCAGACCTGCTCGGTATTGAGAGCATAGTCGTATGTAGATAATGCAGAAAGCCACCTAGGCCAGTGGCATCCAACTTAGCTGAGGTCTGCACATAGGTCAAAGGATTATTGTCAGTTTTACTAGTATTTTAGCCCCATACAAGTACTCATGGAATTGGTCAACAATAGCCACTTCAAAGCTAGGAACTCTAACTTATGTACAGGATAGTTCTTTTCGGATGGGGTCAGGCTTCTACTGGCAAAGGCCACTGGTCTCAGGCCATTCTCGTGCTCTTGGTACAACACAGCCCCAACCCTTGCAAGCTAGCATCAGTGTGCAGGACGTAAGGTTTTCTTGGATAGGCATAGGCCAGCACTGGAGCATGGGTAAGTTGATATATGATCTCATGAAAAGCAGTCTCACAATCAGGAGTCCAGCGAACCCCAAATATACTTCACTCGGACGAAAATACACTCTTTCAGTCTTGAGGACGCTGACTTTTGGTATTTTTGTGGGTTGGGGATACCCTGAGTAAGGTTAAGTAAAGCGGATCACTCTTGAATAGTCCTTGATGAAGCGCCGATATAACCACAGAATCCAGGAATCTTTGCAGTTCTTTTAGATTTTGGGCTGTGGCCAGGTGGTCAAGCTCAACTTTACTTGGGTGAGTCTCTATTCCTCGGTGGATACTATGTGTCCACATACTTTACTGATGTTTGAAAGAATTGACACTTATCAATGGACAGTTTAAGGCCAAAGTCCTCCAGTCGGTCCAATACCTTAAATAATCTGCTCTCATGTTCCTCCAGTGAGCTGCCAAACACAATAACATCATCTAGGTATACCAGGCACTCTAGTAAGTTCATGTCCCCACTGCACGCTCCATCAATCGTTGAAAAGTGGCTGGGGCACCTGAAATCCTGAGGCATCCTCATGAATTCATAGAAGCCAAGCAGACAGAATGAGCTGTCTTCTCACGGTCCTCTGGGGCCATCGGGATCTGGTAGTACCCACTGCAGAGATCCAACACAGAGAACCACTTGCTCCCGCTTAGGCAGTCCAAAGCATCCTGAATCGGGGCATTGTGTACTGATCAGGGATAGTCCGGCGGTTTAAGGTCGATAATCCACGCATCCTTACTGTCCCATTCTTTTTCCTCACTACCACAATGGGGAAGCATAAGGGCTTCTGGATTCTTGTATTACACCAGCAGCTAACATCTCTTGCAGATGCCGTCTCACATCATCTTATCAGCAGGTGCCAGGCGTGAGACCTCTCACGAAATGGTCTTTCGTCATGCAGCGGATATTGTGCTCAGCTCCTTGCACGCATCCTCGTCCCATTCCTTTAAAGAAAACACCTGGTCTCTCTGGGCAAGCTTCTCACTGATCCTCACTTTCCATTCAGCTGGCAGCGGAGTCGCGAAATCAAACAAGTCAGGCGTTACTCTGTCATTCTTCCTCGAACTCTTGCTGCTGGGTAGCACTGCAGTATCTGCACAATGCACATTAGCCAGGATGCAACCTCTATTTACTCGAATGTCTCTTTCAGACACATTATGAACTTGGACCATTACCCTTCTGGCATAAGCATGGGCTCTAGCGGGCAAAATACTAAGCTTGACCAGCAGTCCCTCTAGCAATTTTCCATCGCCTGGTGCATCCAACATTAATATTTTATTCTTAACATCCTTTCTGATACGGACCTCTCCTGTAAGGTACACTGGGCATTTTGCGCCAGAATCAGAGACTCAGGATCCTTCTTCCATACAATTCCAACGGTTCCTCTGGTTCTATTTTTTCAGCATCTCTGTGCCTCATAGGCCTTCTTAATTAAAGCTGGAACTCTTAAAGCTCTACTAGTCTTTGACCCCTGTTTTTCATAACACAACTGTGCCAGCCTTCCGAACATATGAGCATTTGTTCCAATCAACAAAGGGACACCATCATACAGTCCAGTGGGGGGACACACTAAGGCTAGGGTCTCTACTTGTTCGGCCACTCCAGCCACGGAGGTGGGGAAAGACAGCCAAATTGGATATACCCAGAATAGGGGTAGGCCTTCTCACTTAACCCCCATACATGCAGTCCTTCTAATGGTTGTAAGGGCGTCGACAAATGCTTCTGATACCAATCCTGGAACATAATTGTCATTGGAGCCACTGTCTAATACAGCTCTTGTAGACACTCCATTCACCTTTACAGTGGTCTCCATGGAGGGACCCACTATTCTGGACCAGTCTGGAGAGGCGGTAGTGGGGGCCTGGGCAGCAGACCTTGCCACAAAGGGCGTGAATTAGCATTTTGGTGCCCTCACTGGGATCATTTCATTACCTCTTAACCCACTGATTTGTTCTCCGAAGCTCTCCTTGTAGCCTATATGCAACTTTGTCAGTGTCTTTTGGGACCGCATTCTCTTTCATGTGCCCATCCTTCCCACAATTATAGCAAAACATATTTTCGGAGTTTGAGCTGGCGAGGCGCCACACTGGGAGCCAGGACGGGGTATTACTAACTGGAAACCTTGGTGCCATCTCTTTCTGGCGTGATAAGCATTTGGAGACATCTCGTCAGTTTCTCCACTTCCATGGTCAAGGAATTGAGTTTGGAGCTGTTATCAGCAGGAGATACATGGGTGGGTACCCCCACCCCATAGCAGATGCAGTCGGATATAGGTTGGGGCCCGTACTTGCAGGCGTGGCCTTCATAAAGGGACTGTTTTTGAATTCCCAGATCTCTCTCAACAGTTCAGCCCCATTGTGGCATATCTTTTTCCTTGTCAGAGCACTCATTGACTGCCAGCCTCTGCCCTGAACTTCACTTGATGGGCCACCCTCAGTCACTCGGTCGTGTACGCAGCTATTGGTGCAGGTCCCTCCGGTCGCCTTTTCTCAACTCCTCGAATTTCTCTCATTAACTCATCATAGGAGGGTGGGGATTCCAGTCGATTTGCCAGGCGTAACTGAAGCAACAGCAGTTCTGAGAGGGGCAGACTCAGGATCCTGTCCAGCCTGGTTCGGTCCAGTTCAATCGCTGGCAAACTACCCTTTCTGAGGCATTCTTGCAACAATTTTTCCAGCCGAGATACATACACAGACAACAACTCCCTTGGTACTGTTGTGCATTTCTTACTCTCCACCATAGATCCTCATCAGAATCTGCTCCATACACATTCTCCAAGGCCTCAAGATAGGCCTGTGCAGTCACTTCAGGGTTACTGGCCCGTTTGCACGGATGGTAGCCGGGGCAGGACCTCGGGAGCTCTCACTAACCCTCTTTGGCACCCCGACTCGAGCATTTGCCATTCTAGCACTTGGGGGCAACATAGTCTATCCAGGTCTCCCAGTCATCCTCCCTTGGGGGTGGGAGGTGACAGAGAAGATCCTCAACCTTGATGAGAGTCGTGACTAATGGCAGGTGCAGAAATAGGAGTCTGCATTGGTTCAGCCACCATTACGGGTACTGGGCGGAGAGGGTGTTGGGGAGGAACACCCCAGGTGGCAAGAATAGTTTCTTCAAGTCCTCCACAGTTTCCCTTCCCCAGCACCCATTGGTAAATTTCTTCTCAAAAGTTTCAGACAGTGGTGGGGCTCATTCCCCAGGGTCTTTACTGTACTTAGTTATCACTCTCCAGGCAGTGAGGGCTCCCTCTGGGGTAATGGTCTGTGGCACTTTGGAGCTATCTTTGGGATCCTTAAACTCTACTAGGGCCAAGAAAGTGTGGGTGAGCAGATTAGCATGCCGACCCACCACCACAGGGTTTTGTAAACCTTCCATCTTGGAAAGTACTCCCTGTACAGTGTCCTGTATTGATACCCAGGGGATGTCAGGATAAGCATAGCATTTTTGGGTCAATCTCCTCCCAGTACACCACTCCACCAGCCGGTGCACAGCCACTTCTGTCGGGACTTTTTTTTTTTTTTTTTTTTTTTAACAGTGGTTCGTGAATATGGCCACCAGAGGACACACAATCCCAGCGGTGAGCCTCAAGATGTAACCCCTAGATGGCGCTATCCCAGAGGCTACTACCCCTGCCTGATTTGCCACTAACAGGTTGAGGGGCCTGGATCAATGGCGGGTGCCTCCACCCAGAGGTCAGGGTTGCATGGTTAGCTAACTTAGTCACGCCCTCTGGGACAATGCAACCCCTTTCTCCTACTAGTGGCCCACACAATATATCAGAATTACCTTCACAGTATACACTTACCCCCAGGACTGATTCGGCACTGGGACTTCCTGTGAAATAAGATACAGTGCAACAATCACAGTACAGTACTTTAACATGAACCAATTACCTCCGGCAGTATAACTTTGCTGAAACAAGCAGCTCTGATTTATTTAGGGGATATAACAGGGCGGAAATCAGGTTAATTAGCTTATCCTCTACTCATCTACCTATGGCTCTGTACGGAGTTCTATCCTATCAGTTACTGTCCTGGGTACCCAAGCCTATAGTGGCTAGTCCAAACCGTGGCAGCTGGTAGGGGCCCTTTCACAGAGAAAGAAAAATTAGTTAAACAGTCAGCAGTACAGTAATTCCATTTGGATTTAATGTGGCAATTCAACAGGAGGCGACTCTGAATTAGTACTCACGACCTCCAAACAAGATAGGGTCCTTCAATGTCAGCAGGGCTACTCTTGAGCTCAAGAGACTCCTCACACATTTATATGGTAAACAGTCACAGGCAAAAGTCACTTAATGGCAGCAGGATTCACTTGAGGTACACAAACCTCTTCACACATTTATATGGTAAAAGAAAGCACTATACCAGGCAGGCTGCATCTGTATCCCGATCGCAATTACTGCACAATACCGGGAGAACACACAGCAGATTCAGTTCCTGACAGACAGAGTGCAAATCAGCAATTTCTCCAGTCTTCTACAGGGTGAGCCTGGTTTCTACTCTTCAGATATCCTTTGATTCTCTTCACAGGATGATTCAGTCCTAACAAGCAGTTACACAAGCTGCAGACCCGGAACTCTGGACCTTACACGTTTTTGACTAAAACTGTGCACTGAAGGAGCACAGGGTTCCTTTCCCTTACTGCCAGAGCTAAACTGAAACTCCAACAGACAAAACCGGGCACTTCCTTTGAGTTCCTCCCAGTTCTTGACTGGATTGGCTGTCACTCACAATAGACTGCTGCTGTTGGTCAAAAAGGCGAAGTCTAAACTACATCTCCCAGAGTCACTGCCCATACAATCCTCTTGTGGCTGGCTCAGATTATGAGTCCAAGTTCTGATTCGTCCAAGGCACCATTTTAGAGCTAGCTTACCCCACACTGATTGATCCAGTTCAGCAGTTCAAAACCAGAATGGGGAACTAGGCAGACACAGTTCTGACTACAAAAAGCAGGTTAGACAAACTGTAATTTCATTATTACTCTAAATGATTTCTGGCAAACAGTTACATCTTTCAGATAGGTTCCTTTGCTCCTAGTGACTGCAAAAATGGAGTGAATTGGCAGCAGCTCAGGTGGTACTCAGAGAAGCACACAGTCCCCATACAAACTAATTATGTCTGCAAGCAGACAGCTCTTAAAGAGACAGTACCAGAGGCTCTAAAACACTCACTGATAAATGGCTTAAGCATGAAACACCATTCAGGCTTGGAGCATTCAAGCAAGCTCCTGGAAGTCTTTTGGGAACCCCCATTTGCAGGGGTTACACTAAGGATAGTAATAACGTAAAAATTAAATTGAATGAGGCAGCCTTGAAAATCTTTACAAAATCTGTAGGCCGAGGTCCATATGCCTAGCCAATCTTCTGTTTAAATTTTATGCTCAAATCTTCTTCCCATACAGATTTAGAATCTAATGTAGTGGGTTCATCTGAGTTCATCAGATATTCATACATGATCCCAAACCTTTAAGGATTTATTTATTTGAGGTATCGGAATTACAAACCTTAGAGTCAGAGACCTAATTTACAAGGCTCCACGTCACATTACAAACAGTACAAAATAGTGTTCAGAGATGCAGTACAGAGGCAGTGATGGAACAGTAATTACATATATACAACAACTATACATTGTAGCGGTAAGTAAAATACAGGTATTCAGAATTTGGGGAGGAAAACAGTAGGAGTGCAATGATCAGAGGTTAGCAGGATGGAGATCCTGTGTCATTAGCTCAAGAGCAGTCAAGGACTTAGGTTAAAGTCCCAGGTTCATGTCATAAGGGGAGTGAGGGGAACTGAGGGGAAACAGTGGGGAGGAAAGAGGCAAGCCTGGAGAAGTCATACATTCTGTGGCTGGAGGGAGCACACGGGGGCTAGTAGCAATCGCAGGTGCTCGAGGAATGGAGGTGTTCCTGAGGTGGTTTTAAAGTGGCTATTTTATTTTCAGAGGAGATGGTACTGGGCAGGGTATTCATCAGAGGGGCTCTATAGCAGAAAGATCTCTGGCCTTGAGTAATTTGACAGTGGGGAATCAGGAGGGAGGGTTTGGTGGAGCTGCGGTAGGTATCACCGAGTGTGCAAGTTGGTGAGGCTGGGGACAGGCTGATGGTGATCTTTTGGCTAGGAGGCATGTCTGATACCCAAGTCTCCCATCAAGGTCAAGCCAATTGGTGAGACTGTACAGAGTACAAGTATATTGCTCATGGAAGTTGAGTGCCCAGAGTTAAGGGGTGACCCGGGGTATTTAAAGTTGTCAACCTGCTCAAGGGGTAATAGTGGGAGTTGTGAATAATTAGTGGGTAGCCTTTGTGCCAGCTCTGGTTTTGAGCAAACATCATGACTTTTTTTTTTGTGGTTTAGAACCAGGCGGTGGTCAGTGAACTAGGATTTGGCGTCTTTGAAGTACTTCGGGAGGGATAGTTGTAGTGAGTGAGGATCAGGGTGGGTGGAGAAGAGAACGTGTCATCGGCATATAGGAGTAATTGCCCAGAGCAGGCCTTGGGAAGGGTGTTCAGAAATAGACTAAAGAGGAAGGGGCCCAGGATGGAAGCATGGGGCACCTCTGACTAACCGGGAGGCAGGAGGAGCACGTGTCATTAATTTTAACATCTATGACCAACTGGCTAGGTAGTCAGCAAACCACTTGATGGCGTCCTAGGAGAGACCTGTGTGGGAGAGAGCAGATAAAGAAGGAGTGGTTCATGGTGTCAAAGGCTTTTGACAAATCCACAGAACCGAGCCAACCAGACACCTTCTGTACAGGGCAGTGTGGATAGTGCTGAGAACTCCAGCAGTGCAGTGAGTAGTGCTGTGCCCTTTGCGAAATCACGTTGTTCCCAGCAGAGTAGATCATATTTAGTGCGGTGGTCTGTGAGTTGATCAGAGATTATTTTTCTCAAGGGCCTTGGGGTGGGGGAGAATGAAGATGGGGTGGTAGTTCCTGGGAGAAGTGCGGTCACCATTTTTGTGGATGGGGGTGATAGCAGCATTTTCCATTTTGAGGGACTTCACCATGGCAGAAGGAGTGATTAAGTATCTTGGTTAGCAGGGTGAGGACTACATCCAGGGTCATGTGGAGGAGTCTAAGGTCCAGCGAATCACTACTGTGTCGACTTACCCAAGGCTTTTAGAATGTAGTGTTTAGCATCACAAGGAGTGAGGGTTTTAGAGTGAAAAGGTGGGGGGTGGTCAGGGGAGAGGTAGGGTATGGGGATCAAAAAATTTGTGGGGAGTACATTACTGAGGTCAGAAAAGGAGGAGTTGAGGGAGTCAGTGATGGCCTGTGGGTCAGTGGCGATACCGCCGTTGATAGTGAGCTGGGTGGGGGCGATACAGTTTTCCTGTTGAGTTCCTTCAAGTTATCCCAAAACTTGCGGCCAGAGCCATAGGAGGTGGTGAGGACTGCCCTGTAGTGGTCAGCTTTGGCCTTCCGTATGTCCCAGGTGCATTTATTCCTAGCAGCCTGATAGCATTGTCTGTCAGACAATTTGCCCTGATTCAAGGGTTAAGTGCCATAAAGTGTCTCTGTGGCGCATTTGATCTAGGAGAGCCTGAGATAGCCAGGGGCCTTTGATAACATGTTTAGTGGGCAATATGTTGCAGGCAGTGTTGAAAATATGTATATAGTGGTCAAGGCTGTATACGATGTCAGGGGCCATGTCAGGGGTGACCAGTCCCAGTGGGCTAGGTAGTTTTGAGGTGACCCAGCTTACCCGGTTTGAGCCGGCTGAAGAATGTTTTTAGGGGTAGTTTTTTTTTTTTTGTCTTGCAGGACCAGGAGTACTGGCAAGTGGTCACTCAGGGCATCAGGAGGACCGAGACATCAGAGGTTTATTAGAGGCGATTGGTAAGTACCAGGTCAATTAACGTAGAGGTTCAGTTTGAGGATTTAAATGGTAGATCATGTTACAATTTGGGAGAGATCCAGGGTGACAGTGGCATGTAAGGGGCGTAGCATTAGATAAGTTAACGTTGAAGTCCCCTAGGCAATAATCTCTCGATTTGGGGGCAGGAGGAGAGGTTGTTCAGTAGAGACTGAAACACATGCGATTGGTTCCTGGGAGGGGGATATAGATGGAAGATATAAAGAGGGGCCCTGGCTGTGCTAGTGGTGATCTTCAGAGAGAGTGCCTGGGCACACAATCCAGCTGGGCAGGAGGGAATGCATGGCTCTGCAGAGGTCCGTATGTAAAAAGCACAGCCACCCTGTGCTTCTCAATCAATCAATCAATCAAAATCTTTATTTAATCAGGCGAACATCATTGGCGTAGCTCATTTACAAGATGGACCTGAGTGGTCAAGAAGTGCAAGTATTATTACATAGACAATAATAACATAAACAGTAGTACAATGCCATAAAGTGCTAATATAGAACAATATACATATATACAAGGCACATTAAAATCTTTTAACCTGTAAGAAAAGGAGGCAATGGGTATAGCAGGCATAATATATAAATTATAGGTCCTAATTGGCTTTTTGTGAGTATATCCAGTGACTGGAATAAAAGTAGAACTAGCATAATGGAACACGGAAAAGGGGGTGGGGGTAGGTAGGGTTGAGGATTAGGCCTTGTGAAAGCAATTGCAGAGTTCTGGGAATAGGGTGGAGAATAATCTTTTGAAGGATGTTAAAGGTAAGAGGCTATTTAGCTTCATGGTTTTTGGAGTGAGTTCCATGCAACTGCAAGTGAGTAGCTGATACGGCCCTCCCAAACTGGGTGCAGGCATTGGGGACCTTTAGAATGATAAGTTTGCTGATCCTTAAGTTGTATGGCCTAGAAGTAATTTGGGTAAAACAGTCTGTGATATAGGTGGGTAGTTTGCCTGATAAAGCTTTGAATATCCAAATTGCAGCATTCCTATTTCTTCTGTGTTGTAATGATGTCCAGTTAACTGCCTTATAAAGGAAGCAGTGATGGGTGCTGGAGGGAAGGTCAGTAATAAACCTGATGGACCTGTGGTATAGGGTGTCCAGCTTATTTAAGAGGGTGAACAATGGCATAGAGAAAGTCGGCATAGTCAATGAGGGATAGGAATGATGCCTGGATTAATCTTTTTGGAGTCTCTGTTGAGGTAGTGCTTTATTCTAAAAATAGACCAAGCCTTTGTCTCAGTTTTTAGTAGCTCCTCAATATGGACAGAATAGTCAAGCTTGTTATCAATCCAGACTCCAAGGTATTTGAAGTTATCAGCAATTCCAGCTTCTCTCCAAGTAAGGTGGATAGTTGTAGGGTGGTGGGTGATGGGGTAGTGGCAGAACAACTCTTTGTGGCAAAGAACATAGCTTTTGTTTTGTGGCATTTAGAAGTAGCTTTTATCCAGTAGATTGTGTTGCAGGATGGAGAATTCAGATTGTAGCAGTTCACAGGCTTAGGTAATGAAGGATTGCTGACATATAATACAGTATCATCAGCAAACAGATGAATGTTGGATTGAGTGAGGTTGGCATCAATATTATTAATATAAATGGCAAAGGATGGGCCAGAATAGAGCCTTGCGGTCACCTCTTAGCAGTGGTTTTAAGGTGGATAGGTAATTCCATTTTTACAGTTGTGACCTATCTGATAGGTAGCACTTGAACCAGTTGGTGAGGAGAATCCAGCCCTAGTGAGCCAAGGGAGGTGATTAATGATTCATGATCCACTGTGTCAAATGCTTTACTCAAATCAGGAACACAGCACAGGTACTGTTCTTCTTATCCATGGCAATCTGCCAATCGTTGGTTACTTTGGCTAGGGCGAAATGGTGCTATCCTTGATCTAAAACCTGATTGTGCTGAATTTAGGAGGTTATTGTTATCCAGGTAGTCCCTTAATTGTGAGTTTACTAACTTTTCGAGCATCTTGGATAGTACTGATAGGATGGAAATGGGCCTGTAATTATTGAGGTCCATGGGATCTCAGATTTAAGTAATGGAACTACTTGAGCTGTTTTCCAAGTGGAGGAATGGATCCAGTGGTGAGGAAAGATTGAAGAGATGAGTGAGGGGCAGATAAGGCGTGTGATGCAGTTTTAAGGAAGTAGGGATCTAGAGTCTGTACCTGCACTCTTAGAAGTATCTAAATTAGAGAGAGGTCTTCCACTTCTTTCAAGGATATTGGGTTGGAAGGAAAAAGTTGATGTAGCCTTTGTCCCACAGTGGATTGAAGGTTCAAGGAAGATCTCAGGAGATTTGCAGGTGATGGAGTCAAATACTAGGCCAGCTTGTCAACTCTGTCCTCACGGAGAGGGTGTACCTGGGAATGGAGACAGCGGTGGGGCTGTCCTTAGAAACCATGTCTCAGCAGGATAAAATGTCTGGCTGATGCTGGGCTAGCCACCCTGGAGGGTGGCAACTTTTTCAGCAGGCTGCAGATATTAATGGACCTGATACAGAGCCCGTTTGTGTTGAAGTAGTTTGGGTTGTGGGTGGAGGGTCCCAGGGTTGGGTGAACATTCCTGACATTAGCAGCAGGAGTAGGAGCTCTTAGGAAGGTGTACTTGAGCTGCTTGTAAAGGCTGGTGCCAGTGCAGAAGAGGCGGGTTGGTTTGGGCGCAGATGACTGGGAAGGGAGGGCACGTGGGTGGGGTATGACAAGGAAGAAGGCTAGGCAGGAGGGGAGGCGGAGTCTGGGGAGGCGTTGCCAGGGCAAGCGAGGAGACGGCAAGAGTGGAGCGGTGTGGATAAAACATTGACATTTAGGGTGGGTGTCACAGGTGAGCAGTTTAGGGTAGGGAGCCAGGGTGAGTGATAAGGAAGAGAGTATAATACAGAATGTGGTGGGGGAGGTGAGGTAGGATGAGGCCATAGTAATGAACATGCAAGGTGGTGGTAGGGGGCCAACAGGGAAGAAGATTTTACAAAGATGGGATGTGGGATAAGAGGATTAAAAGGCACTTAGTAACAAGACAGTCCAGTTGGTGCAGTGGTAGCATCCCAGACTACAGTGCCGAGGGTGCAAGGTTCAAGTCTGGAGGAGACTATGAAGCTCACTCAGCGAGTGAGAAAACAACTAGAGAATTTGGGTGGGGTGTTGGTCTAGAGGGCCAGGGATGATAGGAAAAAAAATGGAGTTGCAAAGGGACTGCAGTGACTTCTAGTGGCCAGAAGATAACCTACAAGCGTGAAAACAGGCACAGGAATGGAAATAATTTACCTTTAGGGGCTTCCTCTGTCCACACTGTCTCAGCCAAGTGTGCTGTGTGCAGGCTTATCGAGTGTGGTGGGACTGGGGTTAACGGGGCCTTTAGGATGCCTGTTTCAGTCAGCTGCCATTTTGCTTTTACCGTGTGGTTTTTTTCAGCAGTTTTATAAGAAAATTATTCCACTCAGGAGTTCTGGGAACAAAGTAGTTAGGTTTTAGAATTTGTTTTAAACTTGTATTGATGACTTTTACTGTACTTTGTAAATAATTTTTTCCTGTCATACTACCCTCCCTAATCGATGGAACCTTTGTAAATGAACTGTTTTGTGCTCAAAGGTATTGTAATCCGAGAATGAATAAATAAAAAATAAATAAATAACCCCAGTAATACTCAAGTATTCATAACTTTCTGCAGTAAGTCTTCTAGGTAGGACTGCCGGAGAGAACAGAACACATGCAATGATGGAATTTTTGCAGTGACAACTTTCAAATGCTGCCCTATACTAACTGCCAATGTTCTAAACTCCTCATATTTCACTCTCCACCTGAAAAGTCTGGTCGCTCAGAGTGTCGCTCTTCTACTTTCCATGCTGGCGTGAAGAAACTTATAAAAAAAAAAAAAAATTATTTATTTATTAGAACATCAGTTTAACAACCTTTGAGCCAGAGGCTCATTTACAAATACCTCGTCACAGAGAGGACAAAACAGTGCAAGCAACAAACATCAGGGCAGACAAAAATCAGAGTACATTTAGGAATCAGGCAAAAATACAGGCATATGTCAAAACCGTATACAACAGGCTTACATGTGATCTTTACAGAGTAGACAATATACAGTAGTTACATGGAGATAGATTCAGTGGGCAGATAAAGGTAAGGCTGGGTGGAGACATCGGAAGAGAGTGTGGGAAGATAGTAGCAAGTAAAGGTAGAGCTGGACAGAAGGTCAGAAGCGGCTCATAGAGCTTTGTCTGGAAGGATAGGAGGGGCTTAGAGGCTTATAATACTATAAGTATCTTTTTATTTCATTTGCTACCTTATTCTTATTGTTTTTGTATATTTAACTTAGTTTTAGCATTATATAGTTAATTTTTCCAGTTCCTCTAGGTTCGGTATAACCGGGAGGATCTGGGTTAGTTTACTTTAGTCGGGGTTTTCTGTCTTAAAAACCCCGTTAGTTTCTATAAATATTAGTTTTAAAACTTTGTTTTTAAGTGACCACTTTTCTAGGTTACTGAACCACTAATCCTGGTTCTTTTGTTTTATTTAAATTTCATAACTTACTTAGCGGTTTACTTTTTATCGATAACTGATAAAAATGTCAAGAAAAAACAGAGGAAAACGGTGAACCTGGTTTTAAAACTGTTCACATAGTGGGAAGTCTTTGCCAAGGCAGATAAACACAATTTTGTGTGTGGCCTGCCTTGGATTAATCCATCTTAAGGAGGAATGTGACATTTGCAAAACATTCCTGAAAATTTTTGACACCTGGAGCGCTGAAAAAACTTCCTCCACCTAGGGGTCCCTCTGGCTCTGACCAGCCGATGCAGCTTGCTAATGTGGGTGAAACCACTTCTGCTGTTAGCTGTACCCCTGAGATGGGTGACAAGGGAACCAAGAGGTTACTGAACTGGCTGACTCCTGCTTCCCTCTAAGAAAACAAAAAATTAAAGCACTCAGAACCCCATCTACAAAAAAGGACTTCTGTGCCTGCCTTCACAATGCCTTCTCCCAGGAAATTGCCAGGCTTTCAGGGTAATTCAAACATAGAATCATAGAAACAGAATTTGATGGCAGCTAAGGACGTTTGGCCCACCTAGTCTGCCCATTTCCCTGCCTAATGGATAAGCTACAGATCCTAGTTAACCAACAGCCTACTTCCTCCTATCCCCACTAGAATTGCCTTTTGTCTGTCCCATGCATTCTTGAATTTCCCACTGTTTTTGACTCCATGATCTCCTCAGGCAGGCTGTTCCATGCATCCACTACCCTCTCCGTGAAAAATACTTCCTCCACATTACTTCTGAGCCACCCCTCTACCTTCAAATTGTGTCCCCTTGTTCTTGCACATCTCTTTTCTGAAAGATGCTACCCTCTTGGACTTTTTGATTCCCTTGAGGTACTTGAAAGTTTCTATCATGTCCCCACTCTCCCTCCTTTCCTCGAGGGCATACACATTAAGCTCCTTTAGTCTCTCTTCATATGTCTTCTGGTGCAGACCCTGCACCATTTTGGATGCCCTCCTCTGGACAGCCTCCACCCTGTCTATGTCTTTGCAGAGATGGGTCTCCCAGAACTATATGCAGTACTCAAATGGGGTTTCACCAACTGTCTGTACAGAGGGATAACAAGTTCCTGATCTTACTTGAGGAGAAGCTCTTGCAGCAGGCAACACATGTAGGACTGGCGCCACCAGGTGGCAGATCTTGGCAATTTCTTTTCTCCAGCAGTACTGATGTGGGACCACCCACCCGGCGTCACCCCTCCCCGGCGTCAGCGGGTATAAAGGAAGGGCGGTTATCACCGGCGCTGCGTTGGCTAGCTCTCGGCTCTGGCTAGTTCCATTGGCTCTAAGAACCCGTTTTTCAGCAGTTTTCTCGAAAATCGACATTTGTCCACTTCATCTAAGGGGAACTGTAACAAGTGCTCTTGCAGGGAGACAGATCCCCTCTAAGAACAGTCGCTCCACCTGTCTTTATTGCCTGGGCCGGACCATGACCCGGCGCCTGTTCCCCACTGTCAGGCCTTCAACAGTCGCACAAGAATCAGGCGGCAGAAATCGCCTTTCTCAGGCCTTACTTGCCCAGCAGCGTTTGGCCCAGATGCAGTGTGACTCCTCGTCCTGGAGGAATCCCATTCTCCTTCTCCACAAAAAAAGAAGGATAAAGCACCACCACCGGGACCGGTCCGAATGGAGCCCAGATCTTCTAGCTCTCATTCGACCAGTCGCTCCCGGCTCTTCTGGGCATGAGACCTAGCTTACCTCTCTCAAGCCTCCCACCGAACAACTTTCTCTTGGCTCTAGTCTTCAGCCATTAAGATCCGGCCTCCAGACTTCCAGGTTATCAGCAGCTCAAGATAAGGCTCCTTCCTGCTCAGCCTCACTTTCCTCGGCCGACCTCTGGGAAGCTAAAAGGCCTCCGGCACACCTCAGGGCATCATCCCTTCCTGGAGATATAGAGGACCAGCCAAATGTCCACAGATGACCCCAGTTTCATGAGGTCATGAGGCATATTCAAGACAATATGGGGTGGGATACAGAGGCCCTGGACCCCCAACTCTTGCGCCTGGCGAAATATCTGCACCAGAAGGATCCCAAGCCAGTGGTCTCCCCCCCCGTGGACACCTTTCAAGATGTCACATATGCCACTTGGAAGCATCCACGTGCATCCTTTGCTGTGTCCAAAAGGCACATAGACTGTACTGGGCCCCAAGGACCATTCCTTTGCTGACTCAATGGTCATCTCCGCTGCACATGACCATTTGCAGAGGCCCTAAGCACTGACACCCAGCTGCCCGAACAGAGTCAAAGCAACTGGAGTCCTTGGGTGCAAGAGTGTACTCATCTACCACCTGCAGTATTCACAGTCTCAGTTTTTGATGCACATGGTCCAGTTCCACGCCCTTTGGGACCGAGTCTGGACATCTTGCAAGGTTTGCCCGACTGCCCTCAAAAGCAGAACTTGTCAAACTTTACAGACAGGCTCAGACCTTGGCATGCAGTCCTGAGGGCTACCTATGACTCTGCGGACATCTCAGTGAGGCGGCCACTTCTGGTATTTGTCTTGGGCCGTTCCTGGCTCTGGGTTCCAGGGTTCGACCCAGATGTTCAGACGAACCTTCTGGATGCCCCATTGAAGGACTCTGTTCTGTTCGGTGAAGACACAGAGAAGGTCATTTCCAGACTACAGGACTCTGGTAAGGCTATCCATACTGTGCAGTCATGTACCGCGGGCGGGAGCATTTCGCAAGACCCTTTTACGTGGCAGAGGGTCATCAACCTCACAACCCGCTTTCAACCCGAGCCTCAAGCGGAGGCATTAATCGCGAGAGGTGGGGCCAGAGACTCTGCTTCCACCACCTCTAGACAGGCTAGACCTATTGCAGCCGCTCCCGCCCCTCCTACAGCCTGACTATTCAACCACCCCCAAGGCGTCATTGGGAGGCAGTGCGAGGCAGCTTTTCTCCGCAGCCTTGAGGCTTGAGAGAAGTGACCTCCGACCAGTGGGTCCTCGACCTTGTGGAGTTTGGGCACTCCATAGAGTTCGATTCACTTACCACGGGCAGACCCCTGCCCCATTCCGTTACCGAGAGACCACAGAGCTCCCATCAGACAGGAGATTGACTGTCCTTGCCAAGGATGCCATAGAGTGCGTCCCAAAGGCAGAGATAAACTCTGGGTTTACTCCTACTTTTTCTTGGTCTCCAAAGCAGGGATCTAAGACCCATCCTGGATCTCAGCGATCTGAACCAGTGGGTCTCTAAAGAGATTCATGGTTTCCCTACCCAGTCTCCTTCCACTCATCTCGGTCAGAGACTGGATGGCTTCCTTGGACATGCAGGATGCTTATCTGGACATTCCCATAACCAAAACCATCGGAAGTTCCTGAGATTCAGGTTCGAAGAGCAATCCTTCCAGTTCAAGGTCCTTCCTTGGTCTTCCTCTGCCCCGAGGGTCTTCATAAAGTGCCTTACGGTTGTCACCGTAGCTCTATGCAGAGGTTCATTTCCTTTTCCCTATCTGGATGATTGGCTTCTTCTGTTGGCTCCATCTCGTTTCCGCCTCTGGGAAACCATCGGAGACACCCTGTCACTCTGTCTGAGACTGGGAATCACTGTGAATCCAGAGACATTGCAGCTATTTCCTTTCAGAGGCTCCAGTTCATAGGAGCCATACTAGACACTTCAGTAGGAAGGTCCTTCCTTCCCTCTGACAGCGGAACATCTCAGGGTACTGGCCGCTCAGGTCTGTTAAGCATCCGCCGTACCAGCCAGGACCATACTTCAACTGCTGGGACACATGGCTGCAGCCATAGTTTCAGTCCCTTTCTCCTGGCTCGCATGCATCACAATTCAGTGGAGCTCCGGGTCCAGTGGGATCAGACCGAGATGATCTGGACATGCCTGTCATGATCACAGAGCCAGTCCCGGGAGCTTAGCTGGTGGGGTCTCCATTGAACCTTCTCAGTGGTCTCCCTTTTCATACTAACCTACTACTAACATACTAAAAATGCCAGCAGAATAGGCCTAGGTCTTCCGTGTCTGCTCGCTTGGTCAGCCCCCACCCTGGGTGCTGACCTGCTGCCCCTTCGCCTTCTCTGGCTTCTCCTTCCAGTTCCGGATATTCTTGCTGCATTGGATTTGCTTCCAGAACCCTTCCCTGTACCTGTCCCACCCTCTTGAACCCCTCCACTGTCTCTGCCTCCACCAGCCCCTAGGCAGCGCATTCCATGGCTCCACCACCCTCTCAGTGAAGTAGCACCTCCTCCTTTCTCCCCTGAATCTTCCCCTCCAGCTTCCACCCATGCCCTCTAGTGGCCCTCCTCCTTCCTTGAGCACCCTGACTGTTCCTCCCTTATTTACCCTCTTCATGTACCTGAAGACCTCTATCATGTCCCCCGGTCCCTTCTCTCTTCCAATGTGTACATATTTAGCTCTTGGGCCTCTCCTCATAGGTCCTGTCCCCAAGCCTCAAATCATTTTGGTTGCCCTCTCTGGACCCTCTCCAGGAGGTTAATGTCCCTCTTTAAGTGTGGCCTCCAAAACTGCACGCAGTACTCAGGTGCAGCCTCACCAAGCAGTTATACAGAGGGTATCACTTCCTCCTTCTGGAGGTAATCCCCAAGATGCATCCCAGCATCCTGTTGGCCTAGGCTGCTGCCCTCCTACAAGTCTCAGAGTTGTTCATCTTGACATCCACCACCACCCCCAGGTCCCTCTCATCCATCGAGACTTGTAGCATTCCCCAGGGTGTACACTTGGCCGGGTTTCTGGCCCCAGGTGGAGTACCTTGCATTTCCCTGCATTGAACCTCAGCTTCCACTTTCTAGACCATCTTTCCAGAGCCTCCAGGTCCCCTGTAGGGCCACCTCCCCCTCCCCATCCACCACACGCTCCCAGTTTCAGTCATCCATAAAGAGACTCATCTCACTCTTGATTCCTGTCCTTATGTCAGAGCGTGGCGTTGAACAGAAGGGGCCCAAGGACTGATCCTGTGGGACCCCACTAATGACTCTCCTTGGGGATGAGACTATCCGCCTCCTGGAGCCAATTGCCTATCCATCTGATCATCTGGTTCCCCACCCCATTTCTCCCAGCTTATCCAACAGGCCCACGTGAGGAACAGAGTCAAATGCCTTGCTGAAGTCTAGAAGAGGAGCGTCCCACTGGTCTACCCAGGTCCAAGGCACTCGTCACCCAGTCATAGAACTCCACAAGGTTTGTCTGCCACGATTTCCCGGGATGAATCCATGCTGTCTATCGTCCAGGCACCCTGGCTTATCTGGGTCCCCTCTAGCCTCTCTGACAATGCCTCCATCACCTTGCCCACCACCGATGTCAGGCTGACAGGCCTGTAGTTCCCTACCACCTCCCTTGATCCCCCTTGTGGATAGGCACTATATGCGCCACCTTCCAGTCCTGGGGCACCCACCCTGTCCTCAGAGAGATGGTGAAAAGCTCCGCCAAGGGTTTCGCTAGGACATCCATAAGTTCCTTCAGCACTCTGGGATGTAATTTATCCGGCCCGAGTGCTTTCTCCGTCTTAAAGGAGCTGAGGCTCCTCCTCTCTCTGCTGTGATTTCACTTCCGGTGCCTCTTCTCCCTGCTTACCCCTCCCCCGTCCTGCCAGTGATGCCTCCCTCTCCCCAGACCCGTCAATCGGTAAGGGTCCCCCCTCCTCAGTATCTCTGTCTCCTCCCATGTATGATGCAGCACCCCATTTTTCTTGGTGAAAACTGAGGTGAAGTACTCATTTAGTACCTCAGCCTGCTCCCCGGGTCTTGTGCCCATCTCTCCTGATTTAATCCTGCAATCTGCCCCTTCACCCTTCGTTTTTCCCCAATGTATCTGAAAGAACCTTGTTCCTCTCTAATTTCCTGGCCAGGTTCTCGCCTTCCTTGCCTTAGCCGCCCTCCCACCACCTAGTGGCCCTTCTAGCCATCATCGTACTCCCTCGATCCCTTTCCTCCCTTGAGCACTTGAATTGCTTATAGGCTGCCTTCTTTCCCCGCACCACCTCCTGGACCTCCCTGGTCCACCAGCCAGGGTTTTGGGCTCTACCGCACTTTCGTCTTACTCTTGCACAGGTGTGGTGGCATCCTGCACCCCTCTCCTGATGATTTTCCACCTACTATCAGCGTCCATGTCTGACCCAATCCCATCAAATGCTCCTTAAGGATCCTTCCAATTTCCTTAAATCCGCCCCTGAAGTCGTTACTTCTGTCTTTGTGCAGCTCTTTCACCTTCTAGGTCCAGGCAGAACCAGACCGTGGCATGGTCACTCCCGCCAATGGGTCCCTTACCTCCAGGCTCCCAATCTGGTCACTGTCTGCCAGGACCACATCCAGTACCACGCCTCCTGGTCGGTTCCCTCACCTGCTGAGTTAGGAGCAGCGTCTTGAAGACATCCAACAACCTCTGTTCCCTGGTCACAGAGGATGTCATAAGTCTCCCAGTCTGTTCCCGGCATGTTTAAGTCCCCAACACCACCACCGTTTCTCTGCCCAGTCTGCAGTGTCTCCCAACATCTGCCACCAGACTCTCCTCCAGCTCCTCCGCCAGAGCAGGGGGTCTATCACCGCTCCTATTTTTACTCTTGCCCCCTTGTTATCAAGGTGACCCAAATCGCCTCCACGGTTCCCTCTGCCTCCTCTACTCCCCTATGCCAATGCAGTTTTTGACCATCATTGCTCCCCCCTCCCCTGTCCTTCCTGAACATAGTGTAACCTCCAGGTTCAGGTCCCAGTCGTGTCCTGCAGTGGCCCAAGTCTCCGTGACCGCTGCCACATCCACTGCTCCCTCAGTTAGCATCGCCTGGAGCTCAGGCATTTTATTGCCCAAGCTCCTGGCATTTAGCAGACTACCTTCCACCCTTTCCCTATACTTCCATTTCCCTGCTCGTGTTCCGTGGGGTTCTGTTTTCCCTGGTCTGCACTTTGCCAATCGGCCTTTTCCCACAATCCTCCAGCTCCCGAAGGGTGGAGAACAGAATCCTCCTTGATCGGCACCCCTTGACAGCCTTTTCTCCCATCCCTCCCCCTTCACAAGTTTAAACCCCACTTTTCACCAATGAACCCCTCTATTTTCAACTTAAGATTCCCCTCAAATTGAGATGGAGTCTATCTCTAGCATACAGCTCCTTATCCTCCAGGTCTCCCCCAATCCCCATCAACCCATACCTGGCCTCACACACTCCCTGAGCCACTGGTTTATCTCTAATCTTCCTTTTGTGTTTCCCCACTAGCCCTTGGCACCGGCAGAATTTCTGAGAAGGAAACTGTGCATCCTATGTCGACAGATCCTGGCAAGCTCCCTGAATCTTGCCTGTATCTCTAGCTTGCTATTTCCCTCAATGTCATTTGTACCCAGGTGGACCAGTATGGCTGGGAACCCCTGATCCTTTGCCAGCTGATATACCTCGTGCTTAGCCCTGTGCATCATTAGTCCAGGGAAGCATCTTGTTCTAACTGGCCAGGCTTCTCCCTCCTATTCCATTTGATACCCTGATCATAGAATCCCCCAACAGGAGCACTCTGACTGCTCCTTTTCCTCCATTCCCCCTTCCATGTCCCTCATCCTTTCACCGGCCCCTCCACCCAGCCGGCTCCTTGTTCTCCCCATCTGGGTGCCACATGCCACCCCTCCTTATTTACCATGGCCAGCCCCTCCTCCAATCCTATGCCTCTCCTCCTCCTGGTATCCTTCTGTACCTTGCTAATTCCCCCTCACTGCTCGTGACTGGTCCTTCTCCCCCATCTGCTAAACTAGCCTGGCTTGTCCTCCCTCCTTCCTGTCTCCATTTAGTTCCTCCTTGCTCCATCGTGCTCCCCTGGCCTAAACCCTCAGCTCCCTTTACTGAATCCTCCTTGTACTTCTGGTTCTTCTCCTTTTACCTTTCCTCCCAACTGGTCCTTCTCCTTGCGCTTTCTTCCCTCTTCCCCTGCCCCTCCTCGCTGATTCACTGCTCCCCCATTTTCCTGCATTCCAGGTCCCCCTGTTCTTCCTGCTATCTGGCCCCTGCCTCCTGCCCTCCACTCCCTTTCCGTCTCTAACCACCCCTGTCGTGGCTACATCACCCCCTCATCCTCGAGCAGAAGAAGAGATTTGAAGCAGTTACTGAGTGTAAGGTCTGATCCACCTCCCGCCTTGCTTCCTTCTGTCCAGCCCTGGCCATCTGCCTACTTCCCTGAGAATGTTGTCCCTCCTTTGTGAGGGTCCCCAGTTACCTGCCTGCTTCCTTGGTAGTGTCCTTTTGGACCCCCTCTGCCAGGGTCCCTATGTGACCCCTGAGTATTCTCCTGCACTCCTTTCCCTATGCCCCCTGCCCCCAGTGCTTGGTGCAACCCGTGGGAGATCCCCAGCCCTTCCCCAACCATACCTCCCCCTTCCCCAGCTGTCTCCTAATCCCCGCAACCTCCTCCCTAAGCTGTGCCAGCTGGTAGCACATTGGGCAACCACCAACTTCCAAGCCCAGTCCAGTATCATGGCTGCTCCACACCCTGTGCACCCACCACCCTCCCAAAGATGCGGCCCTAATGATGTGGTTCCATCCCCTTCCAAATAGGTTTCCTTGGGTGAGCCACCAGGTTCCCCTATTCCAAGATGCACCCTACTGCCTAATCAGGTCACCCACTAATCTTAGAGACAGTCCCACTGTACCCCAGTAACCCTGTTACTAAGTGCAGTACAACACATTAAACTTATAAAGGAAATGAGCAACTCCCTAAGCTCTTCTCTCCCAGCCTTTAAATCCAACCCCCAGTGGCTAGAACTTCATGAGCTGCACCTGCAGCCTTTTCCTCAAATTGCAGGGCAGGTGTTCCCTATAAATTAGCAGAATTCTGGGGAGGGAGGGTCTTGGGCAGACACCTGACTCGAGAGAGGTGTATCAGCCCTGTGCGCCCCTCCAAGCCCAGCAGCAAAGAACCAGGCCCAAGCAAATCCCACCAAATAGGTTTTAAATCAGAAGAAATAGGCCTCCACCAGCGCAGCCTGTTACACAGTGAAACATCCACAAAATGAGCCCACTTACAGCCACCAAATCAGTTTTCAAACTCCCTGCAGCCCCCAAAACAATACCCTGCTAGCCCCTTAGAAGTAAGAAAGAAAAGATCAACCTTCTACCAAGTAAAATCCACAAGAACCCTGTGAAAACAACAAGCAGCAGCTACTGTCCTGGAACACAACTGATCCTGTCCCCTTCCAGTTCTTTCTGAGAAGACAAACTAGCTAACACCTCAAACATGATTCAGCTCTGCCTCAGTCAATTGGCTGAGTGAGATCTGGTCAGACCATTAACACCCTTCCCCACTATGCACTAACCTCTGCAGCTAGTGGAGTCAGCAAAAGGAATCAAAATTCAACTCAAAGCCCCCAAAATATGTTTGCTGCCAAAGGAAACAGGTCTCCAATTTAATCAGCTTCACTAACAACACATCAAAATAGGCTTGAAATTAACAGATATAGGTCTCCAATTCAAATAACCATCTCCAAGCAAATCCCACCAAATAGGTTTTAAATCAGAAGAAATAGGCCTCCACCAGCAGCCTGTTACACAGTGAAACATACACAAAATGAGCCCACTTACAGCCACCAAACCAGTTTTCAAACTTCCAGCAGCCCCAAAACAATACCCTGCTAGCCCTTAGAAGTAAGAAAAAAAAAGAACTAACCTTCTACCAAGTAAAATCCACAAGAACCCTGTAGAAAACAACAAGCAGCAGCTACTGTCCTGGAACACAACTGATCCTGTCCCTTCAGTTCTTTTCGACCCGATCCATCCATCCAAACCCTTACGACAGATTCCTCAGGAATGGGATGGCGCACATCTGGAGACACACAGGACACAGGGCTTGTGGTCTCAGTCAGAGGAACCTGCACATCAGTGTTTTGGAACTGAGGCAATCATGTACTCTCTGCAAGCACTGGCCCCAATTTTTTTTTTTTTTTTTTCTTTTCTATTATCTAGCTTTACTGCCCTCTTACCCTACTCCTTCAGACTTGGTCAATTCCTAGTGGAACCCCACCCACGGTATCTGCCCTAGAGTGCCTGGTCAACTCCTACCTTGTCGTCCTCCTCCCTCGGAGTGCCTGCACAGTGGAGTCTTGCCCATGGGTAGGAATTTCTTGGGTGTGGACCAGTCGTCATCCAGAGTTAGGAGGGTGTTTTCCATTTTCTCCCCTGTTGGTCCCTCTACCACTGAGGGGCGTCGGCCGCAGGACTGGCGTCCAGATGAACAGCGTGCTGGCGCATGCCATTGTCAAATTACACAGGCGTCCTCCCCTCCTGACTCCATAGAAACGCCTATACCTCAGGTGCCCGTGCTTCCACCGGCAGATCGGAGCATCGGTGCTGTAAAACACCCGTAGGTCCCACCTCTGGAGTGAGGAGAGCATCCGTTGAGATGCTCGATCCTCCTCCCCGGCAACCCGGTCCGTTCCCGAACCTGGGTCACCGGCGTAGTGTGAGTGTGGCGTCCAGTACCAACCCTCAGCGCCACCGAGCACTGGCCCCATTTTTAAAGCCAGGCCACCTCTGAGTCCAGACAGGCAACACCTTGGTGGTGTTCTTTGTCAACAAGCAGGGCGGCACTCCCTCTTATCCTCTCTGTCGGAGACCATGAGGGTGTGGGACTGGGCGAAGGAGCATCACCTCACTCTCTCTGTAGCTCATGTTCCAGGTTCCCAGAACATGATAGCAGATGCCCTCAGTCGAACAAAGCCTCTCATTCACGAGTGGGCATTGCTCCAAAGCGTGGCGGTTGATTTATTCTCCAGATGGGGACACCAGAGTGAGTTATTTATTTATTAGATCATTGGTTTACAGACCTTTGAGTCATAGACTCATTTACAAAAGCACCTCATCAAAAGAGTAATACACCACAGCAAACAAACAGTACAGTACATAACACTTAGATTAAAAAGCAACCTGTGTTACAGGCATTCACTGGTGGTACATGCTTGGTAATAGGTGGATCACAGTAGTTATAATAAAATGTACACGAGTATCACGTCAGGTAGCAACCAGAGATAGTTTATTACATTAGTCAGCAGATGTTGCATGAGACCCCAGGTATATACAGCAAAGTACACAGGATAGACCCAGCTTAGGGGTGAAGGTAAGGGGCAGGTGGGGATTATGTGCAGTTGCAGCAGCAAGTGCTTGTCAGATGGCTTCTGAGGAGACCTTGAAAGGACCAAGCTTAGTGAAGTCAGCTATATTGGCTGGGAGGGAATTGAACGGGGGGAGGCCCGATAGCAAAGGATCTCTGGGCCATAGAGGTCCTTACCCTGGGACAATAAGGGAGGTTTTGACAGTGCTGCAGGTGGAGACTGAGGGAGGCACGCTGCAGGGAGGTGGTGACCAGGGAGCCTAGCAGGGTCTTTTACAAAAGGTAGGTTTGGAAGTGGAGTCTTTCTTCAAGGTTGAGCAAGCTGGTGGTGGAGTACAGCAGGCACTTGTATGGGTGCGCTAGGGGCTCCCAGCATTAGCTTGCAGGCCTTGTTTATAGAGAGCTGGGTTCTTGCAAAGCGCAGTGTTGTCGGCTTTAGCATAGATGGGCAGCCCATAGTCGATTAGCGACAGGACAGAGGAGGTGATTGCCAGTTTAAGGGCCTCTTGTGGCAGGCAGTCCTTATAGGCGTATAACAGTCCAATCCTGACATTGGTGGCAGCAGAAAAGGCATTGATATGGGAATGGAAGGAGAGTGCTGAATCAAAGGTAATGCTCAGATACTTGTAGGAGGAAACCTTCTCAATAGGGTTTAGTGTGCTAGGCAGTATCACAAGAGGGCACCACTGGCTTTGCTTTGGCGATACGAGAAGAGCATAGCTTTGGTCTTTTAGGTTCAGGACTAGCCTTCATGATGTGAACCAATGCTCAGCTCTATCAAAAGCTTGTTGGAGGGTGGCCTGGAATGTGTTGGGGTTGGGGTCAGCTGCGAAGAGCACAGCATCCTCCGCATAGAGGAGGATCTTACTTGGGCAGGCCAAGAGGAGGGAGTTGAGGTAGAGACTGAGAGAGAGGGCCTAAAATGGAGCCCTGGGGAACCCCAGAGCGGACAGGTCATGTGTCAGATAGGGTGCTATTGATTTTTACGCACTGAGTTCTGGCAGAGAGGTAGCTGGTGAACCATGCGAGGGCAGGGTGAAACCAAGGCATCTGAGGAGTCAAGCAGGAGAGGATGGCAAACCATGTCAAAGGCCTTGGAGAGGTCAATGAACACGGCACCGGCAGGACTTCCGGCATCAAGAGCAGAGTGCAGGAAGTTGGAGAATTCAAGCAGTGTGGTTGTGGTGCTGTGACCTGCACAAAGCCATCCTGTTCAGGGCACAGAATATTGTGCGGCCAGGTATTAAGCAAGCTGGTTGGCAACTACTTTTTAGGGGCCTTAGAGAGTGGGGAGAGGATGGAGATAGGTCAATAGTTACCGGGGTCGCCGACGCCGCTCTTTAAGATGGGAGTGATGATGGCAGTTTTCCATGTGCTGGGGAACTGCCCCAGGCACAGAAAGCGGTTGAGCAGCTCGGTAAGTGGGACCAGGATAGCATCCAACGTCAGATGAAGTAGCCTAGTGTCCAGTAGGTTGGTGCCGGGTTGTTACTACTAACGGCTTTTTGCAGAAGAGGTCTAGCCTCCAATGGGGAGATGGTACATAGGTAGAAATGAGGTCTTTGGAGAGTGGGCAGGGTGCTACTGGGATGGGGTCAAAGAAGTTACTGGGCAGGACTGAACTCTGGTCTGATCTCAGTTAGATCTGTTTCGTCTCTATCCAACGCAAAACTGCCCAATTTTGCTCACTCGATCAAGAGCCTGGAGCTTTCTGGCAAGATGCATTGTCCCTGTCATGGAGAGCAAGATTTCTGTATGCCTTCCCTCCCTTCCTCCTCATTCAGCGGGTCCTCCTCAAAGCCCAATCAGAGAGGTACCCATGATCCTGATAGCCTCTCTGTGGCCCAGACAGATTTGGTTCCCCTTGCTCAGGCGTTTGATGGTGGAACCTCCTGTCTCTCTTCCAGTTTCAGCTCAACTGCTATCTCAGGACAACGGAGTTCTGGTTCATCCCAACCTTCACTCCCTCCACCTGCATGCTGGTTACTCAGGACTTAGCCTAGCTCAGATTTGGGGTCTCAGATAAGGTAGCTCAAATTCTGGTTTAGGCACAAAAGCCCACCACCAGGGCCACTTCAGTCTTGAAATGGAAGCGCTTCTGTATCTGGGCGCAGCTCAGAGTGTGGATCCTCTTGTCTGTCGGTCAACACAATTTTGGAATACCTGTTATCCCTTCGAGTCAGATCTTAGCTACTCCTCCATTAAGGACAAGGTACACCTGGCCGCTGTTTTGCCATCACCAACTCATTCAGAACAGGACAGCGGATCAATTGGAGGTTTCTAAAGCATTCCTCAAGGGAATTCTGCACACCGTCCCCCATTCGGGATCCTGTCCCTCCTTGGCATCTGTTATTACGTTCTAGAGAGGCTTACCTTCTTCCCTTTGAACCAGTTATGAGCTGTGAACTCCATTTCCTCTCTTGGAAACGCTGCTCTTGGTAGCGGTTACCTCGACTAAACGCATCTCGGAGCTCCATGCCTTAATGTGTAAAGAACCCTGTCTCATTTTTCACAAGGATAGAGTGGATCTCTGTACTAATCCTACATTTCTGCGAAGGTGGTTTGAGCTTACATTCAGTCAGTCAGTCAGTTCAGCTTCGGTTTATTACCGGATTATTCCAACAGAGGAAGCTCTTTTGCACACCTTGGATGTGCATAGAGGCTTACACTGTTATCTTTCCAGAACCAAGGAGGCTAGACAGTCTGATCAACTTTTGTGTCCTTCGGACAGGTCCTTGGGATGTCCAGTAACCAAGCAGGCAGCTTGCGCATTGGCTGGTAAACTGCATCTCCTTCTGTTACCAGAAGGGTGAAAAATCCTTCCAGGAGTTATCAAGGCGCATTCCACTAGGGCTGTCGCTGCTTCCTTTGGAGCCTTAAGGAGAGTGTCAGCGCCAACATCTGCGCTGCAGCCACCTGGCACTCCGTCCATACCTTTGTCAGGCACTACAGCTTGGACATAAATTCCAGGTGCAGAGCAGGTTTTGGCCTTGCGGTCCTGCAGGGTCTGATCTCATGAGATCTTCCTGTTCCGTGTGTCTGTATTTTCCTTCCCTCCCAAGGGTTGTCTTAAGCTTTATACTGCTTGGAGGTGTGTCTGTATGTTTCCTTCCCTTCCCAAGGGATGTCTTACGTTTTATACTGCTTGGGAATCAGTCCTACATGTGTTACCTGCTGCAAGAGCTTCCTCTCAAGCAAGATAGTACAGTTACGTAAGAACTTACTATAACAGTAGATCTTCGAGGGAAGCTCTTGCAGCAGGTATGATTTCAAACAACATGAAGTCTTGCTGTATTCTGACAATTGCAGTTAGCACCAGTACTTGAACTGCCGGAGAGTGAAGGGTTAAAATTCTATGCCAGGCATAGAACATTGGGCTAGAGCTCGGTTGAAAACTCTGTCTGTGACACTTTGAAACCAAACCGTCAGATTCTTTACTCCGTCTCACTGAACAGTCGCTCCGGAGATTTTCTCCTTCTGCTTGGCTCAAAGTCGTTGAAGTTGTCTGTTTAGTCCACATTAAATTCGGTTTATTGGTTTGAGACTCTGTCTGTGGTACCGTAAATCGTAGGATAGTATTTGTGTGGAAATTGTAAGTTTTTCGATCGGTTCGGCTGAACCGATCCTGTAGATAAAAATCTTGTGAAAAGTTTAGTGTGTGGTTACCAGTCCGTATCGGTTTTAAAAAAAAAAACGTGAATTTAACGCTTTTTTTCCAACACCCATAACACAGTGAGAAACCGGTAGGAGAGTCTTGCCTGGTGGCTGCCTTATAAAGGGTAATTTTGTTAGGTTGGCCATGTCTGAGAAACCCAAGAAAAAACCGGGCCCACTGGGTTTCAACACTGCAGTGTGTGGGAGGTCTTTGCTAGGCCGATCCCACACCACTTGTGTTTATTGTCTGGGGTTTGACCACCTTGATTCAGACTGCCAAATTTGCAAGAATTTCACTAAGTCTACGTTGGATAAAAGGTTAGGTAGACTTAGGGATAAGGAGGTCGAAAATCCGCTGACCTGGAAGGCCAGTCTGGTTAGGTTCCTACCGAACTAGAAGGAATACCCTCTGACCAGGGCGATACTTCTTGGGCAAGAGGAGAACTGATCCTGAGGATCGGTTCCTACAAAGAGAAAACGCAAGGATAATCGTCCGTTCGGATCCAGAACTTCATGTTCGACAGCCAAGAGATAGCCAGAGTGATTCGGATTGTGGAATCGCTTCCAACCGATCCGGTGCCTTCTGGCAGGGTTTGGTTCCGTTGGTTCCCCGGTTCAGAATTATTCCACTGAAGATTTACGGAGTTTGGCGAGGAGGGATTTTGAAGAGGATGATTCAGACAGTGAAAGTCTGGATGTGCCTGTGGAACGGACATCTCCCCAGAAAAACCTTCTGGTGTTTCACCTCCTAGGCTTTATGGAGTCCCTTCCCGCTTTTTGTTTTACAGAAAGTGGCTCAAACCCTCCAGCTTCCTATTGAGGCTGTGGAGGATCAGGAGGAGCCTGATTTTGTAGAGATGATGGACATCCCAGAGTCTAAGAGACTGTCTGTTCCTCTATAAGTCCTTTGGGAAACGGACACAAAATTCCTAGGTCTCCTAACTGGGACCTCCTGTTGACAAGAGAATGGACAAGAGGTACACCTTGTCAGGCTCAGATACGGAGTTTCTTTATCAGCAATGCAGCCACGTTGGGGTAGTGCAGGTTGCTGCCTGTGACAAGGCAAACATCCCCTTGGCTTCACACCCCCAGACAAAAACTCCAGGAAGATAGATGCCATGGCAAAGAAGCAGTACATGGCATCATCTTTGGGACTCAGACAGGCTAACTATATGGCCTATAAAGCCAGGTACCAGAAGTCCAGGTGGGACACTGTACTGGCACTGGCTAAACAGGCTTCCCCCAGCTAGCCAAGGAGCTGGAGTGGGTGGCTGCTGATGGGATCGAGGCATCAAGGTGCAATTTCATGCTGCTTTGGACTCCAATGATGTGTCATCAAGAGTCATGGCTACATATATGGCTCTTGGGAGAATGGCTTGTTCAAATGTACTAGCCTTTATAGCAGGATACCCAGGCCAAGGCCATGGATTTCCCCATGGTGGGTAATTCTCTGTTTGGGAGCAGACAGAGAATTATGTGAAGAAAATGGGCAGTACAGGACCACTTACAGGAGTGCCCAGGCCAAGGAGAAGCAGGCAACTCCAAAGGCAGCAAGCCAGGGGCAGCCTTTTCATAGGCCTTTCTACCAAGCATAGGCCTCTTCTTCCTTTCCTCAGAGGGTTCTTCAGAGGAGGCAGAAGGTGGATGAGCAGGGCTGCATCACCCCTCAGCCTAAGGCTCCTGCCAAGCAGACACCCTGATGTGTCAGCCCAGGTGACTCCCCATTCTGGTAGGAGGCAGGCTGGCTTACTTTGTCCAGGACTGGGCGTCTGTTACCTCAGACAAGTGGGTCCTGGAGGTTGTAAACCAGGGGTGATTCTCAGTTTCAAAATTTTCGAAACTGAGACCCAGATCCTTTCCACCTGCAAATACATCAGAAACAGAGGTTCCTCTCTACTGGCCTTAAGAGCCATTGAGAGAGTTCCTACCCTATACAGGGGCAAAGGTCTGTACTCCAGGTACTTCCTTACCCCAAAAAGACAGGGAGTGGCGACCCATCCTAGATTTAAGATACCTAAACAAGCACCTGCTAAAGCCAAAATTCAAAATGGTGACTCTGGGAACAATTCTTCCTCTCTGAGGCTAGGAGACTGGCTAGCCTCCTGGACCTCAAGGATGCCTATTTTCCATATTCCCATCAGGTGCTCCCACAGAAAGTACCTCCGGTTTAAATTGCCCTCAGGCCATTACCAGTTCAGAGCAATGCCCTTTGGCCTGACTTCAGCTCCAAGGGTGTTTACAAAGTGCCTACGCAGTAGTGGTGGCCTTTTTAAGAAGGAAAATTATTTCTATCTTTCCATACCTGGACGACTGGCTCCTTGTGGGCCAGTCCCCAGAACAAATAAAGTCAGATCTGCAGGTCACCCAGCAAGTTCTCACTTCCCTGGGGTTCCTTCTCAATCTTCCCGTCAGTTCTCGAGCCAGTACAGCTCCTCACTTTTATAGGAGCAGAGCTGGACACTCAAGGCCAGAGCTTTCCTTCCTTTGGAAGGGCAAAGCCATCTCTTAGCTGGCCTCTTCCTTCCTCCCTCTGGCTTCTCGACCAGCAAGACATTTTCTTCAGCTTTTTAGGCCATCACGGCAGCTTCCACAGCAGTGGTCCAAGGGGCCAGGTTTCAAATGAGGACATTCAGTTCCATCTGAGGACCTTTTGGTCCCAAAGGAAAGATCCTCTTACCAAGCTAATTCCTGTTACTCAGACCTTAATTCAGGCCCCTCAGTGGTGGCAGGACCTGGACAATCTGAGGCAGGTTTTCCATTTGTCACTCAGACTCACTCTGTGGTTCTTACCACATGCTTCCCTTTGGGGTGAGGGCCCATCTGGGGCTCTCATGGCCCAGGGACTGTGGTCTCCTCAGGAATCCCTTCTTCATATCAACCTCCTGGAGCTCAGGGCAGTACTTCTTGCCCTACAAGCTTTCTCTCAGTCAGTACAGAACAAGGTGGTTCAGGTTAGGACGGACAACACTGCCTCCATGTGGTACATCAGCAAGCAGGGAGGCACTCGGTCCACCGGCCTTGTGCACGGAGGCCATGAAAATATGGTCCCTGGCTTATTCCCTACAGACCTCTCTGGTAGCAGTCCACCTCCCAGGAAAGGACAATGTGATAGCAGATGCATTGAGTAGGCCATCACGAATGGTCTCTGGATCCTTTGGTGTTGAAAGTGATTTTCTCAAGGTGGGGCACTCCAGAGATAGATCGCTTTGCAGCCCCAGACAATCACCAACTTCCTCTGTTTTGTTACAGACCCCCAGTCTTGGGCTCAGTCCTCTGGATGCTGTGATTTTGAACTGGGAAGGACATTTCTTATGCCTTCCCTCCTTTCCCTCTACTGTTCAAGGTTCTAGTCAAGGTAAGGTCACAACCATGCAAGTGATTCTGAATGCTCAGACTGGGCCAGGCAGCCGTGGTACCCCCTGTTGCTGTCCCTAGCAGTCTGTCTTCCCCTGTCTCTTCCCAGGAATCACAACCTGTTAGCCTCCTCTCAGGGAGGATTTGGTACCCAGTCTCCGGTCACTCAATCTCAAGGCATGGCCCTTGAAGAGTTAAGAGTATGCAGACTTACATCTGTCCCAAGGGTTCTGGATATTCTCAAAGCTTCTCAAAAGCCTGCCACCAGAAAAACTTACAACTCAAATGGAAGCGGTTCAGTATTTGGTGTTCCAAGAAGCATATATCCCCAGACACTGCTGGAGTTGCCTACAGTTCTGAATTATATGGTTAAGCCTTAATGCCTCTAGGCCTCAAACCAGCTACTGTCAAAGTTCATTTGTCAGCTGTTTCTGCTTTCCTGTCAGTGGGAAGTCTTCCTCTCTGTCGTCTCACCCTGTATTCTGTAAATTTTTCAAAGGATTGCTTCATACCAATCCGCTTTTGGGATCCTGCTCCTGCCTGGGATTTGAATATTTGCATTGCTCAGCTTACACCTTGCAGGCCTATGTCCTCAGCAGAGCTCAAGTACTTGACTTGGAAAGCGGTGTTTTGGTTGCTGTTTCTGCCAGATGTGTCAGTGAATTGCAAGCCCTGTCAGTGGACCCGACTTCATTTCATTCCATAGAGATAAAGTGGTCTTAGAACCAATAGAAGGTTCTTACCAAAGTGGTTTCTGATTTCTACTTAAACCAATCTATGTCTCTTCCTGTGTTCTTCACTGATCACACCTCCTTAGGAGAGCGGAGGCTACACAGTTTAGATGTTAAAAGGGCCCTTAGTTACTATATAGAGCAGTACAAGGGTCATAGGTTTCCTCCCTCCAGTTGTTCTTCACTTATGGGGAAGTAGGTAAGGAAAACCCGCCACCAGGAGAACCATTGCCAGGTGGATCGTGTCCTGTATTCAATTCTGGTATGAGAAACTGGGAAAAACTTCACCCTCAGGCCTGAGGCTCATTCCACTAGAGGTACAGCTGCTTCCAGACAACATGAATTCTTGCAGTATTCTGACTATTGCAGTTAGGTCCTGCCTTTCAACTGCCCGGAGAACAAGAGTTAACGTTCCATGGCCAGCATGGAGCGTTCAGCTAAGCTTAGTTGAAGCCCCTGTCTGCTGTTGTTTAAACTCAACCGTCAGATTCTTTACTCCGCCTCACTGAACAGTCGCTCCGGAGATTTCTCCTTTGCTCAGTTCGAAAAAGTCGGTTAAAGTGTCGTTTTTGTCGGTTTCTACGAATTTCTGCTACCGAATCTGTCGGTTTAAGTCTCTGTCTGTGGTACGTGAGTACTAGATAGGTTTCATTTAGTGTCTGTGTGGAACTTGTAAATTTGGGATCGGTTCGGTTTGAACCGATCAGATTGATCTTAAAAGTTTTGAATTTATTAGAGTGTGGTAACCGGTCTGTATCGGTTCTGAAAATAACTGATTTAATTCGTTTTTCCAAGACCGTAACACGGTCAGGAACCGATAGGGTGTCTTGCCTGGCGGATTGCCGAAAAAGTGCGTTTTGGATAGGATTGGCCATGTCTGAGAAACCAAAGAAAAAACCAGGCCCACTGGGTTTCAACACTGCAGTGTGTGTGGAAGCCTTTGCTAAGGCTGATCCCCACACCACCTGTGTTGTTGTCTGGGTTTGACCACCTCGATTCAGACTGCCAAATTTGTAAAAGTTTTCCCAAAGCTACCCTGGATAAGAGAGTGGTAGACTGAGGAAAGGGAGGCCGAAGTCCACTGACCGGATGGCCAGCCTGGTTCGGTTCCGACCGAACCAGAAGGAGTGCCCTCTGACCAGGGCGTAAACTTCTTCAGGCAAAAGGAGGCCGATTCTGAGGAGTTGGTTCGGTTAAAAGAAAGAAGAGAAAAATCATCCTGTTCAGATCCACAAATTCTTTCTCCGACCGCTGATGAAATAGCCAAAGCGATAAGGATAGTTCAATCGCTAACTCGGTTCGGCGAACCGGCACCATCTGGCAGGGCTCGGTTCGATCGGTTCCCCAGTTCGGATTATATTTTAGAAGAATTTTATGAACGAGGAGGAGGAGGAGGGAGAGTATGAGGATAATGATGATGATGATGGTGATTATGAAAGTCTGGATGTGCCTATTAACCTAGACATCTCCCAGACAGACCTTCTGGTGTTTCTCCTCCTAGGCTTTCTGAATCCCTTCCCACTTTATGTTTTACAAGAAAGTGGCTGAAACCCTCCAGCTTCCAATGGAAGAAGCAGTAGAGGATCAGGAGGAGCCTGATTGTGTTGAAATGATGGACATCCCAGAGTCCAGGAGACTGACTGTTCCCCTCCATAAATCTTTTGGGAAACAGACATTTAAAATTCTAAAGATTCCTAACTCCATACCTCCTGTGGACAGACAAATGGACAAGAGGTATACCCTTTCAGACTCGGACACAGAGTTCCTTTCTCAGCAATGCAGCCATACATAGATACATAGACAGTGTCGGCAGATAAGGGCCTATGGCCACCCATTCTGCCCATTTGAGCTTAAAGTTCAGTTTGTTTTCCTAGAAGTCTGTTGCCCTTACCTGACCTCCAGAATTCCTTTATGTCTATCCATGCATTCTTAAATCCCGTGATTGTTTCAGCCCCCACCACTTCCTCTGGCAGGGTGTTCCACTTGTCCACCACCCGTTCTGTGAAGAAATTCTTTCTCATGTTTCCTCTGAATCGTCCTCCTCCAACTTCATCCCATGCCCTCTAGTCCTGGAACATCTTTTCGGCTTAAAAATAGTGTTTTCCTGCACCCTGTTCCTCCTGTAAGATACTTGTATGTCTCTATCCATATCCCCTCTCCCTCCTCTCCTTCAGGAGTACATGTTCAGTTCCTTCAACCTGTCTTCATGAGGACTTGTGATGCAATCCATGCACCATCTTTGTTGCCCTCCTCTGAACCTTCTCTATCCTGTCTATGTCCTTACATAGGTATGGTCTCAGAACTGTACACTGTACTCCAGGTGGGGCCTCACTAGTGTCTTGTATAGAGATTGTGACCTCCCTTTTCCTGCTGGTGATGCCCTGCCTATACAACCCAGCATCCTATTTGCTTTACCTGCTGCCTTGTCACACTGTTTCCCTACCTTGGGGTCATCAGAGATGACAACCCCAAGATCCCTTTCCTGCTTGGTGCATGCTATATCCTCACCCCAACTGATATATTGTGCCAGGGTTTTTGTGCCCCATATGCATTATCTTGCACTTCTTTGCATTGAATTTCAACTGCCAAACCCCTGACCATTCTTCAAGTTTCTGCAGGTCTCTTCTCATTCTGTCTACACTCTCTGGTGTGTCTACTCTGTTACAGAGCTTTGTGTCATCAGCGAACAGTGAAATTCTGCCTTCTGGGTCCTGCGCAATGTCACTGATGAAGATGTTGAATAGGACTGATCCCTGTGGTACCCACTGGTCACTCTTCCCTCTGTGGAGTGACAGCCATTTACCACCACCCTCTGTGTCCTGCCACCCAGCCAGTTACCTGCCCACCACACTACTGTCCTGCCCACCCATGTTCCCCAGTTTGTGTAATAGTCTTCTATGTGGCACAGTGTCAAAGGCCTTGCTGAAGTCCAGATAGGCCATGTCCACTGCCCTCCCTGATCCACCTCCCTAGTCACCCAGTCAAAAATTCAGCGAGGTTGGTCTGACATGACCTCCCCTGGTGAAACCATGCTGCCTTGGGTCCTGTAGTCCATTGACAACTAGATGTTCAACCAATCTCTCCTTCAGTAGTGCTTCCATGATCTTCCCCACTACCGGTGAGGCTGACTGGTCTGTAGTTCCCTGCTTCCTCTTTGTTCCCACTTTTGTATAAAGGGACTACATCTGCTGTCCTCCAGTCTTTGGGTACCTCCCCTGTTTCCAGTGATCGACTAAACAGGATAGCCAGAGGTTCAGCCACCACCTCTCTTAGTTCTTTAAGGACCCTGGGGTTGCACCCCATCTGGCCCCATTGCTTTATCAACTCTTATTACTTCCAGTTCCTTCAGGACCCTTTCTTGTGTAAAGGGACTTGTGTCCATTTCTGCACCATTCTCACCTTGTACTCCTTCAGACCCATTACCCTCCTCTTCCTCAGTAAAGACTGAGCAGAATACCTGTTCAATATGTCAGCTTTACTGTTGTCATCCTCCAGGCCCCCATCCTCCCCTTCAGTCTCCTATCCTCCCTTTGTCTTCTTTTTTCACTTCGTGCCTGTAAAGGTTTTGTCCTCTCTACCCACTGATTTTGCAATGTGTTCTTCTGTCTGAGCTTTGGCTTCCCTTACTGACCTCCCTGCCTCCCTTTGCTTCTCCTGGTACTTCTCCCTATCTCCTTCTGCCTGTGTCTTTTTGTATTGCCTGAATGCAATCTTTTTGGCTTTCACTTTCTTTGCTACCTCTTTGAAAACCATAATGGTCTCCTCTTCCTTTTCCTCTTGCTAACCTGCTAATGCATAATTCTGTTGTTCTTGTAATCCCCATGTTAAATACTGCCCACTGTTCCTCAACCCCTGATTCCTGTCCCATTCCCTTAATGCCTCTTTCAAGTATCTCCCCATTTTCCCAAAGTCTACCCCAATAAAATCCAGGATCGTGTTTTTGTGTGGTTTGGTTCTGCTCTTTCTGTGATTTCAAACCACAATGACTGGTGGTCACTGTTTCCCAGGTGCTCCCCACTGTACCCCCATCACACTATCCCTGTTTGTGAGCACAAGGTCCAGTATTGCCACAGCCTCCAGATCTTCCATCTTGTTGCTAAGGCTCCTGGCATTTGCACACATGGCTTTCCATGATTTGACCTCCTAGACTGTTTCACTGTTCTACTCAGTCCCTTCCTTGGTTGTCATTTATCCCTGGTTCTCCTTGCTGTCTGCCCTTCTGCTGAATTTTGCCCTTTTCTGCTTATCCACCTCTTGGGCACTAATCTCCATCTTTTGCACACTGCTTTGCAGAGATAGCCACTCCTCTGGTTCACTGGTTCCACTGCTAGCTGTGAGGGGTGAGCAAGTAGGTACCATCCTTGCTGGCCTGCCACCCCCTTTGCTAGTTTAAATGCTTGTCAATGTAGCATTTAAACTTATCATTAAGTCTTGGATTCCCTCCAGGATGGATGCAGGCCGTCAGGCTGAACAAACCTCCATCCCTCCAGGTGGGTCCCCAGTCACCAATGAATCCAAACCCTTCCTCACAGCATCAGTTCTTCAACCATGAGTTAAAGTTCCTGGTGCATGCACTCTTATGCTCTCCGTTGCCTCTCACAGGTAGTACTTCTGAGAAAGTGACAGAAGTAGCTACTTGCTTGAGACCCTCCCAGTTTCCTAAACTCTTCCTGAACTTCCTTTGGCTCCCCATTTGCCAGGTCATTAGTACCTAGGTGGATAATGACATCCAGCTCATCCTCCCGTCTTGCCTTCCCAGTGATCCCCAGGATCTTCCTTCCATCCCTCCATGCCGTGGCACCTCACCTCCTGTCCTCCCCTCCTGTGTTCCTAGCTGGATCCCTCTTATGATGGAGTTCCCCACCAGGATTCGCTTCCTCCTTCTCTGGGGTCCACTGCTTTCCCGCTGAGGTCACCTCCTTGGCTAACCTCCACATCCTTTCCTTCCACTTCTCTGGGTACCTCTATTTGGTTGTCCTCATTTGCCAGTGTGGCATATGGGTTCTTGAGTGGAATAGGATCTGGGATGTGCCTCTGCCTGACTGCTCTAACCCTCCCTGAGCCACTGTCATCCAAGTGCTCCTCGTTCTTGGCATCCTTTGAGGCAGTTGCATTGGGCTGGGTGGTCTCTGGATGGGGTGATGGTACTCCTGACCAGTTTACTTCCGCTCTGGGTCTGGCTACCTCATCCCGCGGTCAGAGAGATGCATGCAGATAGGGCAGCACCTCAGTGTCAGAAGGTCTGCCTGAATGTGGCTGCCCACAGCCACTGCATTGCTACACTCCCACATTATACTGCAATTCCACTGCTTGTCTGCTACTGAAGCTCTCCTAGTTCCCTTTTTATTAATTTACTGTACTAAAATCCTGCCACTGATCCTCAGATAATTTTTTTTTTAAAGAAAAAGAAACCAATAAATAACTAAATGAGTCAAAACACTTGTGCTGAGGGTGGGCTTCTTCCCCTTATGCCCCTCCTACTTCACCCTTACTATACCCTGTGTTTAGCTCCTGTCAATCAGATTTAACAGGGTATATAATTAGAGTTGGGGGAAGGGGGGCGAAATAGTAACAATTAAAGACAGCACAGAATTACACCACCACTATGTTTTAAATTTTCAACAGCCCAAAAACAATTATAAGTAATGACAACAGAGAAAGTATAGTGTCACTAAAAGCCCACAATCTAAGTTTAAAGAAAAATAGCAATTACCAGTTACTCTAAAGCACTGGATTGAATATGTTTCCTTCCTTCCCTTCTGGCTTCTGCCATGTTGGGGTGAGTGCAGGCTGCTGCCTGTGATAGAGACAAATATTCCCTTGGCATCACAGCCCCAGATAAGGACTCCAGGAGGATTGATGCCATGGCAAAGGGCAGTACATGGCAGCATCTTTGGGACTCGGGCAGGCTAACTATATGGCCTACACAGCTAGATACCAGAAGTCCAGGTGGGACACTGCTGGCTCTGGCTAAACAGGCCCCTGACCAGCTTGCCAAGGAGCTGGAGCAGGTGGCTGCGGATGGGATTGAGGCATCAAGGTGCAATTTCATGCTGCTGTGGACTCCAATGATGTTTCATCTAGAGTCATGGCTACATCTGTGGCCCTTGGAGGATGGCTTGGCTCAGATGTACTAGCCTATCACAGGATACCCAGGCTAAGGCCATGGATTTCCCTGTCATTGGTAATTCTCTGTTTGGGGAGCAGACAGAAATTACATAAAAAAGATGGATGAGTACAGGACCACCTACAGGAGTGCTCAGGCTAAAGAAAGGCAAGCCACTTCTCAGAGGCAGCACTCCAGGGGCAGAGGCAGGCCCTTTCAAGGGACTTTTACCAAGCCCAGGCCTCCTCTTCTGCTTATGCTCAGACTGGGTTCTTCAGAGGAGGCAGGCGGGGAATGAGCAGGCCTGCTTCCACCCCTCAGCCTAAAGCCCCTGCCAAGCAGACACCCTGGTGGGTCTGCCTGGGCCGGTCTCCAATAACTGTAGGGGGCAGGCTGGCTTACTTTGTCCAGGACTGGAAGTCTCTGACATCAGACAAGTGGGTCCTGGAAGTAGTAAGCCAGGGACTGGTTCTCAGCTTCAAAAATTTCCCAAGATGAGAACCAGATCCTTTCCACCTGCAAATCCATCAGAGACCCTTGCCCTGGAGGCAGAGGTTTCTTTCCTGCTGGCTCTCAGAGCCATAGAATGGGTTCCTGCCCTACACAAGGGCAAAGATTGTACTCCAGGTACTTCCTACCCCAAGAAAACAGGAGAATGGCAGCCCATCTTGGATCTAAGATACCTGAACAAGCACCTTTTAAAACCAAAGTTCAAAATGGAGACTCTGGGAATAATTCTGCCCTCTCTAAGGCCAGGGACTCACTGTTGCTGTCCTTAGCAGTCCACCTTCCCTGTCTCTTCCCAGGAATTACAACCTGTTGATATTCTCTCAGGGAGAATTTGGTATCCGAACCTCAAATCTCTCAATCTCAAGGCATGGCTCTTGAAGTTAGTTGCTGATCTGCACCTTTCTGCACCTTTCTCAAGGGGTTCTGGATATCCTTAAGGCTTCTACGAAGCCTTCCACCAGAAAAGACTTACAACTTCAAATGGAAAAGGTTCACTATTTGGTGCTCTAATAAGCATATTTCTCCAGAATCTGCTGGGTTGCCTACAGTCCTGGACTATATGGTTCATCTTAATGGCTTAGGACTTAGGCCAGCTACCTAAAAGTGCATCTGGCAGCTGTTTCTGCCTTCTTGTCAGTAGGCAAGCCCTCTCTTCTGTCAGCCCATCCTGTGTTTTGTAAGTTCTTCAAGGGATTGCTGCACCAATCCCCCTTTAGGGACCCTGCTCCTGCTTGGGACCTTAATGTTTGCATTGCTCAGCTTATGCAACCACCCTTTGAGCCTTTGTCCTCTGCAGAGCTTAAGTACTTGACTTGGAAAACTGTATTTTTGGTAGCCATTACCTCTGCCAGGCGTATCAGTGAATTACAAGCCCTGTCAGTGGAGCCTGATTTCATCTCTTTCCATAGAGATAAAGTGGTCCTAAGAACTAACAGGAAGTTTTGCCTAAGGTGGTTTCAGATTTCCACCTTAATCAGTCTATCTCTCCCTGTTTTCTTCACTGACCATTCCTCCTCTGGAGAGAGGAGGCTGCACAGCTGGATGTTAAGAGGGCCCTCAGCTACTACATAGAGTGCACCAAGGGTCACAGGTTTGAGTCCCTCAGTTATTTCCTCACATATGGAGAGGGTCGGTGAGGGCAAACCTGCTACTAAGAGATCTATTGCCAGGTGGATTGTCTCTTGTATACACAATTCTGCTACGAGCTGGGTGGAACCCACCCTCATGCCTGAGGGCTCACTCTACTAGAGGTACAGCTGCTTCCCTGGCTGCTGCCAGGGATATTCTATCTTAGAAATTTGTCAAGCAGCCACCTGGAAAACAGTCCATACATTCACCAAGCATTACTCTCTGGATATCCAGGCTAGGAGTGATGCTTGGTTTTAACCTAACCAGTACTTCAAAGCCTATTCCCAAAGTAGGTTCTTGTCCCTCCATGGAGGTACTGGCAGTAGTCTCAATAGTCAGAATACAGCAAGATTTCATGTTGTTTGAAGAAAAAATTACTCACCTTAGTAATGTTGTTTCTTCTAATGAGTCTTGCTGTATCTGACCTCCCCCCCGCCTCCCTCTCAGAACCTGGTTTTGGGATGTGGGTAGGCAGGAGCAGTGTTGGCACCTAGAGCTGCCTCTTTTTCTCACCCTCCTTTATTTTGGGTGTGTGTTGTGTTTTGTTTTTGGGTTTCCTGACTTGAGTCTTTGCTTTGAAACCGAAAAAACCCTTTTTATCAAATTTAGTTGCCAGTTGGCTTGTGTAGTTTTACAGTTTCCACACAGAACTTCTAGTAGTATTGCTCGTAAGATCTGACGATTTGGAGTTCAAACAACAGCAGACAGAGGCTTCAACCGAGCTTGAGCTCAGCGTTCCATGTCTTGCATGGAAAGTTAACCCTTGTTCTCCGGGGCAGTTGAAAGGCAGGACCTAACTGCAATAGTCAGAATACAGCAAGACTCCATTAGAAGAAACAACATTACTAAGGTGAATAATTTTTTAATCTATGGCTGCGACCAGATATTCCTTTGTTAGAAATTTGCCAAGCAGCCACCTGGAAAACAGTTCATACCTTCACCAAGCATTACTCTCTGGATATCTAGGCTGGAGTGATGCTAGGTTTAACACAACAATTACTTCAGAGCCTGTTCCCGAGAAAGTTCTGTCCCTCCTCCTTGGAGGTACTGCTTGATAGTCTGCAATTTGTCAGAATACAGCAAAACTTCATGTTGTTTGAAGAAAAAATTACTCACCTTAGTAATTGTGTTTCTTCTAATGGAGTCTTGCTGTATTCTGACCCTCCCTCTCAGAACCTGTTTTGGGATGTGGGTGGGCAGGTGCAGTGTTGCACCCAGGGTGTCTTTAGCCCACTTTCTGTTGTGTTGGGTGCCTTCTGTTTGATTAGTTAAGAGTTTTTTATTTCTTATTGCTTGGTTTTGGTCTTTGGGTTTCCTGACTTGAGTATTTTGGGAATCTAAAGTCTTTGTTGCCAGTTGGCTAGTAGGAATTTTACAATTTCTACATTATATAGTCAGTGAGTTTTAGCTCGTAAGAATCTGGCGGTTTGGTTTCAAAGTGTCACAGAGTTTTCAACCGAGCTCGAGCCCAACGATTCTATGCCTGGCATAGAATTTTAACCCTTCACTCTCCGGGGCAGTTCAAGTGCTGGAGCTAACTGCAATTGTCAGAATACAGCAAGACTCCATTAGAAGAAACACAATTGCTAAGGTGAGTAATTTTTTCTTCCCTCCCTCCTTCCCTGGGAGTAGGTCTCTCCTGCTAGGGCCAAGGTTTCATGCTGCAGGGGCCAGTGTGGCCTTATTTTTGTAGAAGCTCCTATTTCTGCATTTTCTGCTCTCATAAGCCTGCCTTAGGCTGTCAAGAACTGGAGCACATGGGGACCGCCTCCTGCCTTTATACTGGCTGACATCGGGGAGGGTGTTGTCAGGTGGGCGTCCCATGTCAGTACTGCTGGAGAAAGAAACTGCAAGATCTGCCACCAGGTGGTGTCAGTCCTACATGTGTGATTCCATCATTTTCCTACTACCGAGTTCAAACTGACAGGTCTGAAGTTTCCTGCCTCTGTCTTGCTCCACTTTTGTGAAAGGGAATCACATCCATCCTTCTCCAGTCCTCAGGTACCACCATCCTCCCATGATTTTTTAAAAGGGTAGTCGGTGGTGTTACTAGTTCTCCCTTAGTTCTTTTAGATTCTGGGGTGAATCCCATCAGGCCCCATTGCTTTGTCCACCTTCAGTTTTGGGAGTTCTTTCAGAACCTTTTCTTCTGTGAAAGGAATGATATGACCCCCCTATCCAGAGTGCTTCTATTGACTGGATTAGGTACCTCCTCCTCCTCCTCCTCTTTTGTGAATACTGAGCAAGTATTCATTCAAAATCCCTACTTTTTCACTGTCCCTCTCTGCCCACCCACCCTCCTCTTTATTTAGCCTCCCCATCCCTCCCTTTGTCTTTCTTGGCTCCCTAATGTACCTATAAAAGGTTTTATCACTCTTCTTAACCAAATTGGCTATCTTTTCCTCAGTTTGGGCCTTTGCTATTCTGACTGCCTTCCCGCTCCCTTCTACTTTAACTGGTACAGTTCTCTGTCCTGCTCCTTCTGTGTTTCAGTTATACTTCCTGAATGCTGTATTTTCTCCCTCCTTCCCTGTCACCTCTTTTGAGGCCTTGTAGTGTTTTTTCTTTCATTTTGATTTATTTGCTTCACACAAGGCTTGTTGCCTCTGTGATGGCAGTTTTGATGTTTCTGCATTGTTGCTCCACCCGCCTCCGCCTGCTTGCCTGTTGCTAGTTCTTTTCTGAGGGCACACTCCATTTTAACAAAATTAGCCCTCCTGAAGTCCAGTGCCTTCACTTTTGTATGGCTTGACTACAGCTGCGTTTATCGTGAACCACACTGTTTGGTGGTCACTTGTTCCCCAGATGGCTACCCACTTCTAGATCTGAGGTCCTCTCTCCATCCCCATTTAAGTACCAGATCTAAGATTGCTCCCACCGGGTGGTTGCCAGCGTTAGCTGTCTGAGGCATGCCCCCTGTAGGGAATCAAGAATGGCTCTGCTCTTGGATGTGACTGCAGTAAACATCTGGCATATTCAGGTCCCCATCAGTAATTTTAACCCTTTCTCTGCCATCCTGGGGATGCCTTCTATCATTTCCTTGGCCATTTCCTCCCCTGAGATGAGGGGTCTGTATACAACCCTGTGCAGATTGTGGTGCCATTTCCAGTCTCCAGGTTGACCCACAGTGCCTCCTCTCCCTGTTTACCTTTAGTTCCATTACTTTAATCCCTTCCCTTACATGAGAGCTACTCCTCCTTCGTCTACCCTCTCTGTCCCTCCTGTAGATTGTGTACACTGGTATGTTGGCGTCCCAGTCATGTTTCTCTGTGTACCGTGTTTCTGTGACTGCCATGATATCCAGGCATCCCTCTTATATCAACACCATCAGTTCAGGGCTTGTTACCTATACTGTGGGCATTGGTACTCACTACCCTCCATTTTCGATGGCCACCCCTTTTGCCCCATCCCTGTCCTTACTGCCTTTGTCTTTTCTCCATTTACCTCTGCCCTTCTCCTGTTGACTTCTCTGTCTTGGTGTTTACCTCACTAACTACCCTGATTTTTTCTTTTTTGAGAGCTAGGATTTCCCTTCTCCATTTGGTGCCTCTCCCTTGGCTAGTTTAAATGCTTGCCAATGAAGCATTAAACCTATCACCTAGGATCCTGGTTCCCTCCTGGACAGATGCAGACCATGCACCACTATAGGCCTGTATCCCTCCAGGTGGGCCCCAGTCCCTAATGAAGCCAAATCCTGAGCTCTGCACCAGCTTTTCAACCAGTCATTGAATCCCATGGTGCAGAGTGCACTAGCCTCATTCATGCCATAGACAGGCTGCACTTCCGAGAAGGTTACAGTGCGTGCTGCTTGTCTAAGGCCTCTCCCAACTCCACAAACTCTTCCTGCACTGCTCTGGTCCTTCCCAGCCAGGTCATTTTATCCGTGGGTGGACCATGACATCCAGCTCCTTCCACGAGCAGCTACTTCTGCGATCCTGAGGATTCTCTCCCTTCCCTCCAAGCCATGGCGCCAGGCAGGCACCTTACCTCCTCTCTCCCCTCCCCAGTTCTACCCTCCTAACAATGGGAGTCCCCACCAGGAGTTGTTTCCTTCCCTGTGGGTCCAGTGCCAGCCTCCTGTGGGTCTCCTTTGTGGAGGTTCCAGCATCCTCCTTGGTTTCCACTGCAGGTGCCTCCATAAAGGAACCACACTCTGCCAGAGCGGCATATGGATTGTGGAGAGGTCAGAGTGGAGGGATGTGCCTCTGTTCCACCACCCTCACCCTCCCTGGGCCCACTGTGGTCCTACCGTTGCCTCTTTCTTGGCAGCCTCTGGGGCAGTGGCAGGTGGCTCTGGTGGTCCCTGGGTGAGAAAGGAGGTCCTCCAAATCCTGGCCAACTCAGCCTGAGATGAGCAACCGCCTCCCTCAGCCCAGAGAGGTGCCTGCAGATGGGACAAAACCGCATCCTATAGAAGGTCTCCCGGAAGACTGCTGCTCCACAGCCACTGCACTGCACCATGCCCATCATGTCTTATTTGTGGCCCCTTAACTGTTGTTTTGTATACTTACTCTTTCCTCTCTCTGTTTATTTTGCTTTATAGATATATTTATTTTTTCTCTTCCTACTTTCCTACCACCTTCTGCCCTTAAAGCTCCTGATTTTCCTGTTCTGGGACAGGAAGTTCCTATATTCCTCAGTAGTCTCCTTACTTGCTTAGTCAGACCTCCAGCAGCTAGGAGGGGATGGAGCTACTCTTTTCCTTCTAGGATGGTGAGTCTTTTGTGCCTCTGTGGTCACTCCTTCCTGCTTCCATCAGGAAGTTCCTGTTGTCAGTCAAATCCTGTGCCTGTAAAGTAGAACTGGCTAAGGGTGGGGATGGAGGGCAATATAGTCCCAGTACAGTTCTAACAACAGCTCCTTCCTTTTGCTGTTCTCTGTCAAAAGCTATCTAGGTCAGTTTTAAAATGCAAACACCTGGCTTCCCTTTTGCCAGGCCACCCTAATTCACAGTGTCTTTCTTCACCTAGCTAACTGCACAGATAACAATTCCCTCAACCAACTCAAGACAAACACACCAACTCTTTTTTTTTTTTTTTGTTGTTGTTTTGTTTTACCTAAACTGAAGATCTTACTTGAGAGGGTTCTTTCAGTAGATCATTATATATAGGACTAGCACCTGGTGTCTGGGCCTCACGACAGACTTTTCTGGCAGTACCTGACAGGGGACTGCCCACCCGACATCAGTGCCCGATGTCAGGGTGACCCGTATATAATTAGGTACCCACCCAGCCTCCAGTTCTTCTCCCACAGTCAAGCCGTGTCAGTCACATTGCAGACTTCCATTAGTGATCGTCGTGAATGGTTCTTTAGCGTCAGATTCTTCCTTGCTTTTTCCGTTCTCTAAAATTTTTCTTGCTTCTGTCTTCACCCAAGAAGAAGTGCTCGTCCTTTGGCAGACACACTACCCCACAAGGCGGCCACCTTAAATCGTGATATGCCTGGGCCCAGACCACCCTGTCTCATCCTGTCCAGGTGCCAGCCTTTCAACCAGGCCACCAGAAGGCGGTGACAGCAGGCTTTGGAGGCCCATCTTTTAAAAGTCTGTCTTGCTTCGTTAGAAAGCAAATGGACCAGATCCGTGAGTCCTCTTCAGGAAATCTCCCTCAAAAAGAGTACTGAAAGGAAATCTCAGGAGCGGAGCACTCTGCAGAGGCCCAGCCTTAGCTATCAGGCATAGTGGTGGAGGCCTCTCCTCTCCCATCGGTGGGATTCCTCCAGATCCAGTGACTCTCCTGGTCCCGATCCCACCGTCGGATCCAGCAAACACTCACCCGGCGGAACCTCAGCGACAACTTCAGAGCCGGGCCCAGTCGTCTGCCCCAGCCTTTGGCTCCAGTGCGAACCACGGTCCCTCCGTTGGGTCCCCTTTGTCCGGTCCGATGCCAGATCCTTTCCGGCACGGATCGGGTGGTGCTGGTCGGCGTCGGTCACCTCAGACATTGGTATCCTGCGCGGATCTGCCACCAATATATCGACAGCGAGTTCGGCGTGGGTCCCCTCTGTCAGACCCCTGATGTGGATTTGTTCCAGACCCCGGACTGTTCCTCATTACTCCCAGGTATCTTGGGGACCACTACCCAACTGGTCCTCCTTCTGATTGGAGTACTTCAGGACAGTGCTACCCTGGGTACAATCCCTACCACGGCAACCATTTCCAGGGTTATCAGGGTATTACTACCCACCTCCTGGTAATCCTCTCTCCTCCTCCCCAGTCTCAACCTCCTCCCCACTCCCTCCACGGCTCTGGCCACGCGGACTTCAAGACCCTAATTCCAGTCTTGGTGGCAGTGGGCGCATTCGGACTTAGTGTCAGATCTGGAAAGCAGGCTCCCACACGCTGTCCCAGATCTCCGTCCCCGAGTTCTTCTCCTCCATCCACGTTCATTTCTCAGGGATGGTCCGCCAAAACCATTGTTCTCCCGGACCTTAGCGACCTTCGAGCGAGGGGACGGATGGCGGCGATGATAATGATGATGCTGATGAGTGGCGGAGAAGCCTCTGACAAACCTGAGGTTCTGAAGGGCAGGGTTTCTCCCAAGTCCCCGGAGGACCCTGAGTTTCGGACCTCTTGAGGTTAATGTAAGACTTTTGACTGGGAGTTGAGGATCAGGACCCCATGTAACAGAGGCTGGCTGAACACCTGGACAGAGTGTCTGTCCCCAGTACCAATTCCTCCTTTGATTGGACCTCACCTCTACGGTCTGGCAGATGCCTCATTCCATCCCGGCTGTCCCCAAGGAGGGCGGACAGAGTGTACCAGGTGCCTAAGGGCTCCATTTCTTAAGTGCATCCAAGGCAGACTCCTTCATATTTCGGCTGCTCATGATGGCTCGTCTGCACCCGAGCACATGACACGTGTCCTCCAGATAAGGAGTCAAGGCAGATGGACCAGTTCAGTAGAAAGGTTTATTATTCTGCCACATGCGTGCTTTGGTCCCTAAATTATGTGGCCCATATGATGCCACACCAAAAACTACCTTGACCAGGCTGGAGGAGGTCCAGGCTATGGACCCTCGAGGCCTCAAGGAGGAGCTGCGCAAGGATCTCTGCCTCTCACGTGTTTCCTGTAGGCATGCTCTGCAGGCTACATACAACTCCCCGACTCTGTAGCCTGCGCCCTCGAGGTGTTCGTCGCCTTAAGACAGCACTTCTGGCTGCGTATTCCTGGCCTCGCCAATGAGGTGCAGTCTGCGATTCATGATGCCCCCTTCCAAGGCTCGGTGCTTTGTGGTGGCGATACCAAAGACATCATCACTAACCTTCAGGATGGAGGTCTCACCCTGAGGTCAGTGCAGTCCATGTACTGATCAGGCACTCAACAACAACAGCAACAGCCCTTTCGGAAACTGATTGTTTTTCTGGGACGGAACACTGTAATGCTGCCCGCTGTCTGCTAGGTCTCTGGGGTTACCTTTAGGCTAGGCAGCTGCTATTTGCGACTGTTTTTAACTCTGCCTAGCTACCTTATTCTCTCTACATTTGGGAATTATAGCGACTGTGTGTTTCTAAGTGCTGCCTTAAGTTTTAATGCATACTGGGGATTCTGTACTGTGAAATCTTTAGTAAAGCTCTGTGCCTACCTGCTGTTAGTCCTGGGTGTCGCCATGTTCACGATTCTCGCGCATGTGATAGGAGACTATAATCGGGACATGCCCAACAGCTTCCTTTATGCACATGAGGTAAGGACTAGGCTCCTCGTAATCCTCTGCTGCATACTAATTTCCCTTTGTCTGTTTCCCTCATGTAGGCCTCTCAGACCCTCCCTCCTCTCCTATGCAGTCACGGCAGTGCTCCGGCGCCTACAAGCTCCCTCCTCGAGCTGAAACATAGAACTAGCGAGAGTGCAAGAGGTAAAGGATACCGCTGCTTACAGCCTGCTACCTGTGTGGGATGTTAGCTCGTCGGCGCTGTCGCCGACTGCCCACTCAGCCACCACCATGGGCGTCTCTTAATTTATAGGCCCTTCCCTATGACATCACTTCCTGCCTGCTGTAATACTATCCTGCCTGCTGTAATACTAAGTCCCCACTTTTCCATTTGCAGGTTATGCCTGCCAGCCACTAGAGGACCCTCAGACTCTCACCTCAGGTTCTTCTACCTGACTTCCTCCTCCCCTACTTCCTGGAACCCCTCTAACTACCTGTGCTACTTCTCTCCACTACAATTCACCTCTGCCTCTGCCCACACCTCTCCCCAGCACCCAGCCTCTTAGCTAGCCCTACTTTCTGACCCCTAGCCCCACCACCAAACCTACCCCAGTGTGCCACTAACCCCTAGTGACCACTAGGAGTTGCTATTTCCACCCTGTTTTTGGCCCCAAACCCAGCCTGCCTCAAGCCCCCAGAACATGGACCTCTGCTCTCACTCAGGTCCCATTTCCAGTTGCCCTGCCAGGGTCTCGAGCCTTGTACCCTATCCACCAGAGTCCGTGTCACTACCACTACTCCAAAGTGGTATCTACGCTCTGGAGGACAACCAAAATACTTCTACCTTTCTGCCCTGCTGCCACCACAAGCGCTATGTTTGTCCACCTCCTCCTCAAATGCCTCCCCTCATCTACGTTTCTAGTACCACGTCCCATCAACCAGGCATCTCCCTGGCACACTTGTACCAGCACCCACAATTCTCCTGACATAGTACAATCCCACCCTACACTGACCATGTGCCTGGCCCACAGCAGCCATCCCTGGTTACCTTCCCACTGCCTACCCTGGCTCCCTTTGGCGGCTAATTGTTCTCACCCTCCTGACCTGGCAAACCCTGTCCATCCCTTGTTCCTGATGGTCTCCTTCCCATCCCAACATACCCATCGGAGCTTGCACACCACTGCCCCTGGCCAGGCCGTGGTCTTCCTAGTACTCCTAACAGGCAATATACATCCTAACCCAGGCCCTGCCCATACTAGCCCACCAGCTGGGTCCTCCGGTCTCGCATAGCCTCCATGAATATATGCAGCATATTGAAAAATGTGATACTCTCAATGTTGGGTCATGCTGCATAAACCAGATGTCATAGCACTGGTGGAAACCTGGCTATCAAAGTCCACCCCTGGCCTTTGTCTCCTCCCAGGCTACACCTATGCAGGGAGGATCGAGGCAGGCAAGCGTGGGGTGGCTGTGCAATCTATAACGGGACACACTCGCTGGACAAGCACTTCCTGCCCGGCTCTTGTACAGGGCACAGGCCTACCCTCAAACTTGCCCCGGACCCCTCAGGCCCCTATATCTCACCACTGCCTACATTCCCCAAAGAACCAGAACCCGGCACTGATATCCTTAACAGATTATCTTGCCACCCTCCATCACAAGGCAGAACAAATCCTAGTGGGGACGGAACATGAACTGGCTCAGCGCCTCCTCCTCCACCACCGGGGTTCTTTCGCAGCCCTAGATCTGACACAACTCATTTCCCAACCCACTAGAGTAAACCCAAAGAGAGGTACCAGCACCCTTCTAGATGTAATCATCACCAACCGCCCAAAAATCTATGATATCCAGGTCCTCCTGACTCAGCTTAGTGACCATTCCCTTATCCTATTCCATTGGGTGACCCAACGCCCCAACTCACAGCCCAGTCCACACTCTGCCAGTGCCTCAGACGGGTGGGCTGAAAAACCTCAACAACTTCTTGCCCAGATAAACTGGTCCCCCCTACACCACGCTCCTGACATAGATACTGCCCTTGCCTTTTCCCCAAACCTTTAACAAAGCCTGTGACTTCTTTTGCCCCTCACGGGAGTCAAACCAAAAAACATAATCGCCCTGGGTTACTCCTGCCCTACTACAAATGCTCAGGCTTAGGGAAAATCTATGGCACCTTGCCACTGAAACAGGCCAGATGGCTGACAGACAGGCCTACAGTGCTGCGCGAATAAGTGCACTTGGGCCATCCGTAAGCCAAGGCTGACCACTACCAGGCCACCCTCACCTCCTCCTGGGGTGTGCCCGAACTTTCTGGAACAATGTTAAACAATTAAATGGGGCAGCGTGCTCCCCTCCCCATCCAGATCACCATCAATGGCTCTACCTCTACCGACCTGCCTGCATAGCTAACTACCTAAACACATCCTTTACTGACCTTAGCTCTGTCCTCCCCAGTAATTTCTTTGACCCTCCCCCACCCTACCTGCCCCAGTCCTCCAGCCTTAGTTTCCACCTACATAAGGTAACTGCCCGGAAGCCAGACCTCACCTGATCAAGCGTTAAAGAGCAATAGTCGGTGGCGACTCCTGGACCCCAACATTCTCCGACTGGTGCTGGATCAGGTCCTTGCCCCACTCACCAGCCTTCTCAACAAATCCCTCTGCCTGGGGCAATTCCCATCTGCATGGAAAACTGCCATAGTTACACCCATACACAAGAGGTGACAGTTCCTCTGCTGGGAACTACCGCCTATCTCCATCCTCCTCCCTCTCAAAGCCTAGAAAAACTGGTGGTCACTCAAATCACCGAATACCTGACCAAACACAACATCCTCTGCCCAGAACAACGCGGTTTCCATGCAGGACACAGTACTAACACTGCACTAATTGAGTTTTCAAATTTCCTACACTCCTCCCTGGACTCTGACTCCCTAGCCGGTGCAGTGTTCGTTGACCTCTCAAAGGCCTTCGACACGGTCTCCCACCTTCTGCTGGATGCCCTCTGTCACACTAGTTTCTCTGCTGGGCCTCTCACCTGGTGTACTAGCTACCTTGTGCCCGCTCCCAATGTGTCAAAATCAATAGGACACTTTCCAAAACTTGTCCCATCCGCTCAGGGTTCCTTAGGGCTCCATCCTCGGACCCCTCTCTCTCGCTCTACCTTAACACCCTGCCCAGTTCATGCACTGGTAAAATTCTGCTGTATGCAGGTGACGCCGTCATTTCTGCCACCCACCTTAACCCCCTCTCCTCCAGGACACCCTATAACAATCCTATAATGATGCGAATCCTGGTTTAAAGAGCACAGACTTGTCATTAATCTAAAAAAAACAAAAAAAACAAAACAATGCTCTTTGCCCACCCCCAAAACAAAGACAGCAACTTCCACTCCATATCCTCCTAGCACCAAACAACCACTGGAACAAGTCCGCTCATGCAAGTACCTTGGGGTCTCTTTCGACTCAGCCCTCACCTACACCCACATTGATGCACTTGCATCCAGCTACTAATGTCTTGCGGCTAGGTATCCTCTACAGCTATAAAAACTGTCTTCTCCCTGATGCCCTCCGACATGTGGTTACACCTCAATACTGTTGCTTGTTGACTATGGCCTACCAGTATACAATGCTGCTGACACCACCGCCCTCAATAAAATTGCCTCACCTAAATAAGGCATGCAGGCTAATTACTGGGGCCTCCAGGCTCACTCATCGTCGCCAGCTCTATGACAAGGCAATACTGCTTAATCTAGATGAACAACTACGATACCAAACCTGCCTCATAACGAAAAAGCTCTTTCTCGGGCTATCCCTCCTGAGCTGACAGCCTCCATCCGCCAAGCCCAACCCTCCGGTTACTACACGAACCTTCTGCAAGGCCAATCTACTGGTCCCAAGATCCAGGACCACCCATGGACAGAGGTCTTTCTGCTATAGAGCTCCATCCTGGTACAACTCGCTCCCTGCCCCCATCTCTGATGCCCCACGATCTCCAACTTCAAAACCGCACTGTGGAGCCAACTATTTAATACGCCAGAGCGGTGCCTGTCTCTAAATGAGCATAGCTCAGTTTGCTCTAAATGAGGCATAGCTCGGCTTCATACTGAGCCAAAGCTGTCTGGACGGCACCACATTTCACCTCAATCAATCAATCAAATCTTTATTTATTCAGGCGAACATCATTGAGCAAGGCTCATTTACAAGATGGACCTGATAAGGTCAAGGTTCAATTGTTGATACACAGCAAATACATCATAAACTTTATAAGATGATTTATACAGTACATACAGAGAAAAATAATGTTTATAACACAATGATGTACAGTGAATTCACATGTTAAAACTCGGTTAAAGGAAGGTTAGGCTAATATCTACAGTATGTACAGTACATATCAATAGGGGGCCATGACAGACACACAACATAATGAATACTAGGATGGTGAAGGTATTATTGGGTGCCATAAGTTGGGGTGTCTGACTGAGGGAATATGCCATATATGATTGGAAGCCAGATTTGTAGGATGACTATTCTAGCTCTAGCGGTAGTAACTGCATTCTCTGTGAAGAAGGCTGTACAATGCTGTTTAAAGGATGCAAATGGAATGATAATGAACAGTTTTAGGGATTTTTGTAAGGCGTTCCATGCTATAGCTAGAGAATAGCTGATTGCTGCCTCCCTAGTCTGGTGCTGACTTTGGACAATTTGAGCAGGATGATATTGTTGCTTCTTAGGGCATAGGAGCTAGGAGTGACCTCACTCAACCTTGCTCCTTGCCTATTGCCACTGTTATTATCCAGCTGTTTTGCTCTCTCCTTCTTGCAAGAATGTACCATTGTAACTAAACTGTTTAAATGTATGTAACCACATGTGCTTGCTAAACTATGTAACTCGTGTGCTGTAACAAAGAGTCTGTTCTGTATTGTCCTCAATGTGACGAGGTACCTTTGGAAATGAGCCTCTGGCTCAAGGTTGTAAACTGATGTACAAATAAATAAAAGGACCTAGAGGCAGAGGAAGCAGGCCCGGCTCGACGCCAAGGGAAATGCAAGGCCACAGGTTCCGCCGCCTCCTATCTACAGAACCAGAGACACTCAGGAGGTCCTCCTCCTGAACGCCCTGCCACCTCCTGACTCCCTGGCCCCACCACCTTCTCAGCCTCATGTCAAGGAGCTGTGGTGGGAGGTTCACCCGCCAACGCAGGACTGGCAGGACGTAACCTCCAATGTATGGGACCTGCAACTGGTGACCATAGAGTTTCTGGAGATCCCACCAGACTCTCCACCAAAAAGGTCATCATTTCAAACAACATGAAGTCTTGCTGTATTCTGACTATTGCAGTGATCTCCAACCCTTGAACTGCCCGGAGAACAAAGAGTTAACTTTCCATGCAAGGCATGGGCAGCTGAAACTCAAGCTCGGTTGAAGCCTCTGTCTGCTGTTGTTTGAACCCCAACCGTCAGATTCTTTACTCCGCCTCACTGAACAGTCGCTCCGGAGAGTTCTCCTTCGCTTCGGTTCAAAAAGTCGGTTAAAGTGTCGTTTTTTTCACTCGAATTTCTGCATCTAACCTGTCGGTTTAAGTCTCTGTCTGTGGTACCGTGACTACTAGATAGGTTTTCTATATTAGTTTTCTGTGTGGAACTTGTAAACATTGGATCGATTCGGTTTGAACCGATAGGTTTAGTCAAAAACTTTTGTCTTTATTAGAGTGTGGTAACCGGTTCGTATCGGTTAAAAGCAGTTTCGTGCGTTTTTCCAAGACCGTAACACGTGTTAGGGAACCGATAGGTGTCTTTGCCTACGGATTGCCGAAAAAGGGTAAGTTTGGTTAGGATTGGCCATGTCTGAGAAACCCAAGAAAAAACCGGGACACTGGGTTTCAACACTGTAGTGTGTGTGGAAGCCTTTGCTTAGGCTGACCCCACACCACCTGTGTTTATTGTCTGGGGTTTGACCACCTCAATGCAGACTGCCAAATTTGTAAAGAGTTTTCCCAAAGCTACCCTGGATAAGAGAGTTGATAGACTGAGGGAAAGGGAGGCCGAGAGAGTCCACTGACCGGATGGCCAGCGGTTGAGAACCAGCAGACAGAAGAATGCCCTCCTGACCAGGCGAAACTTCTTGAGCAAAGGAGAAAGCGATTCTGAGAGTCTGTTCGTTAAAAGAAAAGAATGGATAAATCATCCGGTTCGGATCCACGAGTTCTTTCTCTGACCGCTGATGAGATAGCCAAAGTGATAAGATAGTTCAATCGCTAATTTCGGTTCCGGCTGAACCGGCACCATCAGTTAGGGGCTCGGTTCGGTCGGTTCCCCGGTTCTGGATTATACTTTAGAAGAATTTTATGAACAGGAGGAGGAGGAGAGTGTGAAGATGATGATGATGATGGTGATTATGAAAGTCTGGATGTGCCTATTGACCGGACATCTCCCCAGACAGACCTTCAGGTGTTTCTCCTCCTAGGCTTTCTGAGTCCCTTCCCACTTTATGTTTTACAAAAGTGGCTGAAACCCTCCAGCTTCCTATGGAAGAAGCAGTGGAGGATCAGGAGGAGCCTGATTTTGTTGAGATGATGGACATCCCAGAGTCCAGGAGACTGTCTATTCCTCCATAAATCTTTTGGGAAACAGACTTTTAAAATTTTAAAACTCCTAATTCCATACCTCCTGTGGACAGAAGAATGGACAAGAGGTATACTCTTTCAGGCTCAGACAAGGTTCCTTTCCCAGCAATGCAGCCATGTTGGGGTAGTGCAGGCTGCTGCCTGTGATAAGGCAAATATTCCCTTGGCTTCACACCCCAGACAAGGACTCCAGGAGGATTGATGCCATGGTAAAAAAACAGCAACGTGGCAGCATCTTTGGGACTCAGGCAGGCTAACTATATGGCCTACACAGCTAGATACCAGAAGTCCAGGTGGGACACTGTGATGGCTCTAGCTAAACAGGGCCCTGACCAGCTTGCCAAGGAGCTGGAGGCGGGTGGCTGCGGATGGGATTGAGGCATCCAAGGTGCAATTTCATGCTGCTGTGGACTCCAATGATGTTTCATCTAGAGTCATGGCTACATCTGTGGCCCTTCGCAGGATGGCTTGGCTCAGGTGTACTAGCCTGTCACAGGATGCCCAGGCTAAGGCCATGGATTTTCCTGTCATTGGTAATTCTCTGTTTGGGGAGCAGACAGAGAATTACATGAAGAAAGATGGACGAGTACAGGACCACCTACAGGAGTGCTCAGGCCAAAGAAAGGCAAGCCACTCCTCAGAGGCAGCATTCAGGGGCAGGGGCAGGCCTTTTTACCAAGCCAGGCCTCCTCTTCTGCTTTTGCTCAGAGGGTTCTTTGAGGGAGAGTAGGCAGATTGACTTCCCAATCCCAGTAGGAGGCAGGCTGGCTTACTACTTCCAGGCCTGAAAGTCTGTTACCTCAGACAGGTGGGTCCTGGAGGTAGTAAGTCGGGATTGACTCTTAGTTTTGAAAAGTTCCCAAATGAGGGCCACATCCTTTCCACCTGCAAACCTTTCCGAGACCACTGCTGTAGAAGCAGAGTTTCCTCTCTGCTAACCCTCAGGGCTGTAGAGGGAGTTCCTGCTCTGCTGGGGCAAGGGTCTGTATCCCAGATATTTCCTTACCTCAAACAGAGAAGGGAGTGGCGGCCCATCCTAGACCTAAGATACCTAAACAAGTACATCTTAAAACCAAAATTCAAAATGGTGACTCTGGGAGTAATTCTTCCTTTGCTAAGGTCAGGATTGGCTAGCTTCCCTGGACCTCAAGAAAGCCTACTTTCACATCCCAATCGGGTGCTCCCACAGAAAGTATCTCAGGTTGAGGTGCCTTCAGTCCATTATCAATTCAGAGGAATGCCATTCGATCTAACATCAGCTCCAGGTGTTCACAAAATGCCTAGCAGCAGTAGTGGCCTTTCTCAGAAGACAGAGGATCTCCATTTTCCCATACCTGGATGACTGGCTCATCATGGGGCAGTCTCCAGACCAAGTCAAGTCAGACCTACAAGTTACACAACAGTTGCTCACTTCTCTAGGTTTTCTTCTCAATCTGCCAAAGTCAGTTCTCGAACCAGTACAACTCCTCACCAGCATAGGGGTAGAGTTGGATACTGTACAGGCAAAGGCTTTTCTTCCCTTGGCAAGGGTAAAGGCCCTTACAGATCTTGCCTCCTCTTTCTACCTTCTGGTGTCTCAACCAGCAAGACATTGTCTTCAGCTCCTGGGCCACATGGCAGCTTCCACTGTGGTGGTACTGGGAGCCAGATTTCAAATAAGGGACATTCAGTTCCATCTAAGGTCCTTTGGTCTCAGAAAAAGATCCTTTAACCAAACTGATTCCAGTGACTCAGACTCTGGTCCAAGCTCTCCAATGGTGGCTGGATCAGGACAATCTCAGACAAAGGTCCCATTCATCAGTCAGACTCATTCAGTGGTATCAACCACAGATGCCTCTCTCCTCGGCTGGGAGCCACCTGGGAGCCCTCACAGCACAAGGTGTCTGGTCTATTCAGGAGTCTCTACTTCATATCAATCTTCTGGAACTCAGGGCAGTATTCCTGGCTCTCCAAGCTTTCTCGGACTCAGTGAGGAACAAAGTGGTTCAGGTCAGGACAGACAACACCACCACCATGTGGTACATCAACAAGCAGGGAGGCACTCAGTCTTGACCTTGCTGGAAGCCATGAATATATGGTCTCTGACTTATGCCCTGCAAGCATCCCTAGTAGCAGTCCATCTACCAGGGAAAGAATGTGCTAGCAAATGCCCTGAGCAGGATCTCTCCGGGCCATCACAAATGGACCCTGGACCCCTTCATATTGAAAGTAGTCTTCTCCAGGTGGGGCACTCCAGAGACAGATCTCTTTCCAGCCCCAGACAATCATCAACTTCCTCTCTTCTGTTGCAGACCTCCAGTCATGGGCACAGTTCCCCTGGATGCTCTGGTTCTGGATTGGGGTGCAAATTCCTTTATGCCTTTCCTCCTTTTCCCTGTTATTCAAGATCCAGGTCAAGATCAGGTCACAACTGTGCAGGGTGATCCTGATTGCACCAGACTGGGCCAGGCAGCCTTGGTATCCCTTGTGATGTCCCTAGCAGTCCATCTTCCCCTATCTCTTCCCAATATAGCAAATGCCCTGAGCAGGATCTCTCAGGGCCATCACAATATATCAGTTGGGGGTGAGGATATAGCATGCACCAAGCAGGAAAGGGATCTTGGGGTTGTCATCTCTGATGACCTCAAGGTAGGAAACAGTGTGACAAGGCAGCAGGTAAAAGCAAATAGGATGCTGGGATGTATAGGCAGGGGCATCACCAGCAGGAAAGGGAGGTCATAATTCCGCTATACAAGACACTAGTGAGGGCCCCACCTGGAGTACAGTGTACAGTTCTGGAGACCATACCTACGTAAGGACATAGACAGGAGTAGAAGGTTCAGAGGAGGTAACAAAGATGGTGCATGGATTGCATCACAAGTCCTATGAAGACAGGTTGAAGGAACTGAACATGTACTCCCTGGAGAGAGGGAGGAGAGAGGGATATAATAGAAACATACAAGTATCTTACAGGGAGGAACAGGGTGCAGGAAAACACTATTTTAAGCGAAAAAGATGTTCCAGGACTAGGGGCATGGGATGAAGTTGGAGGGAGGGCGATTCGGAGGAAACATGAGAAGAATTTCTTCACAGAGCGGTGGTGGACAAGTGGAGCACCCTGCCAGAGGAAGTGGTGGGGGCTGAAACAATCACGGGATTTAGAATGCATGGGATAGACATAAAAGGAATTCTGGAGGTCAGGGTAAGGCAACAGACTTCTAGGAAAACAAACTGAACTTATGAGCTCAAATGGCAGGACTGGGTGGGCCATGGCCCTTATCTGCCGACACTGTCTATGTATCTATGTATGAGCAGGCCTGCTTCCACCCCTCAGCCTAAAGCCCCTGCCAAGCAGGCACCCTGATGGGTCTGCCGGGCGATTCTCCACTACCTGTAGGGGCAGGCTGGCTTACTTGTCCAGGACTGGAAGTCTTTAACATCAGGCCAGTGGGTCCTGGAAGTAGTAAACCAGGGACTGGTTCTCAGCTTCAAAAATTTCCCAAGATGAGAACCAGATCCTTTCCACCTGCAAATCCTTCAGAGGCCCTTGCCCTAGAGGCGAGGAGGTTTCTTCCCTCTTGGCTCTCAGAGCCATAGAAAGGGTTCTTACCCTACACAGAGGCAAAGGTTGTACTCCCAAGTACTTCCTAACCCCAAAAGACAGGAGAATGGCGGCCCATCCTGGATCTGAGATACCTAAACAAGCACCTTTTAAAGCCAAAATTCAAAATGGTGACTCTGGGAATAATTCTGCCCTCTCTAAGGCCAGGCGAGTGGCTAGCCTCCCTGGACCTCAAGGATGCCTACTTTCACATTCCCATCAGGTGCTTCCACAGAAAGTACCTCAGGTTCGAGTGCCCTCAGGCCACTATCAATTCAGAGCAATGCCCTTTGGTCTAACTTCAGCCCCAAGGGTGTTCACAAAGTGCCTGGCAGTAGTGGTTGCTTTCCTAAGGAGAAAAAGATCTCCATCTTTCCATGCCGCAGATCGGGCCCCCTCCCCCGAGGCGGCGGGTCGCTGAGGGCTGCAGTGAAAAGCCCTCCCTGCCACAAGCAGGCCTGACTGCTCTGCTGCTAGATTTCACCCGAGGGCCGGAGGTCGCGAGGGCTACCAGAAAAGCCCTCCCTGCCACAGAAACAAGCCCGAAGCTGCTGAACTGTAAGATCGAGCCCCCTCCCCGAGGAGCCGGAGGTGTGAGGAGGCTACAGTGAAAGCCCTCCCTGCCACAGAAATAGGCCCAGAGCTGCTCTGCTGCTAGATTTCACCCCTCCCCGAGGAGCTGGAGGTCGCGAGGCTACCCAGAAAAGCCTCCCTGCCACAGAAACAAGCCAAGCTGCTGAACTGTAAGGTAAATTTACAAACTGCCTGCTGCAGTCGCGCGACCATTGGGAGGCGAGCCTGTGTAATGATTTTGAATCCTGGGACTTGGCGCCTTTCAGGCTAGTTCTCTCTCCCGGTGCTAGGTGGACTAGAATACTACGTGCTAATTTGAAAAGTGTCTGTGCTTAATGTACTAGTCAGAATCAATATTGTAATTGCCAAAAGAAAGAAAAAGTGTTTTAGCCTGCTGTAAACTTTATTAAGTGATTCCTCTCACAACTTGTGCATCTGCAGAGCCATTAGCCACAATTCACCTTTCTCCAAGCCTGCCCGCCCCTAAGCGCTAATCCGCCCCCACCTGCCTACTTAACCTTGCTCTCTCTCCTCTCCTGCAGATCAAGCTCCTCCCCGAGGGCGGTGTCGAGGCTGCAGTGAAAAGCCCTCCTGCCACAGAAACGAGCCCAGGCTGCTCTGCTGCTAGATTTCACCCCTCCCCCAAGGGCCGGAGGTCACGAGGGCTACCCAGAAAAGCCCTCCCTGCCACAGAAACAAGCCCAAGCTGCTGAACTGTAAGGTAAATTTACCTGAAACTGCCCTGCTGCAGTCGCGACCATTGGGAGGCGAACTGGCTGTGATTTTTGAATCCTGGGACTTGGCACCTTTTCAGGCTGGTTCTCTCGGTGCTAGGCGAGCACAGTGTTGTCCCCACCGCCCCACCACCACCCTTGGTCGGCACTCCCTTATATAGCCGTAGTCACATGGGGTGCCAGAACCACTCAGTCTACTTTTCCATTTGCTGGTTATATTTTTCCAGCACTAGAGGAAGCCTGCACCTCAAACCAATTCTCTGTACTGCTAAATCTCACATAATCATGATCCTTGCTATAATGGTACTCCTCTTACCACAGCACCCACTGCATCGTTTAGACCCTTTCTATCACCCACTGACCTGCCCCTGCCCAAACCACAATCCCTCCACTCTCAATACCCTGTTTTCTCACAGCCTATTGCCCATCCACCTCTCAGTCCATCCCTAAATCCATCCTGAACTCTGGACTACACCACCCACCCACCCACCGCCAACACACAACCCCTGTACCCGCAGATTCTATCATAAATGGTCCCTCTCCTCTCTCTAGCGTCTCCGGCACTTCTCTCTCTCTCCCATCCCATGCACCACCCGTGTGATGTCACGACGGCTTCAAACGTACCCTACCTATAGGAACCACCACCCTATGAGGTGCCTAATTCTTCTGCTGCTCCTGCTCTCAGGCAATGTGCACCCAAACCCTGGGCCTGGCAACTCTAGCATGCCTCAGCCCGCCATTGTAAGGTCTCGAATTGCTTTTATGAACATATGTAGTCTCCCAAGAAAACTGCAGCTCTCCAATGTTGGATTGCACAATATTCCCTGACATTCTTATGCTAGCAGAAACCTGGCTCTCCCAGCTTACGCCTGACTCAGCTGTCTCTCCAGGCTTCTCCCTGTTCAGGGCTGATAGGATGGGCAAGCACGGAGGGGTGCGCAATCTACTTACGTGACTCGGTCCTGGGTCATGCACTCCCAACCCCTGAGCTCAACCATGGGAGAGCCATTACTCTTAAAATCACCCCATACCCTGGTCGTGGCCCCTATACCTAACTACGGCATACATACCCCCAGTACAAAACATTTAGCGATCAACTCCCTCCTTGACTATCTATCCACCTTACCTCGGAAGGCTGAACAACTAATCTTGGGAGACCTAAACATCAACTGGCTCAGCCCCTTGTCTGATAATATAAGGGACGAGCTTGCAGCCCTTGACCTGTCTCAAATGGTCACTCAGCCCACCAGACTAAACAAAGCGAAGGAACTAGTTCCTCCTGGATATAGTCCTTTCAACCGCCACATAAATTGGAATCTGTAAAAGTCCTGCAGGACTAGCTTAGCGACCACTCCCCTGTCATCTGCTTCTGGTCCTCCCCACACTCAGCCCTGAGTACAGCAGCACCCCGACGTAGATTTCTCCCCAGGGTCTTGTCAACCTCCAACGTCACCTTCCACAAGTTGACTTGACTCCAGTGGCCTATGCATCTGACATAAACACTGCTCTAACTTACCTCACTAAGGCCTTCAGCTATGCCTGTGACCTTTTGCCCCTTCACCACATCTAGACCAAAAAGCGGCTGCTGCATGGATATCCCCTGCACTGATCCGGCAACTAAAAAAGAGACAATCTTTGGCACATAGCAAATGACTCTGGTAGGGTGGCAGACAGGCAAGCCTATAGGGCAGCTTCATACCAATGTACCTGGGCCATCAAACAAGCGAAATCTAAATACTATCAGGCTGCTTTGACATCCTCCTGGGGCTCAGCTAGAGCCTTCTGGGACAATATTAAAGATCTGAATGGCAAAACCCGCTCCCGCTCTGTCTCAGATTGTCATAAATGGAGCAGTCTCGTGGACCAAACATGTATTGCAGACTGCCTTAATAAAAGTTTCACGGACTTAAGCACAGTTCTCCCTGCCCAATTCTTTGACCCGGTTCCCACGCCCACCCACACTCACATCTCCGGCCGCAGTTCCACTTCTGGATGATTTCACCCCATGATGACCTTTTCTCCTAAAATCTCTCGCCTCTCATAACCCAAGAAATGGCCCTCTTGACTCCAGGATACTCCGCCTCACGCTGGATGTCATGTTAATCCCCTCATGCTTGCTATAAATAAATCCTTATGCCTAAGTCAATTCCCGGAAGCATGGAAGCAAGCTGAAGTAACCCCATCCACAAGCCTGGGGACCGAACACTACCAAATAACTACAGGCCCATCTCTCCCCCGCCCCAAAGCCTTGGAAAAAATAGTATCCACTCAACTCATAGAATACCTATCTAAATATGACATCCTATGTCCTGAGCAGCATGGGTTTCGTCCAGGCCACAACATGTCCAGTGCCCTTCTGGAATTCTCCCACCACACACTCTCGCTTGACAATGGTCAACTTGCAGGGCAGTCTTCATCGACTCATCCAAGGCCTTTGACACTGTGTGCCACCCCTGCTGTTAAACTCCTAAGCCAACTGGGATTCTCATCCGCCCCTGAATTGGTTCTCAAGCTACCTGCACAACAGGTCCCAAAGAGTTAAGCTAAATAGCACCCTCTCCACCAACCTACCAGTTCTCTCAGGGGTCCCGCAAGGCTCCATCTTGGACCCACCCTTTTCAGTCTCTTCCTAAACACCCTCCCAAGCTCCTGTTCCAACAAAATACTGCTCTATGCTGATGATGCAGTGATCCTAGCATCACACTCAGACCACTCCTACTCCAATGCACGCTGCAAAGCACCTTCCTCCAAGCTGAAAAATGGTTCAGTAACCATCGACTAGTCTTGAACCTGAAAAAACTAAGTCAATGCTGTTCTCACATCGGCAAAACAGCGCCAAGGACACTCCCTTCTCATCACCACCAGCATGCTCCTCCCACTAGAACAGGTAACAACATATAAGTACCTGGGCATCACCTTTGATGCAGGCCTTACATTCACACGCCCACCTAAAAGCCCTGTCATCAGCCATGAACTCCAGGACTGGGTCCTCTACCGCCATAAAGACTGCCTCCTAGATTCTGCCTTAAAATTAGCCATCACCTCATCTGTGTTGTCCCTGGCCGACTACGGACTTCCAATAGCGCTGGCTGACCCTCCTCCCTGTCAAAGGTCCAGACCTCTATTAACAAAGCCTGTAGGCTCCTGACCGTGCCCACAGCGAACCCACACCTGTCTGCTATACTCCACCGCTAACATACTCACTCTTGAGGAGCGACTGAAATATCACACCTGCCTACTGGCCAAAAATCCCTGTCTGGGTTATGCCCACCAGGGGTCTCTGCATCCTGCAACTAGCTGTCGAGACCTCGCTGACCCGTCACTCCACCAAATCCACCTGCCTAGTACCCAGGGCAAGGACTCTCTCTGCCAAGATCCTTCCATCATAAAGCTCGGCCTGGTTTAACTCCTTCCTGAGACAATCACAAAGATCCCGGGGTTGGCCGGTTTAAAATAGCCCTCCGTAGCATTATTGCTAGCGATGCTGTAAATGTCTGTAGCGGACCTAACTCTGCCTCATATAGCCCTATGCCCTCTGGGTCCCATAGACGACTGGGTACTGGTACAATGAACAACTGTAAAACGGTGTAATATAATGATGCATGTAACTCAACAAATGTATGTATTTATATAATGATGCCTGTAACTCTGTGTGTATTTATGTATCTCACCTGTATGTACCACTGTCCTAAACCTCACTTAATTGTTGTCTCCCCCCATGACGAGGTACCTTTGTAAACGAGTCTCTGACTCAAAGGTTGTAAAACTAATTATTTCAATAAATAAAATAAAAATAAATACCTGGACAGCTGGCTCATAGTAGGTCAGTCTCCAGACTAAGGCAAGTCACATCTCCAGATAACTCAGCAACTGCTCATTTCCTTAGGGTTCCTCTAAACCTTCCAAAGTCAGTTCTAGAGCCAGTGCAGCTCCTCACCTTTATAGGGGCGGAGCTGGATACAATAAGAGAAAGGCTTCCTTCCCTGGACAGGGCAAGGACACTAATAGAACTGGCCTCTTCTTTCACCCTTCAGGTGTCTCGACCAGCAAGGCACTTCTTGCAGCTCCTGGGCCACATGGCAGCCTCTACAGCAGTGGTCCAGGGTGCAAGATTTCAGATGAGGGACATTCAGTTCCACTTGAGAGCCTTCTGGTCCCAGAGAAAGGATTCCTGACCAAACTAGTCCCAGTGACTCGAACCCTGATCCAGGCTTTGCAATGGTGGCAGGATCAGGACAATTTAAGGCAAGGGTTCCTTTTGTCCTCAGTCTCCTTCTCTAATCCTCACCACAGGCGCCTCCCTCTTGGGCTGGGGAGCCCACTGGGGATCTTACCACCCAAGGGCTGTGGTCAGCTCAAGAATCTCTGCTTCACATCAATCTCTTGGAACTCAGAGCAGTGTTTCTGGCACTACAAGCTTTTCTAAGTCTGTTCAGAACAAAGTAGTCCAGATCAGAACAGACAATACCACCACAATGTGGTACATCAGCAAGCAAGGGGCACTTGGTCTGACCTTGTGCACAGAAGCAATAAGTTGTGGTCTCTGGCCTATTCCTGCAAACTTCTCTCACAGCAGTTCACCTGCCAGGAAGGACAATATTCTGGCAGATGCTCTCAGCAGGATATCTCAGGGCCACCACGAATGGTCCCTGGATCCCCTAGTTTTGAAGGTGATTTTTCTCAAGATGGGGCACTCCACAGATGGATCTTTTGCAGCCCAGACAATCACCAACTTCCTATCTTTGCTGCAGACCCCAGTGTTGGGCTCAGTTCCCTGGATGCTCTGGTACTCAATTGGGAAGGGCGTTCTCTATGCTTTCCCCCTTCCCTCTACTGTTCAAGGTACTAGTCAAGATCAGGTCTCAGCCCTGCAAAGTGATTATGATTGCTCAGACTGGGCCAGACAGCCCTGGTACCCACTGTTGCTGTCCTTAGCAGTCCACCTTCCCCTGTCTCTTCCCAGGAATTATAACCTGTTGACATCCTCTCAGGGGAGGGTTTGGTATCCGAATCTCAAATCTCTCAATCTCAAGGCCTGGCTCTTGAAGAGTTAGTTTGCTGATCTGCACCTCTCTAAGGTGTCCTGGATATTCTAAAGGCTTCTCAAAGCATTCCACCAGAAAGACTTACAAATCCAAATGGAAAAGGTTCACTATTTGGTGCTCTGATAAGCATATTTCTCCAGAATCTACCGGGTTGCCTATAGTCCTGGACTATATGGTTCATCTCAATGGCTTGAGACTCAGACCAGCTACACTCAAAGTACACTTGGCAGCTGTTTCTGCTTTTTTGTCAGTAGGCAAGCCCTCTTCTCTTTCAGCCCATCCTGTATTTTGCAAATTCTTCAAGGACTGTTGCACACCAATCCTCCCTTCAGGGACCCTGCCCCTCTTGGGACCTTAATGTTTGCATTGCTCAGCTTATGCAACCCCTTTGAGCCTTTGTCCTCTGCAGAGCTTAAGTACTTGACTTGGAAAACTGTATTTTGGTAGCCATTACCTCTGCCAGGTGCATCAGTCAATTGCAAGCCCTTTCAGTGGAGCCTGATTTTATCTCTTTCCATAGAGATAATGTGGTCCCAAGAACTAACAGGAAATTTCTGCCTAAGGTGGTTTCAGATTTCCGCCTTAATCAGTCTGTCTCTTCCTGTTTTCTTCACTGACCATTCCTCCTGGAGAGAGGAGGCTGCACAGCCTGGACGTAAAAGGGCCCTTAGCTACTACATAGAGCGAACAAGGGTCACAGGTTTGACTCCCCCAATTGTTCCTCACTTATGGGGAGGTCGGTGAGGAAAACCTGCCACTAAAAGATCTATTGCCAGGTGGATTGTCTCTTGCATACAATTCTGCTATGAAAAATAGGTAGAATCCCACCCTCAGTCCTGAGGGCTCACTCTACTAGAGTACAGCTGCTTCCCTGGCTGCCAGGATATTCCTATCTTAGAGATTTGTCAAGCAGCCACCTGGAAAACCGTCCATACTTTCACAAGCATTACTCTCTGGATATCCAGGCTAGGAGTGATGCTCGGTTTTACACAGCAGTACTTCAGGGCCTATTCCCAAAGTAGGTTCTGTCCCTCCTCCATGGAGGTACTGCTTAGTAATCTGCAATAGTCAGAATACAGCAAGACTTCATGTTGTTTGAAGAAAAAATTACTCACCTTAGTAATGTTGTTTCTTCTAATGGAGTCTTGTTGTATTCTGACCTCCTGCCTCCCCACTCAGAACCTGGTTTTGGGATGTGGGTGGTCAGGAGCAGTGTTGGCACCTAGAGGTGCCTCTTTTTCTCACCCTCCTTTATTTTGGGTGTGTGTTGTTTTGTTTTTGGGTTTCTGACTTGAGTCTTTGCTTTGAAACCGAAAAACCCTTAATCAAATTTAGTTTCCAGTTGGCTAGTGTGAGTTTACAGTTTCCACACAGAACTCCCAGTGAGTATAGCTCGTAAAGATCTGGCGGTTGGGGTTCAAACAACAGCAGACAGAGGCTCAACCGAGCTTGAGCTCAGCGTTCCATGTCTTGCATGGAAAGTTAACCCTTTGTTCTCCGGGGCAGTTCAAGAGTTGGAGGTCACTGCAATAGTCAGAATACACCAAGACTCCATTAGAAGAAACAACATTACTAAGGTGAGTAATTTTTCATGCCAGGGATCAGGCTCTTCTCGTTCGAGAAGAAATTCAAAAGCCTCTTGCTCAAGGAAGCAATAAGAGCGCGTTCCCTCTGGCAAAGGGAGGGGATTTTACTCCCACATTTTCCTAGTTCCAAAAAGACTGGAGACTTGAGACCCATCCTCGACTTGAGCAGTCTCAACCTCTTCATCAGTACAAAAGTTCTGGATGCTGACGCTCCAGAGCCTTCTCCCCTTCTTCTGGAGAAACATTGGCTGTGTTCTCTGGACATGCAAGATGCTTACCTGCACATTCCGATCTTCCGGCCACACGCAGATTCCTCGGTTCCTATTCCAGGGAGCATTTTCAGTTTCTGGCCCTCCCATTTGGTCTGTCCTCGGCACCTCGGGTGTTTACCAAGTGCCTGACAGTGGTGGCGACTTTCCTGCGCTGCCAGGGTATTTCAGTTTTCCTGACCAGGATGATTGGCTAATTCGGCCCCTCAAGGGTTTCTTTTACTTGAGGCTCTGTCCTTCTCTGGACCTTTTTGGCTAACTGGGGATTAGTGTCAGTATTCCCAAATCATCCATGATACTGTCACAGAGACTTCAATTCATTGGGGCCGTTCTGGATATGGTCCAATGCAGAGCCTTCCTTCCTCCAGACAGGGTGGAGACACTGGTCCCATCCGGCCCGGGAGGTCCTTGACTTCTTGGCCTGATGGCAGCCTCCATCACCACCATTCCCTGCGAGGCTACATGAGTTACTTAGTGGTCCTTGCAGGTGCAGTGGGATCAACTCCTGGACGACCGGGACCATCCAGTCCTGGTGTCGCAGCAGTTAAGAAAGAATTGCTGTGGTGGAGGGACCCCTGCAACCTTTCCTGGGGTCTTCCTTCAGGACCCTGGCCTTCTGCATTCCTGACTATTGATGCATCAAATGTGGGATGAGGAGCACGCCTAGGAAGCAGCAAGCACAAGGACTGTGGTCAAGCTTGGGAAGCATCGTTACACATCAATGTTCTAGAGATGAGGGTGGTCCTGTCGCCCATTCAGGCCTTTCAGACCCTCCATCCTAAGGGATCGCTGCTTGTCCAGACGGACAATATGTCAGTAGTTTGGTACCTCAACAAACAAGGAGGAACTCGCTTGTACCCCTTTGCAGGAGGCGATGCAGGTGTGGAACTGGGTGGTCCAGCACAATCTGGCCCTAGTGGCCGTGCATGTTCCAGGCATTCAAAATGTCCTGGCAGACAGTCTTAGCAGGTCTTGGACTCTAAGTCACAAATGGGAATTAAATCAGGAAGTGGCAGTCTCTCTCTTCCTAAAGTGGGGGTGTCCGGACGCGACCTCTTCACCTCCTCCCAGCATAAAACTTCCCAGTTTTGCTTGCTCATTCAGGGCATGGTGCTTTCTGGCCCGACGTGCAGTCTCTCTCTCTCTCAGACAGGGACATTTTGTATGCTTTCCCTCCATTTCCCATTCTCCAGAGGTTCTCCTCAAGTTTCAAGCAGGGAAGGCGGGGATGATTCTCATCACCCCTCTCTGGCCGAGACATATTTGGTTCCCGCTGCTGCAACAGCTAATGAGAGAACCACGGTTCCACTTCCAGTGACTCACAACCTCTTGACCCAGGATCAAGGTCATCTTGTTCATCCGGGCACAGGACACTGCATCTTCATGTGTGGCTCCTACAGACATAGCGGTTTCCCACTTTGGGGTCTCTTCTTGAGTTGCTCAAGTCCTAGTAGAGCTCAAAACCCTCTACTCGTTCCACTATGCCATGAAGTGGGAGCGTTTTCCATTTGGGTGACTTCCAAGGATTGGAACCCATTTTCCTGTTCTGCCTGCAAGTCATGGAATGTCTTCTGTATCTTTCAGACTCGGATCTGTTGTATTCTTCTTTGGTCCACCTTTCTGCAATTTGCGTACCACAAGCTGGTGGATGGTAAACCCGTAGCTCAGTTGGAAGTCTCGAAAACCTTTTTGAAAGGGATCCTCCATCTGAACCCCCATCCATGCCCCTACACCCCTTGGGATTTGAACTTTGTGTTGGAGAAACTTACTCTCCCCCATTTGAATGAGCGATGAGCTGTGATTTATGCTTCCTCTCTTGGAAGGCGTTATTTTGGTTGCTGTTACTTCAGCTCGAAGGATTTGAGACTTCAGCACTAGTATGTAAAGAGCCTTATCTTTTCCATAAGGACTGGGTGATCCTCAGGACAAATCCTAAGTTTTTACCCAAGGTGGTGTCTGACGTTAAACTGAATCAATCAGTGGAGCTTCCAGATCTTACTTGAGACACAGCTCTTGCAGCAGGTTACACCATTAGGACTAAAGCCAGGCGCCAGGACCACGGAAAAATTCTAGCTAGCTAACTACAGCGGGGACACTCCCAGCGTCGGTCCGCCTCCGGCGTCAGGCGTGGTACAGAAGGCCAGTCGCCAGATTCCCCAGTTCTTTTCCGCCCGTCGACTTAGCTACCTGCCCCTTCGGTTACCAGTCTAGCGTACGGCCACGTGAATAGTTCTTTTTCGATAAAATTTTGAAACTCTTCAGACCAATCACTAAGCAGGTTGCACCTGCCAGGTCGGTCCTTTGCTTGCTCGGACACATGGCTGCGGCCATTCCCTACTGTCCCTTTGTAAGACTCCACATCGCATTACTCAGTGGATGCTCAAAGTGCAATGGGACCAAAGGCAAGACCACTTGCAGCATCCGGTCAGACTCACGAATTCAGTGATTCAAGACTGGCAGTGGTGGCTAACCCCAAGGTCGCTCTCATCAGGCGTCCCGTTCATTGCGCCGTCCCGGAGGTCACCCTCACCACAGGCGCTTCCGGTCTTGGGTGGGGGCACACCTGACGGGGTAAAGTCCCAGAGTACGTGGACCCAGATGAAGCTCACCTTCACATCAACGTGCTGGAAATGAGGCGGTCCTCTATGCCCTGCAGGCCTTTCAGTCAGTTATCCCACCGTGTACTCTTCTACTTCAGACAGACAACACGGCGGTGATGTATTACCTCAACAAACAAGGAGGTGCACACTCTTACCCCCTTTGCAGGGAGGCCATGAGGTGTGGGATTGGGTAATCAGACACAGTGCGAATCTGATCACTGTGCACGTTCCCGGAGTGGACAACACGGTTGCAGACGGCCTGAGTCGTTCTCAGGCCAGAGTCCACGAATGGAACTCCTTCAGGAGGTAGCAGAGGATCTGTTTCTTCGATGGGGAACTCCAGATCTAGACTTGTTGCCTCCCATCCAGCACAAAACTGCCCAATTTTGCTCGCTAGATCCAGGGCCTGGTGTTTTCTGGCGAGGAGCGTTATCCCTCTCCTGGGCCAACAGATTCCTCTCGCTTTCCTCCTTTCCCGTTGATCCAGAGAGTTCTTCTCAAACTGCGCGAGAACCGCTAATAATGATCCTAGTGGCCCCATTTTGGCCCAGACAGATTTGGTTCCCTTTGTTGATTCAACTATCTGGAACCCCGCTCCCGTTGCAGCTCAGCTCCCACTTACTGTCTCAGGAGAAGGGTTCACTTGTCCACCTGGACCTACGTTCCTTGAACCTGCATGCTTGGCTCCTAGAGACATAGCCATTTTGTGTCACGGGTCTCGCAAGAGGTTGCAGAAGTCCTTTCTGCAGCCAGAAAGCCAGCAACGATGATCGCACGCCATGAAATGGCGCTGCTTTGTGTATGGTCGACAGCACGCACCTTTCCCTTTAGGTTGTCCTGTGGGAGTAATATTAGAATATTTGCTCTCCTCTTTCATTCGGGTCTAGCCTACTCCTCTATTAAAGTGCACCTCTGTGCCATTTCGACTTACCACCTCCGGTGAAAGTCATACAGTGGCTCAGGTGGGCGCTCTCGCGAAATTTCTTAGGGGAGTGTACCCTTAGGCCTCCTATTAAGAGACCCTGTGCCTCCATAGGATTTGCTTTTGTCCTTGAACAGCTCCGCTCCCCCTTTGAACCTGCGCGGATTGCAAGCTCGTTTTCTGTCGTGGAACGTTGTTTTTAGTTGCTGTTACCTCGGGAAAAATTTCTGAACTTCACGCTCTCATGTGCAAAGAGCCTTATTTAGTTTTCCACTGGGACAGAGTATCCCTGAGGACGAACCTAAATTCTTGCCTAAGGTGGTTTCTTCACTCACTCTGAACCAGGATATCGACCTTCCGGTCTACTTCCGAACTACTCTAATAGAGGAGGCTCTGCTCCATACCCTGGATGTTCACGCAGCCTGAGGTTTTACCTCAACAGAACTCAGTCCTTTAGTAGTTCTGAGCAGCTTTTCATTTCCTTCTCTGAGAATGATGGGCCAATCAGTATCCAAACAGTCCCTTTCTCGCTGGCTTGTCCAGTGTATTTCTCACTGTTATGGTATCAAACAAAAGCCCTCCTGAGTACAGTCCGGGGTCATTCCACTAGAGGGGTGGCTACTTCCTTTGCAGCGCTCAAAAATGTTTCCACCTCTGCTATATGCGCTGCAGCCACTGAGTTCTGTGCATACCTTTATCAGGCATTATAGCCTGGACATAGCCTCGGCGAAGGGCTGGTTTGGTTTGGCATACTTCAGGGTCTCCTGTCCTAGGTTCAGGACCTGGTTTTATCCTTTAATTCCTCCTCCCGGATTTTCTGACAGCGTTACTGCTTGGGAATCAGTCCTAATGGTGTAACCTGCTGAAGAGCTGTGTCTCCAAGTAAGATAGTACAGTTACGTAAGAACTTCTGTAACAGTAGATCTTGAGAACAGCTCTTGCAGCAAGTACTCCCACCACCTTCCCCTTGGAGGAAGCATGGCTCAGTCTTTCTGAGCAGGAATTGTTATCTTTCTGTCTTCTGACGATGAATCCTAGGTCTCCCATTTTGATGTCAGCCTGCGGCAAAAGTCTCCAGCGGGAGAACTGGGGAATCTGGCGGGACCGCCCCTTTTGTACCACGCCTGGCGTCGGAGGCGGGACCGCCGTCGAGGCGGTCCCGCTATAGTTAGCTAGCTAGAATTTTTCCGTGGGGTCCTGGCGCCTGGCGGCTTCAGTCTAATGGTGTAACCTGCTGCAAGAGCTGTTCGAAGATCTACTGTTACGGTAAGTTCTTACGTAACTGTACTTTTCTTTCTATCCCCTGCGAACAGGGTGAAGCACTCCTGCCACCATGGGCGTCCATTGGATCCTTTGGTGTTACACACACTGAACAAAAGATATCCGTGAGCTGCAATCAGCTTTTTGTTTCCTTTGCCCCAAGTCAGCGAAGCGAAGCTGTTTCTGAGCAGTGTCTTTCCAATTGGTTAGGTAACTGTATACGCTGTTACCAAAATGCGATAAACCTCTGTCGGGTCCCATCAGAGGTCACTCTACCAGGGGCATGGCTGCTTCTGCTGCTTTTGCAAAACGTTTCTGTGGCTTATATCTGCGCTGCAGCAACTTGAGTTCTGTCCATACCTTTACCAAACACTACAGTCTGAACATTGCTTCTAGGCGGAGGGCAGTTTTAGCTAGCTGTTTTGCAGGGCCTTCAAACAACATGAAGTCTTGCTGTATTCTGACAATCTGCAGTTAGTTCCAGCCTTTAAACTGCCCGGAGAGTATAGGGTTAATTTTCCGTGCAGTGCATAGAGCGTTGAGCTTGCGCTCGGTTGAGTCTCTGTCTGCAGCTTTGAACCAACCGTCAGATTCTTTACTCCGCCTCACTGAACAGTCGCTCCGATTTCTCCTTCTGCTTGGTTCAAAGTCGGTTAAAGTTGTCGGTTTATTCAATTCAAATCGAAATAATTCCACATTGTCGGTTCAGACTCTGCCTCTACGTTACCGTGAGTACTTGGATATTTTTCTGTTTACTTTGTGGAAATTGTAAGACTTGTCGATCGGTTTGGCTGAACCGATCCATTAGTTTGATTTCTTGTGCTTTTCTTTAGTGTGTGGCTACGGTCCTTATCGGTTTAAAAAAAGCGTGTTTTAACTTTTTCCAATACCGTGACATGGTTAGGAACCGATAAAGTCTTGCCTGGCGGTTGCCGAAAAAAGGGTAAGTTTGGTTGGGTTGGCCATGTCTGAGAAACCCAGGAAAAACTGGGCCACTGGGTTTCAACACTGCAGTGAGTGTGGGGAGGTCTTTGCTAGGCGATCCCACACCACCTGTGTTTACTGTCTGGGGTTTGAACACCTCGATACAGACTGCCAAATTTGTAAAATTTTCCTAAGTCTACCCTGAAGAAAGATTAGGTAGACTTAGGAAAAGGCCGAGAAGTCCGCTGACCGGATGGCCAGCCAGTTCGGTTCCGACGAACCAGAAGGAGTGCCCTCTGACCAGGCGTGCTTCTTTGGGCAAGAGAGCCGATCCTCAGGGATCGGTTCCGAAAAAGCGTAAAGACAAGCCAGCGGTTCGGATCCAGAGGTTCATGTTCCGACCGCTGATGAGATTGCCGAGCAATTCAGATTGTTGAATTGCTTCGCCTGGTTCCGTCCGATTCGGCTCCGTTATCTAGGGGCTCGGTTGGTCGGTTCCACGAGTTCAGGATTATGCCCTAAAGATGATGACTATGATGGAGCAGAAAGTCTGGATGTGCCCATTGAACCGGACATCTCCCCAGACAGACTTTCTGGTGTTTCCCCTCCTAGGCTCTCTGAGTCCCTCCCACTATCTATTCTACAGGAAAGTGGCTGAAACTCTCCAGCTCCCTATGGAGGAAGCTACAGAGGATCAAGAGGAGCCTGATTTTGTTGAAATGATAGACAGCCCAGAGTTCAGGAGGCTGTCTATTCCCTGCACAAATCATTTGGGAAACAGACACAAACAATTTTAAAGTCTCCTAATTCTGTATCTCCTGTTGATAGAAGAATGGACAAGAGGTATACTTATCAGGCTCAAACATGGAGTTTTTCTACCAGCAATGCAGCCATGTTGTGGTAGTGCAGGCTGCAGCCTGTGACAGTGCTAATGTTCCCTTGGCCCACACCCCCAGATAAAGACTCCAGGAGGATGGATGCCTTGGCAAAGAAGCAATACATGGCATCCTCTTTGGGACTCAGGCAGGCTAATTATATGGCCTATGCAGCCAGGTACTAGAAGTTCAGGTGGGACACTGTACTGGCACTGGCTAAACAGGCCTCCCAGCTGGCCAAGGAGCTGGAGGAGGTGGCTGCGGATGGGATTGAGGCATCTAAGGTACAGTTTCATGCTGTTGTGGACTCCAATGATGTGTCATCAAGAGTCATGGCTACATCTGTGGCTCTTGGAGAATGGCTTGGCTCAGATATACTAGCCTCTCAAAGGACACCCAGGCTAAGGCCATGGATTTCCCTGTGGAAGGTAATTCTCTGGGGAGCAGACAGAGAATTACATGAAGACAGTGGCGGCTCTACACCAGGGCCCATGGAGCAGTCCCAGTAAAAATGTTGTGCCCCATATGGTGCAAAGCTTCCCCATAGTAACAATATATCAGTGCCCTGGCTGCCGTCGGTTGTGCCCCAGCTGTGCCCTGGTTACCATTTGTGGCTAGAGCCACTACTGCATGAAGAAGATGGAGGAATATAGGACCACTTATGGAGTGCACAGGCCAGGAGAGGCAGGCAACTCCTCAAAGGCAGCAATCCGGGAGTGCAGGACAGTGGGAGTTTAAGCAGGCACTAAAGACTTTCTTATGGGAAAAGGCGTTTCCTACTTTATTCTGATTTTATATTGCATGTATTTTGAATATGTGTTTGTATTCGATTTTATATTGAATGTATTTGAATATGTTTTATGTCTGTATTTGCTGTGCAGCGCCTTGAGATTTTGAAAGGCGCTCAATTAAATACATTTATTATTATTAATCTAGGGGCAGGCCTTTATAGGCCTTTCTACCAACACATGCCTCTTCTCCCTTTTCACAGAGGGTTCTTCAGAGGAGAGGCAGAAGGGGGATGAGCAGGGCTGCATCCACTCCTCAGCCTAAGGCCCTGCCAAGCAGACACCCTGATGGGCCTGCCGGGTCGACTCTCCCTATCCCTGTGGGGTAGGCTGGCTTACTTTGTCCAGGACTGGGTGTCTGTTACTTCAGACAAGTGGGTCCTGGGTAAGATAAGCCTGGGACTGGTTCTCAGCTTCAAAAATTTCTGAAGATGAGGCCAAATCTTTCCACCTGCAAGTCTCTCTGAAACCCTTGCCCTAGAGGCAGAGGTTTCATCTCTTCTGGCCTTAAAAGCCATGAGAGAATCCGACCCTACACTGGGGCAAAGGTCTGTACTCAGGTACTTCCTTACCCAATCTTTTAAAACCAAGGTTCAAGATGGTGACTCGGGAATAATTCTTCCCTCTCTAAGGCCAGGGGACTGGCTATCCTCCCTGGACCTCAAAGATGCCTACTTTCACATCCCCATCTGGTGCTCCCACAGAAAGTACCTCAGGTTCAAGTTGCCCTCAGGCCATTACCAGTTCAAAGCAATGCCCTTTGTCCTAACATCAGCTCCAAGGTTTTCACAAAGTGCCTGGCAGTAGTAGTGGCCTTTTAGGAAGGCAGAAGATTTCCATTTTCCATATCTGGACGACTGGCTCATAGTGGGTCAGTCTCCAGGCCAAGTTAAGTCAGACCTGCAAGTGACCCAGCAGTGCTCACTTCCCTGGGATTTCTTCTCAACCTCCCAAGTCAGTTCTCGAACCAGTGCAGCTTCTTACCTTTATAGGGGCAGAGCTAGGTACAGTCAAGCAGAGCCTTTCCTCCCCTGGAAAGGGCAAGAGTTCTTACAGAACTGGCTTCTTCTTTCAGCCTTCAGGTGTCCCGACCAGCAAAGCACTTCCTTCAGCTCTTGGGCCACATGGCAGCTTCTACAGCAGCGGTCCAAGGGGCAAGATTCCAGATGAGGGACATCCAGTTCCATCTGAGGGCCTTTTGGTCCCAAAGAAAGGATCCTCTTACCAAACTGATTCCAGTGACTTGGACACTGATCCAAGTTCTTCAATGGTGGCAGGATCAGGACAATTTAAGGCAAGGGGTCCCATTTGTCACTCAAACTCATTCAGTGGTCCTTACCACGGATGCTTCCCTTTAAGGGTGGGAGCTCATCTGGGGCTCACACAGTCCAGGGACTGTGATCCCCTCAGGAGTCCCTTCTTCATATCAGTCTCCTGGAACTTGGGGCAGTTTTCTCGGCCTACAAGCTTTCTCTCAGTCTGTGCAGAACAAGGTGATTCAGGTCAGAACAGACACCACCACCACCACCACGTGGTACATCAACAAGCAGGGAGGCACTCGGTCTCGACCTTGTGCATGGAAGCCATGAAGTGGGGTCCCTGGCTTATTCCCTGCAGACCTCTCTGATAGCAGTCCACCTTCCAGGGAAAGACAATGTGCTAGGATGCACTGAGCAGGATCTCCCAGGGCCATCACAGATGGTCCCTGGATCCCCTAATGAAAGTGATTTTTTCAAGGTGGGGCACTCAGAGATAGATCTCTTTGCAGCCCCAGACAATCACCAACTTCCTCTGTTTTGTTGCAGACCCCCAGTCTTGGGTTCAGTCCCTCTGGATGCTCTGATTTTGAACTGGGAAGGGAAATTTCTGTATGCCTTCCCTCCCTTTCCTCTTCTGTTCAAGATTCTAGTCAAGGTAAGGTCACAACCTTGCAAAGTGATTCTGATTGCTCAAACTGGGCCAGACAGCCTTGGTACCCCTGTTGCTGTCTCTAGCAGTCCATCTTCCCTGTCTCTTCCCAGGAATTACAACCTGTTAACCTCCTCTGTGGGGAGGATTTGGTACCCAATCTTGGTCTCTCAATCTCAAGGCATGGCTCTTGAAGAGTTAGAGTATGCAGATTTGCACCTGTCCCAGGGGTTTCTGGATATTCTCAAAGCCTCTCGAAAGCCTGCCACCAGAAAGACTCATGACTCCAAATGGAAAAGATTCAGCATTTGGTGTTCCAAAGCATATCTCTCCAGACACTGCTGAATTGCCTACAGTTCTGGATTATATGGTCCATCTTAATGGCCTAGGCCTCAGACCAGCTACTCTCAAGGTACACTTGTCAGCTGTTTCTGCTTTTCTGTCAGTGGGAAGCCTTCCTCACTATCATCTCATCCTGTGTTCTGTAAATATTTCAAGGGATTGCTTCATACCAATCCTCCCTTTAGGGATCCTGCTCCTGCCTGGGACTTAAATGTTTGCATTGCTCAACTTATGCAACCTCCTTTTGAGCCTATGTCCTCAGCAGAGCTTAAGTACTTGACTTGGAAAACTGTGTTTTGGTAGCCATTACCTCTGCCAGGCGTATCAGTGAATTGCAAGCCCTGTCAGTAGAACCTGATTTTATCTCATTCCATAGAGATAAAGTGGTCCTTAGAACCAATAGAAGGTTCTTGCCCAGCGTGGTTTCAGACTTCCATTTGAATCAGTCCATGTCTCTCCTGTTTTCTTCACTGATCATTCTTCCTCAGGGAGAGGCTACACAGTTTAGATGTTAAAAGAGCCTTTAGCTACTACATAGGCGTACCAAGGGTCTGGGTTTGATTCCCTCCAGTTATTCCTCACTTATGGGGAAGTGAGAAGGGCAAACCTACCAAGAGAACTATTGCCAGGTGGATTGTTTCTTGTATACAATTCTGCTATGAGAAACTAGGAAAAATTCCACCCTCAGGCCTGAGGGCTCATTCACAAGAGGTACAGCTGCTTCCTGGCTGCTGCCAGGGATATCCCTCTGTTAGAAATTTGTCAAGCAGCCACCTGGAAAACAGTCCATACCTTTGCAAGCATTACTCTCTGTATATCCAGGCTAGGAGTGATGCTAGAGTTTGTACAGCAGTACTTCAGAGCCTATTCCCAAAGTAGGTTCTGTCCCTCCTCCATGGAGGTACTGCTAGTAGTCGACAGATTGTCAGAATACAGCAAGACTTCATGTAGTTTGAAGAAAAATTACTCACCTTAGTAATTGTGTTTCTTCTAATGGAGTCTTGCTGTATTCTAACCTCTCCTACCTTCCCCTCTCAGAACCTGTTTTTGGGAAGTGGGTGGGCAGGTGCAGTGTTGCACCCCAGGGGTGTCTTCAGCACACCCTCCTTTTTACTTGAGTGCTTATATTACAATCTTTATTTGAATAGGTTTTGGTTTGGGTTTCCTGACTTGAGTCTTCCTTTGGGAATCAAAACTTTTGTTCTCAGTTGGCTAGTTAAACATTTTGCAATTTCCACATAGTATAGTTAGTAGTGTTTGCTCGTAAGAATCTGTGGTTGGGTTTCAAAGTGCTGCAGACAGAGACCTCAACTGAGCTCGAGATCAACGTTCTTGTACTGCATGAAAATTAACCCTATACTCTCGGGGCAGTTGAAGGCTGGAACTAACTGCAGATTGTCAGAATACAGCAAGACTCCACTAGAAGAAACACAATTACTAAGGTGAGTAATTTTTTCTTCTGTCCTAGGCTGGGTCCATTCTTGTTCCCAGTTTTGTTGGAGTTTGTTTCTCTCCTCCTCCTTGTTTCTCTCGGTCTTTCCACTGAGAGACTGCTTGGATTCAGTCCTATATGTAATGACCTACTGAAGGAACCCTCTCTAAATAAGATAGTACAGAGCGTAGGAACTTACCGTAACAGTAGATCTTGAGAGGTTCCTTCAGTAGGTCTTATTCCTCCCTCCTCCTTCCCCCCTTTTATATTAATCAATCAATCAATCAATCAAATCAAAAATCTTTATTTATTCAGGCGAGCATCATTGAGCATAGCTCATTTACAAGATGGACCTAATTGGTCATAACAATATAAAGGTACAATTTTACACAAATACAAGATACAGATTGAATATAAAAAACAAAGACATTATAAATGAACAGATGCAAGAATATTCACATATATACAAAGCATTGAGCCAATGAAACTGAGTTATAATAAAAAAAAAAAAAAAATAAACAGTACTGAAAAATTAAAGCGAGGGTGATAGGATTTTGGGAAAAGGGTCTGGTAAGAGATAAGTGTGAAAGCTAGAAAACAAATTAAGGGGAAGTAAAAAAAGGTGGGGAAAAGGGGTATGGATAGGACTAGGCCTTTGTGGAAACAGTTGCATGCCTCTGGAAAGAGACTAGTGTATAGCTTTTTGAAGGATGCTATTGGAATGAGGTATTCAACTTCAAGATCTTTTGAAGAGAGTTCCAGATAAGTGCTAGAGGTAGCTGATTGCAGCCCTCCATACGGGTATAGGTAATGGGTATCTTTAGCATGATGAGTCTATTATTCCTTAGGGCATATGGTCTGGATATGACCTGGGTAAAACAATCTGAAATGTAGGATGGTAATTTGTTTGTTAGAGCTTTGTAGATCCATAAAGCAGCATTTTTGTTTCTTCTATGATGTAGGGATGTCCAGCCGACTGCAGTATAGAGAGAGCAATGGTGGGTGCTGAAAGGAAGGTCTGTAATGAATCTAAGAGCTCTATGATACAAGGTATCCAATTTGTTTAAGTGGGAAAGGAGCAGTGACCATATAGGAAATCAGCATAATCAATGAGGATAGGAATGATGCCAGGATTAATCTTTGTTTAGAATCTCTGGTTAGATAATGTTTGATTCTATAAAATAGGCCAAGTCTCTGTCTGAGCTTCTTCAGGAGCTCTTCAGTATAGCTAGTGTAGTCAAGTCTATTGTCAATCCAAACCCCAAGATATTTAAATTTATCCACATATTCAAACTTTCACCAAGGATGGTAGATAATTGGGGAGGGGTGTTTGGTGAAGAGTGGAAGAGAAGCTCTTGGAGGAGAAGAACATGGCTTTCGTTTTCTTGGCATTTAATAGGAGTTTCTTTTCTAGTAATTTGTGCTGCAGCAGAGAACTCAGATTGTAAAAGTTCACAGGCTTTTGTTGGTGTAGGATTGCTGACATATAGGACAGTATCATCTGCAAAAGGTGAATATTAGATTTGGTGAGATTGAGTCAATGTTATTGATGTAAATGGCAAAGAGGATAGGGCCCAAGATGGAACCTTGTGGTACACCTCTTAGGAGTGGTTTGAGGTAGATAGGTCACCTTTATTTTTTACCTGCTGTAGTCTACGGAGAGGTAGCATCTGAACCATTGAAGAGAGATTGGGTCGAGGCCTATGGAATGCAGAGAGGAGATTAGTAGTTCATGGTCCACAGTATCAAAGGCTTTGCTTAAATCCAGAAATACAGCACAGATGATATTCTTTTTGTCTAATTCAGTCTGCCAATCATTAGTAACTTTTGCTAAGGCAGAGATGGTGCTGTGCATGGATCTAAACCCAGATTGAGCTGGGTTAAGAGATTATTGGTATCAAGGTAGGCACTTAATTGGATGTTCACTAATTTTTCAAGCATTTTGGACAATACTGGTAAGATGGATATGGGCCTGTAGTTGTTGAGGTCCATGGGGTCACCTGCCTTGAGTAGGGAAACACTGGAGCTGTCTTCCATATTGAAGGAATAGATCCAGTGGCTGGGACAAATTGAAAAGGTGAGTTAGGGGGCTGCTAAGGCGTGCAGTGCAACTTTTAGAAAATAGGGGTCCAGAGAGTCTGCACTGCGCTTTTAGTTGTATCCAAATGGAGTAGTAGGTCTTCTACTTGTTTTAATAGTATTGGCTTAAAGGAAAATGTGGAAGCAGCCTTTTGTCCCTCAGTAGACTGGAAGTTTAATTGTGACGCATTAGATTTGCTGGAGAGAGTCGAATGCTAGGCGGCTGTAGTGAAATGATTATTGAAGGCATTCAAGATTTCTTGCTTGTCAGTGATATCCACATTATTTAGGTGCACTTTGGGTGGTAAGACAGGGGTAGAATCTTGTCCTAAGATCCCTGTATGGTCCCCAAGAATCTGGAAGGGTTATGATAGGAGGCATCCAGTTCAGCTGTGTAGAAGGCAGCCTTGGCATTTCTCACTTTTTGTGCAGGAGTTTCTGGCTTTTCTGAATTGAAGCCAATCATTTGGATCCTTGGTCTTTCTTGCCCTTTTCCAGAGCTTATCTCTAGCAAGCAATGCGGATTTAAGGTCAGCAGAGAACCAGCGACAAGACTTGAGCTTGGTTCTGACACTGGGGAGAGGTGCATGTATATTGAGGGCACTTGTGATAATATCATTTAAGACCTGTAGAGCTATCTCTACTGAAGCTGTGAGATAGAAATCTTGCCAGCATGTGGTGTGACACAGATCATGGAGATATTCTATGATATTAAGGTTCTTTTAGACCTTCTCGGAGAAATTTTGCTGGGTTGGATGGCTTGAATGATGATCTTATACCAGCTATGGGACAGTGATGCTTATATCACTGAATAGCACTCCAGCGTGAGAATACAGATGAGGCTTATTAACCAACATAATGTCCAGAAGTGTGCTGTTACTTTTGTTTTTGGGTTAATCCTTGTTGGTTCTTTAATTGAGTGAATCCATGAGTGTCACAAAAGGATACTAGGAGTGCGGATGCATTGGCTAGCCAATTTAAATTCAGGTCGCTAAAATAATGGTGTCTTCTGGGCCTAATTTAATTATAGTGCCCAGGTGGGATAGGAGTTTTAGGCCTGCTGAGGGGGCCTATAGCAGCCAATCAATTGAAAGATGACATATTGGGAGAGATATTTTAAGGGATAAGCATTGAATTCCTTCCGGCTGTGATGTAATATTGAGGCAGGATGCAGAGATATTTGCTTTAACATAAATGGCCACTCCACCGCCCCTGGATGGACGATCAGATCTGAAGAGCTGATAGTTGGGAAGATTTATTTCTCTGTCATTTGTTGCAGATTTAAGCCATGTTTCGAGATTACCAGAAAGTCAGGTAAGGTGTGTGCAACCCAGGCCTTGTATTAGTGAGAACTTTTTAGGAGGCTGCAGACGTTGATATGAAGAAAACTTAGGCCTTTCATGGTGGCTAACTCAGCTGGGAGATAGAGCTTTCTGTGGGTCCAGGATTGATTTCAACAGTGCCAACACAGATCAGCAGAAAGAAAATTAATTTAATGAGGGCTTCAAGTGATAGAAGGAAGGAATAGCCAGAGGATTTTTCTTCTTGCTTGGGGTCCAGTAATTAGAAGGTCTTGAGCCTGCTGTATGGTTAGATAAATTGTCATATAATACCAGCTTGATGGACAGGTATAGGGGGGCTCTGCACTGCCAAGAATGGAGTTGGGGCTTATGAAGTACAGAACTGGATGTGAGCCTTTTGTGGGATACCCAAGGATTATAGTGCAGAAGCGGTAGTGTATGCTTGAGGAATTGGAAGACATCCACTGTGGATAATGAGGGGGACCAGCTTGAATAGCCGCCTTAAACACCAGGGCATGGGCTGTTTGGTCTCCTCCTCAGGATATGAGGAAGGTGAGAGGCAGAGCAGCATTAAGAGGAACAACAGCATGGTGGAAGGTAGCTAGGAGTTAAAATACTAATGGTAGTGTGAGGAGGAGCTCGGGTATTTGGTAGGAGTTAGCTATGGGCGAGAATAGGAGATTCGGTGGGAAAGTGTGTATAAAAGAAACACCCAGGAGGGGGAGGAGGGTGGGCAAAATTTTGCGGCTCCCGTGCCTTTCTGGCTGTCTCCAGCCTCCTGGTTCCCTAAACAAGCGTTGCTGCCCGCTGGGCTCGGAGCCCCACGGTCACTGGGTGCTCGAGGGCAGGGCCGGCTGGAAAGGAGGAGACAGAGGGAGGGCAGTCAGAAAAGCACTAGATTGAAGCAATCAAGAGATTCTGCAAATGGTGCTAAAAGATTTGCACAACAAAGACTGGGGGTTCGCGCCTATGCGCCTAGCCCAGCACAAGTCCCACCAAAGGACTGTAGTCACAAAACAGTATGCAGAAAAACATTTTTACAATTTTACACAAAGTCAAAGGCAAAACAGCTCTTTTGGGAGAATTTTACAATACAGGAGCAGAAATCCCGGCCAGTTTGGAGGTGCAAGCAAAGCAAAGTCAATGGGAAGGCGCACCAATCAGAAGCAAGGCTCAGCTGGCGGTCACCTTCCGATTGGATGCGGCTCTCTCATACTTTTCTGGCTGTCTCTCCGGCCTCCTGGTTCCTTTTTCGCTTTAGCGGTCGCCGCCGCTGGCTGCTCGGAGCCCCTACGGTCACTGGGTGCTCGAGGCAGGGCCAGCTGGAAAGGAGGAGACAGAGGAGGGCAGTCAGAAAAGCACTAGATTGCAGCAATCAAGAGATTCTGCAAATGGTGCTAAAAGATTTGCACAACAAAGACTGGGGTTCAGCGCCTATGCTGCCTAGCCCAGCACAAGTCCCACCAAAGGACTGTAGTCACAAAAACAGTATGCAGAAAAACATTTTTACAATTTTACACAAAGTCAAAGGCAAAAACAGCTCTTTTGGGAGAATTTTACAATAAAGGAGCGAAATCGGCCAGTTTTGGAGGTGCAAGCAAAGCAAAAATCAATGGGGAAGGCGCACCAATCAGAAGCAAAGCTCAGCTGGCGGTCGCCTTCCGATTGGATGCGACTCTCCGTACCTTTCTGGCTGTCTCTCCCGCCTCCTGGTTCCTTTTCGAGATAGCGGTCGCCGCCCGCTTGCTGGCGGCTGGAGCCCCTACGGTCACTGGGTGCTCGAGGGCAGGGCCGGCTGGAAAGGAGGAGACAGAGGAGAGGGCAGTCTACATTATACAGAGGGACTCCAAATCCTGTTTACTCCTGCTGTCAGGCTCTTCCAGTCTCCCGCAGGAGAACTAGAGGGCGGACATGGGGACCACTCACTATATATGGTCATGCTGACGTTGGGTGGAGTGCCCCCCCATCAGGTATTGCCAGAAAGTCTGTATGCCCAGACGCTAGGTGGCGCTAGTCCTATATGTAATGACCTACTGAAGGAACTCTCTTGAAGATCTACTGTTATAGTAAGTCTATGTAACTACTTTCACAGGCATTACAAGGCCTTGTACCTGCTGATCAGCAGCCACCTGCCCAGACCCTCCATTACAGGCTGGCAGCACAGGGAGATCTTTCTTCACAGAAGAGGAAGAATATAGTGAATGTGAGGGAGGAGGAACAGGAACCCATTGAACCTGTGGTATCCCTGAGCAGGAATTTGGCTCTCATCCCAGAACATCCAAAGATTACTCCTCACACTTTACCTTAGTGAGGGAAGATGGCTGATGCACAGGACAGCACCAAAGGAGCATGGCAAAGAAGGGGTATTTGTCAGCTTCTTAGCCATACAACAGGCAAATTTTCAGTCTTACATCATGCAGTACCAGAAGTCCTTGTGGCAGTCTGTTTTGGCCATGACTCAGAAAGCCCCTCACCTGCCTGATGACCTAGCAGAAACTGCTAGATTTGGGCCAGAGGTGGCTAAATACCAGTTCCAAATAGCTGCTGATACAAATGACACTGCAGCCAGATGGGTGGCAAACACGGTAGCCCAGAGGAGATTTGCCTGGCTAAGGACCACAAATCTCACTCAAGACACTCCAGTCAAAGGCTCTTTGATTTCCTCTAGAAGGAAATGCTCTATCTGGGAGTCAACAGTGGCCAATATGAAAAAGGTGTACTAATACAATGCCACGATGATAGAAGCAACTCTGATAGAGAAGGCTTCACCATCCACCAAGCATTATGGAAGGGGGGCCAGGCAAGTCCTTCCACACCAGGCCCTTTTTTCCAACCAGTGGCCACACCCAGTACCAGCAGTACGCACAACAAGGGTACTTCAGGGGCAAGGGTAGAAGGGCTCTAGGTGAGGGTCACAGGCCCAGCCTCAGCTCCAAGCAAAAACAAACTCCCTGACATGCCTGCACAGCTGGCCTCCTCCCTCCTTGTTGGAGGCAGACTGTCTCCTCCAGGCTTGGCTACATCAGCACAGACAAGTGTGTCCTGAGGTAGTGAGTCAGGGTCTGTCTCTGAACTTCAAATCCTTCCTCCTCAAAAAACAGGGTTTTCAGTTCACCCTCCTAGAAAAGAAACTGCTGGAGACAGAGGTTCAAAACCTGCTGCTGCTAAGGGCAGTAGAATCTGTCCCAATACACCATAGAGGAAGGGTTTTTACTCCAGGTATTTCCTCACCACAAAGAAAAATGGGAGTGGCAGTCTATATTGGACCTCAGGGCCCTAAACAAGCATCTAAAAAGCCAAAGTTCAAAATGGTAACTCTGGCATTGATACTAACACTCCAAAAGGGGACTGGTTGGCATCACTGGACTTAAAAGACGCTACTTCCACATTCCCATAAGGGAGTCCTACAGAAAATATCTTGGGTTCAGACTCTCATCAGGCCATTACCAGTTTTCAACCCTGCCTTTTGGCCTTTCTTCGACCCCAAGGTGTACACAAAGTGTGTGGCAGCAGTTGTGGCACACCTTCAAAACGGGGTCACAGTGTTTCCATATTTCTAGACAACTGGCTGGTGGTAGGGAAATCACCAGACCAAGTCAGACAAAATCTACAGACCACCCAAGGACTCCATGAGTCTTTGTGGTTCCTGATCAATCACAAGAAATCAGTCCTTATACCTGCCACAAGTCCTGCAGTTCACAGGGCAGAGATCAACACCCTGCAAGGCAGGGCCTACCTGCCTCTGGACAGAGTAAGAAATCTCCAGCTGATTGCAAACTCATTCAGCCTACACCAGCAAAAACTGCAAGGCAGTTTCTACAGCTACTGGCCATATGGCTGCAGCCACAGGCACAGTCCTGGGCTCCAGGTTCCAAATGAGGGACATCCAGTTCCACCTAAGGGCACACTGAAGCCAAAGAAGAGACTTTTTCAAAGCTCATCCCAGTAACAAGGATTTTTGTTACAAGCACTTCAGTGGTGGAAGGAGAAACCCAACCTAAGAGAGGGGTTCGCTTTCAATGAGAGTCTCCATCAGTTCTCACAACAGATGCATCTCTTCTGGGCTGGGTGCTCATTTAGGAGAGCATACAACCCAGGGTACTTGGTCAGCTGCAGAGTCCCTCCAGCACATAAACTTGCTGGAACACAGCTGTGTTTTTAGCACTAAAAGCTTTTTCAGCATTGGTGCAAGGTAGGGTGGTGCAAGTCAGAAATGACAACACTACCACAATATACTACATAAACAAGCAGAGAGGCACCAGTTCGGGTCCTCACTACACACAGAAGCTATGAAAATTTGGACTCTGGCTTACTCCTTGGGAGTATCTCTGCAGCAATCCATCTGCCAGGAAAAGGCAGTGCCCTGGCAGATGTTCTGAGTCGAATCAACCAGGCCCATCATGAATGGACCCTGAACAGGCAAGTGGTGCAAGTCATCTTCAGAAGGTGGGTCACTCCAGAAATAGACTTGTTCGCATCCCACAGAACCACCACCTGCCACAGTATTGCTGCAGCTCTGGATTGGTCAGGGAAGTACCTGTATGCTTTTCCTCCCTTTCCCCTAGTATTCAGGGTACTGCTCAGCTCAGGTCCCAGTCAGCATCCCTAATGCTGGTAGCTCCAGACTGGCCCAGGCAGCCATGGTACTCTCTTCTGCTCCTCATGTCTTTAGCCAAACCAGTACACCTCCCTCAGAGGTACAGTCTGTTAACCTCCAATCAGGGAACTCTTCTGTATCTGAGTCTCAGGTCTCTCAGTCTAAAGGCTTGGCTCTTGAGGACCTGGAATTTGCAGTCTGCACCTCTCTGAAGCAGTGTTGGACATCCTGAGGGGTTACAGAAAACCCTCCACTAACAAAACCTACTCCTCTAAATGGAAGAGGTTCTCCATCTGGTGTTCAACCAGAGAACTGGTGCCAGCACAGGCAGGGCTATCAGCTGTTCTCGAATACCTCTCCACTTGCATTCCCTGGGACTGCAGGCAGCACTTTGAAGGTTCACCTGGCGCAGTATTTGCTTACATTTCTGCTGGGGCACAGTAACAATAGCTTCAGGACCTATCTTTAGGAGGTTCTTTAAGGGTCTGGCACATCTGCATCCCCTACATAGGAACCGGTACCAGCATGGTACCTCAATGTGCATAGCCAAACTCACGAGACACCCATTTGAACCCATGTCTCGGCTCCACTAAAATATGTCACTTAGAAAACAGTTTTCCTAGTGGTAGTGACCTCTGCAAGGAGAATCGTGAGCTTCAGGCTCTCAGCATTGAACAGGACTACATTTCATTCCATATGGATAAGATAGTGGCAGTACAGGGTCGAGGGCTCACTCCACAAGAGGGACAGTATTGGAGGCAGTATAGCGCAGTGGTTTAAGGCTCTGAACTGCAAATCTGGTGACATTCAGCAGACCAGACCTGGGTTTGAATCCCACAGCTTCCACTTGCATACTGTGTGACCCTGAGCAAGTCACTTAACTTCCCTGTGCTCCCAGGTTGCACCTGTAAAAAGCTTTCAGCTTAGTGTGTCTTACCTGGTTAAACAACTAAATAAATAAAATAGTCCTAAGAACAAACAGGAGATTCCTCCCCAAGGTGGTTTTGGATTCCACCTTAACCAATCCATCACCCTACCTGTCTTTTCTCTGAACATTCCACCTCAGTGTAAAGAAGACTTCATAGCCTGGATGTCAAAAGAGTTCTTAGCTACTACATCACAGCCACTAAGGACCATATGCAGGACAGAAAACAGCTGTTCCTGACTTATGGGGATGTGGGAAAGGAGCAATCCAGCCTCAAAAGGTCGGTTTCTCAATGGATAGTCCTGTGTATCCAGTTCTGTTACACTAAGCAGGTAGGAGCCCCAAACAGGGTCGAGGGCTCACTCCACTAAGAGGGACAGCTGCTACCTTAGCAGCTTCCAGGGATGTTCCATTGGTTGACATCTGTAAAGCAGCTACCTGGAAGACAGTACACACCTTTACAAAGCATTACAACCTGGATATTCATTCCAGAGGTGATGCTAGGTTTGGCACAGCGGTCTTGCAAAAGTCTGTTTCCAAAATAGAATTTCTGTGCCCACCTCCAAGAGTACTGACTGGTAGTCTGCAGAAGTTATGAATACCTGAGTATTACTGGGATTAGAAGAAAAAATTACTACTATAGTACTGTTTTTTCCCAGTGATACTCAGGTATTCATAACTTCCACCCTGCCTCCCTTCCAGAACCTTAGCCTCTGCAATCCTGCATGCTGTGCTACCAGATTTATATGCGTATATATATACCACATTCAAGCACAGTTTTAGCAAACAGGGTTTACATGCGTTTTCCCTCTTTTCAGGTGTTTCTGACATTTTGGGGTTTCTTTCCTTGTTGGTTTCTCCCTCCAGTTGGAGTTTTTGTTAGGAGGGTTAGGGGTTTAAATCCTAACTTATACTGATCGATGTCATTACAGTATTAACAGTCCCATGGGCCTGCCTTTCCAGGCTTCTAGGAAATTTGAGGAGTTTAGAATATTGGTAGTTCGTATGGAGCAGCATTTGAAAAGTTGTCATGTGCAAAGAATTCCATCATTTGCATGTGTTCTATTCTCTCCAGGCAGTTCTACCTAGAAGGCTTACTGCAGAAAGTTATGAGTACCTGAGTATCACTGGTAGAAACAAGATTAATATGGTAAATCATTTTTTTCTTTCCAACGCTTTCCCTAATTTGCAGGTAACTACAGAATTCAAATCTGTAGAATTCCAAAATTCCTCGTTCGGAATGCATCCCACTTACGTGTTTCCTTTAGTTTTTTAGTGCCCATAAGGAACCTTTGATATATGGATGAGAGGATGGATTCTTAGGGGTTTCAGTAAATAGTCTAGCAATCGGTGGCGAAACAGCAGATCTTTCTTGAGGGCTCTTGCGGCAGGCAACAGTGGTAGGACTAAGCCGCCAGGCACAAGGACTACGGAAAACTTCTAGCAAGCAGTGTACTGCGAGGGATCACCCAACATCACCATGCAACATCCGTCCTGTAGTATAAAAGAGGCAGTCCCTGACCAACCTCGGTTCTTTTCCTGCTGTCGACCACGCCACGTCGGACCTCCACGGACGTCTATTTCAGTCGACTACCATTTTACTTTTGCTTTTACCCGCTTTTATTTTCCTTCATTCAAAAACATTGTTTTTCGGTGTTATTCTGAATTTGTTTGTCGTCTTGTCCAGCTTCATCTTCAGACTGGCCTATGAAGTGTGCTGCGGCAAACAGTTTCCTTCAAGGATAGCCACTCTTCTTACCTGCTGTGCATGGGCACTGAACCACGACACAGAGGCCTGCCAGGATTTCAACCAGGCTGCATGGAGACGCCATTTGAAGACCTTCCAAGGCTTCTTGCTGCAGTAGAGATTAGCCGTGATGCAGAAGAAGCTTCAGGGCAATAGTTCTTCGTCTTCCTGGCCTCCGGGCTTTGACTTCTCCCCAGAAGAAGAAGTCTAACGGGAAGTATAAGCACGGGACAAGCACAGGAACCAGCCTGGTCAGCCGCTCTTGGTCATGGCTAAGCTGGCAGCCACCTCCAGGTCTGCCTCCCACGGGAGGTCAGCCCATCCTCCTTTGCAGCCCTTACCCCTTCAGGGATGCCAGTTTCTTAACCGCCTGACCTCATATCTTTCTCGGGTGGTGGCTACTCGGGAGCATCTGACTTGCGTCCCCTGCCTCCCAACCCTGACCTCAAGCACTTACTCCCTACAGGTCCTCGGCCAGGTGGCTCGACCGGGGTTTCTTCTTCCTTGGGTGGCGGGTCCTTGGTCCTGGCGTTGCCGATGTCTGTCCCTGATTCTGGGACTGGCGCCTGTTAAGCAACACCTGGAGCAGCGCTCGCCCCTTATCCACACAGGCGATGTGTCTGCCTCAGTCAGGAACAAAGCTTCCCTCATAGACACCGCATCTACCGATGACATCTCAGGCATAGTCGCCTCCTCCTCCTCAGCCTATGCCAGCTGGCACTGGCAACCCCAGCCAACGCCTGAGGAACTGGCACCGGGTTCCTGATGCCTCGGGGACTGACGCCTGGTTACCCAGCACTTCAGGGACCAATGCCAGGGTATCCATCGCCCCAGGGACCAACGCCAGGTTACGCAACGTTGGAGTATCCAACGCTGCCTCCCCAATACCCTTACCCACCATATAATCCACCCCATCCAGTGGATTATAACGCTCTTTTTTCAGCCTGGTGGGCCTTCATGAAAGACAAGGATACCCCCAGGAGGCCTACCTCCTTGGGACCCTCCCCCGAGATGACCATGCGGGCCTAGCCGTCCCTGGACTCCAAGACCCTCTCCCAGTCATATGGACCATTGTAAGGAGAATTGTCTCCCTCAGGTGCTGGTCCCTGAGGTGTCCCGTCTGATAGGGATTCCTCCTCTTCCTTCTTGGAAGACTTGGAGGACTCCAGGGCCCCTCTGATAATACTGAGCCCCCAAAGAGACTCCTAGGTCTCCCCTGACGATCCCAACTTTCTGAACGTCATGAGGCATATACAATCCCTGATGGGGTGGGAGCGGAGAAGTTGGACCCTGAGCACTGCCGTTTGGTGATCTAACTCCAAAGCGGAAACTCTCCTCTCGTAGGCCGGCCCTCATTGATTCATATGAGTACATCACTAAGGCCACCTGGAACCGTCCTTCTTCCACTACAGCCCTAGCCAAAAGGCTGACCGCCTGTATCACGTGCCAATCAGCAAGCCATATCTGGAGAGAAGAACCAGAGGTGGACTCGGTCATGAATGCGCCCATAACCACACCAAGAAACCCAGGCACCTCAGTACCCACCCCCTGACAAGGAGTCTCGCCAGATCGATCAGTTTGGCAAGTGCGCCCATGTTTCTACACTAGCCATCCAAACCCAGAATTACCTGGCCCATATGGTCCAGTATCAAAATGCCTTATGGGACAAGGCTTTGGAACTGATGCAGGCTCTTCCAAGGACCCTGAAGGCCCAGCTGGTCCAACTTCTTAAGTCGGGCTCAGATGTGGGCAACCATATACTAAGGGCTGCTTATGATACCGTCGGCGCGGCGGGTGAGCTACAGCAGCAGCAGGAGTCTGCATAAGCCACCTCCGTGCTCAGGGTGTCAGGGTTGCACCCGATGTGCAGGCGAAAATTCTGGACTACCCCTTTCAGGGTTCTGTCCTCTTTGGGAGTGATGCCCAGGACATCATTTCCCATCTCCAGGAGTCGGGTAAGGCCTTGAGATCGGTCCACTCCATGAACCATCCTCCACCCACGTCCACCCAATACCAGCCCTTTTGTCTGCACCCTAGACAGCAGTTCAAGGGACAGCAGCCCAAGGGCACCTTCAAGCGCAAGGCTTCTACCCATGCAGCTGGAGCCTCCACCCCAGGGCCCCCAGGGTGTCCTCAGCTACTCTGCCCACTCCCAGTGTCACACCATGACTCCTTGCCCAATCCCCTTCCAGCAGAGGCCTTGGGGAGGCGGTAGATACATTTCCTGTACTTAGATGGGTGGCACACTGTGACTTCAGAACAATGGGTACTTCAGATCATAGAAAAGGGCACACGCTGGAGTTTCTAGAGGTCCTCCAGACAGCCCTCCCTTGCACTCCCATTACCCCCAGGCCCACGTTGCCCTCATCAGGAGATTCTGGTGCTACTGCGCCAAAAAGGCCATAGAGCCCGTCCCTGGCCCAAGAGGGAAGAGGTTCTATTCCCAACTCTTCCTAGTCCCCAAAGAAGACAGGGGCTTGAGGACCGATTCTGGTTCTCAGCTGCCTGAACCTTTACATAGAATACAAGCGTTTCACGATGGTCACCCTCCAAGGGTTACTGCCCTCCTTCACCAGGGGACTGGCTCTGTTTACTGGATATGCAGGATGCCTATATCCATATTCTGGTTTTCCTGCCCCATCAGCAGTTCCTCCGCTTTTGTTTCCAGGGACAGCTTTCAGTTTTGGGCCTTTCCTTGGTTCCCTGAGTCTTTACTGAGTGCCTAGCAGTGGTGGCTGCAGCCCTCACGGAGATAAAGGGTTTTATGTCTTCCCATCTGGATGCCTGGCTATTGACAGGCCCCTCCAGAGCTCAGTTAATTCAGGCCCTGAGTCCCCTTTCAGTTATTCCAGCTCCCAGGGTTACTCTCAACCTTCCCAAGTCTTGTCTCTGCAAGCCGGCACCTCCAATACATAGGAGCAGTTCTGGACTCCTCACAGGGCAGAGCCTTCCTGCCTCAAGACAGGTTGAAACATCTGATAGCGCAGGCCCAGCTGGTATCTTCCTCCAGTCAGGTCCCAGCCAGGTCCTTTCTGCATCTACTAGGGCACATGGCAGCAGCTACAGCCATGGTTCCTCTTGTCCACCTGCATATGAGTGTGCCTCAGTGGACTGTCTGAGTTCAATGGGACCAACGCACGATGACCTAAATCAGCCAGTTCTAGTCTTCAACCCGGTGAGGCAGACCCTGGAATGGTGGCAGAACCCTCCAGTCTCCTCAAAGGGGTTCCCTTCAGGCAGAATCCACCAGCAGATTCTTACAACAGACACCTCAGGCCTGGGAGGGGCACCATTTGGCCAACAGGCAGACTGGGAGTTAGTCAGAAAGTGAACAGCATCTCCACATCAATGTTCTGGAGATATGGGCAGCCCTATACACTATGCAAGCCTTCCATACCCATCTTTTCCAGGCCCGCTCCTGATACAGGCAGGTAACATGCGTGTGGTCTACTACCTCAGCAAGCGAGGGGGGACTCACTCCTACTCCCTTTGCAGTGAGGCCATAAGAGTCTGGTACTGGGTCATAAGACACAACCTGGAACTAACTGCTGTACATATTTCAGGTGTCCATAACGTCCTGGCCAGCACCAGCAAGCAGGTCCAAGTTGAAGGCTCGAGTGGGAGCTCCTGTCTCTGTTGTCAGGGATCCCTTTGGCAGGTGGGGTCATCCAGAGCTGGACCTTTTTGCGTCCCCACTCAGCATAAAACTGCCCAATTTCTGCTCGCTCGATCCAGGGCCTGGTGTTTTCTGGCGTGATATGTTGTCCTCTCTTGGACAGGGAAGATCTTACTTCGAGATACAGCTCTTGCAGCAGGTAACACCATTAGGACTAAAGCCGAGGCGGCAGGACCCGAATTCTTCTAGCTAGCTAACTTCAGCGGGGACACTCCGATGTCGGTCCCCTCCGACGTCAGGTGTAGTACATAAGGGGTCCAGCCAGATTCCTCAGTTCTTTTCCATACTGTCGACTTGCATGTCTCGACCCTTGGATCGTTTCTGGCGACGCGCATGGTCAAGTTCTTCCTTCGGGGAAAAAAAATTCATTTTTCAGCTAAGTTGCTGTCTGATGTCCTCTCCAACTTCGTTGAAGGCCATCCCTCAAGTGCGCCTGTGGAAGCAAATCCCGTTCAGGATCCGCATTCGGCCTGTGTCGGTGCCTGGGTCCAGACCACGACACTCGGTCCTGTATTTTCTGCCAGGGTTTAACAGCCAGACCGGATCCGCGCCAGAAGGCTCTGCGGCGTTCCTGCTCGAGGAGAAAGTTAAGGCCATGGACACCTCAAGGGAGTTCTGCTGAGAAAGCCGGAAACATTCTGAGAAACATAGGGAGAAGGCTCCATCCAGGTCCCGTCCAGGGCCTCCGACTCCGTAGTTCCGGCTCTCGGTCCGACCGTTCACCATCCCGGCCCGCTCTCGCCCCTCCATGCGGTGAAGAAATCTTGGGCTCCTCTTCCTCCTCACAGGCCAAGACCTCCAGGCCCTCTTCGTCCTCTTCTTCCAAAGCCCTGGTTAGGTCTGGGGACCATCATCATCGTCGCAAGTCGGGTTCCCGCCATTCAGAACCCGGCGTCAGGTCTGCCTCCTTGCCTCCTCCTTCCCAGCGGAAGACCAGGAGCTTACCTCGCTCAAGAAGCACGTGGACCCAGCGTCGGCCCACTCATCAGGTCCCAGGAGCCACCAGCAGGCGCCCGTCGCGGTCAGGCCTCCGCCCTCTCGGTGCGTCGGCAGGAGGCCGATGTCCGCACGCGAGTTGAGAGAGGACCCGCGCGCCTCCTACCGGCGTTGGTCAGGAGACTATCATGGAGGAGTAACTGACGCAGCCCGAGGACCAGACAGGCGAACCTGGTCCTGTCGAGCCCAAGGAACCCTCCTCAACCTGAGGCCCCTGAGGAGCCGTGCGGAACCAGATGACCCGCCACGGTGCCTGGTCCATCGTCGGGCCTTTCTTTCTCTGAGGTGAAGGAGCTCTTTATCTACTGGTGGGATACCATTAAAAAGGATGTGGTTCCCACACCACCTCCTCTACCTCCTCCGCCACCTCGACCCCTCCGCCCCTGCGCCCCTTCCCCATCTGGGGCAGCGGGCTGAAGTACCCCAGACCTCACGGACCCTCCACGGGAAGACCAGATAGAAGGAGACCTCCGTCTAGATCCACTTCAGGGTCACCCAGTCCTAAGAGACCCAGAAGATGATACCGTTCGCCTTGACGGAGGATACAGGATCGAGTCTCGACAAGATCCAGATCCCTCTCTCCTTCCGATTCCCTCTGCGGACCCGTGAGCTTCCTAAATCTCCTCCGGATGACCCATCGTTCTCGGAAATCATGAGACATATCCAAGAGAACATGGGCTGGGATATGGAAGAGTTAGACCCGAGATTACGCTTTGCTAGATATCTTCGGCAGAAGGAACCCAAGCCTGTGGTGGTACCACCTTGGTGGACACTTTTGTGGATGTCACCAAGGCAGCGTGGAAGCGTCCCACTCGCTCCCGTCGATGCCGAAGAAAGCTGACCGCCTGTACAAGGCTCCTAAGGAGGACCAGTACTTGGCTCAAAATCCTCTGGCCGACTCTCTGGTCATAACAGCCTCTCGCAGCGCCGGTCCAGAGACCACAACATTTGAGCACCCTGCCACGGACCCGGAGTCCAAACAGCTGGGCGTATGGGCGAGCGCACGCATCGCTTCGCTACCTGTGCCATCAGATCCCTGAACTACTTGACCCATGGTGCAGTTCCAAAATGCTTTGTGGGAACAGGGACTGGATCTGGCGGAGAAGTTGCCAGAAGGTGAGCAGAAGGAGGAGATGTTGCAACTCCTCCGTCGCGGTTCAGGCGCGTGGGAACCCAGGTGCTGCGAGCAGCGTGTGACTCCGCGGACTCCTCGGCCAGGCGGCAGCTTCAGGCGTATGCCTCCGAGAACACTCATGGCTCGTGTCTCTGGATTACCGGACATCCAGAAGAACATCATGGACGCCTCTTTGAAGGAGAGTTCTCTTTGGTGCACCCTCTGAGAAGGTTCTCACCAAGCTCCAAGAGGCGGGAAGGCGGTGAGGTCGGGTCCAGGCAATGTAACGACAAAGCTTAGTTCCTTCGTAGGAACCAAAGCCGTTTTCAGTGGACAGACACAGAGACAACAGTCCCTCACGGTCCACAACAGAGGGCTCCAGTTCCGCAGAGCCAGGAAGACAGCCGCGGCAGAAGTCAGCGCCCAGCTAAGCTGGCTCAGCCCACGGCTCCCTCGCCGCCACAGCCTGACTCCTTCCGGCCCCGCCCCTCAGGATCAATGGGACATCAAGGTCGAGAGTGCGTATTCGAATTACCTGCCAGGATGGCAGTCCATTACCACCGACAGGTGGGTTCTTCAGTTGGTCAAGAAAGACCACTTTATAGAATGCAGACAAGCCACCCTTGAGGCCTCCTCTGCTCTCCCGTTACTCGGGTCAGCACAAATTGCTTATCAGGCAAAATACTCACGCTCCTGCAGAAGGAGGCGGTGGAGTATGTTCGAGAACCAGACAGATTCCGGATACTATTCCACTTCTTTCTGGTTCCCAAGAAAACAGGGGACCTCCGTCCAATCTTGGACCTCAGCGACCTAAATATGTGGGTCGCTACAAAGCAGTTATGGTGACCCTTCCGGGCCTCATTCCCATGCTGAAGCAGGACGCCTTTTAGCGTCCCTAGACATGCAGGGACGCCTACCTGCATCTCCTGCTGGCTCAAAGCGCACAGGAGGTTCCTGCGCTCGAGTTCCTCGCTACCATTTTCAGTTCTGGGCCCTTCCGTTCGGACTGTCCCCGGCTAGGGTCTTTACCAAATGCATGGCAGTCGTGGCAGTCGCGCTTAAGGAGACAGGGCCACTATGTGTTCAGTACTCGGACAATTGGCTCTCATGGCCGCCTCCAGAGAGGCGTTGTTGCTGGCTATTCAGAGCACTCAGGACTTGTTCCAGTCTCGGGCATTATAATCAACTACTGAGAAGTCTTCCGACCGCTGGTCACAAGCTGCAGTTCAGGCGCAGTTCTGGACACCGTTCGGGAAAGCTTTTCTCCCAGACGGACAGAGCGAGCGCATCAGATCCTCATCAGGATCTCTTGGCGAAGAAGACTGTCCCTGCCAGGCTGGTCCTTCGTCTGCTCGGACACATGGCTGCGCCATTCTGACCGTCCCTTTGGCAAGGCTCCACATGCGGGTAACTCAGTGGATGCTCAAGGTGCGAGTGGGACCAAAGGCAAGACCACATGCAGCATCCGGTCAGAATCACAAATGCTGTGATTCGAGGCTGGCAATGGTGGCTAGACCAGGACACTTTCTGCAGGTGTCCCGTTTACAGCACGTCCCGGAGATAATCTCTCCAGAGACACCTCAGGGCTAGGGTGGGAGCGCGCCAGAATGGGGTGAGGTCCCAGGAACATGGACCCCTCAGAAGCCCACCTCCACATCAACGTGCTGGAGATGAGGCGGTCCTCTCGGCCTGCAGGCCTTTCAGTCAGAAATCCCGTCGTGCACTCTTCTGCTTCAGACAGACAACACGGTGATGTATTACCTCAAGCAAAGCAGGCGCGCACTTACCCCTTTGCAGGGAAGCCATGAGATGGGATTGAATTCGACACGGGCGCGAACCTGATTGCAGTTCACGCTCCCGGTGGACAACACAATCGCGAGATGGCCTGAGTCACTCCCAGGCCAGAGTCCACGAGTGGGAACTTTTCAAGGGGTGCAGGAGGATCTGTTTCTTCGATGGGGCACTCCAGAACTGGACTTATTAGCTTCCTCATCCACACAAAACTGCCCAATTTTGCTCGCTAGATCCAGAGCCTGGTGTTTTCTGGCGAGATCGTTGTCCCTCTCCTGGGCGGACAGATTCCTCACGCTTCCCTCCCTTCCCATTGATCCAGAGTTCTTCTCAAACTCGCGTGAGGAGCATGCAACAATGATACTGGTAGCCCCATTCTGGCCCAGACAGATCTGGTTCCCCTTGCTAGCCAGCTGTCCAGGAACCTCCAATTCTGTTACCTTTCAGCTCCCACCTCTTGTCTCAGGAGGAAGGTTCTCTAGTCCACCGGACTACGCTCACTGAACCTGCATGCTTGGCTCCTAGAGACATAGCCATTTTAGCGACACGGGTCTCGCAAGAGGTGGCGAAGTCCTTTCGCAGCCAGAAAGCAGGCAGCGCATGCGACGTCACGCCATGAAATGGCGTCGTTTTTGTTCTGTGTCGCCAAGCCCGCGGCTTTTCCCTTTAGGCTGCCGGTGAAAGCGGTGTAGAATACCTGCTCTCCTTTTCCATTCGGTCTAGCCTACTCTTCTATTAAAGGTGCACCTCTGCGTTATTTCTGCTTACCACTTCGGTGGGACAGCGCATAGTGGCGCAACATGCGCCTCTCGAGACTTTCTGAGAGGGCTGTTAACCTTAGGCCACCCATTAAGGATCCTGTTCCTCCATGGGACTTACTCTTTGTCCTGGAACAACTCACGCGTCCCCTTTTGAACCCACAGCGGATTGCGAGCTGCGTTCCTGTCATGGAAAACATTATTTTTAGTTGCTGTTACGTCAGCAAGGAGAATTTCTGAGCTTCATGCTCTCATGTGTAAGGAACCTTATTTGATTTTCCACCAGGACAGAGTGTCCCTGAGGACGAATCCTAAGTTCTTGCCTAAGGTGGTCTGCACTCACTCCCAATCAGGACATTGACCTGCCTGTTTATTTCCTAAATATGCTAATAGAAGAAGCACTGCTCCACACCTGGATGTTCACTACTGCCTTAGGTACTACCTGAGCAGGACTAAACAACCATAAGTCGAGCAACTCTTTGTTTCCTTCATGAGAGGATGATGGGCCAACCAGTATAAGCAGTCCCTTTCTAACTGGCTTGTCCAGTGTATTCAATACTGCTATGATGCTAGCAGAAGCCCTCCCAGGTACAGTCCGGGGCCATTCCACTAGGGGTGGCTACCTCCTTTGCAGCACTTAGCAACGTCTCCTCCTCTGCCATTTGTGCTGCAGCCACTTGGAGCTGTGCATACTTTTATCAGGCATTACAGCCTGGACATTGTACTTCACGGCGAAGAGCGATTTCGCCTGGCGGTGCTACAGGGTCTCCTGTCCTGGAGTCAGGACTCGGATGGATTTTCTTAGTTTCCTCCTCCCAGAATGCTTACAAGCGTTATTGCTTGGAAATCAGTCTTAATGGTGTTACCTGCTGCAAGAGCTGTATCTCGGAGTAAGATAGTACGGTTACGTAAGAACTTACCATAACAGTTGATCTTGAGAACAGCTCTTGCAAGCAAGTACTCTTCCATCCCACCTTCCCCTTGGAGGAGGCATGGCTTACCGAGCCTTGAGCAGGGGCTTATGCCCTTTGTCTTCTGATGGTGGATCTCGGTCTCCCATTCTGATGTCGTCCTGTGACGGAAGTCTCCAGCGGAGAACTGGGAATCGCCCAGGACCGCCCCTTATGTACTACGCCTGGCGTCGGAGGTGGGGACCAACGCCGGGCGGTCCACGCTGAAGTTAGCTAGCTAGAAGAATTCTGTGAGGTCCTGTCGCCTGCCGGCTTCAGTCCTAATGGTGTTACCTGCTGCAAGAGCTGTTCTCAAGATCTACTGTTGCGGTAAGTTCTTACGAACTGTACTTTCCTGTATGCCTTCCTCCTTTTCTGCTTCTGCAGAGATTCTTCTCAAACTACAGTCAGAGGGCGCGAGATGATTCTTTTAGCTCCCTACATGGCCACGCCAGATACGGTTTCACTACTGCAGCAACTAGCAGTGGAACCCCCAGTCCTCTTGCCAATGTGCTCCGACTTGCTCTCTCAGGAGCAGGGCACTCTTGTCCATCTAGACCTCAAGTCTCTGCATCTCCATGCGTGGCTCCTGCAGACTTAACTATTGCCGGTTTCAGAGTTTCTTCCTGGGTGGCAGATGTCTTAGCGGCTGCTAGGAAACCTTCCACGAGGGCCACTTACACTATGAAGTGGAAAAGCTTCTTCATTTGGGCCACCGCCCAGCACTTGGATCCATTCACCTGTCCAGTAACTCTCATCCTGGAGTACCTCCTGTCACCTCGGACTCAGGCCTGGGGTACTCTGCTAGTTGCACCTTTCCACCATCTCTGCATACCATGCACCTGTTGAGGGCAAAACCATTGCCCAGCTGGATCTTTCCTGCACCTGCCCCGACATGGGATCTTCTGTTTATTTTGTAAACACTTTCAAACACCATGAAGTCTTGCTGTAATTAGGACTATAGCAGTCAGCCTCAGCCTCTGAACTGCCCCGGAGAGAAAGGGTTAACTCCAGAGAAGTCTGGAGTTCCGCATGGCGAGGGCGCTGTTCAAAGCTCTGTCTGTGCAGTTTGAAGTCAAACTGCCAGATTCTTACTCCACTTCACTGAACAGTCGCTCCGAGATCAGCTCCTTCAGCTCGGTTCACTACCCGGTTTTCGATTGATTCCTTCGGTTCAGAAAACCGCAAAGTCTCAAAATTACCGCTGTTTCGCTAAGCTCTATCTGGTAACCGTAAGTAAAAGCAAAATTTAGTCTGTGTGAAATAATTATCGGTTCAGTCTGAACCGATCGTTTCTTAATATTTTGATGAATTTTTAGGCGTGAAGTACCGGTTCTTATCGGTTCTAAAAAAAAACCTCGTTTTAATAGGGTTTTTCAATACCCGTGACACGGTTAGGAACCGATAAGGGTGTCTTGCTCTGGCACGGCCTGAAGAAAAGGGCAAGTTTTGGTTAGGGCTGGCACTATGTCTGAGAAACCCAAAAGAAAACCGGCCCACGGGGTTTCAACACTGTGATGTTTGTGGGGAAGCCTTTGCAAGGCTGACCCACACACCACTTGTGTTTATTGTCTGGGGGCTGACCACCTCCTTTCAGACTGCCAGATATGTAAATATTTCCCTGCAGCCACCCTGGAGAAGAGATTGGGCGGCTCAGGGGACGAGAGAGCCAAAGTCCACTGACCCGATGGCCAGCCGGTCCAGTACCCACTGGACCAGAGGGAGTGCCCTCTGACCAGGGCATTACTTCCTCCAGAAGAGAAAGGCTGGTTCAGAGGAACCAGCACCAGCAAAAAGACAAAGAAATCAGCAGGTTCGAGTCTAAGATAGTTTCTCCAACTGTTGCAGAAATAGCAAAGCCATACAGATTGTTCAGTCTTTGTCTGAGGGACTTGGAGAGCCCTCCACAAGTGGCAGAGGGTGGCTCGCCCAGGTCCAGTGGTTCAAGAGTATGTTATTGAGGTTTTATGAACCACAGGAGGAGGGAGGAATTTGATCAGTGCATTTGTGACTGGGAAGGTCTGGACGTGCCCATTGAACGGGCATTTCTCCAGACAGACCCTTAGAGTCTCCCCTCTGTTGTCTGGAGTCCCTTCTCATTTGTGTTTTATAAAAGGTGGTAGAAACCCTCCAGCTCCCTTTAGAGGAGGCTGTGGATGAGCAAGAGGAGCCTGATTTTGTTGAAATGATGGATATTCCAGAGTCTAGAAGGTTGTCTATTCCTTTGCATAAATCATTTAGGAAGCAAACAACAAAGATTTTAAAATCCTCATTCTGTCCCTCCTGTAGACAAAAAATGGACAGAAGGTATACTTTATCAGGCCCAGATACAGACTTCCTCACTGAGCAGTGTAGTCATGTAGGTGTTGTTCAAGCTGCAGCCTCGACAAGGTATATTCCTTGGCATCACATCCCCTGACAAAGATTCCAGGAAGATTGATACCATGGCAAAAAGCAATATATGGCAGCTTCTTTGGGACTCAGGCAGGCTAATTACATGGCTTATGTGGCTAGATATCAGAAGTCTAGATGGGACACTATTTTGCAGTTAGCCAAGCAGGCCCAGGGTCAGCTGGCTAGTGAGTTGGAACAGGTGGCTGCTGATGGCATTGAGGCCTCTAAAGTTCAATTTCATACTGCCGTTGATGTTAATGATGTTTCTTCTAGGGTCATGGCCACTTCTGTAGCTCTCCGTAGGTTGGCATGGCTCAGATGCACTAATTTGTCCCAAGACACTCAGGCAAAGGCTATGGATTTCCCTGTAGTAGGTAACTCTCTGTTTAGTGATCAGACAGAAAATTACATGAAAAAATGGATGAATACAGAACTACCTACAAAAGTGCCCAAGCTAAAGAGAGGCATGCCCCAAAGGCATGCCCCAGGGGTAGGGGTAGGCCTTACCACAGGCCTTTTATCAAGCTCAAGCCTCTTCAGCCTTTGTTCAGAGGGGTTTCTTCAGAGGCAGGGGCAGACGGGCTCTGGCAGACCGTCCCTTCTTCCCAGCCAAAAACAGTTGCCAAGCAGGCACCTGATGGGGTGCCCAGGGCCGACCTCCTGTACCGTGGGGGCAGGTTGGTTATTTCAGCCAGAACTGGTTGTCCCTAACTTCGGACAAGTGGGTTCTGGAGGTGGTAAGCCAAGGTCTGGCCTCAGTTTCAAACAGTTCCCAAAGATGAGGGGCCAGACATTTCCCACCAGTAATCCTTTGAAGCCCTTGCTTGGAAACAGAGGTTTCTTCTCTGCTGGGATGCAAAGCAGTAGAGAGGGTCTCTTGCCATCAGGGCAAGGGTCTTTATTCAAGGTATTTCCTTACCCCAAAAAGACAGGAGAATGCGGCCCATCTTAGATTTAAGGTTCCTGAACAAGCATCTTCTGAAACCAAAGTTCAAAATGTTAACCCTGGCAATGATTTTGCCCTCCCTGAGACCAGGAGACTGGCTAGCTTCCTTGGACCTCAAGGACGCCTATTTTCATTTCTTGATCAGGCCTTCTCACAGAAAGTACCTCAGGTTCGAACTACCTTCGGCCACTATCAGTTCAGAGCAATGCCCTTCGGCCTTACCTCTGCCCCAAGGGTTTTCACAAAATGTCTGGCTGTGATAGTGGCTCATCTGAGAAGGCAGGGTGGCGTTTTCCCTACCTGGACGACTGGCTCATAGTGGGTCAGTCTCCAGATCACGTAAAATCTCACTTGTTGGTCACCCAGCAGCTTCTCACCTCTCTGGGATTCCTGTTGAATCTTCCAAAGTCAGTCTCGAACCAGTTCAGGTACTAACTTTCATAGGTGCAGAGTTGAACACAAAGTCTGCCAGGGCATATCTCCCTCCGAGAGAGTGGACAGACTCATTGCCCTGGCATCTTCCTTCACCATGCGGGTCTCTCGGCCAGCAAGGCACTTCCTGCAACTCCTAGGACACATGGCTGCGTCCACAGCTGTCGTGCAGGGAGCAAGATTCCAGATGAGAGACATCCAATTCCACCTGAGATCTTTTGGTCCCAAAGAAGGACCCCTCACCAAATTAGTCCCAGTGACAAGGTCTCTGATCCTGGCCCTTCAGTGGTGGCAGGACCAGAGCAATCTAACTCAAGGGGTCCCCTTCTTACCCATTCCTCACTCCCTCACACTTACCACAGATGCCTCCTCCTAGGATGGGGGCTCACTGGCGACCTTTCCACTCAGGGTGTGGTCTCTCAGGATCTCTGCTCCACATCAACCTTCTGGAGCTCAGGGCTGTCCTATTAGCTCTCCAGGCCTTTTCAGCTTCTGTCCAGCACAAGGTAGTTCAAGTCAGGACAGACAATACCACAACAATGTGGTACATCAACAAGCAAGGGGCACTCGGTCTTCTGCCTTGTGCACCGAAGCAATGAAGCTGTGGTCTCTGGCTTACTCCTTGAATACCTCCCTGATAGCAGTTCACCTTCCAGGGAAGGACAATGTCCTAGCGGATGCCCTCAGCAGGATTTCTCAGGGCCACCACGAATGGGCCCTGAACCCTCTAGTGCTGGGGTCAGTCTTTGCCAGATGGGGCACCCTCAGATAGATCTTTTGCAGCCCCAGACAACCACCAACTTCCTCTGTTTTGTTGCAGACCTCCAGTGTTGGGATCAGTCCCACTGGACGCCTTCCAGTTGGATTGGGAGGAAATATCTATATGCCTTCCTCCCTTCCTCTCCTTTTCAGGGTACTAGTGAGGATCAGAACTCAGTCCTGCAAGGTGATTCTGATTGCTCCAGATTGGGCCAGACAGCCCTGGTACCTCTCCTTCTGTCCCTGATTGTCCACCTCCCTGAGCTTGCCCAGGACCCACGACCTGTTGACCTGTGCACAGGGGAGAGTGTGGTATCCAACCTCAGTTCCCTCCACCTCAAGGCTTGGTTCTTGAGGAGCTAGAATGCTGTTCTACACCTCTCTCAAGGTGTCTTGGATATTTTGAAGGCGGCCAGGAGGCCTTCTACTAGGGCCACCTATAATTCTAAGTGGAAGAGGTTTTCATTTGGTGCTCTGGGAAGCAAATCTCCCAGAATCTGCTGATTTGACTGTTTTATTGGACTATCTGGTCCACTTAAATTCTCTAGGCCTTAAGCCAGCTACCTTAAGGTTCATCTGGCAGCAGTCTCCGCTTATGTGTCAGCAGGTAAACCTGCTTCCATCTCTTCTCACCCTGTAATTTCCAAGTTTTAAAGGGGTTACTTCACACTAACCCTCCTTTTGGGAACCAGCTCCTGCTTGGACCTGAATGTTTGCATTGCTCAGCTAATGCAACCCCCTTTGAGCCCTGTCTTCGGCAGACCTCAAGTTTTTGACTTGGAAGACTGTTTTCTAGTGGCCATCACTTCTGCTAGACGTATAAGTGAGATGCAAGCCTTGTCAGTGGAAGAAGATTTCATTTCTTTTCATAGGGACAAGGTAGTCCTTAGGACTAATAGAGGTTTTTACCAAAGGTGGTCTCGGTTTTCATCTCAACCAATCCATCTCTCTCCCAGTATTTTTCACTGAGCATTCCTCTTCAGGGAGAGGAGATTGCACAGTCTGGACGTCAAAGAGCTCTAAGCTACTATTTGGAACGCACCAAGGGTCATAGGTTTGAATCCCTCCAGCTCTTCCTTACCTATGGGGAAGTCGGCAAGGGAGACCTGCCACTAAGAGGACAATTGCAAGGTGGATTGTCTCTTGTATCCAATTCTGTTACCAAAACTGGGTAAAGAGCCCCCTCAGGATTGAGGGCTCATTCTACCAGAGGTACAGCTGCATCTCTAGCGGCTGCTAGAGATATTCCCATTTGGAGATCTGTCAGGCTGCTACCTGGAAAACAGTTCACACCTTTACCAAACATTACTCCTTGGATGTTCAATCCAGGAGGGATGCCGTTTGGCACAGCTGTGCTTCAGAGCCTATTTCCCAAGTAGGTTCTGACCCTCCTCCATGGAGGTACTGCTGTGTAATCTGCTATAGTCCTAATTACAGCAAGACTTCATGGTGTTTGAAGAAAAATTACTCACCTTAGTAATTGCTTTTCTTCTCATGGAGTCTTGCTGTTAGAACAACCCTCCCTCCTACCCGCTCAGAACTCCTCCTTGGGTATGGGGTTGGCAAATTAGTGCAAGCACTGTGTCATGCCTTTTTCTTGCTTATTGAGTTTAGGAACTAGGTAATTCTGTTGTTCGTTGAGTGGTAGATGGCCCCTCCCTAGACTTGAGTCTTTTGGGAAGAGGGGTCTGTTAATGCTTCTTTTCAGTAATGCTAGCAATATTTAATAATTTTGTTGCTATTCTGTGATTGCTGTGTGTTTTGTAGTTCTACTACTGGTAGGTAGCCAATGGCTAGTGTAGGTTTTTTCCACACAGACTTGCTATATTAGTTTAGCTTCGTAAAGAATCTGGCAGTTTGACTTCCAAACTGCACAGATAGAAACTTTGAACAGCGCCCTCGCGCTGCGGAACTCGAGACTTCTCTGGAGTTAACCCTTTCCTCTCCGGGGCAGTTCAGAGGCTGAGGCTGACTGCTATAGTCCTAATACAGCAAGACTCCATGAGAAGAAAAGCAATTACTAAGGTGAGTAATTTTTCTTCCCTCCCTTTGAGCCAGGCATAGCTGCAAGCTACACTTCCTGTCATGGAAAGTGTTAGTTTTGTTGATGTTACTTCTGCTCTGAGGATTTCCAAGCTTTAGACTCTGATGTGTAAAGAGCCTTATTTGTTTTTCACAAAGACAGGGTGTCTTTGCGTATTAATCCTAAGTTTTTGCCTAAGGTGATGTCTGAGTTTACGCTGAATCAATCCATCCACCTGCCCATTTTATTATCCCAAGTACTCTAATCAAGGGAGGCCTTACTTCATGCTCTGGATGTTCACTGAGGTGCACTGGTACTATTTGGATCCGAAAAACTGATAAGTTTTTCATTTGCCTAACAGAGCAGGGGCTCCTGTTTCAAACAGTGTTTGTCTAAATGGCTAGCTAATTGTATTGTCTGTTGCTACCACAAGTACAGTATGACAAGCCTTTTCAGGACTAGTCAAGGCTACTCTACCAGGGTATGACTGCTTGATTTACCTCTTTCACAGATGTGTCCATTACAGACATTTCTTGGCCGCCACTTGGAGTTCTGTCCATACCTTTATCAGGCATTACAGTCTGGGCATAGGGCGGCTTCAGACTTGCAGTCCTTTAGGGCCTTCTTTATGAATGTCCTCTGCCTGTTTCCTTCCTCCTCCCTGCTGACCGGGTCAGTTCTTTTACTACTTGGGACTCAGTTCTGCCAGTGTTGCCTGCTGCAAGAGCCCCTCGAAGAAAGATAGTACAGTTACATAAGAACTTACCATAACAGTAGATCTTTGAGAGAAGCTCTTGCAGCAGTCATTGCTTTCCCTTCCTCCTACCCCTGATTCCTATTTCTCCTTCACAGCTACTCTGCTTTCCTCAGTTCTGAGGAACTGCCTCAGTTCTCCTTTTTGGCCATGCCATGGGTTTCCAGCGAGAGAACTGAGGCTGGTCTGGGGACTGCCCCTTTTATACTGTAGGATGGACGTGGCGTGCTCCTGCTGTAGACTGCTAGGTAGAAGTTTTTCCTGTGGTCCTAGTACCTGGCGGCATAGTCCTACCGGTGTTGCCTGCTGCAAGAGCTCCTCTCGAAGATCTACTGCTATGGTAGGTTCTTACGTAACTGTACTTTGGTCTTCCATGAAGACCCACATGGGACATGTGGAGTTAGATTTGATGGGAGCCACAATTTTGCCTACTTTAACAGGAAGGAATGTGGTATTTCTGCCACCTAGGTGTACCCATTCCTCCCTCTTTCCATGGTCTTCTAAGCTTAGCTAGACTAATTCTGGGAGGTTTATTATTCCATAGAAATTTCTGGAATAATCTGTCAACTTTTAAACCAGTTTAAAGAGCTACTGGCCTCAAAGAAAACTTTAAAAACATAATATTCAGATGCTAATCAACTTGAATTCCACATATGTTCCATATAGTTCTCCTCCCATTTATTTATTTCAGAAATTTGCATGAATACATGATCGTTATTCCTTGGAGTTCATCTGCCTCTATACCTTACTTCCTGCTTCAAGTCATAATCCTCTGTTGTGACATCACACTCTGTTGCCATGAGAGTAAATGTGAGGTCACAAGCAGTGCATGATGACCTAAGGTAGGGAGAAAGCAGTAGGAACTGATGAACTCTTTAGGAACAGAGATCCTGTTCTCATGCAGATTACCTCAATAATAAATAATGGGAGGAGGAATACAGAGCTAATGTGAAATACAAGCTGGACTGTGTCTAATTATTATGTTTTGAGAAAGTTCTCTAATGGTGTCAGCTGCTCTTTAAGGAAATGCAGACTGAAAGTTATTTTGTAAGTAAAACAAATCTTTAGAGCTGTAATTAGTTCTATTGAAATTTATTTTTCCCCAGAGGAGTGAATTAGTCCAGTTTAGAGAGATCAGAGCATATATTGAAACCAAAGTATTTAATATTCTCCTTCAGCTAAGATGCTGGAGTCTTTTCTTCTAAGTTCTTAAATTGCTTTATTCTTGTATTTAATAATATTGCCTCTAATTTGTTTCAGTTAATTTGTACGCCTGAAAATTTCCCAAATTCATGTAGGATCTGTTTAAGCATATTAAAGGAGGGATTGGGTTTTCAAAGGTAAGATGTAAATCAGCAACATACACATGTATTTTATTAGTAGTCTTCCTTATTCTTATACCTTTAATTTAAGTTACAATCTGAGATCATTCTTGTGTGAGGTTCGGTGGCTATTAAGAATAAAACCCAGGTTAAAATATCTGGCCATATCCAAAGCATTTGAGGTACAGTCCAAGTAATCCCAGTTTGTGGAATGAAAGGCTAGCTACATTAGTTTTTTTTCTGTTGTTTGGTTTCACATATGGAAAAATCAGTCTACAAACCTTGTCAACACCCCATCTATTCTTTAGGAAGCCCGTTGTTCTTTGGCTACAATTGTTGCTAATGAACTTTGAACTCTGATAGCCAGTAATTTGGCTAGGATTTTATAGTCACTATTTAAAAGTGATGCAGGACAATAATTACTACATTGAAGTGGATCTTTTTTTTTTTATTAATAAAACTTTAGTGGGCGGCCGGTGGTGTAGAGGGTTGAGGCGGCGTTATCTTCTCGACCCACGCCGGTGACCGGGTTCGGGAATGGACTTGGGATGGTGGGGCTGACAGGGGCAGGAGAGAATTGAGCGTCGTAGGGACTGCTCTCCTCTCCTGGGAGTGGATTAAGGAGGTGTCTGTCAGCAGCGGCCTCTGGTGGAGACCAGGAGCACTGCACGATGGCGCAGGAGGGACGTCTGCACCAGAAAAATGTGAAAATGCTCCATGTTACGCTGGATGATGGCTGCCTGGCTCTGAGACGTCAATGCCCATGAAGCCTTCCGCCTCAGTAGCACCCCAGGGCCAAGACGTTATGCTGGTCTGCACCCCCAAGCTGGTGCCTTCCCCTCGTGGGAGGGGACCCACCCGACGAAGGGTCACGCCGGGTTACCCTGGGTGGCTGCTATTTAAGAGCAGAGGCCCGGGACAGGATGGGTCGGAAGCAGCATTGACTTGCCTAAAGGAGTGGCTAACGTGGCTGCAAGCTGGGAGAAAAGAAATACAAAAAATAAAATACAACTTTATTAAGGTAATTCAGATAATAAATATACATAACTCTTTAACATATAAAAACACACAAGTAAACAATAACTAATTTAACATCTCCGTTAAATAAAAATTCTAAACATGAAACATAACAATAAACCAAACAGTATATGAATATGCATAACATGTCTACTTATGTTTACTGTACCTTTCAAAGATCTGTTTTATTCTGATAACATAAGAAACAAGAAAAGGAAGAAAGATAAAGAGTAGAAGGCCATGTCATTAGCAATTATCATATAAATATTTACTGGTTAGTGGTTATAAACCACTGCCAGTGAGTGCCCAACAGCTCCATAAACCACAGGAGAACAGTACTGCAGCATCACCAGAAAAACGCTGAACAAGCTGTCCTGACACTGAATGTTCACAAGTGCTACTCAAGTCGGTCACTCAGTGTTAGACAAACTTGTCGTCGGCAGTAATAGTTACCCTCATAAAGCAGCAAAAGATGATTTAAACCACAAAACATGAAAAACCAGTAAACATAAAAATAAAACATGGATAGTCGGCCTGGGTAGCTAAGGTTGAGCGCTGGATGCCTTACCTCAGGTCATCGGGCGCCAGCTGAGGGGAGGGAGGGCAGGATTGAGCAAGCCGATAGGCTGGTCTCCTCTCCTGGGGTGGTTAGGGTGGGTTATCGCCCCACCATAGTCTACGCATCCACGGGTGGAGGTCCGGTGGATTGTGTAGGCGGAGAGGCGGCAGTGCGAGTGGGTGGAAGGGGCTGAGCTAGTGCCAGCGGTGTGCTGCATGCCAGGGCCTTGGGAGGGAGAGGGGTAAAACTACAAAATGGCAAATAAAAATCTATATGGGAAAAAAAAATAAAACATTGAGAAGTGTGGTTCTGTAGGATTTTATGCACCCCTCGGTGTGTGATACCCATATAAACCCTCAGGCTTCACCCTCAGGGTTTATGGGGCATCACGTACCTCAAAGGTGCTAGCTGCACATTCGAGCAGACTTGATAGACCTCTAGGCCATTATCTGCTGGCAAATTTTGTATGTTAGTAAAATCCCCACAAACCACACTTCTCCATGCATTATTCTATATTTATTGCATATCTACTTAAATCTGCATTAATCATTTATACATAATTTATTGTGGGGGCCACATCCCTATACAGATCCAGATGTAAAAACTTACAGATAGTGTCCCACTTAGATCTAAAACACTGTCCTCGATCTAACATAAAATGAGCCAGCCTGGCTGGCCGGTAGCACTGGACACCACACCTTGCGCCACTAAGGCAGGGTTCGACTTTAACATATGTTTACTAGCCCGGGGCATAGTGCAGATTGCCTCGGACTAGTGCAGATGCCTCTCTACCTGTCCGTGTGGGCTAGTGCAGTTTTGTCCGACAATCCTGTGTGCAGTTTCTGCTCAGACTACTAGCGTGTAAGGCTAAGAAAGAGTACCGAGCGCCTGGAGCCCTGATCGGCCACAAGTCAGCCAAACTACTAGTTGAATTCCCGAATGGCTGGTAGTTCCAGTTTCAGTACTGCAGTGTATGGTGGCATTCTATTGGGCAGCCATTTATTTGGAAGCCGTCCAGGGAGGCGGCAACGGTGGCTGTGGAACTGCTCTGGGAGCCTGAGAGGCTCGATCGCCACCAGGGGGGCACCAATGAGTATGTTGTAATCTACAGCAGTGGTGGGAGTAGAGGCAGGAATGTAGAATAGCCCTGTGATGATGCTAGATATGGGTGGGCACAGCACAGGTCTGAGGACATGATTGGTTCTTTGCCCGAGTTTGCGCGGTCATTGGCAGTAGGCGGAGTAGGGTGAGGCTTCATGCTCGGCAATGGGGATATAAGCAGCCTATTTTGAGCAGTAAAAGCCGGAAGATTTGAAATTAGAGGCGACCAGGAAGTGCTGACGAGAAGTGCTGTGAGTGGTGTTCAGCGCGTGCAGGAAGTGTTGAGAAGTGATACGGCGTGGTGTTCAACAGCGTGGTCTTCGGCAGCATCTGAGAGGAGTGCACAGCTCAGCATTGAAGATTCGGTGTTTACAGGAGTTACAGTGGCCATAATTGTTGTGGCAGAGGGTGGAGAGTGATGTTTCAAGGCAGACTGTCGGGGACTTCAGAAGAAACACTTGTCATCAGAACGCTACCCTCTGGTTCAGGTACAGGTTGTTTGGGGTTGGGAGGGGGTGTCTGCTCTGCCTTCTTGTGAAAACCAATAAACCTCTGTTTGTTGTGTTAAATCTTACTAAGTTACACATAGCTGGTTAAAGTAAATATGACCCAGTAACTGCAAAGGGGAGGGAGGGCAGAGTGTAACATTCAGAATTCTTCTGCTTTTTGTGTTCTGTTTGTTGTCCAGTCCAGTCCAGTCCATCCATACATTGCCTATTTTATTTCCCTATTTGCCTCATTGCCTGCAAATATGTGGGGAATGCCTGTGCCTTATTCTGAGTTTTGCTGGCTGTGGTCTGCAAAATGTTTGGTAGCTTACCCCACTTATTCCTTACTGTATGCTGTAATTGATGTTGGGTTTCTCACTAACCAGTTTGCTGTTGAATCAGACTGGCAATAACGTTACCCCTGTTTTCTGTATTCATCAATCATTTATTGCCAATCTGCCACATTGTTGACTGCAGCATATGGTGGGGGTGGGGGAGGGGCTGGATGTGTGTGATAACTGTATATAAACAAAACAGTGAAAAATTCTCCTGTGCTTTCTAACCCGTTGCCTGTAAAGAAAAAAAAATAGGGAGCCAAGTCTTGTGGGGCTGGGCATTCTGTGGCTTGCTGTGGGGTTGGTGGTGTTTGGGAGGGTAGAACAACATATTGTGTACTGCCACTACCTTAGTCAATCCTAGTAATCCAGATCCTCATTGCCTGCAAAGGGGAGGTGTAAATGTGAACAGTGTCTGGTGGTGTTTGGGGAGGAAGAACAACAACTTGTGTACAGTGAATCCTGAATCCAGGGAAGAACAATAGTGTACTGCTACTTTGAAGAATGCAGATTCTGTCAGACTCCCAGATGGAGATGCTGATGCATGAATCTGATCCTCATGTCATGGCAATCCTTGAAAAGGACATTGGGGGGTTTGGGGATACATTTTTAAATATTTATGAGTCATGGAATGCTTATATTTTGAAACGATTGGTCATTTGTGTGTTACTTTTTATTGTATAAATGTAAATAAATGTTTAAACTGTGCTGCTTTCATAATTTTATTCATTGTGTTGTGGGTGAAAGCACATGGTGACTTTGCGGACTAGTGCATATCACTGCGGGCTAGTTGCAATTTTAGACTGACTTGTCCTGCTGGCTAGTGCAAAAAAGTTAAGGTCAACCCCTGCACTAAGGTGACCTGAGTTCGAGAGCGGACTCGGGATGGGGGGTGCTGGCAGGGAAGGAGAGGATCGAGCATCTGCAGGACTGCTCTCGCCTCCTAGAGTGGGTAGCGGGCTGCATCGCTCTGCGGCAGCCCGCCGTGAGACTGGGAGCACTGCATGAGCGACGTAACAGGGGAACACTAAAAGCGAAACTGCTCCAGGACCAGCCGGATGACTGCTGCTGGTCCGACTGCTCCAAAGCCCCCAAAAAGAAGCCATGTCCACCTCAAGCAGCGCCTTGGGGCCAGAAGTAGAGTGCGCTGGCCAGTCCACCTCCCGTGCCTTCCCCTTTTAGGAGAGGGACCCATCCGGCAAAGGTTATGCCGGTTACCTGGGAAGGCTGCAATATGAGGTCAGGATGCTTGAGTGTGGTAGTAGGAGGTACATTGAGGATCATGGTGGCCCAAGGAGAGGCGGGTTCCAGAGCACACTGGGGGCAAAACCAATAATGCAAAAAAAAGTCTTTATCTCCAAGCATTCTTTGAAACCTTATGTTCAGTTACAAAGAATCGTGTTCTTGACTGAGGCTAAAATGAGAGGAATTGTGTTTTTGTTCATTACCATGACCATTAAGGCAGGTTTCTAGGTTTATAGTTCCTCATGGGAGGATGGGGTGGTACCTGAGGATTGGAGGAGGGCAGATGTGATTCCACTTCACAAAGTGGGAGCAGGGTAGAAGCAGGCAACTACCTACTTGTTAGTTTAACCTCAGTGATAGGGAAAATGATGGAATCACTTCTGAAGGAAAGAATTGCTGAATTCCTAGAGGCCAGTGGGGCACAGGACCCAAGACAGCATGGATTCTGGCAGGAAAGTCATGTCAGGCGAATCTATAGATTTCTTTGATTGGGTGTTGCTACAGCTGTCCTTCCGGGGGTCTTTGCGCTCGGTGCAATAGCGACACCTAGCGGAAGCTAAGTGCATCACCCTACACACCAGCGCAAGTCAAGGGATCTCTGGGGCAGGGCAGATGCAGGCGTCATTGCCGTCCTGCCCCAGCCTATAGAGATTAAAATCCCTCCATGCCGGCTGTCTCTATGGCGCCCTGCCCCCAGACTTCAGTTAGCCACCTGGCCGAGGCTCTCTCAATCAGATCACGGTTACAAGGTGCCAGTGCCGCTATGCCGTGCCCCACCTGCTGGGGTCAAGCCAGGAGTGACCGGGAGAGTGAGGAGCTCAACAGATGGGAAGCTCTGAGGGCACCGTGACCAGGGCAGAGCTCTGACGGTTCGGCAGGAGGGAAAAGTAAAATAAATATAAAAAAAAATTAGCTATTTTGGGATGGAGTTGTAAAGCTGAGAAGGTGTTGGTGATTTAATTAGATCTGTATCTGTTTGTGGCTTACTGTTATACAAGCTTCACAGAGAGGGGAGATAATTGGTTTCTTTCATAAGGAGTCAGTATATAGTCTTGAGAGGAATTATGAAATATCAGGGCTAATATTTTATAAACTTCATTTGAATAATCATCTGGGCCAGTTGATTTGGCCAGAGGAAAAGATAAAATAATAGATTCAATTTCCTGTTTAGTTATTGGTTTATTTATGTCTAGTTTATTGGTCTCTGAAAACTTAGGAAGATTTATTTTAGATAGGAACTTTCTAATGTTTTCTTTAGGGTTGTTTTCCAAGTTTTATAAAGGGTCTTAAAGAAATGTTTAAATTGTTTCTGTCCAATTGGGAAGTCAGAGTAGTATTTGCATCTGTCATAATACTAGCTATATAAGTTGTAGGGACTCTAGATTTCAGTCTGTAGGCTAGAAGCTTGCTGTCTTTTCACCTGATTCTCTGTATTTTTGCTTTGTTGTAAAAAGTATATTCTGCCTTGGAGCTATGGATGTTACTTATTTCATTTTTAGAAGAATTATTTTATACAACAAGTGAGTTTTCTTATCAGGCTCCTTTATGTATTCTGTTCCTAATTAAGACAAAGCTGATTCTTTTCTTTAAGGTTTTTTAAAGCTTCTTTCTTTTTGTATTCAAGTAACTGATAATCTGACCCTCACTAAGGCTTTAAAAGTATACCACATCATGCCAGTTTGTACTTCATTATAGTCATTAATTTAAAAAGAGGTTTGTCTCTTTTTCAACCAACACTAAACTCTGGGGGGTTTAGAAGTGAGATGTTAAACCTCCATTTGTGGTCTAAAGGCATTTTGCATAAGGCATGGTCTGATAAAGAGATGGTATCTCTTGTTGCTTTCGTTAGGAAGTTGCACCAATTCAGAGATAAACAAATAATCACTGTGGGCCTGATGGCGCTGAGAGTTGAGGTGCTGGATGCCACACCTCGCTACACGCTAGGCGACCGGGTTTGGGAGTGAGCTCGGGCCGCCAGAGGCACCGAACTTGGATTGAGCTGCAGCTTGCCAGCTTTCCTTTCCTGGGGAGGGTCGGAAGCCTTGTGTGCAGGTTGGCGGCTCCTGGCGGTCGACTGGGTGTAGCAGCTACTTGGGGCTCATGGTAGAGGGTATGGGAGCTGCGGCAGGCGTCCTGTAGGTGGGTGCAGGGCGTGCCCACACTGCGCACAGTAGTCATTGCATGCTGTGCTCACGGGACCAAGGGAGGAAAACATGGAAAAAATACCGTCCTCCAGTGGCGAAGGTAGGTCCAGTGCCCTACCTCCACACCCAACGCTGGGTCTTCGGCCTGCCTCCAGTGCTTCCTCATTTCCTGGTCCTCTGCCTAGATTACTTCAGAAAGGTCGCCAAAGGAGTCAGCAGTCCCACCCTGGTGGGGGCTTAGATTTTGGGGTCAGAAGGGCCAGAGGGCGAGGATCCCCCCTGAAGGTAGGACAGGGCTTCAGGCAGGGTGGGATACAGTGGGAACTGGCGACCACACCGTAGAGAGTCTGGGGCGTTGGAAGAGGAGGATAAAGAGTTGGAAAAACAGTAATCGCTGTAACATTTGTGGTGGTGAGAGTAAAAAGAATAGTCTGTCTTTTTGGTGTATTAAGCATGAGAATCTTCCAATAATAGATTGCCACTGGCATTTTCAGATAATCAAATTTTGAATCTTAAACACATTTTTGGCCATGTTCCATTTATCCAGCATTTGATCCTTAACTGCATTACAGTAATGTCCCAAAATTAACTTATGTTGATTGACAGCAGCCAGTTCTGATGTGATGGAATAAAAAATTCCACCTGTGCAGTGTTCGGGGCAAAAACATTATAGAATGTTAATTTTTGCCAGTTAAGTGAACCCAGTAAAATCTGCCTTCCACCGCTGTATCTGTAAAATGATCAGAATAGTTAAAGTTAACGCCTTTTTTGATAGTAATCATTACTTCCTGTCTCTTTGAGTGAAAACCACAATAAAATGCTTAGCCACTTACTCCTTTCCATGTATCAGCTTCTTCTGGCTCTAGATGATTTTCTTGTAATAAAGCAATATCTGCTTGTTTAGATTTGAAATAGTTAAGGATTTTTCTTTTTAATATAGGAGATCCTGGACCATTAACAGTCAGGAGGTAATTGTAATAGGATTCATCATACAAATTTATCTAAACAATTCATGTCAAAAACAGGAAAACTTGATGTTCTAGTTAACTTAATGTTGCTAACAACAAAACCTGTGTATACACAGTAAGAATAGATTTAAAACTGTATAAAATTATTAGGACTTAACCTACTGAGATAATTAATCTGTTATAAGATTTTATATAATAACAAATAGAATATAACAACAAATGTCCAAAATAATTCCAAATCAAGCGATAAGATCTGATAAGGAAGGAATGGAAGAAGCAAGGTTATTCGATTGTAGGGCCACAAGTAAGGGTGGTCTTTGTGTAGAACTATCACTTATAATAGGTATAAAACTAATAACCACTTCTGATGAGTATCAGAGGCTCATTTGGGAATAAATTCCACAAGATAGTAGCTCTAATACTAGTAACCCAACAACGTTTCTCAGCACAGAAATATGACTCTGAAAAACAACATAGCAAAGCAACTTAGTCTATGTAGTATCATAAATGAGATTCCTGAAGAAAATAGATTCTGTATGTGTCAGTGTTCCATAACATTGTGACTACCAACATGTTATACACAGTTTGGTCTTTAATAAGATATTAAAAAATGTTTTTATCCATCACCAGGTCCTGAAAAATGAATAGATCTAATCAGAGTCTCAGAAGTATGGGGGTGGGGGTGGGTGGGATAGGCTGGAGGAAGGAGGGAGGTATAGAGTGAAGTTTGCATAATTTAGATTCTAGGGACATGGATATGATGGTCTATCCACATGTCTTGGTAGTGTGCTTTCTCCTTTAAGATGTGCCAGAAAGTCTTCAAGCTTTCTCCTCTCACCCACCCGGTGGTAACTCCCCAATACCGCCCTGTGATGCCAGATCTTCCTTTCCGCTGGAAGAAGATTTCCTCCTTATCGCTGTTCGCTACTGAGGCCCTTTGCTACTTTCTTTGCTACTAAAACTACTTTCTTCATCTCCACTTCGCCACCACACTGGACACTACGAAATCCACTCTGGGTTTCCGAATCACAGGTAACTCATGTCCACGATCGGATCTGCACATGTCATCGTGTTCTGCCTGGGCCATGAGCAAGATATCCAGGCCTGCAGCCACTGCCATTTGTTTTATCAGCGACTTTAGAAGGTCACCTCGCCGCCTGATCCTTGGCTGTCAGGCGACTGATTCTGCCTGTTCGTTTAAGGGCGCTCGTCAGGTGGTCTTTGCAGCTGCGGGGTCTATCGAGCAACTTGCGGTTTTCGAGGAGGCAGCGGCCCAGTCCTCCTCAGTTTTGGTCTTTTGCCATTCCCTTTGGGCACTTCTTTCAGAGTGCGTTTAAGACTTGTGGCAATCCCTACCCACCCATGGGCAGGATCCTAAGGACACAAAGTCAAAGAAACCTAAAAGGACAAGGAGAAAGAGACCAAGAAGCAGTCTAGCCAATGATCATGGGATCAGGAGGCGCTCTTAGGCCTCCAACTCCCACGCTTGGAGCATCCAACCGGCAGGGGCCTGGATCTGGCCACTGGCTCCATGGTCTCCCTGTTGGGCAGTTAGGCGAGACTCAGGTTGACGTCCTGGGCGAGATTTTCTCGACCCAGTCGACACTTTGTCTACCGATGAGGTTGACACCTCCTATAAAGGACTCCGGTTCTGAAATTCTCTCGGGGGGAATGGGGCAGTCCACTGTTCTGCTGCCCCCTGACTCTGGAGCTTCAGGACCTGGAGAGGACCCAGTCTTCACTGGCCCCCTCTGAGACTTGCCGCCAGTTTAGTCTCCCCCACCGGCAGTCTCGATCAAGGTCCCTGCCCTGAAGCTCGGACTTGGGCAGCCACGCCATTTACAGCACTCACCCTAGGCACTCGGGCAAGCCGGTGCCACCACTATTCCTCATCCTTGGGCGAGAGAGCGCGGCAAGTTCGTCAGCGCTATGAGAATCTTATGTGGCAGCAGCTCTGGCTGAGCTGGATCAAGTCGATTCCAGCCACTCTGGCCCTTCCTTGGGTGCCACTACTGGAGCTGCAGCAGACCCTGCCCCAGCAGGAGCTGGTTCGTATGGTCCTGGCGTGCCCTCTCCGCCGATCTTGGTGGAGCTGCTGCCTAAGCAGCTGATGACCAGTGCTTGACTAAGGATGCTTGGCCAGTCAAAGGGTTACCCCATCTGCTGTTGGTCACCATCACCCAGGGTCCTCCCTCCACTCCCACCAGCTGGATGTGGGTCGGTGGGGACTTGTCAGTGGATCAGGGCCCTACATCCTTCATGAGCCTGCTGTGCTTGATTTCTGCCTCCACAGATCTCCAGCTGGAGCCAATCCAAAAGTCTGAGGGGTACCCACTCACGAGATCCTAGACCAGGGTGACACTCCTATGGGGGCATTCCGGTACAGGGTGCTATTCTCGGGCCTGGAGCTGTGGCAGCATCCAGCGTCCTGCCCTGCACCATCGGGCCAGATGGCCTGTAAGTATGCTGTCCCTATCAGATCCCTGTCTGGATTCACAGAGCATCCCTCGCCTGAGGACTAGTGGCTGACTCTTGTCTTCCAGCAGACAGGCAGTGTCAGGGACATGGACAAACCTCCCGACAGAGTCCAGAAAGTTGGACCACATGGTGAAAAAATGTATGCTGCCTCTTTGCTTGTCCTCCGACAGGTGAGGTTCAGCCCTCCTGATGGGCCACTTTTAGCATGCCTTCTTGGGGTTCCTGGACAAGGTGCTCCCCCACCTCCTCGCAGACCTGCAGACTACCATCAAGCAGGTCTGGGACCAGGCACAATGCTGTTGTGAAGCAACAGTTCCAAGGCAACCATGGACCTTGGTTACTCATGTGCCTGGTCTGTGGCCACAGCAGTTGCCATGCTCCTGAGGGATTTGGCTGCGCATCTCCCACCTTCACAGCGGATACACAGCACAAGTTGGCAGATGTACCTTTTTTTTTTTTATTTAGTTTTTGCTGACCGGGTAAGTGCACTAGACAAATCCTGCCTATTTTCAGGCACGACCGGGGAGGGGATACAGATGAAACCAACTGACCTTGCTTGAACCAGATGAAACTGTTGGTGGTATTTTTTAGTGAATGAGGAAATTTGGCCAGGACACTGAGGAAATTCCCTACTCTTTTTCGAGAAGTGCCATGGGATCTTTAACATCCACCTGAACTACCACCAATCCAGGCAGATGGGACCTCGGTTTAACGTCTCATCCGAGCGGTACCTCAGAGTGCAGCACCCCTCTCATGCTGCACTACAGTGTCAGTACTGGGATATTAACCCAAGTGCCGGATGTGGGAACTGAACCCCAGTCCTCTGATCTCCCAGCCTCAGAGGTGAGTGTGCCTACTGAGCCACTGACACTGATGCCAACCTATTCAGACCCGGAGTGAGGGGCACCTCACCAGGATTGAAAAGTCCAGTGCCACCTTAAACTCTGTGACTTCTGCCCAGAAGGACTCCAAGGGCTCTAAACCCTCTTAGAAGAAGCCCTTTCGGCCTGCCTCTGCCCCTACAGCCAAACCTGCCCAACCACAGGTTGGCCAGCAACAGACCCTGCTCCCATGACCCAAGTATGTGGCGCAGTCGCCATGAAGACTGGAGGTCGTGGTCCCAGTGATCCCTCAGCTGGGCCCTCCTCTGCTTCAAGCCTACCCAGTGATGGGATGTGGGGTGCCCTCTCCACTCCTGTTCTGAATCCCTCGGTCCTTCCATGGAGGATGGCTCCGCCACTTCCTTTCTCGTAGTCCGCTGTTACCACGGACAGGTGGGATCTAGAGGTGGTCGGACAGGGTCTGCCTCTGGAATTCAAAACCTACCTACCCATCCAGCGAGCCAGCACCCCGCGGGAGGCATGGTGTCATCGGCGTCCGGTTGGCCCTTGGGGACATTGCCCATCTCCTTTGCAAGGAGGTAGTGGCTCCTGTCACACCCTCCACCTCAACCAGAGTTCATCTCCAGGTACTTCCTGGTGCCAAAAGCGGAACAAATTCCTCAGGTCCCACACCTTCCGGATGGTCACTCTTTCTCAGATCATACCACCTCTTGAGCAAAATATGTGGTTCTGCTCTCGAATCTCAGGATGTGTTCTTCTACATCCCAATCCATCAGTCTCACGGTGGTTCCTCGGCTTTCAGGCAACAGGAACTTTCTACAAGTTCAGGCCATGCTATTCAGCCTGTCCTCTGCCCCAGGGTCTTCACCAAATGCATAGCAGTGGTGGCAGCCCACCTGAGGCACCGGGGAGTCTGGCTATACCTCTACCTGGATGACTGGCTCATCACTGGTCCCTCCAGGCAGGAGGTCAGTGGTCAGGGACCTAGCCCTCCAGACCTGCATCTCTCTTGGCCTCCTAGTCAACCAGGCCAAATCAGAACTCATGCCCTCCCAGGTGATCCATTTCATTGGGGCGAGCTCAACTCTTGCAGAGCCAGGGCTCAGCTCCTGGCGGACAGGGCAGAGGTTCTTGCCTCCTTTGCCCGATCATTTCAGGTTGGGCAGTTGCTTGCATGGGACTTCTTGTGCCTATTGGGATACATGGCGTCCTGCACCAGCGTCGTTCGTTGAACCCTGAAGAATGTGCCCCTGCAATAGAGCTGGCCAGCTAGTGATTGCAGCGCAGGGTTACTTCTACCAGTTAGTCACTGTGACCCAGTTGATGTTGGATGCACTCCAGTGGTAGTTTGTTCCAGAGCATCTGCAGGAAGGTATCTCATTTGTCCACTCAGAGCTGATGGTCATCTTGATGACCGATGCCTCTCTCTTTGGCTTGAGAGACCACGGGCTCTTGACCCTGAGGGTCCGATGCCACATCAACCTGCTGGAGATCAGGGCAGTTCAGCTGGCACTGACCACTTTTGCTCCTCATATCAGGGTCAGGTGGTTCAGGTCCAGATGGACAACATCATGACCATGTACTAATTCAACAAGCAGGGGCGGCCACTGGCCTTCCGCTGTGCAGAAGCTCTCCGCATCTGCACACCCTCATCGTAGCCTGGAGGCTGATCACCTGGCCATCCATGTGTCTCCAACCAGTTGGCGGACGCTTTCAGCCGTATGGTGAAACATCTCATGAGTGGTCTCTCCATCCCGGTAGTGCACAGTCTGTTCTCCCATAGGGGCACCTTGCTGCTGGACCTGTTTGCCTCGAGGAGAATGCAAAGCTGAGGCTGCATTGTGCCTGCCCCCCACTCAGCAGGGAATGCTGCAGGGGATGCCTTCTCGAGGCCCTGGACTCCGGGCCTCCTCTATACCTTCCCTCTGTTTCCTTGATCCACAAAGTTTCTGAAGATGAGGAGGGACAAGGCGGATGGTACTGGTGGCACAAATTCTGGTACCCCAATCTCCTCAGCCTCAGCAGCAGGCTCCAAGGCCTCCTCCTCTATGCCTGGACCTGCTGTTGATCCATCAAGGAAGGTACTCCACCGGACCTTCAGTCCCTGCACCTGATGGCCTGGTTCCTGGCGACTAGAGTTCCAGGCCTTGGGTCTCTCTGAAGATGTCCCACCGTTGTCGAGGCTTCTCTGAAGGAGTTGACCAGGAAATGCTATGCTTTCAAATGGAAGAGATTCTCCATTTGGTGCCAGGGCAAAGAGTAGGACCCTTGTCCTGTCCAGTGACTAGCATCTTTGATTACCTGTGGTCCCTATCTGTCAGGCCTTACAGTAGGTCAGTGACCCTTAAGATGCACCTGGCAGCCATCTCTGCCTACGGGCATGGGCCAGTCAGCAGTCAGTGGCACAGGAAGGTCTTTTCAAAGGCCTTGACCACATTTCCCCTCTGGTGCATGATCCACCACCACCACCTTGGGATCTGTTGCTGGTTTTGTGGCGCTCATGACCAAGCTATTTGAACCAATGCACAGATGTGAGCTGTCACACCTGTCATGGAAGACCGCTTTCTTGGTGGCTATCACGTCCGCCAGAAGGATCAGTGAGCTCCAGGAGCTCTCAGTGGAATCTCCTTATCTGGTCTTCCACAAGGACAGGGTTGTCCTTCGCCCCAACCTGAAGTTCCTCCCAAAGGTTGTGTCTGATTTTCACCTTAATCAGGTGATTAATCTCCCAATGTATGTCACCAATCACACCTTGGAGGCTGAGCACACGCTCCATACACTGCTGTAGCGCTTGCCTATTATAAGAAAGGCGCTTCATGGCTGGAGTTGGGGATAAGTTTGCCAGCTATTTGTCACCTATGCTGAAGCTGCACCTGGCAGGTGGATTGTATCCTGTATCGACCTCTGCTATAGGTTGGAAGTAGGGGAGCCTCCGTGGGGCTTAGGGTTCATTCCACCCTTCCTACCGCTGCCTTGGTGGCTACTTCCAGGGATGTCCCCATCCAGTAAATCTGCTGGGCTGCTACCTGGAAGTCTGCATACACCTTCATTTCCCACTACACATCGACCTTGAGTCATGCCTGGATGCTGGTTTTGGGCCTCAGTTCTCCAATCTCTGTTCCCTAAGTAGGGGTGTTCACCTTGCCCCTCCCCCCAGGAGAACTGCTAGGAGTCTGCCAAGAGGTGTGGATAGAACATCATATCACGTCCCTAGAAACACAGGTTACTGCGCCTGCAACAGTAGTTCTAGGAGTGGTATATGATGTTCATCCCCATGGACCCACCGACCTCCTGGCAATGGTGCACCATTTCTGCTTCCAGTGGGCAAGATCTGGCGTTATGGGCAGTGTTGGGGACTTACCATCCGGTGGGTGGGAGGAGCCCTCTTGAAGACTTTCTGGCACATTTTAAAGGGGAAAGGACACTGCCAAGGCGTGTGGATGAACATCGTGTATCACTCCTAGAACTTGTGTTACAGGTGAGTAGCCTGTGTTACAGTGACAACAAATATTATTTTCCAACAAGTGATATAGGGTGGAAGATTCCTCAGTGAGAATGTAGTCCGGTGCTGCGTCTCAAAAGTAGATCTATCTCTGAATAGAGAGGGTGGTCAAGGGAAGGGTCATGCCAGCACCTCAGCATTATTCTTTGGGCATATTTTGGATCTTTAGTAAGCCAGGTGTGATCTAACAGTTCATAGAAACATAGAACATAGAAACATAGAAGTTGACGGCAGATAAGGACTGCAAGTCTTCTCTAGGTTAACCAATATGTATGCAGGAAGCATCAATGGTCTTTAGTCTATGATGAAACTACTGAATTCTATACAGTTTGTCATGAACTACACCCACTTACGAGGAGAAAGGACAACATTACGATGGACCTCTTAATAAGGATAGGGGAGATGAGGAACTAAGTTGGGGGAATAGTGAGGGAGGTAACAGGAAGGGTATCCGAGCCTCTGAGTTGAGCCTCAGATACATCAAGGACCAGAGAGAGGGTCAGTAAAGGAATCCAGCAGAAGGATTACAGTGTGGTTCTGTAAAAATAACATTATTAGAGCAGCACAGAGTTAAATAAAAAAAAAAAAAACCAAGTAGAGTGGGTGCAGACAAAGAAAAGGCAAATTAAATCTGATGTTATCGGAAACAGGCAAGGGATAAGATATTGGTCATCACAATTACTCTACCCTTCTCAAGAGATGTTTGTCACTTAGAGGCTGTCTTTAGTTAAGGTTAATCAGTGAGAAACCGATAGAATATAAAAAGTTTAAGAAAAAGGGAGGCGGGGGCAACAGAAACATGAGGGCAGTCCGCTTTATTTTATTTATTTTTTTGTTTGTTAGTTGTTTAACCAGGACTAGCACACTAAGCTGAAAGTTTTTACAGCTGCGACCTGGGAGCACAGGGCAGTTAAGTGACTTGCTCAGGGTCACACAGTCTGCAAGTGGAAGCTGTGGATTCAAATCCAGGTCTGGTCTGCTGGATGTCACCAGATTTGCAGCTCAGAGCCTTAAACCACTGTGCTAAACTGCCTCCCAACTTGAACTTGAAGTGTCAAAAAATATTTGATAGAAGAAACCTGATGCATTGTTGATGTTTCCATGGGTAGGAAGACACCAGGAGAAAGGACTGCTGTGTGACTGAACTTCTCTGCTGGGACTAAAGTAGAAGAACTTTTGTATTTGGACCTTTAATTTAGGGTAAAAAACTAACATACAAAAAAAGTGTGTGTTTGGGTTAACTGAACTGAATGGGTATCTAAAGAGTTATCTAGGTGTAAATCTCAGGTGACTGAAAGGACTTAACTGCTGTGAGGTTTAAATTACTTGTAGAAAGATCTGGTAAGTAGGGGGTGGCTTAGCTAGAAGGAAGCCACATTTAAAGACTGCCTTAGCAAGTTTTAGCTAATAGCTTGGCAGAAGACACCAGGAGAAAGGACTGCTATGTGACTGAACTTCTCTGCTGGGACTATATTGCCACCGCACCCCAAGCTAGTTCTATTTTTATAGGCACAGGATTTGACTGACAACAGGAACTTCCTGTTTAGGGGCAGGAAGTGAGTGATCACAGAACCACCAAGGACCCACCATCCTAGAAGGGCAAGAGTAGCGCCCGGCCCCTCTAGCTGCTGGAGGTCTGCCTCTGAGCAAGTAAGTGGTTTACTGAGAAATATAGGATATTCTTGTCTCAGAACAGGACAATCAGGAGCTTAAAGGGCACAGAGTAAGGATTGCAAACAGTTAAGGGGCCAGAAATAAGACATGATTGGAGTGGTGCAGTGCAGTGGCTGTGGAGCAGCAGTCTTCGAAATGTTCTGGAGGATGCGGTGTTGTCCCATCTGCAGGCACCTCTCTGGGCTGTGGGAGGAGGTTGCTCATCTCCAGGCTGAGTTGGCCAGGATTTGTGGGACCTCCTCTTCCATCAGGGACCACCAGTGCCACTGCCGTTGCCTCAGGGTTGCCAAGAAGAGGACCGGTTGGACCACAGTGGGCTCAGGGAGGGTGAGGGTGGTGGAACAGAGGTGCATCCCTCAGTTGTACCTCTCCACAATTCCTGTGCCATTCTGGCAAAGTGTGGTTCCTCTATGGAGGCACCCACAGTGGAGACCAAGGAGGATGCTGGGAACCTCCACAAAGGAGACCCACAGGAGGGTGGCAGGGGACCCTGCAGGAAGAAACAACTCCTGGTGGGGACTCCATTGTTAGGAAAGTAGAACTGGGGAGGAAGGGAGGAGGTAAGGTGCCTGCCAGGCGCCATGGCTTGGAGGGACAGGAGGCGAATCCTCAGGATTGCGGAGCAGCTGCACAGGGGAGGGAGCTGGATGTCATTGTCCACCAGGGACAAATGACCTGGCTAAGAAAGGGATTAGAGAAGTGCAGGAAGAGTTTGTGGAATTGGGGAGGGCCTTAGTCAAGCAGCACTTACGGTAACCATCTCGGAGGTGCTACCCATCTATGGCATAGGAGAGGCTGAGGTGTTCCGCACCATGGGATTCAATCAGTGGTTGAAAACTGGTGTGGAGCTCAGGGATTTGGCTTCACTGGGGCTGGGGTCCACCTGGAGTGATGCAAGCCTGTACTGGCATGATGGGCTGCATCTGACCGGGAGGAACCAGGATCCTAGGTGATAGGTTTAAATGCTTCATTGGCAAGCTTTTAAACTAGCCAAGGGAGGCACTGGAAAGAGCAGAAAAATCCTAGCCCCCAAATAATCACAGTAGTAAGTGCAGCAAACACCAACATAGAGGTGTCGATGAGAGAAGGGCAGGGTAAATGGAGAAAGTGACAAAGACAAGAAGGACAGGGATGGGGCAAAGGAGTAAGGCCATCAGGAAATGGAGGGTAATGAGTACCAATGCCCATAGTCTGGGCAACAAGCTCCCTGAGCTGATGGCCTTAATGGAAGAGGGATGCCTGGATATTGTAGCAGTCACAGAAACATGGTACACAGAGAACCATGACTGGGATGTTAATACCAGGGTACATAACCTACAGGAGAGACAGGCAGGGGAGAAGAGGGGAGGTAGCTCTCTGTAAAGGAAGGATAAAGCAACTGAACAAAAGAGTAAACAGGGAGGAGAGGAGGCACTGTGGGTCACCTTGGAGACTGGAAAAGGCACCACAATCCGCACAGGGTTGTGTGCAGACCCCCATGTCAGGGGAAGAAATGGACAAGAATATGATAGAAGGCATTCTTAGAATGGCAGAGAAAGGGAGATACTGTTGATGGGAGACCTGAATATGCCAGATGTTAACTGAGTACATTGCTGCAGCCACATCCAAGAGCAGGGCCATTCTTGATGCCCTACAGGTGGCAGGCATTAGACAGCTAGTTTGGAACCACTTCGTGAGGGAGCAATATTAGACCTCATACTCTCAAGCGGGGGCAGAGAGGATCTCAGATCTAGAAGTGGGTTGCCATCTGGGACAAGTGACCATCAAACAGTGTGGTTCACGTTAAACTCAGCTACAGAGTCAAGCCATACAAAAGTGAGGGTACTGGACTTTAGGAGAGCTGACTTTGGCAAGATGGGAGAGTGCCTCAGAAAAGCACTAGCAAACAGGCTAGAAGGAGGTGTGGAGCAACAATGGGAATTATCAAACTGCCATCACAGAGGCAACAAGCCTTTGTGTGAAGCAAATAAACAAATCAAAGCGAAAGAAAAAGCCACTATGGTTCTCAAAAGAGGTGGCTGTGAAAGTCAGGAAGAAAAGATAGCATTCCGAAGTATAAGGAAACACAGAAGGAGCAGGACAGAGAGCTGTACCAGTTAAGGCAGAAGGAAGCAGGGAGGAAGTCAGAATAGCAAGGCCCAAACTGAGGAAAAGATAGCCAACTTAGTTAAGAAGGGAATAAAACCTTTTATCGGTACATCATGGCGTAGAAAGACAAAGGGAGGATAGTGAGGCTGAATAAAATGAACGGTGGGTGGGCAGAGGGGACAGTGAAAAGCAGGAATACTGAATGAATATTTGTGCTCAGTATTCACAAAGAGGAGGGGAAGTGCCTAATCCAATTAACAGAAGCACTCTTGATAGGGGTCGATCCCAGTCCTTTCACAGAAGAAAGGGTTCTGCAAGAACTCCTAAAACTGAAGGTGGACAAAGCAATGGGTCCTGATGGAATTCACCCAGAATTCTAAAAGAATTAAGGAGGAACTAGTGAAACCACTGGCTACTCTTTTAATAAATCATGGGAGGATGGGGTGGTACCCGAGGACTGGAGGAAGCGGATGTGATTCCCCTTTCACAAAGTGGGACCAAGACAGAGGCGAAACTACAGACCTGTCAGTCTGACCTCTGTGGTGAGGAAAAGTGATGGAGTCACTTCTGAAGGAAAGAATAGTTGCGTACTTAGAGGCCAGTGGAGCACAGGACCCAAGGCAGCATGGGTTCCAGCAGGAAGGTCATGTCAGACAAATCTAATAGATTTCTTTGACTGGGTGACCAAAGTAGTAGACCAGGGAGGGGCTGTGGACATGGCCTACCTAGACTTTAGCAAGGCATTTGACATAGTCCCACACAAAGATTAATAGTCAAATTAACCAGCCTGGGAGTGGGTCCCAGGGTGGTAGCCTAGATAAAACATTGGCTGGACAACAGGACACAGAAGGTAATTGTAAATGGAGTCCACTCTAGAAAGGGGGTTACTATTGGGGTACCGCGGAGGTTCAGTATTGGGTCCAGTCCTTTTAATGTCTTCATCAGTGACATTGCAGAGGGACTGAAGGAAAAGTATGCCTTTTTGCAGATGACACAAAGATCTGCAACAGGGTTGATACACAAGGAGGCGTGGAAAGGATGAAAAGGGACTTGGCAAGGTTGGAGGAATGGTCAGAAGTATGGCAGCTAGATTCAATGCAAAGAAGTGCAAATAATGCACCTGGGAAACAAGAACCCAGGGAAGAATACACAATGGGTGGGAGGTAGTAACAACAACAAAAGAAAGGGACCTGGGGTAATCATATCAGATGACCTTAAGGTTGCAAGCAATGTGAGAAGGCAGTAGGGAGGGCTGGGGTGTACTGGGATGTATAGGAGAGGCATCATCAGCAGAAAACAGGAAGTTGTTATCCTCTGTACAGACAGTTGGTGAGACCCCATCTGGAGTACTTTGTCCAGTTCTGGAGACCCCATCTTCGCAAGGACATAGACAGGATAGAGGCAGTCCAGAGGAGGGCAACTAAAATGGTGCAGGGTCTGCAAGAGAAGCCGATGAGGAGAGACTAAAGGAGCTTAATATGTATACCCTTGAGGAAAGAAGGAGAGGGGGACATGATAGAAACATTTAAGTACCTCAGTGGAATCAACAAAGTCCAAGAGGGTAGCATCTTTCAGAAAAAGAGACTTGCAAGAACAAGGGGACACAATTTAAAGATAGAAGGAGGCGGTTCAGGGCAATGTGAGAGTATTATTTCCAGAGAGGGTAGTGGATGCATGGAACAGCCTTCCTGAGGAGGTTAATGAGGTCTAAAACTGGGGAGAATTCAAGAATGCATGGGACAGACATAAGGCAATTCTTGTGGGGGTAGGAAGAAATATGTTGTTGGTTAACTAGGATCTCGGCCTATCCTGTAGGTAGGAAATGGGCAGACTAGATGGGCCTAGCGGTCCTTATCTGCCGTCAAAGTCTATGTTTCATGTAGGAAGCTTATTGCTGAATTGGTACAAGGTGAAACTTGAGAGGTTGCAAGGGTATTGAAGGAGACATTTTGTTGGTCCCAAGCCAGACAAATCAGAGCTCAAATCTAACAGCATTGTAGAAAAGCCTGTCAAGTCACACACTATTGCCATGTAAAGGACAAAAGAGACAGCATTTGGTCCATAGTCTGTATCACGTGTGCACAAATCCAAGTATGTCTTAAATTTGGATCACCATCTACATCTGTTTATGAAACTAATATCTCGGAAGGTGAGTGTAATCAGGGTCCAACACTCTGGGCATTAAGGAACAATTTTGAAGATGTTTCAAGTATGCTCAGATGAGATTGAGATAAGATGTAGTGCGCTGGGTAAGGCCAGTGTGTGAGAAAGCTGTGGACTTGTACTGAAAAACCCTTGCTAGATGGTATCTGGCTGCAGGGGAGGGTACTACCATTGATTGAAGTCAGACAGAGTGTGACATCAGCTGCTGCCAGATATCAGAGTCCATTAGTTTTCAGTTTGACAGGCAGACAAACTTCATTTGACCATTACCAACAACAGTTATAAAAGTGTGAAGATACTGAGTCTTCTAATGGCATTTGCAAAGGACTGAATCTGTTTTCATGTGCATACGCCTCTGATTTTTCCGGTGACTCTGTGATGGGGAGCCCAGAAGCTTACTTGTACTACAGCTCCTTTTGCCTTTAGGGGTAGCAGCAAAGCATCTCTCGGTCTGTTCCTAAATTTAAATTGTTTAAGGCTTTTCCTGACGATTGTGCCAACTTTCCCATTCTCCTTCAGTTTGGGCAGTAGTTAAATTATTTGATAAATTCTGCTGAGGGTTGTTTGTGCTGGTAGAGGGTTTTCCTCTGCCTTTGTGCTGGGGAGTTAGACTGTGTATTGCCTTCCCTCCCCACTGGAGTGGCGGTTTGCTTCTCCGTTCAGAGCTGTTGGCCAGAAGGTTTCTGTTAATTGCCATGCCTTCTGGGGTAGAACAGGAGTGAAAGCACCACCTTGGCTGGTCTGCATTGCAACACTTTCAAGAAATAAAGCTACGTGATGAGCTACACAGCATGTAAGAAAGTTATTGCTCAGCTGTGAGCCTGTGAGTTCTTGTCCCTTCCTCGCCTGGCAGTTATTGATTCCCCTATTTAGTGTCTCAGAATGGTACCACCTCCTCCTCCTCCTTCATGTGAGATTGTGATGTTACACTACGTTGACAGAGTCAAATCTGCAGACAGGCTTGTTTTTGCTGATGTAGGCAGTGGATTTTTATTGTCTTGTAACATTCACTTTGTTTTTCTTCTCCTGGGTGAAATGCCATTTGTTTTACTCCTGTTTTAACATTAGGACCGTTTGAGTCGGTTTTCCAAACATGACTCCTCACACCATTGAGCATTTGTGCCTTTTTGCCTCAGTGCGTATTTTCACTCTGCTCCCTTAGTAGTGCGCTGTTAGCAGTGCTTGTAGTTTTTCCAGATCAGCGCCCGGCTTGGGGGTGGGTGTCAGCGTCATCACATCAGTCGTTAATGACATCATCATGTGCGTGACATTTGTGCTTAGAGCGACTGCTTGGTTCTGATAAATCCCAGTCATGCCTAGGCAGTGCTTTCCTTAGTAAAAGGTTCCTAGCGCTCACCATAAATGCGTTTTCCTCATCAGGATGAATCAGAGCTGGGTCTCCAATTCTTAAGGATACCTAACCAGTCAGCCTGCGTGGGGCATCTACAGAAGTCGGCTTCCAGTAAGTGATGTGGACCTTGCTCGCTTCCCTGAGGGTCTGAGAGGGCTCAGGGCGCCCTCCCCATGACGAAACAAGAGAGGATTACTGTCCTAAATGGATCGGTGGCTCCCTGAGGTCAGAGGGGCTCAAGGACACCTCCCCACGACGAAACACAGGTACGGCAGCAAACACAATTGGAGAAATTTGGGACCTGCTCTCTGCTCCAAACAGAAGAGGACTTGGCGCCTTTTTTTTTCCTCAAATATCCAGTACCTTTCAGGAAATTACTATCCCACATGAATGAAGATAGTTTTAACCCTGTTATTCTTGGCCCTCAGCATTTTTAAATGTTATCACAGGGAAATGAATGTAGTAGTAACCCTGCTCTATTGGCCCCTCTGCAATTTAGAAAAACAGAAGAGGTCCCCCATCGCTCCGCTCCCCCACCACCACCCTTGATTGTCAGTGCAATATATAGTTAGTGACACATGATGATCAAAACCAATCAGTCTAGTTCCCCATCTGCAAGCTATCTCGTTCCACCACTAGAAGCCACTGCAACCAAACCTTTTGACTATGTCACCCTCAGCCTTTATGTTTCTTGCTCTACACTGATGCACGCTACTTCAATCCCACCCCTGCTCTCCAACCTCTCCACCCCCATCTCGACATCCTTCATCTACCTCCACTCTGCCCCCAACCCTCCCTGAGATGCCCCTTCCTCACTCTCTCTGACATCACCTCAGTTCAACCCATGATCCTTCCTCCCTCGCATCGAATCCTCCCCTTTCCTCACCCCTCAACCTTCCCCAACCAATCACCCTTCACTGCTCCACTCACACCTGCTAAACCTAGAGGCCTTTCTCCGGTGCCTAAATTTCTGAGCTCCACCCCAAGGCACACAAATAGCAGACACAATCAGTCCATCCCCTCTCCTTTCCCCTGCTACTCTTACTCCTGGCAGGTGATATACATCCAAACCCTGGTCCCACAGCAACAAAACGAACCTTACCGACACCTGCACCCCATCACAGTTTCTCACCTAACTCACTCCCAAAGGGCCTCTGCATATTCCACATTAATGCTAGAGCCTTCTCCTAAACTAGATGCCCTCTCTGTCTGGACAGATCAGTATCAACCAAACATACTTTGTATCACGGAGACTTGGCTCTCCGCCAAAATCTCAACCCTCACTGGCCATTCAAACTATATCTTGTTCGGCACGACCATGGCAAGCGAGGCAGGAGGTTAGCGCTGTACAGCAGGCTTTCCATTAAGTGCACTGCTACTTTCAAAGAATCGTGTCCATCCTCCCCGAATCCTTAGTCGCTCACCTATCCTTCCCTCATCCACCCCTCTTTTACATAGGTGTTCCATATACCCTCCTAAGCCTTCACCCGACTCCCTTTTCATGGCCATCTCCACCATCTCTTGACCATCTCAAATGGCGAACTCATTCTGCTAAGCGACTTCAACCTAGACTGGTTCTCCTCCTCCACCAAACCAGCAGCCCTGAGGATCAAGCCTTAAATCTCTCCAGCTAATCCTGGAACCCACCCGACTAAACCACCGATCACAAAACACACCCTTCTTGACTGGATTTTAACTACCTACCACCATAGGATCACCGCCTCGGGTATCCTTTCCGATGCCCTTAGCGACCACTGCATAACCTACTGTATCCGTAAATCCATTCACCTCCTCAATGAATCCACCTACAAAGTGACCTGTCAAATGCAGACTGGCTCCCAGTCTTTGCTTCCCCGACATCGATACGCCCTTACCCACTTCTGCTGTATCTTCCTAAGTATAGGACCATCGCACCTCTCGGAAGCCAGAGTTAAATAAACCACCCCTGAATCTGTGACACATCACCTTGTGTCGTACCAGAGAGCGAGGCCTGAGGCGATACAAAACCTCTCGCTTCCTGTGACCTGTCATACAAAATTCTCAGAAACAACTGCACCAAAGCAATTCGACAATCTAAGGCCCATTACTTCAAGGCTCAACACCTTCACCAAGCCTCCCGGCTTCCTTCTGGAAGGTGATCAACTCTCTCATCGACCCACCCACCAAGCAAGCCAGTCCTAGCCTCAACATTGACAGCGAAATCACCTCCGATCCTGCCATTGTTTCCAAACTTTTCAGCTCATTCTTCATCTCTGTGCTCTGCCTGACTTACTCCTCCTCCAACCTCCTCCACAAATTCCACCCCCAATACCATGGTTTCCACTTTCCACCATTCACACCGCTGGAAGTCTACACCACTCTCACCTCTCTAAACCAGTTAAAACCAGCCCAGACGGCTTGCATCCCAGGCTGCTCCACATCTCCGCCTCGGCCACAGTCGCACCTTTAACACATACTAAACCTCTCGATCACCACAGCCACGGTCCCGTCCACCTGGAAACTTGCCAAAATCCTTCATCTCCATAAAGTGGTGACCCCTCCCTCCCAGGAAATTACAGACCCATCTCTCTCCTCCCTCCGTCGCCAAAATCCAAGAATCCTCTTGCTATCTAAATTGTCCCTTTCTTCTCAACCAACAGCTCCCTCTCCCCTTTCAATCAGGTTTCAGAAATCTCATTCTACCACCAGCCCCTTATTACGTTTAACTGACTCTGTTCTCTCCGCCATGGACAGGCGAAACCACTACCGCATTTTCATTGACCTGGCAAAAGCATTCGATTCAGTCTCCCACCCTCTACTGCTAGGCAAATTAAGCTCCTTCGGTGTTGCCCAGCGACCATAAACTGGTTCCCTCCTACCTCCAAAATAGGAAGCAGCAAGTACAAATAGCGACACCCTCTCATCCCTCGACCCATCCTCTCATCGTCCTCCAAGGCTCCATCCTTGGCCCCATCCTCTTCTCCCTATTCATAAATGACCTCCCTCAGCCTGTCTCTCTCCGACATGCACCTATACGCTGATGACACCATTATCTCACGCCTCAGGCCCCTTTCGTGACAGTGTTCACCCAAACCTCCAAAGCGATTTCAACAAAGTACAAGCCTGGCTCCTGAAAACCAGCTAAAACTCAATGCAAAAAAACAGTCTTCATGGTATTCGGCACCAGACAAAAGCTTGCCTCCCTACCTGCCCCCTCCAATCTCCACCTTGGATGAAATACCCTCAGTCTGTACCCACTTTCAAGTACCTGGGGTCTGGCTGGATACAAACCTCAACTTCTCCACCCATGTCGCGCCATCTGCACCAAACTCCAGCCAAACTTGCCATCCTCTATCGCCAAAAGCCAGCCTTCCCTCCCCACTCGGAGTGAACTCATCGCAAAACCATCCTACCAGTTCTGGACTATGGACGTCATTTACGGCACAGCCCTACCTCCTCCCTTTCAAAACTCGACATCCTGCTCAACTCCTTCATTCGATTAGCCATTGCCTCTCCCCCCACTCCCCATTACGCCTACTATTCACCACTCTATCCCTGATGCCACTGTCGCATGGGCAGACAGCCCACAGTGCTTCCTCATAGCTAAATATTGGCTTGGCTTCTGCCCCCTACCTCTCCTCGCACTTTCCTCAAGCCATCTCCCCGCCACCACTCTGCCATAGACACGCATGTACCTTCCACCTCCACTCCCTCTCTGCTTCTGAGCAAGCTGCCTTTTCACTGGCTCCCACTCCTCTGGAACAACCTCCCACCCAACCTTCACCCAGGCCCCTCCCTATCAGCCTTTAAACAGCTACTCAGGCTTCTCCCTCCCACTCCTGCGAGCTGCGCACCTAATCCCTCCTTACCGGCCTAGTATTACCATCAGTGGCCACTCCAGGTAAACTGTAACTCCACATGCCAGCTTATACTGCTCAACCCCCACCGCATCTTCTCTCTGCTAGTCCACACTTTGGACAACCACTACTGTAAATATGTCTATATATGCACTTGTAATATACTGTAAAACAGTTTGTTTAGAAATGAAATGTCACAATATTCTTCCACTCAGCTGTTCCAACAAAAGTGTAACCTCACAGCCTAACACTATGAAATGTACTTATACCCCAGGGGTGTCACATCAGGATAAGAATAAAAAGGCCAGTAAGGTGGAGGGACGGATGATGCTGTCTCCACGAAGGGTGTGGATAGCCCTCAAGGCCCTAAAGAAAGACAAATCTCCTGGGCCTGATGGCATTCATCCGAGAGTACTGTGGGTATTGGCGGACGTACTGGCTGCACCAGGGAGCTCTTCAACAGGTCGCTTGAACAGAGAGGTACCCTAAGAGTTGGCGAGAGGCATGTGGTGCCAATCCACAAAGGGGTCGAGGAAGTACCAGGTAACTATAGACCCATCAGTTTGACCTCGGTGGTGGGAAAATTAATGGAGAGTATACTAAAGGAGCGATTGGGTGTGTACTTGGAGGAGGTGGGAGGTCTGCATAGTCGGCAACATGGGTTTGTGCCAGGTAGATCATGTCAAACCAATCTTGTGGAGTTCTACGAATGGGTAACATCAGAACTGGACAGGGAAAGCCTGTGGATGTATTATTCTTGGACTTCAGCAAGGCGTTTGACTCTGTCCCCACAATGGTCTGGTGGAGAAACTGATGGGGTTGGAGTAGGCCCTTTGATGGTCAGATGGATTGAAAACTGGCTAGCTGGATGCACCCAGAGAGTAGTGGTCGGGTGGGAGGTCTCGAACCCTAGAGAGGTCGGTAGTGGGGTACCTCAGGGCTCGGTCCTGGGTCCGATCCTGTTTAATGCATACATATCTGACATCAGGGAGGTGTAGGGTGTGAAATGAGTCTCTTCACTGATGACTCCAAGATGGGAGCAGTAGTTGAGGGGAGGGGACGTTGGCCTGCAAGGGACCTGGACACCCTGGAAAGCTGAGTTCACACATGAAATTAAATTTCAATATCACCAAGTGCAAGGTGTTACATCTTGGGGGAAACCCTAAACACAGGTACACCCTGGGAGGAGGTGCTGGAGGCCTCAATAGGGAAAAGACTTGGGGGTCATGGTGGATGCATGTATAAATAATTCTGAGCAGTGCAGGAGGCGGCTAGCAAGGCAAACAGGATGTTGGGATGCATCGTAGAGGATCACCTCTAGGAGCAGGAAGTGATTCTGCCGCTGTTACAATGGACTGGTTAGACCACACCTTGAGTACTGTGTACGGTACTGGAGACCACACTTGAAGAGGGACATACAGCTCCTGGAGAGGTACAGAGGAGGGCAACTAAGATTATACGAGGACTAGGGGATTTGGTTATGAGGACAGACTTGAGAAGCTCTGCCTGTTTTTCATTGGAGGAGAGGAGAGACAGGGGGACATGATTGAGGTCTTCAAGTACCTCAAGGGAATAAATAGGGTAAACATGGAGGGTCTTTAGACTAAAGCAGGAGGTATCACCAGAGGGCATGGTTTGAAGTTGGAAGGGTGAGGGGAAAGAGGAGGTTTTCACTGAGAGGGTGGTGGACCATTGGAATGCACTGCCTGGCGAGCTGGTTCAGAGATCCACAGTGGAGAGCTTCAAGAGAGGGTGGGACAGACACAGAAAGTGGATGTATCAGATGATGGCCTGGCCCAGGGGGTGGGGATGGATGATAGGGTTTCTGGAACATGGGGGCCTCGGCACCAACTAGGGATCTGAAGTTCGAGCAGACTCGATGAGCCGTAAGGCTAATCTGCTGGCAATTAGTATGTTAGTATTCATCTGATACTTGATATTGCTTGTATTTCTCTGCCTCCACATTATACACTTTGTACCGGTCGCACCTGGAAACGAGTCTCGCTCAGTGTGCCCTTCCGGTCACCAATTTTAAATAAATAAATAATACAAATTAGTGGCATGTGGCGAGGCATTACAACAGTGTACATGGTGTGAATGATTCCAACAGTCAAAAGGTACAAACCGTTATAATTCAGGCACATAGTGCTCAAGATGTTTTGAGCAAGTTTTATATCCTGTTCATTTTCAGGGAACTACCTTGTTTGGTGTTTAGATTCGTGTTTCAGTAGCCAAAGGTTGAGATGCAGATTTGGGAACCTTTTGAGGAAGCACTATATTGCCTACTGGCAGAAAATGTTGGCTTGGCGTTTTGTCCCTGTTTCAATAGCCGAAGGTTGAAAGGTAGATTTGGGAAACCTCTCAAGGGGCAGTGTTGTATTGTCTGTTGGCATGAAATGCTTACTTTTAAGTTTCTTGTGGCACCATGGCTTATTGCAGACCAATACAGGCAAGACCATAAGACCTGCTGTGGGACTACGGTCCTGTCTGTAACCCAGTCAATATATGATTTTCATTGAGGATATCTCCTCTATTAGGCCAGATGTTTGGAACTATAAGCCGTCAGCATCAGGACCACTCAAACTTTTGCTAGCTCTGGGACGCCCACAGTGACGTGTAACGCTCACACGTGATATAGCATTGGTGGCCCCATCACTCCTGAGTTCTTTCTCTTGCCATCAATCATCCTTGTCAGACCTGCAACCCTCTCAGTTCAGTCCTCTGCTGATCCAGATAAGGAACATCAATGTGATGCATTACATCAGCAAACAAGGGGCACTTACTCCTGTGTCCTATGCAAGCAAGCTATGAGAGTAGGGTACAGGGCTCTGTCTCGTGGCCTTCATCTGTCGGCCATGTTTCTCCCAGATCTCTAAAAGTCTTGACAGACAGGTTAAGCAGGTCCCAGTCAGTGGTTCACAAATGGGAACTGATGACCTCCACAGTTAATAACCTCTTTGCAAGATGGGGTTGACCACTGCTGGACCTTTTGCCCACACACAACACAGAATTGCTGTGTTACTGCTCCCTCACTCCAGGTCCTGGAGTTTTTGGCAGACACATTGCCCTCTCCTGGAAGGGAGATTACTATATCACCCACATCCCTTAAATACAGAGGGTTCTGCTCAGACTGCAGGTGGAAGTGCCACTTTCTTCTTTGCTCTGGCCTCGTCAGATATGGTTTCCACTCCTTCAACATCTGGTAGTGGAGTCTTCTGTCTCTCTACTGCTGTCTCAGGGTCTGTTGTAACAGGGCAAGGGATGCCTGGCCCATTTGGACCTGAATCTCTACATCTGCATGCATGGCTTCTGAAAACATAGTCTTTTCCGTTTTAGGTTGCCCTTAAGGTTGCTGATATCTTGCTTGCAACTAGAAAGACTTCTGCCAGACATATTTATTCCTTGAAATAGAAGCGCTTCACTTTGTGATCTGCTTCCTGGAATATGGACCCTTTACATGTCTTGTGAATGCTGTGTTGGAATACTGGCTTTCCTGTCTGACTCTGGCCTGCGGTATTCCTCTATTAAGGTGCGTTTGCCCACTGTATCAGCTTTCCATGCCCTATTGATAGTTGATGGTTGCCCAATTAGAGGTGTCTGTGACAGGGTTAAATAAAGCCCTGTCCCATATGTTATGCAGAAAGAGTTAAATGCAAGGATCTGTTTTATCCTCTCCTTTTCTGTCTCTTTTCTGTCTGGTTGCACAACCAGATGTTCTTGTGAGACCTCAGAACTGATCACTCTGACAGTCTTGCGATTCTCCGCCTCCCGCCTATCACTCTGCCTTCACTTGCTGTTCCTGTCTTTCTGCCCGCTTGCATATCTACAGTAATAAAGATATATGTGGGTGTTTGTGTAAACTGCTTAATGATACTGGGATCCCTTTGTTTGAAGCTGTATATAGCTATACTGTTGAAATGATTGTGAAAAGCTGTTCAGAATTTAGGGGTTAACCTGAGATTCAGATTGAGCTCCTCCCAGGCTTGTTTGCAAACTCTTGCAGAGCTGTCAGCAGGAGGCCAGCTTGGGACCCTGTTCTATTTGCAAGCCTGCTCTGCAAAGAATCTGGCAAGAACATTTTGTGAAAACAGCATGTCTCCTTAACAAGTTCCATGGCAAAGACTTGTAAAAGATCAGCAACATTTTTGCTAGAGACTGAAACTTAGAATTAGAGATACCTTCAGATGAAGGACTTTATCTCTGTTTGTACTGCCTTTGTAAATAGTTCTATTGAACAATTTTTATTTTACTGTTATTGTAATAATAAAAGATTACCTGTGAATTTTACAACTGTTCTTGGTCTTCCTATGCTTCCTGACCTATGCCTCAACGACAGTGTCCTGTATGTTTCTTGAGAGGTAGTTTTCACATAAAACCTCCTTTCCATAATCCAGTCCCACCTTGGGGCTTGGATTTTGTTCTTGAGATGTTGACGTTGGCTCCTTTTGAGCCTGCCGCGAGTTGTGGCTTAAGTTTCCTGTCATGGAAAATGTTTTTAGTTGCGATGACCAGCGCTTGGAGGTTTCAGAGCTTCAGGCGTTAATGTATGAGCCTCCTTATTTGATTTTTCAGAGTCTCTCAGCTTTGGAATGCTAAGTTTCTGCCAAAGGTGGTGTCAGAATTTACACTGAATCAAATGATGCACCTTCCTGTTGATTATCCCAGGCATGCCAATCAGGGTGAGGCACTGCTCCATACTTCAGATATACATAGAATACTGAGATACTATATCAAGCGCACTAAGGACTGTAGAAAGTCCTCTCTGCTTTTTGTTTCATTCACCCTTGGGAAAGAGTGTGCTCCTGTGTCTAAATGCCTCTCCAAATTGCTGGCACATTGTCTTATGTTCTGTTATAGGAAGTACAGTAAAGAACTTCCTGGTGTTGTTTGTGGTCACTCCACAAGGGGTATGGCCACTTCTGCTACTTATTTAAAAAAAATTTCCTGCTGCCGACATGTGCTGGAGCCACATGGAGCACTGTTCACACTTTCACTAAACATTACAGTATGGACATCGCTCTCGTAGACGTGCTGGTTTTCAGCTTGCTGTACTGCAAGACCTTCTGTTCTGATTACATATCAGACTATACTATCCTCCCTGCTGCTTTGTACTGCTTGGAACTCATTCCAAAGATGTGTCCTGATGGAGGAGATATCCTTGATGAAGATGGAAGAGTTATTTAAGAAGTTAACGTAACAGTAGATCTTCAGAGAATCTCTTCCATTACGCCATGCCGTACCCTCCTCCCTCCTTTCCGTTTTAATTTCAGTGAGGGTCATAGCAGATGCTGTGCCTAAAACTTTACTCTATGCATTCTGTCTCCAGCCCCATGTCTCCTTGTATGCCAGGTGCTGGTGTCATTTCCTGGTTCATCATGACTGGAAGCCCTCCGAGGCTAGTCTCTGGTGGGGAATTGAGGAGTGATGGGGCCATCCACATTGTATACCCGTAGACACTGCTCATCATTGTGGGCAGTCCCGGCTAGCAGAAATTTTCTGTTTGCTCCTGATGCTGATGACTTATAGTTCCAAAGGTATAGTTTAATGGAGGAGATTTTCTTGAAGATCTACTATTAGAATAAGTTCTTACGTAACTGTTCTGTTCGGTCCCTCCCAGGTGAACCCTTGGATGGGGAGGAGTGCACCTGTGGTACCATTTGCAGTGGTAAAGCTGAGTTACATATTCTCCATACTGGCTCCATCCCTGTGTTACCAACTGCCAGGATCAGCAGATCTCACCTGCGAAGACACCGAATCTGTATGTACCCCTCCGGTCAGAGAGGTGTCCTTACAGGCATGTCCAGGTGTGCCACAGCAGAGCTTCCCTGCTCACCCAACTCTGTTAGCAGCCCTGACCTTGACAATGTTACAGGTCAAGAGGTGGACACGGGGTGTTGGGAGGATCCTGACCAGGCAGAACCAGTTCTGTCAGATGAGAAATAGTGTCCTTCTGGGGGGTGGTCAGAATACAAAACTGTAACTCGATTTTCCTGTTTTCTTGGGTCAACCTGGTTATTAAGGGGTTATGCTAGAGGATGCTCAGACCCTAGAGACTCTAACCGTGAGACTTAGTGTAGTCGGATCTGAAGTGTTAGCGAACCATCCTCTCAGTGATCAGATTAGGTCAGGGACGAGCAGGGTGAACAAGCAGAATCGGCTACTCAGGCCTGAGACTAGAGGTCGACTTCTTATTTCAAGGACAATCCTTATGTCAGGTCAGTGACATTTCAGTCACACAAGAGGCTGAGTATACCTCCATCTCCGTCTGAGAGGTGGCAGCTCTGTAAGAGCTCTTGACACTTCACGTGGACGTAATGTGCAGGCAAGCCTACACCTCGAGTAGAGTCAGTTTATGCATAACATATGCTTATTTCATTGTTCCCTGTACCATATCACTGGGTTTCCTGCCTTTAAGTAGGTTTGGCCAGCAGGAAGAGCTGAAAAGAACTACACAGCAGAGGTGATTATTTTGTAGATTGAAATTGTATTTTGCAGGGTATGTTTCTATTAAATTGTTGTGCAGGTTGTCTTGCTGAGAGGAAGGAAAGCACTCACCGCGGTGGTTGGTCAGAGCTGTAGATGATTGTTTCTGGAAGGCATGGGCATGGTCCTACCCTCAACCTTACCCATCACAAGGTGTCACTTCCTTTATACCAGAGGTTCTGGCATCACTTCCCAAAAGGGCAAAGGACATACACCTGTCATGTCCTTAACAGCCAGCACACTGCATAGGAGTAAACACACTCAAGCACTGCACACACTAACAAAAAAGAAAAAAAAATGTAAACAGGAAGGGAGAGACATGTGGGTAGTGGTGCAATTCACTGGCTGTGGGGCAGCAGTCTTCCAGGTGACATTCTGGAGACTGTGATGTTGCCCTATTTGCAGGCACCTCCCTGGTGTGAGGAGGAAGTTGCCTGTCTCCAGGCTGGCCTGGTGAGGATTCAGAAACCTCCTCCCCACCCAGGGACCACCAGGCCTCCGCTGCCACAGAGTTTGCCAAGAAAAGGAGCAGTTGGACCACAGTGGGCTCAGGGAGGGTGAGGGTTGTGGAACAGAGGTGCATTCCTCCAGTTGTACCTCTCCACAATTCTGACACCTTTCTTCAGAGCATGATTCCTCTATAGAGGCACTCAGAGAGACCAAAGGGTACTGGGAACCTCCACAGAGGAGACCCACAGGAGGGTGGCACGGACCCGCAGGGAAGGAAACAACTCCTGGTGGGGACCCGATCATTGGGGGTAGAACTGGGGAGGGAGGGAGAGAGGTAAGATGCCTGCCCAGCGCCATGGCTTGGAGCGACAGGAAGTGAATCCTCAGCATCGCGGAGCAGCTGCATGGAAGAGAAGCTGAACATCATTGTACACCTAGGGACAAATGACCTGGCTGGGAATGGGATCAGAGCAGTGCACAAAAGTCTGTGAAGTTGGTGAGGGGCCTTAGATAAGTAACATGCACAGTAACCTTCTCGGAGGTGTCTATGTCATGGGTGAGGCTAGAGTACTTCCACCAAAGGATTCAATGAGCGGTTGAAAACTGGTGTGGAGCTCAGGGTTTAGCTTCACTGGGGACTGGGGGTACACCTGGAGGGATACAGGTCTATACTGGTGCAGTGGTCTGTATCAGTCCAGGAGAGGAAACAGGATCCTAGGCGATAGGTTTAAATGCTTCATTGGCAAGCATTTAAACAAGCCAAGGTGAGGCACTGTAAAAGAGCAAAGGCAAACCCAGGCCCCCCAAACAAAAACAAAGTAGTTAGTGAGGTAAACAGCAAGGTAGAGAAGTCAATAGGGAGCAGGACAGAGGTAATTGGAGAAAAGGCAAAGGCAGTAAGGACAGGGATAAGGCTAAAGGGGTAAGGCCATCAAAAATAAGAAGGCGATGAGTACCAATGCCGTAGTCTGGATAACAAGCTCTCGAACTAGTGGCCTTGATGGAAGAGGCACACCTGGAAATCGTGGCAGTCACAGAAACATGGTACGGTACACAGAGAACCATGACTGGGATGTCAACATACACAATCTACAGAAGGGACAGGGAGGGTAAAAGAGGAAGCGGAGTAGCTATCTACATAAAGGAAGGGATCAGAGCAATGGAACTAAAGAGTAAACAGAAAGGAGAGGAGGCACTGTGGGTCACCCTGGAGACAGGAAATGGCATCACAACCTGCACGGGGTTGTATACAGACCCCATCTCGGAGGAGGAAATGATGGAAGGCATCCTTAGAATGGCAGAAAAAGGGAGATATTGCTGATGGGGACCTGAATATGCCGGATGTTAACTGGAGCATCTTTGCTGCAGCTACATCTATGAGCAGGGTCATTCTCGATGCCCTACAGGAGGCATGCCTCAGACAGCTGGTGTTGGAACCCACTCGGGAGGAGCAGTCTTGCACCTGGTACTCTCAAGCGGGGACAGAGAAAGAATCTCAGATTTAGAAGTGGGTAGCCATCGAGAACAAGCAACCACCAAACAGTGTGGTTCATGATGAACACAGCCATAGAGTCAAGCATTACAAAAGTGAGGTACTGGACTTTAGGAGGGCTGACTTTGGCAAAATGGAAGAGTGCCTCAGTAAAGCACTAGCAAACTGGCAAGGAGGAGGGTGGAGGAACAATGTGGAAAAATCAAAACTGCCATCACAGGGGCAACAAGTCTTTGTGTGAAGCAAATAAAATGAAGGAAAAACACTATAGTTCTCAAAAGAGGTGGCAGGGAAGGTTAGGGAGAAAAAATAACATTCAGGAAGTATAAGGAAACACAGAAGGAGCAGGACAGAGAACTGTACCAGATAAAGTGGAGAAGGCATTCCAAATAACAGATCCCAAAGGGAAAAGATAGTCAACTCAGTTAAGAAGGAAATAAAACATTTTATAGTTACATTAGGGAGCGAAGAAAGACCAAGGGAGGGATAGTGAGGCTTAATAAATGGGACGGGGTAGGCAAAGGGTGACAGTGAAAAGCAGAGAGACTAAAAATACTTCTGCTCAGTATTCACAAAAGAAAAGGAGCGGGAGATACCTAAACTAAACAATAGAAGCACTCTGGATAGGGTCGATACCAGTCCATTTACAGAAGAAAGGGTCCTGAAAAACTCCTAAAACTGAAAGTGGACCAAGCAATGGGGTCTGACAGGATTCACCCCAGAATTCTAAAAGAACTAAGAGGAGAACTAGGAAACCACTGACTACCCTTTTTAACAAATCGTGGGAGAATGGTGTGTACCTGAGGACTGGAGGAGGGCGGATGTGATTCCCGTCACAAAACTGGGAGCAAGGCAGAGGCAGGAAACTATAGACCTGTTAGTTTGACCTCACTGATAGGGAAAATGAGAGAATCACTCTGAAACAAAGGAACTGTTGAGTACCTAGGGCCAGCGGGCACAGGACCCAAGGCTGCATGGATTGACAGCGGAAGGTCATGTCAGACAAATCTAATAGATTTCTTTGACTGGGTGACCAAAGTAGTAGACCAGGGAGGGGCTGTGGACATAGCCTACCTAGACTTTAGCAAGGCATTTGACACAGTCCCACACAAAGATTAATAAACAAGTTAGCCAGCCTGGGACCAGAAGGTTGTGGGTTCTCGTCCCACAGCAGGATTGGACTCATACCTAAAATGTTGGCATCCGAGTGCAGTATTGGGGGTGCTGTGCTGCTGGGGTGTACCGTCCTTCAGATGAGACATTAAACGAGGTCCTTGCTACACATCCTGGTGCTGTCGTGGTGGGCATTCAGGTGGAAGTAAAGAACCCAGGACACTCTTCGCAAAAGAATAGGGACATTACCAGTGTCCTGGCCAACATTTCCCTTCCCATAAACCGGATCATGCAATTGTCCAGGCCACCACTACATATTCAGTCACTTCACTACCAGTCTAGCATTGCTTGTAAAGTGCTTTGGGATACACTTGTTATGAAAAGCTATATAAATGCTGATTCTTCTCTCTCTACACTTTGACAAGTGGCGGAAATCACTAGAGATGCCAGGGTACTGCAGATTTCAGAAGGCAGCCACACTCTGGAAGTTCTAGAGTGGCCACCAGACAAACCACCAGTTAGGTCCTCTTAACCCCTGGCCATGTTATGTGACCATAGGAAATCTCTCAGGTGTTGAAATCCTTCCATGTATTCCGGTGACTGTGGGTGGAGGCAGTGGATGCCCCGCCTTATAGTGGAATTTCATCAATATACCCACCTATCAGTTTTCACTGTTGCTCTGTGTCCACAAGATTCAGGGGTCAGAAGGAAGTTTCCTCTGATTCTGGTGGGCAAGAAAACTGTGGTCTCCAGTTCTGCCAGCCTCACAGTTTATGAAGTTAGCAGCCTGGTTACTAAGAACAAGAGGAGACTCCAGAAGTGGGGGTTCCTGAGGAGGAGGAATCTCCTTGACTGTCTCCAAGAGATGGTCATCTCAGCAGTCTTTATCAGAGTGTGGAACTTTGTATTGGTTAGAGACCAGGGTGTTAGGACATTCAAAGCTGTGACTCTGTGCATCTTGGATGTTCTTTTGCATGGGGAGTTGCCATTGGCTTCACCATAGTACCACTGGTCCATAGTGGTTTGGCTAGGAGTATGGCAGGCGCAAAGCATTTTCCATGCTGAGAATTTTACCGTATAAAGGCATAGAGACAGAGTGATGCGTGCTTAATTTTTTGTGTTTTTATCATTCCACTCCTATCGTTTCTGGTCTGAACAGCAAGAAGAGAAGATCTGAGAGTCGTATTAACAGGGATAGAGCCTTTTGCAGTTGCCATCGGAAGAAAAGGTTTGCTCAGGGCAGTTTTTTTTTTTTCTCCCAGGTGCCCATAGCATCCTTCACTGAGAGGCTAAATCTTGCTGTAGAATTGGGCATTTGGTATTGTTGTTCTCCATTCTTACATTTCCAGGGTTCTACAGAGTTTAGTCCCTGAGCTCTGCTGTCATGGCCATCGGTGTTGAATTTGGCAAGTGGTATTTGTCAGATGAGTCCAGAAGCTACGTGTTAGGGAATTACATGGGCAATATTTTCCCTTACCCTGCTTAGATGGGTATGCTTTTTAGAACCCGTGTGCGTTAACTACCGTCCTGATTGATAACATGGAGTGATACAGAAGAGAATTCAAGCCTCAGGCAATCTTGCTGCATTCTGACAAATGCAGTATGGTCTTCCATAGGACTGCCCCAGAGCTGAAATGGTTACTAGAACCTATGCAAATAGTGGAATGCTAAGCTCGGGATCAGTTTTCAGACCACTGTCCCTGGCTGCACTTCCTGCAACCGTCAGATTCTTTACTCCGCTTGCCTCAGTAAGACGCTCGGAGAGCTCTCCTTCACTTGCTTGAAGAAGTTTATTTTTCTCGATTTTGTCAAAGTCCTTTTATTTCTTTCGATTTTAGAGCACTGTCCTTGGTTCACAGGTAGACTTAGTCTAGACTAGTGTTTATCGGGTGCATTTTTGGTTCCTTATCGATTCTTCTCAACCGAGAAGGAACCAATATTTCCCTTTATTTCCTGAGGTAATTCTCAGTATTTTTGCCTATTCTGACTTGTGAGGTAAGTCAACCATATTTAGTAAAATTTTACTGGGGTAAATCTTGGTTGTTCAGTTTTAACCAACCCAAAAAAAAAAAGGATTTAAAGGTGGTTTGGGACAAGTATCCAGGCCAAGAAAAGAACGGGCCTTACAAGTTTCCAACATTGTACCAAGTGTGGGGAACCGTTCGCTAAAACAGATCCTTATCTGATTTGTGTGTCTTGCTTGGGGTTTGACCACCTCAAAGAGGACTGTGATATTTATAAGAACTTTCCTCAATTGACACTTGAGAGGCGACTTAAGCGACTGCAGAAGAAGATGTCTGAGAAGCTGACCACTGGTACAGACAAACCAGCTACCAGCCATAAAGAACTGGAGGAACAGCCCTCTGACAAGGGTGATGGTTCCTCAGGAAAAAATGGCTAAGTTCTGCCGCTGAACCAGCAACCGCTGGGAAAAGGAAAAAAGGAAAAACATACAGTGCGAACCACAACCTACACCAGTTCCAACCACGAGGATAGCAGATGCTATAAGAATTATTCAATCACTTCAACCGAGTACCCGGTTCGGTTGAGGAATGGTTATAGTCACAAACGTCCGGTTCTTCCTCGGTTCCCAGTTCACTGGAATAAGGTGCAGAATCTTTGGAGAGGATGAGGATGAGGACTATGGAGAGACAACTGAACCAGATATCTCTCCTGATTCCCTGATAAGGGATATGAGGACTGTAAATCCCACTTTGCTTTCATGAAGCAAATGGCCCAAACCCTGGACCTCCCTACTCAGGAGTCCACTGATGAGGAGGAAGAACAGGATTATATAAAAATGATGGACGTTCCAGTCTCCAAAAGACTACTACTGCCCATCCATAAGTCCTTGAAGAAACAGGTGAATAAGGTATTGCAGACACCCACTTCTGTGCCACCTGTGGATAGAAAGTCGGACAAGAAATACTGGGTGGCTAAAGGGGAGCAGAATTTCTCTTTGAGCCCAAGCCACGAAGGGATGGTGCAGGCTGCAGCTTGTGATAAAGCTGGCATACCTTTGGCATCACTCTCACCAGGCAAGGATTGCAGAAAAATGGATTCCATAGCCAAGAAAGCTTATCTGGGATCCTCTCTGATTATCAGGCAAGCTTCCTATATGGCCTATGTCGCAAGATATCGGAGGACAATATGGAATACTATCATGGAGATAAAATCTGTCCCAGCCCCATGGCAGCTGATCTGCGAAAAGGATATACCGGCATCCAAAGCCCAATTCAGGATGGCTGTAGATAATAATGACACTGCTGCCAGACACAGATGGCTGCTTCTGTGTCGCTTAGAAGATTTGCTTGGCTCAGAACTACCAATTTGACCCAAGACACACAGTCAAAGCTTTGGATTTTCCATGTGAGCCTACATCCCTGTTTGGGGAGCAAACAGAGGCTTACGTGAAGAAAATGGATGATTACAAAACAGCCTACAAAAGTACTGCTGCCAAGGAAGAGGCATCTACCCCCAGAAGCACCAAGCTTGGGTGGGGAGTAAGAGGTAGGGGCCATTATAGGCCATTCTATCAGCCTCAGACTTTTCCCAGTACCAACAGCAGAGGGGTTACTTCAGGGGTAGGAGGGCAGCAACCATACTAGCCCCAGCACCCAGACAGCAGCACAAGCCAAGCAGACACCCTCAGGTGTCAGCTCGGTCACCTCCCAAACCCCAGTAGGGGCAGGCTGGCCCACCACCTGCAAGAATGGCAATCCATCACCACAGACAAATGGATCTTGGAGGTAGTGGACTGGGACCTAGCTCTCCACTTCAAGTTCATGCCAAAGCTGAGGGCAAGGTCTTCAGACACTTCCCCATCAGAAACAATACTGTTAGAGTGGAAGTATCGAAACTTCTGTCTCGAAGACAGTAGAGCCAGTTTCTCAGGCACAAAGGCGAAAGGGCCTTTATTCAAGATACTTCCTCACAACAAAGAAAACTGGGGAATGGCGACCCATACTGGATCTCAGGCACCTAAACAGACATTTGTTAAAACCAAAGTTCAAAATGGTGACTCTGGCAACAATCATAGAAACATAGAATTTGATGGCAGATAAGGACGGTTGGCCCACCCAGTCTGCCCATTTCCTACCTAATGGATAAGCTGCAGATCCTAGTTAACCAGCAGCCTACTTCTTTCTACTCCCACCCCTAGAATTGCCTTATGACTGTCCCATGCATGCTTGAATTCAACCACTGTTTTTGACTCCACAACCTCCTCGAAGGCCGTTCCATGCAGCCACAACCCTCTCTGTGAAAAAATACTTCCTTACATTACCTCTGAGCCCCCCATCTTCAAATTTGCCCCTTGTTCTTGCACACCTCTTTTTTTTGAAAGATGCTACCCTCTTGGACTTCGTTGATTCCCTTGAGGTACTTGAAAGTTTCTATCATTCCCCCCTCCTCCTTTCCTCGAGGCTATACATATTAAGCTCCTTTAGTCTCTCTCCATATGTCTTCTGGTGCAGACCCTGCACCATTTTAGTTGCCCTCCTCTGGACAGCTTCCATCTTGTCTATGTCCTTGCGGAGACTGGGTCTACAGAACTGCACACAGTACTCCAGATGGGGTCTCACCAGCTGTCTGTACAGAGGACAACAACTTCCTGTGTTCTACTGGTGATGCCTCTCCCAATGCATCCCAGTATCCCCCAGCCCCTTACTGCCCTCTCACATTGCTTGCCCACCTTTAAGTCATCTGATATGACTACCCCAGGTCCCTTTCCATTTTTGTTGTTGTTAGTATCTCACCCCCATTGTGTACTCTTCCCCTGGGTTTTGTTTCCAGGTGCATTACCTACACTTCTTAGCATTGAATCTAAGCTGCCGTACATTTGACCATTTCTCTAACCTTGCCAAGTCCCTTCTCATCCTTTCCACCCCACCTTGTGCATCAACTCTGTTGCAGATCTTTGTGTCATCTGCAAAGAGACATACTTCCTTCCAGTCCCTCTGCAATGTTGCTTATAAAGACATTGAAGAGGCCGGTCCTAATACTGAACCCTGCGGTACCCCACTAGTAACCCCTTTCTTCAGAGTGGACTCCATTTACTATTACCCTCTGTGTGCTATTCTCCAGCCAATTCTTTACCCAGGCTATCATCTTGGGACCCACTCCCAGGCTGGCTAACTTGTATATTAATCTTTTGTGTGGGACTGTGTCAAATGTCTTGCTAAAGTCTAGGTAGGCCATGTCCACAGCCCTCCTGATCTTCTACTTTGGTCACCCAGTCAAAGAAATCTATTAGATTTGTCTGGCATGACCTTCCTGCTGTGAATCCATGATGCCTTGGGTCCTGTGCCCTCTGGCCTCTAGCTACTTGACAGTTCTTTCCTTCAGAAGTGATTCCATCATTTTCCTATCACTGAGGTTAAACTAACAGGTCTGTAGTTTCCTGCTTCTGCCCTGCTCCCACTTTTGTGAAGGGAATCACATCTGCCCTCCTCCAGTCCTGGTACCACCCCATCCTCCCATGATTTGTTAAAGAGGGTAGTCAGTGGTGTCACTAGTTCTACCTTAGTTCTTTAGAATTCTGGGATGAATCCCATCAGGCCCCATTGCTTTGTCCACCTTCAGTTTTAAGAGTTCTTTCAGAAACCTTTCTTCTGTAAATGGGCTGGTATCAACTTCTGTATCCAGAGTGGTTCTATTGTTTGTTTTAGGTACCTCCCCTCTTCATTTGTAAATACTGAGCAAAAATATTTGTTTAGTATCTCTGTCTTTTCACCGTCTCCTCTGCCCACCCCTCCCTTTATTAAGCCTCACTATCCCTCCCTTAGTCTTCCTTCGCTCCTGATGTACCTAAAAAGGTTTTATCCCCTTCTTAACTGAGTTGGCTACCTTTTCCTCGGTTCGGGCCTTGCTGTTCTGACTGCCTTCCCAGCTTCCTTTTGTTTTAACTGATACAATTCTCTGTCTTGCTCCTTATGTGATTCCTTGTACTTTCTGAAAGCTTTCTTTTCTCTTGAACCTTCACTGCTACCTCCTTTGAGAACCATAGTGGTTTCTTACATTGTTTTGTTTTGTTTATTTGCTTCACACAAGGCTTGTTACCTCTGTGATGGCAGTTTTATTATTCCCCATTGTTCTTGCACCCTCCTTCCTGCCCATTTGCTAGTGCATTCCTTAGGCACTCACCATTTTAGCAAAGTCAGCCCTCCTGAAGTCCAGTACTTTTGCCTTTGTATGGCTTGACTCTATTGCTGTGTTTATTGTGAACCATACTGTTCGATGGTTGCTAGTTCCCAGATGGCTACCCACTTCACATCTGTGATCCTCTCTCCATCTCCATTTGAGAGAACCAGGTCTAAGATTGCTCCTCCTGAGTGGGTTCCAATACTAGTTGTCTAAGGCATGCCCCATGTAGGGCATCTAGAATAACCCCACTCTTAGAAGTGTCTGCTGCAACTGCACTCCAGTTAACATCTGGCATATTCAGATCACCCATCAGCAGTATCTCCCTTTATCTGCCATTCTAAGTATACTTTCTATCATTTCCTTGTCCATTTCCTCCCCTGAGAGGGGGTCTGTATCAACCCCTGTGCGGATTGTGGTGCCATTGTCTGCCTCAAATTGACCCACAGTGCTCGTCCAGAATGCAAGCCAATCCTCCAACTGTAAGACAAGGGGATTGGCTTGCATCTCTGGACCTAAAGGATGCTTACTTACATCCCCATCAGGCAGTTCCACAGAAAATATCTCTGATTCAGACTGCCATCTGGCCATTATCAGTTCAAGGCAATGCCTTCGGACTGACTTCTGCTCCAAGGGTGTTCACAGAGCGTTTAGCTGTGGTGGTGGCACATCTATGGAGACAGGGTGTGTCAGTGTTCCCTTATCTGGACGACTGGGTAGTAGTGGGTCAATCACCTCAACAGGTTGGGAGTCCCTGACACTCACATAGGACATTCCACAATCACTAGGGTTCCTAGCCAACTTGAGAAAATCTGATTGGAGCCAGTACGCTCCTGGAATTCATAGGAGCTGAACTGGACCCTGCTCTGGTCTGTAGAAGAAAAGCCCTTCCTCACAAACAGCCTGATACAGTTGGCAGGTACCTTCAAACTGCACAGTCTAAGGCCCACGGTGCACTTCTTACAGTTGCTGGGCCACATGGCAGCTTCCTCAGCAACAGTGTCAGAGGCAAGGTTCCAAATGAGACATTCAGTTTCACCTCAAGTTGCACTGGCATCAAAAGAGACTTTCTGTCAAAGCTGGTGCCAGTCATAGGAACACTCTTTCAGGCACTTCGTGGTGGCTGGAAAAAACAATCTCAGACAGGGTGTACCATTCCTGCAGGTAAACCCCTCCTTGATGCTAACCACGGATGCTTCCCTCCTAGGATGGAGGGCACATTTGGAGAGCACTGCTTATGACTCAAGTAGGAGTCACTGTTGCACATAAACCTGCAAGAGCTCAGAGTATTCTTCCTGGGAATCCATTCCTTGCCAGTATGCTACAGGGAAAAATGGTGCAGGTCAGGACAGACAACACAACCACTATGTACTACATAAGCAGGGAGGCACAAGATCAACCCCCTGTGCACAGAATGAAAATGAAAATTTGAGTCTGGCATACTCCTGGGGATTTCCTCTCAGCAGTCCACCTACCAGGGAAGAACTATGTCTTGGCAGATGCTCTCAGCAGAATCAACCAGAACAACCACGAGTGATCTCTGAACAAGCAGGTGTTGCAGATTGTTTTCAGAAGGTGGGGCACTCAGAGATAGACCTTTTGCAGCCCCAGGCAACAATCAGCTGCTCCAGTTTTGCTGCAGGCCTCCTGTGAGGGGCACAGTCCCTCTGGATGCACTCCTGTTGGATTGGACAGGGAAGTTCCTGCATGCCTTCCCGCCATTTCCACTTTTGCTAAGAGTCCTGAACAAGCTCAGATCCTGGCTAGTGACTGTGATCCTCACTGCTCCAGACTAGGCCAGGCAGCCCTGATACTCCCTGGTTCTGGCTCTCAGTGGCCAAGCCAATCAGCCTCCCCAGGAAATGCAACTCACTGACTTCTTCCCAGTGCAGGATCCTCTACCCCAGCCTCCAGTCCCTCAGGCTCAAGGCATGGCTCTTGAGGACCTAGAGTATGCTAACTTACATCTCTCTGAAGGGGTCATGAAGGTCCTCAGGGTTTCTAGAAAGCCTTCCACTAGGAAGACCTACACATCCAAGTGGAAAAGGTTCTCCATTTGGTGCCAGAATAAGAATATGGATCACACTCAGGCGGGCTTGCCAGTTGTCCTGGATCACCTGACCCACCTTCATTCCCTTGGTCTAAGACCATCCATTCTGAAAGTGCACTTGGCAGCTGTCTCTGTTTATTTATCAGCAGGCAAGGCATTATCTTGGGCTTCAAACCCAGTAATCAGAAAGTTCTTCAAGGGGCTGCTGCATTTGCACCCCACACAGGAATCCCACCCCAGTGTGGGATCTCAACATATGTATTGCACAGCTCATGCAGCCACCTTTGAGCCTATGTCTCGGCAGATCTCAAGTATGTAACCTAGAAAACTGTTCCTGGTGGTAATTACTTCTGCCAGGAGGATTAGTGAGCTCCGGCTTTCTCCATGGAGACTGACTACATTACATTCACAGGGGGACAAGATCGTCCTCAGGACTAACAAGAAATTTCTCCCTAAGGTGGTATCTGATTTCCACCTTAATCAGTCCATTACACTGCCAGTCTTTTCACTGACCATTCCACTTCAGGGTAAAACAGACTGCATAGCCTAGATGTTAAGAGAGCTATCAACTACTACCTGGACCACACAAAGGGTCACGGGGGACAGTACCCTACTTTGACCTCACGAAGAAGTGGGGAAAAGGTAAACCAGCCACAAAAGGTCCATTGAGCGCCCGGCCCGGTGGCACTGAGGGTTGAGCGCTGGGCCTTACCTTGCACCACGCCGCAACCCATGTTCAGGAACGAGCACGGGCCGCTGGGGTCGGCTGAGGAGAAGGATCGAGCGCCCAATGGCCGCCCTCCTTCTCTGGGTGTGTCACCTGCACGCTCGCTGCAATACCGGCTACCTAGGGGCAGCCTGGGTGAAGGTGCGGAAAGAGGGGTAGCAACATCGGGATAGGGCAGACGCCGGCAGAGGGGTGGAGCAGGAGACACGTCTCCAGCGTGCCTTTGGGCTCCTTAGCCCTCATTGCACACCAACGTCTGGGAATGAATAGGAAAACACCTCTCTCTCCTAGGTGACGACTCGCTGTGCGATCTCAGGCTCGCCAGGCAGACTCCACTGTACAGGTCCACGTCACAGCATGTATGGTTCAGAGGGATAAAGCGGGAGTGCCTCCTCACCTACCGGGGTTATCCGGGCACCTAGGTTAGTGGACTTTGTACTCTAGGGCAGACTCAGACAAGGAGAAGGATCGCACACAGGTAGAGGTAGTCTGAATGAGTGGAGAAGGGGCAGTTAGGAGAAGCATAAAAAGACAATAGTTTAAAAAAAAGAAAAAGTTCCATTGCAAGGTGGATTGTGGCCCGTAGCCAGTTTTGCTATGACAAGGTGGACAGTCAGACTCCAACGGGTCTCAGGGTCCACTCTACTAGAGGAACAGCTGCTTTCATAGCAGCTTCAAGAGACATTCCTCTGCTAGGAATCTGGAAAGCAGCTACCTGGAAAACTGTTCATAAATTCACAATGCACTACTTCTTGGATACCCAGGCTAGAAGTGATGCCAGGTTTGGCACAGCAGTACTGCAGAGTCTGTTCCCTAAATAGGTTCTCTGCCCACCTCCAAAAGTACTGCTTATGTAGTCTGATATGTCAGAATACAGTAAGATGTCCTGGGGCCTGAAGAAAAATTACTTGCCATTGTAATCTTGTTTCTTCCAAGGGAATCTTACTGTATTCTGAGCTCCGCCCTTCCTCCCTACTAGAACCTAGGGGCACTGCTTGTCAGCTGTCCATATCCTATGGCAAACCTGTAGGAAGTAACTGTTATTTTCTTGGGCATCTATGACTTGAGTCTGAGATGCCTTGCTGTTTGAAGGGGGTTTGCCTGAAGAGGGGTTGTTTTGTTATACTGGAATAGTTTAGTTATTTATGCATGCTTGTAGGAATCTGACAGTTGCAGGAAGTGCAACCAGGGACAGTGGCTTGAAAACTGAGCTCGAGCCTAGCATTCCACTATTTGCATAGGTTCTATTAACCATTTCGGCTCTGGGGCTGTCCTATGGTAAGACCATACTGCATTTGTCAGAATACAGTAAGATTCCCTTGGAAGAAACAAGATTACTATGGTAAGTAATTTTTCTTCAATCATACTTACAATCATTTCCTTTTCTGTTAACTCCAATTTGTCAATGGGCCTCTCCCTGAGCTATCTGTTCTTCTGAAGAATATACAATATTTATGTAGGCATGCATTGTCCTTCTATTGAAGGATATTTACTGTGCTCTTGCAGGGTTTAGGATTCATTAGCCAAATCCAGACACTTTCATACAATAACTTATGAATTGTGACATGAGTCAATAGATTACATGGTGAGACATATAAAGTTATGTTGGTCTGGGGAGTCTACATGGGTATCAGTCAGTCATGAAAATCCAGTTGTGTTTTTCTTTAACGAAATGTACTTTTGTGTTTAAGACAATTTTTCAGGAATGGAAGACCGTAAGATCCAATAGTGAACCTAGTGTCTGATTCTAGAGGCCACGAGTGGCAAATGTGGGATGGAAGGCACAATCGACATCCTGAGTGTGGGTGCTCTTCTTCAAGACAACATAGGCCTGTAGTTTTTCCTTCTGTAATGCTCCACATTGTCAATAGGAAGTCATTACCACTGGGTATAATGCAACCTACCAGGAATGGCATAGCCCAAGCTTTAGAATGTTGATCATTTGAGGATTCCAAGTGTCAGCAACTCCCCAGTTAAGCTGTGCCATTCATAGAGGGAGCAGCTTGTCTACCTTTTCTCAAGAATTTTCAAGATTTTTAGTTGGGGCTGCAATTCTGCATAGCAGGTTGAGGCTACGTGGTTTCAGGGAGCACCCTAAATTAAAAATGTGCCTGTTAAACTGTGGCTTTCCAGTTGACTAACCTGCCTTACCATTTCTATTCGTGGACTAGGGGCCATATCTGCCTTGCTCTGGGGTGTTCTAATCTGCAATTTAAAAAAGAAAAAGTGCCACAGGTAGGTACATATTTTATTTTGGGGTAACATACGCTTCCTGGGGGAGGGGCCCAGGCTGTTGCATCAGTTTCAACTCCCCCAGTTTTCAGGTTGTATTGATTCTGTTTGTTTAACCCCCAAAAAACTGAAACCTGAAAACAGTGTTTGTATTATTTTTGCACTGGGTCATGGACTTTCAGAAGGCCTGAGTATTTCTGTTACCTCAGCCTTCTGAACATTCGCGCTAATACCATTAAGCCTTGTGGCAGTTGGGTGCATGCTTCTTCTTACCGGCAGGTTATTGCGACCAGTGTGTCCTGCAAGTGCTTCTTCCTTTCATGCAAACTGCATATATTTTTGACACAACTGCATGAAAGTGCACACAAGTTGCCTGGTGAGCCAGCAAGTGCATAGTGACACAGACAGAGTTTTATGTATCGTGAGTTGCATTGCCATGCACGCAGGGTCGCACATATATTTAGCCTGCTACCGGCTTACACAGTCTTTCAACATAAGTAAGATACTTATTTTCGATTTCATAAAGTGCATGTTTATAAACAGGACTGTTGTTTGGCACCATGTCTTATCAGAGACCATTAATTATGAAAAGGTGTAAGACCTATAAAGGGTGATGAGGCCCTCCCCATGGGTTCCTGTTGCCCTCATTGTGTTGCCTAGCAAAATATTTCTCTGACAGGCCCCCCCAATGCCGGTCCTCCGAGCTGGGGCCACCTGGTTCTTCAGTTGGCAGTGGCAAAGCAGAATTGCAAAAATCACTTTATTGCTCTTTGGTGAGCTTTTGAGCCCGATGTCCCAAGACATCCCAGCATACACACGCACCCCAAACTGGGCCCCTCAGGTCAGGGGCCACACAGGCACATCCAGATGTGTTGCAGTGAGAAGAGACTGTGGAGACAGATGTGCAGGCAGACCCCAACACTGAACACTTAATGGGTCAGGATGAGGATTTCAGGAACTTGGGGAAACTCTACCTTAAAATTGCTTACTGATGAACAGGATGTTCCTCTGAGGAGGAGGAAGAAGAGTAGGCAAACCCAGGTCAAGGATTCCTATACCTCCTCTGTTTAACAAGTCCTTGTCTTTTTGATAGCTGAGGCATGTACAGTAGATACTTAGAGTTCAAGGAGGAGCAGTTCATAGAGACAGTGGGCATTAGTCCAATTCTGTCTGCGTGAGTCCTCTGCTCCTAAGACGTTTTCCAAGTTTTATTCACTGTGACCAGATTATTCAATCAAAATCTTTATTTATCTAGACAAAATATCGTTGAAAAGAACTCATTTACAGGATGGACCTCCACATGTAAAGAATAAAAATGACAATAGTGGGGCAACTAGAGGAAGGGTCTAATAGGATACATCATTACACATGGTATATAAGAACATAAGGCAAAATATAACAATACAGCAACTTAACATGGCTAAGTATAGCGGAAAAAGAGATAGTGAATTGTAGTAACAACAGAGAGTATTACGTACGAGAGGAGAGGCAAGACAGGGAATAGGTTTGTACAGGAAGGAGGAGTGCTGGGGGGATAGTAGGCGCTGTACTCAAAGCCTCAGGTCCTGCAGTTGTAGGATTCAGAAAAGGCTTGGGTGAACAATGTCTTGAAGGTGGATAGTTTAATCAGAACGGTTATTCTAGGGTTTTCTGCAGCTTGTTCCACAAGGACAGTAGGAAATGACTGAAGGTCGATTTGCCAAAGTGAGTTCTGGCTTTAGGAATAACAAGAGATATATACGTAAGACTTCTCAAGGCGTAGCTTCCAGGAAAACATATAGAGGCAATCCGAGATATAGGGAAGCTTCTTAGTGATGGCTCAGAAGGTCCAGAGGGCTGCATTTTTTGTCATCTGTAGTTAAGGGATGTACAACCTACTAATCTGTATCAATCACAATGGTGAGTGGAATAAGGAGCCCTGTGATGAATCTTAGAGCCCGGTGGTATAAGGTGTTGAGTTTATTTAGGGCCGAGCTGGTGCCTTGTCCATATGCATAATTCAGTAGGGAGAGAAATGTTGTTTGAACAAGTCTAGTCTTTGTTTCCACAGTGAGTAAGTGCTTGATCCGAAAGGATATGCCGAGTCTCTGCTTGAGTGCTAGTTCATCTCTATAGTCAGAGAATGACTGTTTGCTGTCAATCCAGACCCCCAAGTATTTATATTTTGACACAACTTCTAGAGGTTCACCAAGGAAGGTGGAGATCTGAGGTATGGGGTTCAGGTTGGAGGCATAAGAGTTCTTGGAATGCAGGAATACAGTGTGAAGAGCATTGCTTTGTTTTTCATGTTTAGGAGTAGCTTTAATTGGAGCAGGTTATTCTTGAGACAGTCAAATTCCAGTCACAGGTCAAGGCAAGTATTTTCAAGTGTGGGCCTAGAAATGTACAATACAGTGTCATCAACGAATATGTGTATATTCACTGATTTTATTCCTGTATGGATATTGTTAATATACATGGCAAACAAGAGGGGCCCACTATGTAGCCTGTGGAATGCCTCTTGGCAGCATTTTTAGGTGGGGAGAGGTCTCTTTCTGCTTTCACCTGTTGAGTCCAGCCAATCAGGTAGCTATTGAACCATGTTGAAGGCCTTGCTTAAATCTAAGAACAAGGCTCCTACATAGAGTTTATTATCCAAGGTATTGAGCCAGTCGTTGTATACCTTAGCCAGTGCTGTGATCATGCTGGGGCGAGGTCTGAATCCGATTGTACTGGAGAGAGTAGATTACAAGAATGTAGATAATTCCTAATCTGTATGTTTACAAAATTTTCTAGCAACTTGGAGAGTGCAGGAAGTTGTGAAATAGGCCTATAGTTGTTGAGATCACTGGATTGCCAAATTTAAAGGGGAATGACATGAGCGGTTTTCCAACTGTTACCCCTTGTTCCCAGGGGTTACTAGAATCCCACTTAGAATCAGTGGCAGGCAGGAGTAGGCAGCTTGTGAGATGCCAATTAAATGGGTTTTACACTGTCTCACTGTTTTCAGTTTCAGCTGAGCTGAGTGATGATGTCACCTTAGAACTCTCACAGCAGCATAAGCCACAATGGAATGCTAGCTGCAGTGGTTAGCAGTAGAACATTGGGAATTCAATTCAGTCTTCAGTAGGCAGTCTGTGTGGAGACTCAGGAGAGTGAGAGTGCTGCAGGTTGCAGCTCTTCAGAGCCTAGCTCATATAGAGCCACCCAAAAAGAAGGGTTGTGTGTTCTCACCCTAGAGAGTAACACGGAAGACCTGTAGAAGGAAGTGGTAGAGACCGTTCAGATGTTGTTCAGTGCCCATCCACGGGGGATGGGGGAATTCGAGAATTCCGAGGCAATCCCCTGGTCCAGCCTGGAGAGGGAGAAGCTGCCTGAGAGTCGCTTTGTTCTGTGAGTACCAGAGATTGTGTTGTGGGAAAAGCCCTGGGGCACCTGCATACTGTGGTGAGTTCTCCTCTGATAAAGAGACTTTGTTCACTGAGACAGTGTTTTAAGTAAAAGTATCTGCCTACTGTGGAGTTACAGAGAGACTTGCCAAGTACAGAACTTTAAACTCTGTATGACTTAGCAGCATCTGCAACAGTGGGGGTCTAGGGTAAAGACATAGCCACATTCAGAACTTCTAAAGTCAGGACACCTCCAGTGAAAAGTGGAATGTTAAATGTGAAAAACATTTCTAGGGAGCATCTACAAACAGTGTTTGAAGAAAGGTGTTGTAACCAGATGAATGGCGAGTATAGATTTGGGAGCAAAAGTAGGAGACAACCCCCAATCTGGAGTAACCAGGTTTACCTCTCCGGGTTCAGTTTGGGTACCTATGTTTTCTCTCTCAGCGCATTTGGCCAATGCCTGAGGAAAGCATCCAAACATGGATTTTGGATTTTCCTGAGAGCCGGATGTGCTCGGGTGGTTTAGGAAGCCACCATCAGCTCCATGCATATGGAAAAGTGTCCTGGTACTGGCCAGGGTGCCGTGTCAAGGAAAAGAAGAGAAGTGTACCAGTTTGGGCCGTGTGTGCCGAGATCTGTTCAGAACCTGAGGGTTTGTAGTGAGGAAGTGTGCTTTGTACCTCAGTAATCTGCATTACTAGTGAGATAGCCCTGTGGGGTCCGTCTTTGCTTTGTTATTCTCTGTGTCATGTGAATAAAAGCCACACTCTAGAATCCCAACCTGGTTTGGACATTATAGTAATTGCTTCCAGTGTCAGTATTACTTTGGTGCCCTGACCAGAAGTACAAACCCAGCATAATGCTGAGCAAATGTTTTCTCCTAGGGACCTAAGTTGATGGCCATGCTAAATGGCCCCAGGTGAGAGCCAGGTAGTTGCCACACTTGGTTTGCCTGTCTGAGGATGGTAGTCTCCGTAGTAGAAGTAATGGGTCCACAGAGTTTTGCAAGATATTTGTAGTGACTACCTCCATCCCTCTCCGTGGCGCCTAGATGTGAGAGGAGCAGCCCTGCTAGTAGAAACAAGGTGGGCTGGTGGGGGAGGTTACATAAATATTTGGGAGGAACCATGGGTAAGGGACAGATTAAAAGATGGGTTTTAATGGGAACTTAGCAGAGCAATTAACACTGCATAGAGGGACAAGGCAAGGATGCCCTCTTCCCCTTGCTATTTGCAGTGGCGGTAGAACCATTGGCTATTGCCATTAGGGAAGATTTAAGAATACAAGGGATAAAAGGGAAAAGTGGGAGACAGTATAAAATTACACTGTATGCTGGACGACATGATGTTATATGTGATGAGCCTTCCACAGTCTATGCCAGCACTCTTGGAAATCATAGCACAATTAGCTGTATTCTCTGGATACAAACTGAATCTGGGAAATCTGAAATTATGTTCCTGGGTGAGGGGGGTACATGGGGCCTGCGGAGGGTGGGTACATATTTTACCTGTTTGGGGATCAAGACAGGAAGAGACCTGAGATCACTATATAGACTGAACTATAACCCACTATTGAGATTAGTAAGAGGACTTGGGTAGATGGAGGAACTTGCCTGCTGTATATCATGGCTAGGGCGTATTAATTTACTAAAATGAACATTCTTCCTAGAGTTTTATACCCACTTCAGATGTTGCCCATAGGGCTGACAGGGAAAGATATAAAGGCATTTAAAAGGATTGCTCTAGGTTCATATGGCAGGGAAGAAGCCCAGGGCTAGCCTGAATAAGTTGAAAGCTGACCAGGCTATGGAGGGTTAAATTACCCAGATATGAAGGTATACTTTTGGTAGTATAGTAGAAGACTCATCAAGGACTGGGTGTATGGGCGAGAAGAGGCCAGCTGGATGGACCTGGAGGAGAAGGGATTTAGAGTTCGGATCTCTTCCCTGCTAGCAGAAGGAGGAAAGGTACTGCGAGAAAAGAGACTCGAGTATTTTAGTGAATGGTGTAATAGATAGCTGGGACCAAATTAAGAAGGTGATGGGGCATCAAAAGGGAATCTTTTATTTTATCATTGGTTGGGAACCCATTCTTCACCCGGGGTAGGAGATCCCTCATTTCAGATTTGGGAAGAGAAGGGATATTGTGTCTTAATGATATAAGGAGTAAGGGGAGTGGTCTGCCCATTTTATGAACTTAGAGAAGCACTGGGCTTCCCGGCCCATCACCTCTGTAGATATTTCCAGGCAAGGAAATATATTCAAGGTATTGAGAAACAGAGGTCCCAGGAGCTAAGATCCAAGTTCTGGAGGAAATGCTGCAACAAACTAGGCAGAAACCAGTAGGTATTATAAGGAAGGCTACATCCCTTCTCGTCTTCAGTGGCCAGATATGACAACTATAAATAAGCACCTGTGGGAGAGGGACCTGGGAGGTACATTGTCTGAGGAACAGTGGACCTTAATGAAAGGGACTCACCAGGGACTTTTACTTTGTAACAAATATAAGGAGGCATACAAATTCGTGCATAGGCTGTATATTCCACCAGTTGCAGTGAATAGATGGAACCCAAATGATATTGGCTATGTGTCAGAGGTGTGGGGCATCCTGGGTACCTATATGCATTCATTTTGGACATGCCCGATACTTCAAGTTTTCTGGGAAGAGGTGGCAAAGAGCTGACAAATATGAAGGGGCAGCAGATCGAGCAGAACCACTCTTAATGTTATTTGGCATAGATGACATGCATCAGGAGGAATGGGGTGCTAGAGAGATGGGTGAGAATACTTTTGGCATTGGCAAAGCAATGTATCTTAAATACATGGGTTTCTGGTGATAAACCCACAATTAGACAATGGAGGAACCTTGCATGGGATGCACTGCAGCAAGCTTGACATAAAAGCGAAGGGGGAAGACCAGTTTATGAATGAATATGTGGGCACCCTATTGGCGCACTATGAACCCCATGGAACAGGAAATGTTAAGATGAGGTAAAATAAGATATAAGGAACAGAAGTGGAGAGATCAATAGCAAAATGCTGAAATGTAGTAGAAGGGAACCCGTGTAGTGATGGATGGGCTTCTTTGCTAGGAGGCCGGGCCCAGGAGAAACAAAATAAAGAAAAGAATATTGTTGGAGCAATGTATTGGATGCTATAGATGAAGGCATAGAAGTTTATTGTGACTGGAGTGATTCTCGATTACCGGGGTGGGGGAAGGATGGGGAAGGGGAGGTGACATATAAAGGGGAGTTTGAGAAGGAGAGTAAGTTCCCCTTTTCTTTTTCTTTTTTTTTTTTTTACTTTACTTCTTTCTTGCTTTTTCCTGGAGGTTTGTTTTCTGTGTCTGTCTTTGTCTTTCTTTTCTATTGTTTTTTATTAGGAGGTAATATATAAAGATCAAATAGCTGAGGCATGTATCTAATCTGAAAAGGTTGTACAAGGTCTGTAATAAGGATAATTAAATTAATTGGCAGAAGATACTGTATGTATGTTTAAAAATGAGACCTGTAAGATCTGAGAAAAGAATGCTATGTGTCTGCTGAGATGTGAACCATTGTTTTTGCTTTGGTATGGAAAAGATAAATTAATTAAAAGATTATGCAAAAAAAAAAAAAAAAAAGATGGGTTATGGGAACAACCAAGCGTGGTGGCTTTACTTTTAAAGTATGGGTTTATGAGATCCGCTCCAGCACTTTTCCTAGTGTCTAATTTAAGGAGTAGATCTCGACTTGTTTCAGTGATATTGGGCTGAAGGAGAATCTGACTTGAGCCAGTAGTAGCATGAAGGGCAGGCATATCCTGTCTACACAACTGCTTTTGTAAGTTGGTGGCTGGGGATGTATCAAATGCCAGTCCTGCAATGGCAAAGTGGTTATTAAATCAGTTAGGAATTTCATGCTTGTCTGTGTGGGTAGAGCTTCCGGCCGTGAGTTTTGTAGGAAGAGATGGGAGATGTATGTCTCGCTATCTCTTTTAGAGTTTTCCAGAATTGTGTGGAGCAGTTGGAGAAGTGTCCAGTTTATTGTTACAGTAGCTGATTTTTGTAGCCCTTGTGAGCTTTGTGCACTGGTTTCCAGCAGCTCTGAAGGCTGTCAAGCGGCAGGTAATTTAGTCTTCCTAGACTTTTTCCATAGGGCATCCCTGTGAAATAGCTCAGATTTAAGGCTGGAAGAGAACCAAGGGCACAAAATGTTCTTCACTCATATATTCACAAGAGGTGCATGCTGATTTATAGCGTCTAGGAGTGTGTTGTGAAATGCATTATAAGCCGTGGATGGCAGGTGCAAGATCAGAATCTTGCCAGCAGAATACTAGCAAATCGGATGCAAAGGCATGGGGTCAAAGTTGCGTGACACCTCTTGAAAATATATCTAGAAGCTGAAATTGGTTTTGGCAGGGACCTGATGCATGCGATAGTACAGTGGTCGGTTAGGTCATTGAAAGAGACACCGCCAGCCTGGTGGTGCAGAGGGTGGCGCTGGTGCTACCTCAAACCACACTGGTGACAGGTTCAGGAATGGACTTGGGTTGGCGAGAGTGGGAGAGATTGAGCATCCGAGAAGGACTGCTCTCCTCTCCTGGGGTGGAGTTAGGAGGTGATGCCTCGCTCAAGTAGCGGCCCGGTGCAGACGGGCCACACTACAAGATGCAGCACGACGTCAGGGGTGCCAGAAAATGGAAAAACATCTCGGATTGGCCAGAATGACGGCAGACGATCTGCCGACAGGACCGATGAACTCTGAAGAGTCTATCTGCCTCAGCAGCACCCTAGGGCGAGAGAGAAAAGTGTGCTGGCTGCTCTACTGGTGCTTTCCCCTCGGGAGGAGGGGGACACACTTCAATGAAGGGTTACGCCCGAGCTACCACGAGGTCGGCTGCGATTTGAGTAGGGGTTTCAAGGGAGGACAGTAGGTGGATGTCGGAGATCATGGCTGCCTAAAGAAAATGGCAGATCCGGAGCACGTGGGGAGGGATAAAGAAATAATGCAAAAAAAAAAGAAAAAACATTCGTGTGAGTGAACAGGTAGGGTTTGTTTACTAATAAGATATCAAGCAGAGTACTGTGGGCTGGATTTTTCATGGTGGGATGGATAGGTTCCGTAATGAGCTGTGAGAGTCCAAAGGTGTCACAGAACTCCTTAATTGGTTTAGAGCAAGGGACAACCAGTCAAGGTTTAGGTCACCCAGGATAATAGTCTCAGAAGAGGAAGTATCCAGTATGTTGCTCAGTTGGTTTATGAGCCTTAACCGGGAGAGGGAGGTCTGTAACATCCTAATACCAGTAATGATAATTACGATGGTGAGATCTGAACCTTAATGGCAAGGCATTCAAACTCCTTAGGTTCAGTGGTGGTGTTGGCAATGGACGAAAATCTATCCTTGAAGTACATAGCTACCCCACCCTTGACCTGCCAGTCTGTTCTGAAAATTTTGTAAGAGGGGATGTTAATTTCCAAACCAGAAACACAGCTGTTTCCCTTTATATTTATATATTTTTTAGCTTATCTATTTCTCCCCTCCCTGTCCCGTCCGGCTCGTCTGGCCACCATCCCTTCAATCCTCACCCTGTAACTCCCATGACACCCCCCGTGGCCGGGCAGCAGAGTACCGCCTCACCACCCTAGTCCGGATCCAGTTTGGGGCATTACATCGGAAGCGGAGGCGGGGACAGCCATCAAGCGCGGTGACCAGCCACCAAGGTCTCTCTCTCCGTTTTCTGCTCACCCCTTTGCAGGAGCGCAGTGTGCAGTGGCGCCTGCGACTGGCCAGTGCACGCGCCCTGGCTCCACCAAGCATCTGCCGTGCACCCGCCCCACGTCTTGGTGTGGTGTGTTGTCAAGCCCAGCCTCTGCTAGGGTGAGGTGTGCACCAACTGCTTGTCACCCCTCCCCAGAGATAGAGAGCAGTCCAACGGATGCTCGATCCATCTCCTCCCTGCCGACCCCTATCAGCTCGTGCTCGTTTCCCGAATGCAGATCACCAGTGTGGCGCGAGGTGTGACATCCAGTGCCTCATCCCTCAGATCCACTGGGTTGGCCTCCTTTTCCTTTTTAGAGAGAAAATACCGCAGGTGGAAAGCCCCTCACTGGCGGACAAGGTGGTGTATAATTCAGTCAAGCACGCCATCATTCCTAACAGGGGTTCTCTGGCCTTGTCAGACTCGCGCGACAAATGAGTGGATGCCACACACATAGTAGGCCTTAGCTTCAGAGTGGTACAAACCTTCATACGTGTGCTTCCTCTATTTTTGCCGAGCCTTAAACTTGTGGGTCTCTTACCCTGGCAGGTTCTTCCCGCCAGATTCGAAGGTGCTAGCATTTTGCAATTGGTTGCCATGGCCTCCACTCTTTCTCGCGTGATTCTACAGTGCAGATCTTGTGCATGTCTGACCTGCTCGCCCTTACTGGGCTGTTGATCAAGCTTCAAAGTCTAGGCTCTTTAACCTACCCTTTAAGGAGGTCTGTTGTTTGGTTCCAGCCTGGATGCCATTTTGAAGGAGCTCCAGAACAAAAGAGGCCATCTTCCAGAGTAACAACAACAACATAATGACTACGTCAGCACAAAGGGTCAAGGTAATGGTCGCGTGGCCAGTTCGTGGAGGGTTTTGTCCCTTTTCAGTAACAGAGAAATGGAGGCACCTACTCTGGTAACAAGGGTTACAGTAATAGAGGGCCCTGGTCAAATGCCATGCAGGAGGCCCAAGCCTAAAGTCTGGTACCTCATAATGAGGGTACGTGGGGCCCATCCTCGCCCTTCCCTTGCTGGAAGAAAACAAATTAGACACAAAAGCACATGGCTTTATAACAGGCGGGCATGCCAAACCAATGTGATAGGCTTCTTTAACTGGGTGACTATGATAATAGACCAGGAGGAGCAGTAGACATAGTATACCTGGATTTCAGCAAAGCCTTTGACTCGGTCTCGCACAGAATGCTACCCAACAAACTGGACAGAATGGGAGTAGGACAGCAAGTAGTGAAACGAGTAAGGGACTGGCTCACTGGAAGGACACAGAGGGTACTTGTAAATGGCTTACTTTCAGAAGAAAGAGAGTAGATAGTGGAGTGCCACAAGGATCAGTATTCGGTCCGATCCTGTTCGTATTTTTATTAGTGACATAACTGAGGGACTAGAGGGAAGGTGAGCTTATTGCAGAGACACAAAAATAAGCAATAGGGTTGAACATTCCAGGTGGGGTAGAAAAGATGAAGGCCAGTCTTAAGGCGCTGGAAAATGGTCGAAATATGGCAGCTAAAGTGTAACGCAAAGAAAATGAAAGGTCATGCACCAGGAAGGGCCAACCCAGGAGAGGCCTACATGGGAGGAGTACAACTGGAATCTTCCAAACAGGAAAGGGATCTGGGAATAATTTTAACAGATGACCTAAAGATGTCCAAACAGTGGGTGAATGGCATATTGGGCTGCATAGGCAGGGGATCACCAGCAGAAAAAGGTCATCCTGCCACTCTATAGATCTCAGGTGAGGCCACACCTGGAGTACAAGATACAGTTCTAGAGAACAACACTTAAAAACTATAGCGAGCATATGCAAAACCTGAACATGTATTCCCTGGAGCAGCAGAGGGAGGAGACATGAATGAGACCTGCAGGTTCCTAAATGGAATAAACAAGATGCAGGTTCAGGAACTGTTCCAAGTCAGAAAACACACAAGAACTAGGGGCTAGCGTGAAGCTGGAGGGGCAAAATCAGAGGCAACACACAAGTTTTCTTTACCGAGAGGGTGGTGGATGCATGGAACAGCCTTCCTCAGGTAGTGGTGGGGCAAAACAGTAGTAGGTTTCAAGAATGCTTGGGACAGGTACAAAGGCACCACCACACTGATTAACAGTTGGGGGCAGGCCATGGTCAGACTAGATGAACCGTATGGTCTCCTTCTGCCATCACTTTCTGTGTTTCAAACAACATGAAGTCTTGCTATATTATAGACATTAGCAGTTTGATCCAGCTCTAGAACTGCCCGGAGTGAAATGGTTAAAACCATTCCAAAATAGAATTTTAGCACGAGAGCAGCTCTATCTGTGTCATTTCAAACTTGAACTGTCAGATTCTTTACTCCGCCTCAGTGAACAGTCGCTCCGGAGATTTTCCTTCTGCTCAGCTTCATTTCTCGGTTTAAAAAGTGTTTTCTGGTTGGATTTAACCGAGAATAGTTTTATTTTAACCGCGAAACCGCTCGGTTCAAGCCTTCCATCTGTGGTAACCGTAAGTAAATGAAGGTTTTGTCTGTGTGGAACTTGTGTTATCGGTTCTGGTTTTGAACCGATCAGTGGGTTTAAAACTCATTTAAAACTAAAAGTTACTATTTTAGAGTCACGGTTCCGGTTCTTATCGGTTCTAAAAAACAGATTTATTACGTTTTTCCAATACCCGTGACACGGTTAGGAACGATAAGGGTGTCTTGCCTGGTACCGCCAAGAAGGCGTGTTTTGGTTAGGCTGGCATTATGTCTGAGAAACCCAAAAGAAAAACCGGGAACACTGGGTTTCAACACTGTGATGTTTGTGGGGAAGTCTTTGCCAAGGCTGACCCACACACCATGTGTTTATTGTCTGGGGTTTGACCACCTCCAGTCAGACTGCCAGGTATGTAAGAATTTCCCTGCAGCCACCCTGGAAAAAGATTGGGCAGGCTCTGGGAGCGAGAGGCCAAAAGTCCGCTGACCCGGATGGCCAGCCCGGTTCGGTGCCAACCGAACCAGAGGGAGTGCCCTCTGACCAGGGCCAGACTTCCTCGGCAAAGAAAAGCTGGTTCTGAGGAACCAATTCCAGTAAAGAAAACAAGAAAATCAGCAGGTCTGGAGTCCAAAGTTCCTTCTCCAACTGCTGCAGAGATAGCAAAAGCCATACAAATTGTCTAGTCACTGTCTCAGGGTCCGTCCGAACCACCACTATCTGGTAAAAGGTGGGTTCGTCCGGTCCCAGTGGTTCAGGATTATGATATTGAGGAATTTTATGAACCAGAGGAGGGAGGAGGATTATGAACAGTATGAATGTGGCTGGGAAGGTCTGGGTGTGCCATTGAACGGACATCTCCCCAGACAGACCTTTAGAATCTCCCCTATGCTGTCTGAGTCCCCATCTCATTTTATGTTTTATAAAAAGTTGCTGAAACCCTCCAGCTTCCTTTAGAAGAGGCTGTGGATGAGCAAGAGGAGCCTGATTTGTAGAAATGATGGATATTCCAGAGTCTAGGAGATTGTCTATTCCTTTACATAAGTCTTTTAGAAACAAACAATTAAAATTTTAAAAGCTCCTAATTCTGTGCCTCCTGTAGATAAAAGATGGACAGAAGGTATACATTGTCAGGCCCTGATACAGAATTCCTTTCTCAGCAATGCAGTCATGTTGGGAGTAGTTCAGGCTGCTGCCTGTGATAAAGCTAATATTCCCTTGGCTTCACATCCTCCTGACAAGGATTCAGGAAGATTGATGCCATGGCAAAAAAACAGTATGGCAGCCTCTGGGACTCAGGCAAGCAAATTATATGGCTTATGTAGCTAGGTATCAGAAATCTAGATGGGATACTGTTATGCATTGGCCAAGCAGGCCCATGGCCAGCTGGCTAGTGAACTAGAACAGGTGGCTGCTGATGGCATTGAAGCCTCTAAGGTTCAGTTTCATGCTGCTGTGGATGTTAATGATGTTTCCTCTAGGGTCATGGCCACATCTGTAGCTTTTAGTAGGTTGGCCTGGCTCAGGTGTACTAGTTTGTCTGCGGATACCCAGACTAAGGCTATGGATTTTCCTGTGGTGGGAAATTCTCTGTTTGGAGAGCAGACAGAGAATTACATGAAGAAGATGGATGAATATAGGACTACTTACAAGAGTGCCCAGGCTAAGGGCGGCAAGCCACCCTCAAAGGCATGCCCCAGGGGTAGGGGTAGGAGTAGGCCTTTTCAAGGCCTTTCTACCAGACTCAGGCCTCCTCTGCCTATGCTCAGAGGGGCTTCTTCAGAGGCAGGGCAGACGAGGGTGGGCAGACCTGCTCCCACCCCCAGCCTAAAGCTCCTCGAAACAGGCACCCTGATGGGGTGCCCAGGGCTGATTCTCCTGTACCAGTGGGGGCAGGCTGGCACTTCAGTCAGAATTGGGCTTCTTTAACCTCAGACAAGTGGGTTCTGGAAGTAGTAAGCCAGGGTCTGGTTCTCAGCTTCAAAAGTTTCCCAAGTTGAGAAGCAGACTTTTCCTACCTGCAAGTGCTTCAGAGACCCTCGCTCTGGAAACAGATCTCATCCCTGTTAGCTCTCAGAGCAGTAGAAAGGGTTCCTCCCCTGCATCAGGGCAGGGGTCTGTATTCAGATACTTCCTTACCCCAAAAAGACAGGAGAATGGCGGCCCATTTTAGATCTCAGATATCTGAACAAGCATATTTTGAAACCAAAGTTCAAAATGGTAACTGTAGCAATTTTACCTTCCCTAAGGCCAGGGACTGGCTAGCCTCCCTGGACCTCAAGGATGCCTATTTCCATGTCCTAATCAGAAGATCCCATCGAAAGTACCTCAGATTGAACTGCGCCTCAGGTCATTACCAGTTCAGAGCAATGCCCTTCGGCCTTACCTCTGCTCCAAGGGTATTCACAAAGTGTCTAGCAGTGGCCCACTTAAGGAGGCAGAGGATTGCTGTTTTCCTATCTAGAGCGATTGGCTCATTGTAGACCCAGTCCCCAGAACAGGTAAAATCTCACCTGCAGTCACCAGCAGCTTCTCACCTCCCTGGGTTTTCTGCTAAACCTACCAGAGTCGGTTCTGGAACCAGTCCAGGTACTCACCTTTATAGGGCAGAATTGGACAAAAGCTAGCCAGAGCCTTTCTTCCCCAGAAAGGGTAAGGAATTTAGTGGCTCTGGCCTCTTCCTTCACTCTGCAGGTCTCTCGACCAGCAAGACACTTTCTGCAGCTCCTGGGGCACATGGCTGCATCCACAGCTGTTGTGCAGGGAGCCAGATTTCAGATGAGAGACATTCAGTTTCACTGGAGAACCTTTTGGTCTCAGAAAAGAGACCCCTTTCCAAGTTGGTCCCAGTGACTCGAACCTTGATCCTAGCTCTCCAGTGGTGGCAGGATCAGAGCAATTTAGGCGGGGTCCCCTTCATTTCCCCTTCTCACGACTTATTATCAACAAACAGGGGGCACTCGGTCTTCGACCTTGTGCACCGAGGCAATGAAGTTGTGGTCTCTGGCCTATTCCTGAACACTTCCCTCATAGCAGTTCATCTTCCAGGGAGGACAATGTCTAGCGGATGCCCTCAGTAGGATTTCCCAGGGCCATCACGAATGGTCCCTGGATCCTCAAGTGCTGGGGATAGTTTTTGCCAGGTGGGGCATCCTCAGATAGATCTTTTGCAGCCCCAGACAATCACAAACTTCCTCTGTTCTGTTGCAGGCCTCAGTGCTGGGCTCAGTTCCCTGGATGCCCTTCTTCTGGATTAGGAGGGAAGTCCTCTAGCTTCCCCCTTTCCTCTCCTATTCAAAGTACTAGTCAAAATCAGATCTCAGCCTTGCAGGGTGATTCTGATTGTCCCGGATTGGGCCAGGCAGCCCTGGTACCCACTCCTTCTGTCTCTGACAGTCCATCTTCCCTGTGCCTCCCCAGGAATCACAATCTGTTGACTTGTGCCCAGGGAAGAGTTTGGTATCCGGACCTCAATCCCTCAGCCTCAAGGCCTGGCTCTTGAGGAGTTAGAGTTGCTGATTTACACCTCTCTCAGGGTGTTCTTGAGATCCTAAAGGCTTCCAGAAAGCCTTCCACTAGGCTACTTATAGTTCTAAATGGAAAAGGTTTTCTATTTGGTGTGCTGGGAAAAATATTTCCCAGAATCTGCTGAATTGCCCATTTTGTTAGATTACATGGTACATCTTAATTCCTTGGGTCTCAGACCAGCTACCCTGAGAGTTCATTTGGCAGCTGTGTCTGCTTTTTGTGTCAGAGGAAAGTCATCCCTCTTTCCTCTCATCCTGTGTTTTCCAAGTTTTTAAGGGATTACTCCATACTAATCCTCCCTTTGGAACCGGCCTCTGCTTGGGACCTTAATGTTTGCATTGCCCAGTTAATGCAACCCCTTCTGAACCTCTGTCTTCTGCAGAGCTTAAGTACCTAACTTGGAAAACTGTTTTCTAGTGGCTATCACTTCTGCCAGGCGCATAAGTGAATTGCAAGCCTTGTCAGTGGAGACTGACTTTATTTCTTTCCAAGGATAAGGTAGTCCTTAGGACTAATAGGAAGTTTTGCCTAAGGTGGTTTCAGATTTCCATCTTAATCAATCTATCTCCCTTCAGTATTTTTCACTGATCACTCCTCTGCGGGTGAGAGGAGGTTGCACAGCCTGGATGTTAAGAGAGCTCTTAGTTATTATATAGGCGTACTAAAGGTCACAGGTTCGAATCCTCCAACTTTTCCTTACCTATGGTGAAGTTGGGAAAGGCAAACCTGCCACTAAGAGATCAGTAGCCAGGTGGATTGTCTCTGTATCAATTTTGTTATCAGAAAGTGGGCAGAGCCCCCGGTTTGAGGGCTCATTCTACAAGGGGTACAGCTGCGTCTCTGAGCTGCCAGAGATATCCCTTTATTAGAGATTTGCCAGGCTGCTACTTGGAAAGCGGTCACACTTTTACCAAGCATTACTCCCTGGATGTCCAGGCCAGGAGAGATGCTCGGTTTGGCACAGCTGTTCTTCAGAGCCTATTCCTCTAAGTAGGTTCTGCCCTCCTCCATGGAGGTACTGCTGTGTATTCTGCTAATGTCTATAATATAGCAAGACTTCATGTTGTTTGAAGAAAAATTACTCACCTTAGTAATGTTGTTTCTTCTAATGGAGTCTTGCTATATTATGAACCTCCCAACCTGCCCTCTCAGAACCTCTACTTGGTGGGTGCGGGCAACTTAGTGTGTTTCACTTGTATGTCCTGTTAGCATTTTGTCCCTTTGGGACTTTGGGGAGTGTATGTATGCTGGCGTGTGTGTGTTTATTATACTTATGTTCCATTTTCATATTATTAGAATGGTGTTAGTATTTCTGGTCCCCTGACTTGAGTCTTGGGTGTTGGGACCATCAATGGTTGTTATTATTTAGGTAGCCATTTGGCTAGTGTGAGTTACAGCTTCCACACAGACCTTAGTGAGTTTGGCTCATAAAGATCTGACAGTTCAAGTTTGAAATGACACAGATAGAGCTGCTCTCGTGCCAAAATTCTATTTTGGAATGGTTTTAACCATTTCACTCCGGGCAGTTCTAGAGCTGGATCAAACTGCTAATGTCTATAATATAGCAAGACTCCATTAGAAGAAACAACATTACTAAGGTGAGTAATTTTTCTTCTAAGACTACAGGATTTTTACTCAAGATGGGCCCAAACAACGTCGGACTGTGGATTCTGGAAACTCTAGCACTAGGATATGTGATTTAGTTCGACAATTCCCTCTAGAGGCGATTTTCAAACAACATGAAGTCTTGCTATATTATGACATATGCAGTGAGTCCCAACCTTGAACTGCTCGGAGGTGAAAGAGTTAACTTTCCATGCCAGGCATGAGCGCTGAGCTCAAGCTCGGTTGAAACTCTGTCTGTTGTTCTTCAAACTCAGTCAGATTCTTTACTCCGCCTCACTGAACAGTCGCTCAGAGATTTCTCCTTCTGCTCGGTTCATTTTGTCGGTTAAAGTATTGTTTTCTTGGTTTTCAACGAATTTAAACCACAGCCGGTCGGTTCAGACTCTGTCTGTGGTATTTGTGAGTACTAGATAGGTTTTACATTAATTCTATTCTGTGTGGAACTTGTAAGCGGTTTATCGGTTGGTTTGAACCGATCAGGTTGTTAAAATATCTTAATCTGTCATTTAGAGTGTGGTTACGGTTCTTATCGGTTCTAAAAAGCAGTTTTATTACGGTTTTCCACGACCGTGAACACGGTTGGGAACCGATAAGAGGTCTTACCTGGCGGATTGCCATAAATGGGTAAGTTTGGTTAGACTGGCACTATGTCTGAGAAACCCAAAGAGAAAACCGGCCCACTGGGTTTCAACAGTGCAGTGTGTATGGGAAGTCTTTGCCAAGGCTGACCTCCACACCACCTGTGTTTATTGTCTGGGATTTGACCACCTCAATGCAGACTGCCAGATTTGTAAAAATTTTCCTGCAGCTACCCTGGAAAGAGAGTTGGTAGGCTCAGGAAAGGAGGCCAAAAAGCTGAACCGGATGGCCAGCCTGGTTCGGTTCCAACCGAACCAGAGGGTGCCTCTGACCAGGCGAGACTTCCTCTGCAAAGGAGATCCGACTCTGAGGAGTCGGTTCCAGCAAAGGACTAGGAAATCAGCTGGCGTGGAGCCAAAACTTTCCTCTCCAACCGCTGAAGAAATAATAGCGATTAAAATTGTCCAGTCACTTTCCACGGTTCCGACCAAGCCGGCACTATCAGTGAGCGCCGGTTCGGCCGATTCCACCAGTTCAAGTATGATTTAGAAATATTATGAACCGAGGAGGAGGAAGAGGAGTATGAGGAGAGTGAATGTGGATTTGAAAGTCTGGATGTGCCATTGACTCCAGACATCTCCCAGACAGACCTTCAGGAGTGTCTCCTCCTAGCTTTCTGAGTCCCTTCTCATTTTATGTTTTATAAAAAGTGGCTGAAACCCTCCAGCTCCCTGTGGAGGAAGCTGTGGATGATCAAGGGCCTGACTATGTGGAAATGATGGATATCCCAGAGTCTAGGAGACTGTCTATTCCTTGCATAAATCTTTTGGGAAACAGACATTTAAAATTCTAAACACTCCTCACGCTACACCTCCTGTGGATAAGAGAATGGGCAAGAGGTACACATTGTCAGGCTCTGATACGGAGTTCTTACACACCAATGCAGCCATGTTGGGGTAGTGCAGGCTGCAGCCTGTGACAAGGCAAATATTCCCTTGGCTTCACACCCCCGGACAAGGACTCCAGGAGGATTGATGCCATGGCAAAGAAACAGTACATGGCAGCATCCTTGGGACTCAGACAGGCAAATTATATGGCTTATGTTGCTAGATATCAGAAATCCAGATAGGATACTGTTATGGCTCTAGTAAAACAGGTCCCTAACCAGCTTGCCAAGGAACTGGAGCAGGTGGCTGCTGATGGTATTGAGGCATCCAAGGTGCAATTCCATGCTGCAGTGGACTCAAATGATGTGTCATCAAGAGTCATGGCTACATCTGTGGCACCATCAGAATGGCTTGGCTCAGATGTACTAGCCTGTCACAGGATACCCAGACTAAGGCCATGGATTTTCCTGTTGTGGGTAATTCTCTGTTTGGGAGCAGACAGAGAATTACATGAAAAAATGGATGAGTATAGGACCACCTATAGGAGTGGACAGGCCAAGGAAAGGCAGGCCACTCCTCAAGGCAACTTCCCAGGGGCAGGGGCAGGCCTTTTCATGAGCCTTTTACCAAGCACAGGCCTCCTCTTCTGCTTATGCCCAGAGGGGTTCTTTAGAGGGAGGGGTAGGCGAGGGTACAAGCAGGCCTGCTTCCACCCTCAGCCCAAAGCCCCTGCCAGGCAGGCACCCTGATGGGGTTGCCAGGGTCGATTCTCAGCTACCTGTGGGGGCAGACTCGCTACTTTGTCCAGGACTGGGAGTCTCTGACATCAGACAAGTGGGTCCTGGAAGTAGTAAGCCAGGGACTGGTTCTCAGCTTCAAAAGTTTCAAAGATGAGAACCAGATCCTTTCCACCTGCAAATCCACCAGAGGCACTTGCCATAGAGGCAGAGGTCTCTTCCCTCCTGGCTCTCAGAGCTGTGGAAAGGGTTCCACCCCTACACACCAGGGCAAAGGGTTGTACTCCAGGTACTTCCTTACCCCAAAAAGACAGGAGAATGGCGGCCCATCCTGGATCTCATATTTAAACAAGCACCTTTTAAACCAAAATTCAAATGGTGACTCTGGGAATTATTCTACCCTCTCTAAGGCCAGGGGACTGGCTAGCGTCCCTGGACCTCAAAGATGCCTACTTCCATATTTCTCATCAGAAGCTCCCATCGAAAGTACCTCAGGTTCGAGCTGCCCTCAGGCCATTACTAGTTCAGAGCAATGCCCTTTGGCCTCACCTCTGCTCCAAGGGTATTCACAAAATGCCTGGCGTAGCAGTTGCTTTCCTAGAAAGCTAAATTGCCATCTTCCCTTACCTGGACGACTGGCTCATAGTAGGCCAGTACCCAGACCAAGTCAAGTTACATCTACAGATAACTCAGCAACTGCTCACCTCTCTAGGGTTCCTTCTGAATCTTTCAAAGTCAGTTCTAGAGCCCGTCCAGCTCCTCACCTTCATAGGCGCGAGAGCTGAACACAGAGAAAGCCAGAGCCTTCCTTCCTTTGGACAGGGCAAGGACCCTGGTCTCTCTGGCCTCCTCATTCACCCTGCAGGTCTCTTGACCAACAAGGCATTTTCTACAGCTCCTGGGGCACATGGCTGCTTCTACAGCAGTAGTGCAGGAGCAAGATTTCAGATGAGGGACATCCAGTTCTATTTGAGAGCCTTTTAGTCTCAAAGGAAAGACCCTCTAACCAAATTGATCCCAGTGACTCGAACCCTGATCCAGGCCCTACAGTGGTGGCAGGATCAGAGCAATCTGAGACAAGGGTTCCTTTGTCCTCAGTCTCACTCCTTAATCCTTACTACAGATGCATCCCTCTTGGGGTGGGAGCTCACATGGGCGACCTCACTACCCAGGGATTGTGGTCCCTCAGGAATCTCTGCTCCACATCAATCTGTTGGAACTCAGAGCAGTTTTTCTAGCACTTCAAGTTTTTCCAAATCTGTTCAGAACAAAGTTGTACAGGTCGAACAGACAACACCACCACAATGTGGTACAGCAACAAGCAAGGGCACTCTGTCTCTGACCTTGCGCACGAAGCAATGAAGTTGTGGTCTCTGGCTTACTCCCGAACACCTCCCTTATGGCAGTTCACCTCCCAGGCAAGGACAATGTCCTGGTAGATGCTCTCAGCAGGATTTCCCAGGGCCATCATGAATGGTCACTGGACCCCCTGTCTTGGAGGTGATATTTTCCAGATGGGGCACCCGCAGATGGATCTTTTGCAGCCCCAGACAATCACCAACTTCCCTTTTTGCTGCAGGCCCCCAGTGTTGGGCTCAGTCCTCTGGATGCTTTAGTTCTCAATTGGGAAGGGAAGTTTCTATGCTTTTCCCCCTTCCCTCTCCTGTTCAAAGTGCTAGTCAAAATCAGATCTCAACCCTGCAAGATGATCCTGATTGCTCCAGATTCAGCCAGACAACCCTGGTATCACTCCTACTGTCCTTAGCAGTCCATCTTCCCTGTGTCTTCCCAGGAATCACAACCTGTTAACCTGTGCCCAGGGCAGGGTTTGGTACCTGAACCTCAAATCTCTCAATCTCAAGGCCTGGCTCTTGAAGAGCTAGAGTTGCTAATCTACACCTCTCCCAAGGTGTAATGGATATCCTGAAGGCTTCTGAAACCTTCCACCTGGGCTACTTATATAATTCCAAATGGAAGAGGTTTTCCATATGGTGCTCTGGAAGCATATTTCCCCAGAATCTGCTGATTTACCCACAGTCCTGGATTATATGGTCCACTTAAATACCTTGGGGCTGAGACCAGCTACCCTAAAGTGCATCTGGCAGCTGTGTCTGCTTTTATTTCAGTAGGTAAACCCTCTTCTCTTTCAGCTCATCCTGTATTCTCCAAGTTTTCAAGGGATTGCTTCACCAACCCTCCATTCAGGGACCCTGCCCCTGCCTGGGATCTTAATGTTTGCATTGCTCAGCTTATGCAACCCCTTTGACCTTTGTCTTCAGCAGAGCTTAAGTACTTGACTTGGAAGACTGTGTTTCTGGTAGCCATCACTTCTGCCAGGCACTAAGTGAATTACAAGCTTTGTCAGTGAAGCCTGATTTTATCTCCTTTCATAGAGATAAGGTGGTCCTCAGGACTAACAGGAAGTTCTTGCCTAAGGTGGTTTCCAGATTTCCACCTTAATCTATATCTCTTCAGTGTACTTCACTGACCATTCCTCCCTCTGGCGAGAGGCTGACAGCATAGATGTGAAGAGCCCTTAGTTACTACATAGGCGTGCCAAGGGTCACAGGTTTGACTCCTCAACTGTTCCTCACTTATGGTGAGGTTGGAAAGGAAACATGCCACTAAAGATCCATTGCCAGGTGGATTGTCTCTTGTATCCAATTTTGTTATGAACAACTGGGTAAGGTTCCTCCTTCAGGCCTGAGGGCTCACTCTACCAGAGGTACAGCTGCTTCTCTGGCTGCTGCCAGGGACATCCCTGTTCTAGAGATATGTCAAGCAGCTACCTGGAAAACAGTTCACACTTTTACCAAGCATTACTCCCTGGACATCCAGGCTAGGAGTGATGCTCGGTTCTAACACATACTGTGGAGCCTATTTCCTAAGTAGGTTCTGTCCCTCCTCCATGGAGGTACTGCTTTGTAGTCTGCATATGTCATAATATAGCAAGACTTCATGTTGTTTGAAGAAAAAATACTCACCTTAGTAATGTTGTTTCTTCTAATGGAGTCTTGCTATATTATGACCTGCCCCTGCCTGCCTCTCAGAACTTCTGTTTTGGGATGTGGGTGAGCAGTGCAGTGTTGGCATTAGTAGGTGCCCACCTTGTTGTTTTCACCCCTCCTTTCTTGGGGTAACTTGGTGTTGTGTTTTCATTTTTGGGTCTCCTGACTTGAGTCTTTGTTTTGGGACCAAAAATGTGTTCTTATGTTTAGTAGCCAGTTGGCTAGTGTGGGTTTACAGCTTCACACAGGACCTCAGTGAGTTTGGCTCATAAAGATCTGACGGTTTGAGTTTGAAGAACAACAGACAGAGTTTCAACCGAGCTTGAGCTCAGCATTCCATGCCTGGCATGGAAAGTTAACTCTTTCACCTCCGGAGCAGTTCGAAGGTTGGGACTCACTGCATATGTCATAATATAGCAAGACTCCATTAGAAGAAACAACATTACTAAGGTGAGTAATTTTTTCTTACTGTCCCTGGTATCCAAGGACACTGCAAAGAGACAGGTGATGTCAAGAGACTCTGAGCACCTCATTCAGATCGAGCAATAATTCATGTCCCACTAAGTGAGCAGGGTCAGGGATTCTACTCGATCTGCTTTGTTGTTCCCAAAAGATAGGTGGTCTTCAGGCCCATTTGGATCTGAAGCATCTGAACAGGTTGTGTGCTACATTCAAGATGAAGTCCCGAGGTTAGTCATTTGTGTGGTTCAGCTTGGGGACTTCCTAATAATCAATGGATCTGATGGATGCCTACCTTCATAATCCTATCCATAGGTCACACCAGAAGAATCTCAGTATCTTACTTGAGAGGGTTCCTGCAGTAGGTCTTGACATATAGGAATGCACCCCTGGCATCAGGACCGCCGACGGAAACTTGTAGCTAGCAATCATCGGCGGGGACCACCCCTATCTTCAGATGATGGACGCCAGTGTGACTGTAAAAGGGACGGTACCTGCCCGCCCTCCAGTTTTTCCCATCGTCTCATAGCATTGTTCGACAAAGCGTGATAGAACAGCTTTCATCGCCTGCCATTTTCTTAGCGAATTTTCTCTATTTTCTGTTTCTTTCCTCGTATTATAGCGGTGTATGTCATCGTCAGCCCAAGAAGAAGTGCTCAAGTGCGGCATGCAGATTACGCGGGGACGAGCATTCCTTTGTCTGGGGCCTAAGCGTAGCTCTACCGACTGCTCTGTTTGTCAGGGCTTCAACCAGGCCATGCACACCTGTCGCAAGAGGACCCTCGATGCCCATTTGTTGACCCAGAGACTGGCATAGATGGAAAAAGAGCTCCAAGAGGTGAGGAAGATCGTCATCACCAGCCCGAAGAAAAAGGACAAGGAGAGACACGGGAGGCGGGCAGTCTCCTCAGGAAATCCCAGCCAGGCAGTAATGGTGACCAGGGTGGGCCCCTCCACCTCTGTGAGTACCCACCTCTAGGGCCTTCTTCCGCTCTGGCAGACTGGACACCCTCCCCGCCGCTAGGTAAGCGGGCAGTCGGGGGTTGCCTCTTTGGAGGTTCTTTCTGGAATTCTTGCTTCGAGCTGTGCCGCTAAGTTGCCCTCCGGCTCTGCCACTGGCCGCCCGGCCCAGGCCGATCAGTCTGACTCTAGCCTCCTGGCTTCTGTCAGCCCATCCACGACCAGTAAGTCAGTCGACAGCTCCTCTGCCAGTCTCGTGGCCGTCACCTCTAAGTCGGACACCGGACCGCCAGCACCCGTGTGGTGTCTTCTCTCCTGTCGGACTCCCTTGTGGACCCCAGTGCGGGCAGAGAGAGCTGTAGGTCCCTCTCATCCCCTCAGGGTTCTCCTCCAGGGATCATGCTACCCCTCATCTGACCTTTTGAGCCTGATCTCCAGGCCCCTCTTCAGCTCGAATACCCTCTAAACCTGTTCTACCTGATTCCCCCGATGGGCTCTCATCCACCAATGGATCCTCACACAATGCTGGATCCCCGCTGGACACTTTTGGGGCAGTATGGGCCCTACTCTTGTGGGACCTTCTGGGATCCCTCTGTCTACTCTGCCATCGGATCTGCCTCCTAGCGGATCTTCAGTGCCTCCTCTGGCGGGGCTCTTAGTTCCTCGGTTCAGACCGGTACTACCCTGGATATACTCCTCAATGTCCTCCTACCCAGCGCTGGGGTCCGTCGCCAGGTTATCCCCTCCAACGCCGGGTTTCCCATCGCCTGGCCAGGCTTATTACGAAGGCTACCAGTATCCTTACTGGTACCAGGCACCTAACTACCGTTCCTAAACAGGGTTACCGCCACAGCCTCCACCTCCTCAGCCAGAACAGGAGGTCATTCGACATGATGGAAGGACGCTAAGTCGAACTTCTTCAAGAGTTGGGCCAGCCCCAAGTAGTGGTCAGTGCCACCCCACCTCTCAGGGTGCCACCAAGTAGTCCTGCACTCTCTAGCCAGAGTCTCCGACACAGACTTGGGTGTTCTGCCTCCGGACTCATTTAACACAGGCTCCCGGACCAGGTTCCAGAGGCATCCTTGTCCAGTAGACCGGAATCCTCAGAATCAGATGAGGACTCTGACATAGGGGACCAGTCTGAATTTCACTTTCCCATCGAGTCTCAGCCGAAAGAGTCTCCTAAATCTCCTCCTGAAGATCCTTCCTTGCGGAGTTCCTCCGGACAATTCAAAAATCGTGCAGATGGACTTCCAGGAATTGGACCCCAAACACAGGAGGTTGGCAGAGCACCTGGATCTGGTCAATCCTGACCCTCCCCCATCCCTCCTTGGGGCCGTGTATGAGGACCTTCGTCCACCATCTGTCAGCAACCGTCATCCATTCCGGCTATCTCCAAAAGGCTGATGGGACCTATCACCCCTGGAAGGGATTTCCAACCTAGCTGCCCACCCTAAGGTCTCGATTCTATTGTTATCACAGCTGCCCACGATAGATCGGCCCAGCCCAAGCATCTTAGTGCCTCCCCACCAGATATGGAGAGTTGAAGCAGATGGACCAGAACGACGAAAGAACTACTCCTCATCCACCCGCGCCATTCGGCCCTTAACTACGCCGCCTATATGGTGGCTTTCCAAATCCTCCCTATCAATTTGGAAAAATACCCACAGGGGATTCCTGATGAGCAGCTAAGGAACACACTCCTGGAGAGGTCAGGATGAACAAGTCCTCCTGCCGCTGAACCCTCGTGGCACCTACAACGGTGGACTCTGTGGCACAGGGGCTACAGGAATCTGCCTGGCGGGGTTGGCTCAGGATGTACAGAGTTCTCTTCTGGCGCTCCATTTAGGGGTCCAGTTTCATTTGGCGGCGACACCAAAGATATTATTACTGAGCTGCAGGAGGCGGCAAATCCCTGAAGGATTTCCGTTCTATGTATCATTCAGGTCCAAACAACGGCAGTAGCTATTTGCCACCAGCAGAAATGGAACAAGTAGAGCCAAGGCAGCCGACAGACCAAGCATTGCTCCTCAGTTCCAGCGCCCAAACCCCCAGACCAAGTTCCCAAAACCGCCTCTGGGGAAAGGTGCCCTCCCTCCACGTCCTGACCCCCCCGCCTCCCTCTGACTCTCTTGGAGGAACCGGTGGGGAAGGTTCACCTCCACCTGGACGAGTGGAAGGCCATCACCTCAGTGTATGGGGTTCTTCAACTCATAGAAAGAGGTTACTCGATAGAGTTCCTGGAGACCTCCTCCCAACCCTCCGGGAAGGTCGTTTTACCTGTCAGGCCACCAACAACTGGTCTTTCAAGAGATTCAAGCTGTACTGCAAAAGCGACCTATGAGAGATTAGCACTGGAACAAACAGGAAGGGAATTTTACTCCCATTTCTTCCTGGTTCCAAAAAGATGGGGGATCTAAGGCCTGTCCTAGATCTCCAGCGTGCTCAGTCTCTTTGTAGAGTACAAGAGGTTTAGCATGCTGACCCTCCAGGGACTGTTATCCTGCTCCTTCCCAACACTTGGCTGTGCTCCCTGGATATGCAGGATGCCTACCTCCATATCCCTATTCTACTATCCCACCACCACTTTCTGAGGTTCTCTTTTCTGGGGATCATTTCCAGTTCAGAGGCCTCCCATTTGCCTCTCCTCTGCACCTTGGGTATTCACCAAGTGCCTAGTGGTGGTTGCAGCATTCCTGTGCATAGGGGCGCCTATGTGTTTTCATCTGGATGACCGGTTCTTTTCAGCTCCTTCCCGGACAGTCTGAAGGAATCCCTTTCCTTCACTCTGGACCTTTTCTCCAGTCTGGGCATTTCAATCAACCTTCCCAAGTCCCAACTGATACCCTCCAGCACCTCCAGTTTATTGGAGCAGTGTTGGACACGGTCCAAGTAAGGCCCTTCTTCCGTCCGACCGAGCAGAGGCATTAATCTCCCAAGCGACACTGTGGCTTCATCTCGGTGGACCACAGCGCGTTCAGTCCTGTGGCTACTGGGGTTAGGTTGATGGCCGCCATAACCACAGTCCCTTTGGCCAGACTGCTCATGAGGGTTACCCAGTAGTCTCTTCGAGTCCAGTGGGACCAGCACTTGGCGATGTGGACCAGAGTCCTAATCACCAACAGCCTTCACAAGGTCTCCTTTGGTGGCATGACCAGCCAACCTTTCAGTGGGGTTCTTCCACCCACCATGCCATCTCAGATTCTCACTTAGGATGCCTCGAACTTGGGATGGGAGCACATCTGGGAGACCATCGAACTCCAAGGCTCCGTCTCCCATGGAGGAGAACCTTCACATCAGTATTTTGGAGATGAGGCGAGTGCTCTACACTCTCCAGGCCTTCCAGTCGCTTCTGTCTCTGGGAACACTTCTTATCCAGACAGACAACATAGCACTGTCTGGTATCTAAACAAACAGGGAGGCACCGGTGGTAACCGGGATGTGATGCGGGTGTGGTACTGGGTGGTACAGTATGCCCTATCCTTGACAGCAGTTCACGTGCCAGGTGTCCACAACATTCTGGCGGACAGTCTTAGCCATCAGTCACTAGGGCTTACTAGTAGAGGAACTAATGCAGGCAGTAGTGGAAGACCCGTTTCTTTAGTGGGGTCGTGCAAACCTAGATCTTTGCCTCCCATCCAACATAAAAACTACCCAACTTTTGCTCGCTCATTCCTGGGTATGTTGCTTTTGGCGAGAAGTGCTGTCTCTGTCTTGGACAGGGAGATTTCTATATGCTTTCCCTCCCTTTCCTATTCTTCAGAAGGTTCTGCTGAAGCTGCGAGAAGGCACACATGATCCTCATTGCCCCCCCTGTGGCCTCGGCAGATTTGGTTCCTGTTGCTACAGCAGCTGGCACTGGAACCCCTCACTACCTCTTCCTCTCTCATGACCTTCTGTCCCAGGAGCAGGGCACCCTGGTACATCCAAGCCTCAAGTCTTTCCATCTCCATGCATGGCACATGTGGACTTAGCTGATTTCGCTATGGAGTCTCCATGAGGGATGCTCAGGTCTTCGTGGAGCCAGGAAACCCTCCACTAGATCCACTTATGCCATGAAGTGGAAGAGATTTTCTATCTGGGCCTCAGCAAAAGGCTTAAATCCCTTTTCCTGCTTGGCCTCCCAGGTTTTAAAGTACCTCTTGCATCTGTCAGAGTTGGGCCTCAGCTGTTCCTCCCTGAAGGTCCATCTCTCTGTGGTTTGGCCTACCACCTCCCAGTGGAGAGCAAAACCCTAGCACAACTAGAGGTTTCCAGAACTTTCTTGAAGGGATCCTTCATATCAAACCTCAGTCTGGAATCCTCGCCCGCCCCGGATCTCAACTTTATGTTAGAAAAGCTACTTTGCCCACTTTTGAACCGAGCAAGCTGTGATATCGTTTTTAGCATGAAATCACTCTTTTAGGTGCTATCACTTCAGCTCGAAGAGTTTCAGAGCTTCAGGCTCTAGTTTATAGAAAGCCTTATTTAATTTTCCACAGAGACCGGGTGGCTCTGCCTACTAATCTTCCTTTCTTCTGAAAGTGGTTTTGGAGTTGACCCTTAATCAGAATGTTGAACTGTGTTTTCCCAGGCGTTCCAGCAGAGGAGCATCTCTTGCACACCTTGATGTTCTCAGGATTTTGAGATATTATGTCTCAAGGACTAAGGAGTTATGAATTGAACCAGCTCTTTGTAGCCTTTGCCCTAAGTGCCAGGTGGCTGGCAAATTGTATCCATTACATTTACCAGAAGTATGAGAAGCCCCTTCCGGGTATGGTTAAGGCCCACTCCACGGGAGTGTGGCCACTTCACTGCCTTTTTCAGGAATGTGTCCATTGTGGACATCTGTGCAGTGGCCATAGTCCTCCATCCGTACCTTCTCTAAGCATTACAGTCTGGACATTGCCTCTAGGTGTGGGGCTGGCTGACCTTGCAGTCCTGCAAGGCCTCCTGTCTTGAACAGACCTTTGGTTGGTAGACATTTACCCCTTCCAGAACCTCGTCTCCGACTCCTCCTTTTTGTTAGACTGCTGGTATTCAGTCCTATATGTGAGAGACTACTGCAGGAACCCTCTCAAGTAAGATGTAGCAGTTACGTAAGAACTTACCGTAATAATAGATCTTCAAGAGAGGTTCCTGTAGTAGGTCTATTTCACCCACCTTTCCCCAGCTTCTGCATTTTTCTCTTTATTCTCTTCCCAGGACCCTGTCTCATTTAGGGCACAGGGTACCAGGATTCTGTCCCTCCTCTTTTCTGCTTCCTTTCTAGAGGTCTCCGGTGGAAAAGAACTGGAGGAGGCGTGGGACCGCCCCTTTTATAGTCACGCTGACATCCGTCACCTGGCGGCGGGGCAGTCCCACCCGATGATTGATTGCTAGCTACAAGTTTGCTGTGCAGTCCTGACATCAGGTGGTGCAGTCCTATATGTGAAGACTTACTGCGGGAACCTCTCCTCAAGGTCTACTTGTAAGTTCTTATGTAACTGGATATTTCGATACTGGGCCAGCATTTCCAGTACAGGCACTTCCTTCGGCCTTGTGACAACCCCAGTGTCTTCTTGAAGATGCTAATAGTCCTTGGCTCAGCTTCCACAGGAAGGGTATCATGTCTTTTTTTTTTTTTTTGCTTTGTTTGTGGTATTGCAATAGACATGCAACAATTTTCTGAGCCAGTACATAGGATTCATTCTGAAATATTCCACTGGAGGGTGCCACCCCTTAATACATGCATATTAAATATTTCATACTGTTTCTATTAGATACATCCTTGGGAGGAATTCAGTAATCGTTTTAATATAGATTATTTTCTAGTTGTTATTTGCTGTTCAACGAGCCCATGAGCTGCATAATACTTAACTTCTATGGATGTTATCAAAAGATTACTGAGTTCCTTCCCTTTGCACAGGAGATGAATGGTCATGCATTTTACATTAAATGGTACATTACTAGTAACATCAGAAAATGTTAAATGGTCTGAAAAACTATAGTTTGAACTGATTTTATTAACATACTTCTGGAACTGTGGTTTTAAAACTACCAACAGTTGGGGTAAGAGACAACTTTAGGGGAGAACTTAACAGGGCATCCCTGTTCTCCACAACTTAGTACTAGAACTTTTAAACCCATATACTATGAAGAGCCAAGACCGTGAAGGTGTATCCATATAACTCCTGTTTGCAACCATTCTTAGTATCTGAATACTCCGATATGGAGCTTAACAGGAAGTGCTTATAGTACTGAACTGAGTTCTTTGAACATGTCCATCAAGCCTGGTGTTAGTGCTTTATAGTACCCAACACATTGCAAACCTGGTGATCAGCCATGTGGCATCCCGATCAGGTCTCCTCTTCATTTGCATCTTCTCAGTCCAGCTGGTCCTAAGATTCCCTACATCTCTGCGGTGGGTTACATCTGTAGGCCTATTTCAGAGACTTCAGCGGGTTCAAAAATATAGACTTTCCTAGGTGTAAAGTCCTAAGTCCATGCAGGGAAGAGCATATTATGGGGAATCTGTGCCTCTGGCGTGGAAACACGGACTCTGCCATATCTCTTCTTCCTTTGCTGGGTAGCAAAACTCAAGTTTGGGTATAACTGCACTTGGACTCCTTCATGCAGCAATGTTTTGTCTGTCTAGCTAATGCCAATATAAAATCCCTTGAACCAATACCATCCAAGATTGCCACAATTGCTCTGGGGGCCTCAGAGTTGGTTTGTCTTCCCCTCGATGCTATGCAGTAGGCTTTCTGGATCTGGATCGTCTGTCTGAGAAGGATTGCCCCAGTTGTTGATCCAGCCATTCCGAGAGGAAGAGGACAAGGTGATCCCTAGCTCCGTTTGGGCATCCCAATGGTCGATTTGCAGCCCTGGCTGGTTTTCTAGTGTCTCAAGCGGGTTCTAAGGTGTGTGTTCTCCTTGACCAGGTTAGCCACTGTGCCCATAGCTGCTTCTGACCACTTTCAGGACTCAGATGTTTCTATTACTTTTCCCTCCGCTTCCATAGTGTTCACCCTGGTTGTCAGAGAATCTAATTTTTCAGACAGTCCTGACACAGTGCTGAATGATTAATTTTATGGCCCAGACTTTGCAATGTTTCTTCTCCGCTTTTGTCTTCCTCCGTAGTAGTACAGCCATGTGCTGACCTCGTGGTAGGGTCTGGGATTAGTTTTACTCTTAACTCCTCCTTTTGCCCCCATCTTTCTTTGGGTTCCCCATCATGAGTCACCAGTAATTCCAGTTGCTGGATCTGAAGTCTTCTCTAACCATTGTCTCTAGGAAAGTACTTAGTTACCGTTTTAAATTTTCTTTAGATTGAGCTGTAGTTTCAGGCAACTGCCATGCTCTGGCTCAACAGCACCCCACAGCCCAGGTATCATGTCTATCCTTATCTGGGCCAGTCTGCTCGTCCATGCACAACGTGTCCTTGGCAAAGGAAGTCGATGCTTAGGTCACTGGAGATGCTCAAATCCACGGCTGGGTGGTGAACCAGGAGAAATTTTTCTGTGACCTTGGAGCACCTGGGAGGCAGTCTTCAACATGAAATAAGGGAAGGTTTTCCTATCATCATCTCTGATAGAGACACTTTTGAAAGAAGTTCAGTGGCTCAGGGCTCAGCCATTGGCCTCAGCATGCTACTCGTCCTAGGTCTCTTGGCGGCAGCAATAGATCTATTCCCTGGGCTCATTTTCATATGGAATCTCTGCAGATGGGATTGCTGATGGCCTGGGATCCAACACTGGAAGATTATCAAGCCAGAATCTTCTTTTCCCTCAGCTACATCACTCCCTGAGTTGGTGAGTGAGTATGGAAAATCTGAGCAAAGGGGTTCCATTGGAACTTCCCCAGAACAACAGTTACCAGTCTGCATGGTTGGGGAGCAGTCTAAATCAACTACTCACTCGGGGACTTGGTCAGTCCAGGAACAACATTTCCCTATAAATGTTCTGGAAATGATGATGGCCCGCTGCTTCATTTTCAAAATCCGCTGCAGTCAAAAGTGGTGAAAAGGTCAGACAATGCCATCACGATGGGGTACATAGACAGTCAAGGGCGCAAAAGCGAGGGAGATGCTAAAGAAGCCTCTGATCTTCTCAGATGGGCAGAGGAAAATGTTCTCTCGCTGTCAGCAGTCCACCTAGCAGGAGAGTTGAACATCCAAACAGACTGGCTAAGTCACGAAAATGTTCACCGAGGAGTGGAGGTTGAACCCGAGGTGTTCGGCCTCCTGTGCAAGAAGGTTCAGCCAGCCTCAGATCGATCTGTTTGTCTGCAGTTACAGTGCTCCATTCTCCACTCCAAGGTTTTCAGCCGTTACTGTTTCTATGTTTCTAGCTGTTGTTTATCTATTTGTCCCCTCTGTCTACTGTTTCTCTGTAAACAGTCTATTAATCAGTTTCAACTTAGGACCTTCCTTGTATAACAATGCAGTTCTCAAATCAGTGGGCGTAACTTGGATACATCTTTCCCTGCGTGAGGGCTTCTAGAGCTGATTTGATCATGGGATCTCGGGATTGAGCCCACTGAATACTGTCATTGTCCAGCTGAGGCAGTGCACCAATGTCTATTGCAGAAAAGTGGCAATAAGCAGCAGGTATGCAATTCTCAGAGGGTCCCAAACAATCCCCATACAGTCCACTGCGTCCGTGGACATTTGTTCCTCCCTGTCAAACTTCTGGCAGAGTGCTCGAATATCAGATTATGACAGTCTGACCCAGTCATTCGGGAACAGGCCTCCATGAAGAGCATCAGCATCTATGTGGTTCAGGCCTGCTCTGTATTCAACAACATAGTATGTAGATAATGCAGAAAGCCACCTATGGCGGTAGCATCCAACATGCTGAAGTCTGCACATAGGTCAAAGGATTATTGTCAGTTTTACTAGTATCTTAGCCCCATACAGGTACTCGTGGAATTGGTCAACAATGGCCCACTTCAAAGCTAGGAACTCTAACTTATGTACAGGATGGTTCTTTTCGGATGGGGTCAGGCTTCTACTGGCAAAGGCCACTGGTGTCAGGCCATCTCGTGCTCCTGGTACAACACAGCCCCCAAACCTTGCAAACTAGCATCGGTGTGTAGGACAAAGGGTTTTGCTGGATCTGCATAGCCAGGACAGGAGCATGGGTAAGTTGATGTATAATCTCATGAAAAGCAGCTTCACAATCAGGCGTCCATCGTGCCCCAAAAACTTCATTAGGACGGAAATACACGCTCTCAGTCTCAGGGGATTTGACCTCTTGTATTCTTTGTGGGTAGGCGGGTAACCTTGAGTAAGATTAAGTAAAGGACGGATCACCCTTGAATAGTCCTTGATGAAATGATGATAGTAGCCACAGAATCCCAGGAATCTTTGCAGTTCTTTTAGATTGTGGGGCTGTGGCTGTGTGCTCAAGGCCTCAACTTTACTTGGGTCGGTCTCTATTCCTTCGGTGGAGACTATATGCCCCACAGACTTTACAGAGGTTTGGAAGACTGACATTTATCGATGGACAGTTTCAGGCCAAAGTCTTCCAGTCGGTCCAACACCTTGAATAATCTGCTCTCATGTTCCTCCAGTGAGCTGCAAAACACAATAACATCATCTAGGTATACCAGGCACTCTGATAAGTTCATGTCCCCACTGCACGCTCCATCAGTCGTTGAAAGGTGGCTGGGGCACCTGAAATCCCTTGAGGCATCCTCATGAACTCATAGAAACCAAGTGGGCAGATAAAGGCTGTCTTCTCACAGTCTTCTGGGGCCATCGGGATCTGGTAGTACCCACTGTGAAGATCCAGCACAGAGAACCACTTGCTACCATTCAGGCAGTCTAAAGCATCCTGGATGCGGGGCATTGTATACTGATCAGGGATAGTCCGCCAGTTCAAGGTCGATAATCACGCACATCCTTACTATCCCATTCTTTTTCTCACTACCACAATAGGTGAAGCATATGGGCTTCTGGATTCTTATGTTACACCAGCAGCAAGCAACTCTTGCAGATGCCGTCTCACATCATCTATGTCAGCAGGTGCCAGGCGTCGAGACCTCTCACGAAATGGCCTTTCATCATGCAGCCAGATGTGGTGCTCAGCTCCTTGCACATCCTCGTCCCATTCTTTGAAAGAAAACACCTGGTCTCTCTGAGAAAGCTTTCTGCTGATTCTCATCTTCCATTTGGCTGGCAATGAGGAGTCACCAAAATCAAACAAGTCGGGTGTCACTTCTGTCATTCTCCCCGAACACTTGTTACTAGGCAACACTGCAGTATCCGCACAATGCACATTAGCCAGGGTGCAACCTCTGTTTACTCGAATCTATCAGACACATTATGAACTTGGACCATTACCCGTCTGGCATAAGCATGGGCTCTGGCAGGCAAAATATTTGGCTTGACCAGCAGTCCTCTGGCAATTTCCATCGCCTGGAGCATCCAGCATGAGGATTTTATTCTTTGCATCCTTTCTGATACGGACCTCTCCTGTAAGGTACACTGGGCATTTGGTGCCAGGATCAGAGACTCTGGATCCTTCTTCCAGACAATTCCAACGGTTCCTCTGGGTCCACTTTTTCAGCATATCTCTGTGCCTCATAGGCCTTCTTGATCAAGGCGAATTCTCAAAGCTCTACCAGTCTGTGACCCTGTTTCTCGTAACACAACTGTGCCAACTGTCCAAACATATCGCTTCGTCCCAATTTGTAGAGGAACCCCATCATACAGCCCAGTAGGGGAACACACTAAGGCCAGGGTCTCTACTTGCTGTGCCACTCCAGCCACGGAGGTTGGGAAAGATAGCCAAATTGAATGTACCGGAGTAGGGTGAGCCTTCTCCACTTAACCCCGTACATGCAGTCCTTCCAATGGTTTGTGAGGTCGTCTGATAAATGCTTCTGATACCAATCCTGGAACATAATCGTCACTTGGGAACCACTGTCCAACACAGCTCTAGTGGGCACCCCATTCACTTTACATGTAGCTTCCATTGAAGGGTCCACTATTCGGGACCATTCTGGAGAGAGGCAGTAGCAAGGGCCTGGGTAAATGATCTAGCCACAGAAGAGCGTGAGTTAGCATTTTGGGACCTTCACTGCGGTCATTTGTGCACCTCTTAACTGTTTTGTGATCCAAATCTCTCCTTGTAGCCTGCACACCACTCTCTCTAAGTCTTTCCGAGACCGGCATTCCTCTTCATGTGCCCATCTTTCCAACAATTATGGCAGAATATGTCTGCTGAAGTTTGGGAGTGACTGAGGCATCACATTGGGGCCTGGCATTGGTACTGTCAATAGAAAACCTTGGTGCCACCTCAGCGGCGGTGGGTTGGACATTTAGGGACATCTCTTAAGTTCCCTCATCTCCATAGCCAAGACATCAAGTTTTGAACTGTCGTCAACATGAGGTGCCTGGGTAGGCACCCCCCACCCCATAGCAGAAGCAGTTGGGCACGTGTCAGTGCCGTACTCATAGGAGCAGCCTTCATGATGAGACTGTCTATTGCTTTCCTAATCTCCCCAGCAGCTCCTCCCAGTGCGGGGCATTTACAACTCATCCCGTTTGGCAGGCACTTAATCCTCGACTTTCATCATGGGCTTCGGTGATCCCTGGCCGTCAGCAGCCGACCCCACTTGGAGCAGAGGTTGTAGCAGCTACAACTGGCGCTGGGCTCTGAGAAATCCTCCCTTCCTCAACTTCCGGATTTCTTTTATTAAATCACAGTGATCCGTGTGTTACCCTCCTATCTTGAAGCCCCAACTGAAGGAGCTGCAATTTTGAGTGCTTTGCATGTTGCAGTATGCCCCAACCTCCCATGGTTTAAGTCACTGGCGGCCACCCCACCTTTCTGGTAGGCCCTCTGCAGCGCTCTTTCCAGGCGAGTAACATATGCAGATAAACTTTCCCCATGCCATTGTTTTGTACCTTGAAACTTCCACATCAAACTCTCCTGACTCAGTGCTCCCAAAATTGCCTTCAAGTGCAGTTAGGTACTTTTGGGCAGATGCCTCAGGGTTTGTGGACCTCAAAGACTTAATGGCTTCCAAGGTGGGACCTCTCAAACTCTCTAGGATTCTTTTCCGTTTCTCGGCCTCTGCACACTGCCACTCAGATACCAAAGGGGCAACATAATCTAGCCAGGTCTCCCACTCATCCTCCCAGAGGCACTGGGACTGTAACAGAGAAAAGTCTGAGCTTTCTGTAAGAGTCCAACTGGATCTGGGGAATTATGACAGGGAGGGGCTACTGGAGAGCTCTTGTGGGGAACTAGGCAGTACCTGGGGAATGCAGGGCGTGTGGTCACCTGAGAGGTCTAACACATTTACCAGTTCCTGAGCAGTGTGCCCTTCAGAGGCTAGCAGTTTGAGTAATTTCTCTTTGAACCCGTCTATACTAGGAGACCCACCTGGGGTGGCCGGACCACTATGTAAATGAATGACCCTCCATCCCATCTGGGCACCTTGGGCATCATGGCGGGTACCTTCTCGGGGTCCACTGGGGAGTTACATGAGATCAGTACTATCATAGTCTGCTCAAATAAATCAGTACCTCGTCCCTTACTTCAACTTTGACCATGCCCTTAAATTGTTCCACAGTGGATACAATGTCAGCATCACTGGTCCCTAAGGGGACATCCAGCAACAGAATAGCCTTTTGGGGTCTATCCCTCAGCTTTGCTCCACCTCATCATTTTGCGCACCATCAACTTATGGGGGTCAATTTTAATTTGGGCGTGGTACTCCTTCCATTTTTTCCTTAAATCAAACATATAAGGTATTTTCCTCACTTGCCACTAGAGGATGCTAATCCCAGCAGTGCCTTCAAGATGTAACCCCCTGCCTGCTTGACTACTGACAGGTTGAGGGGCCTAGGTTCTATGATGGTGCCTCACGCAGAAGTCAGGGTTTGTAGTGGTTAGACTAGCTTGGTCACAGCCCTCTGGGACACTGAGACCCCTTTTATTCCTCTAGTGGCTCACTCAGTACACAGGAGTTACGGCTCCAATACCCCAATATACACACTGTTCACTCATAAAGTACCACTTACCCTCGAGACTGATTCTGCAGTCGTCTCTGAGGACCCCTGTAGAATAAGGTTAAACAACATGCCAGCAAAATACAATACTGTTTCCATAAGCACCAACACCACAGACAGTATATAGTATAACAACAACAAATCTGATTTATTTAGGGGACAGTAACACGGAGAGGGTGATCAGGTTAATTGGTGGCATTAAATCATAGTATTGTGCACACATACAGGGTCTGAAAAGTCACACTCTGGTACCCAGGTTGGGGAGCTAGCCAGGTCCGCTGCCCAGGGTTGGCCAGCAGGTGCAGATGGATAGGGCCATGCAGAAGAAAATATATGCACAACACCCAATTGTAACCGGAGCCGGGTGGCTCAGTCCATGAAGCAGCGAAACAACAACAATTAGATGACACACTTGTGATTGAAAACAGGCTGCAGGGGAATACCCTGACTTGTGCTCACAATACCCAAGCTGAGAACGGATGGTGGATGTTCTTCTGGATTGCCAGAACAACAAGGCATGGAGACAAAGTCCTTGTGACTGGACCCCACTGCAGTTGATAGCAAACAGATTTAGTCCGAGACAAGCTGGGGTTTCCTTCCAGCTTCAACACACAAGCACACAGCACTGGGGATTGGAAATAGCGATTCCCCACAAGCACTATGCACATTCATATGTAAAAGGAAAGTACTATGCCAGGCAGGCTGCTCCTCGATCCCAATTGCACTTACTGCAAAATACCTGGGCGCACACACAGCAGCTTCAGTTCCTGACAGACGAGGCGCAATTCAGCAATTTCTCCAGTCTTCTACAGGGTGAGCCTGGTTTCCACACTTCTAGTGCTTCTTTCTCCTCACAACTCTGATTCAGTCCAAATGGCACTCACAAGGCTGAAGCGAAACTCAGGGCCCCACACACGCTTCCATGAAAACTATACACACTGAAGCACAGAGCTCCTTCTCTCTTCACAGTCACAACTGATCTAAGCTTTCCAGTAACAGAGCAGAGCATTTCCTTTAGCTCCACACCATTCTGTTGGCTGGTTCAGCTGTCACCTACAAAGACTTCCTCTGTTGGTGAAAAAGCGCCAAGGTCAAAACTACATTTCCCAGAGTCACTGTCCATGCAGTCCCCTTGTGGCTGGCTCAAATTGAGAGTTCAAGTTCGATTCGTCCACAGGCTCCATTTTAGTGTCTCCTATCATCCTGATTGGTCCAAGTCAGCAATTCAGGACCAAAATGAAAGAAGCTACACTGAAACAGCTCATGCTGAAATGAAGACAGGTTAGGCGAACTACATTTCTCAGTCACTCTAAATGATTTCTGGCAAACAGTTATATCTTTCAACAAGGCTCCCTCTGCACTATAACGACAGCAGAGGCGGCGAATTGACAACAGCTCGAGTGAGGATTCAAGCATTAAATCATGAGTCCCCCATACAAACTAATTAAGTCTGCAAGCAGACAGCTCTTAAAGAGACAGTACGTGGAGCTCAAATAGCACTCACTTGGAACCACATTTAAACAGCTCAGGCGCGAACACCGCCCAGACTTGGAGCATTCTGGCAAGCTCCTGGAAGACTTTGGGAACCCCATTTGCAGGGGTTACACCAACAACAAAAATGGAAAGGGACCTGGGGTAGTCATATCAGATGACCTAAAGGTGGGCAAGCAATGTCCGAGGACAGTAAGGAGGGTTGAGGATACTGGGATGCATAGGGAGAGGCATCACCAGTAGGAAACAGGCATTTGTTATCCTCTGTACAGACAGCTGGTGAGACCCCATCTGGAGTACTGTGTGCAGTTCTGGGAGACCCAGTCTCCAAAAGACATAGACAGGATGGAGGCAGTCCAGAGGAGGGGCAACTAAAATGATGCAGGGTCTGCACCAGAAGACATATGAAGAGAGACTTAAGGAGCTTAATATGTATAGCCTTGAGGAAAGGAGGGAGTGGGGGACATGATAGAAACTTTCAAGTACCTCAAGGGAATAAACAAAGTGCAAGAGGGTAGCATCTTTCAGAAAAGAGGTGTGCAAGAACAAGGGCACAATTTGAAAATAGAGGAGGCAGCTCAGAGGTAATGTGAGGAAGTATTTTTCACAGAGAGGGTTGTAGATGCATGGAACAGCCTTCCTGAGGAGTTTGTGGCATCAAAAACAGTGGTGGAATTCAAGAATGCATGGGACAGTCATAAGACAATTCTAGGGGTGGGGTAGGAGGAAGTAGGCTGTTGGCTAACTAGGATCTGCAGCTTATCCATTAGGTAGGGAAATGGGCAGACTGGGTGGGCCAAGTGGTCCTCATCGGCCATCACATTCTGTGTTTCTGTGTTTCTATGTTACTGATGTCCATAAGCAGTGGCAGCGGACACACTCTCTCCAGGTGGGCCTTCAACAAAGCATATGCGTTCCCTCCACTTCCTCTTCTTCCCAGGGTCGTACAAAAGATAAAGCACTCAAAAATTTATTCTAATAGCTCTTGGTGGCCAAGAAGACCGTGGTTCTCTGATCTAGTGAACCTAGTTCAGCAAGCACCTTTTCACCTTCTAGTGCAGAAAGACATTCTGTCTGGGGTCCCATTTGCACCCAAACCCAGGGCAGTGCAGCTCACAGTCTGGCTCCTGAAAGGAGGAGACTCTAAAACTAGGTTTTCCAGAAAGTAGTGGATATTCTTATGGCTGCAAGGTCTTCTACCTCTGCAGCTTATGCCAGAGTATGGTCCACCTTTTGGTATGGGCCAGGCAGAAGGAGCTCCGCCTTCCAAGGCTTAGTTCCACAGATTTTGGACTTCTTGCAGGAAGTTGTGGAGAAGGGTTTGTCCTGAGTACTCTGAGAGGCCAGGTCTTCACACTCTGAATGTCCTTGGGCAGCCCTCTGAGGACTGATAGAGAAGTAATTTGTTTTCTACATGTGATTAGCAAGAGTCATCCTGTCTTCCAATCCCCAGATCTCACTTGAGATGCAGCTCTTGCAGCAGGTAACACCATTAGGACTGAAGCCGGCGAAGCGTCAGGACCCAATCTTCTAGCTAACAGTCTTCAGGGCAGGGACCGCCCTCAACGTCGGTCCTTCCCCGGCGTCAGGCGTAGTATATAAGGAGGCGGTCCTGCCAGATTCCCCAGTTCTTTCCTGCCGTCGACTTGCATGTCTCGACCCTTTGGTTGCTTCTAGTGCGACACCTGATTAAGTTCTTCCTTCGGGAAAGTCAGTTTTTCGGCTCAGTTTCTATCTGATGTCCTCTCAACCTCTGTTGAAGGCCATCCTTGAAGTGCACCTGTGGGAAACAAATCCGTTCAAAGACCAGCATTCGGCCTGCGTCCGGTGCCTAGGGCCCAGACCATGACACCCGCCCTGTTCCTTCTGCCAGGGATTCAATAGCGGACCCGGATCCGTTGCCAGAAGGCCCTTCAGACTTTCCTGCTCGAGGAAGATTAAAGCCATGGGCAGCCTCAAGGGAATCTTCTGACAAGGCCGAGACATTTAGAGAAGCACAGAGAGAGAGAGAGATCCAGGTCCCGTCCTAGGGCCTCTGACTCCTGTAGCTCTGGCTCCCGGTCCGACCGCTCCCCTCCCGGGCCTGCTCTCAGCCTCCGCCTGCAGCGGTGAAGACCTCCTCGGGTTCCTCTTCTCTTTTACAGGCCAAGACCTCCAGACCTTCTTCATCTTCAACCACCAAGGCCCTGTCAAGGTCAGGGGACCGTCACCACCATCACAAGTCCGGTTCCGCCATTCGGGACCGGCGCCAGAGTCAGTCTCTTTGCCTCCTCCTCCCCAGCGGAAGACCAAAGACAGCTTCTCTCAAAGATATCGTCGGCCCGGCGCCAGCCCTTCCGACATCGGCCAAACACCATCGGTCCGAGCACAGGCGACCGCCAGACACCCGTCGCCGGTCAGGCTCGCCCTCCACGGACGCCCGCCGGGGACCAACGCCCACATCTACCGAGAAGAGGACCCCTCGCCTCCCACCAACGCCGGTCAAGAGGCGATCACGGAGGAGGAGCTGACCCAGCCCAAGGACCAGACATGCGACCCGGTCCTGTCGCATACCCTCAGGAACCCTCGCCGGAATCTGAGGCCCCTGAGGAGCCGACGCCGAACCGACGACCAGCCATCGGTGCCCTGTCCATCGTCGGGCCTCAGCATATCCGAGGCCAAGGAGTTGTTTTCTTCCTGGTGGGACACCATAAAAGGGATGTGGTTCCCACCACCTCCTCCTCCTCCTGCTACTCCAGCATTCCACGCCCCTACTTCACCCAGGATGCGGGCCAGTACCCTCCCCAAGGAGCCTACGGACCCTCTAGGGGTAGATCACGAAATAGAAGACCTCCGTCCAGATCTTCTTCAGGGTCACCCAGCCCCAAGAGACCCAGAAGATGCCGCCGTTCACCCGACGGAGGACACGGGATCGACTTCTCGGACGGATCCAGATCCCCCTCTCCGATCAAGCGTCCCTTCTCCGGACCCACGTGAACTCCCAAGATCTCCTCCGGATGACCATCGTTCTCAGAGATTATGAGGCATATCCAGGAGAACATGGGCTGAGGCGCAGAGGAACTAGGACCGAGAGATTACGCCTTGCCAGATATCTTCGGCAAAAGATCCTAAGCCTGTGGTGGTGCCACCCTTGGTGGACACTTTCATGGACGTCACCAAGGCAGCGTGGAAACATCCACACACACTCTCGGCGATGCGAGAAGCTGACCGCCTGTACAAGGCCTCTAGGGAGGACCAGTACTGGCATCACATCCTCTGGCCGATTCTGTGGTCATTACAGCCTCTCATGACCGGGTTCCAGAGGCCGCAATATTTGAGCACCCTGCCACCAGACCCAGAGTCCAAACAGCTGGGCGCTTATGGGCAGGCTGCACGTATGCCTCCGCTACCTGCGCCATCAGATCCCTCAACTACTTGACCCACATGGTACAGTTTCAAACGCCTTGTGGGAGCAGGAACTGGATCTGGCGGAAAGATGCCAGAAGGTGGGCAGAAGGAGGGTTGCTACAGCTCCTTTATGCGGTTCAGACATGGGAACCCAGGTGCTGCGAGCGCGTATGATTCCACGGACTCCTCAGCCAGAGCGGCAGCTTCAGGCGTATGCCTCCGGAGACACTCATAGCTCTGTGGTTCCAGTTCACCCGACGTTCAGAAGAACATCCTGGGCGCCTCGTTCATGGAGAAGTTCTTTTTGGTGAGTCCTCGAGAAGGTCCTCACCAAACTTCAAGAAGGCTGGGAAAGGCGATACGGTCTGTCCAGGCCATGTACAGGCCCAAGCTTAGTTCCTTCGTAGGAACCAAAGCCATTTCGAGGCGGATGCAGAGACAGCAGTCCGCACGGTCCTCACCAGAGGGCTCCTTCTCCCGCAGAGCCCAGGGAAGTCGTCAGCGGGCGATACCAGCGACCAGCTAAGTCGATCCAGCCTGCTGGACCCTCAGCCGCCACAGCATGACTCCTTCCGGCCCCTGCCCCTCAGGATCAGCGGGACACCAAGGTCGGGGGCGCGTGCGGACCACCTGCCAGGGTGGCAGTCCATAACCACCGACAGGTGGGTCCTTCAGTTAGTCGAAGAGGCCACTTTATAGAATTCATGGACAAGCCACCCACAAGGCCTCCTCTGCTCTCCGTTACTCGGGTCAGCACAGATCACTCATCAGGCAAGAGGTACTCGCTCCTGCAAAAGGGAGCGTGGAGTATGTCCCAGAGCCAGATAGGATCTGGATACTATTCCACTTCTTTCTGGTTCCGAAGAAAACAGGGATCTCCGTCCAATCTTGGACCTCAGCGACCTCAACATGTCAGTCGCTTACAAGCGTTCCGCATGGTGACCCTCAAGGACTCATTCCCATGCTGAAAAGGGCGCCTTCTTAGCATCCCTGGACATGCAGGGCGCCTACCTGCACATCCCAGTAGCTCAAGCGCACAGGAGGTTCCTGCGCTTGAGTTTCTCGGCCACCACTTTCAGTTCCGGGCCTTCCGTTCGGACTGTCTTGACCCCAGGGTCTTTACCAAGTGTATGGCAGTCATGGCAGCGTCTCTGAGGAGACAGGGCCACTCACGTGTTCCCGATACCTGGCGACTGGCTTCTCATGGCCGCCTCAAAGAGGCACTGTTGATGGCTATTCAGAGCACCCAGGACCTGGTCCAGTCTCTGGGATTCTTATCAACTAGAAGTCTCTCTAGTACCGTCCCAAAGCTGCAGTTCATAGGCGCAGTTCTGGATGCGTCAAGGAAAGCCTTTCTTCCGATGAAAGGCGGAACACATCAGATCCCTCATCAGGGATCTTTCAGCGAAAGAACCGTCCCGCCAGGTTGGTCCTTCGCTTGCTTGGACACATGGCTGCGGCCTTTCCAACCGTCCTTTGGCAAGGCTCCACATGCGGGTAACTCAGTGGATGCTCAAGGTGCAGTGGGACAAAAGGCAAGACCATATGCAGCATCTGGTCAGAATCACGACGCCGTGATTCGAGACTGGCAATGGTGGCTAGACCCAGGGACACTTTCTGCGGGTGTCCGTTTACGCGCTGTCGAAGGCAATCCTCTCCACAGGCGCCTCAGGGCTGGGATGGGGAGTGCACTTGAATGGGGTGAGGTCCCAGGAACATGGACCCCTCAGAGCTCACCTCCACATCAACGTGCTGGAGATGAGGGCGGTCCTTACGCCCTGCAGGCCTTTCAGTCAGAAATACCGTCGAGTACCCTTCTGCTTCAGACAGACAACACGGCAGTGATGTATTACGTCAACAAACAGAGGCGCACTCTTACCCCTCTGCAGGGAAGCTATGAGGGTGTGGGATTGGGTAATCTGACACGGCGAGCCTGATTGCAGTTCACGCTCCCGAGTGGACAACACAATCAGTAGACGGCCTGAGTCATTCCCAGGCCAGAGTCCATGAGTGGAACTTCTTCAGGAGGTAGCAAAGGATCTGTTCCTTCGATGGGGCACTCAGAGTTGGACTTATTAGCTTCCCCATCCAGCATAAAACTGCCCAATTTTTGCTCGCTAGATCCAGGGCCTGGTGTTTTCTGGCGGAGCGTGTTGTCCCTCTCCTGGGCGGACAGATTCCTCTCGCTTGCCCTCCTTCCCATTGATCAGAGAGTTCTTCTCAAACTGCGCGGGGAGCACGCCAACAATGATCCTGGTAGCGCCTTTCTGGCCCAGGCAGATCTGGTTCCCCATGCTGGCGCGGTTGTCCGGGAACCTCCAGTTTCGTTGCCTTTCAGCTCCCACCTATTGTCTCAGGAGGGTTCACTAGTCCACCGGACTTCGCTCACTGAACTTGCATGCATGGCTCCTAGAGACATAGCCATTATGCGATCTGACGGGTCTCGCAAGAGGTGCGGAGATCCTCTGCGGCCAGAAAGCCGCACCGCATGCTGACGTACGCCATGAAGTGGCGCCGCTTTTGCTTATGGCCGCAGGCATGCGGCCTTTCCTCTTTAGAATGCCCGGTGAAAGGGGTGCTGGAGTACCTTCTTTCCCTATTCCATTCGGGTCTGGCCTACTCCTCCATTAAAGTGCACCTCTACGCGATCTCTGCATATCATTTCCGGTGGGACGGCGCGCGGCACAGCGTGCCTCTCGAGACTTCCTGAGAGGGTGTTACACCTTAGGCCACCCATCAAGGATCCCGTTCCTCCTTGGGACCTACTCTTTGTCCTGGAACAACTCACGCTTCCCCCTTTGAACCTGCACGCAGATTGCGAGCTCGTTTTCTGTCGTGGAAGCGTTATTTTTAGTTGCTGTCACGTCAGCAAGGAGAGTTTCGAGCTTCACGCTCTCATGTGCAAGGAGCCTTATTTAATTTTTCACCAGGACAGAGTGTCTCTGAGGACAGAATCCTAAATTCCTGCCTAAGGTGGTCCCTACCCTCACTCTCACCAGGACATCGATTTGCCTGTGTATTTCCCCAAGTACTCTAATAGAGAGAGGCGTTGCTTCACACCCTGGATATTCACGGCTCCTTAAGGTTCTACCTGAATAGAACTAAACAACCGCGAAGTCAGACAACTACTTCATTTCATGCTAAGAGAGGATGCTGGGCCAACCAGTCTCTAAGCAGACCCTTTCTCGCTGGCTTGTCCAGTGTATTTCACTTGCTACAACAGTAAACATAAGCCCCTCCTGGGTACAGTCCGGGGCCATTCGACAAGTGGGGTGGCTACCTCTTTTTGCAGCACTACATAGCGTCTCACCTCGCCATTTGTGCTGCAGCTACTTGGAGCTCAGTGCACACATTCATTAGGCATTATAGCCTGGATATTACTTCACGGCGAGGAAGCCGGTTCGGCCTGGCCATTCTACAGGGTCTCCTGTCCTAGAGTCAGGACTTGCTCTAGATCTCTCCTATTTTCCTCCTCCCAGAATGCTTTCAAGCTATTGCTTGGGAATCAGTCCTAATGGTGTTACCTGCTGCAAGAGCTGTATCTCGAGAAGTAAGATAGTACAGTGCAGTAAGAACTTACCGTAACAGTAGATCTTCGAGAACAGCTCTTCGCAGAACTTCCGCCACCATTCCCCTTGGAGGAGATGCGGCCTACCAGGCCTTGGCAAAGCTTTAGCTCTTTTTCTCTGATGGCGGATCCTCGGGTCTCCCCTTCTGATGTCATCCTGTGGCGGGGTCTCCGGCCCGGAGAACTGGGGAATCTGGTGGGACCGCTCTTTATAAACTCGTCTGGCGTCGGGGTAGGGCCAGCGTCGGGGCGGTCCCGCTGAAGACTGCTAGCTAGAAGATTTCCGTGGGGTCCTGGCGCCTGCGGCTTCAGTCCTAATGGTGTTACCTGCTGCAAGAGCTGTTCTGAAGATCTACTGTTACGGTAAGTTCTTACGTACCTGTACTTTCTTCACAGGATCTAAATATAGTTTTGAATGCTGTTTGTAAGGAGCCTTTCAAACCACTGTCGTCTATTCCGCTGGATGTGATGTCTTACAAAGTGTGTTTTCTGGTGGCTATGTGCTCCACCAGCAGGATTGTGAGCTCCAGGCACGTGTGTACAAAAAACAGTACCCTATTATGCATAAGGACAAGGTGGTACTCAGAACAGTCGTGTCTTTCATTCCAAAAGTGCCCACGGCCTTCCATGTGAACCAGGAGATATGTCTCCCAGCCTTCTGTCATAACCATCTCATCAAAGCAGAAGGAATTGCACAAGTTAATTTGCGATGGGCTGTTGGAACATACCTCAAACAGGCGGATGTGTTCCAGAAATTAGATAGCCTGTGTGTTCTCTTTGGGGCAGCCAGACAGGGTCAAAAAGTCTCAAGGCCACTCTAGCTAGGTGGGTGAGTGCCTGCAATGCTAAGGCCTATGTCACAGGAAAGAAGAGGCCTCTGGCCCTTATCAGAACTTACTCCACTAGGGCTATGGCGACTTCCTGGGCGGGAGGGGTGAAGCATCTGTTCTCACCCAGGAATTCTCCAATATTCCTAACTCTTGCAGTCAGCCTCTGAAGTAGAACTGCCTGGAGATGGAACAGTATGCTAATGATGGAACCCTCATTGGCTCGTGCCAATTTTCAGATGCTGCCCTTATCAACTGTCTGCATTCTAAAATGCCTCAGATTTCATTCTCCGCCTGTCAAGTTCAGACACTTAGGAGACTTCTCAAGCCGTTCCTGAGTGTTACTTTCAAAAAGTATAAGTATTTTTCTCAGAAGTTTTCATTTGCTGCCTTTATTTTCTGTATTAGCATTAAACTGCTAGTTAGTTTAGGAATTTTTGTTATTTTCTTGTTTTCTCCCTGTTTGAGATAACCGGTGAAAAATTGAGGCCTTAGTTTAGTTTTCTGGATCTTTTAAAACATACTCCTGTAGTTTACTTCATTTTAAGTAGTAATTACTTAAAACAGTACCGATAACTTTGTTATAAAGAACCATAAAACCTAGTGGTGGTTCTTTTCTTTTTACCTCCTATAGCTTCCCAGCCCTCCTTGGTCTTAGGACCCCCACTGGCACTCCGTCCGCTACCACCCCACATTACAGCCCCGGTAACCTGGACGTATCTCTTCATCGGACGGGTCCCCTCTCTGAGGAAGGCGCCAGTGGGGCTAGCCAGTTCTACTTACTTGGCCTGGGTGCTGCTGGGGTGGTCTGGGCTGTCTCGGTTTTGTGGCAGTGGCGAGCGGCAACTATCTTCTAGCCAGCCAAGGAGCCATTTTTCTGTTTTCATTTGGAACCACGACATCCAGGATGTCTAGGCAGAGCCGACGTCCGTCACGCTTCGCCGCAGCCTGACCCGACGTGCTGCCATGCCTCCACCAGAGGTCGGCAAACCGCGAACTACCCCCTCCCAGGTGATGGTGAGCCATCGTGGGATACTCGAGCTATCTCCCCCTCCAACACTCGGGTCCGTTCGAACCCTGGTCATTGGCGTAAGCAGAAATCCAACCACTGTGCTGGTGGGCGAATAAACCGGTTCTTTTCTATCCGTTCCTGGTTCAGAGCGCAACTTTGGTTGGTTTCTGAACCAACCACAACTACAGAAAATCATTTAAATGTAAAAAAACTTTTGCAGTTGGGGTTTTCTTGTTGGTTTAAGATAGTCAGACAAACCAAAGAAGAAAACCGTGAACCTGGGTTCAAAATTGTACTAAGTGTGGGGATGTCTTTGCCAAGGCAGACAAGTACACTTTGTCTTGTTTGCCTTGGTGAGGAGCATTCCTCAGCTGATTGTGAAATATGTAGGTCTTTCCCACAAAGGCGGTTGACAAGCGTCGAGAAAGACTACAAAAAAGTTAGAAAAGGGTTCCTTGGGCTCTGACCAGCCGACACCCTCTAAACCCGTGGGTGACACCGCTGAACCTAAACAATCAACCCTAATAAGGGTGCTCCAGCAACCATGAAGAGAACCAGTGAACCAGTTGAATCCCCAGTTCCTTCGAAAAGATCAGAAAAACTAAGCACACTGAACTCCCTGCGAAAGGCCTAAGGGGACTTCTGTTGTGACTACAAACCTGCCTTCATCTGATGAAACTGCCCAGGATTTCAGGGTGATTCAGGCTCTACAGGGATAGGTACGGATCCTAGTACACCACGGTCCAAACCCCACTCAAAGAAGTGACTCCTCTGCTCTGGTCTCACTCCAGGAATATGTGGATTTTGAAGATTATGGGAATATCAGGAAGGCGAAGGGGACCCCATTAAACCAGAGGTTCCCCTGACCAAGAATTTGGGTCCCCTCCTAGAGCAACAGAGGATTGTTCTTCTCACTTCACAGTCATAAGAAGAATGGTGGATGCTCTTGACATAACCACCAGTGAGGTTATAGAAGATGAGGAAGAGGTGGAATACCTCAAAATGAGGGGCTGACATCTACTAAAAATTGTTACTCCCCATCAGTAAGTTCTTTAAGAAGGATGTCTTAAAGATTTTATAACTACAATTCTGTCCCACCTCTGGATAAGAGGTTTGACAAGAAATACCAACTGGACAGGAGGGGCTGATTTTTTTTTTTTTTTTAATTCACCCACCCAGGGTGGTGCAGCCTTGCACAGGGCAAGAGTGCCTTTGGCATCACACACCCCGGACAAAGACTCCAGGAAGCTTGATAGCATGGCAAAGAAGGGCTACCTGCCTGCTTCTCTAGCAGTCAGGCAGACAAATTATCAAGCCTCGCTGCCCAGTGTCAGAAGACCCTGTGGCAGTCCGTCCTGGCCATGTCTAATAAGGCCCAGTATGGCCTCTCAGCAGATCTGGCTGAGACTGCCAGATTTGGTTTAGAAGCTGCAAAGTACCAGTTCCAAATGGCAGCAGATACCAGTGACACTGCTGCCAGATGGACGGCTAACACTGTAACCTTGAGGAGGTTTGCATGGCTAAGGGCCACAAACCTTACACAAGACACCCAGGTGAAAGCCATGGACCTCCCTGTGGAGAATAACTCCCTTTTGGGGAGCAGACTGAGGTGTATATGAAAAAGGTGGATGAATGTAAGGCCACTTACAGAAGTAACTCGACCAAAGAAAAGCCCTCACCCTCCACTTGGCCTTATGGAAGGGAAGCAGGGGTAGAGCTGCATACAGCAGGCCTTTCTATCATGCTCAAGCTGTCCCCAATACCAGCAGTACCCTCAGCAGACGGGTACTTTAGGGCAGAAGGGATCCAGGCATGGTTCCCAGGCTGGTTAAGCCCAGCCCCAGTCAAAGCAGACTCCTGACTTTCTTGCCCAGACCACCTCTCCACTACCAGTAGGGGGAAGATTGGTTCACCAATTCCAGGCTTGGAAGAACATCACCACGGACAAGTGGTCCTGAAGGTAGAGAGTCAGGGTTTGTTCCTAAGTTTCAAATCCTTCCTGATTCTAAGAACCAGAGTGTTCAGGCCAGCTTCCAGCAGAAAGGAAGCTGCTGGAAAAGGAGGTACAAAACCTGCTGTTCTCAAAGGCAGTGTAACCTGTTCCTCCATAACAAAGGGAAAGGGTTTTACTCAAGATACTTACAACAAAGAAACATGGGAGTGGCGGCCTATTCTGAATCTAAGATTACTGAACAGGCACCTGACAAAGCCAAAGTTTAAGATGATAACACTGGCAATTGATTTTACCAACCCTTCAGAAAGCAGCATGGTTGGCATCTCTGGACCTAAAGATGCCTAGTTTCACATCCCCATAAGGAGTCTCACAGAAAATACCTCGGTTCAGACTCCCATCAGGTCATTATCAGTTCTCAGCACTGCCATTTGACCTCACTTCAGCCCCAAGTATTTACATAGTGCTTGGAAATGGTTGTGGCACACCTCAGAAGGTTAGGTGTCAGTGTTCCCATACCTGGATGACTGGCTGGTGGTAGGAAGCTCACCACAGCAGGAAAAGGAGCACCTGCAGTTAACACAGGAGCTCTTGGAGTCCTTAGGATTCCTACTAAACCTCAAAATCTGTCCTACAACCAGCACAGGTGTTGCAGTTCATAGGAGCAGAGCTGAACACCCTTGAGGCAGAGCTTACCTACCTCAGGACAGGGTAAACAATATCTTACAGATTGCTGGTTCATTCAGTCTCAGCAAACCAAAACTGCAAAGACAGTTTCTTCAGCTACTAGAATATATGGCTGCAGCCACAGGCAAAGTCCCGGGTCCAGGTTCCAGATGAGAGAACATACAGTTACATCTCAGGGCACACTGGTGCCAAAGGAGACCCCTATCAAAATTGATTCCAGTAACAAAGGCGTTACTGCAGGCCTTTCAGTGGTGGAAAGAGGAGACAACCTAAGGAAGGGTTCCTTTCCAGTAAGAGTCTCCATCAGTGATGCTCACAACAGATGCATCCACGACTGGTTGAAGCACTCATCTGGGGATCACACCACTCATGGTAGATGGTCAAGTGCAGAGTCACTTCCTCATATAAACCTGCTGAAGCTAAGAACAGCGCTCCTGGCCCTGCAAGCTGCCCAGTTGTTGCAGGGCAGGGTGGTACAGGTCAGAACAGACAATACCACAATCATGTACTACATAAACAAGCAGGGAGGGGCAAGGTCCAACCCCTGTGCACAGAGGCAGTGAAGATCTGGAGCTTGGCTTACTCTCTCTCAAAGCTTGACTGCAAGCTATTCATCTGCCGGCAAGGACAATGCCCTAGCAAATGCTCGTAGTCGGATCAACCAGGCCCGTCACAAGTGGAACCTGAACAGGCAGGTGTTGGAAGTAGTGTTCAGAAGGTGGGCGCCCCAGAAGTAGATCTCTTAGCATCCCACTAAAACCACCACCTACCACAGTGTTGTTGTAGACCACCAGTCAGAGGTACAACACTCCTGGATGCTCTGGCTCTGGACTGGTCAGGGAGGCAGTTGTATGCCTTCTCTCCTTTCCTCTGATCTTTATGGTTCTGATCAAACTCAGATCCCAGCCAGCATCAATGATCTTGATAGCACCAGATTGGGCCAGGCAACCATGGTACTCTCTGCTGCTCTCATGTCTGTAGAAAAGACTGTACACTTCCCTCGGAGGCACAGCCTGTTAACCTCCAACCAGAAGAGGATCCTGTACCTGAACCTCAGATCCCTCAGGCTCAAGGCATGGCTCTTGAGGATTTAGAGTATGCAGGCTTGCATCTCTCAGAAAGTGTTTTGAATGTCTTGAAGGGTTACAGAAACCTTCTACTAAGAAAACCTATGCCTCTAAATGGAAGAGATTTTCATTTGATGCTCCACCAATGATGTGGCACCAGAACAGGCAGGCACCCCAGCACTGCTGGACTACCTTACCCATTTGCATTCTCTGGGCTTACAGCCCACCACTTTAAAAGTCTATCTGGCTTCAGTATCTGCCTACATTTTAGACGGAAAGGGTGTCTCTGTGGCATCCAATCCTATTCTCAAAAGATTTTTCAAAGATTTGGCCCAATTGTACCCGCTTTAAAGGAACCGGTGCCAGCCTGGGACTTGAATGTCTGCATAGCCAAGCTTAAGGGTCCCCATTTGAGCCAATGGCATCAGCTCATCTGAAGTATGTTACTTGGGAAACAGTGTTCCTGGTAGCCATTTCTTCAGCCAGGAGGATTAGTGAGCTTCAGGCTTTGTGCATTGAAAAGGACTACATCTCATTCTGTAGGGATAAGGTAGTCCTATGAACAAACAGGAAATTTCTCCTGAAGTGGTTTCTGATTTCCATTTACAGTGCCTTCAGAAAGTATTAGCCCTCCTTCGATTTTGTCACATTTTGTGATGTTGCAAACTCAAATTAAAATACATTTATATGGGATTTTTGGTCACGTATCTACACAAATTACTCTATAATGTCAAAGTGGAATGAAACTTCTGGAATTTTTGTACATGTAATTTAAAATAAAACCTGAAATGTCTTGATTTGATAAGTATTCACCCCTTTGCTATGACACCCAAATTGAGCTCAGGTGCATCCAATTTCCTTGTGAGATCACTCTAAAACTTGAATGGAGTCCACCTGTGGTGAGTTCAAATGGTTGACATGATTTCAGAGAAATACACCTGTCTATATAAGGTCCCACTGTTGACAGTGCTTGTCAGAGCACAAACTCTACCATGAAGACCAAGGAGCTGTCCGTAGAACTCTGTGATATAATTGTGAGGAGGCATAGATCTGGGGAGGGTATAAAAACATTTCTAGGGTGTTGAAAGTTCCCAGGAGCACAGTCAAGTCCATCATTAGGAAATGGAAAGATTACGGAACCACCCAGACTCTTCCTAGAGCAGGCCGTCCTCCCAAACTGAGCAACGGCAAGAAGGACCTTGGTCAGGGAAGTGACCAGAACCCAATGACCACCCTGACGGAACTACAGAGTTCCATGGCTGAGATGGGAGAACCTGTCCAGAGGACAACAATCTCTGCAGCACTTCACAGATGTAGCCTCTATGCAAGAGTGGCTGAGACGAAGCCACTCCTGAGAAAAGGCCACATAATAGCATGCCTGGAATTTGCAAAAGGCACGTGGCAGAATCTGAGACCATGTGGCAAAAGATTCTGTGGTCTGATGAAACAAAAATTGAACTCTTTGGCCTGAATGCAAAGCGCTATGCCTGGCGCAAACCGAACACAGCTCATCACCCATGTAACACTGTCCCTACCATGAAGCATGATGGTGGCAGCATCATGTTATGGGGATGCTTTTCAGCAGCAGGGACTGGGGCACTTGTCAGGATAGAGGAACAATGAATAGAGCAAAATACAGGCACATCCTTGAGAGAACCTGCATCAATCTGCAATAGACCTTGGACTGGGGCGAAGATTTACGCTCCAACAAGACAATGACACCAAGCATACAGCGAAAGCAACACTGGAGTGGCTTCAGAACAAGAAGGTGAATGTCCTTGAGTGGCCCAGCCAAAGCCCAGACTTTAATCCCATTAAGAATCTGTGGAAAGATTCTAAAGATTGCGGTTCACCAACGTTTCCCATCCAACTTGACAGAGCTTGAGCAAATCTGGTAAGGAAGAATGGCGAAAATCCCAAACTCCGATGTGCAAAGCTGATATAGACATACCCAAGAAGACTCAAAGCTGTAATTGCTGCCAAAGGCACTTCTACAAAGTATTGACTCTGGGGAGATACTTAAGTAAACAAGATATTTCAGTTTTAATGTTTCATAAATTTTTTTGCACAATATAAATATTTTTGCCCCTTCAAATTTTGTTGAGTATGCTGTGTGAATCAAGGGAAAAATCATTTCAATGCATTAAAAATTCTAGTAATAACACATCAAAATGTGACAAAATCCAAGGGGGTGAATACTTCTGAAAGCACTGTAAACCAATCCATTACCCTACCAGTCTTTTTCACTGAACACTCTAGTTCAGGTGAATGTAGACTCCACAGTCTTGATGTCAAGAGCTCTCGGCTACTACATGACTATCACTAAGGACCATAGGCAGGACAGACAGCAGCTGTTCCTTACTTATGAGAATGTGGAAAAATCCAGCATCTAAAATGTCCATTTCTTGCTGGATAGTTAAGTGTATCCAGTTTTGCTATTCAAAAGCTGGAAAGGAGCCCAGCAGGGTTGAGGCTCATTCCACAAGGCACAGCTGCTACCATAGTTTTTCCTAGTTAGAGGTAGTTCTCACGGCATGCAGTTTTGTTTGCCAGAGTTAACCATTGTGTTTGTTGTAAGTTTCTAAGTTGAGGATGTTGGTGGAATGGGACAAGTAGGTTTTCCACCTGCCTCACTGAAAGAAACTCGATCTGAACAAACCAAGAGCCAGTTATGAAGGGCATCCTTTTTCATATCCATCTGCAAGGTAAGACATTTTCTAGTTAACAATTAGAAGGTAGAGTGTATTCAGGTTTTTCAGCTTTATGTATAATGTTGTATCATTTATAAAATGGACGTTATGGTAGTTAATGTTATTGAGGTATTGCAAGGTCAGTAGTGACTGGGGAGTTGCTGCTGCTTGGAATCCTCATATCTAACATTCTAAAGCTTGGGCTGTGCCATTCCCCTGGTAGGGTGCACTATACCCAGTGGTAATGACTTCTCATTGACAATATTGGAGCTAACAGAAAAGGAACTTACGTTAAGTATGAAGTAAATTTCTTCTATCTACATGTTTTCTGGTATGTTTATGTGAGGGTTCAGCTAGGAATGTGGGCATTAATAATGGTCTGTATTTTGTATACTGCGTTGACAGAAGTGAACTAAGGTAGCTGTTGCAGATGGAATGTTCCATGTTCTTGGGTGTCTATGTTGAGGTCACAGCTTATGAGTTCTACCAGTACCACAGTGGTGGAGCATGTTACCCATATGTATTAACTACCTTCCCCATTGACAACATTGGAGCTAACTGAAAAGGAAATTATGGTAAGTATGACAGATGGAAGTATGATGGAATTTCTCCTGTCTTCAGCATGTACACAATGTGTATACCCTCAACGTGCCCTTCATCCCTGCCTTGCTATGCCAGGTTGTACCTGGCATGCTAGGATGATTAGAAGGTGCTTGCACAGTGACTTATGGACAGCCACTCACCCTAGAGGAGGATGCTGAAGCCTCCTCTCCACGGGCTCTCTGGTAGCCTGGACTTTTTCTGAACCCAGGTCGCCTGTGTTGCAAGTGGCAGCCCTGCTGCTGCGCCAAAGAGCCACCATACTTTCAGCCATTTATTTTTCTCCACCCCCAACCATTGTCAACGTGTCCCATTGCCCGTCTTCCCTAGGACTTGCCTCTCTGCAAGGTCTCCCACAGATTATACTAACATACTATTTGCCAGCAGATTAGGCCTTATGGTCTATCAAGTCTGCTCGAACCTAGATCCTTAGTTGGGTGCAGAGACCCTCCCATCCCTTGTGCTCCAGAAACCCCTATCATCCATCCCCACCCCCGGACAGGCCATCATCTGATACATCCACTTTCTGTGTCTGTCCCACCTCTCTTAAAGCCCTCCACTTGGATCTCTGAACCAGCTCACCAGGCAGAGCATTCCAAGGTCCACCACCCTCTCAGTGAAAAACCTCCTCTTTTCCCCTCCCCTTCCACCTTCCAACTTCAAACCATGCCCTCTGGTGATGCCTCCTGCTTTAGTCTAAAGATCCCTCCATGTTTACCCTATTTATTTCCCTTGAGGTACTTGAGACCTCAATCATGTCCCCTGTCTCTCCTCTCCTCCAATGAAACAGGCAGAGCTCCTCAAGTCTGTCCTCGTAAGTCAAATCCTAGCCCTCGTATTATCTTTTTTGCCCTCCTCTGTACCCTCTCCAGGAGCTGTATGTCCCTCTTCAAGTGTGGTCTCCAGTACTGTACACAGTACTCAAGGTGTGGTCTAACCAGTCCATTGTACAGCAGCAGAATCACTTCCTTGCTCCTGAGGTGATCCCCTTGTGATGCATCCCAACATCCTGTTTGCCTTGCTAGCTGCTCTCCTGCACTGCTCAGAGTTATTCATACATGTATCCACCATGACCCCTAGGTCTTTTTCCCTGTTGAGGCTTCCAGCACCTCCCTCCCAGGGTGTACCTGTGTTTAGGGTTTCCCGACCAAGATGCAACACCTTGCACTTGGTGATATTGAATTTAATTTCCATGTGTGCCCAGCTTTCCAGGGTGTCCAGGTCCCTTGCAGGGCCAACCTCCCCTCTTCTCCCTCAACTACTGCTCCCATCTTGGAGTCATCATGAAGAGACTCATTTCACACCCTATACCATCCCTGATGTCTGATATGTATGCATTAAACAGGATTGGACCCAGGACCGAGCCCTGTGGTACCCCACTACCAACCCTCTGTAGGGTTCGAGATCCCACAGACCACTACTCTCTGAGTACGTCCAGCTATCCAGTTTTCAATCCATCTGACCATCAAAGGGCCTACTCCTAACCCCATCAGTTTCTCCACCAGACCATTGTGGGGACAGAGTCAAGCATTGCTGAAGTCCAAGAATAATACATCCACAGGCTTACCCTGTCCAGTTCTGATGTTACCCATTCATAGAACTCCACAAGGTTGGTTTGACATGATCTACCTGGCACAAACCCATGCTGCCGACTATCCAGACCTCCACCTCCCCAAATAAACCCCCAATCGTTCCTTTAATATACTCTCATTAATTTTCCCACCACGAGGTTAAACTGATGGGTCTATAGTTTTCTGGTACTTCCTTGACCCCCCTTTATGGATTGGTACCATGTGCCTCTCGCCAATCCCTAGGTACCCTCCCTGTCTCAAGTGACCTGTTGAAAAGCCCAGACTCCTCTGGATTACATTGTACACACAGAGGTAGTTCTTTGGTAGTTCATGGCCTGTAGGGGCTTGAGGCTTCATCAGTTGCTGTAAGGGTTTTTCATTGTGGTGTTTATGACCTCCAGGGACGACTGTGATGTTTCTGCCCTTCAGGGCCTCCAGGTGTGCAGTGGCATGCACACACACACTCAGCACAAGAATGCCCCCAAAGGATGTGCGTCCCGACTGTGCTGCCATCCAGGCGCCCTGGTGGCAGGTGAACCACATGTTACAAGTCCCTCAACCCCAAAGGATGAGGCTGTCCTTGGGACATGTAATCTGCCCTGGCCAGCCCTGGAGCGATCCAGGTCTGTTCTGATCCTGGATCACCAGCATAGCAAGCAGTATAGCTGTGCTGTTGGACCAGCCTACCAATTTTTTTTTTAAATTCAAATCCGCTCCACATTTGTACCATAAGTAAACTATTCCCCAAGTCCCCATATCTTCAGGGTTTAGCTGCCAGTCAAAATTCTCCCTGCTGTAGCCTCTGTCAGTCTTTCTCGCATTTCATTATAATTGCACGTGCTGCCTGAAACTACAGCTGGCACTCTCTTGCTCCCAGCTGTGATCAGGCTGAAGTTTGTGTGGTGGTGGTGGTGGGGGTGGGGGAGTATGTGGAAGTGGTTAGAGTCCAGACTTGAAACCAGAAGAACATAGGTATTTAAGCTGGAAACTGCCAACCAGCCTTAAACGTGCCCTTTAACTCCATGGTTATAAAATCTAAGGTCCACTTCCCTAATGTACTTGTTTAAGTTTACTTTAAAATCGTTCCCAGCAGATTACTGCAAACACCCATTATTTGCTGCATGGAAAAAAAGTTTTCTCTGTTCTGTCCTGAACTGCTGCAACCCCATTAGCTATTTACAATGCTCTCTAGTTTTATTTTAATTTTACCCATGTTCTACTACTACCAGAGTGACTATTGTGTGACACTGGCGAGTCACTCTCGACATCCCTGAGCTTCAGTCCTTCTACATACAATACTGAATAAAAGCAGGACTACCACAGAAAATGAGTGTCACATCTCAGCTGCACTAACATCAGTAAATGAATGATAAAAATAAATAACTGGCCAGCCTGTTGGTACAGCAGTAGCTCTACTGCTCGCAATGCCGGGGACACAGGAGTCGTTGGGGGCTGGCCGGGGGAGATAGAGCATCCCAGCAGACACTGTCTTCCTCCAGGAGGGGAGGTCCATGTGCCAAGCTATAGTACTGCCACTTGGGTGACCACATTTGGCAGTGCAAAATAGAGCCACAATAGGTGAGTGGGCACCCCGACTAAGGATGTCCGCATATGCAAGCAGGCGTCTGCTGCTGTCTGCCCACGAGGCTCCCGGAGGTGGGGAAATGAGGAAGAATCCCCCAGCCTGCAGAATGAAGCTGCCTCTCCTAGCAGGCCCTGAACCCATTCACTGGGCTCCCTGGCCCCAGCCACGTAAACTCCTCCCAGGCTTGGGAAGCTTGGGAATCCACCACAGGGGTAAACTGTGGGGCACTGCAGGGTCGGAAGGTAAGTCTCAGGGACATAGGGGTGACCGGTCTAGGGAGAGGAGGCTGATAGCTCAGGCTGGGTGTCAAAGGGCATATGGTACAGTAAATTAAAAAAATATATATGTGCAGTTGGGAACACACAAGTGCCTCTTTCTTCCCCATCTTCCTATTTGTGCTGCCCTTGTCATTTCTCCTTGGCTTTCTGCTGAAGTTTTTCATCTGCTATGATGTGTTTTGTGACCTCTAGAATTAAAGACACTGCATGAAGTTAATTTGATTTGTGTCTTGCATTGATTGTAATGGTTTGTTTTCTTCTTCTTATAGGCGGAGATATCCATGGAACCTTATACTGCTGGCTGTTTTGTAAGTAGTAGGACCGTGATGAGGTAGTGTATTCTTTATATCTGAGCGATTACAAATTATCCAGCAGAAAACGGCCTTATGGTCTGTCTAGTCTGCTCAACTTTACAGACCTCTCAGTATCTACTAAGGCCTCTGCCCCACCTCCCAGCCATCCACATGTCCCTCCCCTCGATGCCCCTATGAAATTTTCCCTTTTATCCTGTCCCACCTCCTCCATGAAGCTATCTACAGTTTTCAGGGAGACCAGTTCCTCTGGCAACTTATTCCACTTTGTCACCACCCTTTCAGTGAAAAAGTGCCTCCTCATTCCTCTTGAAGAGCCCCACCATCACCACTAGTTTGAGGCAGTGTCCCTAGTGGTCCTATTCCCAATGCGGTTGGATAAACCCTCAGAGTTCACTTTATTGAAGCCCTTAAGGTATTTAAAAGTTTTTGTTTTTAAACTCTTTATTTCTTTATTTGGAGGTAGTATAAGCGCGAGTGGTTTAAGGCTCTGAGCTGCAAATCTGGTGACATCCAGCAGACCAGACCTGGGTTTAAATCCCACAGCTTCTACTTGCATACTGTGTGACCCTGAGCAAGTCACTTAACTTCCCTGTGCTCCCAGGTCGCATCTGTGAAAAAGCTTTCAGCTTAGTGTGCTACTCCTGGTTAAACAACTAAAATAAAAAATATTTATATTCACAGAGAAAGAAATAGTATACACTCCTGTACTTTTGTCTATAGCACATCAGTCGTACAATGTTTTACCATATTCTAGTCAGTACTTCTCCCTAATACCAAGTAAAATTAAAAGGAGTAGGGAGTAAACTTTCATGTACTATGATATACATTCAAGGCACAAAAGCAGAATCTACCTGGGATATGTAAAACACCCACTTTCTCCATGTTATTTCAAATCTGGTGGTGCAGCAATTGGAAGGCTATGACACATTCCAAATAATAGATTTCATTCATGATATTATGCCGCCGTGCAAGCGCAGGGCGGCATCGCACAGCATCTTAAGCACATGATGGCTTTTTTGCAGCTGCAATGTATAAGTACAGCAAACTGTTTCAGCCGGAAAGAACCATCTGATGTCATATATAACAGTATAGGTTGTGGAGATAGGGTAAACCCCGAGTCTGTTAGCTCTGACAAACTGCCCTCTATATCTCTCCAAAAATTATGAAGGACAGGGTAATGCTAAAAATATGTGCAAAAGTGGCAGACTTCTCCCATATGTCCAGCATAGACCATATGTGGCAGGTAAAATTTAGCCAGTTTGGCAGGCATATTAAAAAATCGTACCTGACATTCCAGATAAATTCACGCTAATAGGTAGCTTGCGATGTTTTCATTGATGGTAGAATAGTCCCAGCCAGGTTTCATATGGAATTTCCGTAGAAAGTTTGGAATTCCGTGTCTTAAAATGGCCTTATTAGATCGGTCCAGTTCTCCAAGGTATTTAAAAGTTTTGATTATGTCACTCTCTCCCTTCTATCTTCCAGTGAGTACATGTTGAGATCCCGAGTCTTTCCTCAATGCCCTACCCTGTTGTCCCTGGATCATTTTGGTCACCCTTCTCTGCACTGTCTCCAGCAAGTTGATGTCTTTCTTTAGGTCAGGCTCCAGTACTGCACACTGTACTCCAGCTGCAGCCTAGACAGTGACCTGTACAGTGGCAGGATGACCTCTGCCTCCTACTGGTTAGACCCTGGCTAGACATCTTAGCATCCTATTTGCTTTGCCCGCTGCTCTCTTGCAGTGTGCCGAGTGCATCATGTACCCAAGTCTTTGTCCTTCATTTACTTAGTGATCTGCAGTCCCCAAAACCAGTATGCAGTCTCTGGCTTCTTCACCCCAAGTGCATTACCTTAAACTTTTTGGCAGTGAATCAGTTGCCAAATACCTGACCATCTCTTTAGTTTAGCTAGGTCCTCTCTAATGTCCTGCCTCCTTCCACTGTGTTCACCCTCCCACAGAGCTTTATGTCATCTGCAGAGGCATATTTTGCCCTTTACTCCATCTGCAGTATTGCTGATGAAGATGTTGAATAACACTGGCCCGAGCACGAGCCTGTGGGACCCCACTATTGACTAGCCTGGCATCCAAGAACTCCTCCGACCACCACCTTCTGGCTTCTGTCTTGTAGTCAGTGGTTTACCCATCTAGCCAGTTTAATTCCAACCCCAAGTGCCCCAGCTTCCGCATTAGTCTCCTGTGGGAAGAAAGTCAGCAGCCTTGCTGAAATCATACAGTATATCCACTGCTTGGCTGTTGTCCACTATCCTTGTTACCCAATAAAATAAATAAATTAGGCTGCTCTGTCAGGACTGCTCTGACATGAACCCATGCTGCCTGTCATCATGGAGTAGTCCATTTTCATCCAGAAAGTTTACCAGTCTTTCCTTTAGAATGGTCTCCATGAGCTTCCCGCTATTGAGGTTAGACTAACCAGCAGATAATTACCAGGAACATCCTCAGACACTTGTTTATGTAGTGGCAGTACATGTGCTATGGCCCAGTCCAGGGTACCACTCCTGTTTCAAGAGAGGTGATAAACATGTCCTCCAGGGCCACCAGCACATCCACTGGCTCCTTCAGAACCCTTGGGTGTATGCCATCGGTCCCAGGGACATATCGACCTTCACGGCCTTTAAACCCTTCCTCATCCTGTCAGTGTTGATCTTCCCATCTGTGTCGCCACCCCCTTTCCCTGAGGTACTGGGCCATCCTTCCTCCTTTGTGGAGACTGAATAGAAGTACTCATTAAGTACCTTTGCCTTTTCACACTAACCTCCACCCACTCCTTAAACTTCTTCAGCCTGACTTACCTCATCCTTGATAACCCTCTTCTCTCTGATGTACTGAAAGAAAGCTTTCTTCCATTTCACCCACCTCAGCCAGCTGCAATTCCTTATTGGCCTTGGCCAGCCAGCTGTAGTTCTTTCTTGGCCTTGGCCAGTCGTACTACCTGCTCACCACCTTTGCATTCCTCCCTGTCCTCATCCTTCTTGGTGCTTTTGTACCATTTGAAGGCTGCCCTCTTGCTTTTTACCACCTGAGCAACCTCCTGTCAGACCAGCTGGGCTTCATGGCTTTGGCTTTGTGCTCTTCTCTTTGGCATACCCATCAGTGACTGCCAATAGCCAACTCCCATTTCCTTCCTGATCTTATGGAGATGCCCTTACAAAATTCCCCAATCTTGCTATAATCTGCTCTCCTGAAGTCCAGCACCCTTGTCTTAGTTCTTATCCTCTCTTTGCCCATGTCCAGGTTGAACCACATCATGTGTTGTGGTCACTTCCTGCTAGTGCTTCCACCCTTACCTCCTGGACATGCTTCATTCTTCAGAACCAGGTCCAGTATAATCTTCTCCTTGGTGAGTTCCTGAACACATTGTGTCGAAACCTACCCTCTGGCATGCTGGCGACCTGAGTTGCATTCTGAACCTGGGTGTCAGGAGCTGAGGTTGACAGGAGAAAGTCGGGGCATCCTTAGACCGGAGGGAGGGTCAGTGTGGACCACTCTTCGAGTGGCTCCTGTAGGTGGCCTGTGGTGGCACTCATGGCGGTGTGGGTGACCAATGCTGCAAGCATCCCTGACCCCAGGATGCCACGCGCCACCCACGTGGGAGGTGGTTGGGGCCTGAAAACAGAAAAGCCAGACTGACACAGGATTCTACCCACCGTGCATCTCAAGACCTGCACAGCCTACTCTGAGGTGCTCCCCACTGAAACTGCATACAGAGTCCTCTGGGATCGTCCCTGTTTGGCCAGGGGCTTCCCTGTCTTGGGGGCAAGCCAGGAGGAACACTGTTGTGGAGGTAAGTCCTGGGGATGACTGACTGAATGCATGTAACGGGCCAGTGGGGGCCAGTTTGGGGGCAAAATAAATAAAATAGAAACCCACCCTGGGATGCCTCCAGCAGCAGCTGAGTCCTGGTATAGGTTTGGCGGGGATCTTTCAACCCACCCAGGTAGACTGAAGTCCCCCATGTTTTGCTGGCCATCGCCACACTTCTGGTCTCCAGCTCCTGTCCAGCTTCTCCTTCTGGTTCAATGGTCTGTACATAACTCCAGTCTTTAGGCCTTGCCAACACTGCAGCTCCCAATCGCCTAGGTACCAACGGTTATCCCAGTATCCTCAGAAAATCTAAAGAAGAAATATTATCGTACTTGCATTAATTTTTTTCTGTTAGTTCCAGTGCTGTCTTTGGGTTATTCATAACTGCTGGATAAATATGTCATCTTACTAGGGCAATTACAGAGCTGTGACATCATCACAGAGCCTTGCCTGATACAGCATTCCACTGGGTGGTTAGCCAGTTGCATTCTTGCCCTGCAATTGTAGACAGTTTGGAGGTAGACTCTGCACAGGTAAATTCCTCTGGTACATCATCTGCTAATGGGCTGATCCATTCACACAGGGCCTGTGCTGAAGCCAAGGCTGACAGTACCTTTAAAGGGACACTGTCAACCTTAGTCCTCAAAGTGCCCCTATTTATAAAAACACGTTATGATTGCTGACATTCTGTAGACATTACTGATGCAGCTGGTAGTTTGAGTCCGATTCTTTTTTCTTTATAAAAGTGAAAAACGGACTGCCCACCATACTGGAGTTACCACACAAAACATTAATTCCCACTGCAACATTCCTGGTCTAGAAACATCCCAAACACAGTCTAGCTCCTCATGATGGAGTGGTAGAAGAGGCGACTTTTGCATCATGAATGGCTGCCTGTGTGGGGTGTTCCTTATATTCAGGAAATATGCAGTAAGAGTGGATCAAGGATTTGAAACAAAACAAGGTTGGGTATAATTACTCAATTAGCATATATTTCGGTTCTGCTAAGAAAGAATCCGATACAACAACCAGCAACATTAGTGAATTTTAGAGAAGGTAAGCAATCAAGTGTGGGTTCTGAACTAGAAATAATATGGTGCAAAAGGGTTGACATTGTCCCTAAACATTGAACCAAAGGTGGAGGAGTGCCTACAGTTGCATTTGGTCTCATGTCATTAACATTCTTTTTTTTTTTTTTTTATGAAACTGGCCCTTTTATTGGGAGAGCCTGCTGCTGAAATTGTAGCCTCTGTACTTGTGCATTCTTATCTTAGTCATCCTGTTCTTTCTCTTTTTTTGGGGAATTTGTTCCAGGTGTTCAAACTTGGGAAATCATTTCAGAGTGTTTCTTGATGTGATCCATCTTTGGTTCCCCTGCATTTAGCGGTTTAGTGGTAGACTGGATCTCAGATGGCTGCAGAGTCCTACAAGTCTTACTCTGTCCGTAAGAATGATACTGAGGAGACCTGGTTCTTCTGCCCATTCCCTTGTTTCTTCCAACTCAAACCTCTGCAGATACACTGGATCATTAGATTCATTCGGATTATCTTTGCCATGGAGCCTTCAAGTGCACCCAGCCTGGATGTATTGAGTTTGTTACAGACTATTCCATGAGGATAGAGTTAAGGGAAAGGGGGTAGTGGTCTTCGTGAGGAGGGGCTGAAGTGTGTTAGTGAAGAGGGAGATACAGAGGCTCTATGGATGCAAATCCAAGATCGAAAAAATAGGACACTCACGGTTGGGGGTGGTGTACAGGCCACCCTTCAATCGGAAGAGACAGAGTATTAGCAGAACAGATCCAGAGGAACTGTATGAAGGGTGGGGTGGTGATAGTAGGTGACTTCAACCTGCCGGGAGTGGAGTGGGGACAGCTGCCACCAAGTGTAGAAGGGAACAGATAATGCTAGATGCCTTCCAGGATAACTTCCTGATGCAGTTGGTCAGCGAACAAATTAGGGAAGGAATACCCTTGACCTCGTACTGTCTAATGGGGAGTAGTGAGGGATCTGAGGTGGAGGAACCACAGGTGGGAAGTGACCACCGGACAAGTATGGTTCCCGTTGAAGCTGGGCAGGGAGAGGGGGCATCTGGCACAAGGTGCTAGACTTTAGAAAGGCTGACTTCAAAAGATGGGAGAAGTGGTGCAATGGTTCCTGGACAGAATTCAGCCTAATATGGACATGAATCAGAGGTGGGAACTCATTAAGCTAGGGATAGTGGGGCGACAAATTCCTGTAGCAAAGCCCAAAGTAAAAAGGCTGGGCCGAAACCTAGCTGGATGAGCAAGGGTGTCATAGACAGGGTGAGGAGGAAAAGAGTTGCCTGTAGGAGATGCAGGAGAACTGCGAGGGGAGGACAGGAGGAGTACCTGAAGGAAGCAAAGGAGGTGACCAGGAAGTAAGGACAGCAAAGGCATCAAGGGAGCTCAGGCTGGCGAGGAAATTTAGGAGGGGAAAAAGACTTCTTCAGGTACATCAGGGAGAAAGGGTTGTAAGGACCAAATAGTAAGGATTATGAAGGAGGGGAGTGGTTGGAAAAAGGGCAAAAAGGCAGAAGTGCTAACGACTACTTCTGCTCGGTTTTTACTAAAGAGAAAGGGGGACTACCTAAGGTTGAGGGATAGGATCAGAGGGGAGGGGCCAGGACGGGAAATTACATAAGGTAGAGTGCTAGAGGGGTTAACCGGACTGAGGGTAGACAAGGCACTGGGACCAGATGGCATACACCCCAGGGTACTGAAAGAGTTGGCAGAGGTCCTGGCAGGCCCATAGGCAGGCCTATTTATGCTTCTCTGGACTCTGGGTATGTACCCCAGGATTGGAGGATGGCTCATGTGATTCCACTCCATAGAGCGGTCCCAAAGACAAACCAGGGAACTATAGATCAGTGAGTCTCATGTCCATAGTGGGAAACTGATGGAAACAATCCTGAAGGAGGGCTGGTGACCCTGCTGGAGGTCAGTGAAGGGCAGAACAGTCGGCAACATGGCTTTATCAAGGGCAGATCCTACCACACCAACCTAGTGCATTATTATGACTGGGTGACTAGTGAAATGGACAAAGGGCATGCAGTGGATGTTCTGTACCTGGACTTTAGTAACGTATTGGACTGTGTGCCACATGGAAGACTAGCATGTAAGCTAAGGGACACAGGGGAAGTGGCAGAATTGGTGGGATGGGTGGAGAACTGGCTGCAGGGACAGCACCAGAGGTGGTGGTGGGAGGAGAATTATCATCCCAAGGGCAGTGGCAGTGGGGTCCCACGGTCAGTGCTGGGGCGGTGTATTGGGGTATTTATTGCAGATATCTCGGTGAGGCATAAATAGCAAGATCAGTCTATTTGCAGATGACACCAAGATGAGAGCAATGAGTGGATGACCAAGAGGTATGGCAGGGATTGCAGGAAGATCTAACAAGGCTGGAGACATGGTCTGACACCCGGCAACTTGTTTCAACGGCAAAAATGCAAGGTGCTGCATTTTGAGGCAAAGAATCCAAAGAGGAGCTACCATATGGGAAGGTGCAGCTGGCTGTGACTGAAGAGGAGAAAGAGCTGGGGATGCTCATAATGGGAGCAATGAACAACTCAGCACAGTGTAGGAAAGCAGCAGCAGTGGCCAGCAAGATGCTGGGTTGTATTGCAAGAGGGTATAACCTCTAGGAGGAAGGAAGTGATTCTGCTGTTATACAGATCGCTGGTCAGACCCCACCTGGAGTACTGTGTTCAGTTTTGGCGCCCTTGCCTAAAGAGCGACATGAGATTGCTGGAAGGTGCAGCAGAGTAACAAAGATGATCATGGGTCTGAGGGAGTTACCATATGAGGTTAGACTGAGGGAGTTGAACATGTACTCTCTGGAGGAGAGGAGGGACAGGGGATATAGATTGAGACCTTTAAGTACATGAGAGGAATAAACAGGACAGGCACGGAGGGACTGTTCGAGGAGGGTGGGGAGAGACACTCAGGGTCATGACATGAGTGGATGGTGGAAGGTTTAGAGAGGAAATGAGCATTTCTTTACGGAAAGGGTTGTAGCAAAGTGGAACACGTTACTGGCAGAGGTGGTGGCCTGTAAAACAGTGGGATGCTTCAAGAGGGGCAGGATATGGCAAAGGGAGGGTCATGGGAGGGGGATAGGGTAGGAGGCGGCAGCTGCAGAGTAGGGATGCTAGCTGCAAAATTGAAGCAAACTCCATGTACTAAATGGCCTTTTTCTGCTGGCAGTTTTGTATGTTCAGTATGTCAGGATGTCGGGAAGAGCTCCTTCAAACCCCAGGAATCCCTCATTATGCATACTGATGCAGATGAGTCCAGTAGCGAAGCTGCCCTGGAGTGCATGGTTTAGATCGAATGCTGTTTGAACTACTGCCATCTAGGTATCATTGCCATCCACAGCCTAATGTCAGATCTTTCTCTTTGCCCAAAAAGCAAGTCGCCCTGAAAAGTTCTCTTCAGCAGCTACATAACCTTGAGCAACCAGCGTTTTCATATTTCATATTTTCACAACTCTGCCCTCTAATAGTTTTTATTTACAATTTTCAAGTAAATTATTACTTTTATTTAACTTCCCTACTCAAGATCTCTCCAGGCGACTCCGCTCTAGAGTACCACATACCTCATAGCACTTTCAGCGGAATTGCAGGAAGCCTGGTTTGCTGATTATTGGGTTTTAACTAAATATTTGTGAATTATTTTTTTCCTTAACTCCCTCACAGCACAAAGTCTCTTCAGTGGTTCCCACCTCAGGGATCCATTTTCCTGTCAGCAGCATCTCGTGTGTGTCCGTGTGGCAGTTTTTTTTTTCTGTTGCTGCTTATTAGTTTTCTTAGCATATTGATATATTACCCAAAAAAGCAGTCCTGTCAGAATTATTTATTTACATTGGGAGCCCTTTAGAACAGTGATATTGTGCATTGCAGCAGATTGCTTCATTCTCGATCCTTTTCAGTGGCTGCTCCTCTATTCTGGAATTCATTGCCTGCCGAACTTTGCTTCTCTGCCTCATTGAAGCAATTTAAATATAACTTTAAACGCATTTATTGTCTTTGGAAGATTGTAAATGTTTTGTTTAATTTTGTTTATGTATCAAGTATGTTGTGTTTTATGTTTTGTTTTATTGTCGGTCGGGCCTGAAAAGGGACTAGTTCCAATGTCCTTACCCAGGTAACAAAGTTTAAATAAAAATAAATTGTTTAATCAATTAGTGATTTATTGCTGTTTGTGGTGGTATAATGTCTTCTCTCTCTCTACCCCTCTGTTTCCTCAGGATGCGGAGATGGTCGTTCACAGATTAACACTCCTTGGACCTCTGGGATCCCTCTAAGGTCAGAAGTGAACCTCGGAGCAGGTCTCTGGATCTGTCCCCTTTAAGAAGAAGCAGAAATTTAAGCATACCGCTGCCCTTATGCTGAGAGGCAAAGGAGACACCAGCGGGATGGTTTGAAGCACAAGTTAAAGAACGCACTGCCCCTTTGCTGAAAGGCAAAAGGAGACGGAGAACATATAAACCAAAGTGATGAAAGCCACTGCCCCTCCTGCCAAAAGGCAAAAGGAGATGCTACTGGACATACATAAGCAGAATATCAAACAGATCACTGTCTGTCTTGCTGAACAGCAAAAGAGATGCCAGCAAACCAGGTTACAGTGTCCTTACAAGAGGAGGTTGCTGGGGTTTCTACGATTCTTTCAGTCTTTCCAAGCCATGGGAGACCCAGTGACCTTACCAGTTCCTCCTCCGTCTACCTCCACCCCACCCCGCCCTGGGGACAGGGTGATAGTCCCACTATGTAACCTGAGGATGAGGGAGACACCATAGAATCAGATGGTTCTCCCTGTCAGGACTTTGAACCCTTCCACAGGAGAAGGAGGATTATCCATCTCACTATGCCTTTGTGAGTCAGATAGTGGATACTCAGGCTTCCCACTCCAGAGACAGATGAGGGAAGAAGAAGAGCAGGATGACAACTTGGTTATGATGGGGATAAACTCCAAAAAAAGGCTGCTCTTACCAGAGCACAGGGCACTAAAGAGGACAACCTGCAAACTATTTCAGTCCTCCACATCTGTCACTGGGGTGGACAAACTATATACAGAAAGTACCAGCTGGATAGACATAATGCTGGTACCTCTATGCACACCCTGACCTTGAGGGGTGGTCCAGGCAGCTGCTTGTGACAGGGCCAGGATCCCCTTTCTCCCAGCTTCCAGACAAAGATTCCAGACAGCTCCGGACAGTGTGGGAAGAAATGCATATGATGGCCTCCCTGCTCCTGAGACAGGCTGCATATACAGCCTACGGAGTCCAGTGCCAGAAAGCCCTTTGGAAAGCGGTGCTGGCCCAATGTGAGCAGATATCAGGGGACCAAGCCCAGGACATAGCAGACACTGCTAGAACCGCCCTTGAGGCCACCAAATACCAGTACCACATGACCGTGGATAATAATGAAACTGCTTCCAGGTCCATGGCCCATGCCATCTCCCTGAGGAGATTTGCATGGGTAAGGACACTAAATTGTCTCACAATGCTCAGACAAAGGTCATGGATTTCCTATGTGAGAATAACTCTCTCTTTGGGGATAAAGCGGAGGCTTACATAAAAGGTTCAGTAGTATAAAACCACCTACAAAAGCAATACAGAGAAGGAAGAAGCTTCTTAGCCTTACAGACCTCTGGAGTGGAGGCCGGGGTGGGGTCACTACACAGACCCCACCACCCCATGCCCTATGACTACTCTCACTCAGAGAGTTACTTCAGGGGCAGGGTAGGGAAGACCATACCCAAGGTCTGATCAGGCTTCATCCTCCAGGGCTCAGCCTAAACAAATCCCCTGATGTGTGTGTCCAGGTCACCACCCCAGTGCCAGTAGGGGAAGGCTGGCTCATTTCTTTTATGGTGATGTTTTCCCACTCTGGACAAGTGGGTCCTGGAAGTAGCATGCCAAGGCCTCACTTTAAACTTCAAAATTTTTCCAAATTATCCGATACACATACATTTCTGTCCCCCACCCGACAGAAAATTCTGCTAGAATTGGGAGTCAGAAAACTCCTACTGATATATCTGGCAGAAAAAGTGCTCCTATTGCAGTGGGAAAGGGTCTTTACTCAAGGCATTTCCTCACAAAAAAAAAAATAGGGAATGGTTACCCATTCTGGACCTCACATTCTTGAACAAGCATCTAAACAAATTCAAATTCAAGATGGTCTCGCTGTCCACGGTTATACCATCCCTTCAGCAGGGGGTTTGGTTAGCATCCCTGGACCTGAAGGATGCATATTTTCACATCCCAAGCAGACCCAGTCACAGAAATTACCTGCGATTCAGGTTTCCTCAGGTCACTACCAGTTCACAGCTCTTCTTTCGGCCTGTCATCCGCTCCCAGAGTGTTCATAAAGTGCTTGGCCATAGCAGCAGCACATCTATGGAGAAAAGGGTGACGTTTTTTCTTACTTAGATGACTGGCTGGTCATGTGGAAATCACACCAACAGGTCAAAGACTCACTCCTCCTCACTCAGCATACTCTAGAAGATTAGGATTCCTTATAAATGTGCAAAAGTCTCAGACAAACCGATTACAGATACTGGACATCATAGGAGCAGAACTGGATGCACTGCGGGAAAAGCTTTCCTACACCAGGAAAGGATAGAAACCTTATAGAACTGGCAAAATCCTTTGCCATAGGTCAACTCATACCAACAGGACAATTCCTTCAGCTGTTGGGACATATGGCATCCACCACAGTGGTGGTTCCAGGAGCAAGATTTCAGATAAGGGACATTGAGTTAGACTTGTGAGCCTACTGGTCCCAAAGCGTCAGCCCTTATCCAAGCTAGTGCCAGTCACAAGGACCCTGTTACAAGCCTTGGAATGGTGGACAGATAAGGAAAACCCTCAGAGAAGGGTACCTTTTCAGGCACGGCTCCTACAGTCATCCTGACTACCGATGCTTCCATGTTGGGCTGGGGCGCTTGCCTAGAGACCTCACTGAGAATGGGTGTGGTCCCAATGGGACTCCAGGAGCACATAAATCTACTGGAGCTAAGAGCAGTGTTTCTAGCTTTTCAGGTATTCGCACCACAAGTCAAGGGCCAAATCCGTACAGGTCAGAACAGGCAACACTATCACCATGTACTACATCAACAAGCAGGGAGGCACAAGGTCCTCAAAGCTGTGAACAGAAGCTATGAAACTTTGGAGTCTAGCATGCTCACTGGAGGTGCACTTAACAACAATCCATCTCCGGGAAAGGACAATGTCTGTGGGACTCCCTCAACAGGATCAGCCAAGATCATCACGAATGGTCACTGAATGGGCAAGTGCTAGTCACCGTCGTCAAGGGATGGGGCACACCACAAATAGATCTGTTTGTTTCCAGAGACCATTTCAGCTTCCTCTCTACTGTTGCAGGCCTCTGGCAGTGGGTACGATTCCCACTGGCGACAGGGAAGTTTCTGTATGCCTTCCTTCATTCCTCTGTTGTTTCGAGTTCTGAAGCTGAGAACTCAGTCTGCAACCATGATTCTAATAGCCCGGACTGGGCCAGACAGCCATAGTGCTCCCATCTACTGGCTCTGTCAGGAAACCCATAGGCCGTCCTTTGAGGCACAATCTGCTGTCGTTGTCTGGGGTAGAATAACCTTCTGAACTTGAATCCCTGTGGCTCAAAGCCTGGTTCTTGAGGAGCTAGAATATTCCAGTTACCATTTCTTGGAACAGCTTCTACATGTCCTAAAAGTGTCATGGAAACCAGCTACTCAGAAAAGTTATGCATCCAAATGGAAAAGGTTTTCCTTATGGTGTGCATGTAAACATCTCATCCCTTCAGGCTGATCTATCTACACTCCGGACTACCTTCTGCACCTGCAAACCTTAGGTCTCAGACCTACTACCCTAAGGGTTCACTTGGCAGCTATTTCAACCTGTCGTCAACAGGTAAGCAGAAATGGTGGCATCTCACCACATTTTCAAGTGGTTCTTTAAGGGTCTCCTACACCTGTATCTTCCAGTTATGGAGCCCGTCCATCCATGGGATCTAAATGTCTGTATAGCCAGGATCATGAAACCTCTTTTTGAGCCAGTGGCCACCGTGGATTTGCAGTATGTTGCATGGAAGACAGTTCTTCCTGGTAGCCATCACTTGCCAGAAGGGTGTCTGAGTTACAGGCCCTCTGCATTGACCCAAATTGCATCATCTTGCACTGGGACAAGGTAGTCCTTAGTACTAACTGAAAATTCCTTTCCAAAATGGCATCCGAGTTCTGCCTGAACCAGTCCATCACCCTTCCAGTGGTCTTTACAGAGCATTCCAGTACTGGTGAGCAAAACCTGTAGTCTGGATGTCAAGAGGTCTCTGGAATACTACCAGTAGCTTACTAAGGACCATAGGTTTTCCCACACTCGGCTCTTCCTCACCTAGGTGAAGTGAGGAAGGGCAGTTCAACCTAAAGAGGACTATTGCCGACTAGATTGTTGCATGCATTCAGTTCTGTTACCGGAAGCTGGCAAACAGCCACTTCAGGGTCTTGGGGCTTACTCACCATTAGTAAGGCTACCTCTGTGACAGCAGTCAGGAATGTTTCCTTGCTACAGATCTGTAAAGTGGCTACATGGAAAACAGTACACATCTTTACAAAGCACTACTGTCTGGATATACAGTCCAGAAGAGATGCCAGGTTTGGCACTGCTGTTCTGCAGAAAATTTTCCCTAAGTAGGTTCTGTACCCAGCCTCCTAAGGTATTGCTTTGTAGTTTGCATTAGTAAGCATAACAAGGGATTCCTGGGGCTTGAAGAAAAAAATACTATAGTAATATTGTTTCTTCAGGGGATACCTCATTATGCTTAAATCTCCACCCTGCCTCCTTTCCAGAACCAGGAAAAGGTTCCATAATAATCACTTAGTATTCCTTTTCCAAAATCTTTAGATACAAGGTCTTGGAGGTATGGAGACAGGCGTGGTTATCTCAATATACAAAAAGGTTCCAGGCAGGAAGTTAGTAATTACAGACCTATCAGCCTGACTTCAGTCCTTAGAAAGATACTTGAAGGCATTGTTAAGATTTAATCATGCATTACATAGACCTAGCAGGGGCTGTGGATGAGAGACAACACAGTTCACAAGGGCAGGTCATGACAAACTAATTTGTTAGAATTCTATGGCAAAGTCAGCAAAGCCCTTGATGCCGGTAACTTCGGTAGATGTCGTTTTCTGGATTTCGTCAAGGCTTTCGACAAAGTCCCTTATGGGGAACTAGTTGAAGCCCTTAAAGAACTAGGAGTATAGTCAAAAATATCTTCTTGGATAAGGGCCTGGTTAATGGGTAGAAGAGAGAGGGTCTGAATTAAAGGGAATTCTCGGTTGGGCGGATGTGACCAGCGGGTTACCCCAGGATCCCTACTGGGTCCCTGCCTTTTCAGTCTGTATATTGCATCAGTGAGGCCTCAGGCTTTCCAAATTAGCCAACAACACGCATTGGCCTCCCAGTAAACAACCATACAGATGCAGCAATACTGCAAGAAGCACTGGGTGAACTAGAAGCATGGGCTCTGGAAAAAGTTTTTATTTAACATTGAAGTGCTCAGTGATGCACTTGGGAAAAACAACCCCTGATGAACTATACACTAGCTGGGAAGGTACTAAGGTAGTTCAGGATGAGAGATCTGGGAATCAGTAGTGACTTCCATTTCAAACTACATTGTAATCAGGTAATTAAAAAGACCTGCAGTATCCAAAGTTGCATCCACAGACATATTAGAGTAGGAGCAAGTAAGTCCTGCTTACCCTCTATACTTCACTGGTGAATCCCACACAGTATTGCACCCTGTTGTGGGCACCTGGGGATAAGGGTGATATAAAAGCCCTGGAGAAAATCCAAAGAAGGGCTACATGGACAATTAAGGAAGTACAGGGTCAAAACTATGAACAGAGTCTGCAAAACTTGGAGCTGTATTCGTTGGAATTTTGCAGATTACGAGGGGGTCATGTGCCTGATATATAGAGCCCTGTCAGACATACATTAATAGGAACAGCTGGGTCTTGTTCTGAGAGATCAGATATCTAACACCAGAGCCCACCCCTACAGTTGAAAGGAGAGCCCTATAACACATGCAGAAGAAACACTGGTTCTCTGTGAGATTGATCAAAATCTGGAATGAACTCCCAGTAGAAGTGGTGGCTAGTAAAACCATGGATGCATTCAAGCATAATCTAAATTCTCACTTGATTAGCAGTAACATCACTGGTTACCCTAGAATATAAACAAGCTATAATGGACTCCGGTCTCTACAAAGCTCAGTAACTACCTATGAAACCTTTATTTAATTGCTTGAGCATTCCTGTTGTTAATTCACAAATCACAAAGTTCTTTTTATGACAGCCTTGTTGAGCTGTCCTACTTAGCACTCTTGGCCATATTAATTTTAGCCCTTGCTCTGTTTGTTTGTTTAGCATAGGATAGCTTAGAGTATTGAGTGAGTGGGCTCCTTGATCTGGGCTTCAGAAGATCTGACGTTAGGCTGCGGTTGGCAGCAACACCTAGAGGCAACGCAGTTCAAACAACGTTCGAAATTCTAAACCTCACGCTCCAGGGCAGCTTCACCCATTGGGCTTATTTGAATTAGTAAGAATAATGAGGATTCCTGGAAGAAAGCGATATTACTTTGGTAAGTAATTTTTCTTCCACCCAAGTTGATGAATGATGCCCTGTACATCTGCATCGACCCAGCCAGAGGAGAGTCACTTGTGATTTGGGTGCATTAGTTAGCAGGTTCCTCAGAATCCTAGACAGTTTCCGTCTGTGAAATCCTTGGATTATCTTATTCATATAGTTAAATGGGTGCAGCTCTTAAGGCCATTGCCAATAAAACTAGATGCATGTTCCTCAGGACACCAGCTTGCTAGGTACTGGGATCTGAGAACCAAGCATTGGTTTGCTAGTGTAGCACACTTAACATTTATGTAAAACACTGAGTGGAGAGCCATGGCATCAAATAAGTGTCAGGTAAGATTATTTAAAACTGCTACGGCTACCGTAGCTTGTGTCTAGTCACTGCACCAGATCTCTGAACCTCATCTTATGTTTTGTGCACACTTCCTCTTGGGTGTAAATGTTTGCACACCAGGCCTGATATTAAAAATGGGCAAAGCAGAGCGCAAAGGTGTGCACTGCGCTTGTCCATTGTCCACAATCCTGAGGATGCTGTATTCAGTCGGGTGGCGCACTGGTGCTATCCGACTGAATATAAAGAGCATATTAGTGCAGTGCTAAGTTAAGTAGTGCTGCCTCAGCATGGATCCCTGAAGTGCAGGAGCAGTGCCCCCAGACCTGATAGCGCTGGGAGCTCCTGGCACAATACTGAACTGGCACCATGCAAATGAGCCCATTGGGCATATGAGGTGCTAAGAGGCCATATGCATGACCATAATGGGCTCATTTGCATGGGAAAAGAATGGCGAGTTTGCGGCCCCACCTCACACTCCGTGACCGCCCCCAACTCCGATCCAGGTTCCCGTGAACAGAAAGATTAAGCTGGTGGTCAGTGGTGCCCCCATCTTCCGATCCCTACCCTGTCACAATCAAAGTATTTCCTGGTGCCTAGTCCTCCCCATCCTCCAGCTGTTGGTCACTGTGTCAAGAATGTATTTGTTGGTGTGCAGTAATTCCCCCCACCGTCCTCCAATCACCTGTCCGGTATAAAGAACTTATTCCTTGGTGTCAGTGGTCAGTGGTCCCCGATCTCCAGCGCCAAGAAGACAGAAACCCCTACCTGGTGTCCAGTGGCACCCCCCGCCTCCAAGCCCTCGCCGCGAGTTCCATAGATGAAGACCTTGGTGTCTAGCTGCTTTTCCCAACCACACTGGGTACACCACCCTGCCCACCCCTCTTACCTTAATCGTTCTGAACATACGAATTTGCCTGCAGATAAGGCCTAGGGGTCTATCAAGTTTGCTCATATGTGCAGCTAGCACCCATTATTCTGCAGCTGCCCTCCCTTCCACCTTCCCTTAATTGACCCTCCTTCTTGTCCTGTCCCATCCCTTTTGAAGCAGTCCACTGTTCTACTGGATACCACTTCTGACGCATTCCACCCAGCCACCACCCTCTCTGTAAAAAGTGTCTCCTCATCTCCCTCCTGAACCTTCCTCCCTCCAGTCTCATATCATGGCCCCTGGTGGCCCTCCCTCCTTACTTTGAACAGCCCTCTGTACCTGTCTTGTTTATTCCTTTAATGTACTTAAAGGTTTCAATCATGTCCCCATCCCTCCTCTCCTCCAGCAGTACATGTTCAACTCTCTCAGCCTCCTCTCATATTAAGTCTCCCAGCCCCTTGATCATCTTTGTGGCCCTAAGCTGCACCCCTCCAGTAACTTAATGTCCCTCTTCAGATAGCGCCGAGTACTGCGGTACTTCAGGTGTGGGCTAACTAATGACCTATACAGTGGCAGAATCACCTCCTCCGTCCTCGAGGATATAGCCCTTACAATACAACCCAGCATTTTGTTGGCCTTTGCAGCTGCCTTCCTACATTGTGCGAGTTGTTCATTGACCCTGTAATGAGCACACCCAGATTCTTTCTCCTCTGTCTGGGGCTAGCTGCACTCCCCCAGTTGGTAACTCCTCCTTGGGTTCTTCATCCCAAAATGCAGCACCTTGCACTTTTGGCATTAAACCCCAGTTGCCAGGTGTCTGACCAGGTTTCAAGCTTTGCCAGATCATCCTGCAACCCCTGCCATCCCCTAGGTCATCTACCACGTCTCCTACCTTGGTATCATCAGCAAACAGACTGATCTTGCTCTTGATGTCCAATGATATGTCTGCAATGAATATCCCAAGCAACACTGGTCCCAACACGAGCCCTGTGGAACACCGCTCGTCATTACCCTTGGGTGTGAGCGCTCCACCCACCACCACCCTCTGTTGCCTTCCTGAAGCCAATTTCCTACCCATCTCACCAGCTTTGCACCGCCCCTGTGCCTACTAACTTACTTCCCAGCCTTCCATGCGGCACCGGGCGAAACCTTACTGAAGTCCAGATACAGGACATCCACTGCATAGCCCTGTCCAGTTGCCTAGTTACCCAGTCATAGAACTCCACCAGGTTGGTTTGGCAGGATCTGCCCGTGTAAGCCATGCAGTCTGCTGTCCTGTAGTCCTTTGGCCTCTGGGAGGGCCACCAGCCTCTCCTTCAGGATAGTCTCCATTAGCTTACCAGCGATGGATGTGAGGCTCACTGGTCTGTAGTTTCCCGGTTCATCCTTGGGGCCACTGTTGTGGAGGGGCACCACATGAGCCATCCACCAGTCCTGAGGTACACACCCTGAATGTGGTGAGGCATTAAATAGGTCTGCCAAAGGTCCTGCAGGGACCTCTGCCAGCTCCTTCAGTACCCTGGGGTGGATGCCATCTGGGCCTGGGCGCCTTGTCCACCCTCAGTGCCCTCAAACCCTCCCGAACTCTGCCCTCCATGATTTCCCCATCTGTCACCCCTCCCCTGTTTCTGCCATTTCTCCCCTTGGGTGTCCTCCCCTCTTCTCTTTAGTAAATACTGAGAGAAGTACTCATTTAGTGCTTCTGCCTTATGGTACCTTGCTTCACCAACCCCCTCCTTCTAATTCTTACTATGCGGTCCTTGCAGCTCCTTCTCTCCCTGATGTACCTAAAGAGTCCTTCTCCCCTTCTTAATGCCTTGTGCCAGCTTGAGTTCCGTAAATGCCTTGGCTCCCCTTACTGCCCTTGTCACCTCCTTGATTCCGTCAAGTACTCCTCCTGTCCCCCCCTCCCTGTTTTCTTGTACTTCTAAAGGCAGCTCTTTTCTTCCTTACCTTTTCCATGACCTCGTTGCTCAACCAGCTCAGTTTCTTAACCCTAGCCTTCTTGCTCTGGGCCTTGCAGCATGTTTTGCTTGCCTCCACTATCCCCAGCTTTATGAGCTCCACCTCTGGTTAGTGTCCATACTAGACTGAATTCTGGACAGGTACCCTTTTACCACTTCCCCCATCCACCCAAAGTCGGCCCTCTTTAAGTCCAGCACTCTTGTGCAGATTCCCTCCTTCCTTGCCCATATCCAATGTGAGCCATACTGAGTGGTGGTCACTCCCTGACAGCGGTTCCTCCACTGTAAGTTCTCTCACAAAGTTCCCATTTGCCAGCACAAGGTCAAGGGTATTCCTTAACCTGGTTGGTTCACTGACCATTTGCAGCAGGAAGCTGTCCTGGAAGGCATCCAGCAGTACCTGCTCCCTTCTTCTGGTGGTTGGGGTACTCCAGTCCACTCCTGGCATGTTGAAGTCCCGCATCAATCACCACACTACCCTTCTGCAGGGGCCTCCTGATCTGTCCCACTAGTTCCCTGTCTAACTCCTCCGTCTGAGATGGCGGCCTGCAGGAGCCCATGCAGCAACCAGCACAGCCCTCTCACCACCTCAGCCAGCCACAGTTGTGATGACAGGGAGTGCCGCCTCCTGTACTGTGGGTATTATACATGCTCTCTCTGCAATACAGTGGATGCATGCTCCCTGTTATCGCATCGATGGCTGGCTGAGCCGGTGAGAGGTGGGCAAGGGAGGGATTTTGGAGCTCAAAACTAATGCAAATGTTTGTGCATGAATGATGCAGATGTGTTAGTTTTGTTGATGCTTTGAGGAATGAGAAATCTAAATAATAAGAAAACTAAATAAAGGTCAAAAACTTCTGACTGCCTGAAAAGCTAGCTAAGTTACAGACCCCCTCAAAAAAAAAGATGCCCACAAGCTAATGTAAGCTCTAAAAACAGCCCTATCCTTAAGACCGTGCATTCAACACTGAGGGAGGGAGACTGTTCTGAGGAGAAAATATATTCCAGTTTGCCTTGGACACCAGGGTAGAATGGCAGGCCACTTACAGCAGAGGTTTTTTAATATTCTCCTGTACATAAAAATTTTTTATGCAGATAAACTGTCAGAACTCACATACCTCCACAGAAGCTTGGGTTAAAGCAGCAGGAAGCCAATTAACTGTCAGACACAAAATCAGGCACGCTAAGCTGGCCCAGTGGCTTGGCTTGCTGAGGTGCTGTCTGCCTCACCACCTGCCATATGTGACTCAAGGAATAGACATAGGTCACTCGGGCGCTGGCTGGGGAGAGGCTGAGCGTCCAAGGACAGCCTTCTTCTCTTGGGAGGGGAATGCCTGTCCTGTGGGTCAAATGTCACCTTAAACAGTCTGTGTGGTAGCACTGCAGGACTGCAAGAAGGAGGGGACCGCATGCCCGACACCTTGGCGTCTCCACAGAGGCTTAGCACGTGTCATTGCACACACATGCGCCCTGAGGGTGAAAGTAGAGGAAAACCTCTAACCGCAGCAGTGACAGCCTGGTCCCCGCAAGCCCTGCACTGTCAGCTGGGCACCTCCAGTAAGTCCTGTGGCAGAGGGCACTGGGGAGACAGGTATGCCCTAGAAAAGTCGGGTGATTGGGGAGAGTCCAGATGGTGGTCGATCGGAGAGACCAAGGAGGATAAAATACTGATTTTAAAAAGACACTCTTTCAATACAAAGACCGTTTGCTCATTAAAATCATTTTCTGCTATGAATTATAAATGACAAGAAACAGTTTCTGCCCTTATATAGCCCGCCTCATAGGTGGGAAATGTACAAAGCGTGATGCAGAATGATGTGTAGGTCACAGGCTTTCGATTGATAACCTCACATGCATTGTTTTTGTGTTTATGGGGCAGAGTAAATGAGAAAAAATGGTGACGGGCAAAACTTAATAAGCAGGGAGCTGCTGCAGTCACTACTGTTGTAGACAGAAACATCGGGTGGCAATGTCAAACTAATGATGCATTTTTTCACATATATTTCAAGCAATAAGAGAAAGGAAATATTAAAATAAAAATAATGACAAGACAACAGTTTAATTTGTATATTTCTTTATTACATTTACATATTAATGCAGGAAATCATAAACTTCACACAGAAATAACCAGTGAAAGTTCAGTAGAACAGCAGCTATTCCTGCAGAAATGAATGGAATGTTCAGTTCAAGCACTGCAGTGCACAGTATGGCATAGCTATAATAATGGGAGGCAGTACAGCATAGTGGTTGAGATTATTGAGCTACCTCTTGAAGTATGGTCTCCAGTACCTACACAGCATGGTTTCGTAAGTGCCACAGCACTACGACAGCCTAGTAGAATTCATGGACTTCTTCCACAAAGCCTTGGATGGTGATAATTTAGTGGAATCTATTTTCATAGGTCTCACTAAAGCCTTTGACACTGTCAACCACCCCATGTTGCTGGATCAGCATCTTGATATGGGTCTTGCCCTGAAGCTGTCCTCTAGTTTAAGGCCTATCTATCCAGCAGAGTCCAGGCGTAAAAATCGGGACGACAATTTCTTCCTCTCGGAAATTAAGCTCGGGATCCTACAAGGGTCCATATTGGGCTCTCTTCTTTTCAGTCTGTTTATTAACCATCTCCTGAAGCTTGCAATAGCAAAGTCATCCTTACGCCCGATGATGTGGTTATGCTTAGTAGTAGCACCGGTTGCATCTTCTGCAGGATGAGCTACAGTGCTCCTTCCATCACCTGGGGACTGGTTCAGTTCCCAGAAACTGTTACTTAATTACAAAAGATGAAGACAATGTTGTTATCTAGTTGTCAGCTAAAGAAATCCATCCGGCCTTGACTATCACCAATAAAATGAGTAGCACGCTAGAGCAGGTTCAATCATATAAGTACCTTGGGGTCATCATTGATGACACCCTCTCCTTTGTGCAGCATATTGACCTGGTCATAAAGGTGGTTCACACTAAGCTGGGAGTCCTCTATAGGCATTATCTCACACCTGCTGCCCTACGACTCTCTGTTCCTCCTCCATCCTGTCAATTATATACTACGGCCTTGTAGTGTACGGAGTGGCCTTGGACACGGTGCCCAAACGTATGGTCACAGCCCTCAGTAAGACCTGTAGGCTGACTCTTGGAGCTGACCGACTCACCCTCCTGCTCCCTGTATGAGCAAACCAACTGACTCATGATCGCCAATAGGATTAAATTCCAGACATGCCTGTTAGGCAAGAAATCACTAATCGGCAAAGCTCCTCCGTGTCTCAGTGAATTGCTCCATACCTGTTCTTTAGAGTACCAGACCAGGGGCCAGACTCAGGGCTCATTGGCTGTCCCATTTAGAAAACGTCTCTGGATAGCGGTCCTTTGCCTACAGGGCTCCCTTGTGGCTAAGGATCCCTGCTCACCTATTATTTACTGCTAGCCTCCCACATTTAAGTCAGAGTTTAAGCGGCACCTTAATGCATCTAGGGGCCTGATCTTCCTTGTCAATCTTCACCATTCATTACTTCCTGGGTGTTGGCGAGGCGCACGCTCCAGGCTTTTTTTTTTTTAAAACTTTGGCTAGGCACCGCCCTCAAGAGTGAGCGTCATGCGCGGCGGCCGTTAGTAGCGACCGACTCTCCTCAACTCAGTTCTGTTTCTCCCGCGCGTCGAGGCAGCACCTGCTCGGCGTGTGTAGTGTCAGTAAACTGCCAGCAGTGTTCGAACTCCTGTTTTTCTTCGCTTTCGCGCGATCGGTAAGACTGTTCCTTTCTATCTAACGGCGCGGGTGTGTTTCCTACTGTGTTTTAGCCTTAATAGTTTACGTTATGTCCGGTTCGGGAGCTAAGCGCTTTTCTAGACTAACGCCCCTATCGTCCCGGTGCTCCTGTGGCGGCATTTCTCCGTCTTGGACGGCATGGCGTTTGCCGCCGTTGCCTGGGACCCAACCATGATATGGATTAAATGCGGCGCCTGTTTCTCCATGGACCGTCGGCGTCCCTCGAAATCAGCGGCGTTTAGCTCGGCAAGGCCCGCCGACCTTAGGGGCGACATCGCTCTCGGGATTCTCGGGCAAGGTCGTTAGGCCCTTCCCGGGTCCCCTCCGGGCCTACTACGGTCCGAGGAGGGGTCTTCGTCTAATCTTGCCGAGAGGAGGCCCCTTCTGCGGTGTTGGGGGCGTCGTGGTCCCTCCCGGGCGCGGCGCCCGACACCGCCTCGGCAGTCACCTCTTGAGTGCAGGCTTCACCGTGTCAAGGCCCTTGGCTTTTGGGCCTGGCTGGGTGGACCCTCGACGCCGCCTCGCCCCGGTGATCGAGGCGGTGCGGTGATCGGGGTGGCGCCCGTTGGCGGTGCCGCTTTGGGCCTCGGCGCTGTTCGTGGTGCCGATGGACATGGCGGCACCGTCGGCGGTCGCCTTGCCTTCCGGCGCCCGGCGCCCGTGGGCCTCTCCCTTCCTCCAGGCGGTGCGGGCCTGCGGGCCGTTGGGGAGTATGGAGTTAAGCCTGGCTGCTACCCGGCGTGGGGCGGCGGCGTCTCCCTTGGTACTGGGGCGTTCGCGGCCCCATAGCCTCGAGGACCCCTGGGGTGGCCAGCATTGAGGTCCTGCTGGTCTCGTCCTCCTCGGAGGCGATGACTCGGAGGTGGACCCATCCTGGCATCCCCACTCTTGAGGTCTGGGTCCCGGTGGCTAGGGGTACCAAGCGCCAGGCGGGCCCTCCTCTGTCCCCCACGTAGTCTCTGGGGTTCCCGGCTGGGGTGGCCGGGAGCCGGGGGCAGGCGTGGGGGGTGTGGAGGGGCTCCCTCTCTGGAGGCCGGTGACAGCTACCCCGGGGTGCTGTGCCCCCTCTAGGGACAGGGGACACTGCGGTCGAGGAGGAGGGCCCTCGAGTCGAGGGTTGAGGAGCAGGGGTCTGCTGCTCGGTCTTCTTTGGCCACCCAAGGGGTGGCCAGGACCCATAGTGCAGAGCCTCGCTCCTTCCTCCAGGGTTCTAGAGTGTCCTCCCATGGCGTTTTGACGGACTGCCCTTCTGGATCCATGCAGTCCGGCATCGTCACAGGGGAGGTTCTCCCCAGGGCTCTTCCAGGCTCCGCTTCCCCAGAGTTCCGTTCTGCGGCCTGGTCTGATATCCGGGATCCCCTACTAGGGCTCCTTTCCCGGTTCCAGAGCCCTCACGAAACATTTGCCTCCTCGGAGTGCCCTCTCCCATCTCTGCCTTCACCACCCCGCTCCCAGGCCATGTTGGTCTCACGGTCCGTTATCCTGGGAGCAGTTCAGGAGTTCTCGGCCTTCCCCTCATATGTTAGATACATGCATGAGCGGGTCTTTCTACTCTCCCCACCCGCAGGAATCCTCTGGACATTCCAGCTCCCCATCATCCTCGTCTCCCTCCTCTGAGGGAGGAACCCCTGCTCATCTGTCCTCCGATGCTGATTTCACTGAATATCAGCGTTCCTCTCGAGGATGGTGAGGGATCTTGATTTCCTATGTTCGGAGACAATACCGAGCAGGGAGGGCGTGAATTCCTTGGTGAATTCAGTGCCCAGCATTTGGTGGTACCTTCCTGGCCTATCCCCTTCCAGGGCGTCTATCCGGTCCTGGCAGTCCCCTGCGCTTCTTCTCAGCCCGGCCGACTGTCAGCGTAGGTATTGTGCCCCTCTGAGCCTCTGGTTCCCTTCCCAACCCGCCCTCTGGTTTGGTTTACCTAGATACTCCTTCTGGGCGCCTGCCTGGCGACGACCGCCCACCGGATCGGACTCTCTCCAGTTCGACCGTTGGGGCGAAGAGTGTTCTCTTCTTCTCGTCTGAGTGCCTGTATTGCATCACATCAGGCTCACCACGCTGCCTACAACCGGCATTTGTGGTCGATGATGTCCCAGCTGCTGGCATCAATGCCTGACACGGAGCAAACCAGACAAGAGTTGCCCTCCTCCGCGGTAGGCCTGGAGCTGGCAAGACACTAAGCAAGGGCATCTTATGGCGCCAATGAGGTGGCTTCCAGGCTTGCGGGGACAGCGATCTGCATCAGGCGGACGGCATGGTATCGTCTTTCCAGGTTGTCACCCCTGGCCCGGTGAGGGTGATTCACTCCGCCCTCCGAGGACCCGTCTTTTCTCCTCTAGAGCTAGGAGACTTTTACAGGGGCTTCCTCCGTCTCCTCGTCCTCAGGAGGCACCTCCTAGCTCTTCCCCCTAGGCTTTCTGAATAAGCCAGGGTCTTCTCCTTCTGTTTCTCACCAGCAGAAGGCTGGGGTCTTGTTCCCTCAGGGTATGGCCTCTTCCCCTTCCGGGGAAGAGGGAGCTTAATACTCACCAGGAAGTAATGAATGGTGAAGATTGACAAGGAAGATATGAAATTGCAGTACCTACCGTAATTCTTGATCTTCTCTTGTATCTTCACCATTCATTACACACCCCCCACCATCCCTCAGTGGCCTCTTCTTGTGGCTTCTCCACCTCCGTCTCCTTCCTCTCTCTGCAAAATAAAAAAACAAAAAAACTTTAAAACATAGGAAGAATTGCTCAGTTTTTCCAAAAAACAAACAAAAAATCTATTCTTTGGGGGTTCTTATTTCTCCAGAAAAATTATTTACTCTAAGATTAGTGGGCCATCCTCGTGGATTTGCATTGGCGATCAAACTGCACAACTATCTCTTGCCATTTCTCGGGCGAGATACCTCTGGGGTTATAGCCTGGCTCAGGCTATTCAGTTTTGATCCTGCAATCCCGTGCTCCAGCTTTGCCCTGGAATCAAAAACCCCTCCCTCTATTCTTGCCTTGCAGAGCAGAGGAGCGACACGTCTGTTCTTTTCTTTTCTAAAAAAAAAAAAAAAGAAAAGGGGAAAAAATGCTGAGGAACTCTCTTCGACTGCTATAGGCATCCTTGGTATTGGGGTCATGCTCTAGCCTGCAAATTATATCTGTAGTAAAAAAAAAAAAAAAAGGAAAACAAACAAGAGGGGAGATGAGAGGGCAGGCAGCCCTTCTCGTGAGATTGTATAATTGGTTTCCTTTCAAGTGTCCTCCTGGACAGTTTTACAGAAGAGCAGTGCTGACCATATCCAATCCCTCTCAGCCTAAGCCTCTGGCCTGCCTTAGCGAGTCCGACTGAGTCCCACTTCTATGCTAGGCGCCTGAAGGCTTACATTTTCCATTTCTAAACCCTGAGCAGCTCTCTTGCTGCCTGGGTTTATTCTTCCCTCCTCGGGTGTCCTCCGATTCAAGGCCTTCAGGGCCAGGAGCCCAAGTGGGTATCAACAACAATGGCATGTTGAAGATAAGGACTATGCCCTCCTGAGTCTGTCTAGCGGGTTTGGTGAACCTTCTCTTCAGCTCTATCTCTGGGATTCTTGCTTCCTGTTAGTCGAGCCTTCAGCCATAAGCTAACTATGCTCGTTGGGCATTCTGGTCCCTTCAACATCCCATCTCTCTCTCTTCTTCTTCTTTCTCATTTCCTTCCTTTCTCTCCTCCTAGAGTCGCCCAGGTAAGGAGGCCCTGCAGTCCCTAGGTTGGGATATTCTTATCTCCTCTGTCCTTCCTCCATCGGCTTATTCCTTTTCAGTTCATTCTTCCTTGCTTTGCTATCCTTGGCTATCTTGCCTGCTATTTCTATTCTCTGCTTTCGCTTTTGCCTCTCCGGCTCACAGAACTGAGTTGGAGGAGGATCGATCGCTACTACAGCCGCCCCTCGCATTGGCGTCACTCTGGTGAGGTGCGTTAGCCAAAGTTTAAAAAAAAGCTCCCGTGACGGTGCAAGCGCCTCGCTAACACCCTGTAAGTAATGAATGGTAGAAGATACAAGAGAAGATCAAGAATTACGGTAGATGCGTAATTTTCATTTGTTGCAGATAGAGGTTGTACTACCAGTTCCTCTCTACCCATCTCCTAATATGTGTGAGTGTTGATACACTGGCCCCTACCTCACCTGCCCCACACTTCGTAACTATCATAGCAGGCCTTAGCAGTGGCGGGAGTTCCTCACTTGCCCTCCACACTAACTGTCCCTGCAATTAGGTGGGCCTGGCTTCGATCTCTCCTCTACAGGCATGCACTCTGTTCTGTTTTAGCACTAACTGTCCTACTGGAGGACATGCCTGGTACTAGCTGACTCCCCAAAGTCTATTTTCAGTCCCCATCCCTGTTACCAGGACAAAGCCTATGCCTATACTATGGGCTGCTGAGGTCCTTGTCTCTGTGTCCCCCACCCACCCAAGCTCATAGTCGTACTCTGTTTAAGGTTTTGGCAGTAGCTTCAGTAGCTGGTTACTTGTTATTCTGTACTTATATTCCACATTATGTCTCTCTGTTTGCATTACCATTGCACTGTTTGTTTAAATGTTCCCTGAGTTGTTCTTATTGTACACACCTTCCCATGAAGTGTGACAACAAAATGAGACGCATGGAAAATAAGTTCTATGGGGAAAGACTGCAAGAATTAGACCTACACTCCATGAATTATTGCCAGCTTTGAGGAGACCTTTGTTTAACATAGAAAGCTATAAAAGATCCTGTTCTCACAGAGACACTGACCTAGAAACAAATTTCAACAATACCCGAATAGATCTCGTATTTTTAATTGAGGTGTTCTTTCTAAAAAAAAGAGAAGCCAGTAGTATACACAACAAATTGTCAATAAATGGAATATGCTTCCAGACTCAATTATTGAGAGTAATACCATGGAGACATTTAAACATCAGTTAGACCAACATATGGGCAATATAAAATTTGAATATTTATAAAATAATTCCACCCTTGGGTGGCGAGCTCATATAAAGACAATGCCTCCTGAGCTTGTAATTTGCTATGATACCATAACACCTGTGACCAGCAGTCAAACAGAGGTAAGGGCTTTGTTCTGTGCCTTGCAGTAGGGGAGGAACAGCACTGAAGAGCAGTAGCTGTACTGTATAGAACAAACATTTGTCAATGCCGAATGTTGTCTCGCTGGCATTGGCATTGGTGGTGCAGGAGTTAGAGATGCATAATAGGAATGGCAGTGAAGTATTGAACTGATGCCAACCTCATCCCCACCCTGTAGAGACTGACAGGCATGGGGTGTGCCTTTGGGTCATCAGTTAGAACGTCATGCCATTTCACCTCACCCTACCCTGTAGACACTGACAAGTGTTGTGGTGTGCTTTAGGGTCTTTGGACCTTATACTTACTCCATTCCATTCCCAGAAACTGTTACTTAATTACAAAAAGATGAAGACAATGTTGTTATCTAGTTGTCAGCTAAAGAAATCCATCCGGCCTTGACTATCACCAATAAAATGAGTGGCACGCTAGAGCAGGTTCAATCATTTAAGTACCTTGGGGTCATCATTGATGACACCCTCTCCTTTGTGCAGCATATTGACCTGGTCATAAAGGTGGTTCACACTGCTGGGAGTCCTCTATAGGCATGAGGCATTATCTCACACCTGCTGCCCCTCGACTCTCTGTTTCCTCCTCCATCCTATCAATTATATACTACGGCCTTGTAGTGTACAGAGCTGACCTTGGACACGATGCCCAAGCGTGTGGTCACAGCCCTCAGTAAGGCCTGTAGGCTGACTCTTGGAGCTGACCGACTCACCCACTCCTGCTCCCTTTATGAGCAAACCAACTGACTCATGTTTGCCAATAGGATTAAATTCCAGACATGCCTGTTAGGCAAGAAATCACTAATCGGCAAGCTCCTCCGTGTCTCAGTGTGAATTGCTCCATACCTGTTCTTTAGATTACCAGACCAGGGGCCAGACTCAGGGCCCATTACGTCCCATTTAGGAAAACATCTCTTGGATAGCGGTCCTTGCCTACAGGGCCCCCTTGTGGCTAAACGAGATCCCTGCTCACCTATTATTTACTGCTAGCCTCCCCACATTTAAGTCAGAGTTTAAACGGCACCTTAATGCATCTGGGGCCTGTTGTTGCAGATAGAGGTTGTACTACCAGTTCCTCTCTACCCATCTCCTAATATGTGTGAGTGTTGATACACCGGGCCCCTACCTCACCTGCCCCACATCGTAACTGTCATAGCAGGCCTTCGCAGTGGCGGAGTTTCTCACTTGCCCTCCACACTAACTGTCCCTGCAATTAGGTGGGGCCTGGCTTCATCTCGCCTCTACAGGCATGCACTCTGTTCTGTTTAGCACTAACTGTCCTACTGGAGGACATGCCTGGTACTAGCTGACTCCCCAAGTCGGCTATTTTCAGTCCCCATCCCTGTTACCAGGACAAAGCCTATGCCTATACTATGGGCTGCTGAGGTCCTTGTCTCTGTGTCCCCGACCCCACCCAAGCTCATAGTCGTATTTGCTTTAAGGTTTTTGGCAGTAGCTTCAGTAGCTGGTTACTTGTTATTCTGTACTTATATTCCACATTATGTCTCTGTTTGCATTACCATTGCACTGTTTGTTTTAAATGTTCCTGAGTTGTTCTTATTGTGTACACCTTCCCATGAAGTGTGAATGGCAGAGGGGCAATTCCCCTTCTGTTGTACTGTATATGCTATGTACTTGATGTGGAACCTTTACAAGAGAGCTTTAGCTCAAAGGTTTTTCCGAACAGTGAAATAAATAATAAATAAAAGCTATAAACCTGCAGAACTGGGTTTGAATCCCACAGCCACTACTTCCATATCATGTAACCATGAGCAAGTCACTTAACTTCCTTGGACTCCCAGGATGCACCAGGAAACAAGCCTTAGCTAGTGTGTCTTTCCTGGCCACAAATTATGAAATAAAATACCCAGTAGTTATGAATAACCCATCAACAACGTGGAAGGCCACAAAATACTTGAATATGTTGGCTAATGTTACTGGAACCCTAAAGCGATCCTTTACCAGTAAATGGCAGTTTTCACCAAGTACATAAGAGGCATCCAAATTCTTAAAATCAGAAAAATGACTACCCCAGTGGTGCAGTGGTTGCAGCAAGTTGCATGGGCAGCCAAGAGTCCTGGGTTCACTTTTTAAGCCTGGAATCCTTTTGCCTGGCAGGTCGTGCAGGTAAGTATCTGGCTCCCAGGAGGGATGGTGTGGGCATACCTGCACAGGAGGCACATGTATTCTTCATGTACAGCATTTCAGAAACAAATGGCATGTTCCATTTTAGAAACGGGGTATACTCTTCTTTCATATTTAACAGAAAACAGTCCATAAAGTGCAGCAGCTGCTGCAGAAATGCCTGAATAGAGATTTTAACAATGAAACATAGAAACATAGAATTTGGTGGCAGATAAGGACCACTTGGCCCCACCTGGTCTGCCCATTTCCCTACCTAACAGATAAGCTGTAGATCCTAGTTAACAGACAGCCTACTTCCTCCTACCCCCACTAGAATTGCCTTATGTCTGTCCCATGCATTCTTGAATTCCCCCACTGTTTTTGACTCCGACCTCCTCCAGGAAGGCTGTTCCATGTATCCACAACCCTTTCTGTGAAGAAATACTTCCTCACATTACCTTTGAGCCGTCCCCTCTTTCTTCAAATTGTAGCCTTTGTGTTTTGCACATCTCTTTTCTGAAAGATGCTACCCTCTTGGACTTTGTTGATTCCTTTGAGGTATTTGAAAGTTTCTGTCATGCCCCCTTTCCTCGAGGCTATACATCTTTAGTTCCTTTAGTCTTTCTTCATATTTTTGTGCTGCAGACCCTGCATCATTTTGGTTGCCCTCCACTGGACAGCCTCTACCCTGTCTATGTCTTTGCGGAGATGGGGTCTCCAGAACTGTATCACAGTACTCAGATGTGGTCTTACCAACTGTCTGCTGTACAGAGGGCCAACAACTTCCTGTTTTCTACTGATGATACCTCTCCGTATGCATCCCAGTATCCCCCAGCCCTCCTTACTGCTCTCACATTGCTGGCCCACATTTAGGTTGTCTGATATGACCACCCCAGGTCCCTTTCCATTTTGTTGTTGTCAGTATCTCACCCTCCATTGTGTACTCCTCCCTGGGTTTTGTTTACCAGGTGCATTACTTTGCACTTCTTTGCATTGAATCTAAGCTACGTATATTTGACCATTCCTCCAACCTTGCCAAGTCCCTTTTCATCCTTTCCCCCACCTTGTGTATCAACCCTGTTGCAGATCTTTGTGTCATCTGCAAAAGACATCTTTCCTTCCAGTCTCTCTGCAATGTCACTTGTAAAGACATTAAAAGGACCGCCCCAGTACTGAACCCTACGGTGCCCACTAGTAACCCCCTTTCTTGAAGTGGACTCTGTTTACTATTACCCTCGTGTCCTGTTGTCCAACCAGTGTTTACAGGCTACCACCCTGGGACCCTCCCAGGCTGGCTAATTTGTTTATTAATCTTTTGTGCGGGACTGTGTCAGATGCCTTGCTAAAGTCTAGGTAGGTCATGTCCTGAGCCTCCCTGGTCTACTGCTTTGGTCACCCAGTCAAAGAAATGAATTAGAGTTGTTTGACATGACTTTCTGCTGTGAATCCATGCTGCCTTGGTTCTGTGCCCCACTGGCCTCTAGGTACTCAACAATTCTTTCCTTCAAGTGATTCCATCATTTCCCTACCACTGAGGCCAAACTGACAGGTCTGTAGTTTCCTGCCTCTGTCTTGCTCCACTTTTGTGAAGGGGAATCACATCCTCCCTCCTCCAGTCCTCAGGTACCACACCATCCTCCCATGATTTATTAAAAGGGTAGTCAAGTGGTATTACTAGTTCTTCCCTTAGTTCTTTAGAATTCTGGGGTGAATCCCATCAGGCCCCATTGCTTTATCCACCTTCAGTTTTAAGAGTTCTTTCCAGAACCCTTTCTTCTGTGAAAGGACTAATATCAACCCCTATCCAGAGTGCTTCTATTGACCGGATTAGGTATTACCCCTGCTTTTCCATTGTGAATACTGAGCAGAAGTATTAGCTCAGTATCCTGCTTTTCACTGTCGCCTCTGCCCAACCACCTTCCTCTTTGTTCAGCCTCAGTATCCTGCCTTAGTCTTTCTTTGCTCCCTAATGTACCTATAAAAGGTTTTATCCCCTTCTTAACTGAGTTGGCTATCTTTTCCTCAGTTTGGGCCTTTGCTATTCAAACAACATGAAGTCTTGCTATATTATGACATATGCAGTGAGTCCCAACCTTGAACTGCTCCGGAGGTGAAAGAGTTAACTTTCCATGCCAGGCATGGAACCGCGAGCTGACTCAGTTGAAAACTCTGTTGTTCTTCAAACTCAAACTGTCAGATTCTTTACTCCACCTCACTGAACAGTCGATCAGAATTTCTCCTTCTGCTGGATTCGTTTGTCGGTTAAAAAGTATTATTTTATCGGTTTTTGACGAAATTAAACCGTAACCGGTCAGTTCAAGCTCTGTCTGTGGTATTGTAAGTAATAGATAGGCTTACATTTATTTTATTCTGTGGGAACTTATGGCGCTTTCCGGTTCGGTTTGAACCAATCAGGTTATTCTCAAACTTTACTAGTCCTTATTTAGAGTGCGGTTCCAGGTTCTTATCGGTTCTAAAAAACTGGATTTCATTCACCGGTTTTCCTGACCCGTGGCTACGGTTGGGAACCGATAAAGGAGTCTTCTTGGCGGATTGCCATAAGCGGGCAAGTTTGGTTAGGCTGGCATTATGTCTGAGAAACCCAAAAGAAAACCGGGCCCACTGGGTTTCAGCACTCTAGTGTTTGTGGGAAGCCTTTGCTAAGGCTGACCCACCTCTGATGTATTGTCTGGGGTCTGACCACCTCAAGCGCAGACTGCCAGATTTGTGAGAATTTTCCTGCTGCCACCATAGAAAAGAGTTGGTAGGCTCAGGAAAGGGAGGCCAAAAGTCCGCTGGCCGGATGGCCAGCCGGTTCAGTTCCATGAACGGAGGTGATGCCTCTGACCGGGCGATACTTCCCGGGCAAGCGAGCCAGCTCTGAGGAGCCAGTTCAACTAAAAGGACTAGAAAGTCAGCTAGTGGGAGCCAAAGTTCTTTCTCCAACCGCTGAGGAAATAGCTAATGCAATTCAATTGTTCAGTCACTTTCCCGGTTCCAACTGAACACGACACCATCAGGGAAGCCATGCGGTTCGGCGCGGTTCCACCGTTCAAGATTATGATTTTGAGGATTTTTATGAGCCGGAGGAGGGAAGAGTATGAGGAGAGTGAATGTGGTTTTGAAGGTCTGGATGTGCCCATTGAACCGGACATCTCTCCAGACAGACCGTCAGGGTTTTTCTTCCCAGGCTATCTGAGTCTTTCTCATTTTATGTTCTATAAGAAAGTTGCTGAAACTCTCCAGCTCCCTGTTGATGCCAAGAGGCCTGATTATGTAAAAATGATGGATATTCCAGAGTCTAGGAGACTGTCTATTCCTTTGCATAAATCTTTTTGAAACAGACAGTAAAATTCTAAAAACTCCTCACACTATACCTCCTGTTGATAAAAGGATGGACAAGAGGTATACATTATCAGGCTCTGATACTGAGGTTCCTCACACAGCAATGCAGCCATGTGGGGTAGTGCAGGCTGCAGCCTCTGACAAGGCAAATGTTCCTCTAGCTTCCATTCCAAGAAAAGGACTCCAGGAGGATTGATGCTATGGCAAAGAAACAGTACATGGCAGCATCTTTGGGACTCAGACAGGCAAATTATATGGCTTATGCTGCTAGGTACAGAAATCCAGATGGGATACTGTGCTGGCCCTGGCAAAACAGGTCCCTGACCAGCTGCCAGGGAGCTGGAACAGGTGGCTCGGATGATATTGAGGGCATCCAAGGTGCAATTTCATGCTGCAGTAGACTCTAATGATGTGTCATCAAGGGTCATGGCTACATCTGTGGCGCTCGCAGAATGGCTTAGCTCAGATGTACTACCCTGTCTGGGATACCCAGTCTAAGGCCATGGATTTTCCTGTTGTGGGCAATTCTCTGTTTGGGGAGCAGACAGAGAATTACATGAAGAAATGGATGAATATAGGACCACCTATAGGGTGCACAGGCCAAGGAAAGGCAGGCCACTCCTCAAAGGCAGCATCCAGGGCAGGGGCAGGCCTTTTCATAGGCCTTTACCAAGTCCAGGCCTCCTCTTCTGCTTATGCCCAGAGGGGGTTCTTTAGAGGAGAGGCAGGCGAGGTACAAGCAAGCCTGCTTCTACCCCTCAGCCCAAAAGCCCCTGCCAAGCAGGCACCTGATGGGTGGCCAGGCCGATTCTCTACTACTTGTGGGGGCAGGCTGGCTTACTTTGTCCAGGACTGGAAGTCTTTAACATCAGGCAAGTGGATCCTGGAAGTAGTAAGCCAGGGACTGGTTCTCAGCTTCAAAAATGTCCAAAGATGAGACCCAGGTCCTTTCCACCTGCAAATCCATCAGAGGCACTTGCCCTAGAAACAGAAGTTTCTACCCTCCTGGCTCTCAGAGCTGTGGAAAGGGTTCCACCCCTACACCAGGGCACAAAGGTTGTACTCCAGGTACTTCCTCACCCCAAAAAGTCAGGAGGCAGCCCATCCTGGATCTCAGATACCTAAACAAACACCTTTTAAAACCAAAAATTCAAAATGGTGACTCTGGAATTATTTTACCCCTCTAAGGCCAGGGACTGGCTAGCGTCCCTGGACCTCAAGGATGCCTACTTCCATGTTCTTATCAGAAGTCCCATTGAAAGTACCTCAGATTCAAGCTGCCCTCAGGCCATTACCAGTTCAGAGCAATGCCCTTCGGCCTCACCTCTGCCCTGAGGGTATTCACAAATGCCTGGCAGTAGCAGTTGCCCACTTAAGAAGGCAAAAGATTGCCATCTTTCCTTACCTGGACGACTGGCTATAGTAGGCCAGTCTCCAGAACAAGTCAAACTTCACCTTCAGGTAACTCAGCAACTGCTCCATCTCTAGGTTTCCTCCTCAGTCTTCCAAAGTCAGTTCTAGAGCCTGTCCAGCTCCTCACCTTCATAGGTGCACACCTGAACACAAAGAGGCCAGAGCCTTCCTCCCTCCGGAAGAGCAAGGACCCTGGTCTCTCTGGCCTCCTCTTTCACCCTGCAGGTCTCTTGACTAGCAAGGCATTTTCTGCAGCTCCTGGGGCACATGGCTGCTTCTACAGCAGTAGTGCAGGGAGCAAGATTTCAGATGAGGGCGTCCAGTTCCATTTGAGAGCCTTTTGGTCTCAAAGGAGAGACCCTCTAACCAAATTGATCCCAGTGACTCGAACCTGATCCAAGCCCTTCAGTGGTGGCAGGACCAGAGCAATCTGAGACAGGGGTCCCCTTCACCCTCAGTCTCACTCCTTAATCCTTACTACAGATGCATCCCTCTTGGGGTGGGGAGCTCACATGGGCGATCTCACTACCCAGGGATTGTGGTCCCCACAGAATCTCTGCTCCACATCAATCTGTTGGAACTCAGAGCAGTTTTTCTAGCACTTCAAGTTTTTCCACATCTGTTCAGAACAAAATCGTGCACAGGTCAGAACAGACAACACCACTACAATGTGGTACATCAACAAACAAGGAGGCACTCGGTCACTGACCTTGTGCACAAGCAATGAAGTTGTGGTCTCTGGCTTATTCCTGAACACCTCCCTTATGGCAGTTCACCTCCCAGGCAAGGACAATGTCCTGGCAGATGCTCTCAGCAGGATTTCCCAGGGCCATCACGAATAGTCACTGGATCCCCTAGTACTGGAGGTAGTATTTGCCAGTGTTTGCAGCCCCAGACAATCACCAACTTCCCTTTTTGCTGCAGGCCCCCAGTGTTGGGCTCAGTCCCTCTGGATGCCTTCCTTCTCGGTTGGGAAGGGAAGTTTCTCTATGCTTTTCCTCTTCTGTTCAAGGTGCTAGTCAAAATCAGATCTCAACCCTGCAAGATGATCCTGATTGCTCCAGATTGGGCCAGACAGCCCTGGTACCCACTCCTTATGTCCTTAGCAGTCCACCTTCCCTGTGTTTTCTCAGGAATTACAACATGTTAACCTGTGCCCAGGGAGAGTTTGGTACCTGAAACTCAAATCTCTCAATCTCAAGGCCTGGCTCTTGAAGAGTTAGAGTTTGCTGACCTACACCTCTCCCAAGGTGTATTGGATATCTTGAGGGCTTCAGGAAGCTTCCACCAGAGCTACTTATAATTCCAAATGGAAGAGATTTTCCATATGGTGCTCTGGCAGGCATATTTCCCAGAATCTGTGGACTTACCCACAGTCCTGGATTATATGGTGCATTTGAATACTTTAGGGCTGAGACCAGCTACCAAAAGTGCACCTGGCAGCCGTGTCTGCTTTCTTATCAGCAGGTAAACCCTCTTCTTTTCGGCTCATCCTGTATTCTCCAAGTTTTCAAGGGTTGCTTCACACCAACCCCCATTCAGGGACCCTGCCTGGGATCTTAATATTTGCATTGCTCAGCTTATGCAACCCCTTTGAGCCCTTGTCTTCAGCAGAGCTTAAGTACTTGACTTGGAAAACTGTGTTTTGGTAGCCATCACTTCTGCCAGGCATAAGTGAATTACAAACATTGTCAGTGGAACCTGATTTTATCTCCTTTCATAGCGATAAGGTGGTCCTCAGGACTAACAGGAAGATTCTTTACTCCGCCTCACTGAACAGTCGCTCCGGAGATTTCTCCTGCTGCTCGGTTCATTTTCTCGGTTAAAAGTGTAAATTCTCGGACCAAAAATGGTTAATATTTTAGTAGCCAGTTGGCTGAGTGTAGGGTTTACAGCTTCCACACAGAATCTTAGTGAGTTTTGCTCGTAAAAGATCTGACAGTTTGAGTTTAAAGAACAACAGACAGAGGTTCTCAACCAAGCTCGCTCAAGATTCCATGCCTGGCATGGAAAGTTAACTCTTTCACCTCCGGAGCAGTTCGAAGGCTGGGTAAAACTGCATATGTCATAATATAGCAAGACTCTATTAGAAGAAACAACATTACTAAGGTGAGTAATTTTTCTTCTCTGCCATCAAGGATGCCTTCTATCATTTCCTTGTCCATTTCCTCCCCCTGAGACGGGGTCTGTATACAACCCCTGCGGATTGTGGAGGCCATTCCAGTCTCCATGGTGACCTACAGTGCCTCCTCTCCTCCCTGTTTACCCTTTAGTTCTGTTGCTTTGATCCTTCCCTTACATAGAGAGCTACTCCTCCTCCTCTTCTTCCCTCCTGTCCCTCCTGTAGATTGTGTATGTTGACATCCCAGTCATGGTTCTCTATGTACCATGTTTCTGTGACTGCCACAATATATAGGCATCCTTCTTCCATCAAAGCCACCATTTCAGGGAGCTTTTTACCTAGACTACGACATTGGTACTCATTACCTTCAATTTTTTTATGGCTTTATTTCTTTTTGCCCCATCCTGTCCCTACTGCCTTTGTCTTTTCTCCATATACCCTGCCTTCTCCCTACATCTGCTCTATCTTGGTGTTTACCTCACTAATTACCCTGATTTCCAGGGCGCGCAAGTTCCCTTCTCCTCTTCAGTGCCTCCCCTTGGCTAGTTTAAATGCTTGCCATTGAAGCATTTAAACCTATCACCTAGGATCCTGGTTCCCCTCCAGGATGAGGGCAGACCATCGCGCCTCTATAGGCCTGCATCCCTCCGGTGGAGCCCCAGTCCCAATGAAGCCAAATCCCTGAGCTCTGCACCAGCTTTTCAACCAGTCATTGAATCCCATGGTGCAGAGTGCCTAACCTCATCCATGCCATAGACAGGTAGCACTTCCGAGAAAGTTACCATGTGGCTGCTTGTCTAAGGCCCTCCCAACTCCACAAACTCCTGTTGCACTGCTCTGATCCCATTCTCAGCCAGGTCATTCGTCCCTAGGTGGATAATGACATCCAGCTCCCTCCCCTTGCACTGCTCCACGATCCTGAGGTTCGTTTCCTGTCCCTCTAAGCCTTGGCACGGGCGACACCTTACCTCCCTTTCCTCTTCCTCCCCAGTTCTAACCCCCTAACAATTGAGTCCCCGACCAGGAGTTGTTTCCTTCCCCTGTGGGGTCCTGGGCCACCCTCCTGTGTGTCTCCATTGTGGAGGTTCCAACATCCTCCTTGGTCTCCACTGCAGGTGCCTCCATAGAGGAGCCATGCTTCACCAGAGTGGCGAATGGTGTGGAGAGGCACAGCTGGAGGGATGCGCCTCTGTTCCACCACCTCACCCTCCCTGAGACCACCGTGGTCCAACCACTCCTCTTTCTTGGCAACCTCTGAGGTAGTGGCGGTGGCCTGGGTGGTCCCTGGATGGGGAGCAGGTTTCCAATTCTTGCCAGGTCAGCATGGAGGCAGACAACCTCCTCCCTCAGACCAGAGGTGCCTGCAAATAGGGCAGCAGTGCAGTCTCCAGAATATCTCCTGGAAGACTGCTGCTCCACAGCCAGTGCATTGCACCACTCCCCACATGTCTGTGTCCTTCCAGTTACAGATGCTTTTTGTTTTTATTCTTGTTTTAGTGAGTGCAAGCTTGCAGGTGTCTCTACCCCATTCAGTGTGCTGTGTCTTTAAGGATATGAACAGGTGTATAACAGTTTTGGGAAGTGATGTCAGAGCCCCTGCTATAAAGGAAGTTATGCGTGTGGGGAAGTGTGGATGGGAGTAAACCGATGCGGTCTAGAAACAATCACCTACAACTCTTACCCTCCACCTCGGGAGTGCATTCCTTCCTTTCAGACACCTATTTCACACAGGCTAAGTAACAGGTCTACTCACAGCTGACTGCAAATATCTCCCAGCTACAGTTCCTCCCTGGCAAATTAAAGTTAAAACTTAAAACTAAGAACAGTCCAACCCAAAAACAGAATCAATACTAGTTACTTACACAGGTCTAAAAAGTAATAATTCTGTTCAGTGTAGTCTAGAAAATAACCTCCTTGATTCAAGGAAGCTGTGGTTGCTTTCTCACACCCCTGTCTCAGGCTCTTTTTTGTTGTACTCTCTATCACCTTACTGACTCTGACTCTCTCGATGGGGGTGTACAGTCATGTCTCTGCTTGCCCCCTGAAGCTCCCTGATCGCGCCTCTGGTTTCCTCCAGCCCTCTGGCTGCACGACTCCCTGGCTCTGAGTCACCTGGGGTGGGATCACCAACTCCTCAAGCGCCTATCTATCAAGCTAGTGGGAGTGACCAGAGGGTGGAGGGCAACCAGGAGCATGATCAGTAGGCCTGGCACTGGGCAAGGGACCCGCCACTGGTCCCCACCATAGCCTACCAAGACAGCAGGGTTTTTTTCCTTGCATTTCCTCCCCACAGTGCGCAGTGTGCAGTGGCACCCTGCATGGCACTTCGCTTCTGGTACCTGCCATCGTCCGCCCCCCCTTTCTGCGGCCTGATGTCTGCACTGCACCCTGGTCTCTACTAGAGGTCGTTACTGTGCGGGGCGCGCCCCCTCCCCAAACGCACCCGGGAAAGGAGAGCAGTCCTTCGGATGCTTGATCCTCTCCCTCCCTGCTGAACCCTGATGGCTCAGGTCCATTCCCAAACCGGGTCACCGGCGTGGCGTGGCGTCCAGCGCCTCAACCCTCAGCACCAGTGGGTTGGCTTATGAAAAGAACTTTTTAAATACCTTTTTACATGTCTTTATTTTAAAACGGCACCAACTGTCCTTTGGCAGACTCATCCATGGCCTTCTTAGCACACTAGGCATTTTGCATGTGGGTTATGCTGATGAGGTGCTATGAAGTCTGCCATTAGGTTGTGGCACTCACTAACATAGCCTGCTTGCAGATGCAGCAGATGGCTGTGAGCAAGTCTGCCAAAAGGACAGTCAGCATTGTTCTTGTACAATAAAACTAGAGATATAAAGGTTTATAAAAATGTCTTCGTTACTAAAATCCTAGTTGGGTTTTGGTGCAGCAGCAGCTGCTGCACTGTCTGTATTATGTGCTGTTTTTCTCTAAAAGAAAACACATGGTTTCTCTTGAAACATTTGATGCTTTATAATATGTTGATAGGATACCAGGACTACCTGTCATAGCCATCACCTTGTGTGTTCTTAGGCTGCTAGAACAATTTACTTTCAGTTCGCAGTTCTTTCAGTTCCTCAAAGAATATGCAAAGAGACACTCTTACAGCAGTGAGAAATTGTCCCAGCACTCTGTAAGCATAGAAACAAATCAAGATTACAATACTAGATTAGCCCAGTTTGCTGGTGGTTTATGAAAGCTGATCTTCAGAGAACCGTGCAGAATGACTTTTCAGAACTTAGAGGTGTGCAGAATGATCTGGAGTGTGAGAGAATGGGATTCCAGGGCTGCCAGGAAAACACCTTATGAGTAGTCACTTTTCCTTTCCTCATCAACTGGAAACTTGAACAGCTGCCCTGCTGGGCACTCTTTAGCACTGCAGCTGCTCCTCCCTCCTAGGCACTGTTCAGGATCATCAGACAATTCGGTGTTTAACAAAAAATTAGATTTGCAGAATGAGCAAAGTATGTATTCTAAAAACTGTGAAGGACAAGTTTTTAGACCACTTTGTGGTTCTAGTAACATCGTTGTACCACTCAAGCTTCACTCTGGTGGTTCTGTGATGTCTCAGCAACCCCCACCGAATATCCTAAGAACCCTGTTCTTTACAGTTGGAGGTTAATTATTCTATATTTTCATGTTGTATACTTTATATTTGTTCTTACCTAACACACGTGTACAGCAAGCATTTATTAAGTAAGAAATAAGTCACAGCCAGGTATTCTTGCATCTCTTGGAACTGCATCAAAATCCTTCAAACCACAATCAGGAATGGCTTATTCTGCCTATACAATTGCCTGCTAAATATGAATAGAGCAACACGCTGAAATATGAATAGGTAAGGCACGTTTAAATATGAATAGGTAAGCACGTTTAAATATGAATAGGTAAAGCACATTTAAATATGAATAGGTAAAAGGTTGCCCAATGGCCCAACCCAGTGCTAAGTGCTCCACACTGGCGATCCGGTCGGAAGCTTAAGCATTAGTTGGATCGGTGACCTGAGGTCAGGAGCAAACCCGGTGTCGGCAGGCTGGAGTAGGAAGGGGAGGGCGGCGTTCAGGTTTCACGACCTGTAACCCCTGCGATGGGCCAATGAAGCTTAGGCTCCCCACGGGCATTGCCTACGTGTGTGCGAGGGCTCATGTGTGGGGACACATGGATAAAGCCACAGAAAAATCCATGTCTCTCTGCCACTGATAATGACAGCCCCGGACTGTGTGCCATGCACTGTGCTGATCCCCACTAGCCAGAAGGTGGGGAAACAGTAGTCAGGGCTGGGGGTAGCTGGACCAAGGAAGGGCTAGATGAAAGGCGTAAGGTGGTGGCAGGAGAGCAAAAGAATTGAATGAAAAAAAATACATTAATAGGTAGACATTTAAAAAAAAAAAAAAAAAACACACACACACATATATACAGTATATATATATATTTTTATTTTATTTTTCAATGGCACAATAGTGCCACTATAGTTAGGGTTCAACGGTCAATTCTATGTTAAACCCAAACTTTTGACATTTAATAACTTTGCTACCATTTGATGAATTCACCTGAAATGTTGCACGTGCCGTCGGATACCATAGATCTCTGGATCTTGCAAGTTTTATTCTGGTCGGATGTACAGGCGTGGAGCTGCAGAATGTCAAAAATGTGAAAGTTAGCCGCCCAGTGTAGTGAAGGGCTGAGGTATCTGTGCCTTACCTCCTGCCACACCAACGACCTGTGCTGGTGGTGCAAGTGGGCTGCCATTGGTCGACTAGGAAGGAGAGGATCAAGCATCCAAAGTCTGCTCTCTTCTCCTGGGGAGGGAGGATTGGAGCTCTGACAAATGACTGCCCCAGGTAGTGCGGGTCTGCAGGGTGCCAAGGAATGAGGGTGCTGCGGGACTTCCGTGGATGTGCACCGTCTCACGTGCCTACGTCTGGCATGTGCGCCCAGCAACGGGAAGGGAGGAAAAACACCTGGCTGCAGATGACGACCGACCATCTGCAGGCTCTGCACCTAGTGACGGGCAAGAACTCTGGGTAAGTCCCGGTGAGACCAGGGTGATGGGGCTGGAGGGGATCGGTCAAAGGGGCAGTGAGGGACGTAAGGCACTAAACACCTATAAAAAAAAAAAAAAATGTGAAAATTACCACTTTTTGCCAGTTTCTTTGTCCCTCCATTTCTCTGAAACTGCTTGGCGGATTGAAGTTTCCCATTATTTCCTATGGGAAAAATTAGATGTGCCATGCAAAGCATTATTTTGCTTTCACCAGTTTTCCCTTGAGTCGCAGCGGTCCACTTCAGCTCCCGGCACCCGCACCCCTGAAGTCGGTTAGGCGTGCGAATCCTTATGTCCTCGCTTTTCGTCCAGCAAATGGCAGGATCTCCCCATAGGGACCTGCAGCATGGAGCTGTCGAAGATGCCACCACGACTCCAGGGGCGCAGTGCTGGCCTATCAGCCGCCGAGGTTGCCTCACTGCTTTTCCACCAGTTTTGCTGCCCACTGAGAAACGGTCGTGCAGTGACATTGGCCTTTCTCGTGCCAGCGTCCCAATGCTCCTCCCCTGCATGTGCCTGCGTCTGTGGAGCACCCAGCCTCCGCTGAGTGTCACTACAGTGTGGTGCATGTCCCTCGCCCACCCTGAAGGAAGGAGAGCAGTCACGAAGCTCGATCCTTCCCTCCCCTGCCAGCCCATGGCGGCCAGTCAGTTCCAAACCCGGGTCCCCTGCAACCACAGGTATGGTGTCCAGCGCCTCAACCCTCTGCGCCACCGGACCAGCTTCAAAAGCAGTTTTGGTGCTGCAAATGCTGGAGTAGTGTTGTGTGACTACCATCTTGTTTTCAGTTAGTGACGCTTAGAAAAAACAATATAACTCAAGAAATACTGCCCCTTGGTAAACACCAACCATTGTGTTTATGTAATCGGGCCTGAGGAACACAATTCGAGGATTAGTTTTTGATAGGATGCCTGGAAATATATTTATTTTATTTGGGCCGTTTTAATGCTGCAAATTTGCGGCACTACTTTCTTGAAGTTTCACAAATTGCGGCACCATTTCATGGATAATAACCGCACATTGTTGCACTATGTTGTGAAACAACTGGGGTTTTGCCTCAATTGCGGAACTACTTTTAAAAAATTCATTTTCTTTGTCATTTCACTGCAAAGAAGCAGTTAGGACATTTGGGCTGAAATGTGAGGGTACAAAGGGCTTGCCCACAGATGTGCCTTTGATAGTTTACTGATAAAATTTACATGGGTTCCATAATTATAACATTCGAAATTTAGAAATTTCCCATAGGACAACATTGTGACGATCGGGTACCTTTCGGGGCTATATCTCAAAATGCTTCAAAATATGGATTTTTGTGAAAAGCAGCTTAGGACACCTTAGGTGTCCTAGGCAGTGTAACATGTTTTCAGGCCTTGTTACAAACCTGTAGTGGAAATTTTTATCAGTGTCCCTATGGTGACTGTGGTATTGTGCCACTGGCAGCACAAGGGCTAATTGCAATATTTCTGGCATGCCGGCTCCCACATGGATACCATTCTGGTGCTGGCTGCCTACATAACAAGCAGGGACAGTTACAATATGCATGCACGGGCCTCAAGGCCCCACTTGCATATATGCATGCCTTTGAGAGTGATAGAATTTTTGAATTTGACATCAGATAAGGACCGCTTGGCCCACCCAATCTGCCTATTTCCCTACCTAATGGCTAAGCTGCAGATCCTAGTTAACTAGCAGCCTACTTCTTTCTACCCCACCCCTAGAATTGCCTTATGACTGTCCAATGTATGCTTGAATTCAACCACTGTTTTTGACTCCACAACCTCCTCCGGAAGGCCGTTCCATGCATCCACATGCACATGGGAGCCCTGTGCTCCCACAGGAAGATAATGGTGACTTGCATGTAAATGAGGGATGGATAGGCGGTCAGGGTACCTTTGGGGGCTATATCTTTAAACTCTTCCGAGATACGAATTTTTCATGACTAGCTTAGTACACCTTTAGGTTTACTAAGCAGTTATCATGTTTCCGGGCCATGCGGGGAAATTTTTATGAATGGAGCTAAGGTGCCTGTGATACTGTTCCATTATGGACTGAGTGCTCCACCAGGGAGATGAGGGTTAATTACGGTGTCTCTATGCTAATGGATAGATGGGAGCTCTGGGCTCAGACAGCTGTGATACTGTGCCATCATGGACAGGCCCTGGATCCCACACACAATGAGGTATGGATAATATGATGGACTGATGGCAGCACAGGGCCCAAAAGTGCCCTGCGCTCCCACATGGAGATGAGGGGTAATTACAGTGTCTCTACACTTATGGATAGATGGTCGCAGGAACTGAGGAACAATTACAATATGCATGGATGGAAGCACAGGGCCCTCACACTATGGAATGATGGCAGCAGGCCCCACTCTCCCATCGTATGTGAGGACAGTTACAATATTCATGGCTCTGTGCTCCCACAAGTCACGATGGACTGATAGGAGTGCAGGGCCCATAAATGTTCATGTAAATGAGAGATGGATAACATTATGGAGTGATGGAAATGCAGGGCCCAAGGGCCTACTCTCCCACAGGGAGATGAGGTTCAATACAGTGTGGCCCTGTGCTCCCACATGCATATATGCATGCATGGGACCACAGGGATTGGAGGGCTCTTTGCTCTACCATGCATATATGGATACCTGGGCTGTGCGCTCCCACATGTAAATGAAGAATGGATAGCATTATGGACTGATGGCAGCGCAGGGCCAAAGAGCTCTGCTCTCCCATAGGGAGATGAGGGTTAATTAGAGTCTGTCTTCACTTATGGATAGAATCTCTGGGCCCTGCACTTCCATCATTCTGTTATGGTATCCATATGTCCATGTGGTTGTCACGTTATAGCGTAAGCAACATTGTTACAGTTGTTGTGGTATGTTACACCACGTAAACTATAAATAGTGTTGCAACACTATTTATTTATACTATCATGCCATGTGTTGCACCACAAAACTATAAATAGTGTTGCGACACTATTTGTACTATTGTGCCATCAAATACATCTATTTGATGGCACGATACTATAAACAGTGGCACTATACTGTAAATTGTAGCTACAACTACATTTGTTGTTTCATCCTTGTAAATATATGTATTACTATGCAAATGCAGGTATGTTTATAATCATGACACTGGCGCCGGGGCTTGAGGCCCTCTGCTCCCATAACAAACTAAGGCTATGGTTACACTTTCTCAAAAGTAAGGAAATTCATTGCAAAAAGCTTTGTTAATGCATTAGTTAGTGTTCATATTAAGTAACAAAAGTATGGAAATGTGGTGTTGAGTTCCCCACCCTCCACAGACCAACAGGCGTTGGGATGTGCATAGTGTCGTCGTTCTGAACACGCACCCCATTCTTCTATGCTATAACCATCTCAGCTTCCTCACACATGGAATGGGTTAGTGCTGGGGCGCGACCCCAATGTGCACCCCAACACCTGTTGGTCTGTGGAGGGTGGGGTGGTGTGTTTAGGGTTGGATCCTAACACATTTCCATACTTTTGTCGCTTAATATGAATCTAACTGATGCATTAAGAACAGTGAATTGATGTTCATAGTGTCAAAAGTGCTTAAATAGTCCCCTTTGCCAGCAGTGTGACATGATCAGGTTGTTGGTGGTGCTGCTGATTATTCAGCTGCAACCCAGCTGTGTGAGGTCCAGCTCCATGCAGAGGGCTTTAGTCAATGACTGGAGTCAGAAAGAAAGGTGATGTGGGTACTTTAGCTGTGGTGCTGATTAGGTCGCTACTAGCCAGTTGTGTGAGCTGCAATTCTGTGCAAAGGTCTTCAGTCAGTGGACAGAGAGAGGAATGTTTTTGCTCAGGCTATTACTAGTCCTACAGACTTATCTGGTGTACTTATCTGTAATTAGGCTGCGAATACCAGGATGACTGTGAATTGAATTTAGAAAGAAAATCTGGCATCTGACTATGTATCAATAGTGTTTTAAAACATGGTCAAGTGATGGCTTTTACCAGTAAGGTTTCTAGGTTTTCTTTTGCCATTTTATGAAACGCTTTAGAGGATGCTTATTCTGATAGTAATGTGTGTGTCTGGTTTGTTTATTTTCCCAGACTCTGGCTATGTCATACATGGCAGGAATGCTAGCCAGGTAGGTAAAATAAAATGTTCTGCATTGAAATGAGAGCTAATTACCCTGTGATTGCCATCTCTATAGAGATTAGGTCAGCGTTTGGGGCTGTCTGGTTTCAGCTGTTTTCAAAATGGGACTCCATTTTCTGTAGTACTACCTCTGAAATGCAGTTTTGCTAAGAAAAGTGACTTGCACAGTTATTGGATTTCTGTAAGCTGAGACGGAACCAGACTTTGAACACATGCACAAGTGCATTGTGATGGACAGAATAGTTTTATGGAACCCGGGATGAAACAGTGCCATATCTTGCAGTACAGCCCCTGGGAGCTGGTGAATATAAACAAGACATTTAAAATTAGCATTTGTACAGGTACTCGTGAGTCTGGTCTCACCCGAGATTTACAGAAATCTGCTAAATGCTCAAGTCACTTTTCTTAGCAACTGCATGTCAGAGGCAATACTGTAGCAAATAGAGTCCCATTTTGAAACTTGGACCCTCCTTTAAGCTGCTCATTCTGCGCTTTCCTGGTTTTGTTTTTACCCCTCATCATTACCAGATGCCAGGACCTCCTTCAGACACGAATATTTACTTAACTCTCCACACTTGTTCCCTACGCTTGTGTTGTTTGCCTGTTTTTTTTTGTGTCTTTATTTCCCTCGGTCGTCGGCCACCTGGGCATCTCTGAGGCGGGGACCCACTCTGCCTCACCTCTGCCACCCACCAGAACCCCTCCTGACTGAGGAATCGGTGCTGGGTCCCTCATCTCCAGCGGACCTGAATGGGAGGAGGTGGGGACCACTGAGAGTCAAGTCAGGGTTGGGGCCGGCCTTGGACATGTGGGTTCGGCCACTCAAGCCCTGCTGCCACCTCCCAGGAAGCAGAGTTTTCCACCTTGGCTTTGATTGCTCCCCAGCGGCACGGACGTGCAATGATGTCTGCACCGAGGGCAGCCCTTCAGCTGATGTCTGCCATCGCCTCACCCCCCGGCAGCTGATTCCTGTGATGCCCCAGTTTCCACTGGGAGCCGCTGCAGAGTACTCATCCCCGTACACCCACTCCAGGAGAGGAGGCAGTCCTCCGTTTGCTCAATTCCCCGCTGAACCCCGACTCCCGGGTCTGCTTCTGAACTCAGTAGCCAGTGTAGACGAGGTGTGGCATCCAGCACCTCAGCACCACCAGGCCGGCCTAGCTGTTTGCCTATGGATATGCAATCTGATGCTTTGTAATTTGTAGTGTTTATTTTGTCTCTACTCCTCGCCGGAAATGAGCCTCAGCTCTGTGTGCCTTTCCGGCTACCAGTTTTTAAGTAAGTAAATAAATAAACAATAACCTGTAATTAAATGCTGGGAACTTGCTCTCACCTTCAGATCTGGGTGGCTGAAGTGGGAGGGCCAGATGTGCAGCATCAGCTGCCCTGTGGCTCCACCCTTTTTTTCTTTATGGCCCTCTCTGCATCTGCCTTGCAGCTTTCCCCTGAAGCTTTTGGGGCAGTGTCGCGGTGAACAATGCTGCCCTCTCTCCCACCCCTGTAGGGAAAGAGTGCTTTCTGGGTGTTTGACCTTGCTTACATGACAGAAGACCGGGCTGGGGCAGAATCACCGGTACAAAAGTGGTGCCAGCCATCCATGGCTACATTCTTGACAAGTTGCACCTTTTCTGTTCCGACATTTACATTCATGAAAAGCTGGGATATTTTTGTTTTTGCTATCTGTTAATGTATATTACTTTTCCTTACTGTATAGTCCATACAGTCTACAGCATAATTTAAAGGTAGAAAAATGGACAGACCAGATGGGCCAGGTGGTAATTATCTGCCGACAAATTCTGTGTATCAGTGTAAGCCCCACCTCACCCACTGAATTAGGGAAGGGGAGAAACATGCACTCATTTAACAGGGTGGTGCTGCCAACAACTACAGAGCCACAGAAAACATGAGTAGGCACTCACACAATTGCAACTTTTAACTTCACTGAGACTTGTAACAGGTTTATATATTTATTGTTTTATTTTTTGTTTATTGACTGGTTAGCCCTTGGGCAGCAGATGCCATTTTCAGCTGCAACCCATGGTTTGCAGAATTTATGTCTTTGTTAGCAAATGTAACACAAACAGAGAAGTGGCTTCGAATGTTGCGCTGTGCTCTACAATTCATTAATGGCTCTTGAGTCTTCACTGAGTCTTCTGTGTGCACCAGCTCTTCTGTTTTCTGTGTCAATTCCCCCACCCTGATATCAGGGTTACTACTGCCAGACTTCATGCTCCATTTGGGAGGATGATCAAGTTTTACCTTTCCACTCAATACTGATACCGCTTTGTGAATGGACAGCAGGTGGTGTAGGAATAAGGGCCCCGAGCAAATCTCTCCTCCAGCCTCCAGTCCCCCTACCTGCAAAAGCTTCTTGTGGTAGCCAGTTGATATTTGAGTCAGATATCAGCAGTTGTAATTCATGACTGAGCAGGTTTAGTAAGTGCAGCGGGCAGATTTCCACACTCGGCGTTCACACTGCAGGAGAAGCTCTTTGATGAACTGCAAGGCCTCTTGGGTGTAGGCTGTGCGGTGTTTCTCTGGTAACCTTATACTTTATTAGGCCCTGGTTCTGGACAGATCAGATCACTGTTTGATGCAAAGATAGGACATGGTGATGGGCAACCTGGTCTGTTATGAATTTGGGTTCAAGGGGACTGTGGAGTTTTTTCCCATCCATTGTTTATCTCTCTGACAGGCGGAGGCTCATGTCAACCGACCGTGCCGTGCCGTTCATTCAAGGCACTCTCCCTCTCGTGCCCAAGCAGACCACCGGAGCCGGCTGTGGCCCTCAATTTTGCTGTTTTTCCCGCTACCTGAGGCCCCAGAACGTGGTTGCCCATGTGTGTGGAGGCACACATGTGCACCGTGGCCCCCGTGAAGGCCCTTCCGCCCCTCCTGGCCTATTGCTGGGTTCCCCTCTGGTGAGGCACTGCCACTCAGCCTCAACTGGGTGGCAGCAGCTCGGGGAAACCCCATGTCCCTTCTCGAGGAGGAGGCTGGCTGCTCAATCTACTACCCCCGCCGACCCACAGGTGCCAAAGCTCATGCCGGAACACGGTCACCGCGTGGCACAAGGTGTAGCATCCAGTGCCTCAGTCCTCAGTGCCACGAGACAGCGGCTGTGGAATTTGTATGCCCCCATGCTCCAGGTCCTGTCTCACCTCCTCAGGAGTGTAGGGCAGTGGACATAGGCCTATCTGGACTTCAGCAAGGCCTTCAGCACTATGCCACACAGAAAGCTGATTAGGAAGTTGACCAGTTTAGGAGTGGTGTCCAAACTGGTAAATTGGATTAGAAACTGGCTAACAGATAGGAGACAGAATGTGGTGGTTAATGGCACACACTCTAAGGATGGAAGAGTGACTAGCGGGTACCACAGGGTTTGGTAGTGGGACCAGTCCTCTTCAGAATCTTCATAGTGGACATTGCAGAGGAACTGAAGAGGAAGATGTGCCTTTCTGTAGATGACACCAAAATCTTCAATAGAGTGGACACTCAGGAGGGGTTGGAGAAAATGCATAAGGCTCTGGGGAAAGTTAAGAGGTGGTCGAAGACATGGCAGTTAGGGTTCGCTGCCAGAAGGGTAAAATCATGCACCTAGGGCACTGGAACCCTGGTGCTGAGTACAGGATGAGAGGGCGGTATTGGCTGTCACTAGAGAGAAAGGGACCTTGGAGTTATTATTGCATATTGGAGGACCTCAGTGTGAAAAGGTCATGGGTAGGACTAGTAGGATGCTGGGGTGCATACAAAGGGCATCACCAGCAGGGAGAGAGGGGTGCCATTTTATCACTCTCTGGTATGCCCCATCTGGAATACTGTGTCCTGTTCTGTGAGACCGCTCCTCAAAAAGAACTTAAGGTGGAGACAGTCAAGAGGAGAGCAACCAAAATGGTGCAGGGGTTGCAGGGGAGCCCTATGAGGAGATAGGGATCTTGGCATGTACACCCTGGAGAAGAGAGCGAGAGGTGACATGTTTGAGACCTCACGAGTACCTCACAGGCATGAGCAACAGGGTGCAGGAGGGAGGCTTTTCCAAAGGAGGATGAGCTCCAGGACTGGGAGTAATATTTCTCCAATAAAAGGTTGGTAGACGATGGAACCCACTGCCAGCCAATGTAGTGAAGGCTAGAATGATGGAGGCATCAGGCATGCATGGGACAAACATAGTGATATATTAGATCAGAAGCAGGGATGGGGATGGTTGCTGCAGACCAGACAGGGTCTGTGAAGCTAGAATAGGCAGGGAACACTTGGGCAGACTGGATGAGCCAAGTGATCCTTTTCTGCCGATTGATTTCTGTGATCTTCATTGAAGTTCTCTCCTCCATTGGGCCCCACCTTTGGAACTGTAAGTCGCTGGTGTCAGGACCACTTGGAAACTTTTGCTAGCTGGGGACTGCCCATGATGACATGCAACGCCGACGCATATAAAACGTGGACAGCCTCATTGCTCTTCAGTTCTTTCTTCTACCATCAACTGCTCATCAGACCTGCAGAGAAACAACATTGTTTCTTCTCTTATTTTTCTAATTTAAATTACTTTGTTGACGTTGTCCTTGTGTGCCACCATCGAAGAACCTTTATGTAGGTTTTGTACCTGCCGTTACAAGCTCTACAAGGTCAGTGCTCACACTGTGGCTGTCTCACAACGTAGGGTCTGCAAGATCTGCCATGGATTCAACCAGGCAACAAGTAGATGCCGAAGAAGGCTCTGGAAACCATGAAAGCTAAATTCATGGCCGAGGGCTCCAAGCCCACTTTTCCTTCATTCCTGCCACCACTGGGAAGGAAACTCCCAGGCGTTTGGAGATGCAGTTGCCACCGTAGTAGACCATGAGAAGACTTGGTTTGCTGGCCAAGGCACCTAGCTTCACCTGAGCTCTTCCTTCTAAGACTGCTTGAAAGGCAGAGTAGAGAAACTTACCAGAGCAAGGAGAAGGATTAAGACTTAGTTTGGCTAAGCAGATTTACTGTGTGGTGGTGTTTTATTTTTTACTCACAGGGATTGCTACTGTTTGTTGCTAACATTTCATTGCTTTATTTTTCTCTGATTCAAATTGTTGTTGCTGGTATACCTTCTTCTGCATTATTACAAGGTGTGCTACAGGTGTGTGCTAACAGATTACTGCTGTAATCTTCTGATTCAAATTGTCTTTTGCAAGGTATATCTTCTGTTACTGCTTTATTTTCTCTGGAGCAAAGTGTTTCTTACAGGGTATATCTCTCTGAAATTATTACAGGTGGTGCTTTACAGGTTTTACAGTTTTATCTAACATTAGGTTAAGCTTTCAGGGTTACTGCATTTGTTGTGACTGATTGTTTCTGCTCTTACCTCCTTGTTCTTTTCGTCGTGGTTCTTCTTTTAGGCAGGGAAGGGCCCAGCCACCCACCCCCATCCCCAACCACCCACCTACACTCCATTTATAGGGTACCACAGTTGTGACATTTCCTGTGGCAGAGCAGGAAGGGTGGATCAGTGGGGCCTCCACAAGGTGATCTCATTTACAGGGCACTAGTAATTTAACTTGTTATAACAAGTTAAACAAAGCACAATTAAACCATTACTTGCATTTTTTTCCTTCTAATTACTCTGACTAGGTTACAAACCCAGCAACTTATTTGGAATGGATTTCATTAACTGCAGGTACTGTGGAACAATTTTCAGAAGGACATTCTTACAGGATTTGGGACACTGTCCTACATGCTGGGCCTTTGGAGATCTTAGGTCTCAGCTCCGGCAGCATGGGCAGAGATTGCATGCCTCAAATTTCATATTGAAGAGGAATACATTATAAGAACCACCCGCCATTTCCCCAGCATCCAACAGAAAACCTCAACCGCAGAGGGTAGTTGGTCCAGGAGGTTGCAGGTGGTTAGGAGGAGCAAATCAGGTGCCCCATCACCTCTGCTCTCCAACACATTACCTCCAAAACCATATAAACACTACAAACAGGTATCTGCCTCTATCTCTGAAATCAAATAAAGAGGCAGAAGACACTGCAGAGCAGGACACTCGGCACAGGAGCTAGCACAACAATACTCACCCAAATCAGGAACCAAAACTAAACAAGCACAAAGGAAATCCAAAAACTTGATCATAGGTGACTCCATGATTCGGGAGGTGATACCCATCTCCAGCCAGGGTGATGGTCAGATGTCTCCCAGGTACATCAGCATGGAGAGACACTGACCGCATTGCTAAAATTGTTCACAAAGCAGGAGAAAACATTGATGTCCTAGTACACATAGGGACTAATCGATCTCGCCAGCGGTCAGTTGTGGAGACCAAGGAACACCTGACTAGGCTGGGTGACAAACTATCATCTATTTCGTCTCGGCATCTCCTTCTCTGAGATCCTGCCAGTCTGGGAGAAGGAGCAGATGGACAGAAGGTCAGAGAAGGGGAGATAGGGGAGCTAAACACATGGCTCAAGGACTGGTGCCAGGAAAAGGACACAGATTTGTAGGAACTGGCAACAGTTCTGGGAGCGAAAGTTCTTTAAATTTGATGGACTGCATCTGACTAAAGAGGAGTCAGTGCATTGGGGCAGAAGTTTGACGCCTTGCAGAATATTTAAACTAGCAAATGGGGAGAGGGTGCAGCACCCCACACGCTGAATAGAACACCTCCCCCTCAGCTAGTGGTCAAACTGGAATTCAGTGTGTTTGCTGCTCATTTGCATCACCAGGTAAGAAAAAGGTTTGTCTCCCCATACGATGCACGGGTAATGCCAAACCTCACCCAACAACCAACACACCAAAATCTGGCCAATGGAAAATCATGTACACAATGCTCACAGCCTGGGAAATAAGATCCCAGACCTGCAGGCAATAATGTCAGAGGCTAAACTGGACATAGTAGCACTAGTGAGACGTGGTTTACCAGTAACCACACTGGGAGACTTCAGTACCTGGCTATGTATTGTTCAGAAGAGACGAGGTGCAAAAGGGGGAGGAGGCCCTGTATGTTAATGAAAATATCAAAGCTACAGAAATTCAGAATACACATAAGGAGCCAGAAGAACTGTGGGTCACCCTGAAACAGGAAATGGGACAGCCATAAGAACTGGGGTTGTCTACAGGCCCCCAGACCAGAGGGAGGACATAGACACATTACTGTTAGAAGATATACAAAACATGACAGCTAAAGGGAGGTTCTGATAATGGGAGACTTCACATGCCAGATACAGATTGGTCAATACCAGCAGGAACATCTGCCAGAACTAGACTCATAGTGGATTCCCTGCAGGGGAGGGCCTCAAACAACTGGTACAGCAACCCACAAGAGACAGGGCTATCCTAGATCTAGTACTGACTAACAAAGAAGGGATCACAGATCTCCAGGTAGAAGGTCACCTGGGGCCAGTGACCATCACATGGTATGGTTCAATTTGGCTACTACATCTAAATCATCCCATTCCAAGGCAAAATATGGGACTTCAGAGGAGAGCTGACTTTGATAAGATGGCCAACAGAGTTAAGCTAGCCCTGGCAAAAAGAAACACAGGTGAGGAGGTACAGGTAAAGTGGGCAAGCATTAAGGATACAATACTTGAAGCAACATCCCATTGTGTTAGACAGAAAAGGAAGTGAAAAAGAAGGAAACCACTTGGTTCTCAAATACAGTAGCAGAAAAGGTCAGAGCCAAAAGGCTGGCCTTCAGAAAATATAAGGGAACACAGCAGGATGAAGATAGGGGCATACCAAACTGCCCTAAGGGAAGCAGGTAAGGCAGTAAGGCAGGCAAAGTCCCAAACTGAGGAAACACTAGCACAAACAGTAAAGAAGGTGACAAGACTTTCTATAGATACATTAGTGAAAGGAGAAAGTCCAGAGGGGTATTGAAGCAATAATGGAGAAAAGGAGACATGTGAGGAGGAGGACCCTGTAAAGGCATCTATCCTAAATAGATACTTTGCTCAGTATTCACTGAAGAGAAGGTAGGCAGGGCCCACAGCTCAGCATCATGGACACAGGGGGAGGAGGTGAGCACTCACTCCCTTCACAAAAGAAAGGGTCCTACAAGAGCTTGCTAAGCTCAGGGTGGATAAGGCAATGGGACCTGATGGCATACATCCCAGGGTACTTAAAGAGCTAAAGGAGGAACTAGCAGAGCCATTAGCAGAATTGTTTAGTGAGTCTCTGAGCACAGGAGAGGTCCCAGAAGACTGGAGAAGGGCTCATGTGATCCCACTCCACAAGAGTGGTAGCAGGGAGGAGGCGGGGAACTACAGACCGGTCGGTCTTACCTCAGTAGTGGGCAAGATTATGGAAGCACTCCTTAAGGAAAGGATAGTGCAACACCTGGAATCCATAGGGGCACAGGATCCAAGACAGCATGGGTTTACAAAGAAGGTCCTGTCAAACTAATCTCATAGATTTCTTTGACTGGGCAACCAGAGTGGTGGACCAAGGGGAGCAGTTGATGTCGCCACCTTGACTTCAGCAAAGCTTTGACACTGTTCCACATAGAAGATTGATAAATAAGCTAGGTAGGCTGGGGTGGGTCAGAAGTTGGTCAACTGGGTGGCAAACTGGTTGACTGGCAGAAAACAGAGAGTGGTGGTAAATGGTATACAGTCAGAAGAGATGCAAGTCACAAGTGGGGTACTCAGGGATCAGTCCTGGGGCCAGTCCTATTCAACATCTTCATTAGTGACCTAGCAGATGGACTAGAGGGTAAGGCTTGTCTGTTTGCAGATGACACCAAGATCTGCAACAGAGTAGATGATCCAGATGGGGTGGGCAGAATGAGAAGAGATCTGATAAACTAGCAGAATGGTCAGAAGAGTGGCAACTGGGATTTAATGCAAAGAAGTGCAAAATCATGCACATAGGGAAGAGAGAAACCTGAAGCCACTATAAGGCTGGGAGGAGTTGCTAGCAGTCACAAAGGAAGAAAGAGACTTGGGCATCATCATCACTGATGACCTGAAATCATCCAAGCAGACCTCTAAAGCAGTAGGTAAGGCTAGGGGGGTGTTAGGGTGTATTAGTAAGGGTATCACAAGTCGTAAGAGGGAGGTAAATCCCTCTGTACAAGACATTGGTTAGGCCCCATCTGGAGTACTGCGTGCAGTATTGGAGGCCACACCTTCACAAGGACATTAACCAAATTGAGGCAGTCCAGAGAAGGGCAACCAAAATGGTGCAGGGACTGCATCAGAAGACATATGAGGACAGATTAACGGAGCTCAATATGTATACCCTTGAGCAAAGGAGGGAGAGAGGTGATATGATCGAGACATTTAAACACCTTAAGGGCATAAACAAGGTGAAAGAGTCTAACATGTTTAAATATAAGAAAAATAGCAGGACAAGAGGACACAGCATGAGATTAGAGGGAGGCCGATTAAGGGGAATGTGAGGAAATCTTTTCACAGAAAGGGTGGTAGATGCATGGAATGGCTTACCACAAGAAGTAGTGGCTATGAATACAGTGCAGGGCTTCAAACAGGCATGGGATAGGCATAAGGAGCAATACAAATGACTATGAATAGATAGGTCACTGACATAGCAAAGGCTTCGATGGCACATTTATAAGGTAGAAAAGAAATGGGCAGACTGGATGGGCCTATGTCCTCATCTGCTGTCAACTTCTATGTTTCTATGTTTCTATGTAGTAGGCGAGGACTTCAGAGAAGAGAAAAGAAAAGACAAGCTATAGTTGAAGCGGTTCTCAACCAGCACCACAAGCACAGAGATAAAACTGCTTCACTGTTGAGGTTGAGGGTTCCATTAAAGAGGGTAAGTCCTCGTTGTCATCCATTCCAGCAGCAATGATTACAGCCACCCATCCACTGTCGTTGAGACACCATATTCGGGACCTGGCTCTGGCGCTGTCATACCTACTGAAATTGACTCTGTGGTTATCATAGCTGCTCGTGATTGCAGTGAGGGCCCCTAGACACCTCAGTACTTGCCTCCTGACAAAGAGTCCAGGAGGCTGAATGTTATGTGCAGGTAAACTTATGCCTCTGCATCTTTAGGTCTAGAATTGCTTACTACCAGGCCTATGTGACAAGCTTGTGAAAATCTGCTGTGTCTACTATTCAGGCTTTACCTGATAGTACTGCTGAGGCTGAATTCCTTAAGGCTGTTTGAGCTGGTATGGATACATGTGATGCTTTTCCAGGGCTGCTGCCTCCGCATATGACTTTAAAGATACTCCTGGCTCAGAGTAGCTGGCTTTGTTTCTTTTCTCTTTCATATCCCCCGTGGCCAGCCCTGGCTTGGTGGCGGCGTGCCACCTATCGTAATGCCCACCCCCACCCCCATACAGGGATCATACTGCATGACTGTGGGGTTGGGATTTTGTGTAGTTGCTGGTAGTGACTGTGTAAGTCCCTCAACCCCACCCCAAGGACACCGCACAATGGACCGAAGTCCAGGCAGGGAGCCGTAGAGACACGGCTTCCCAAAACACCTGATAGCATCCTCCCTCCTGACACCACCCACTAGTCATGACAGTGCCTAACCCTCCCAGGAGAGGAGAGCTGCCCAAAGGCAACTCTTTCCCACTCCCCCGCCGACCTCAGATGACCCAGGCCCATTCCTCGAACCCCGTCACCGGTTTAGCGGTATGGCATCCAGCGCTCAACCTCAATGTCACTGAGCTGGCTAGCTGGCTTTGTTTCTGATACACAATAGGTAGTGCTGAATCCTTCAGGGGCTCCAGGCTGTTTGGAACTGATATTGAAAGTGCTCTCCGAGCCGCCCAGTGGTGCTGAGGGTTGAGGCACTGGATGCCACACTCGCACCACACTGGTGAACCTAGTTCAGGAATGAGCCCGAGATGTTGGGGCCCATGGGAGGCCAGGGAGCTGGATCGAGTGGCTGTAGGCGGCCTCCTCATCCAGTAGGATCCCAGTCACGCCTGCCAAGGCTGCCCCTGAGTGAGGCCCAAGAGTACTGCAGACAGAAGGACTACAAAGTATAGGGAAGGTGCCATGGGTCGTTGTGGCAAGGGGGCAGAAAATTGAAAATGGGAGTTAGCAGGCTCCATGACGGCTCCCAGCACCCACACCGCCCCGGAGTCTGGATACTGGTCTCCGGGAGGGAGAAAAGTTGATGCCCTTCTCCTCTGCTGTGTCACGGGTGGGGGCAAACCCATGGAGGATTGCGGGGCGGAGAGTCTGGGACAAGGAGCCACCTGCCAGCTCCATGGACAGCATAAACAGAGGATTAAAGGAGAAAAAGAAGTGCCTCTGGGAGCTTTAATAGTCCAAAATAACCTTAAGATCAGTTAAATCAGTTAAATCCATGAATGCTCAGACCTGCAGCGGTGGTGGCTGTGGCTACTGTCAATAATCCCGTGGTCGTGGAGGTGGTCATCATCATTTCTGAGTCTTGTCCATGGCTTATCCTCAGCACTGCAGGTGTTTACCAAATGCTTAGCAGTCGTGGCAGCAGCCCTTGGAGAAAGAGCATTGTGTATTCATGTAGCCTGGATGACTGGCCCTAAGGGCCAGTCCAAGGAAGTGATTCAGTACATATTGTTCACGCTAGCCCATCGGTGCAGCGGCAAGGCGCCTGCATGCAATGCCAAGATCCAGAGTTCAGCAATGGACCTGGGAGTTGGAGGCCAGCTTGGAAAGTATTGAGCGCCCAGTGGATGGCTCTCCTTCAGGGGTGAAGGGGTGAGTGTCCGGCATGTTAGCGGCCCCTGGCAGAGCCAAGAGATCCACAGTGACTAGCGCCAGGTTACGTTGTAGGTGGGATAGACTTCGGACATCATTGCACATCCCGCCTCCAGGTGAGCAAGATCATCCCAAAAATCCTGATCCCCAGACATGACACCCTGCTCCGCTGCCCCAGTTGTCCACCGGGGTCCTGCTCCCATGGCCCTGCCCTGGGGTAAGCCAGGGCTTGTTTCCATGTGTCCTGTGGGGGGAATGCCCACCTGGTGGCTGTGCCGGGGGTAAGCCTGGGCATGGTGGGCTGGTGTGCGGGCAGGAATTGATCTCCAAATGTGTGGAATTGGGGTCCGAGCCCCCAAAAAATACATTGTTCACAACAAATCAGATGTTCAAGAAACTGGGTTATCTTACTTGAGAGGTTCCTATAGTAGGTCATAACTTATAGAACTGCCCCTGGCATCAGGATCACGCTGAAAGCTCTAGCTAGCAATGTCTGGCATGAAACTGCCCACCCGACATCACATGACAGTGTCAGCGTGACCCAAATAGTGGGCAGTCCCCATCCCGCCTCCAGTTCGCAAATATATTAAACAATTACTTCACTACTCTTCCAGACTTGGTAGGAAAATTAGGAGAAAATTACAAATCCAGAAAGAACAGATAGACTAACGAGTTGTGGAGGATGAAGGAAACTTCATGCCAAGATTCATATTTAAATATGTTACTTGTAAATAGGTTAGAGAAATAATAAGATCATTAAAAAAAAAAAAAAAAAAAAATCCCAGGAAGGACAAGATTGAAATAAGATTTTCAAACCTGCAGTGTGTGTTGTAACCCCAGTTTTGACTAAACTATTCAGTTGGAGCCTGAGGGAGGAAAAGGTCCCTAAATTATGGAAAGAGGCAAAACAGTCCCAATTTTAGAGGATGAAATACAAGAGGACCATCAAACTATCGACCCATAGCCCTTTGCCTGTGGTATCAGAGATCCTGAAAGACTGTGCATGGACAGCTATGCAGCTATTTGGAGAAGTATGCCTTGCTGTCCATGCACCAGTCAGGGTTTAGAAAGGACCACCCATGAACACTGCTCTCACTGACTTGATTGATTTAGTGGCATCTTCCTGGATAAAGGAGAGAAAGTGGGCACAGTGTTCGTGGACTTGTCCAAAGCATTTGATATAGTAGACCACCAAAGGCTATTGGAGGGTTTAAAACATGTAGGTTTATCAGAGGAGGCATGCACCTGGTTTCACTCATACCTTATAGGACGAAGGCAACAGACTGTATTGGATGGGAACTGTTCGCTACCTTAGAAGTTCAGCGGGAGTCCCAGGATCTATATTGGGGCCTTTATTATTTCTAATTTATACAAATCGAGTGACTGATGTTGTAAAAGTCGCAATTAGACTTTACGCATTACCTATTAGTCATATTGACTACGGGTCTGATCGAGACCAGGTGCAAGTAAAACCTACAACAAGATTCTTTCTCCAAGTTCAGAACTGGTTTGAAAAATCAGATCTGAGTTTAAATAAAAAAATCAAAGGTGACGATGTTTTCAGGTGGTATCAAGTTAACTCGAGTTCTTTGAAGTTGGAAATAAAACTACTACAGGAGAGTATTTAGACCAGGTAGATGAATATATGTATTTGGGACTATGGGTAGATACTAAGCTTAGGTTTGAATATCATATAAATGATCTGGTCAATAAGGTTAGCTGTAGGTTAGGTGCTCTGAGAAGGACAAAACAGTTTAGATACTAAAATGAGAAGGTCAATAGTAAATCAAATGATAGTTCCTGTATTAGATTATGGTTTACATATTTATGAGTTTGCAAGCGGTAAAAACTTAAAAGGTGGAGATGTTATATAATCGACTAGCAAAGTTTCGTTAAAAGCTGACAGTTGAACTCATCACTGCCACCTATATGAGAAACTGAATTGGCACCCACTTAGAGATAAACAAAATAGTATATGGATAAATCAAGTAAGAAATGTAACAAAAACAACAAAACCCACTTACCTACATGATAAATTGGTAAAAATAAATCATACACATAACCTACAATTATAATTTACTAAGTTTCTTAAATAAAAACTCCAAAATCTAAATATGGAGAGATGACCTTCTGTTGTATGCAGTAAAACTTTGGAATGACTGTAAAATGCAAGCTAAAAAACATAAACTATAGCAAAAAATAATTTAATACAGCTCTTAAACAGGAATTAACAAAGATATGCACGTTTTGATTAAAATCAATAAATGAATTATATAAGTGCACTATTAGAAATGCTATTGAAACATCTACGATAGAAAATCTAGTAACACTATCCCAGTCTTTATATTGTACCTTAGGGTGTATGTGATTAAGTATTTGTATTAATTCCTTGAAGGAATATTTGTGTATTATATAGTATTACATGTTTTAAGTAGCTCATGTACTAGGAAATTGAATAAATTCAGGAGCACCTTGAAAATGGGACTTGGTCCTAATGGTGTATTTGTCATCATATCCTGTTGAAAATAAAGGTTTTACTACTACTACTTCCACTTGGTAAACCCCTGCACATTGTACCTACTTGAACCCGGCTAGTCGAACACCATTTCTTTTTCTTTCAGAAAGTTTGTTTTTCTTCTTTATGTCTTCTTTGATGTCCGCCTGCAGAAGATGCAACCCCACATGCATGCAAATTCCGCACAAGGATGGTCATACTTTTGCCTGCTGTGCCTTAGGCCCCAACCATAACACTGAGGGCTACGTGGCCTGCAAGGATTTTAACCCTGCCACGCAGAAAAGGCGGCAACAGGCCCTGGATGCCCATCTGCTGAAGATCAAGATGGCAAACAGAGTTGCAGAGGCTGGGATTCCTCTTCCTCCCCACTGTGGGCACAAAAAAAGAAAAAATAAGGAGACGATCAGGACGGGATTGGTCCCTTCCCACTTAGGCCGCCTCAGGGACAGCAAGTGGTCTTCCATTGGATCTGGAAGTGCCCCTCAGCCAAGCTTCCCTCCCGCTGTGGTGGATCAGGTTTTGCCCCACCCACCTGCACTGGTGACGGTTCAGGTGGGTCCGTCCTGACAACGTCAGAGTGCTTGCCGCCCATAGGCCTCTTCAGACAACAGGTCTCAGGCAGCAAGGCCGGAAGCTTCCGGATCTGCCAGCGAGTGCACCGCCCGACTGGTAAGTCAGACCCAGCCTGCTGGGGTCCGCTTCAGTCACTGCCGGTAAGTCGGACATCGGTTTCGCCGCGTCCACCCGGTTTTGCCAGTAAGTCGGAGATTGGCCTGCCGACCTCCCACTTGCTATCGCTGATAAGTCTGACGTCGGGTCCTGCCGATGCCCGCCTAGTTACTACCAGTAAGTCGGATGTCGGCTTCGGCTGGCATCTGCACCGCTACAGCTGATAAGTCAGACATCAGTTTTGCTGGCGCCCACACAGATGGGCGCTTCCTTTGCCCGGCTGGTAAGTCACTCATCGGCTCATCTGCCGAATGCTTCGACCATGGCCCTCCCATTAGAGGTCAACGCCGGTCCCGACATCAAGAAGCGCCTACTGCTCTTCTGCAGCAGCTCCCCTGAGGGCTCTCCTTCTCGGAATGCTTCCTCCCACCTTCCAAGGTGGTTTTCCTGATCTCCCCGGTCTCTCTGGGGCGGTAGAGGAAGCTGTCTCTGGACATGGTGTTGTTTTGTTCCCATGCCAGAATCTGGTATGTCACTTCTGCCCACTGGGCCTCGAACTCCTTTGTAGCGGTCTTCCGTCGGGGTCTCAGAATTCTCAGCATACCATAGACTTCAGATTCCTCTGTCTGGACCTCTATCCCCAGACATCTGAGGTTCCTCTGTTAGGACTGGTGAATCTCCTGATATCCGCTAATCCCCGTCTAGTACTGTCCCCCCACCGATGCCCAAGGTTCTTCACCTGGTCCTCCCGCCAGGCTTTCTGGTGCCTTACCCTTTTCAGGTTCATCTGCTGACCCGGCAGGTCCCACTTTGGGGCATTCGGTCCCTCCTCAGGACCCTCTACTGGCCACCTTAGCCCTTCCGTTGGGCCTGTCTCCAGCTACCCCCATATGGGTTGCTTGGTGTGCCCGACACAGGGATGTTTGACATCAGGGTGTCCAGCATCATTTACCTGGACACCGACGCCGGTATTTTTCTCGGTTACCAAGCCCGGGTACCCTTCCTTTCCAGGTGCCAGAATATACGATGCATCATTGTCAGTCACTCCGGATACCGGCCTTGCCAGTCCTCACCACCTCCTCGGCCTCCATCGCATCTTCAGGCTGACTTACAAGTGGCATTCCAGTCCTGGTGGCAGGGGCCAGGACTCAGCACTGCCTCTGATCTGGACTGTAGGCTGCAGGGCAGCCTTACCGTCTCCATCTCGGCCGACTTATGGGCCCATGTCACGGTTGATGCCCATCTTTCTTTGGTGAGACAGTCTCACCATTCTTCCACTGTCCACGCCCATGTGAGGGATAAGGTCTGAGATATTCCCTACCCAGGGCTCAGTCACAGGAGAAAGCTCTTCTGTCGGACACGAAGTCTGACTTTCTTCTGTCCGTCAGCTCTGGTTTCTAGGGACATGGATATGTTGTTCATCCACATTGTCTGGCAGGTATCCTTGCTGCTTTAAATCTTGCTGGAAGGTCTTCAAGCTGGCTCCTTCCACCACCGGGTGGTAAAACTCTTGGCTCCCATGGCGCCAGATCTTCCTTACGCTTGAGCTCAGGTTCCCTCCTCAATCCTGTGTATAAGACTGGTTCCTAATTCTTCGGTTTTCCGGATTCAGTTATTTGCATTCTAGACTTGGTCTTCTATCCCTTGCAGCTGCAATGGACAATCGACTCCCGGTTTTCGGAGATGCCCTTGCAGGCAGAAGATGTCTCGGACGGATCCGCACTCACGTATGTCTACTGTTTAGGCCTTGAGCACGACCCACAGGCTTGCGACCTGTGCTCTTCCTTCTCAGCCTACATCTCGAACCGTCTACCCGTTTACAACTGGGGCACCCTGAGAAACGTTTTCCTCCGGTGAAGTCAAAGAGGCCTGGTCGGCGGTTTCCTGGCGGCGGTCTCGGCGGATCAACTAGAGCAGATGATGCGCCCTCGATGAGGAGGCGGTGCGGGCGCATCTTCCTCGACTCGGCATTTATCCCGCCTCCTGGGTTCCTCTTATACAACTTCCTTTATGAACTTTGTCTGTCCCTCTCACTAGAGGAGAGGGACCAACGTCTCTTGGACCTTCTTCTTGGTCCAAGAAGAAAGACAAGGTAAGTCCCTCCGTCGACGCTCTTGGGAGCGGGAAGGTCCCTCTCCCGAGTTGTCGGCCATAGACTTCGGTCGATCGCTCGGCTTTGGCCACTGGTCTCACGGTGTCCCCGGCCAGGTCAGTTGACCGAACTCCTGCCCACGCAGTCGAGATCTTTCACCCATGGACGGTTGCCGACCGCTGCCGAAAAATCCTCTCTCACTGGTTCCCCGTGGGCTTGCCAATGCCTCCAGTTCCGGAGCCCTCAGGTGAACCCTCCGAGCCGAGGGGAGCGGTTCCACCTGTCCCTCCCCGCACCATCCTCGGAAAAGCCGAGGTTCCGATCTCGGACTTCTTGGCGGTCCAGCCGATCCCGCCATCATGGGCGGTCTCGGTTCGGCACCGCCAGTAAGCGGCGCCGCCCGCTCATCCTCGTCCTCCTCCTCGGACGAGGGAGGCTTCGACATAAGTTACATCGGCGATCAGGACCTCGTGGCAACAGCTCCTTCTGACGGGAACAAGCTGACGCTGCTTCGCCTTGCCATTATGGCTGTCACCGGAGTGGCTAACAACCCTCGTCTTACCGAGGAGCCTGTTCCAGGCGGTTGTTCGCCAAACCAGCTGCTCCACCGATTCCGATGGAACCTCCGCCTCCACAGCCGTTATTTGGGGCTCGACCAAGAACTCTTGGTCGGCTCAGGAACTGCCCCATAGGCTGTCTGTTACCTTCCTCCCGATCGACCTCGGCAGGTGGAGGGGTGGCTCAGGCCCGAGGCAGCTCTTTGCGGACTCTTCAGAGTCTGACGGTGATTCCTCCCTTTTCTCCAGGCGAGTAGACTTGGAGTCCTCTGGAGGTCAGTCGATGGACGATAGCCCTTCGCCTTATCTGGGATTGCTTTGGCTCATCTCGGAGTCTACCGGGATGAAGCTTGAACCTGTGTCTAAGCGGGCCAGGTATCCCTCACGGAGATTCTGGACAGGGATTCCCTCACGGAGGCCTTTCGGTGGCCGAGGCCATGGTGGGCCCGGCCTTGGAGCTCTGGTAGCACCCTGCTTCCTGTCCTCGCCCTCGGCCAGGATGGCCAGGAAGTAGCGTCCCTACCGGTTCCTTGTCTGGTTTTCGAACACCCCTCAGCCGAGGGGCTAGTTACCGACAGCGCTCGCACGCCGGGACGCTAGGGACGTGGACAAACCTCCCGACCAAGGAGTCCAAGAAATTGACCATGCGGGCGCAAAGTCTCACACGTCCTCCCTCAGCCTTCGTCCAGGCCAGTTCGGCCGCACTCATGGCACATTTCTCTCATGCCCTGTTGGGCTCCCTGGACAAGGTAGTTCCTCATCTTCCAGCGGACCTGCAGACCACGGTCAGGCAGGTGCGGGACCAACGCGCAGTGGCCAAACAGCAGCTTCAGACTGCTCTGGGACGTTGGAGACTCATGTGCCAGGTCAGTAGCAGCCGCAGTGGCTATGCGCCGTCGGGCATGGCTGAGGATATCCACCTTCACCTCTGATACCCAGCACGTTGGCGGATGTCTCCTTCCTGGGGACCGACCTCTTCGCCCTGGGGTGGAAGGTCACCTGCAGAGGATCGAGAAGTCCAATGCTACCTGACTCGGTTTCATCCGCACAGAAGGACAAAGGCCGAGGCTGCAGCCTAAGCCCTTTCGCCCCTCTGCGCCTGTGTGGCACGTCCGGCCCAGCAACGCTGGGGCCAGCAGGCTCGAGCTTGGCATCCCAAACCAAGCCCTCAGCTTCCTCCTCCAGGAAGCAGGGAGGAAAGGCCCTGGAGGTCCCTCGGCCGGTCCTTCCTCCAAGCCTGCCAGTGACAGGTTGAGGGTGTTGCCCCCAACCCGTGCCGCTCACCCCAGGTGCCCCGTGGGGGCGGCTCCGCCACTTTCTTTCCGCCTGGTCCGTTATCACCACAGACTGGTGGGTGTTGGAGGTGGTGGGAAGGACCTGCCTCTGGAGTTCGGGCAGGCCCCACCCTTCAGGAGCACGCGCACTGGGGCCCTTGGGGTCAGCTCGCGAGCCGACATCACTCTCCTCCTCAAGAAGGAGGTGATAAGAGGTGGCAGACCCTCCCTCAAACCCGGGTTCGTGTCCAGGTACTTCCTGGTTCCGAAGCGGACGGGGCTGGCACCCATTCTTGACCTACACGACCTAAACAAGTTCCTAAGGTCTCGAACCTTCAGGATGGTCACTCTGGCTCAGATAATACCATCCTTGGAACACGGCATGTGGTTCTGCTCTCGGACCTGCAGGACGCTCTTTCACGTCCCATCCGCCTGCCACATCAGAGGTTCCTTCGCAGCCGAGGGATCCTCGAGTTCCAAGCCATGCCTCGGCTTATCTCCAGCTCCCAGAGTCTTCACCAAATGCATGGCAGTGGTGACAGCATTCTGCGGCGCCGAGGGGTCCGGGTTTACCTTACCTGGACAATTGGCTGATAGCAGCCCCTCCAGACAGGAGGTGAGCGGTCCAGAGATCTGGCCCTCCAGGTTTGCTCTCAGGTCGGCCTCCTCATCAACGTGTCAAGTCGAACTCGAGCCAAAACAGGTGATTCTTTCATTGGGGCAGAGCTCGACTCTCTTGAGCCAGAGCACGGCCCGCAGACAGGTCCGAGGTTCTTCCTCCTTGCCCAATCATTTCTGGTTGGGCAACTGCGCCTGCCGGGACTTCCTGCGCCTCCTGGTCTCATGGAGGCCTGTACCAGCGTGGTCCTGTGGGCCCGCTGGAACATGTGCCCCTTCAGTGGGGCTGGCCAGCCAGTGGTCCCAACACTGCGATCCATTGACCAGCTAGTGACGGTGACCCAGGGATGTGGGAACGCCTCCAGTGGTGGACCGCTCCAGTTCATCTGCAGGAGGGCATCCCGCTTGTCCGCCTCGCCGACGGCTCTCTGTCGACCGATGCCTCTCTGATGGGTTGGGGTGCCCATCTGGGGAACACTGAGCGCATGGCCTCTGGTCCCTGCAGGAGTCCCGATGCCACATCAACCTGCTGGAGCTCCGAGCGGTCCGCCTAGCTCTCACCACCTTTGCTCCGTTTCTTCGGGTCAAGTGGTCCGGGTCCAGACGGACAACACCACGACCATGTACTATCTAAACACGCCAGGGGGGCCGCGCTCCATGTTTGTATGCAAGGAAGCTCGCCGCATCTGGTCACTCAAGCAGCCTGGAGGCAGATCTCCCAGCCATTCATGGCAGGAGCTCCAACACCCTGGCCGATGCCCTAAGCCGGATAGGGCTCGTCCCATGGTGGTCTCTCCTGCTGGAGGTAGTACAAGATCTATTCTCCCATGGGGCACACCTCAGGTGGACCTGTTTGCCTCCAGGAGAATGCGGCTGAGGCTGTTCCATGCCCGCCCCCTCAGCAGGGATCGCTATGGGGATGCCTTCTCGAGGCCGTGACCCCGGCCTCTCACGCCCTTTCCGCCATTCCCTTGATGCACAAGGTGCTTCAAAGCAAGGAGGACAAGGCGAGGTGATTCTGATAGCCCCAGACTGGCCCCGCCCAGTACTGGTACCCAGATCTCCTCAGCCTCAGCTCCAGGCTCCCGAGGCAGCTTCCAGCTCACCCGGACCTGCTCTGTCAATCAGGGAAGGTATTCCATCCGGACCTTCAATCCCTGCACCTGATGGCCTGGTTCCTGAGCGCCAGGAGTTCCAGGCCTTGGGTCTTCCGACGAGGTCCTCAACGTAGTTGAGGCGCCCCGTAGGAGTCAACCAGAAAATGCTACGCCTTCAAATGGAAGAGATTTTCCATTTGGTGCCAGGGCAAGGGCCTGGACCCTTCCTCCTGTTCCTTGGTGAGCATATTGGACTACCTTTGGTCCCTTTCTCAGCAAGAGCTTAGGTCGACGACCCTTAAGGTGCACCTGGCAGCCATCTCTGCCTACCGGGCCGGGCCGGGAAGCAGCCTCGCAGGCGCATGAGAAGGTGGTCTGGCGCTTTTCAAAGGCCTTGATCACATTTCCTGGGGTGCGAAGAACCTCCACCTCTGTGGGATCTACTGCTGGTAGCTGGCAAAGCTCATGGGCAAGCCTATTCAACCAATGCACAGGTGTGAACTCTCTCACCTGTCGTGGAAGACCGCTTCTTGGTGGCTGTCACGTCCAGCCAGAAGGATGGGAGAGCTCCAGGCGCTCTGCATCGAGTCTCCTTACCTGGTCTTCCACAGGGACAGGTTGTCCTGCGCCCCACCCGAATTCCTTCCAAGGTGGTGTCGGAGTTTCACCTTAACCAGGTGTTGACTCTGCCGTGTTCTACCCCAATCACACCTCGGAGGCCAAATATAGGCTCCATACTTTGACCCTAGAAGAGCGTCGTTATTATAAGGAGCGGACGGTTGAAGTTCGGGAGAGGTTCGCCAGCTGTTTGTCACCCACGCTGAAGCCGCACTCTAGCAGACCTGCAGCCAAGCAGACAATAGGCAGGTGGGTCACCTCCTGCATAGATCTCTGCTATAGGTTGGCGGGCATGGAGCCTCCCAGAGGGATAAGAGCTCATTTCTACCGGCCATACCGCTGCATCGGTGGCTGCTTCCCAGGGACATCCCTATCCAGGAAATCTGCAGGACTGCTACCTGGAAGTCAGCACACACCTTCATTACCCACTACCACATCGACCTTGAGTCACGCCCGGATGCTGGTTGTGGGGCCTTGTTCTCCAGTCATTATTCCCCAAGTAGGGGTGTGCGCTTTGCCTCCTCCTGCCGGAGAACTGCTAGAGTCTGCCAGACAGTGTGGATGAACAACATATCCATGTCCCTAGAAATACAGGTTACTCACCTGTAACAGGAGTTCTAGGAATGGTATGTGTTCATCCCACATTCCATATCCCAGCTTGACGCACAACCTGGCTTCCACAGGCTAGATCTAACGCCATGGGGCGGAGCCGAGAGTTTTACCACCTAGGTGGGTGTGAGGAGCCAGCTTGAAGATCTTCCGCAAGATGTAAAGGCAAGAAACCTGCCAGACAGTGTGGATGAACAACATATACCATTCCTAGAACTCCTGTTACAGGTGAGTAACCTGTATTTTCGTGCAAATGACCTCAATAATAAATAATGGGAGAGAAATGCAAACCCAATGTGAAAAACAAGCTGAACTGTGTCTAAATATTATGTTTTGATAAAGTTGTCCTGAAGGCATCAGCTGCTCTTTAATAACTAGGGTATTCTGCTATATTCAGGGAGGAAAGGTACCCCAGCTGTCTTGGGATTACACCATAGTAACAGCCATATGTATGGGCTAATAGACTCGATATATTATTAGCATCCCTGTTGACGGAACCAGTCTGGGTTTGTTCGCTTAAGACAGACCCAAGATAATGTCCGCTTATATACTCAATGGACTATGCTACACAAAGATCCATCCTAATGGTAGTGATTAGTCTCAGTGCTGACACGGCATTTGATAAGGTTTCCTGGGACTTTATGGGACACCCTGGATAACACGGACTTTCCACAGCAGCTCGTTACAATCTGTAAGGCATTGTACAGCTTGCCTAAGGTCTATGTTCAGGCAAATGGGGCTCATTTGGCTTGTATACTGACCAGGGAAACAGATTGTGATTTGCGGTACTGTTTTGCTTTACATAGAACTCTAGCAGCAGCAGTACGATGGGCAGAGGGATCGAGAGTCTTTACATAGAACCTCTAGCAGCAGCAGTACGATGGGCAGAGGGATCAGAGTATACTGTTGGGAGGCTGGGATTATAGGTGGCAGTCTTGCAGATGATATCATATTGACACTAACATCTCCAGAGACATCACTTCCTAGGATGTGGGACCTCCTGGAAACATATGGTAAATTATCACAGATCTTAGCAGTGTACTGCCTCGAGTTCCTTAAACCTCTGACGACAACAATGCACAGGACACTGTGTCTCTCCCCACCCCAAACTCCCTGCCACCCTTCCTTCTACCTAAAAATTATAACCCAGCAAAGGCTAGTAAATACCTTACCAAAGCACTGGTGAAGTCCAGAGTCAGCAATGACACGCTTGACCTCAAACTCATAAAACTTACTCTTGATATTATTCTCATTCCCTAACCAAAATCCTGAACCTATCTTTCACCTCAGGTAAATTCCCATGCTTTTGGAAAGCTGCCATGGTCACACCATCCACAAATCTGGTGCTAGAAATATCCATTCAAATTACAGACCTATTTCAGTTTTCTCTCCCCGCCCCCCCTCGGCTGGACATCCAACCAACCAACAGAATACCTGGAAAAATACCAATAGCAGTGCCAGCAACAACACAGTTTTAGGTAGCGAGAGCACCTCAACTGCCCTAGTGGAATTTACTAGTTATATCCATAATGCTTTGGATCGAGGACACTTGGTGGGTGCCACTTTCATAGACCTCACCAAGGCCTTGATACAGTTAACCACGAACTGCTTCTAAACCAGCTATCCGTGCAAGGCCTTCGGGACACGCACTATCATGGTTCAGGAGCTACCTTACAGGGAGAATGCAAGGGTGAAAATTTAAGATGTTCTCTCTGACAGTTGGCCGGTTACTACAGGGGTGCCCCAGGGATCAATCCTAGGTCCGCTACTCTTCAGCTTTATTTTCAACCACCTCCCCAGCTGTCTGACAATATTTTACTGTACGCAGATGATGCAGTACTTTACTCAAGTCACCGTGACACCTCTGCACTAGAAAATCATGCACAGTCCAATTTCTAGGCAGTAGAACAATGGTTCCACAATTTCAAATTAATGCAAAACTACAAAAACAAAACAGTGATATTCGCCTCTGCTCACAATAGCACAGGACATGCCAACTACAAATCTGTAAATAAGTTTAACTCTCTTCCCTTGAAATGGTGCATCATTTCAAATATTTAGAGTTACACTGGACAGCACACTATCATACTCCGTGCACATTGACAAAATAGCTAAGGCAGCCAACGCCAAATTAGGTCTGCCTTATAGATACAAACACTGTCTGACCAATGAAGCCCTAAAACTGCCATGACAAGCTCTGTGCTGTTAATTATAGATTATGGCCTTGTAGTGTATGGAGCACAACCCACACCACACTGAAATGGGTCAAGATTACGCTAAACAAGGCCTGTTGGCTTCTGCTAGGTGTTGACCGGTAAACACATACATGTGCCCTCTGTGCACAGTCTGGCTGGCTCAGCCTAAAAATCGAATACAATACCAAGTCTGCCTTCTGACTAAGAAGTCCACCCTTGGGCTTACTCCTCTTGATGTGAGAAACCTCCTCAATATAGACAACTCTGCCAGAAGCACCAGGGTGCTACCAGCCAATCTCTGAAAATCCCTCTGCTGGATCATGCAAGGCCAGTGGTCCTGTGAATACAGTGCTCCGCTCTGGTTCAGCTCTCTCAGCAAGGACCTTCAAAAGGAGATCAAGCTCGGCCCATTCAAAGCAAAACTACAGGCATATGTAGCATCTGCCACTAGCTGTGATCGTGAACTAGACTCCCATGTGATTTAGTTAGCCTGATCTCTGTCTCTTTCCTATAGCCCTACCCTGATCATCTTCCCCTCCAACTCTCCCCGGCCTCCTTCCCACTGCCACCCTGTTCTCTTTTCCTTGGTATCTCCATGGCCCTTATTTTCTGGACTGCACCCTCCCTACTACTCCCTCCCCCCATTCCCTTCCTTCCTCCCTCAGCCCCACCCTCCTCTATCCTGCAGTTCCTATGGTACCTGGCTCCCTCTCCCAACTCTCTGCCCCTTGTTGCACTTTCCACCCTGAACCTTGGTTTATTTGACATATCACCCTTAGTCACTTAGACAACAGACTGTTTCAAACAAGTCTGGCTATGTTTCTTCACAACAGTATATTTGTCTTATTGTAACCAATTTGATTGTACCTGGCTCTTACCAACTCTTTGGAACCACCACGTGATTTTTTCTCAATCTAATGTAATTGTACGCTTAATATTTGTGTTCATCTGTTTCTATTATACTGACTTGGAACCTCTGTAAGACGAGCCTTGGCTCAAAGGTATTTTCAAAATTCAAATAACTAAAAATATCAGGCTTTACACCGACTACTGTAACTTTGGGGCTGGCAGTATAGTCTAGAGGTTAGAGTAACAAGCTGTGAATTACCTTGGTACATCCAGCAGACCTAGGTTTGATTCCCACAACCTCCACTTGTGTACTGTGTGACTCTGAGCAAGTCATTTAACCCCTGTCGATCGAGGCACAGGTCAAGCACAGGAAAATCAGGAGCAGTTGTAAAATTCACAAGACTATTTATTTCTACTAGTAGTAACATAAAACATTTAATTTTTAGTATAACTATTTACAAAGGCCAAAAAACAACAGAAAAAGTCCATCTGAGTTTCCTTCAATCTCTGTGTCTATCCTTCTCTTTAGCAGTAGCAGCTCTTCTCTCTCTTATAAGGCCTTCAACCCCAATTCTTAACAAGCATTCTGTTCTTGTGTATTTCAGGCAGGTGCAGAGCAGGTACACAATGCCTGAGCTGAGGCCCCTTTCCACAACTCTTCTGCAAAAGGCTTAAAATTTGCTCTCGGTAATCTCTCGAGTTTCCAGTAGCTTTTGCAACATTTTCAAACCACTATTATATACATTTCAAAATTAACATTATGTATTTTCTAAACAAAGGGATCCGATATCAGTTACATTTCCACATAATGATTTCATTATATTTTATACCAGCAGATATGTAAGGAGGAAAAACAGACAGCAAGGGAGGGCTGAGAGACAGTGATAGGCAAAGACTTGTGAGACTGTCGAGATGATCAAATCCTAGGTCTCACAAGAAAATTTGGTTCGCAACCAGATAGACGAGACAGAAAAGGAGTTAATAGATCAGATCCTTGCATTTAAACACTTTCCATAACAACTGGGACAGGGTCCTATTCCATCCTGTCACCCCTCTCCCCGTGCTCCCAGGTCACCCCTGAAAGCAGGCAGCTGTGCCTACTGGGCCTTATCCGCTACCAAAGACTAAAATACAAAAATAAATAAATAAAAACTAAACAACTCTGTCTCCATTTTCAGCCCTTGCTATAGTTATGAACTGGGTACCAATGAGATCTACAATTAAATACTTAGGAGGTCCACCTAGTTAGAGACCTCTCGCTTCTTGAACTATAAACTACAAACCTATTACTTCAAAAATCACCAAGGAGTTACAGAATTGTAAACCCTCTCTCATTCTTAGCAAAAATAGAGGCTGTGCATCAGAATATACTTCCTAGGTTGTCATACTGTTTTCAAACTTTACCATTGGTCCCGATAAATCTCACTTTCAATATTGGAATACTATAATTTCCAGATTTCTATGGGGCAATAGCCACCCTCATATTAAGTATTGTACCTTGCAGCTGTCAAAGACAGGGGAGGCTTGAACTTACTAAATTTATATCTTTACTCCATGGCAGCTCAATTATGAATAATTTGTTGCTGGATTCTGCCAAATTATGAGCCTCATTGGAAAACTGTTGAGTTCCACATGACTAACCCTTTTAACATAGACCAGTATCTTTTTGCGAACCCAGTAGATACACCCCATTAACTCACATCATGCAATACACAGCTATTCCCCTAAACACCTGACGACACTGTTTCCGTAAATATTTCCATCTACTATGATAATATGGCTGAGAGCTTCACAGTATGATAGAGCTTCTCACACAGCTCTATTGATAATGCAGTTGAGCACTCATGGCATGAAATATACATATCATCAATATTTTACGAGCAAGGTTTTCGCTCCTTTCAAGATTTACAGAGGAGTAAGATATTCTTAGAACTACCCATTTTCATTACCTCCAAAGTCGTTTTTATTTGATGGGATTGGGCCCTATGTATCACCATTTTCCATATCAAATCTCCCATATTTCTGGCATATTGAAGGATTATCAGCAAGCTACACCATGGACACATTTAGTAGGAAATTTATATAGAGGCCTTTTAGCACTTGACCTCAGTACCACCTTGATGATACTGAATAAATGAAAAAGTGAGCCACAATTGTGGCACACCTTAGAAACTTGGAATAAATATGCCATTCCCAACTATAAATTAACCTCGTCCGTGCAGTGGAGGGACATCAAGTCAAGTCATGCTTTATTTATAAAAGGCACTTTTCAAATACCAAAGTGCCTGTACAACATACAGTCATAAAACAATTTCATGCAATTAAAATCCCAAACCATAAAACATAATTCAAACAGATTAAATAGCATCAGGGAAGCCAAGCTAAATAAATAGGTCTTCAACGCACACTTAAAAGTCTCATTGGACAGGTACTCTCTCACCCAAAGGCAGAGAATTCCACAGAGTCGGGGCCACAAAAGCAAAGGCTCTGGCCCCGAGGTCTTGACAGGCCCTGGGAACCTATAGCAATCCCTCATCCGGGGGCAGTAGGGACAAAGGAGGTCTTGCATGTAACACGGCCCCTGTTCATGTGGGGCCTTACAGGTCAACAAAGCGACCTTAAAGGTTATCCTCCACAGCAACGGCAGCCAGTGCAGTTCGCCTGGAGCACAGGTGTGATATGGATAGATCTTGACAGGCCAGTCAACAACCTGGCTTGCTGCGTTCTGCACCAGCTGCGGCAGGCGGATGTCCACCCCGGAACCCTAGGTATAGAATATTGCAGTAGTCAGGGCGGGCGGTCACAAAGACATGGACCAATGTTGGAAGATTCGGGTGGAACAAGGTGTTTTATCCGGGCAATGTTCCTCAGATGGTAAACGAAGTCTTGACAACGGCTGACACCTGAGACTTAAGTGTCAGTTCGCCATCAAGTACAATGCCCAGATTCTGCACTCGTTGTGAGGTCCTCAACTGATGCCCCCAGTATAAGCCCAGACAGCTGACCAGGAGGTAATCCCTCTGCCTGATGACCTGGGTCCACCACCAACACCTCGGTCTTATCCAGGTCTAATCTCAACCAGCTGGCACTCATCCAGTCTTGATCTCAGCAAGGCAGTTGTTAAGGAACGAGACAGCATCACTCCATTCAGGCACAAAAGATAAGTACAGCTGAGTATCATCTGCATGGCAGTGAAACCTCATCCCGTACTTCCTAATAATGTCTCACAGTGGCATCATATACACCACAAACAACATGGGAGGCAAAACAGAGCCCTGCAGCACCCTGCATGATGGGGAAGCGGGGCGAAAAAAAAAAATCCCGGCCACTCTCTGAGACCTGCCCATGAGGACGATGAACCATCTGAGGACTGTACCAGACAGTCCACAGATCAGGCACTCCAGCAATACCCTGCGGGTCCGCGGGGGCCAAACGCTGCAGAGAGATCAAGGAAAACCAAGATCGAACAGCTCTTCCAATCTCCCGCCATCAGAAGATCAATTAGTACCCGAACAAGGCGGTCTCGGTACTGTGCCTCTTCCTGAAACCAGACTGGAGAGGATCATAGGCGTTGTGGGTGGTAAGATGATCCTCCATCTGCAACGCACTATCTTCTCAATAACCTTACCCACAAAGGGCAGGTTAGAGACAGGTCTGTAGTTCACAAGACAGTCGAGGAGGATTTTTCAAAGGGTGTCATCACCGCCTCCTTCAAGGATTGTGGGAACATACCCTTCTCCAGCGAATACCAGACACTCAGCCAGGACCGGTTCAATGACATCCATGCACTTCACCAGGAGACAGGTAGGACCAGGGTCCAAACTACAACAAGTCGGTTCTGCAAGCCCTGGACAAGCTTAATAATATCAGTGATCGCTTGCTGATCAAAATTCACCCAGACAGACTGGGTGCCTGTAACCTCCACCGACAGTCTCAACACTCAGCAGGACTTGCTAGCTAGATCTCCAACCTAATGGTGGCAACCTTTATCTACAAAAGTTGAGTGGACTCCTCACACTTCTATTGTTAGAAAACACTCTCGATTCTGAAGACATGCTGGATTGCACAGCCTGTCAACAGTTCGAAGACTTGAAGCTGTCAGTTTCTTGCCACAGAAATCTCCTTGGACAGGAACTCTGCTTTCTTACAGGAGATTTCTGATTGATAGTCAAGTAATGGGCCATCAGTCTAAGCTTGTCATCCTCCAGGCTGGATTTCCACCAGCGCCATTCAGCCTTCGTCCCACTAGCCTCAACTCCTTCAAGGGCCTGTCAAACCACGGGAACCGAGGGACGAAGAGTGAGTGGGCAAACACGAACAGGAGTTATGGAATCCAGGGCCCCGATACCGCACTATTATAGTACAGTACAAGGTCCCTGGAAACAAGCATTCCATCTGTCTACCTGATAGGTCCAGTACCTCCATTAGACCCTCGGGGGTCACACCACTTAAAGGGCGGTACTGGACCATCTCCAAGGGCAGGTCTTTGGGGAGCTGCAAAATTGAACCCTGTAGTGTGATGGTCAGACCAATTGACCGAGGCCCTAATACCACACAGAGACCTCCATCTCCAGGAGGAACACGTGATGATCCAGAGAGTGACCATAACTGTGGGTCGTGAGGTAACTACCTGTGAAGCCCAACAAAATCATCAGTTGGGAAGTCCTGACCAAAATCACGAGTTAAATCGTTGGCCCAGGTGTTGGAATCCCCAGGACCAACCACTTGGAGGACTCCAACACCATGTCGACCATGAAGTCCGTGACTTCCTGCAGGAAATCTTTCTCATCCCTGGGTGGACGTGAGCGAGGAGTATCCTGCAACCCACACCTGCACCCAGGATACACTCAAGGATCTGGTGGCCCCACTGGAACATCTATAAGGGCCAGTCTGGTTTAAAACAGATGGCTACACCCCTCCCCACGATCCAGTCCGGAGGTGTATCACAGAGTACCCGGCCAGAACTGCTGATTCCTGTACAGGGCCAGCATTTTCATCCAGCCAGGTCTCAGTGATGCGATGCAAGTCAGGTCAGATGTTCCAACAAGATCAGCAGTTAATGCTGTCTTGTAATTTATCGACCTGGCATTGCATGACACTGCCGAGTTGGATGGGCTGCCAAGGAAGAGCGGCGTCATTTCCACAGCTAGTGGAGCACTTGGGTATGGGAACCAGGCAGGAGGACCCTTTCCTGACCCAGTTCCCCAGGGCACCTCCTTGAACCCACTACCCAAATCCGTCCAGCCCCTCCCAGGCCAAAGGCCCGCCTCTCCCACACTATCTCCAAGGTCTGACAACACCTATAGACCTCAGCAGGGGCAATCGAATGGACGAAGGTTCTCAGCTTGAGGGGAGCAGTGCATGCCCACCAAGAACGCCCTAACACATCCCAACTACCTAAACTCCCAGCAGCAGTGCATACTATACAAACGGCAGTTTTTACTTAAATTAATCCAACACTCCCCACCCCAAAATCCAAATCAACCGCTAAAATGACACAAAAACAGAATTAAATACACAGTAAACATAACAAGATATCACAATAAAATGCTCAGGTTAAATGATTTAAATGCTTTTACTGTTCAAAAGAGTTGTTTAGTCTCTCATAAAAGTCCATATGAATGTCCCTTCACACTCCTCACTGCTTAGGACAAAAGTTCCAATAAATACCCATGTAGGCAACCATCTCTCACATAGGCCTCATAGAGAACTGTAAAATAAAGTATGAATTTTTGCCAAAAGCTCTCCACTGCCTTATAACCAGTTAAAGTCAAATCCACCACAGTTCAAACCAGCTCTAATTCCGAAGGCCCATCCATAAAACAGTGAGAGGAAGGAAAAGGTCTTCTTTAAAGAGTTGCTCCTCAGCTCTACAGATCTTGTAGTCAGCCAGCAAATAGCCCTCACTCCCTTACTTTACAGGCCTTACCTGAGTCAGTCGTCTCCACAGCTGCCCCAGGGACAATTCACAGGCCGCCCATAATAGGAGACAGCAATATTGGTTGGGGTCACAGAAGAGGAACCCCAAACGCCTTCTGCCCGTGGGTAAAATTAGGCCCAAATAATCCCGCCGTAGTGACCCCAGGGACATGACCAGCCTATGCTGGCTGCCCCCCAGAGACGAAGAGACCCCTAGAACAAGGGACAGCCCTTCGACTGGCCCCAGACTAGCGCCACCATTTGGGACTGGGCACCACCAATCCCCCGGAGGACAACCGCCAGAGCCCCAACCCAAATCCCACAAACCAAACTCCAAAGACAATTTCAGGGCTCACTCACTGTCATCCAGTTCAACAGTACTTTCCAACAGACCACTCAGCAGTCCCATAGTTAGGCCTCCATGATCTTACGGCTGCAGAAGTCCACCAGCCAAAATGCATCAACACTATTCCGCCTACACATCCTCACCAGTAGCAGTCCTCCGGACCTCCTCAACGATTCCACTTTCTACCTGGTATCCAGTGACTAGTATCATACACCCTGCAATCATCCAGAGCTGGTCGGTAAGGGCACATTTTAATGCTTATGCACCCTTTATCAGCAATATTTGGCTTGCTGATTACAGACAAACAGCACAAAAGCACTCTGGTGAGTTAAAGCACCATACGCTTTTAGCGGCAATACAACAGAAATGGGAGCCTATCCTAAACACCTGAGAATGCTAAAGCACTAACTAGCTAGCTCACTCTAATCCCTCACTAAACTAGTTAACTCAGAATAAAATCAATAAAACTCGAGACCAAAGAAAAAGTAAATAAAGCAAAACCAACAACAGTTAAAACAACTGCTGCTGCTGATGGCTAGCCAGCATGGCTTCACATGAAAATGTAGAGTGCAGAATGTCAGGACACTAGTAATTTGGGTTTACTGACAGGGATCCCATATGGGAGTTTGTTGGAGAGGGTGTGGGAGGGTAAGCCATGCACTCTCTCTCACAGCGGCAGCAGCGCACACGCACATCTTTTAGCAGTGCCCGATGTTTGATAACTATTGGCATATCATCTAAGACTCCCTCAACAAAATCTTCATAAATCAGGATGTCCTTACTCCTCCTTATTACTAATGTCTGTCCCTCGCTGACATGCGGGGTCATCACTGACATTGCTTTTAATTCTGCTCTTAGCTACTAAGAATGTAATAACTAAATTGTGGCTTACAGCAACCCTCCAGCTTACTGAAAATGGGTAGACATAGTGAACAGTATTTATAGCATGGAGACCTTGACATGTTTTATTTGAGGTACAAAGGAATTGAATGAGTTATTCTGGACATGCTGGGTAATGTTCCATTTGGCAGAGAACCAGAAACTATACCTGAGATGTTACCTTATCCCTGGATACCCTAAAATTATATAGCCACTTAAGTCAATAGCTAGAAGTCCAAACAATTGATGTATACTCTCTACCATCAAAGATGTTATAGTTTATCATAGAGCCGCCTTGATATTCTTCTTTAGGTACAATATCTAGACTTATCTTGATAAATCATGTACCCTATACTGTTGCATTTTCTCTGTATCCTCACTGGTTTCTTTTTAATAAAAACAAAATATAAAAAAAGAGCATACTGAAATCTAGGTAGGCCACATCCACTGCTCCACCCTGATTGAAATCCTTTGCCCCCTAGTCAAAGAAATTTTCCAGATTAATTTGACATGACCCCCGGAAACCATGCTGCCTCTTGTCTTGTAACCACTGGATTCAAAATATTCTACTATCTTCGCCTTCAGCAGTGATTCCATTAATTTTCCTACCACAGATGTCAGGCTGACTGGCCTGTAATAGCCAGCCTCCTCTTTGCTACCACTTTTGTGTCGTGTGGCTACATCCGCCTCCTCCAGTCCTCGAGACCACTCCTGTTTCTGATGTGCTATTAAGTAGAACTGTTCTTTGTGCCAAGCCTTCAAAGAATACCTCACGCTAGTCCTTGTTGGTCGGATGGACAGTGTCAGTGTAATGCTACTTAAGCAAGGAGTCACTCAGTCTTACCCTCTGTGCAGGGAAGCGGTGAGTGTGTGTTACTGGGCTTTGTCTCTTGGCCTTCATATGTCGGTCATGTTTCTTCCGTGTGTCC